>OX451738.1:1445101850-1446374229 GCA_948472305.1 Vicia faba | reverse complement strand
TTTCATGATATAATCCATCACGAGATAGAAGTCTAAGTTGATGATATCATAGCCAGGTCTCAGACTGAAGAAGAGCACCTTGATCACCTGCAGAAGTTGTTTTAAAGAATAAAGAAGTACAAATTGAGGTTGAACCCGAATAAGTGCACCTTTGGAGTAAGATCCGGTAAGCTCTTAGGATTCGTTGTCAGCGACAAAGGTATTGAAGTAGACCCTGCAAAGGTTAAAGCTATACAAGGAATTCTAACTCCCCGCACTGAGAAGGAGGTTAGGGGATTTTTGGGACGTTTAAACTACATTGCCAGGTTCATTTCCCATCTGACCACTACTTGTGAGCCAATCTTCAAGTTACTGAGGAAGGATCAAGCAGTGAAGTGGAATGACGATTTCCAGAACGCCTTTGACAAAATCAAGGAATATATTCAAGAGCCTCCAATTTTGATTCTTCCAGTTGAAGGAAGACCTTTGATCATGTACTTAACAGTATTAGAGAACTCAATGGGGTGTGTGTTGGGGCAGCATAACGAGTCTGGTCGAAAAGAGCATGCAATATACTACCTTAGCAAAATGTTTACCGAATGTGAAACAAGACACTCACTGCTCGAGAAAACTTGTTGCGCTTTGGCATAGGCTGCTCGCTGATTAAGACAGTATATGTTGACTCACACTACCTTGTTGATATCTAAAATGGATCCTATCAAATACATCTTTGAGAAGCCGATTCTATCCTGAAGAATAGCAAGGTGGCAAATGATCTTGACCGAATATGAAATTCAGTATACAACCCAAAAAGAAATTAAGGGAAGTGTATTAGTTGATCATTTGGCACATCAGGCTATGAACGACTACGAATCCATGAATTTTGAATTCTCGGACAAGAACATCATGTTAGTAACTGATTATGAAGAATCTGGACCGGATGAAGGACTTGAAAAAGGATACTGATGGATTATGGTTTTTGACGGAGCTTCTAACACACTTGGAAATGACATTGATGCTATGATTATATATGTAGCAAATGGATTTCTAATAAGAGTCGCCATTATTAGTTTTTATCCTAGGGAAGGGCATCTAATAGGAAACCCTAATTCGCAGACAAAGATTCTAGGTTTCAGACTTAATTAGACGAAAGGAAGGTGTTAGGCACCTCTCATCTACCTTGTTCACAAGGATATTAGGTTTTAGGTTTAGGTTTGGGGTAAACAGGATTTTAAGTTTTAATTAGAAAGACTCGCCACGATTTTTGATCGTATGCCAACGTATCCTCTTATGAGGAATCAGAGTCCCAATTCGTAGTTCGTATGGGGTTGGTGTTTTTTAAGGGTTTGTAAACATATTTTGAATCACCTCACACTTGGCCGGGAATAGTGATTGCGGAGATTTTGACTGAATGCGTAGTAAGTCAAAACTAGTTTGAAATCCTTTTACAAAAAACAGTTGATTAGCTTAGTTTATTGCGAAAAATAGTTTGATGATTTGTTTGTTTTTTAATCGTATTATCTGCAAAAATATATTGATTAATGCATGATTAAAAGAAAAGATTTAATGCAAATAATATATAAAATAATATATGTGATTTTGATATAAAAATGATTTGAATGATATAATAAATAATAATATTTACATATAATAAATAATAATATAATAAATAATATTAATAATTATTATAAAAGAAAAAAAATAAATAATGATGATAATGTAACAACATAATATATATAAAATATAACATAAGGGAAATAAATAAATAAATAATAATTATTTAATTAAATCAGAGAGGGTGTCGTTTCTCAACTAACCAGTAAAAGGGGGTGCTGGAAATTAGGCTCAGGTTGGCCCAATCATTATTCAAACAAGGGGGTGCATATGCTTTGATGGCTTAGTAATTAGGTAGAAGGGGGTGTTAGAATTAATGGGCTTGGCCCATTACGCAAACCTGGAGGGTCTGATGGATTGAGTGTGGTGAGGGAGTATGGATCTATGGTGCAGACTTAGCCTCTGGCCGTCTGATCACGATCTAGCAGATATTAGCGAGGGAGTATGTTAACTGCTATGGGCACACATGTATTTAATTAAAAAAAATATAAGGCTTTTGTTTATCATTTTTACTATTATTTTGTTTTTCATTTACAGTCTCCCACCTCTCTCTTCCTCGTTTACATCAAACCCTTCCCTCCATATTCTTCTCTTCCGTGATACACCAACTACCAGCTGCGGCTACACCATCAACCTCCAACTCCCATCCCATCGTGAACCCAATCCCATTTGTTTCAACCTACCCAACAGTAAAAACCAGATACAAGAACAACGACAAAAAAAAGAAGAAGTCGAGTCTATTTACCCTCTCGCGATTTTGATTGTTATCTGATTTTGAGCTTTTTAGTTAAAGCTAATCCCTCCGTCTTCTTTGATTGCAGATTCCAGCAAAGAGAGTTGGCGGCGGAAGTTTGATGATGTTCGGCATTGGGGAGGATAGCAACTAGGGTTTCAGATATCGAAACCCCAGTTGTCTAATCGTTCTTCTACCACCCTCTTGTTCTTATGGGCTCTACTGTATTCTGTATTTTCTCCCTTGCTTCAGAATTTCTTTTTCTTTATTTTTATTTTTTTTTCTCTGTATATTCATATGCCCCCTTCTCTGTACTTTCGCCACCCCTTCTACAGTTAATTCACTGGATATTTATAGGTTTATTTTAGATTAGGGTTTTGATTTCTGTTACAATTTGTTAACATAGATTAGGGATATAGATTTAGGAACTAGGGATTTCCATATTTGGTTTGTAAAAGATTTGTTTTTCTGTATGTTTGATTTTTCGCTCAATAGGAATTTGATTGAGTTTGTAATTTCTGGATTTAAACTGTGTTGAAATCTCTACAGTAGCTTTGTTGATAAAACATACACGTAAATTTTGGCCTTTGATTGATAAAGTAGTTGTAATTGGCAAAACATACGTTGATTTCAGTTAGATTTGAATAGTGCGTGTTTTAAAGCAATTTGGGCCCGGCACTATTATTTGCTTTACTATGGGCCTGCGTTAATTTCCATTCCATCCCAAGCAAACTGTAAACTAATTTTTTGACATACAAGTTTAAAAATCCTAACAAAATTTTAACAGTAAAACAATACTTAAAATAAATATGTTTCTTTTCCTTTTCTAAACAGCAACGCAACATCTTAACATAATGGGCCTTGCGCACTTAACCAGCCCAATATGGCTTTTAAAACAAACAAAACCAAATTTATCACTAAAAAAGTTTTAGTTTCTTTAATATATATTATTTATTCATAAATAGTTTTCTTTTAAATAAAACTTAATGGACCTCTAATTTGATGATCACACCCCATATTCCCTGTTTAACCCCACATACGCTTAAATGGGCTTAGCTCTTTTTAATTTTAACCTCTCTTTTATTAATAATAACTATTTAATAATTAAATTTAGTAGTTACTCGAATAAATCCATTGGCCAACATGCCTCACGAACGTTCACGAATACACGAGTCTTTCTGATTTAGAAAGCTCTGCTCTCCTGGATTAAAATACACCCCCCAGTTGACTTAAATTTTTAGAATGAGCCATCAGATATTGTTGTACCATTCTTTATTATTTTAATCTTGAAAATATGATCGTCGAGGTAGGAAAAATTTGGGGTACAACAATATCTCCTGAAGGCTATCATACTCCTTTCACCGCCCGACTATGTTTCAATTGTACCAACAATATGGCTGAATATGAGGCATGTATTATGGGTCTCAAGGATGCCATCGACTTGAGGATCAAGTTCTTGAGTGTATTTGGAGACTCGACCTTAGTTATCAGTCAAATCAAAGGAGAATGGGACATGAAGCATCCTAATCTCATCCCTTACAGAGAGCATGTGTTGACACTGATTCCACATTTTGAAGAAATTACCTTTGAGCATTTTGCACGAGAGGAAAATCAACTAGAGGATACGCTAGCTACTATGTCATCCATGTTTAAGGTCAGGTGGGATAATGAGGCTCCTCAGATCACTATTGAGAGGATGGATGAACCAGCATACTACTACGAGGTCGATACTGAAGAGGTAGTGGAAAAACCTTGGTCCCATGAAGTCAAAAGATATCTCGAAGCCCAAGAGTATCCTGAGGGAGCTTCAGTCAATGATAAGAAGTTCCTAAGGAGGTTCTCTGCAAAGTTCTTCCTCAGTAATGGGATCCTCTACAAGCGCAACCACGATTCTACTTTGATTTGGTGTGTAGACAAGAGTGAAGTAGAAAAGATTATGGCTGACTTGCACGAGGGTACCTTTGGCACCCATTCTAGTGGGCACACGATGGCTAAAAAGATCCTACGGGAAGGATACTATTGGTACACTATGGAAGAGGACTGTTATCAGCATTCACAAACTTGTCACAAATACCAGATCTATACTGATAAAGTACATGTGCCTCTAGTTACTCTGAACATATTGACTTCTCCCTGGACATTCGCAATGTGGGGGATCAGCATGATTGGAGAGATTAGACCTAAACCTCTAATGGGCACTGATTCATACCGGTTGCCATTGATTACTTCACAAAGTGGGGCGAGGCAGCTTCATTCGCTTCCGTCACCAAGAATGTTGTGGCTCGATTAATCAAACATAACCTCATCTGTCAGTATAGTATTTTAGAAAGAATCATTATGGGTAATGGTATCAATCTCAATAACACTATGATCACCGAGCTCTGCATGCAATTCAAGATCCAGCATCATAAATTTTCTCCTTACCAGCCGAAGATGAATGGCATTGTAGAAGCTGCTAATAAAAATATCAAAAAGATCATACAGAAGATGACGGTGACATATAAATACTGGCACAAGATGTTACCATTTTCTCTTCATGGTTATGGTACCACAATGCGCACATCAACATGGGAAACTCCTTTCTCTTTGGTATACAGGATGGAAGTTGTCCTGCCCATTGAAGTCTAGATCCCTTCCTTGAGAATCATGAAGGATGCAGGTTTGAATGAAGACGAATGGGTTCAGACTCGACTTAACCAATTAAACCTGATTGACGAGAAGAGGCTCGCAGTTGTCTGCCATGGTCAGATGTACCAAAAACGTATGATCAAATCTTTTAACAAGAAGGTCAGACGTCAAGTATATCAGGCTGGTGATCTGGTAATAAAGCGCATTATCCTGCCACAAGGTGATCCCAAGGGAAAATGGTCTCCCACATACAAAGGACCATTTGTGATCAAGAATATATTTTCTGGTAGAGCCATGATCTTAACCACTATGGACGGTGACGACCTTCCGCACCCTGTAAACACGGACATAGTTAAAAGATGCTATGCATGAAAAAGACCCGCTAGGTTGACTGGCCTAGGTAAAAATGAGGGTATCCTGGTGAACCAAAAGGGTTCGGGCAAAAATTAGGGATATACGTATGGAAAAAAATGTGTACACCCGGCAAGTCGAAAACCTGAAAAGGCGGCTTAAGCAAAAAAGGGTATTCCGGTGGACTGAAAACCCGAAAGGGAGGTCCAGGCAAAAGTTAGGGATTTAAAGCATATAACTATGTCCCGTTGGATCACCTTACAGCCAACTTTCAGTATCAACTATCAAGCTCAAAAGGTACTAATCAATCCAGTCAGCTTTGGACAAGTAGCAAAGAGATGAGACGCTCAAAGGCATAAAGGCAATAGAGGAATGGGAACCTAATGAGATTATTTCACATATCTGTTTTTCTTTGTACACTATTTTGTATTAGTTAATTCTTACGACGATATTCTCTTACTAGGATGTCCGTCTCCTTGTACAAAAACTCCTATTATAGGCACAAAGTCTTCAAATTAATACAAAATTATCTCTTTGAAAGTGCAAAACTATTTGTTTTCTTTTTATCTTTCTGTTTTGTTTGTGAAAACGTCCAATGATTATTTTTGAACATATGCATTTGAATGTGATTACTGTTTACAAATACACGCATAAAATATAGAAAGACAACTATTAATGGCTTTAAGAAACGGGACAATGTCTAAAGGCCATCCACGAAATCCCCGTAGATATTTTCTCCAGCAGATACTTTCTCTAGTAGGTATAGAGGTAGGGGCATCCTACTATAAATTTGCTGCCATATCCACAACATACATCCTAATGATGTCAGGTGTTCTCACATCCCCGGAAAAGCAAAAATCTCCAATTACTTCTCCAAAAATTCCCCAGTGAAGTCGTCAAGCTTCTCAGGATTCCCCAGCAGGATTTCATAAAACTGATTTTACCTTTTCAGGTTAAATTAGCAGACAGACAAACACTATCAAATTGTACAGCAGGTCAAAGATTAATGCCCGAAACCAGATGGAGAAACTATCTACATGACCAAGCGGTATGAACTCTCGAAGCAAGACAGGTTTACCAACAAGTACAACAGGTTAAAGATTAATGCCCGAAACCAGAAGAGAAACTATCTATGTGACAACATTGCCAAGTTCCAGATTAATACCTGTAACAAGCCAGGACAACTATCTGTGGGCGACCGATTGTAGATTAATACCTGTAACAAGCCAGGAAAACTATATATATGAGCAGATTGAAGATTAATACCCGAAATAAGACGGGAAAACAATATTTCTTTCTAAGGTAAGAGATTAATACCTGAAACTAGCCAGGACAACTATCTCAATGACCGACAAAAACAAGTTCCAGATTAATACTTGTAACAAGTCAGGACAACTATTTGTGGACGACCGATTATAGATTAATACCTGTAACAAGCCAGGAAAACTATCTACATGAGAAGATTGAAGATTAATATCTGAAACAAGACAGGAAAACTATCTTTCTTTCTAAGGTCAAAGATTAATACCTGAAACTAGCCAGGACAACTATCTCAACGACCGACAAAAACAAGTTCCAGATTAATACCTGTAACAAGTCAGGACAGTTATCAGTGGATGACCGATTGTATATGAATACCTGTAACAAGCCAGGAAAACTATCTACATGAGCATATTGAAGATTAATACCCAAAACAAGACGGGAAAACTATCTTTCTTTCTAAGGTCAGAGATTAATACTTGAAACTAGCCAGGACAACTATCTCAACGACCGACAAAGGCAAGTTCCAAATTAATACCTGAAACAAGACAGGACAACTATCTGTGAACGAATGATTGTAGATTAATACCTAAAACCAGACAGGAAAACTATCTACATGACCAGATAAAGCAATCTTACACGGGTTTCTTCTCATGATCTCCAGATGTAGTCTAACACGGACTCATCCTGAAGCAATCTTACACGGGTTCCTTCTCATCCAGATGCAGTCTAACACGGACTCATCCTGAAGCAATCTTACACATGTTCCTTCTCATCTAGATGCAGTCTAACACAGACTCATCCCGAAACAGCCCTACAAGGCTCTTTCTAACACATTTCCAGATAACGGTTAATCTGATTCTCCCCAGCAAGTTATTGTAAAGCCTGGAGTTCAACCAGAAAACAACAAACTTTTCTAAAGATAATTCCTCAGTATAGCCATGGATAACTGAAGTTCCTAGAATATATTCCCCATAGAGTTTTCCCCAAGCAAGAGAACAACAGAAATCAACCTTCCCCAGTGGACTCCTCCTCAGACAGTAGGAATAGGAATTCCCCACAAAGGGACCTCTTATGAAGTTAGCATCTACTTTGGATGGCATCTTTAATCCCATCTCCGACAACTCTCAGTCATCTTCTCCGAATGGCATCTGTAAGCCCATTCCTGATATCATCAACCAATGGCGTTACTTCATACGAGTGCAAATTTCTGGGCACTCTAGTGTTCAATCATCTCCCACCTTCAGATCACGAAAGGTAGACATGCCAATCTAAATATTCAGGTTTAATAAGATTGAACAGGGGCAGATGTTGTACCCCAAAATTTTCCCTTCCATTATACGCAAGACATAGTCATTAGGATCCTCAATTGCTTAAGGTTGACCAAGAATCGATCAGATAAATTCTCCTCCTAAGCATTGGATTTCCAACTAGGATTACACAAGTTTTGAATAATTGACACTAGATCAAAGAGAGAACAGTTTGAAAGAATGTGGGAGGAGGCTTTTCTATGATGTCTTTGATTTGATGATTTTCGAATGAGGGAGGAGGCTTTTTCATGAGGTCTTCGATTTGATGATTTTCGAATGTGGGAGGAGGCTTTTCCATGAGGTATTCGAGTTGACGATTTTCGAATGTGTGAGGAAGCTTCTATGAAGTCTTCGATTGATAAAGAACTGAAGCAACTTCAACCAGTAAAAATGAAGAGTTGATACTTCAAGTGTTTGAGTTGAAGGAAAGGAAATCGAAAAGAACCAAGCTTGGGGGCTGATCGAAGAAGCCCGGATGTTGAGGCCTTGTGCAATTCGAATCAGGACTCAGAGCAATCGAAGAGAGAAAACTTAGGAGCTGATCGAAAATCCAGGATGTTGAGGCCTTGTGCAATTCGAATCAGGACTCAGAGCAATCGAAGAGAGAAAACTTGAGGGCTGATCGAAGAAGCCAGGATGTTGAGGCCTTGTGCAATTCGAATCAAGACTCAGAGCAATCGAAGAGAGCAAGCTTGGGGGATGATCGAACGAGCCATGATGATGTGGCCTTGTGCAATTAGAATCAGAACTTAAAGTCATCAAAAAGGGACAAGAGATAATTCGACTAAGTTTATCCTTCCAGACCAGGCAATCAAAGCAAATAGTGACGTAATCGAAGAAGCTCTGATGAGGAAAACTCTGAACAATTCAAATTCGTACAAGGCGCCAAACATAACATGTCCATGTTCACTCAAAGTCTAAAATGATATGAAACATCTCAAAATGGCAACATTTCAAATCCTTTATTTTGCTTTCAAAGCCTTAGTTAATGGCTGATTCATGCCATTTTTGTTCACCATCACACCCCTATATAAAGACAAGACTGCATCAGAACAAGGGACACAAGGATTTCCTATCGAAAGAACATGCACATCCTACCTCAGAACAAAATCCTAAGTTCTCAAAAATTTCAAAGCAAGAGAGCATGAGGAAACTCCCATCTCCAACCATTTCCAATAAATTCCAAGCCATCCCACGCTCAGAATCCCAAATCGAAGCATCTCCAGTTGGTAAAAAAATTTCAATCTCATTCAATCTATCATGTAAACTCATGTGGATTGTATATTCATGTTATTCCTGTTGTTTGTAAATGATTTAATGTAATATATGTAAGTTGCAGCGCCCAGATACTAGGATACCATTGCTCGGGGTTTTCAAAGCAGATTACCTTCGAAACTCAAGGCACAGACTGTCACAGATCGAAACAACCCCAGGTTTGGGTTCAAGGGATGATTTTGATTGGGATAGGTCTTCGTTTGGTTTTGAAACTAATAAAATTTGCAGGATTCAATGTTGGTTTCATTTATTTCGATTGAACAACTAGCTCAGATGGTGAAGAAACGCGCGTGTTAGAGAGAGAATCGGGGTTCGAGTCCCCAGTCATGCATTTTCATTTTTCTAACATTTCATTTACAGATCTGATGCGTACAAGCCAAATACACTCATCATGCATCTTCAAATATGTGCTTCCAAGTGTTAGCGTAGCCAGATCCAATGCCCTCACGCGCAGACTACCATGCGCTCCCTAAAACTTCACCGCACTGGATCACAAGGAAAAATTGGTCTCCTTCTATCATTAGACATACGTTTTACAACATTCCACCCCTCTTATTTCATTTTACTACTCAAGCCCATTTGTTTTTTTGTTTTTTATCTTCTATTTTCTTTTTTTAATTTGTTTTAATCAGTAAAAAATAATTAAAATCACAAAAAATATAGTTTTAGGTTTTTTTTTATTTGAATTAATTTTATAAATTAATTATTAATTATTTTAACCCCCTTTCTTAATTAAAATTAATTAGAACTTAAGATTTTAATTCATTTTCCTTTCATAATAAAAATACAAAAAATATTAGAATTAATTTCCTTTAATTAGTTTCATTTTTTTAAATTATTTCTATTTTTCTTTAAGTCAAGATTTAGGTTAATTTTTTTTATTTAATCATTTTCTCAAATAAAATAAACAAAAAATATATATTTTTCATACCTTAGGATTTTTTAGACGTACTTACAATTTACGCGCGTTATTACTTTTTGCATTTTTATTTCTAAATTATTGCAACTGCTCACAGTCTATAATAGCTTAATTTAGGATTTTTTTTCTTCATTGTTTTTACCCCAAGTTTTGGACATGTAAATATCCCCCTCCCCGAAGTTTTGAAATAGTGTAGGATTTATATTCCCGCATTTTATTTCCTGTACATATTAACTGCTAGATGTATGACTAATAGGATTGTATGACAAAGATTAAAATCAAACGTTAGCAAAAATAACACAAAAGACAAAAAATAACTTAATACAACACATTTGCACATATACACCTCTAGGGTATTTCCACTTTGGTTGCCTTCGGAAAACAAAATAGTCATGTCCCTCGAAAGTAGGGACGTTTTAGCAAAGACCCTCGAATTAAAATATCATAGTCCCTCGACGATCCTTCGGTGTTGTCTTTCGATAAATGATCTAGTCCCTCAAATAAAATTGCTAAAGCGTCTCTATATGTTGTCTTTATCACTGTACGATGACCCGCGAATGTCCCTCATACATCTAAACGACTATGTCTACCTACTCACTAATAGTAGGCTAGTCTTTTCTAAAGGAAAGGAGGAAAAAGAGCAAACCTTTCGAGTAAAAGTAGATAGCTGTTAGATGCTTGCTCAAAAAACAAACTTTCACACTTACACAAAAACAACTTTCAAAAACATTTTCAAATGCTTTACCAACACACTTGAGGACTGATACAAGAGTTATCATAAAGTAAATCTCCGCACTAAGGCATTTTTCAAAATACTTTTCCAAACACACAAAAGCACAAGGTATTTCAAAAATTGAGCTAAGCATCTAAGAGCTCGTAGATAACTACGGATGGAAAGTGTGCTAACACATTCCCTTTTCATAATCTACCCCCCCCTTACTCAGATATAATCTCGAAAGGCCTTTTTCTATTCTTTTCACCCTTTCCTTGGTTGGTTAAAAGAAAAGTCGGTGGCGACTATTGCTTACTGCAACATTTTGCGAACACAAATGTAAAACTAGTATAACAGTTGTTTCTGCCACCATATCACAAGTACATAGTTGCTTCTCTTTGTGTATGTCAAGCAACATGGAAGGTGAATATGGTCGAAGAGATAATAGGGAAGGATCATGGAGAGATTATCATGAAGATCAATAGCATGTTAGCTGTCAATCTGACGAAGAATCCGATAGCACATAGCAAAATCAAGCACATTGGAATGATGTTCCATTATCTTCGAGAGCAGGTAGCAAAAGGAAAGATGAACTTAGAACATTACAAAAATTGAGAATTAGATTGTAGATATCATGACGAAAGGTGTGAAGGTCGAAGTGTTCATAAGATTAAGAGTCATGATGAGTGTAGATAGCTTGGATACAATGCATTAAGTGGTGAGATTGTAATCCCTTGTGTCAAAGAAGCATGTTGCTCGATGGAACAAGGGTGTGTAGAACATAAGCCTAGTATATGTGTCGAGTTGTATGTCAAAGTTGTAGTATGTCAAAGTGTCGAAGCAGTTAGCTTTACGCAGTATTTTTACTTAGGTCTAAATAATAATTTTAGGCTTTTGTATTTGTGGGCTTTGGCTTAGGGAGCATGTAACCTAATTATAAATAGAGGGAGTAACTCATATTTGTAACATAGAGTATTCATAGAATTTGCAGTTGCAAGTGAATAAGATTTTTCCACAGTTTGTAAGCAGAGAGAAACTATGCAGGAAATCATCATCTTCTTTCTCTTATTTTCGTAAATCCTAATTCTTTATTTCATTGTTATTTTGTATTGATAATAATCTTTTTCACCAAGATTGATAGAAATTCTCCATAGGTTTTAGTGGATTTCCAACACTAAATACTCAATCTTATTTATTTTTTATGCGAAAACCATGTGTTACTAAGGCTCGTCTCCATGTCTCTAACCTATCATTTAAATTTTCCCCGGATCTTCAAAAAGCATACATCTCTATGTTAAATCTTATATGTGTTTTATGAGTACATCCAAACTTAAAGTAAGAATGTAGGGGACTTATGGTTGAAGCTTTTTACAATCTTAATAATTGGGAAACCGCTCGTCTCTCTACCTTGTGTCTACACATTAGTGGATACTCCATCATATAAATCTTGGATAACTCGAATATAGGCAATCATAACCCTTTTCTTCTCGATTTCCACAAAATCTCTCTAGGCACTCGATCACACGCTTCCTCCACGTCGATGAAAATTAAGAGAAAATCTTTTTGGTCCATCTGATATTGCTTCATCACACGTCGTAGTAGATAAGTCACTTTCATGGTTGACCTCCTAAACATAAAACCAAACCAGCTCTTGGTAACTTGAGTCTTTTTTCTTAGTCTTTGTTCAATCATCCTTTCCCATAATTTTATGGTATGAATCATAATTTTAAACCTCATATAATTTGCTCAATTTTATATATCTCCATTATTCTTATAGATTGGAACTAAAGTATTTTTTCGCCATTCATCTGACATTTTATTTGACCTCATAATTTTGTTAAAGAGGTTGGCGAGCTACTCAATACCTCTATTTCCAAAAAAAATTCACACTTCAATAGGTATGTTTTCTGACCTAACTGACTTGTTACTCATCATTTTCAACACTTCTTTTACCTTTTGTTTTTGAATCTGACGTTAGTAATTATAGTTTGGAAAAATTACACCAGAGGTCCTTTAAGTTATTTTTTTTGTCTTTAGGTTGATTTCTACGTCATTTTCTCATATTTTAAACATTTATAAATTTGTGAATGTTGTATTTTTTATTGCACTTCATCATTTTCATACCACTCAAAATAATTGCATCTATAATTAGCACTTTCACTTTGTTAAAAAAGGATAACAGTGCACACAGTTGGTAACTTAAAGGACCAAGTTGTTTAAAAAAAAAACCTATAGGTACAACTTGTTGCAAAAAAATAACTTAAAAGACCTATGGTGTAATTTTACCTTCTAGTTTTGATTCTTCACTAAAGTCCAGTATGATATGATATATTTCATTAAATAAGTTGTAGCAATGCTTCTTTCACCTAACTTTTATATCTTTTTCTTTAAAAAAGATGTTGTCTTCTTCATCATTAATACACTTCACTTGTTCTAAATCTCTTGTCTTTCTTTATCTTTCTCATTGCCTTCTAAGTCTCTTTCTTAGCTTCTTAATACTTTTCTCAAATTTTGACATTCTTACACCTAGACATTTACATATAAATGAGTAAATAAATTATGTTCTCTAGTCCTATTTATAAGAGAAAATTTATTTTTTATATTAGTTGAATAGATAATATATATGATTTTTATACTGTCCAAATATATTAGTTATTCAATATATCTTAAAAATAAGTGTTTTGTTAAATAGGACTATAGGGAGTATATCAAATTAAACTAATAAGTAGGATTTAAAAATTAAATACTAATTAATAATTGATTAATGTAATGCTTTCTCTGATCTTTGAAATAAAATTTATTGAACGACCAATGTATCTAATTTATTATATAGATCATATACAATAATTATTTAAAAATTTTAAAAACAAATTTTTTATATTAAGGACTAGATGGGGCATGTAACAGTAATTAAAAGATTAAAAATTCTTAAAATATATGTAAGCGATTAATTTGATTTTGAAAACATAATCCAAAATTGATCCAATTCGAGCGGTTTTTAAAAAATGAAATTGAAATATATGTATGCAGATTGCAGTTTTTATTTGAATCATTTTAGATTTGAACACTGTTAATATTAAAGTCGTTAAAATTAGCTAATTCGTGTAAGTGGAGTTGTTAAACTTAGTAGAACATAGGACTTAAAGGCTTTGGGTTTTAATAAATTAGAGCCTTATTTTCGCATGGTTTTTTTTAAACCCAACTAAAGAAATGCTACCCCATTTAGAATATAGCTAGCGCCTATTGGATCCGAATAGCTCATTTGACCCATATAACTAAAAAATTTAAAAACAATTAATATTTTGTTGTTTCACTCAAAAGCAATATATTAAGTTGTTTTACTTTACTAAATTTTATCTTTTTTTATTATATTAAGTATTATATATTAATATAATCAGATAATATTAAATTATTTTATATTTTATTTTACAATTTTCTCATATTTTATTAGTTTTAATTATATTAAATAAACGTGCATTATTTTGAATATTATTGAATATTATGTATTATATTTAAAAATAAATATAATATTTTTTGAATTAATATAATAATTAAAAAATATTATATTTAAAGTAATATATATATATATTTCATTTAATAAATATTATCAGATTTTTTGAACTATTATTTTATAATAAAAAATAATCTGATTAGGATCGGAGAACCAACTATCTATCTAAGAATGTTCTCGAGTAATATATTTCAATGTGATAGTATATTTATCTCATTCAGTTCAATGTTTTTGTATTTATATTAGTCATATATTAATACATATTAAGGTATTTTAATAAAAATATAACTTTTTTATTTATATATTTTCTTAATGCATTAAACGGTCAACAAAATTAATTATTTTTCAGAAAAAACTCATATATTACAACTTTATTATACTTTTTCTAATTTAAATTTATAAATTTTCTAAAGAATAAAAGTATATGAAAATTTTATATTCTCTTTATTTATTATTATGTAAAATAATAAAACAATAAAGATCCGCATCTATATATATATCTTTTCTCTGTTATATATCTTCCTATCAGCTTCTGCCTCTGCTCCACATTTATTTCATTCTCTTCTTCCTCTTCACCTCAGACAGAAGATCCATCACTCAATACGACAGTCCCTTCCGTCGTATCATATAGCTTCATAGAAAACTGAGCCATTTTCGGCTCTGTAATGTTCTATACGCCATTCAAATTACCCGCATCAGAAGAGATTCAAGTTCGGGAGATCCAGTGGGAGAAAGAGCGATAAAGCTAGTTATTTCTCAAATCCAATTCCATCGTAATTCACGGTATTAGATAGTAGTCACTTTTGCTTCTTACATTGATTTAAGAATTTAAATTTCAATACCGAGTATTTCATTACAATTGTCGATATTAAATAGAATCGCAGTCAAATTCAGTTGCACTGATATTGAGACAACACTCACACATGTTACCCGACACAGACACAGACACACAGTAGTAGTTATTATGGTTTTAAATTGCAGTTGCGAGATTACGCTAATTTTAATGTTGAGTCAAATAATCACTAATGTCACTGATGTTCTTGAAGACTGCAATTTAAAATTATGA
Organism: Vicia faba; assembly: GCA_948472305.1. Taxonomy (NCBI): domain Eukaryota; kingdom Viridiplantae; phylum Streptophyta; class Magnoliopsida; order Fabales; family Fabaceae; genus Vicia; species Vicia faba. The sequence continues at coordinate 1,446,358,871 of OX451738.1, read as the reverse complement.
TAAATATGCACAAAAAATCAAAATAATTTGATGACATGGCAGCCTAAATAGTGATTGTTTTATTTTCAAGTAGTTATAGCCATTGAGCTTGTGTTGTGGTTTGTGTTAATTATGATCTATTCAGCATCGACATCTTTAAACAAAGAGTGTCTCTGTTAGTTAGTGTTGTAACTGGTGTCTGGTTTCCGACTTGTGTAAGTGACACAAATACATGTTGTTACGTTCAATTTGTTTATTTTTTGAAATGATTATTCGTGTAGTGTAGTGTTGGTGTAGTATCTGGTCTCTGTGTTTAATAGATTAGAATCCTCTATTGTTATTGTTTCAATTTTTGGTTTTTAACTTAATTTGTTGTTTGTGATTGAATACAGAAGAATCAAAGAAGGTTTGGACATGGATGGGAAGGTTATGAAAGAAGCTGATGTAGCGGAGGTTGGGAAGGTTGTGAAAGAAACTGAAGTTGCGGAGGTGGACGCGGTTTCCACTGCAAAATGTTGCTGCTGCGGATTGGTGGAAGAGTGCACACTCGCATACATTATGCGCGTGAGGGAGAGATTCGGGGGAAGATGGATATGTGGTTTGTGTTCCGAGGCAGTGAAGGAAGAAAGAGCGAGGTCAAAGAGCGAGGAGAAGCTAATCACAATGGATGAAGCTTTAAAGCGACACACCAAATTTCGCCAACAGTTTAGGTCTTCTGCTACTGATCATAAGAAAGATTTCATAGATGCTGTGAGACAGATTTTTTTTAGGACTTTGGATTCTCCTAGGAAGAAGGAAAATTTTGCTTGTAGACCTCTTGGTAGATCCAGTAGTTGCTTCCCAACAATGGAAACAACTCCTCCAAGGACGACAGGGACACACACTGAGTGATTCAATTCATTGATATTCATCGGGTACTATTGTTATAATAATGGTAAGAATAAGGATAGACATTGGACATTGTTAGTGGATCAAGGTTTAGTTAGAAATAGCTGTGTCTTGTGTTCTGAAGTTGTTTATGTTTTTAGTTCAGGTTGTTTTGTTTTGAAGATTATGGTTTATGTTTTTTTTCTTTGGCATTGGTGATTGAATGGATGATGGTTGAAGGAGTTTTCCTTCCTGGACTTCAATCACTTGGTTGTAATTTCATTTTGATACTAGCATTTGAAATTTAGTTTTCGTATTGGATCAAATTCTGTTTATGAAATTTATTTGAAGGTAGCTTTTGTTCTTATGTTTTGGACACAATGTTTAGTTTGGTTTGGTGGCCAACCTGTTGAATTCTACCAACGCGCAGATGAATCTCAATCGTTTGAATAAGCCACTCCTTTAAGCATTTGATAGTTTAGTATTTAGACGATGAATCTTAGTCGTTTGATAAAGACCAGATATCTCGTATTTTGAGTGGCTCTTAGTTGCAATAGATTCATAATTGATAATACAACCATCTGATTTTCATCGAACGACTTAAACTTATCGACTGAGTACTAAACTATCATATGCGGAATGTAGTGGCCTAATAAAATGAAGTGGTAAGTATTCTCTATCATGAGGTTGTTTGATAACTCTTGTTTATGGAAGAACCAAAAGCTATTGCTAATAAGGCCAAACTAGCCTTTAAACTAATGTTACCTGGATTTTGGAATTCTTGAACAGAATTAAAATGTGGTATTTTGTTGATATGATTTATATTAACATGTCAATGTCATATAGTCTATTTTCAAGTTTGTTGTTATCTAAGCACATTTTTCTGGAGGAGATTGTGTGTGACCCGTTAAATAAAGCCCTCAAATGTTCAGCCACACAACTTATGTGTCTGACGAGGCATAACTGACAAGGATGTATTGCAAAAGAAAATCCAGTGGCATATGAGTCCATTGCAATTGATCGCAAACTACACATATTGCAGTCGATACAATCTTTTGTTCACGATTCACACCATCGGTCATTTAGATTCTAATGTAAAATTCTGTAACTTATAAATTATATGTAAATTTTATTATAAAACTTCTATAGAATTGATGATAAGTTAATCAAGATTTAACTATGACAAAAAAAATATGAGTTCTTTTTCATCACAATTTATTTCTCTTTATTAAACTCTAAACTCTGCACGAAAACCTGTTATACAAATTATGCTTATATATATAAAACCTGATATGTCTCTTTTAATTTAAATTTATTTTCTATGAAACAAAAAAGAGAGGGGTCCATTGGTTGTGATTGAAAAAATGTGTTTTATTGAGGGTATGAAAGATGACAAAATGGGGTCATTTGTATGCAATGAATTATGACAACAAAAAAAGGTACTTGTAAGACCCACTGGAGCTACAAGTTGATAAGTGCCAGAGACTCGTGATAAGGATACATGATTATTACGATGATAAGGCAAACATAAACCGTGAAGAATTATCTTTCTATACCAATGCATCTTTCATGCTTTGTTACGTGGATTTTGGTTTAATCAAACACATTATATAACTACCTATTATCATATTTCATTCATACGAGTCGTGTAACATTGAGATTAAAGAGATACATGAGTTACATAGCCGGACAAATACAGTGTAGTATGTCAGTATTGTACATATTTATCCAATGAAATGTCATTCTTAAGAATGAATTATTTCTATAGGACGAGAATTATATATCACAAAATAAATGGAAGGACGATGATTTCAAATTCGATTCTTTCACGGTGATAGTGATAGATAACCAAACATAATCTAATATGATTTCCTTGATTTTGGATTTCAGAAGCATAACAAGACTTATACTAGCTATTGAAAACATGTGAGATAACCGATTTTGTTAATAAATTCAACGGTGATTGACGATGGATTTGATAAAGAAGATTATGATTCGATTTCTCACAACTTTAATTAAAAAGGAATTAAAACCACTTGATGTTAGAACCGACTCTCGAACCGGATTAATCGGTCCATTATGATAGATCACTGGTGATGAAAACAAAATAAAAAAACACGTGAAATACTCACTTTTTAACCCTTAATTTTAAGGATACGATAATACTATTTAATAAAATATAGACTTCCCTAATTATTAGGTTTGTAACAGTTTTTACTATCAGTTTTATAAATATATGTAAAGGTAATTCTGTAACTTTTTGATCTCAGGTTTTAAATGACATCTAATTTTATTTTTAAGTTGTAATGATAATAGTGTACAATTTAATATGGTATTAAGAATAGATCAAGGATTCTGACTCTTTCTCTCAAGATTTTACTTCTTGCTCTTTTTTATCAAAGTCTCCAAACATGGACTTAAAATTCATCTCACCGCTACATTTGTCAATTCATTATTGTTTCTTATCAACACTAATCATTCATCCTAATTTCTTCAGATTGCATTGTTCTTCTAACATGAATTCCTTATCCTCTCTTTCTCTTCAAACAATTATGTGTCACCATTCCACTGGATTCATCCAGATTACACCATATATCTCAATCAGCGATTGATTTAACCATTACGAAAAGTATTACTCTCATTTCTCATTTTTATTTCTCTCTCTCACCTTTGCAATCACTCTCCACTCCTATGTAACCTCATTGTTGTCGCTCCCATCAACCCTAAAATCTTCCCTGTAAACCTCATGTTTCCTTCTGATTCCACCAATTTTACCATAAATTCACCCTTTTCTCACCATATCTCATTTTTCGTCGTTCTTGCTCAATATCGTTTGACTTTCTTTCGCCCACGTTCAAAAGTTCAAACTATTCTTCATCATTTTTCCATAAATATTCGAAGATTCACCTGGTTCTTCTTAATTTTTCCATAAACCTTGAAAGATTCAAATTGTTCCTCATATTTTTCCAAAAATATTCATGCATTCATCCCTTTTTCTCGGAAACCCTGACCCTCACCTATCTAAAATCAAATCCTTCTCTCAGCAATCTCATATTTTTATCACCTCTCTCCAGTTTTTTTCCAGAAAATACCCATACACTTCCTTCTAGTCTCCTCTTAAAACCCAAAAATCGTGGATCTGAATGGCTTTGTTGAAAACGATGACATTGACAACACTACTTTTACACAAAACAGAAACCAAAACACCCACCAACAACAACTACACAACAATAATTCCCAATCTTAAAACAACAATTACCAAATAACCTACCAAACTAATATGTTGGACCGCTTCTTCATGTATCCCTATGATACTCCCAGACATACAACAATTACCTCTGCTCTCACTAAACAAAACTACCACACTTGGTCTCGCTGTATCAAAGTTGTGCTTCGTTCGAAGAACAAATTAGGATTCACTGACAAAACCCTAATTCGTCCGTCCAATATTGAACGTACCTCCATGGTTTGGTATCGTTGCAACACCATGGTTATGGCATGAGTTACGAATTTGATCAGCCCTGAAATTGCAGAGAGAGTGCTATGGATAGATATGGCTAAATAAATTTGTGAAGAACTTAAATAAAGATATCGTCAAGGAGACATTTTTCGAATTTCAAAGTTGCAGAAAGAAATCTATGCTCTTTGTCAAGGATACTAAGACTGTACTCAATGTTTCACTATGCTGAAGAAGATATGGAAAGAATTGGACAACTTCAGGCCTCTCCTAACCTATGTCTGTGACATCTCTTGTGCATGTTCCCTTTTGGCGCTGCTATAAATAATATATTTCATTACAAAACTTTCACCCCACTCAATAAAAAAATGAGGTATAATGCCAAGACGCGTCATATTTTATTTGTTTTAAAAATAAAAATCAAATATTTCCTCAGTTTCTAAATATAATCGATGGGAAAAATAATCCAGGACATGCTTTGAATCCCAACAAATGCAGTTTATGTTTTTATTTCTTTAAAAGTGATGCTTTTCTTTTATTTATTTATTTATTTAGTAAACTAAATGATCTATTCCTTCAGTTTCCATAATAACCGATGGATTAAATAATCATATTTTACTATAAATGCACTTATTAAATATATTTACCCTAAACCTAACTTATATGTAGCCACCACAAACTCGTATGCATCATTATTTGGGATGTATTGTAAAACAGAAAAATCTTCAATGTTCTGTGTTCTTCTGTCTTGAACAAAATATTTTTTTTCTTCTGCACATGCAATTTATCTCACATAATGGTATTGATGTTGTCGTTGAATTTTTGGAATAACCTTCTTATGTTGTCAATCAAAGAAAATAATTTTGCTTTTCTCAGTTGACAATATTGAGAAATTCATTCATAAACATGTTGTAAATTGCAAACAATTGCAGCGCAAAAAATGGTGAATGATAAAAAAGTGAAATGAAAATATGACATGTTACTTTCAATTTTTTATTATTCACAATTTTTTACTTGTAACATATCACCTCAGTTTTTTAATAAAACTGTGAGGTTTACTTATTTTATTTTTTAATTAAAAAAGAAAAAACCTTTTCCCTCGATTTTAAAACAGAACTTAGGGATTTTGTTACGCATATATAACAACGAATCTATGCCTACATTCATAAAGTAATAACGCTCAAGATATTGCCAAGACCTCAATCCATAATAAACTATCTACATCCACCATTATATATCTTGTTATCTTTATTATGAAAGCATTTACCATGAATATATTTATTCAAGATAATGAAATCTTGGAACTTAAAGAAGCTTGGAAAAGTTCTCTGGAATAGATTGCAAGTGCAGAAAAAAAAATTTCAATGGTTAAAACAAATAACTTATCACAAATTGGATGCATGCAATCCATTGAACTTTAAAAGAATATACACAAAGAGTATGCAACAAAATCATGATAATAGCAAATATTTGTTATTCTCCAAGAATAACAATGACGATGATGAATCAAACTTGTCAAAATCTGAATTTGTTGTAAAGAATGTATTTTAATATTTTGTGTAAACAATGTAATTTAAAAAAAAAATTATTCCCCTTGGTTTTTAACAGAAATCGGGGTGAATGAAGCACTTGAGATGAAACATATTTCATTGTATTTTTTTATTTAAAATGAAACACATTTTACCTCGATTTTGACTCATAACCGAGGGGATATATAAGCTTGTTTATTGAATTTTTTCACGGTCCTTAAATACATCTTTGTCGTCCGTTTAATGAATATCAATGCTCAAGACACTGCCATTAGTGATCTGAGTAAAACCTAAAAAACATCAATTATAAAAGCATTTTGAATATCAAAGATAATGAAACATTTGACATGAAAACTTTGAAACACAAAGAATCTTGGTAAAGTTCTCTATGATAGATTGTAGGAGAAGAAAATTATTTGAGTTCAAATTTTTTAATAATAATATAACAGAATATTTATTTTATTTATCTAACCCCTTTTGTTTTATATCAGAAACAAATTAATGCAAAAGTCATTGAGAATATATTGCATCCAACATTTGATCTTCCCGAAAATTTGAACGAAACGAGGATCCAACATATGTTCTTCACTGACGATGAATCAAATTCAATATATATATATATATATATATATATATATATATATATATATATATATATATATATATATATATATATATATATATATATATATATATATATATATATATATATATATATATATATATATATATATATATATATATATATATATATATATAATATTCTATATAAACAATGTAATATTGTGTGTAAACAATGTAATTTCTAAACAAATTAATTTATTAATATTATTTGTAAACAATGCAATAAGTATTTAAAAAAGAATTTATTTGTCCCCTCGATTTTGGTCATAAACTGAGAGGTATGTGGCGCTAGTTTTGAAAATATATAAAAAAATTATTGATGAGGATCGAACCAATTACCAGTTCAACTATCCCCTATAGTATTCCAAAACTGAGGGCTTAAGTGGCAAGTTATTATGATGTCCTTCGTTACCTCTCCTTTATAACTGAGGTTAAATCAACTTTGCATCTGAGGTTAAATGTGTGTTTTGTAGTAGTGTAATGACTATCAAAGGCTACAAAGACAAAGAACGTGTAATCTGGTTTCTAAAAGGACTCAATAAGCAATATGCACTAGTCATATCCCAAATAATGTTGATGCAACCCATCTCTCTAGTCGATAAAGTGTTCTCCATGTTAATCCAGCAAGAACGACAATACACACCATCCATTGACACTGAAAAATTAGTTGCTCAAATCCACAAATATTATTCCAAGCTACAGTTACAGGACACTGCATCAAAACCATAAATCTCTAGCCGTGAATAAGGATTCAAAATATGATCTTACTGCAATAAGTAGGGTCACATAATCGAGTTGCTTCAAGAAACACAATCTTCCTCCATACATGAAGAAGATTGAAATTATGGCACACACAATAAAGTTGTCAAGATAAATGTCTCAACACACAAGTACAGTGTCACGTAGATGTTATGACATTTGCGGACTGACAAAACTTATACCAAAAAATAAACTATGCAGAAGCTAAAAGAACACAAGAAATTGTTAACCCAGTTTGGTGAAACTCACCTACTTTGGGGGCTAGTAATCCAAGAAGGAAATCCACTATTAGCAGTATTAATTCTAAGCATAAACAAACCCAATTTACAACTTATCTCTTAATCACGACCCAATGCAACTTCTACCTAGGCACCTCCTATATATGAGAAATCGTCATATCACTTCCAATCACCACAGTGATAAAAGATCTACGCCAATCCCAGTGAGAGTCTATAATCCAGTCCCAAACACAGTGAATTGAAACCAAACTAAAACTGAAGTTTACACGTCAATCACAATACTCAAGCTCTTGCTTAAAAGCTTTAGAGTGAGAACAATAACTTGACAAACTGTCAAGTAACAATCAGTCAACTTAAATGTATCAAGAGATGCACGAGGATGTATAAAAAAATAGAAACCCCTTGAAGAACCCTCAAAACCTAAGACTAAGAAAATACGACTTCCCTTTTTTTTGCAAAGTTCTTAAAGAATTTAGGTCTAGGTAGTTTCTTTTAATACTCTTCAGCAAATCTTTGGGCGTTGAATCTTTTCCCAGATATTCCTTGTTGCACATGCTGAGAGCTACACCAATTTGTGAAAAAAATCTCCTTGAATATTGGAACAAAATACAAGATTTCCTTAGTTGTCTCAAAGCCCAATTTTGACAACTTGTGTAGATTTGGAGATAAATCAAATGTTATGGATTTTAATATATTTGACCTGTAAAAATAACTGAGATAAATCCAAAAGGAATCTCAGAAAAACAAATCAAATCAGTCAAGATTTAAAACAACAACACTTGTTGTACCATACCAAGATGTCATGACATTTGTCTTCGATATCTGGTTGAAATCACATATTAACTGAATTGTCATGACAGTTGATGCAGATGTTATAACATCTTGTATAACATCAGTAGAACCGTGTTTTAGCAAAATTGTTTCCAATCCTAAAACCACGGTACTAACAATCTCCCCCTTTGGCAAATTTTGGCCAAAACAACCAAATGCCAATTAACCTGGAGGGAGGAATAAAACCACAAACAAACAACATAAAAGAAAAAACATCAGAGTTACAACAACTATACAAATAGACAGGTTAGCACTCCCCCTGTCACACATAATAGTTTATCTCCCTCAAGGGAAAACCCCAAATCAGAGCACACGCAGTAGAACACACAGCAGAAGCAGCAGTTTCTTCAGCACAACTAAGCATGACCAATCATGCTCCCCCTGGATGATTGCACAGGAAATCAAAAACAACTACTCTCCCAAAAGTAGTGGCACACAGTCCTATTACAATTCTAAATCAACATGTCAAGACATGTGATGTAACATCAGGACACAACTCTTTACTTCCCCTTTTTATCCAAAATATTGACAAAAAGAAATAGAGTAAATGTACACAACAAAAACATAGATTGCAAGAGAACATATTACACAAAGGTGATAAACAAAAAATGGAAGCACAAAGAAACAAAAACTAAAATAGATGCAAACAAACAGACTAATAAGCACCAGGTGGAAGCACACTAATCATGTAACCTAAGGTTCCTCAAAAATGCATACACCAAGTTCACCCCTAAGCTTTTCAAACTGATTTGCATCCAAAGAATTAGTGAAAATATTAGCATGTTGTTTTTCAGTGGCTATATGCTTTAAAGTAATCACTTTATCTTCAACGAGGTCTCTGATAAAATGACGAGGAATGTCAATGTGCTTAGTTCTGCTATGCTTAATAGGATTCTTTGAAATACTGATAGCACTAATATTGTCACAAAATAATGTCATGGCATCTTGATCGATATTATATTCCTTCAACATTTGTTTCATCCACATTAATTGTGAGCAACTTCTCCCAACTGCAATATACTCAGCTTCAGCTGTAGACAAAGAAACACATTTTTTTCTTACTAAACCAGGAAAATAGGTTAGTTCCTAAAAATAAACAACCACCTGAAGTACTTTTTCTGTCATCAGCACTCCCTGTCCAATCTTCATCACAATACCCTACTAGCATTGAATATGAACCATGAGAGTATAACATGCCATAGTCACTAGTACCATTGATGTACTTAAAAATCATTTTCGCTTGATTGAGGTGACTAGTTTTTGGCTTAGCTTGATATCTTGCACAAACTCCAACAACAAAAGTGATATCAGGTCTGCTAGTTATTAGATACAATAAGCTACCAGTCATACTTTTGTATAAACCTTGATCAACAACAACACCTTTTTCATCTTTTAATTGTTTCAAATATGTAGGAGTGCGAGTCTTTTTGTGACTTTCATTTTGTAATCCAAAATTCTTGATTATGTTCTTGGCATACTTACTTTGAGAAATAAAGATAGATTCATCCATTTGTTTCACTTATAGTCCAAGAAAATATGTCAATTCACCAACAAGACTCATATCAAACTCAGACTGCATTTGTTTGTCAAAGTGTTGGATCATCTGGTCTGACATCCCTCCAAACACAATGTCATCAACATATATTTGAGAAATCATGAGTTTTCCATCCTTTTCCCTAATAAACAGGGTCTTATCTATTCCTCCTTTCCTATATCCATTATTGACCAGAAATTTTGTCAACCTTTCATACCAAGCTCTAGAAGCTTGATTCAAACCATAAAGAGCTTTCTTTAGCTTGAACACATGATCTGGAAAAGTAGAATCAACGAACTCCTTGGGTTGTTCAACATAAACCTCTTCATGCAAGTACCCATTAAGGAATGCACTTTTTACATCCATCTGAAATAGCTTAAACTTCAAGAAGCAAGCTACTCCTAGCATTAACATGATAGACTCAAATCTTGCAATTGGAGAAAATGTTTCATCAAAGTCTACTCCTTCAATCTGAGTGTAACCTTGTTCCATAAGTCTTTCCTTGTTTCTGGTAATAGTTCCACTCTCATCAGTTTTATTCTTGTACACCCACCTTATTCCAATTACATTTGTTTCACTGGGCCTAGTGACTAACTCCCAAACTTCATTCCTTTTAAACTGATTCAATTCTTCTAACATAGCACTGGTTACAAATTTATCAGTTAAGGATTCCTTCACATTCTTGGGTCAATCTTATATACAAAGCAGGAGTTAGAAACCACTTCTCTTGATCTAGTAGTGATCCCTTAATTAAGATTTCCTATAATGAGTTCTTTGGGATGATCTTTCTGAATTCTGATAGGTGGACCCTTATTGACTAGATTATCATTTAGTTTAGCATTAGCATCCTCAATATTGTTTTTGTCTTCACTCACCTCTTATGACTCATCATTCATCTCGAATGATGTCCCAACAATGTATCCAGCATCATGTACATTATGTATGCTTGAATCATCCACCACAACATTTATAAATTCCATCATGACCTGAGTTCTGTTGTTGAAAACTCTATAGGCTCTGCTATTTGTAGAGTAGCCAAGAAGTATCCCTTCATCACTCTTGGGATCCATCTTTCTACAAGGTTCGTGATCATCCAAGATATAACACTTACTGCCAAACACATGAAAGTATTTAACGGTAAGCTTATTCCCTTTCCACAACTCATATAGAGTATTTGAGGTACTAGTACTTAGGGAGACTATATTATGAATATAACATGCATTATTCATTTCTTCTGCCCAAAAATGGTATCGCAACTTCTTTGCATGAAGCATAACTCTTGTTGATTCTTGTAGTGTCCTATTCTTTCTTTCCATAATCCCATTTTGTTGAGGAGTGGTATGTGATAGGAATTCATGACTAATACCTTCAGAGGCACGTGATTTAGCAACCTTGTTGTTTTCAAATTCCATACTGTGATACGGTGAGAGAACTGACTTGAGGTTTTGCGTTTTATCGCAAATGTCGCAGTTAGCAAGAGTCGCCACCGACTTTTCTTTTATCCAAAAGGAAAGGTGAAAAAGCACAGGAAAGACCTTTGAGATGTTTTCTTGAGTTCGGGGGGTAGATTATGAAAAGGGAAGGTGCTAGTACCCTTTTCATCCATGGTTTTCCATGGGCTCTTAGTTACTTTCTTAGATCACTTGCTTTGGTTTGTTTGAAATGGTGTTTGGTGTGGTTTTGAAAGTATTTTGTAAAAGAGGCCATTCGTTTAGGAAATCTTTGTAATGATTCTCGTTCGTAAGAATGTATACAAATATGTTTGTCTTTTGAAAATGTTTTCAATGTTTGTAAGATGTTTTTGAAATGTGTGTGTGTTTGTTTTGAAAATAGCAAGGATTTTGTTTGAAATGGAGCAAGTAACTAGAAGCTATCTACCTACTCAAATGTCTTTCTTATGTATTTTCTATTCCTTTAACATTGTTGGATTACCATTGATTTGGTAAGCAACCCTATCTTTGGATGTAAACGGGACGGGCGTGGGTCATCGTATAGCCATGATTAGCAATGTTTGCAAAGTATCTTAGCATTTTTGAGGGACCAAGATCATTTTGTAAGGAAACTTTTGAATAGCGTCATCGAGGGACTATGATCTTAAGTTTGTTTTGTTTTGCCAAGATACTTCGCATGCGTAACATGGCCATTTTTGTTTTAGGCAACCAAATGGGGAAACCCTAAGGGTGCTTGTGTGCAAAGTGTATCATTTTCATGCTTTATTTTGTCTTGTATTTAGGGTGTTCTATTTTGCTTTGTTTTGTTCTTGTCATACAAACCCTAATTACTAATCATGGCATATGAAAGCGATAAATTACGTAATGTAAATATTTCTAAGCTATTACAACAATTTATGGGAAGGGGGAATACAAGTTTGAATGGGGGTTTGCACAAATATAAAGCTAAATACATTATTACAACCAAATCAAATTTGTGCAAATTAAGATAAATATAATACAATATTTAAAATGTAATGCAATGTACATATAAAGAAAAGATTTTTTGATGTCTTATTTTCATGTAAAAGAAATTTTAATCTAAATCTAAAAATATAAGGAAAAAGATTTAATTTTTGAAAGGGGTTTAACCCTAATTTTTAATTAAAAGAAAATAAAGTTTCTATATTATTATTTTGTGCATTTTTCTTGTATAAAATAATAAATAATATTATATATAAATATTAAAATTAAATATATGAAAAAATAAGTATTTATGAGTATGAGATGAAAAATAAATTAAACTAAATGTATTTAATCATATTTATAAGTTTATTAAGAAAATAAATGATATCCTATTAAAATAAAATATATTTTTATGTGAGAAATAATAAAAAAATAAAATAAAAGTGTAATATTATTAATTTATATTTTTTTTGGATTTTTATATATTAGGGAAAATATTTAATATGCAAAATATAAACATAAAACAAAATAAAAAAATATGAAAGTTAGTAAGGGGGGGTGATGAAGCAGATTTGGGGTAATGCTAGCAAAAACACTGGCCCAGGAAGCTAAGCCCAATCTGCAAAAAAGTCACAAAAATTGAGAAAGGAAAAAATGTGAAAATGCAAAAGTAGCGCACAGGTTCGAACCCAGGACATGGGTCTCACCAGCGCGCTGCTTTGCCACTGGGGTGGCCATACATCCATTGTCTTTACTGAAATGAAAATAACATATTACAAAACGCGTCCTTGCCCTGTTTCATCTTCTACCTTAAGCCTTGGCCGGATCACCTGTAACTTCCTCATACTTCCATGAAAATAAAAACTTATAACATGAAAAATGTAGAGCTTGAACTCACGATTCCAACCATGTAAGTTATGTAATCTAACTATCAAAGATTAAAGAGAATTTAAACAGACCTAAATCTTGACCTAATATTTCCAGAAACTTCAAGTTTCAAATTCTCTTAGCACAAGTAAAATTAATGCAAGATAATGGTATGTACAACTTCGTTATAATGAGGACTCCATTTTTTATTCACAGATCGTGGCCTATGGTTGCCTATACAAAGAGATAGAGTTTGAAAATTTACCTCCTTCAACTGGAATCGTGTATGGAAATGGAGTGACTTTAATGGAGGCCTGATGCTTGCTTGAGCTTCCTTGAGCTTCCCTGAATCTATTCCAACCCTTGCCTTGCTCTGAAACTAGCTGGAACTCTTTGGCCAAGTCAAGTTGCAAGCTCTGAAGTCAACAATGGCAGATGGTGGAGGAGTGATTACAGAATAGTGATGATGGTCTGGATTGACTAGGTATCAAGTATGTAATGTGTTTGAATGATCCAAACTCAAAACGCACGAGCCAAATGGAATATGGGGAAGCTTGTGCAGAATCTGCAGTTTTGGACAGGTTTTGGGTGTTTTTCAGCTTGAGAGAGTTTCAGGTCTTGGCTAAGCGTCCATATTGTTGCATATGGTTGGTATATTAGTATTGAAATGGTTTTGTGTTAGCTCTCTATCAGTTGTGCCAATGCTAGCCTTTTTGCCAACTTTCTTGTACTTGAAGCAAAGTGACAAGACCAAAGCTTCACATGCTTGTACCAGCTTGCTTAGGGTTGGTATGAGTTTGTACAACTTGCTTGAGACCTGTGTGGTTTGTATGCATCAAGGGGACAAGTTCAAAGCTCAAAATTGTAAAGTTTACAAAAGTGGTTCTTTTTCAAAATGGCAATGGGACCTTTTTGCCATAAATGGAATTACAAGTTGGATAAAGGTTCAAAAGCATGGATAAAGACTTTGTCAACTGAGTAAGCATTTAATTAAGGAGTGTGGAACAAGTTTAGGACCTTTACAACATGAAATAGCCAGCATAGGATTGATTTGTAACTTGGTTCTTCATGAAATGGCTTGAACAAAAAGTGAGAAAATGCCAATTTCCTCTCTTCGATTCTCTCTACTCAAACATGATCTTGGAGAGTTCTTGGACATTTTGTAAAGCTTTCAATGTGCTATATAATCCATCTTTGAAATTCATTTTGAGATACTTCTTGGAACTAGGTGAAAAATTGCCATGAAGTTGGGTCCAAAACCTGCCTAAATTAGGGCAAAATTTTACTAAGTTAAGAAGTTCATGACCATGTATTCACAAATTTATAACTTGAGATCCAAGTATCTTTAGAGAAAAGTTTGTGAAGAAAAGTTGTAGTTTTCATGGAGGTCTACAACTTTCATGTTGGGAACTTTCCTTGAATCAATATGCATCATGGTGAAAAAGTGGTGTAAAGTTATGAAAATTTTCAAATTCAAACCCTAATTTTAAAATTTGGTTTTCTTGGTGAACAAGTTTCACATTTTGACATGTCTTGATGAATTATGACTCTTGGTACTTTATTTTGACCAAAAAGTCAAAGTTTGACTTTTCAGTATATAGTTGACTTTTGATCAGTTGACTGCAAATTTCATTTGTCAATCCAATGAATTTGAGATATTTTGAACCATGTAATTAAGTCAAGATTATGCCATTGAATCCTTGAAATCATGCTTGAACTCAATTGGTCATTGGCTAGGTTAAAAATCAGAAATTGCCCTTTCTCAGTCAAAACCCTAATTTTGACCATTTTGCCCTTTTGATGATTTGATCAAATTTCTTGAGGAGTTGTAATCCAAACTTGATCAAATGGTACATATGAGTCTAAAATGTTGATGTGGATAAAAAATTATGAAGTTTGACTATAAATTGGCCATGGTTGACTTTTTCCCCAATACAACTGATTTTTAGGTCAACTGTCCAATTGACTGATCAAAAATGTGGTTCAAGGCTTGAAACTTATCATGAGCAATCTTGGGGTTCCAAAATGATGTATGAAAGTCACATGAAGCATTGATGGTCCAAAAATCCTTGTGCAAACTCAAACCCTAATTATGGGTTATCAGTGCAAGATGAGATCTCTTGAGCTGACCAAACCCTAAACTTGTCTTGAGTCAAAGAAGTCTTGTGAGAAAAGTCTTGATAAATGAGAGGGAAAATTTTGGGATACAACAGCTGCCCATATTCAATCTTCTTGAACCTGAAGAGTTAGATTGGCGAGCTTTGTCGTTCTTGACTCGAAGGTAAAAGATGATTGGACACTAGAGTGCCCGTAAATTTGCACTCGACAAAGTGTAATTGAGGGAATGGGCTTAAAGATGCCATTTAGAGAGGTGATAGAATCTTGTTGGAGATGGGCTTGTAGACGCGATCCAATAATGTTTGTTGAATTGTAAGGTGTAAGTCAAAAGAATAAGTATCAGAATGGTGTCTGTATCTGGAACGTATCTGAGCTGTATCTGGAGACTGAATTTGTATGAGTAACAGAATAGCATCCGTGTCTGGAGCGTATCCGAGCTGTATCTGAACTTGAATCTGAATGAGTAACATAATGGCTTCCGTGTCTGGAGCGTATCTATACTGTATCATGAACTTGAAATCTGAATAAGTGTCAAAATGGCATACGTGTATGGAGCACATCTGAACTGTATCTGAATGTTGAAATCTAAATGAGTAACAGAATGGCAACCATGTCTGGAGCGTATCTGTACTGTATCTGAAAGCTGAATCTGAATAAGTAACAGAATGGCTTCCGTGTCTGGAGCGGATCTGAACTGTATCATGATTGCACATTGTTTAACAGTAGCTGTTAATCTTATCCTAAAAAGGGTAAAGTGTTAGCTGGAACACAAAATTATGTTGCATGAAATGCATGATGCAATATATGTGTTTTATCAATGTTTATGATATGTGGATGTAATGTATGAGCATGTAAGCTGATTTGCTATATTGCTGTTTGACTGAGGAAAATAAACCCTTGAATGTTGTTGAGGATATGTGGATTCTTCACGTCTTGAAGTTGGAGTATTGACAAAATTTTTGTCGTGAGAGTAATTCCGTGTACTGCTTGAGGAATCTTCTTGGGGAATCCAGAGAATTTTGATGACTTCTACTGGGGATTTAATAACGGGAATATTCGTTCTGTTTGGGAGCAATGAAAACTCTGTGGGGAAAAAGCTTATTCCTATTTGGGAAAAAGTTCAGGAGTTTCGGTCGTCTGCCACTCTACCGGGGAGTTATCCTAGGTTAGGGAGAAACATAAGTTAGCTGTTGTCTGGTTGGTTTTCAGGCTTCAAGATAACTTGCTGGGGAATTTGGAAAAACTGGATGGTTTCCACTAGGGATCTTAATGACGTATTGTAGGGATTGCTCATGGAATAGCCTAAAGATGTTTTCCTATTCTTTCAACCTGTCAGTAATTCTTATTTTTCATTTTTTTTTATTTGTAAACAGTAATTATGTTCAAATGCATATGTTCATTAATGAATCATTGGACGTTTTTGCAAACAAAACACAAATATAAAGAAAAAAGACAAATAGTTTTCTGTACTTTAAAGAGATATCTTTGTATTTACTTTGAATAAGTATTTTTGTACAATAGGAGACAGACATCCTAGTAAGAGGATGGTGTCATAAAAATAAGAAAAAGTTATACAAAGAGAGATAGCTATGTGTGATAATCCCATGGGGTTCCCATTCTGCTATAGCCTTCGTATCTCTGAATATCTTGTCTATTTGTTACTTCGTCCGAAGATGATTGAATTGATCAAAAGCTCCGAGTTTGTCAGTGAAGAGATTGTCCTCAAAGTGATCCAACGAGACATAGTCATACACTTTAATTCCCTAACTTTTGCCTGGACCGCCCTTTCGGGTTTTCAATCCACCGGGAAACCCTTTTTTTCCCAAGTCGCCCTTTCCGGTTTTCAACTTGCCAGGTGTACAGGTTTTTTTTAATATTTTATCCCTAATTTTTTCCTGAACCTTTTGGTTCGCCTGGATGCCCTTGTTTTGCCTAGGTGTGTCAACCTAGCGGGTCTCTTATGCGTAGTATCTTTTGACTATGTCTGCGTTCGCAGGGTGTGGCAGGTCGTCGCCGTCCATGGTGGTCAAAATTATTGCCCCGCCAGAGAATATGTTCTTGATTAAAAATGGTCCTTCATAGGTAGGGGTCCATTTGCCCCTGGGATCACTTTGTGGCAAGATAATGCGTTTGATCACTAGATCTCCAACTTGATATACTTGGCGTCGGACTTTCTTGTTGAAAGCCTTGATCATCAGTTTTTGATACATCTGACCATGGAAAACAGCAGTAAGCCTCTTTTCATCAATTAAGTTCAGTTGATCAAGCTGAGTCTGGATCCAATCGTCCTCACTCAAACCTGCATCTTTCATAATTCTCAAAGAGGGGATTTGAACCTCAATAGGCAAGACAACCTCCATGCCATAAACCAAAGAATAGGGTGTTGCCCCAGTTGATGTGCGAGCTATGGTACGGTACCCGTGGAGAGCAAACTGTATCATTTCATGCCAGTCCTTGTAGGTGACTGTCATTTTCTGCATGATCTTTTTAATGTTTTTATTAGCAGCTTCGACTGCACCATTCATTTTTGGCCGATAGGGGGATGAATTGTGATGTTGAATCTTGAACTGCTCGCACAAGGCGGTGATCATATTATTGTTAAGGTTCGTACCATTATCAGTGATGATCCTTTCTGGGATACCGTACCGGCAAATAAGATTCTTCTTGATGAAGCGGGTAATAACATTCTTAGTAACAGATGCGAAGGAAGCTGCTTCGACCCACTTTGTGAAATAGTCAATGGCCACTAGGATGAAACGGTGTCCATTGGAGGCTGTAGGCTTAATCTCCCCAATCATATCGATTCCCAACATAACAAAGGGCCAAGGAGCTGTTAAGACATTTCGAGGATTTAGAGGCATGTGCACCTTGTCTGCATAGATTTGACACTTATGACAGGTCTGGGAGTGTTGATAGCAATCTTCTTCCATGGTAGACCAATAATAGCCTGCCCGTAGGATTTTCTTCGCCATCGTATGCCCACTAGAGTGAGTGCCGAAAGTACCTTCATGTAATTCAGCCATGATCTTTTCAGCTTCAATCTTATCCACACAACGGAGCAGAATATAATCATCATTACGTTTGTACAAGATGCCATTACTTAGGAAGAACTTAGCGGAGAATCTCCTTGGGAACTTTTTATCATTGATTGAAGCTCCTTCTGGATATTCTTTAGCCTCGAGATACCTTTTGACTTCATGAAACCAAGGCTGGTCCACAACTTCTTCAATATTAATCTCGTGACAGTGTGCTGGTTCATCCATTCGTTCAATGGTGATCTGGGGAGCCTCGTTATCCCAATTAAGTTTAAACATAGATGACATTGTGGCTAGAGCATCTGCTAGCTGATTTTCTTCTCGCGGGAAATGCTCGAAGGTAATCTGCTCGAAATGTGGTAATAATGTCAAAACATGTTCTTTGTAAGGGATAATGTTTGGATGCTTAGTGTCCCATTCTCCTTTGATCTGACTGATAACCAAAGCTGAATCTCCAAATACAACTAAAGATTTAATTCCCAAGTCTATGGCAGCCTTGAGACCAAAGATGCATGCTTCGTATTCCGCCATGTTGTTCGTACAGTTGAAGCAAAGTTTGGCAGTAAAAGGAGTATGGCACCCTTCCGGAGATATGAGTACAACGCCAATACCATTACCAAGTGTATTGGATGCCCCATCAAAGAATAGGGTCCATCGGGATCCTTGTCCAGGTCCGTCATATGGTCTGATTTCTTCACAGTTGTCTAATGTCATGATGTCTTCATCCGAGAATTCAAACTTCATGGACTGGTAATCTTCTACAGCTTGATGAGCGAGATGATCAGCTAACACACTGCCCTTTATAGCTTTCTGGGTAGTGTACTGTATGTCATATTCTATTAAGATCATCTGCCATCTAGCTATCCTCCCAAACAGAGTAAGCTTCTCAAAGATGTACTTTATCGGATCCATCTTAGATATCAGCAAAGTGGTATGAGTCAACATATACTGTCTTAGCCGGCGAGCAGCCCATACCAGAGCGCAACAAGTTTTCTCAAGCAGTGAATATCTGGTTTCACATTCGGTAAACTTTTTGCTCAGGTAGTAAATAGCGTGCTCTTTTTGGCCAGACTCGTCATGTTGCCCCAATACACACCCCATTGAGTTCTCTAAAACGGTCAGATACATGATTAGTGGTCTTCCCTCGACTGGTGGCATCAGGACATGAGGCTCTTGTAAGTACTCTTTGATTTTGTCAAAAGCAATATGACATTCATCGTTCCATCTGACTACTTGATCTTTCTTCAACAGTTTGAAGATTGGTTCACAAGTAGATGTTAGGTGAGAAATGAATCTGGTAATATAGTTCAGGCGTCCCAGGAATCCTCTGAATTCCTTCTCAGTACGAGGAGCAGGCATTTCTTGTATCGCTTTAACCTTGGCAGGATCGACCTCGATGCCTTTGTTGCTGACAATGAAGCCTAAGAGTTTACCGGACCGGACTCCGAATGTGCACTTGTTTGGGTTCAACCTTAGTTTGTACTCCTTCAATCTTACAAACAACTTTTGCAAGTGATCAAGGTGTTCTTCTTCAGTTTGTGATTAGGCTATCATGTCATCTACATAGACCTCTATCTCATGATGTATCATATCATGAAACAAAGCTACCATGGCGCGTTAATAGGTTGCCCCAACATTCTTCAGCCCGAATGGCATCACTTTGTAGCAGAACGTGCCCCACTGTGTAACAAACGTAGTTTTATCCATGTCCTCAGGTGCCATTTTGATTTGGTTATAGCCTGAGAATCCGTCCATGAAGGAAAACACTTTGTGCTGGGCCGTATTATCAACCAGGATGTCGATGTGGGGAAGTGGAAAATCATCTTTAGGGCTGGCCCTATTTAAATCTCTATAATCCACGCACATCCGTACTTTACCGTCCTTTTTAGGCACGGGAACAATGTTGGCAACCCATTGAGGATAGGAAGTAACAGCCAGAAATCCAGCATTGAACTGTTTCATGACTTCCGCTTTGATCTTCTCTGACATGTCAGGTCTCATGCGGCGGACTTTTTGTTTCACTGGTGGACAATCTTCTCTTGTGGGTAGACGATGTACCACGATGTCTGTATCAAGTCCCGACATGTCTTCGTATGACCAGGCAAAGATCTCAACATAATCATGCAATAGATGAATTAGGCGCTCCTTGACACTCGGCTCTAAATTGGCACCCACTTTGATTTCCTTTTTATCTTCCTCGGTACCCAAGTTGATTGTATCCAACAGTTCCTCATGAGGCTGAATAGCTCTTTCCTCTTGTTGGAGTAGTCTGGCCAATTCCCCTGGCACTTCACAATATTTCTCACCTTCGTATTCGGCTTGATAGATTGGATCTTCATAGTAACTAAAGGCCATAGCAGTATTGTTACCCATGGGATCCGGAATGGAGGGGTACCTGCATTTGTGAGTGTGTGTGTGTGTGTAAGGGTATAGCCATCTTTAAACAATAAAATGTAAAAGAAAGACAATGAGCACAAAAGATTTGTATGTGAAAAAGCGTCCATGATTCATTGAATGTCATATGAAGATGAAATAAAAACCCTTACAAATGAACCATTGTGCCTCGGGTAAGACACAAGGTTTTTAAAGTGTGAATTGTTCGTGAATATTACAAGTCCAAACAGAAATGTAAAAGATAAATTACTGAGAGATGAAAGTTATTGGGACAAAGTCTCTGGCTTCCCAGTTGCGAAGTCCTCCGTTGACAGTAGGAAATATCCAATCTTCCAAGTTGCCATCCTCTTCATTGTCTTCTACTGCATTGACCCCTTGGTTGCTAATCTTCAAAGGTGACCCTCCGGTACGGGCACGATGCACAACCTTCTGAACAGTTGAAGTAAACCCCAAGCCAAATTTGTCTGATTTACACGGAATGTCTGGAAGCTGCCCCCAGATGGTGCATCCACCCTCCTCTATTACTTCCTTTGCATCCTTTAGTGATGACATTCGAAGCAGAGGTATTGTGATCTTGAGAATCGAGGATACTGCCTTGGTTTCCGCTACTTCTTGAGAGACCTCCTCGAAATGTTGAAACCGAGTTTCAATGAACTCGACGTCCAACTCCACATATCAGAAAGAATTCAGATGACTAATCATGTACTCCTCCTCCCCGTGGACAGTTATGATCTTTCCTTGGACCGGGTACTTCAGCATTTGCTGTAGCGTGGAAGTGATAGCACCGCCATTATGGATCCAGGGCCGTCCTAACAGACAAGAGTAAGAGGGGCAGATGTCCATCACATAGAAGGTTGAGTTGAAGGTCTGAGTTCCCACCTTTATTGGGATGTCCACCTCCCCGTGGACCATCCTCTTCGAGCCATCAAATGCTCTCATAATTATGTTACTGGGTTTCAAAACCAGCCCTTCGCAATCCAATATGTCAAGAGCTTTATTCGGTAAGACGTTCAAAGATGAACCCGTGTCTACCAAGACGTGGGCCAGAGTTGTTCCTCTACACTCCACAGAGACATGCAATGCCTCATTGTGTTTTCTCCCCCTTGGTGTCAAATCAGCATTAGAGAAGCCTAGGCCATTATCAGCTGTCAAACTGGCCACACAATCTTGGAATTGGTCAGCAGACGTCTCTTATGGAACATGAGCTGTCTTCAGAAATTTTACCAGAGCTTTTGCATGTGCCTCAGAGCACAACAACAATGCTAGCATGAAGATCTTGGAGGGGGTTTACCCCAACTGTTCAACCACATCATAGTCACTCTTCTTTATTATCCTTAGGATCTCTTCCATTTCCTTCTTGGATGTTTCAGGGATAGCTAGTGATTGAACCTTCGTCCGGACAGGCTCTTCTTGAATGCTTTTTCCTCGATTCTCAGCAGTAGAAGTATTGGTAGGGACAGGGATTGTGTCGTCTTTTTCGGTAGGTATGCTTGCAGGTATAATCACTGGTGCAAAGGTAATCTTTGGAACGGCCACGGGTCCAAAAACTTCCTTTGGAGGGGAAATCTATGGAGAGAAGATTCTACCACTACGGGCAATCTTGCTAGTTCTGGCAATATTGCTAATTTCGGAGTTTTCTTCTTCGGAGCTCTCTTCTTCGGCAGTCAGTTCATCTTGTTTGATACCATGGTAGTAGATTTCTCCACCATAATTCCATGGTACTGTTTTATCTGACTCATACGGGACTGGCCCGGGCATTGTGATCTTAAGTGGAGTAGTTTTTGGAGCAGGTGTAATCCTAACGGGTTTTTTAGGGACCCTGGAAGGATTGGCGGAGATGGTTATGATTGAAATGTCTTTAACAGGAACGGGTAAAACGAGAACATTCTCAAACAGAATTTCTTGGTTATCAATCAGGCATCAGATATCTGTCTTCAACAGAGGGAAATCGGCGGGTGAGGATAAGCAATGATGACAGTCTTCCTTACAACTTGGGAATACACCAGCTTTCAACAAGTTCATTTTAATGATCGGGAGCAGAGTCAACAGTTCATCCACTGTGGCAACAAATAAATCTTCCTCGACAGCATTGGCATTGTGACCATGCCTAGGCATCGGAATGGAAATGACATTCGATTTCTTAGGTGCATCAAACTCAACTTCCTTTGCATCTATAAGGTCTTGAATTTTGTTCTTCAGAGCCCAACAGTTTTTCGTGTCGTGCCCTGGACTTTCAGAATGGTATGCGCATCTGGAATTTGGGTGATAATGAGGGGACACAATATTGGGATTCTTTGGGGCCTCTTTTAAAGTTGCCAGATTCAATTTCAGGAGATGTGGTAGAACCCGGGCTAGAGTCATATTAATCCTGGTGAATTGCCGGACTGGACTTTCCACCCTTGGCTGGTTATTTCTTGGCTAGTCAGATGCGGGCTTTGGGATCATAACGGCCCCTACCACTGGTCAGTGTTCAGTTCTTCCTTGATTCCTTTGTGAATAAACATCAGATACTTCCTTCTTCCCAGTTGTTGTACCCCAAAATTTTCCCTCCCATATTTCTCAAAACATTTCAAGAAAGATCCTCAGGTTGCTCAAGGAAGTCCAAGGGTTGGCCAGACAAGCTCCCTCCTAATGCAGTCTACCTCAAATTAGGGTTTCATGTTGCATCAAGACACTTGAGTCCAAGGGATCCCAAATGCTCACCAATGTCCTAATATGTTCTCAAGATTATCCATGTCAAGTTTCAAGCCCTACAGAGAAAGTTTGCTCAGTCAGTTGCCCAAAGGCCTGAAAATCGACTGTGCTAGGGAAAAAGTCAAATGTGTCCCACATACAGTAAAACTTCAAGATTTTTGTTCAACATCCTAATTTTGAAGTATATTTCATCATTTGATCAAGGGTTGATCATGATGCATCAAGGATTGCTCACAATTCATCAAGAACCAAACGTTGCTAAATTAGGGTTTTGTAGGAAAAGTAAACTCAACTTTGACCAAGCATAACTTTCTAATACTTTATGAGAAATGACCCATCAAAATCTAATTTTTAAGAGGATTCCATGCTCTACAATCCATCTTCAGCTACCAAGTTCAAAATATGCACTCACAAGAAGTTATGAATTTGGACATTATAGATCATTTTGAAAAGTAAAAAAAAACACCTTTTTTGTGAAAGCTTCATACATGAGCATGGAATATCAAATTGAGATGAGACCAAAAGGGTTGCTTATAGGACATCTCAAGATTTCTAAAAAGTCCAAGAACACCTCCAAAGAGTCAAAATTGAGGAAGTTATGCATTGGTGAAGTTGACCTTTTTTGCAAAATTGTCAAAAGTCAACTATGCCTAAAACTTCAAATTTTGCCAAATGGGCCCAATCTTTTTCACTTGTTTTGAGTTGGAAACATAGTCCACGAGCTCTACCCCTTGCCACTTGTCATTATCGTGTTTTTATTATTTATTTTGATTTTGATTTGATTTAAATCAATTTTAATCAAAATAAATCATGAGAAAATCTAAAGCATTGAAAACTCAAGATTTTATACTTGTTTCAGGTCTCAAATCCAGTTGGCAAGTATTAAAATTCGTGTAAAGGCATGAGGTGCACAAAAATATTGTTTTTAGGCTATTTTTGGAATGATATTCAAGTGTATCTGATCTGACCTGATCAGAAGGTTTGGACCGTCACGGCTGCTCCGAGCTGAAGGTTTTTTGAACGAGGAGGGGGGGGTACCTGCAAGGCACTCCGATGCTTAAGTCAGTGGGAGTACTAGCAGATAATAGAGTTGAGGTTAGAATGATCAATACCTGACCCTCTGGAAGCAGAGGGTATTTATAGCCCCCAGCGCTGGGCCAAGGTTCCTTCACTGGGCCGG
This sequence comes from Vicia faba, assembly GCA_948472305.1. Lineage (NCBI taxonomy): Eukaryota > Viridiplantae > Streptophyta > Magnoliopsida > Fabales > Fabaceae > Vicia > Vicia faba. The sequence goes on along the minus strand of OX451738.1, from coordinate 1,446,334,368 downwards.
GCGGATTTGGCCCAATGGAGGAACTGCCAGGTCCTACGTGGGTAGTGGGGATCAGCACGTGGTCCCCTTCCTGGATGTGGTGCGTGAAGTGCGGGCGGACGGAGACGCGGTCTTTCCGGAGTGTCGTTGGGGCAATGGAGGACTAAGTCTGCCCTAGCAAGGTAGCTCGAGTCATGTCGCGCTGCGCAACACGGTGCCGAGCTCGACGTCAAGACCTCGAGCTGGACGGCGAGTGTCGAGCTGTAAGCCAGGACATGGAGCTGGACGGCACGCTGTCGAGCAGGGCTTCCTCGTGGGGCTGGACACCGAGATGTCGAGGTGTACATCAGGGTGTCGGGCATGGACGTGACCCCCCTTTGCCCAGTGTGGTCCTTAGTGAGTCCCTTTGGACTGGGCCTTAGTAATGCTTTTGGGCCTGTCGGGCCCAGTCCAGAACAGGAGCCCCCCAAGTCGTGGTTCCTTTGCGAGGAGTCATGACTTGAAACAGTTGTTCCGTCGCTGAGGTCTCGTGCCCGGGATGGAGGCGTGGACCCTCGAGGGGTCTCCTCGTGACGTGCTCGGAGACGTCGTCGGTGGTGGATGCGTGGAGGATCCTTACCGGGCGCGTCAGTCGAGCACACGAGGCATCTTTTGGGAGTTGTGCGGCCACCCTAGGGGGGTAGGGCCATCATTGCGTTGGGTGCAGTGCGTCGAGGAGATGGAGTCCGTGGCTGAACGAGGTGACGTTTGGTATTCCACGTCATCCCTATAAATAGGGTCTTTGGGCCCCATAATACGTTTTCCGTTCTCCGTGCTCTCTTCGTTGCAACTCTCAGCACTCTCTCCAACCGTGATTTCCCGTCTCAGATTCTTCATTTCTCAGCCAAATCCCAACTTTGATCCAAGTAAGTGATCCATTTTCTTTATTTTCTTGTTTTAGAATGCATGATTCTAGGAAATTGTGGATGTTTTAGGACCGTTGATGTGGGATTAGCCCGGTAAACTCGTGTTTTGCCCGACAGATTTATGTCTAGGACCGGCAAACGCATACTTGTGGCCGACACATTCTTAGTTTTAGGTGAAAAAACTTCAGAGCTGCCCGGGGTCTTCATGATCCTGGGCGCCTGATTCATGACGGTGCCCGGTATGTTTATGGTCGTGGCCGTGGGCTTCATAATGCGGCTCGCCATGTTCATACCTCGGATCGACATGCTCGAAGAGTGGCCGCGCAGTCGGTTTGTGGACGAACACTGGATTCAGGAGAGTCGGGGAGGCATCCACTTGTGAAAATGGACTTGTGTGGTAGTGTATGGACGACATGATTATGTCGAGCATAGGACTTCATGCTCAATCTGATTGGTTTCCCGTGCTCTGCAGGTAACCATGGCGGATGAGCCGAGCTCCTCCGGTCGTCGCGACAGCGAAGAACAAAGTGCCGACGAGTCGGCCAACCTTATAGACACTGTAACCGACCCATCGCTGGAATGGGTGGGCGCCGAGCCTCGGGGGACGGCGTCGATATACAGTCGGGATGACCGACATCCGTTCATCGCTATCGAAGAGGGGCAGGACCAGCCCGACTTTCAGCATAATTTCGAGGTCATGGTGCCGTCGACCACCGCCAGAATTTGCTCGATGTACCCGGATTACAGCTTTGCGATGTACGAGATCGCGTTTAAAGATTTGGGGTTGCGGCTGCCGTTCACGGACTTTGAGACCGGGGTTTTTACGCATTTGGAACTGGCCCCGTCCCAGCTACACCCTAACTCTCTCGCCTTCATCCGGGCGTTTGAGCTGACGTGCCGCTACTTAAGGATAGGGGCGACCATCCCTCTCTTTTTTAGGGTCTTCCACCTACAGCGTCAGTCCCGAGGAGGGAAACACGGCTGGGTGTCCCTGAAGCAGTCGAGGAGACTGTTTAGGATGTACATGGACTCTGTGAGGGGTTTCAAGGATAAATGGTATGTGGTGCACCCCATCACCGACTCTGCTGTAGATTCTCTCTTCGAGGAGGAAGCGCCGGTCAGCGATGATGACGGGGAGGTAATGTTGGGCGATGACGGGAGCCCCGTGCTAGGACGTCGGGCTAAGTTCCCGGTGTATTGGATGTCCCGACACTTCGAGAACGGAACAGGTTATTTTCATACCGCGGTCGGGGATATGTGCACGGAGGATCAGCGGGCGTACACGGCCCTCTGCAACTTCGTCGACAGTTTTCATCCCGCCCAGTGGGTTACACAGGAAGGGAATGACATCCTCGACAAGGATGGTTACCCGACATTCGAGGCTCGCCCGATCGACACCAAGGCGTTGGCGGAATGTTCGACCTATAGGGAGGCAGCCCGCCTGTTAGGTTGTTTGTTTGAGATTCTTTACTCGTCATTTATTTAGGCGTTTTGCTCGATACTGACTTTTCTTTTACTTCGTGCAGGTACGATGGCCAGCCGACATGAGAGGCTCCTGAAATTGTCAACCGGGCAGAGGCGAGGCAAGAAGGTCGTACCGGCTCCTCAGGCGACGAGAATGGGTCCACCAACAGCTCTGAACGCTCCTCAGCATGTGAGGGTGGATTCGACGTCGAGCTCGGGGGCGGCGTCAGATCCAGATGTCGAGGTTATTGACGCCGACGCCGTTCTGACACAGAGGAAGAGGACCCGCGTGGAAGGCGGTTCAACTGTCGGGGAAGATACCGGTCCCGTTCAATGCTTTGCCTTTCCCCCTTGCATCGAGGAGGAGGGCTTTTTCGAGCGGTTTCCTCCGACCGTGGTCGCGCATGAAGCCGAGGCCATAAAGAGGATGACTAAAGAGGAGAGGCGGTCTCGGCTGGTCGCCAGTGTGGACGGGTTGGTTAAAATGGCTGAAATGGCTCTGGTATTGTCCGAAGATGCAGGGGATGCTGCTCGCGTTGAAGAGCTCGAGCGGGAGAAGGTGGCCTTGACTGCGAGCTCAAGGAAGTTGAAGGTCGCTTTGGAACGCTCCGAGGGGATGTTCCAAGAGCAGACCGCGATACTTGACGCCGAGCGGGAGATGCTGACCTTGGAAAAGGAGAAGTCTGGGCGGTTGACCGAGGAAGGGGAGTTGCTCCGGACGGACAGGGATCGTTTGGCTGCTGAAGTCGAACGCCTGGGCAAGAAGGTTGAGGAACTGAATGCTGTTCAGCAACCCGCCGAAGATGAGCCCGAGGATCTAATGGCTTTGAAGAGTCGGGCTGAGCTTATTGCCCATATCCGGAGCCTCGAGGAGGACGCAGTCGGTGCCCTGGAAGACGGGTTCAATTCTGCCGTCGACCAGCTCTCATTGCTGAATCCCGGCCTGGTCACCGAGGGCATCAGGCACACCCATCGGGTTGTCGGTGGCGCGATCATTCCCCCGCCCGACTCTCCCGACGTCGACAGTGGTGATAATGTGGATGTTTGATTTTGTATTTTTTGGATAGCGGGCCTGCGTGCCTTTGATATTTGAATTTGTATTCTTTGGGCCTGCGTGCCCGTTTATTGCTTGTATGAACATCGCCGGCCTTCTTGGTCGGTTTAATATTACTTTGTTGCCTTCGGGCGTTTATACCTTGTCTATTTTGGATTTTTTGCCCTTGTATGAACTCATGCTTTGTATGAATTTAGCTCGTCCAGGGCCCGAGGAGTGCCCGTAGGCGGCTTTGATTTGGCGAGCGTCTATGCTCGACTCCGTTTGTGTGCAACCTCGGCCCAACTTCGGTTGGCCGGGGTTGCTTGAGTTTTTCGCTCGAGGGGAGAGATTTTGTTGACCCTTGTAGATGTCCCGTTATTCTTGATGGAATGTCGGGTATTTTGGAGCGAGGTTGCTCAGTCGGGCGTGGGGCCCGTAGGGACGATTCGCCCTTGGCGTGAACTGCCCATCGCGAGCTGGGTGTTCTGCCTTATGGGTACGACGACGGTGGTGCTCGGTATAGCTGTCCACGTCGGGCACTATAGATCGTCAACGTCTACCGCGCGATGCCGTGCCATTTGGTCGTGTGTCGGCCTGTACCTTAGCCTTAAACGAAGTTGGACGTTTTCCCTCGTTGCCCGAGCATGGTTGTTTTTGGTCGAGGGTCCTAAGTGTTGACAGTTTTTAACTGTAGTACTGCTTCAACTTAGCAGCATTCCAGGGTCTTGGTAATGGCTCTCCGTCTAACTGCTCGAGGTAGTACGCCCCGGTACCCGTGGTGCCGTGGACGCGGTAAGGTCCTTCCCAATTCGCGGCCAACTTCCCTTCGCGGGAGTCTTTCTGGTTTCTGCGTAGTACCAGACTGCCTATTTCGAACTCGCGCTTGATGACCTTGTCGTTGTGGCGTAGAGCCACTCGTTGTTTTAGGGTTGCTTCGCGCAGGGCAGCCCCCGATCGGATTTCCTCGACTAGGTCGAGCTCATCCCTTAGTGCTTCGTCATTCATCTCTTCGTCGAGGGGTTCCTCTGTTCGTCGGGATGGTTCCATGATTTCGACTGGGATGACGGCTTCGGTGCCGTACGTTAGTCGGAATGGTGTTTCACCCGTTGTTGAGTGGGGTGTGGTGCGGTATGCCCACAGGACGCTGTGGAGCTCCTCGACCCATCCCCTTTTGGCTTCGCCGAGTCGACGTTTGAGCCCTCGGAGAATGACTCTGTTCGCGGCTTCGGCTTGCCCGTTGGTCTGAGGGTGCTCGACCGATGTGAAGTGATGTTTGGTCCCCAGTTTGGTGACGAAGTCTCGGAATCCGTGGTCGGTGAACTGGGTGCCGTTGTCGGTCACCAGTGCCTGCGGAATTCCGAACCTGGCGAGCACGTTTCTTTTGTAGAAACGGAGGATGTTATGTGAGGTGATTTTCGCGAGGGCCTCGGCCTCGATCCATTTTGTGAAGTAGTCCACAGCGACGATTAGGAACTTGTTCTGATAGGTCCCTTGCACGAAGGGCCCGAGGATGTCCATGCCCCACCAGGCGAACGGCCATGGGGATGACAATGTGCTCAGCTCGTGTGGGGGAGCGAGGTGCATATCCCCGTGCTTCTGGCACTTGTCACATTTCTTCACGTGTTCCTTGGCGTCCTGTTGCATCGTCGGCCAGTAGTATCCTGCTCGAAGGGCTTTCCTTGCCAAGGATTTACCGCCCATGTGCTGGGCGTTGATACCTTCGTGTATCTCCCGTAGTACGTCGGGGATGGAGGATTCGTCAATGCATTTCAGGAGGGGAATGGAGAATCCCCTTCTGTACAGTTTCTGTTCGAGAACAACGTAAGAACATGCTCGCCGCTTTATTGTGGCTGCGTCGGCCTGGTTCGTCGGGAGTTCTCCCTTTGTAAGGAAATTGTAGACCGGGGTCATCCAAGACGTGGCGTCCCCGATAGCATGAACCTCGACCGTGGTCGAGGGTGATTCGATGCTCGGCCGTGCCAGAGATTCCTGGATGACGGATTTATTTCCGCCTTTCTTTCTTGTGCTCGCGAGTTTGGACAATATGTCCGCCCTCGTGTTCTGCTCGCGGGGAACATGAGAGATTTCTGCTCGTACGAACTTTGCCATGTGTTTTTTGACTAGGTTCAAGTACTCGATGAGGTTGTCATTCTTGGCCTGGTAGCTTCCTTGTACTTGGGAAGCGACGAGCTGGGAGTCGGTGTAAATTTGAACTTCGCGGGCTCCTAGGTCCTCGGCCAATCTCAGTCCCGCGAGCAGGGCTTCGTATTCTGCCTGGTTATTTGATGTCGGGAAGGAGAGAACCAAGGAGTGCTCGATTACCACCCCCTCTTCGTTTTCCAGGAGGATCCCTGCGCCGCTTCCGGACGAGCTGGAGGCTCCGTCGACGAAGATGGTCCACTTGTGTTCCTTTCCCGGGGGAATGTCGTTGGAGGTCATCTCGGCGACGAAGTCGGCCAGGGCTTGTGCTTTCAGGGCCTTCCTGCTCTCGTACTGAATGTCGAATTCAGAGAGTTCCAGGGACCACTTAAGCATTCTGCCCGCCATATCTGGTCGACCCAGGAGTTGTCTCACCGGTTGATCGGTTCGCACGACAATGGTGTGTGCTAGAAAGTAGTGTCTGAGCCTCCTCGCCGCGTTGACGAGGGCCAGTGCCACCTTTTCTATCTGTTGATACCTGCTCTCGGGGCCTTGTAAGGCTTTGCTCGTGAAGTAGACAGGCTTCTGCCCGTCGGGAGTCTCGCGGACAAGAGCCGCACTGATGGCTTCGTTTGAAACTGCCAAGTATAGGTAAAGTGGCTCGTTGTCATCTGGTCGAGACAGCACGGGCGGTTGAGACAGGCTCTGCTTTAGATGGCGAAGTGCGTGTTCGCACTCCTCGGTCCATTCGAAGGCTGCTTCCTTTCGAAGGAGTTTGAAAAAAGGAAGGGCGTGCTGAGCGGACTTCGCGACGAAGCGTGAAAGTGATGTCAACATGCCGTTCATTATCTGTATCGACTTCTTCGACGTTGGAGTCGGGAGGTCGGCGAATGCCCGGCACTTGTCGGGGTTGGCTTCAATCCCTCGTTCTGTTAGATAGAATCCGAGGAATTTTCCTGCCTTGACTCCGAACGTGCACTTCTCCGGGTTGAACCTCATTTTGCATTGTCTTGCTTGGGCGAAGACAGTCTTGAGATGAACTGCGTGATCGGTGTCTGCTCGAGATTTGACGATCATGTCGTCCATGTATACCTCGAGCATGTCGCCGATCTGTTTGTTGAACACCTTGTTCATCATGCGTTGGTACGTCGCGCCGGCATTCTTTAGTCCGAAGGGCATTACGTTGTAGTAATAATTGCCGGAGCTGGTCATGAATGCCGTGCAGCGTTTGTCGCCCGGAGCCATTGGGATTTGATTGTATCCCGAGTAAGCGTCCATGAACGACAAAGTTTTGTAGCCGGCCGAGTTGTCGACCAGCATATCAATGTTTGGTAGAGGAAAAGCATCCTTCGGGCATGCCCGATTGAGATCGGTATAATCAACACACATTCGCCATTTTCCATTATTCTTTCTGACAAGTACAACATTTGACAGCCAGGTGGAATACCGGGCTTCAGAAATAAAATTTGCCTCTAAGAGGTCTTTTACAGCTTTTTCAGCAGCCTCCGTTTTTTCCGGAGACTGCCTACGCCTACGTTGTACTACTGCCTTGGCGGCTGGATCAATGGCGAGGTGATGACAGGCGACCTCAGGGTCGAGTCCGGGCATCTCTGCAGCGCTCCAGGCGAAGAGATCAGCATTCTCGCGCAGACAGGCCTTGATTTGTTTCCTGGCCAAGTCGGGGAGGTCCTTGCCAATCTTCACTCCCTTGGTCGGGTCTGCTCCAAGGGGAACGAGTTCGAAATCACCGTCCGGAATAGGTCGGAGGGGGATTTGCTCGCTGCTGGCCGGTTCATCTTCGTCAAAACGGGCGTCGAGCGCAATGGAGTCGACCTTTGGTGGAGCCTTCTGAGCTTCTACCTCAGGAGATGCTGTGTCGGGCTCTTGCTTTGTCTTCTTGACGGGCCTAGTGCTGGGACCCACGTCGACAGTATCCCGGCCCCTTGAAGCGGCGTTGAAGCACCGGCGGGCAGCAGCAAGGTCGCCATGGATGGTGGCTACCCTTCCCCGTTTGGTGTAGAACTTCATTTTTAGGTGGACGGTTGAGGGGACCGCTGTCAGCTCCGCCAATGTCGGCCTCCCCAGGATGCAATGGTACAGGGACGGGCAATCAATGACGAGGAAGCGGACCTTCACCTGCCTTGTAGCAGTTTCTTCCCCGAATGTCACGAGGAGCTCGACATATCCCCAAGGTTTGGACGTCGAGCCGTTGAAGCCTTGAAGGTCCGAACCTATATATGGAGACAGATGGGAGTCGTCCAGTTGCAAGGTCCGGAACAGCTGGGTGTACATCACGTCGACGGAACTCCCTTCGTCGACCAGGATGCGATGCACATCAAAATTAGCCATCTTTGCCCTTATCAGCAAGGGGATGACTGCGTTCGGTGCTCCGCCGGGGAGCTCTTCCAAGTAGAATGTGATGGGCTCTGACCTGCCCCTCACCATTTCAAAAGTCACAGTTTGAGGAGGAGCTTTGTCGACCAGTTCGTCCAACTTTCTCTTGGCTGAGTTGATGGTGAGGTCGCTGAACCCGCCCCCGTTGATGACCATGGCGGAGGGGAAGTATTCCCACCTGCTGTGTGTAGTCAGGGGCTCCTGCAGAAGTTCGGGAAGCTCGAAATCCTCGGGCCTGGTTATCGCGAAGGCGGTCTGGAGTGGCACCGACTCGTCAGATGGTCGGGCATCTTCTTCGGGCTCTTTTTCCTCGCGGGCTTCACGACGGGGAGCGTCGTTTCTTCTGTACTGTGCAAGTCTCCCTCCTTTGATGAGGGTTTCAATAGCATCCTTCAGGTGGACGCAGTCCTCTGTCAAGTGACCATGACTCCTATGGTACTGACAGTATTTGTTTTTGTCTACTCCTGGCTTGGCGGGAGCTGGTCGGGGACGCTTGACGCCACCGTCTTTAAAATCTGTGCTCGCACACTCCGCCAGAATACGCTCGCGGGAAGCCGTGAGCGGAGTGTACTCAGTAAACCTGCCCGAGGGGCCCCTTTGTTCCCGGACCTCCCGGGGTCTGTCTTCCTTCCTCTTCTCTCCGGTGCGTCGGGGAGGAGGGTCTTGTCTCGAGCTGCTTCCATGGTTGCGGGCCCTGGAGTCCCGTGCCCTGTTGGCAGCTTCTCTCTCCTCGTAATCCATATATGCTCGAGCTTTGTCGAGGAGAGCGTCAAAAGTTGCAGGTGGCTCGATGCCTACAGCTTTCCTGAATTCTGTGCCGGGGAGGAGGCCTCTCTCCAGCAAGTACCTCTTCATATGGTCCGCGCAGGGGACCTGGATTGCTTCCCGGTTGAAGCGGTTGATGAATTCCCTCAAGGTCTCATCATGTTTTTGGATGATGGCCTCGAGGGCTGCCTCTGTCTTTGGGTGGCGACGAGAGGCTGTAAAGGAACTGATGAACTGGTTCTTCAAGTTCCGCCACGAGGTGATGGAGCCCGGGGCAAGTCCTTTGTACCAGTCCATGGCCGCCTTCCTGAGAGTTGTTGGGAAGAGACGGCACTTGATTGGCCCCCCGACATTGTGGTAGTGGAGCATGGCTTCGAACCCGTCAATATGGTCGACTGGGTCTGCCACCCCATCATACTCCTTTAGGTGTGGGGGCTTCTCCATGCCCGGGGGGATAGGTGCGTCCATGATTGCCTGCGACAGGGGACCGCGGGGGTCGTCCTCGTCGCTCCTTTCTGGAGAAAGAGAAAGGGTCCTGTAGTTGTGTCGGGCACGTTGCTCGTGCTGGGATTCCCTTGAACGTGATGTTCGGTGGGCGAAGGTCACATGTCCGTCTCTGTTGTGCCTCCGGTCGTGCCTTGATGGGTCGCGAACGGGCTCTTCGGCAGGGATGACGGGCTGTCTTTCGTACTGGGGCCGCCTCTGCCTTGGTGCGGGAGAGGGGCTCCTAGAGATTTCCCTGTAATGTCTCCGCGGGGGAGTAGGGTGTCGAACTTCTTCGACCCGAGGAAGTGGAGATGGTGGCCTTTGATGTCTCCTCGGAGGGCGTCGATCATTTTCCAGTGCCCTAAGTCTTTCTCCTTGCGCGAACAGGAGATAGTTCGTCTGGTTGATGGCCGCGAACAGTGCCTGAGCAGTGGCATCTGCTCCGACAGGGGCCTGGACTTCATAGAACCGGGCAGCCTGGCGATAGGCGAGAGCCTCCGGATCGTCTTCAAGTCCTGGAGGAGTTGTCGAGGAGGACGCAGTGTTCCCGTCCCTGCGGGTGGAAGGTCCATGGGCGTTTGTCACGGGGACGGCATTGTGGCCGGCACCACTGGGATTGTCCAGGTGCCCATTCTTGTCCGCGGGACCGTTGTTGGTGTCGAGGACGCGAGTGAGTTGTTCTTCACGAGTTGGAGAGGCCATGACAGTGAATGGATTGAGCTTTGGTCTTTGAAACTGTTCGTTAGACGGGGAAGCTTTTTCCCACAGACGGCGCCACTGATCTGACCTGATCAGAAGGTTTGGACCGTCACGGCTGCTCCGAGCTGAAGGTTTTTTGAACGAGGAGGGGGGGGTACCTGCAAGGCACTCCGATGCTTAAGTCAGTGGGAGTACTAGCAGATAATAGAGTTGAGGTTAGAATGATCAATACCTGACCCTCTGGAAGCAGAGGGTATTTATAGCCCCCAGCGCTGGGCCAAGGTTCCTTCACTGGGCCGGGCGGATTTGGCCCAATGGAGGAACTGCCAGGTCCTACGTGGGTAGTGGGGATCAGCACGTGGTCCCCTTCCTGGATGTGGTGCGTGAAGTGCGGGCGGACGGAGACGCGGTCTTTCCGGAGTGTCGTTGGGGCAATGGAGGACTAAGTCTGCCCTAGCAAGGTAGCTCGAGTCATGTCGCGCTGCGCAACACGGTGCCGAGCTCGACGTCAAGACCTCGAGCTGGACGGCGAGTGTCGAGCTGTAAGCCAGGACATGGAGCTGGACGGCACGCTGTCGAGCAGGGCTTCCTCGTGGGGCTGGACACCGAGATGTCGAGGTGTACATCAGGGTGTCGGGCATGGACGTGACCCCCCTTTGCCCAATGTGGTCCTTAGTGAGTCCCTTTGGACTGGGCCTTAGTAATGCTTTTGGGCCTGTCGGGCCCAGTCCAGAACAGTATCAAATCACAATCAATAACAAAAACTTGAAAAAACACCAAAAAAGTGCCAACACGATTTCATTGTTCCAGGCCAATTCAAGACTCTTTGACCATTCCATTTGCTTCCTGGGATTGTAGGCAAGAAAAACCAATCAAAACCAAGCATTTCCAGGCCCTATAACGCACTGTAAGACATTCACGACACCCACCTGAAATTCTGGCAACAGATACTCAATGTCACAGTGAATGTTATGAAACCGTATCTGACTTTCTATAAGACAGTAAATAAAAAAACAGTAAAGAACACATTCAATTGTTTACCCAGTTCAGTGTAAAACAACACCTACTCTGGGGGCTACCAAGCCAGGGAGGAAATTCACTATAAGAGATATGAATTCAGGAATAAACCAACCAGTTTATCTCCTTCACTTAAGACCTACCCAATGCAACTTCAATCTAAGTTCAACTTAAACCTGAGTTCCTACTCACTCCCCCTCAATCACAGCAGTGATACTAAACAATTGACTAATGAAATTATGAAGACACTCTTCAGAACATACACTTAATTATGCTTCACAGCTTTTAATCAAGTAACACCAACACTCGTGCTTCAAAGCTTTGAGTGATACATAAACCTAACTTGACCTTGCTTCAAAGCTTTAGTCAAGTGACACAAACACTCTTGCTTCAAAGCTTTGAGTGATACACCACCCTTACAATCAAAACCTACTCCAAGTCACTTATCACAATGATACTTGCTTGGATTACAGTAGTTAAAACTATACAACTCCTTGTTATCTTCTGTCTAAAAGTCTTGATTTTCCCAACAGCCTTCCTGTTGAATATATATGCAGCTGTTTCTTCAGTTAGGGCTTCTACGAAAAGCTAGGGTTAATTAGGGTTAACCTGAAGACTTGGTCACAAGACTTTATCAACCAGATTAGGGTTGAGCTAAGATTAACCTAAAGTCCACGTGAGATTCTGTTCTGGAATGTATGTACCAAATTCCTGAAAAATCTCAGAATTAACCAAACTGCATAACTGTTAGATCAGTACAGGATGTCTTAACATTGGTTATGACAACAGGAATCCTGTTTACTGATTTTGGTAGAATGAAATAAATGTGATCATTGCAAAATGCTCAGATACACACTCATAAAGAGCAGCTACTGTATGCCATTCTTTTTCTGCATAAAGTACCTAATAACTCAGAATGTTATGACATCAGTCATGAAATTCACACACCTGGTTTTACCAAAAATATATGCCAATAACTAAACACTTACAAACTCCCCCTTTGGCAAATTTTTGGCTAAAACCCCTAAACAATCAAAGAATAGAGAGCAGCAGAAATAATATGACTGCAGAAAAATTAATGTCTACCAAGTATAATTAACACATAATCTTCTCCCCCTCTTTAGCCATAAATAGGCCAAAGATACATGTACTTTTAGATAAAACAGTCATCCAAAATGAATAATAAAAACAACAAAAAGTCTGAAATCACTTGCAGCAACAGGTATCAGCAGCAAGCTTGACACTCCACTGATCTTCAAGCACTGTCATCTTCATAGGAGGCACTATCTTCAGCATTAAGCTGATCTTCAGCAGCATCCTCTTCCCTTCTTTGACCTTCAGTCTCCTCCTGTTCTAGTCTAGCAATTAGGTTCTCAAGAGTCCTTTTCCTTGTCTCCAGCTCTTTGCAGGTTTCCTTCAGCACAGCTATAGCATCAGATTTCTTGGACTGAGTTTTAACATTTGATGTCTCAGCTGATGTCATGACAATGTCAGGAACATGAGTTCCCTGAAAAAGCTTATAGTGCAACCCAAGAGCAGGGGCTCTTTTGCATATAGTATCTCTTTCCACTAGAATGTCAGGATACTGAGCAAGGACAATACCACATAGGAGGGAGGGAAAGGCAATATGGCCTTTAACAGCATAGCTTCCAGCATGTTTTAAAGTTTGATCAAAGATATACCTGCCATAGTCAAATTCTGTCCTGGTTCCAACAGCATAAATGAATCTTCCCAATCCTGTGGAGATGGTTGATTTATGGTTGGTAGGAACCCAGTTGGCTGCACCAATATTGTGCAGGATGGCAAATTTCATGCTTAGCTTGCTTGCATTCAACTTGCCTTTTAAGGGCCAACTCCTTACTTGATTTGCAGTTAGGTCATTGTCAGAGTATTCTTCATCCACATTAATAACCGGTGGTTCAACATCCTTCTCTGAAGGGTTCTGGATATCATCAAGATTTTCAGATGTTTTCTGAATATTGTCATCCGGTGTCTCAACATTCTTAGAGACGTCTGGATTGCTTTCCACATTTGGACTAGCAGATTCTTGATTTAAAGGAACATAAATGCCAGGTACAGAGTGGTTTTCATTCAGTATTCTTGTAACAAGTCTAGCTATTGCTTGATGAACATAAGTTGTGCCTTCCCTATTTGCTATTCCTGAGGGAACAGAAGATGATGGTTTAGAGGGATTACCAGATGACGTAGCTTGAGACCTTCCTGCATGCCTTGTTCTCAGCTTTTTAACCTTAGAGGGGTTAGTTGCCAGTTCTCTAAGAGGAGTAATCTCCAGGATTTCAGAATCCATGCATGTTGTGATTTCCCTAGGATCTCGATCAGAGGATGCGGATGAAACTGTCGTCTTGGAAGAGGATGATGTTTGAGACATTTTGAGAGTTTTAGAAAACCACTAACAACGAGAGAGAAATCTTTGATTGAGAGAATGGATATTGTTGCAGAGCCGAGAGAGGAAGGAGGTAAATGAGTGTCTATTCAACTTCGTAACACAAAAAACTCCTTCATCCCTTGTTTTAAGCAAAATTAATTGCTACATTTCCTCATGTTGGCAAATACCCAACTTGCCCCTCAAATTTTCAAATTGATTTGCATCAAGTTTTTTGGTAAAAATGTCAGCCAGCTGTAGTTCAGTGGCAACATGTTCCAGTTTAATCGTCTTCTCCTCTACAAGATCTCTGATAAAATGATGTCTAATGTCAATATGCTTGGTCCTGCTATGCTGAATAGGATTCTTGGAAATGTTGATTGTACTCAGATTGTCACAATACAATGTCATAACATCTTGTGTGACATTATACTCAGTAAGCATCTGTTTCATCTAGATCATTTGAGAACAACTACTACCAGCTGCAATGTATTCAGCTTCAGCAGTAGAGAGAGACACACAGTTCTATTTCTTGCTGAACCAGGAGACCAGATTATTTCCTAAGAAGAAACATCCTCCAGAGGTGCTCTTTCTATCATCAGCACTTCCAGCCCAATCAGCATCACAGTAACCAGTCAGAGTTGGTTCACAACCATGAGAGTACAACAAGCCATAGTTGTAAGTTCCACTTACATACTTCAAAATTCTCTTCACTTGGTTGATATGACTGACTTTGGGATCAGCTTGGTATCTTGCACATACTCCAACTACAAAAGCAATGTCAGGTCTGCTGGCTGTTAAGTATAGCAGACTTCCTATCATGCTTCTGTACAGGCTTTGGTCCACCTTAACCCCACTTGAATCTTTGGATAGCTTTAAATGAGCAGGTGCAGGAGACCTTTTGTGACTGGAATTCTCCATTCCAAACTTCTTGACAATGTTCTTTGCATACTTGCTTTGAGACAGAAAAATTGAGTCTTCCATTTGTGTGACTTGCAGTCCAAGAAAGTAGGTCAATTCTCCCATGAGGCTCATTTCGAATTCAGCCTGCATTTGGTCAGCAAAATGTTTAACCATTTTATCTGACATTCCCCCAAACACTATGTCATCAACATAGATTTGAGCTACCATGATCTTTCCTCCTTCATTTTTGACAAAGAGGGTTTTATCCAAGCCTCCTTTTCTGTATCCTTTGTCAGAGAGAAATTTTGTCAACCTGTCATACCATGCTCTAGGAGCTTGTTTCAGGCCATATAAAGCTTTCCTCAATTTGTAGACATGATCAGGGTAGTTTGGATCCACAAAACCTTTAGACTGTTCCACATAAACTTCCTCATTTAAGTACCCATTTAGGAAGGCACTTTTTACATCCATCTAAAATAACTTGAACTTCAGGAGACAAGCAATTCCCAATAGGAGTCTGATAGATTCCAGTCTGGCTACAGGGGAAAAGGTCTCATCAAAATAAACCCCTTCAACTTGAGTGTATCCTTGAGCAACAAGTCTTGCCTTATTCCTGGTGACAACTCCTTCAGCATCTGATTTGTTCTTGTATATCCATTTTGTGCCAATGATGTTTGTTCCTTCTGGTCTAGGAACTAACTCCCATACTTCATGTTGCTTGAATTGGTTCAATTCATCTTGCATTGCACCAATCCAATATTCATCAGTTAAAGCCTCCTTAACATTTCTTGGTTCAATTTTAGACACAAAGCAAGAGTTTGAGATGATTTCTCTAGATCTTGTAATGACTCCACTGTTAGGATCTCCTATGATGAGCTCTTTAGGATGATCTTTCTGAATTCTGATGGAAGGGATTTTGCTAGCTTCCTTGGATTCAGAGTCTGCTGCAGTGGTGTTAGGTAGGTCATTCTGTTGAGTTGAAGTCTCAAGGAATGTCTCAACATTACAAGGGACATCTGTTTCCTCATGATAATCATCAACTATGACATTTATTGATTCCATTATGACTTTGGTCCTGGAATTGAATACCCTATAAGCTCTGCTGTTGGTGGAGTATCCTAGAAATATTCCTTCATCACTTTTAGGGTCCAGCTTTCTCCTTTGATCACGATCTGCCAGAATATAGCATTTGCTACCAAATACATGGAAGTACTTCACTGTTGGATTTCTTCCTTTCTAGAGTTCATAAATGGTGGATGAGGTTCCCTTTCTCAAGGTGACCCTGTTATGGACATAACAGGCTGTATTCATAGCTTCAGCCCAAAAATGAATAGGAAGTCTTTTGGCATGTATCATTGCTCTGGCAGATTCCTGTATGGTCCTATTTTTCTTTTCTACAACTCCATTTTGTTGAGGAGTTATAGGAGAAGAGAATTCATGATTAATTCCTTCTGAGGAACAGAACTCATTAAACTTACTGTTTTCAAATTCCTTGCCATGATCACTTCTGATTCTGACAATGCACCCTTATTTTTCTCTTTGAATTCTTTTGCACAGTTCTTTAAAAACTTCAAATACATCAGATTTTTCCCTAATGAAGTTAATCCAGGTGAATCTGGAAAAATCATCCACAACAACATAGGCATATCTTTTTCCACCAAGACTTTCCACCTGCATTGGTCCCATCAGGTCCATATGTAGAAGTTCTAGAACCTTAGAGGTGGTCAGATGTCTTGACTTTGGATGTGACATCCTAGTCTGCTTACCAACCAGACATTCACCACATACTCTCCCTTCATCAATTTGCAGTCTTGGAATCCCTCTGACTGCCTCCATGGTTATAATCCTTTTCATTCCTCTTAGATGTAGATGACCAAGTTTTTGGTGCCACAGTTTCACTTCTTTTTCTTCTTTGGCAATAGAACACACAGTGGAGTAATTAGTGTTCTCAGGTTCCAACAAGTAGCAGTTGTCTTTAGATCTGACTCCTTTCATTACAACTTCTTGTTTCTCATTAGTTACAAGACATTCAGATTTTGAGAAGTTGACCTTGAATCCTAGATCGCATAATTGACTGATACTTATGAGATTAGCAGTCAAGCCTTTTACCAGCAATACTTCATTTAGATTTGGAACTCCAGGGCAGTCCAAGTTTCCAACTCCTTTGATTTCTCCTCTAGCACCATCTCCAAAGGTCACATAACTAGTGGTGTGAGGTTTAACATTATTGAGAAGGTTCTTGATTCCAGTCATGTGCTTAGAACATCCACTGTCAAAGTACCAGTCTTCCTTTACAGATACTCTAAGGGAAGTGTGGGCTATCAGGGCAGTAGCCTTTTTCTTCCACTGTGGAGTATGTGGTACCTTGTTAGACTTAGGTTTGACACCTGGGTTCTGATTAGGGTATCCATACAATCTGAAGCAGAATGGCTTTATGTGACCAAACCTCCCACAATGATGACATCTCCATCTTTGGTACTTTTTCTTCATATTTCTCTGTTCCCGATGTTGAGTGCTATGTTGTGACATCTGCTTTGACATTTGTTTATCAGGCCTGATCTTCTTGTCTGTACCAGATTTCTTTGCTGCCACAAATCCTAGACCAGACTTGTTTCCCACATTTTGTCCAACCTGAAGGATTTCTTCCAATTTTTCAGTTCCATTTGTCAGCATCTTGACAGATTTGATCATCTGGTCCAGTTTTGAGTTCAGCATTTGAACTTCCCCTTCTAGATGACTTATAGTTTCAATGTCTGCCCTTTTCTCAGCCTCCAACTTTATTATGAGTTTTGTTTGCCTCTCATTTTGCTGACAGAATTCAGCACTTCTGATACATAATTTCTTGTAGGTATTAGCCAGTTCTTCAAATGTCACTTCCTCATCACTAGTGTCACTATCAGAGGTACAAATACCAGTTAGTGCAGTAACTAGTTTGGCAGATTCTTCTTCAGAATTACTTTCTGAATCACAGTCAGACCAAGTAACAAACATTCCTTTCTTTTGTTTCTTAAGAAAGGTAGGACATTCAGCTCAAATGTGCCCATATCCTTCACATCCATGGCATTGAATTCCTCTGCTTTGATTTCCCTTCTCTTCAGACTTTGGTCTTCTGCTGGAGTCATAAGATCTGTTAATGTTAGAAGGAATGTTCTTAACATTTGACCTTGACTTTGGATCCATTCTCTTGATGAGTTTGTTGAATTGTCTTCCAAGCATGGCTATAGCTTCTGAAATATTTTTTTTCTTCATCCTCCTTGTTTTCATCTTCAGCTTTGGATACAAGTGCTATGCTCTTGTTTTTCTTGTCAACATTGTCACTGATCCCCATCTCAAAGGTCTGAAGTGACCCAATGAGTTCATCCACCTTCAACTTGCTGATATCTTGGGCTTCCTCTATAGCAGTTGAAGAAGTGAAAAACACAAGAAGGGGGGGGGGGGGGGTTGAATTATAAAACTGAAAATCAATGCAATGAACACGATATTTTTATCCTGGTTCGTTTGATCTCAAACTACTCCAGTCCATCCGTCAAGGTGATTTCTCCTCTCTCCAACGAGGTCTTAATCCACTATATTCAAATGAATATTACAATCTGCTTTAACAACTGCTAAAGCCTTCTTGATGCAAACCACAAACCGGTTTGTCAAGGAAACACTTTCTTACAAAGAAGAGAAATCTAGGTGTGTGAATGTTTTCTACAAAACTGTTTATCACAACTGTGATATTACACAACTTAAGCTTATGGAAACTAGATTGCTAAAATATTGAGTAAGGAATTCTTGGAGCTTTTAGCAAACTGAGAATGAGAAGATGATGAATAGCTTTTAGGCGTGTAAATTGATGTAGAGCATTAGCCAATTCAATCTTCATTGTCTTGTTTATATAGCACTGAAATTGTTGAACGTTGGAGCAATAATATTGGTTCAATGCCAATAACAAACTTTCCTTATTAAGCAGATCTTGTCTGGAATGATGCCGTTGGTAATAATTCGCTTTGAATGCACAGTACCATTGCTACTTAAAGCGTGTTCTGGCTTTGGCTCATTCTGACTCTGCTTAAGTGCTGATGAACTATTGTTATCTTTATCAGAGTGTTGAGCGCAGTTCTGTTCATCAAGCTTCAGCATTCGCGTGAGTTGTTCTTCTGATACTGGTATCTGATATAGCAACTTCTGATGCTGATGTTGATAACCAATATTCTGATGCTGATTATGATGTACTCTTGCTGATACCTATCAGAGTTTCTGTAAAACAGAAAGTAATATTTTAGGTAGCAAATAGTTCTTACATGAATCACATAATTAATATATCTTTTCATTTTGTTATCATCAAAACTTAAACTTAGGGTAGTAGATTCAAACTTTGTTCTAACAATCTCCCCCTTTTTTATGATGACAAAAACTAGATATTTTTAATTGAAAGTAACGTGAAAAAGTATCAGAGATAACTAAATGATAAGATGTATCAGAGTAAGAAGTTATCAAAGATAAGGGATAAAGAGATATGAGAGTTGGATCGGAGATACTCCCCCTGAATTTATAACTTCCCTTTTTAATTCCAAGAGTTCTTCAGGATCAGATCTTTATTGCCTTTCTTTGAACATCAGAATATCAGAGCTTTGACTATCAGAAGCTTTTGATCAGAATATCAGAGCAGAGCTTCAGATCAGAATATCAGAGCTTTATCAGAGCTTTGCTTTGGATCAGAGTATCAGGGATTTGGGCTTCAGTGAATCAGAAAGCATTCTTGTACCTGTAGACTTATGCAAAAAAGAAAACATTCAAAAATATCAGAGTTAGAATGTTTGAGACTTTTTGTCTCAGTAATCCGTTATGAAAAATATCATTCTTGTTCTCCCCCTTTTTGTCAGCAATCAAAAAGTGTAAGTGATGTGCTAAAACAATTAGAGCAGAAAAACTTGTCATATTAAAATAGTCAGAGCCAGACAAAACAGTACAAAAGATATGAAAAGAAAAACATTGAAAATATCATGAATGAAAAACTAAGGTTGGGGATGAAAGCGTGTAAACAGAGTCTCCAGCATTGCCTTAATCTGATCAGCAGTCTCAGTCTGCTTGTGCACCATGCTGACTACTGTATCTATCTTGCTATCCTGCACATCCATCCTTTCCTTCATCTTCTGATCATTTTCGTCCATCCTTTGCTGTAGACGAATATCATTCAGCTTCAGTTCTTCCAGAGTCTGCCTGTCCAAGGCAGCTTGAGAATCATCAGAAGCAGGAAGCTTCTGAGAGCTTTCTGCAACATCTTCCGCTTGACTGGCTTCAACTTGATTTGTCTGGTCTTCTTCTGGCTGCACTTTTGAAGCTGGACGCTTCTCAGACCATGGCTCACTATCCAGAAGGAGCACGTCTTCTTTCAGCAGCTGACTTCCTACTTCGTTCAGAAGCTTGCTGAAATTCTGCTGTGCTTGCTCATAATTGATGTCTTGCAATTTTAGAGCTTCAGCACGTACCCAAATTCTGAATCGTGTCCAGAGCTGGTCTGAGGCAGCAGGGTCAATCATTCCAGGACAAACTTGCTTCAGAGAATCAATCCATTACTGCAAACCTGTTTCAAAATTCATAATGCCAGAGCCAACATCTGGCTGTTTTGGTTTTGGAATGGCTATTTTATGTTTGAGATCAGCAAGATGGTCAAGGATTGTTAAATCGATGAAGGTCCTGCTGGGGTCATCTGTAGTTTGTTTGGGAGATGCTTGTTTGGGAGATGGAGTGGGAGAGTCAGAGATAATAATTGGACTGTGTGGGGTTTTTGGAGTATTTGGAGGGGTAGTTTCTGGCGAGGATGGCAGCTGGGCCATGGTTACGGTTGTTCCACATGGCAGCTGTATTGCCAGAGGTTGTGGCTCAGAGGATTGAGGAGAATGAGGTTCAGGAGATGGAGGAGATGGAGTTTCAGAATGATGAAACTCAGGTTGAGGAGGTGATGGTTGAGGTGATGGTGGATGAATTTCTGGTTGAGGAGAGGGAGGAGGAATTGCTGGTTGTGGAGAAGGAGGAGGAATTTCTGGTTGTTCAGGAATTTGAGGTTCTTCTGGAATGGGTGAGAGAGGTTGTTCTGGTTGGGGAGAGTGGACAATTTCTGGTTCAGAGTTTGGATTATTGGAGAGGTGATCAGAAACACGTTGATCAATGTCAGACAGAACTTTGTCAAGTGCTGATGTTATTGAAGATGTTGGTTTGGGATGTTTGGTGCGGGGTCTTCTGAGTGTTAGTGCCTCAGAAGGGTCATCTTCTGGTTCGGTTTCATCTATTGTTGGTATGGGGATTGGGATTTCATGAGAAGCTGGAGTTGGGATAGATGTTGGAATAGCAGAAGAATTTAAAACAGAAGCAGCAGATAAATTACCTCTTTTCTTGGGTGTCTGCTGGGATGATCCTTCTGAAGGGGCCTTCCTTTTCTTCGTCTTCTTCAGTGTAACTTCTGGTTGAGGTTGGTGCAGATCTTTGATATTCAGCTTGGGATTTGTACCATCAGCCTTGCACGCGTCCAAGTATCTGAGAACCACCATTGGTTTAGATTCTATCTCAGAAAATAATGGAAAGTCGCTCAGTGGGACTCTTCTGCTGGTTATGTCAGCAATAGGAGTAACGCTGGGTTCCTTTCTGATATTTTCTATTAACTTCATTTTCTTCAGATTCTTCGCGTTCAGAGGCTTTCCAATAGTTGGTTCAATGGTGCTTAACTCTTGAGCTTCTATCAGGTGCTCTATCAGCCTATTCTCAGTCAGAATATCTGATATTAACCTTCCAAAGGGTATCCAATCCCTCTTTGTTCTTTCTTCTTCCCTGGTTTCCTTCACGCTTGTTCTGAGGTGATTAAACAGAAGATGGGCCAAGTTGATTTTTACCTTCTGATTAATAAAGTAGATCAGAAACTGCTAATCTATATTTATATAATCAGGGAAGCTAGTTAGCTTCCTGTGATTAAAACACCCCAGAATGATCTTCGCCCAAACTCTGTGGTGATCCTTTAGGTCTCTGATTTTGCTGCTGGGCACCCCATGGGTGAAAATCTGTTCTGCTATGATGCCAACGTCAGAGCATCTTTCAGCCATATCAATACAGCGGACGCCACCGCCACTGTAACCAATCAATTTTGCTATGTGATCCTCAGTGATCACAATATTCTTTCCCATTATGTAGGAGGTGACTTGATACGTTGAAGCAGATGCATGAATCCAGAACTCCTTGACTAACATTGGGAATGTTGGTCCAACCAACCTGTCAAAATATCTCTCCCATTTATGTGCCCTAATTTCTTCTGTCAAGTCAAAACCATTCTCTTTCAGACCGTTGAAGTCAATAATCAGTTCAGACAACACTTCTAGATTCTTCACTGGTGTAAGGAGTGTTCTGAATGGAACTTGGTACTGTTCAGAGGAAGCTTTCGTCTGAGAACCTGCAGAAGCACTGCTGGAGGTTGCCATGTTCACACTTAGGGTTTTTCTGAGAAAAACTGAGAAAATGGGTTTAAGTTTGAAAGAGATGAACACAGAGAAAATGCAGAAAATATTTGAGAGATAATGAGAAACTGTAAAAGATTAATGTGAGAAGTTAATGTGCTTAAATAGATTTCAGAATATTTTGAAAGTGTAAACGGTTTCAAGAAAGAGAAATAAAATCATGATTACGTTTTTAAAACATGATTACTTTCATTTAATGCTTGCTGATTTTGGGGGATTTGAGAAAGATACTTGAAACGGTTACCAGACATGTGTCTCAATGCACCCAATCAACGTTTTGCCTTCTCAGAAGCGTGCACGCGTTCTGCTTCAGAGATTTGCTGATGATTGGATGACACTTGTTTGATTTAGTGATCAACACGTCTATCCTTGAGCTGAAACGCTCAGATCTTTAAGACTAGCATCTGATACAATCTGCATGTTCTATCTTTCTGAAAAGAGATTGATCAGAAGTTCACAGTAAAACAAATACATTCTGAAAGATAATATATGGAATTAAAACATTTTCACTCTGGGCAAGTTTTCATGCTGAGATGTTTCAGAATGAAATTGAACCTATCTTCAGAAAGGGGTTTAGTGAAGATATCAGCCCATTGATGGTCTGTATCAATAAATTTTAAATTCAAAATTCCTTTCTGAATATAGTCCATAATGAAATGATGTTTTATTTCTATATGCTTAGCTCTAGAATGTAAAATAGGATTCTTACTTAAGCAAATAGCAGAAGTATTGTCAGAGTATAAGGATTTTACTCTCAAAAATCTGGAAGTCTTCAAGCTGACTTTTCATCCAGAGCATTTGTGTGCTACATCCTGCTGCTGCTATGTACTCAGCTTCTGCTGTTGATAGCGCAATTGTGGATTGCCTTTTGCTGGACCAAGAGATCAGATTGTCTCCCAGAAACTGGCAGCTTCCAGAATTACTTTTACGCTCTACTCTGTCTCCAGCAAAGTCAGCATCGCAGTAGCCTACTAAGCTGTAATCACTAGATTTTCTATAAAATAAACCCAGATTAGTAGTACCTTTCAGATACTTGAAAATTCGCTTAACAGCTGTTAAGTGAGATTCTCTAGGATCTGATTGGAATCTAGCACAAATACATACGCTGAATAAGATATCAGGTCTTGAAGCAGTCAAATAAAGGAGAGAACCAATCATACCTCTGTAGACCTTCTGTTCTACCTTTTTGCTTACCTCTTCTCTTTCCAGAATGCACGTGGGATGCATTGGAATCTTTGATGGCTTACATTATGAGAGGTCAAATTTCTTCAGAAGATCTCTGATGTATTTGCTCTGATGAATGTAAGTTCCCTCTGGAGTTTGATTGATCTGAATTCCTAGAAAGAATTTCAGTTCCCCCATGAGGCTCATCTCAAATTCTTCCTGCATACACTTGGAAAATTTTCTTCCAAGAGAAGGATTAGTAGATCCAAAAATAATATCATCAACATAAATTTGATAGACTAAGATGTCATTCTTAACTGACTTACAGAATAAGGTAGTGTCCACCTTCCCTCTGGTGAATTCATTTTCTAACAGAAAGTTACTTAGTCTTTCATACCAAGCTCTGGGAGCTTGTTTCAGACCATATAATGACTTCTTTAGTTTGAAAACATGTTCTGGATGTTTTGTATTTTCAAAACTAGGGGGTTGGTGCACATAAACCTCTTCTTCTATATAACCATTTAAGAATGCACTCTTGACATCCATCTGATACAGAGTGATGCCTCTATTAACAGCAAATGAAATTAAAAGTCTGATAGATTCTAACCTGGCGACTGGAGTAAAGGTTTCTGTATAGTCTATCCCCTCTTGCTGACTATAACCTTGTGCTACCAGTCGTGCCTTGTTTCTGATGACTTCACCTTGTTCATTTAGCTTGTTTCTGAACACCCATCTTGTTCCAATGACGTTGAATCCTTTTGGTCTGGGAACAACATCCCATACGTCATTTCTGGTGAATTGATTCAGCTCTTCTTGCATTGCTAGAATCCAGTCGTTGTCCAGAAGTGCTTCATCAATAGAAGAAGGTTCAATCAGAGACACAAGTCCCATGAGGGTTTCTTCAGAGTTTCTGAAGCTTGCTCTTGTTCTGATTGGATCTTCCTTTCTTCCTAAGATAGTTTCTTCTGGGTGATCCAAGCTGCTTCTGGGTAATCTCTTCTGAGGTTGATCAGCAGCTGTTGTAGGATTTCTAGCAGTGCTCCTTTCAGACGTTGAAGGAGTGTCTGTGTTGAGAGCTTCTGATGACTTGTCTTCAAAACCTGTAAATTCAATTTCCATACCTGCAAAAACTTCATTCTACTTTGACTTTTCAGAGTCAAGCTTATCATCAAAACGAACACTGATTGATTCTTCCACAATCTGTGTTTCTGTATTGTATACTCTGTACCCTCTTGAGTGTTCAGAGTATCCTAACATAATACACTTCTGTGCTTTAGAGTCAAACTTGTTCAAATAATTCTTTGTATTTAGCATAAAACAAGTACATCCAAATGGATGAAAATATGAAATGTTGGGCTTTCTGTTCTTCCACAATTCATATGGAGTCTTTTCCAGAATAGGTCTTATTGAGATTCTATTCTGAATGTAGCACACTGTGTTTATTGCCTCTGCCCAGAAGATCTTAGCAACGTTTGTCTCATTGATCATGGTTCTGGCCATTTCTTGCAATGTTCTGTTCTTTCGTTCTACAACTCCATTTTGTTGGGGAGTTCTAGGACAAGAGAAATCATGCAGAATGCCTCTGTCATTAAAGAATGACTCAAAATCTTTGTTTTCAAACTCTCCACCATGATCACTTCTGACTTTAACGATTCAAAGATCCTTTTCATTCTGAACTTGGTTACAGAAGGTAACAAACACAGAGTGTGGCTCGTCCTTGTGTCTTAAGAACTTTACCCATGTCCATCTGCTATAGTCATCTACGATTACTAACCCATACTTCTTGCCACTGACTGAAGCAGTTTTAACTGGTCCAAATAAGTCAATGTGCAGAAGTTCTAATGGCTTAGAGGTAGAAACAACATTTTTAGATTTAAAAGAAGGTTTTGCAAACTTTCCTTTCTGACATGCTTCACACAGAGCATCTGAATTGAACTTCAAATTAGGAAGTCCTCTAACCAGATTGAGTTTGTTAATCTGAGATATTCTTCTCATACTAACATGCCCCAATCTTCTGTGCCAGATCCACTGCTCGTTGTTAACAGATAGAAGACACTTTACATTCTGACTTTTCAGTTCAGAAAGTTTGATTTTGTAAATGTTGTTTTTCCTCTTTCCATTAAACAGGATAGTCCCATCTTTCTGACTAACAACTTTACATGATTTTTGATTAAAGATTATATCATAACCGTTATCACTTAATTGACTTATGGATAACAGATTATGCATTAATCCATCTACTAGCAGAACATTATTAATAGAGGGAAGATTTCCATTACCTACAGTTCCAGAGCCAATTATCTTTCCCCTCTGATTGCCTCCAAAGCCAACGTGGCCTCCAGGCTTAAGTTCCAGGCTTTGGAACATATGCCTTCTTCCCATCATGTGTCGCGAGCAGCCAGAGTCCAGGTACCATGACTGGTGTTTCTGATTTGCTGCTAAAGATATCTGCAACATGTATTATTTTATCCTTAGGTACCCAGATTTTCTTGGGTCCTGATTTGTTAGATTTACCAAAACTCTGGTTGAATTTTGGTTTCACAGAGTACTTACTGCTAGTGTATTTAATATCATGTGTGTGACCATACACAAAATGTGAATTCAGAGGAGTGTGTTTAATGGTTAAATCCATGACATTCTTTGGTGTAGGAACCTTACCTTGGTATCCTATTCCCTTCCTGCCGTTTCTGCTAACTCCATAGATCATTGAAGCCATTTTGCTTCTATCTATGCTTTTAGCAAGGAACTTCTGGAAATTGTGATCATACTCCTTGATGATCTCATCAGCGTTGCTGGGAGTTTCAGAAATTGGTTCCTTCTGAGAGTTTTGTAAAGTATTTTCTAATTTTGAAATTTTGTTTCTCAGCTCAGAATTCTCCAATTTAAGACTCTCAGTCTTATTAGAGTCAGATTCAAGATTCCTTTTCAGGTTTCTGAATTTAACTCTAATCTGCTGATACCTTTCTAGAATTTCATTAAGGCTTTCAGCAAGTTCAGCCTTGGTAAAATTAACAGCAAAGTCAGGAAATACCTCTTCAGTATCTGATTCTGAGTCTGATTCAGAAGCTTCAATATCTTCTGAAATGTTGGCCATGAGAGCTATGTCTGCTCTCTCATCATCTGATTCTGAGTCAGCTTCAGACGAGTCAGAGTCATCCCATGTAGCCATGAGACTTTTCTTCTTTTCTCTTCCAAACTTCTTTTTGGGCTTTTCCCTCTGAAGCTTTGGGCAGTCACTCTTGTAGTGTCCTTGCTAATTGCACTCATAGCAGATGATGTCCTTGGTGTTTGGCTTTCTGCTACCTGAGGAGCCTTCAGATCTTCTGTATCCAGAGGAAGAATCTGTCCTTCTGTATCTGGAAGAGGACTCGTTCTGATCAGATCTTCTGGGATTCCTGAACTTCCTTTGCCTCTGCTTCCACAGTTGATTCACTCTTCTGGAGAGGAGGGAGAGTTCGTCTTCTTCTGATGAGGATCCATCAGATGTTTCTTTAACTGCCTGCAAAACTTTAGACTCAGATTTTTTGTTAGATTTTAATGCTAAAGGCTTACCTTGCTTCTGGGGTTCATCAGCTTCTAGCTCTATCTCATGACTTCTGAGGGAGCTGATAAGTTCCTCCAGAGAAATTTTGTTGAGGTCTTTTGCTAGCTTCAGAGCTGTAACCATTGGCCTCCACTGCTTTGGTAAGCTTCTGATGATTTTCTTAACGTGATCAGCAGTAGAGTAACCTTTGTCCAGAACCTTGAGACCAGCTACCAGAATCTGTAATCTTGAGAACATTGTTTCAATGGATTCACTTTCTTCCATTTTGAATGCCTCATACTTCTGAATGAGCACCAGAGCTTTAGTTTCTTTGACCTGAACGTTGCCCTCATGCGTCATTCTGAGTGAGTCAAACATGTTCTTTGCTGTGTCTCTGTTGGAGATCTTTTCATATTCAGCATACGAGATGGCACTGAGAAGGATGGTTCTGGCCTTGTGGTGATTTTTGAAGTCACGCTTTTGTTGGTCAGACATTGTTTTCCTATCAATCTTCTGACCGCTTGCATTCACAGGGTGCGTGTATCCATCTGTCACCATATCCCACAGATCAGCATCATGTGCCAGAAAGAAGCTTTCAATTCTGTCTTTCCAGTAATCAAAATTTTCTCCATCAAAGACTGGAGGTTTGCCGCTGAATCTGTCTATGTCCTCATGGTTGTCATTGCTGGTGTGAGAATAAGTTCCTGCCATTGTGTTTTTATGACGCTGGATCTTGTACTGACACAGTTAAGTGTTTTAGCTCAGAACCAGGCGCTCTGATGCCAATTGAAGAAGTGAAAAACACAAGAATGGGGGGGGGGGGGGGGTTGAATTGTAAAACTGAAAATCAATGCAATGAACACGATATTTTTATCCTGGTTCGTTTAATCTCAAACTACTCTAGTCCACCCGTCAAGGTGATTTCGCCTCTCTCCAACGAGGTCTTAATCCACTATATTCAACTGAATATTACAATCTGCTTTAACAACTGCTAAAGCCTTCTTGATGCAAACCACAAACCGGTTTGTCAAGGAAACACTTTCTTACAAAGAAGAGAAATCTAGGTGTGTGAATGTTTTCTACAAAACTGTTTATCACAACTGTGATATTACACAACTTAAGCTTATGGAAACTAGATTGCTAAAATATTGAGTAAGGAATTCTTGGAGCTTTTAGCAAACTGAGAATGAGAAGATGATGAATAGCTTTTAGGCGTGTAAATTGATGTAGAGCATTAGCCAATTCAATCTTCATTGTCTTGTTTATATATCACTAAAATTGTTGAACGTTGGAGCAATAATATTGATTCAATGCCAATAACAAACTTTCCTTATTAAGAAGATCTTGTCTGGAATGATGCCGTTGGTAATAATTCGCTTTGAATGCACAGTACCGTTGCTACTTAAAGCGTGTTCTGGCTTTGGCTCATTCTGACTCTGCTTAAGTGCTGATGAACTATTGTTGTCTTTATCAGAGTGTTGAGCGCAGTTCTGTTCATCAAGCTTCAGCATTCGCGTGAGTTGTTCTTCTGATTCTGGTATCTGATATAGCAACTTCTGATGTTGATGTTGATAACCAATATTCTGATGCTGATTATGATGTACTCTTGCTGATACCTATCAGAGTTTCTGTAAAACAGAAAGTAATATTTTAGGTAGCAAATAGTTCTTACATGAATCACATAATTAATATATCTTTTCATTTTGTTATCATCAAAACTTAAACTTAGGGTAGTAGATTCAAACTTTGTTCTAACAATAGTTACCTTCATTGCAAATCTTTTAGGCAAGGATCTGAGAATCTTTCTCACCAGTTTTTCTTCTGACATCTTTTCTCCCAATGCTCCTGAGGTGTTGGCAATCTCCAAGATGTTCATGTGTAACTCATGAATGGTTTCATCTTCCATCATCCTTAGGTTCTCAAATTTGGTAGTCAGCATCTGAAGCCTTGACATTTTTTACTTTGGATGTGCCCTCATGGGTAGTTTTGAGAGTGTCCCAAACTTCCTTGGCCAGTTCACATTGATGTACTAGTCTGAATATGTTTATATCAATTCCATTGAACAAGGCATTTAATGCTTTGGAGTTACCCAGGGCTAACTCATCTTCTTCTTTGCTCCATTCTTCCTCAGGTTTTAGACTGATTGTCCCATCTTTCTCAGTTATGGTGGGATGGTTCCATCCTTTGTCAGCAGCTCTCCAAACCTTTTTGTCCGGTGATTTTAAGAAGGCAATCATACGAGGTTTCCAGTAGTCATAATTTAATCCATCCAGAATGGGTGGTCTGTTTCCAAAAACTCCTTCTTTGTCCATAGCGCCAGAAAGTGATATCCCTAGATCTCACCCAGTAAGACAGGCAGGGTGCCTGCTCTAATGCCAATTGAAATTCTGGAAACAGATACTCAATGTCACAGTGAATGTTATGACACCGTATCTGACTTTCTATAAGACAGTAAATAAAAAAACAGTAAAGAACACAGTCAATTGTTTACCTAGTTCAGTGTAAAACAACACCTACTCTGGAGGCTACCAAGCCAGAGAGGAAATCCACTATAAGAGATATTAATTCAGGAATAAACCAACCAGTTTATCTCCTTCACTTAAGACCTACCCAATGCAACTTCAATCTAAGTTCACCTTAAACCTGAGTTCCTACTCACTCCCCCTCAATCACAACAGTGATACTAAACAATTGACTAATGAAATTATGAAGACACTCTTCAGAACATACACTTGATTATGCTTCACAGCTTTTAATCAAGTAACACCAACACTCGTGCTTCAAAGCTTTGAGTGATACATAAACCTAACTTGACCTTGCTTCAAAGCTTTAGTCAAGTGACACAAACACTCTTGCTTCAAAGCTTTGAGTGATACACCACCCTTACAATCAAAACCTACTCCAAGTCACTTATCACAATGATACTTTCTTGGATTACAGTAGTTAAAACTATACAGCTCCTTGTAGATCTTCTGTCTAAAAGTCTTGATTTTCCCAACAGCCTTCCTGTTGAATATATATGCAGCTGTTTCTTCAGTTAGGGCTTCCACGAAAAGCTAGGGTTAATTAGGGTTAACCTCAAGACTTGGTCACAAGACTTTATCAACCAGATTAGGGTTGAGCTAAGATTAACCTAAAGTCCACGTGAGATTCTGTTCTGGAATGTATGTACCAAATTCCTGAAAAATCTCAGAATTAACCAAACTGCATAACTGTTAGATCAGTACAGGATGTCTTAACATTGGTTATGACAACAGGAATCCTGTTTACTGATTTTGGTAGAATGAAATAAATGTGATCATTGTAAAATGCTCAGATACACACTCATAAAGAGCAGCTATTGTATGCCATTCTTTTTCTGCATAAAGTACCTAATAACTCAGAATGTTATGACATCAGTCATGACATTCACACACCTGGTTTTACCAAAAATATATGCCAATAACTAAACACTTACACCACCTTTTCTTGAATTCTGTTTGCATAATTCTTACACCTTCATCAAATTCTAATCATATATTCTTGTTCACCATTACATTTGCAAGCTTTCTATAATACTCAATTGCGTTTTCATAGACTGAATCGAGAACTTCCATTGTTAGGTTTTTGGGTTCCGTTTTAGGGTTTTTGTTTGCAGGTAAAATTAGCCTTCATGAAGGGTACCATCATGTTCAGAATGGCAAGATGAATCCAACCATGGCTTTAGAAGTCATTTATCGTGCCCATGGAGAATTTTGAGATGAACTAGACTTGTAGATACGGACAAACGTCCGTAGGTAAAAGTTTGGAACTTTTACCAACGGAACGAGGTCAGGGATGACCTGCGTGTCACCTTTCCATTGGCTTATTCAAACTTCTGGCGCGCGTTTTTTTTAATTTATCCATTAATTCTTTTTTCTGTATATTATTATTACTGCTTATTTTATGTACAACAAAAACAAATAGCTCAGCTGGTCGCCAAGCCCTGGAAATTGCCTTGGGGCTTGGGTTCGAATCCCAGGTCCCCCCTTTTTTTCATACATTTTATCTTTTCAGGTTCCAGCACGCACATGAAGCTAATGACCATCATACATCCTCATCATCCAACCATTAGACTTCCTGGAAGATAAATCTGAAGGCTAGCATGTGAGAGACCACCATGGGGCCTAGTCAAAGCAACGCACTGGATACAAGGAGTCAACGTGGGGCTTCTCTTTTGGGCCCAGAAATCTGATTCTTGCACCCCCATAATTGCCCAGGCCCAAACTTCTTTCTTTATTATTTTTTTTACATTTATTTAATTTAATTTAATTTATTTACTTTATTTTACTAACCAATCAATTATTTTCTTTTTATCAAAAAATCATAAAAATAATACTTTTCACAAATTAGGTTTAGATTTTATTTTTTATCAAAAAATTAAATTAATTAAATTAGGTTGATAATTTTAGATAACTTTAATTCCTTTTGAAAATAATTAAAAATAATTAGAATAGTTAGGTTTTTATTCCAAATTTAATTTAATTTTCTTTTCCTAAAAATAACCAAAAAACCACAAAAATAGGCCATGTAATTATTTTCATTAACTAATTTAATTAACTAATCAATTGTACATTTAATTTCAAAACCTAATTCTTTTCTTAAAAAAATAATTAAAAACAACAAAAAAACCAATTTTCTTTTCATTAGGATAGAAGGGTCAAAACCCTAGTTCTCTCTCGATCTAATTTTTCTCGCACGCATTTTATTATTATTTTTACCATATTAATGTAACTGTTCACAAGTTGTAATAGTTAATTAGGACTTTTATTTCCATTTATCGCATTATTTTCAAGGGTTTGTTTTTGGCTATGTAAATACCCGAAGCCTTGTAATAGCGTAGTTTAATTTCCGCACTTTAAATTCCGCAAATATTTAATTGTTAGATGTATGATATAGGGATGCATGACAAGAATGTATGTAAAAATTTAAAATGGTTAGATAACCCTAAATTGTGCAAAGATAAATAATCTGAAATTGAATCATTCGCACATGCGCACTCTTAGGATACACTCCCACTTGGTTGCCTTTGGTAATTGGTCATTGAGTATAGGATGTTTTAGTGGTCGTCCTTTTGTCCAAAGATCAATGTTGCCTCGGAAAGGTTGCCTCGGATACTGTTGCCTCGAATAATTGATCTAAGATATTAGGGTTACTACTAAGACGCTCTAACATTGCTTTAGTGATCGTACGTCCCTTTCGAATTGACCCTCAAAACTCCAACGACAGTGCTACCTACTTACTAATAGTGGGATAGTGTTGTCTAAAGGAAACGAACATAGAATGATTCTTTTTTCGAGTAGGTAGATTAGTTCTTAAGTACTTGCTCAATTCAAACAAAATTTTTCACACTTACACTCCTTTACAAACAAAGTTTTCAAAAAACACTTCATTACACTCTTGAAGACAGAAGCAAGAGTTAAATCGAAGTCAAAACAAAAACTTTTCAAAACATACAAGCAAACAAAGAAGCAATTTTGAAAATGATGAGAAAGTACCTAAGAGCCCGTAGATAACTACAGATAGAAAGGGTGCTAATACCTTCCCTTTCTATAATCTACCCCCCGTACTCAGAAATATCTCGAAAAAGGAATTTTTCTGTGCTTTTTTCCTTTCATTGTTGGATAAAATAAAATTCGATGGCGACTCTTGCTTACCGCGACATTTTGCAAACACAAATGCAAAATGCAAACCAGCATTCCTAAAAAACAGTCCCGGTTCTGGCCACCGTATCACCAGAACTGGCGACTCTGCTGGGGATTTAATAAGTGGGGTGTACCTTAAGTGGCAACATTGTCCACGAGCTCTACCCCTTGCCACTTGTCATTATCGTGTTTTTATTATTTATTTTGATTTTTATTTGATTTAAATCAATTTTAATCAAAATAAATCATGAGAAAATCTAAAGCATTGAAAACTCAAGATTTTATACTTGTTTCAGGTCTCAAATCCAGTTGGCAAGTATTAAAATTCGTGTAAAGGCATGAGGTGCACAAAAATATTGTTTTTAGGCTATTTTTGGAATGATATTCAAGTGTATCAAATCACAATCAATAACAAAAACTTGAAAAAACACCAAAAAAGTGCCAACACGATTTCATTGTTCCAGGCCAATTCAAGACTCTTTAACCATTCCATTTGCTTCCTGGGATTGTAGGCAAGCAAAACCAATCAAAACCAAGCATTTCCAGGCCCTATAACGCACTGTAAGACATTCACGACACCCACCTGAAATTCTGGAAACAGATACTCAATGTCACAGTGAATGTTATGAAACCGTATCTAACTTTCTATAAGACAGTAAATAAAAAAACAGTAAAGAACACAATCAATTGTTTACCCAGTTCAGTGTAAAACAACACCTACTCTGGGGGCTACCAAGCCAGGGAGGAAATTCACTATAAGAGATATTAATTCAGGAATAAACCAACCAGTTTATCTCCTTCACTTAAGACCTACCCAATGCAACTTCAATCTAAGTTCAACTTAAACCTGAGTTCCTACTCACTCCCCCTCAATCACAGCAGTGATACTAAACAATTGACTAATGAAATTATGAAGACACTCTTCAGAACATACACTTGATTATGCTTCACAACTTTTAATCAAGTAACACCAACACTCGTGCTTCAAAGCTTTGAGTGATACATAAACCTAACTTGACCTTGCTTCAAAGCTTTAGTCAAGTGACACAAACACTCTTGCTTCAAAGCTTTGAGTGATACACCACCCTTACAATCAAAACCTACTCCAAGTCACTTATCACAATGATACTTGCTTGGATTACAGTAGTTAAAACTATACAACTCCTTGTTATCTTCTGTCTAAAAGTCTTGATTTTCCCAACAGCCTTCCTGTTGAATATATATGCAGCTGTTTCTTCAGTTAGGGCTTCTACGAAAAGCTAGGGTTAATTAGGGTTAACCTGAAGACTTGGTCACAAGACTTTATCAACCAGATTAGGGTTGAGCTAAGATTAACCTAAAGTCCACGTGAGATTCTGTTCTGGAATGTATGTACCAAATTCCTGAAAAATCTCAGAATTAACCAAACTGCATAACTGTTAGATCAGTACAGGATGTCTTAACATTGGTTATGACAACAGGAATCCTGTTTACTGATTTTGGTAGAATGAAATAAATGTGATCATTGCAAAATGCTCAGATACACACTCATAAAGAGCAGCTACTGTATGCCATTCTTTTTCTGCATAAAGTACCTAATAACTCAGAATGTTATGACATCAGTCATGAAATTCACACACCTGGTTTTACCAAAAATATATGCCAATAACTAAACACTTACAAACTCCCCCTTTGGCAAATTTTTGGCTAAAACCCCTAAACAATCAAAGAATAGAGAGCAGCAAAAATAATATGACTGCAGAAAAATTAATGTCTACCAAGTATAATTAACACATAATCTTCTCCCCCTCTTTAGCCATAAATAGGCCAAAGATACATGTACTTTTAGATAAAACAGTCATCCAAAATGAATAATAAAAACAACAAAAAGTCTGAAATCACTTGCAGCAACAGGTATCAGCCGCAAGCTTGACACTCCACTGATCTTCAAGCACTGTCATCTTCATAGGAGGCACTATCTTCAGCATTAAGCTGATCTTCAGCAGCATCCTCTTCCCTTCTTTGACCTTCAGTCTCCTCCTGTTCTAGTCTAGCAATTAGGTTCTCAAGAGTCCTTTTCCTTGTCTCCAGCTCTTTGCAGGTTTCCTTCAGCACAGCTATAGCATCAGATTTCTTGGACTGAGTTTTAACATTTGATGTCTCAGCTGATGTCATGACAATGTCAGGAACATGAGTTCCCTGAAAAAGCTTATAGTGCAACCCAAGAGCAGGGGCTCTTTTGCATATAGTATCTCTTTCCACTAGAATGTCAGGATACTGAGCAAGGACAATACCACATAGGAGGGAGGGAAAGGCAATATGGCCTTTAACAGCATAGCTTCCAGCATGTTTTAAAGTTTGATCAAAGATATACCTGCCATAGTCAAATTCTGTCCTGGTTCCAACAGCATAAATGAATCTTCCCAATCCTGTGGAGATGGTTGATTTATGGTTGGTAGGAACCCAGTTGGCTGCACCAATATTGTGCAGGATGGCAAATTTCATGCTTAGCTTGCTTGCATTCAGCTTGCCTTTTAAGGGCCAACTCCTTACTTGATTTGCAGTTAGGTCATTGTCAGAGTATTCTTCATCCACATCAATAACCGGTGGTTCAACATCCTTCTCTGAAGGGTTCTGGATATCATCAAGATTTTCAGATGTTTTCTGAATATTGTCATCCGGTGTCTCAACATTCTTAGAGACGTCTGGATTGCTTTCCACATTTGGACTAGCAGATTCTTGATTTAAAGGAACATAAATGCCAGGTACAGAGTGGTTTTCATTCAGTATTCTTGTAACAAGTCTAGCTATTGCTTGATGAACATAAGCTGTGCCTTCCCTATTTGCTATTCCTGAGGGAACAGAAGATGATGGTTTAGAGGGATTACCAGATGACGTAGCTTGAGACCTTCCTGCATGCCTTGTTCTCAGCTTTTTAACCTTAGAGGGGTTAGTTTCCAGTTCTGTAAGAGGAGTAATCTCCAGGATTTCAGAATCCATGCATGTTGTGATTGCCCTAGGATCTCGATCAGAGGATGCGGATGAAACTGTCGTCTTGGAAGAGGATGATGTTTGAGACATTTTGAGAGTTTTAGAAAACCAGTAACAACGAGAGAGAAATCTTTGATTGAGAGAATGAAGATTGTTGCAGAGCCGAGAGAGGAAGGAGGTAAATGAGTGTCTATTCAACTTCTTAACAATTTTGAAAGAAATAGGAAAACATATGATTAACCCAATCAAAATAGACTTAACACAAAAAACTCCTTCATCCCTTGTTTTAAGCAAAATTAATTGCTACATTTCCTCATGTTGGCAAATACCCAACTTGCCCCTCAAATTTTCAAATTGATTTGCATCAAGTGCTTTGGTAAAAATGTCAGCCAGCTGTAGTTCAGTGGCAACATGTTCCAGTTTAATCGTCTTCTCCTCTACAAGATCTCTGATAAAATGATGTCTAATGTCAATATGCTTGGTCCTGCTATGCTGAATAGGATTCTTGGAAATGTTGATTGTACTCAGATTGTCACAGTACAATGTCATAACATCTTGTGTGACATTATACTCAGTAAGCATCTGTTTCATCCAGATCATTTGAGAACAGCTACTACCAGCTGCAATGTATTCAGCTTCAGCAGTAGAGAGAGACACACAGTTCTGTTTCTTGCTGAACCAGGAGACCATATTATTTCCTAAGAAGAAACATCCTCCAGAGGTGCTCTTTCTATCATCAGCACTTCCAGCCCAATCAGCATCACAGTAACCAGTCAGAGTTGGTTCACAACCATGAGAGTACAACAAGCCATAGTTGTAAGTTCCACTTACATACTTCAAAATTCTCTTCACTTGGTTGATATGACTGACTTTGGGATCAGCTTGGTATCTTGCACATACTCCAACTGCAAAAGCAATGTCAGGTCTGCTGGCTGTTAAGTATAGCAGACTTCCTATCATGCTTCTGTACAGGCTTTGGTCCACCTTAACCCCACTTGAATCTTTGGATAGCTTTAAATGAGTAGGTGCAGGAGTCCTTTTGTGACTGGCATTCTCCATTCCAAACTTCTTGACAATGTTCTTTGCATACTTGCTTTGAGACAGAAAAATTGAGTCTTCCATCTGTGTGACTTGCAGTCCAAGAAAGTAGGTCAATTCTCCCATGAGGCTCATTTCGAATTCAGCCTGCATTTGGTCAGCAAAATGTTTAACCATTTTATCTGACATTCCCCCAAACACTATGTCATCAACATAGATTTGAGCTACCATGATCTTTCCTCCTTCATTTTTGACAAAGAGGGTTTTATCCAAGCCTCCTTTTCTGTATCCTTTGTCAGAGAGAAATTTTGTCAACCTGTCATACCATGCTCTAGGAGCTTGTTTCAGGCCATATAAAGCTTTCCTCAATTTGTAGACATGATCAGGGTAGTTTGGATCCACAAAACCTTTAGGCTGTTCCACATAAACTTCCTCATTTAAGTACCCATTTAGGAAGGCACTTTTTACATCCATCTGAAATAACTTGAACTTCAGGAGACAAGCAAATCCCAATAGGAGTCTGATAGATTCCAGTCTGGCTACAGGGGCAAAGGTCTCATCAAAATCAACCCCTTCAACTTGAGTGTATCCTTGAGCAACAAGTCTTGCCTTATTCTTGGTGACAACTCCTTCAGCATCTGATTTGTTCTTGTATATCCATTTTGTGCCAATGATGTTTGTTCCTTCTGGTCTAGGAACTAACTCCCATACTTCATGTTGCTTGAATTGGTTCAATTCATCTTGCATTGCACCAATCCAGTATTCATCAGTTAAAGCCTACTTAACATTTCTTGGTTCAATTTTAGACACAAAGCAAGATTTTGAGATGATTTCTCTAGATCTTGTAATGACTCCACTGTTAGGATCTCCTATGATGAGCTCTTTAGGATGATCTTTCTGAATTCTGATAGAAGGGATTTTGCTAGCTTCCTTGGATTCAGAGTCTGCTGCAGTGGTGTTAGGTAGGTCATTCTGTTGAGTTGAAGTCTCAAGGAATGTCTCAACATTACAAGGGACATATGTTTCCTCATGATAATCATCAACTATGACATTTATTGATTCCATCATGACTTTGGTCCTGGAATTGAATACCCTATAAGCTCTGCTGTTGGTGGAGTATCCTAGAAATATTCCTTCATCACTTTTAGGGTCCAGCTTTCTCCTTTGATCACGATCTGCCAGAATATAGCATTTGCTACCAAATACATGGAAGTACTTCACTGTTGGCTTTCTTCCTTTCCAGAGTTCATAATTGGTGGATGAGGTTCCCTTTCTCAAGGTGACCCTGTTATGGACATAACAGGCTGTATTCATAGCTTCAGCCCAAAAATGAATAGGAAGTCTTTTGGCATGTATCATTGCTCTGGCAGATTCCTGTATGGTCCTGTTTTTCCTTTCTACAACTCCATTTTGTTGAGGAGTTATAGGAGAAGAGAATTCATGATTAATTCCTTCTGAGGAACAGAACTCATTAAACTTACTGTTTTCAAATTCCTTGCCATGATCACTTCTGATTCTGACAATGCACCCTTCTTTTTCTCTTTGAATTCTTTTGCACAGTTCTTTAAAAACTTCAAATACATC
Source organism: Vicia faba (assembly GCA_948472305.1). Taxonomy (NCBI): domain Eukaryota; kingdom Viridiplantae; phylum Streptophyta; class Magnoliopsida; order Fabales; family Fabaceae; genus Vicia; species Vicia faba. The sequence goes on along the minus strand of OX451738.1, from coordinate 1,446,296,769 downwards.
AGATTTTTCCCTAATGAAGTTAATCCAGGTGAATCTGGAAAAAACATCCACAACAACATAGGCATATCTTTTTCCACCAAGACTTTCCACCTGCATTGGTCCCATCAGGTCCATATGTAGAAGTTCTAGAACCTTAGAGGTGGTCAGATGTCTTGACTTTGGATGTGACATCCTAGTCTGCTTACCAACCAGACATTCACCACATACTCTCCCTTCATCAATTTGCAGTCTTGGAATCCCTCTGACTGCCTCCATGGTTATAATCCTTTTCATTCCTCTTAGATGTAGATGGCCAAGTTTTTGGTGCCACAATTTCACTTCTTTTTCTTCTTTGGCAATAGAACACACAGTGGAGTAATTAGTGTTCTCAGGCTCCCACAAGTAGCAGTTGTCTTTAGATCTGACTCCTTTCATTACAACTTCTTGTTTCTCATTAGTTACAAGATATTCAGATTTTGAGAAGTTGACCTTGAATCCTAGATCGCATAATTAACTGATACTTATGAGATTAGCAATCAAGCCTTTTACCAGTAATACTTCATTTAGATTTGGAACTCCATGGCAGTCCAAGTTTCCAACTCCTTTAATTTCTCCTCTAGCACCATCTCCAAAGGTCACATAACTAGTGGTGTGAGGTTTAACATTATTGAGAAGGTTCTTGATTCCAGTCATGTGCTTAGAACATCCACTGTCAAAGTATCAGTCTTCCTTTGCAGATACTCTAAGGGAAGTGTGGGCTATCAGGGCAGTAGCCTTTTTCTTCCACTATGGAGTATGTGGTACCTTGTTAGACTTAGGTTTGACACCTGGGTTCTGATTAGGGTATCCATACAATCTGAAGCAGAATGGCTTTATGTGACCAAACCTCCCACAATGATGACATCTCCATCTTTGGTACTTTTTCTTCATATTTCTCTGTTCCCGATGTTGAGTGCTATGTTGTGACATCTGCTTTGACATTTGTTTATCAGGCCTGATCTTCTTGTCTGTACCAGATTTCTTTGCTGCCACAAATCCTAGACCAGACTTGTTTCCCACATTTTGTCCAACCTGAAGGATTTCTTCCAATTTGTCAGTTCCATTTGTCAGCATCTTGACAGATTTGATCATCTGGTCCAGTTTTGAGTTTAGCATTTGAACTTCCCCTTCTAGATGACTTATAGTTTCAATGTCTGCCCTTTTCTCAGCCTCTAACTTTATTATGAGTTTTGTTTGTCTCTCATTTTGCTGACAGAATTCAACACTTCTGATACATAATTTCTTGTAGGTATAAGCTAGTTCTTCAAATGTCACTTCCTCATCACTAGTGTCACTATCAGAGGTACAAATACCAGTTAGTGCAGTAACTTGTTTGGCAGATTCTTCTTCAGAATTACTTTCTGAATCACAGTCAGACCAAGTAACAGACATTCCTTTCTTTTGTTTCTTAAGAAAGGTAGGACATTCAGCTCGAATGTGCCCATATCCTTCACATCCATGGCATTGAATTCCTCTGCTTTGATTTCCCTTCTCTTCAGACTTTGGTCTTCTGCTGGAGTCATAAGATTTGTTAATGTCAGAAGGAATGTTCTTAGCATTTGACCTTGACTTTGGATCCATTCTCTTGATGAGTTTGTTGAATTGTCTTCCAAGCATGGCTATAGCTTCTGAAATATTTTCTTCTTCATCCTCCTTGTTTTCATCTTCAGCGTTGGATACAAGTGCTATGCTCTTGTTTTTCTTGTCAACATTGTCACTGATCCCCATCTCAAAGGTCTGAAGTGACCCAATGAGTTCATCCACCTTCAACTTGCTGATATCCTGGGCTTCCTCTATAGCAGTTACCTTCATTGCAAATCTTTTAGGCAAGGATCTGAGAATCTTTCTCACCAGTTTTTCTTCTGACATCTTTTCTCCCAATGCTCCTGAGGTGTTGGCAATCTCCAATATGTTCATGTGAAACTCATGAATGGTTTCATCTTCCATCATCCTTAGGTTCTCAAATTTGGTAGTCAGCATCTGAAGCCTTGACATTTTTACTTTGGATGTGCCCTCATGGGTAGTTTTGAGAGTGTCCCAAACTTCCTTGGCCAGTTCACATTGATGTACTAGTCTGAATATGTTTCTATCAATTCCATTGAACAAGGCATTTAATGCTTTGGAATTACCCAGGGCTAACTCATCTTCTTCTTTGCTCCATTCTTCCTCAGGTTTCAGACTGATTGTCCCATCTTTCTCAGTTATGGTGGGATGGTTCCATCCTTTGTCAGCAGCTCTCCAAGCCTTTTTGTCCAGTGATTTTAAGAAGGCAATCATACGAGGTTTCCAGTAGTCATAATTTAATCCATCCAGAATGGGTGGTCTGTTTCCAAAAACTCCTTCTTTGTCCATAGCGCCAGAAAGTGATATCCCTAGATCTCACCCAGTAAGACAGGCAGGGTGCCTGCTCTGATGCCAATTGAAATTATGGAAATAGATACTCAATGTCACAGTGAATGTTATGACACCGTATCTGACTTTCTATAAGACAGTAAATAAAAAAACAGTAAAGAACACAATCAATTGTTTACCCAGTTCAGTGTAAAACAACACCTACTCTGGGGGCTACCAAGCCAGGGAGGAAATCCACTATAAGAGATATTAATTCAGGAATAAACCAACCATTTTATCTCCTTCACTTAAGACCTACCCAATGCAACTTCAATCTAAGTTCAACTTAAACCTGAGTTCCTACTCACTCCCCCTCAATCACAGCAGTGATACTAAACAATTGACTAATGAAATTATGAAGACACTCTTCAGAACATACACTTGATTATGCTTCACAACTTTTAATCAAGTAACACCAACACTCGTGCTTCAAAGCTTTGAGTGATACATAAACCTAACTTGACCTTGCTTCAAAGCTTTAGTCAAGTGACACAAACACTCTTGCTTCAAAGCTTTGAGTGATACACCACCCTTACAATCAAAACCTACTCCAAGTCACTTATCACAATGATACTTGCTTGGATTACAGTAGTTAAAACTATACAGCTCCTTGTAGATCTTCTGTCTAAAAGTCTTGATTTTCCCAACAGCCTTCCTGTTGAATATATATGCAGCTATTTCTTCAGTTAGGGCTTCCACGAAAAGCTAGGGTTAATTAGGGTTAACCTCAAGACTTGGTCACAAGACTTTATCAACCAGATTAGGGTTGCGCTAAGATTAACCTAAAGTCCACGTGAGATTCTGTTCTGGAATGTATGTACCAAATTCCTGAAAAATCTCAGAATTAACCAAACTGCATAACTGTTAGATCAGTACAGGATGTCTTAACATTGGTTATGACAACATGAATCCTGTTTACTGATTTTGGTAGAATGAAATAAATGTGATCATTGCAAATGCTCAGATACACACTCATAAAGAGCAGCTACTGTATGCCATTCTTTTTCTGCATAAAGTACCTAATAACTCAGAATGTTATGACATCAGTCATGACATTCACACACCTGGTTTTACCAAAAATATATGCCAATAACTAAACACTTACACCACCTTTTTCTTGAATTCTGTTTGCATAATTCTTACACCTTCATCAAATTCTAATCATATATTCTTATTCACCATTACATTTGCAAGATTTCTATAATACTCAATTGCGTTTTCATAGACTGAATCGAGAACTGCCATTGTTAGGTTTTTGGGTTCCGTTTTAGGGTTTTTGTTTGCAGGTAAAATTAGCCTTCATGAAGGGTACCATCATGTTCAGAATGGCAAGACGAATCCAACCATGGCATTAGAAGTCATTTATCGTGCCCATGGAGAATTTTGAGATGAACCAGACTTATAGATACGGACAAATGTCCGTAGGTAAAAGTTTGGAACTTTTACCAACGGAACGAGGTCAGGGATGACCTGCGTGTCACCTTTCCATTGGCTTATTCAAACTTCTGGCGCGCGTTTTTTTAATTTATCCATTAATTCTTTTTTCTTTATATTATTATTACTGCTTATTTTATGTACAACAAAAACAAATAGCTCAGCTGGTCGCCAAGCCCTGGAAATTGCCTTGGGGCCTGGGTTCGAATCCCAAGTCCCCCCTTTCTTTCATACATTTTATCTTTTCAGGTTCCAGCGCGCACATGAAGCTAATGACCATCATACATCCTCATCATCCAACCATTAGACTTCCTGGAAGATAAATCTGAAGGCTAGCATGTGAGAGACCACCACGGGGCCTAGTCAAAGCAACGCACTGGATACAAGGAGTCAACGTGGGGCTTCTCTTTTGAGCCCAGAAATCTGATTCTTGCACCCCCATAATTGCCCAGGCCCAAACTTCTTTCTTTATTATTATTTTTTTACATTTATTTAATTTAATTTAATTTATTTACTTTATTTTACTAACCAATCAATTATTTTCTTTTTATCAAAAAATCATAAAAATAATACTTTTCACAAATTAGGTTTAGATTTTATTTTTTATCAAAAAATTAAATTAATTTAATTAGGTTGATAATTTAGATAACTTTAATTCCTTTTGAAAATAATTAAAAATAATTAGAATAGTTAGGTTTTTATTCCAAATTTAATTTAATTTTCTTTTCCTAAAAATAACCAAAAAACCACAAAAATAGGCCATGTAATTATTTTCATTAACTAATTTAATTAACTAATTTAATTAACTAATCAATTGTACATTTAATTTCAAAACCTAATTCTTTTCTTAAAAAAATAATTAAAAACAACAAAAAAACCATTTTTCTTTTCATTAGGATAGAAGGGTCAAAACCCTAGTTCTCTCTCGATCTAATTTTCCTCGCACGCATTTTATTATTATTTTTACCATATTAATGTAACTGTTCACAAGTTGTAATAGTTAATTAGGACTTTTATTTCCATTTATCGCATTATTTTCAAGGGTTTGTTTTTGGCTATGTAAATACCCGAAGCCTTGTAATAACGTAGTTTAATTTCCGCACTTTAAATTCCGCAAATATTTAACTGTTAGATGTATGATATAGGGATGCATGACAAGAATGTATGTAAAAATTTAAAATGGTTAGATAACCCTAAATTGTGCAAAGATAAATAATCTGAAATTGAATCATTTGCACATGCGCACTCTTAGGGTACACTCCCACTTGGTTGCCTTTGGTAAATGGTCATTGAGTATAGGATGTTTTAGTGGTCGTCCTTTTGTCCAAAGATCAATGTTGCCTCAGAAAGGTTGCCTCGGATACTGTTGCCTCGAATAATTGATCTAAGATATTAGGGTTACTACTAAGACGCCCTAACATTGCTTTAGTGATCGTACGTCCCTTTCGAATTGACCCTCAAAACTCCAACGACAATGCTACCTACTCACTAATAGTGGGATAGTGTTGTCTAAAGGAAACGAACATAGAACGATTCTTTTTTCGAGTAGGTAGATTAGTTCTTAAGTACTTGCTCAATCCAAACAAAATTTTTCACACTTACACTCCTTTACAAACAAAGTTTTCAAAAAACAGTTCATTACACTCTTGAAGACAGAAGCAAGAGTTAAATCGAAGTCAAAACAAAAACTTTTCAAAACATACAAGCACACAAAGAAGAAATTTTGAAAATGATGAGAAAGTACCTAAGAGCCCGTAGATAACTACAGATAGAAAGGGTGCTAATACCTTCCCTTTCTATAATCTACCCCCCGTACTCAAAAATATCTCGAAAAAGGAATTTTTCTGTGCTTTTTTCCTTTCCTTGTTGGATAAAATAAAAGTCGGTGGCGACTCTTGCTTACCGCGACATTTTGCAAACACAAATGCAAAACGCAAACCAGCATTCCTAAAAAACAGTCTCGGTTCTGGCCACCGTATCACCAGAACTGGCGACTCTGCTGGGGATTTAATAAGTGGGGTGTACCTTATGATTAGTTCATCATATGTTTTCTATTGCTTGATTTGATTGATTTATTTTTGTGGGCTTTGTATTAGAGTTACTATACACCCTAACCCGGATCTGGGGATTCCTTTTAGGTAAGTAGCAATAAACTGTGAGGGAACTATACAGCATAGACCGATACAGTTGAAGCAGTAGCTACGTTGATGTGGCACAATAGTTGGTACCGATATCCCTTGTGGAGGAACAAGGAGAGTATGAGTCTGCTATATGGGTCATTAAGCATCAACTGACCTTAGAACCTATAATTGACCAACTTGGCCATAGAAAGTAGCAGGATGCTACACTCATTGAGACCATACTCTCGTGATGGTTCCGGCCGCAAGAAAAGATTGTGTGAGCTGAAACTATGACCGATGGAGGATGGTAAGTGATATTGAGAACCTCTAGAACCTGGTTACTATTATTAGGACAAGTTGAACCAACTAAACTGCAAGAGGGTAGTACCTAAACTCCATGCCAGCCTAAAATTTAAGGGTTATTGTGTGACTTGTTTTCCCTTACCATGTTTGCTATCTGTGATACCTGTGGTGTGTTTTTATCATGACATCATGCATCATGACATCGCATGCATATCTCATTAAACTAAGCATTTCAAAGACCAAGGGGATTCATCTTTGTTCTATTTCGCAGATCATGGCTTCTATGTGCAGAAATACCATTCAGGTCAACTTCGTGCAGATACCTGCTCAGCTCAGAGAGTTGGTTTCAAAAGTTCCTGATACTTCTTCTTTTGTTAGAAGACATGGTCATCTCCTTGGCCTGGTCACTTCCAAGCTGGATGAGCAAATGATGAGTGTGTTGTTCCAGTTCTTTGATCCATTGCATCACTGTTTCACCTTCCCGGACTATCAATTAGTACCTACTTTGGAGGAGTTTTCTGATTTACTGGGCATATCTATTCTAGAGCAGACACCCTTTACAGGTTTGGAGATAGCTCCTAGGCCAGAGGATATTGCTTCATCCCTACATCTGAAAATGGCAGATGTGGTATCTAACTGGGAGATTCGGAGCGGGGTTAAAGGTTTCTTGGCTAAGTTTTTGATTGATCAAGCTCAACAGTTCTGGGATGGTTTGGACTTTCAAGCATTTAAAGACATCCTGGCTCTCCTCGTCTATGGCTTGGTTTTGTTCCCGAATTCGGATGCCTTCATAGATGTGAACGCAGTCAAGATCTTCATGTCTCGTAACCCAATGCCTACTCTCTTGGGTGATATTCTGCATGCTCTTTACACCCGTACTGTTCGGAGAAGGGGAACTCTCATGTGATGTACACCGGTGCTGGAGAGGTGGTTTATTTATCACCTCCCCAAATCTGTATTGAAGAATGAGGAAGGTGTAGGTTGGGCTTACAGAATCATGTCCCTTGCTCATACGGACATCCTTTGGAGTAATAAGGATATGGAAAAGGTAGATGTCATTGATCAGTGTGGGGAATACCCTAATGTTCCATTGCTTGGAATTAGAGGAGGTATAACCTATAATCCTTGTTTAGCCTTACGACAGTTTGGACGCGCTCGGAGAGACGGTCCCCATGAGCTGCTGCTTACAGACATTGTCTTTGACTTCAAGGGGGATGTTGAGGGACATCGCTGCAGATTTATACGAGCCTGGGACAGGGTGAACAGGTCTGACCCACATGAGCTAGGAATGAAGACTTCCCTCCTGATGCAGCCTTACCTCCAGTGGGTTCGAGCCCGTGCTCAAAAGCTGGGGATGCCATATGAAGCTGTTCTGCCGGTGATTATAGAGCATACTGATGAAGAAGGGGTTCCTTATACAATCCTCTATCCCTATATGCCTACTGATCTGGGGGCATTGAAGAGATCTTGGATCCAGTTAAGGGAAGAAAGGGATACCTACAGAGAGAAGTATCATGAGCAGGAACGGAAGATCCTGAAGCTTACAAGGCAGCTTGAGAATGAGAGGACAATCCACGATTATGTCAACATGAAAGGAAAATGACCATAGGAGTTCTGATGACTTTTATTGTTTCTAGTTTAAAATTGTTTTTCAGTTTATTTCTTTTGTAACGCCTTAAAGGCATTTGTTAAACATTTGTTACAAGTTTTTATCTAATAAAGTGTGTTTTATTTTGGTCTACAAATTTGAATCTCCCTAAGTCTTTGAAATCATTTCATATGCATTCCATTACCATGCACCTCATTACAGGTGCCATTACAGGTTTCTTATCTTCTTCGCTGTTTATTTCAGCACAACATGTCTTCTGAAACACCTACTGATCAAGCTATTAAGGCTCTTCAAGCTCAGAATGCTCAGTTTCAGGAGATGTTCTTGAACCTAGCCAAAGGGCAACAAGATTTGAAGACTCTCATCTTGAAGGACAAGAAGAAGAAGAAGAAGAGGATGGTTCTGCTGAATATGGGTCACAGATTCGGGAACAATTTGCGACATGAAGATGATTTCTCTCATTCATCCGGAGAAGGAGAGAATTGAGAGGAAAGGAAGGGTCCAAGCCCGGTGGTTTCTGACAATGACATTGATTTTGATGAAGACCAGTACCCTCCTGCTGAGGATAGGTACAAACAACTTGAGGACCGTCTGAGTGCCATGGAGATTCAGAAGGTTCCCAGTTTGGATTTTGGAGATCTGGGGCTGGCATTCGGGGTGGTGATTCCTCATAAGTTTAAGGCTCCTGTCTTTGCTAAGTATGAAGGGGTATCCTGCCCGAAGCTACACCTCCGCTCATACGTCAGAAAGATTCAACTGTATACTGCTGATAGGAACCTCTGGGTTCATTTCTTTCAAGATAGTTTGTCAGGGACTTAACTTGAATAGTTCTATCAACTGGAAGGAGCTAATGTCCGCAACTGGGAGGACCTTGCTGCTGCTTTTTACAAGAAATACCAGTATAATACCGACCTTGCCCCCACGCGTACTCAACTTTAGGGTATGTTTATGGGTGCGAGTGAAGGTTTTAAGGACTATGCTCAGAAGTGGAGAGATCTGGCTGGAAGAGTACAACCCCCTCTGTCTGATAGGGAGTTGGTGGATATGTTTCTTGGGACTTTGTCTGGTCCATATTTCAATCATTTGATCGGTAGTTCATCATCTGGGTTCACTGAATTGATTATGACTGGGGAGAGAGTCGAGGCTGGTATCAGAAGTGGAAAAATACAGAAAGGTGCTTCATCGAGTACAAAGAAGAAGCCTTTCAAGAAAGAATCTAGTGCAGTTTACAGCTCGAGGAGTCAAAACCGACCTGAGCGCTGCCAAGCAGTGAATGCGGTGGTAATATCAAGATCTACTGTTGCCCCACAACGCAACAATCAGCAAAGAGTAGAGAGACCGCAAAGACAATATACTCGGCTCAGTATGACCTTATCCCAAATTTTTCCACAGTTATTGAAAACCAACCTAGTAACTCTGAGGGAAGCTCCAAAGAATCCCAGTACCACCTCTCCGCTGTATAATCCGAACGCCCGCTGTGCCTATCACTCTGATAGCCCAGGGCATGATACCAACAACTACTGGGCTTTGAAGAATAAAGTGCAGGATCTGATTGAAGCTAAGGAGATTGAGTTTGAAGCTCCGGAGAAACCCAATGTCATAACTGCTCCTATGCCGAAACATGATCAGGGAGTGAATGCAATTGAAGGTGATGATGAAGAGTCAGATTTCGACAGCTGGATTTACCCGACTACTAACGGTGGCTTGAACAATTGGACGGCGAAGGACTTCGTGCCAGTTTCTTTTATTACACAGTAATAGACTTTTGTTTTGAGACTTGTAACAGACAATTTGAAACTTTTACGGCCAGGTGCCTTGCCCGAGACACCGTGGCTTTGTTTGTGAGGGCTTATTACGTGTCATTTCCATATATCATCAATAAAGCATTGGACGTTTTTCTTGCATTACAAATTTTGCGCTCCTTGTTTTTCTTTTCTATCTTGCATAACAGCTATTTGTCTTACACACACTCACATATCATAATACAGGTCTACATCCATTATGGATCCCACTGATAATGACTCTGCTACTGCCAGTTATGACTTTGAAAATTCGATCAACCAAGCCGAGGACGATGGTGAGGATGATTGCAAAGTGCCTGGGGAACTTGCTAGATTATTACTTCAGGAAGAGAGGGCCATACAGCCGCATGAAGAACCAATGGAATCAGTAAATCTGGGTACAGAGGAAGACAAGAAAGAGGTCAAGATCGACACAAATATGGAGTCTAGTGTTAAGCAATGGTTGATACAGATGTTGCGTGACTATGTTGAGATCTTTTCTTGGTCTTATAAAGATATGCCTGGGTTGGATACTGATATTGTGGTTCACCGCTTGCCAACCAAAGAAGACTGTCCTCCAGTGAAACAGAAAGTTCGCCGAATGCACCCAGAGATGTCTGAGAAAATCAAGGCTGAGGTTATGAAACAGTTTGATGCCGTTTTTCTAGCAGTTACTTCTTACCCGCAGTGGGTTGCCAACGTGGTTCCGGTGCCGAAGAAAGATGGTAAAGTTCGTATGTGTGTGGACTATAGGGATCTGAACAGGGCGAGTCCCAAAGATGATTTCCCTCTGCCTCATATCGATGTTCTGGTTGACAACACCGCACATCATAAGGTCTTCTCCTTTATGGATGGTTTTTCTGGTTACAATCAGATTAAGATGGCTCCCGAAGACATGAAGAAGACAACGTTCGTCACGCAGTGGGGTACCTTTTGCTGCAAAGTCATGCCTTTCAGATTGAAGAATGCTGGGGCAACGTATCAGCGCGCCATGGTCGCTTTGTTCCATGACATGATTCATCATGAGATTGAGGTATACGTCGATGACATGATTGCAAGATCCCAGACTAAGGAAGAACATCTTGACCATCTCCAGAAGCTATTTGACAGGTTGAAGTTGTACAAGCTGAGGTTAAACCCTAACAAGTGCACCTTCGGAGTGAGGTCTGGTAAGCTGTTGGGTTTCGTCGTTAGTGATAAAGTTATTCAAGTGGACCCTACAAAGGTGAAGGCTATACAGGAAATGCTAGCTCCCCGAGCAGAAAAGGAAGTCAGAGGCTTTTTGGGATGGTTGAACTACATTACCCGATTCATTTCACATCTGACTGCTACTTGTGAGCCAATCTTCAAACTGCTGAAGAAAGATCAAGTGGTAAGATGGAATGATGAATGTACATCCTCTTTTGAAAGGATCAAAGAATATATCCAAGAGCCACCTATTCTGATGCCTCCAGTTGAGGGAAGACCTTTGATCTTATACTTGACAGTACTCGATAACTCAATGGGGTGCGTGCTGGGGCAGCATGATGAGTCTGGCCGAAAGGAGCATGCTATTTACTACCTTAGAAAAAAGTTTACCGACTATGAGACCCGATACTCACTGCTCGAGAAAAATTGCTGCGCTTTGGCATGGGCTGCTCGCCGGCTGAGACAGTATATGCTGACTGACACTACTCTATTGATATCAAAGATGGACCCAATCAAGTACATCTTCGAAAAGCCCGCCTTGTCCGAAAGAATAGCAAGATGGCAGATGATCTTGACTGAGTATGACATCCAATACACAACCCAAAAGGAAATCAAGGGAAGTGTGTTGACAGATCATTTGGCACATCAGGCAGTGGATGATTACCAGTCTATAAACTTCGAATTCCCGGATGAGAACATCATGTTGGTAACCGACTGTGAAATACCTGGACCGGATGAAGGACTTGAGGAGGGATCCCGATGGTCTATGTACTTTGATGGAGATTCAAACACTTTGGGTAATGGCATTGGCGCCGTGATCATATCTCCAGAAGGCTGTCATACTCCATTCACCACTCGATTATGTTTTAACTGCGCCAACAACATGGCGGAGTATGAAGCATGCATCATGGGCCTTCGAGCAGCTATTAACCTAAGGATTAAGTTTCTGAGTGTATTCGGAGATTCCGCTCTTGTGATCAGTCAGATCAAAGGCGAGTGGGATACGAAACACTCGAATCTTATTCCTTACAAGGAATATGTATTGACGTTGCTTCCACACTTCGAAGAGATAACCTTTGAACACTTCCCAAGAGAATAGAATCGGTTGGCGGATGCGCTAGATATGATGTCTTCTATGTTCAAGGTCAAGTGGGACAATGAGGCTCCCCAGATTACCATTGAAAAGTTGGACGAACCCGCACATTGCTGTGTGATATTGAGACTGAAGAGGTAACAGATAAACCATGGTTTCATGAGGTGAAGAGGTATCTTGAGGCTCAGGAGTACCCCGAGGGTGCATCTGTTAATGATAAGAAGTTTCTGAGGAGGTTCGCAGCGAAGTTCTTCATCAGTAATGGTATCCTTTAAAAACGTAACCATGATTCAACCTTACTGCGATGTATGGATAAGAACGAGGCGGAAAGGATCACGGCAGAGTTACATGAAGGTACTTTCAGAACTCATTCCAGTGGACACACCATGGCAAAGAAAATCTTTCAGGAAGGATATTATTGGTTTACCATGGAAGCCGACTGTTATCATCATCCTCGGACTTGTCATAAGTGCCAAGTCTATGCTGATAAGGTACACATACCTCCAGTTCCTCTGAACATCTTGACAGCTCCTTAGCCTTTTGCAATGTGGAGCATCGATATGATCGGCGAGATCAAACCTACTGCGTCCAACGGGCATCATTTCATCCTAGTAGCTATTGCTTACTTTACGAAGTGAGTTGAAGCAACTTCTTTTGCTACGGTAACCAAGAACATCGTGGCACGGTTCATCCGACACAATCTGATATGTCGATATGGTGTACTAGAGAGGATCATTACTGACAATGGTACAAATCTCAATAATACGATGATCACCGAGCTCTGCAAGCAGTTCAAGATACAACATCAAAACTCTTCTCCTTACCGGCCGAAGATGAATGAGGCTGTTGAAGCGGCTAATAATAACATCAAGAAGATTGTGCAGAAGATGATGGTGACCTACAAAGACTGGCATGAGATGTTACCGTTTGCTCTTCACGGGTACCGTACTTCAACGCGGACGTCAACAGGGGCATCACCCTATTCCTTAGTATATGGCATGGAGGTAGTCTTGCCCATTGAAGTTCAGATACCCTCTCTTCGGATTATGAAAGATGCAGGTTTGAGCAAAGATGATTGGATTCAGACCCGGCTTGGTCAGCTAAACTTAATCGACGAAAAGACACTTACTGCTATTTGTCATGGTCAGACGTATCAAAAGCGAATGATCAAGGCATTTAACAAGAAAGTTAGACGACAAGAGTATCAAGTTGGGGATCTAGTGATCAAGCGCATCATACTGCCACAAGGTGATCCCAAGGGCAAATGGACCCCTACGTACGAAGGGCCATTTGTGGTTAAGAACATTTTCTCAGGAGGAGCTATGATTCTAACCACCATGGATGGTGACGACCTTCCTCACCCCGTCAATGCAGAAATAGTGAAAAAATACTACGCATAATCAAAGACCCGCTAGGTTGACTGGCCTAGGCAAAAATAAGGGCTTCCCAGCGAACCAAAAGGGTTCGGGCAAAAATAAGGGATGAAAATAAATAAAAACTGTACACCCGGCAAATCAAAAACCTGAAAAGGCTGCTTGGGCAAAAAAGGGTATCCCGGTGGACTGAAAACCCGAAAGGGCGGTCCAGGCAAAAATTAAGGATTAAAGTGTAACACTATGTCTCATTGGATCACCTTACAACCAGACTTCGGTATCAACTATCAAGCTCGGACGACACTAATCAGTCTGACCTACCTTCAACCAAGTAGCAAAGTGATGAGACGCTCAAAGACATAGGGGCAATAGCAGAATTGGAACTCAGTGGGATTGTTCACATAGCTGTTTTTCTTTGTTTTTCACAAATTGCGTAAATTCTATCTTTCGGCGGCGTTCTCTTACTAGGACGTCAACCTCTTGTATAAAACGCCTATTTATAGGCCGAACTTCAAAATCAATACAATTCATTTTCGTAAAGAAATTTCAAATTGTTTTTCCTTTTTTCTGTTTTGTTTTGCAAGAACGTCTAATGTTCATTTTTGATATATGCATTTGACATTATTTGTTGTTCATAAATATTTACATGCAAAACAAAAGACGATTACTCGTAATATCAGAAACAGGGGCAAACAAGAAACGTCCAAGCCTTACAGTTGCTCTATTCACCAGGTACAGGGATAGATCTAGCTGAAGAATATAACTAAGGTATATTCACTCCCCGCAGAGTAAGAAAGATACAATATTACCAATTCTCCCCAGCTGAGGTTCGCAACCGCGAATGAGCCGGTAAGATTCTCCCCAACCAGAGTTTATCTATCAACAGCACTGAAAGATTGTCCCCAGTGGAGTCTGGAAGATTGTCCCCAGTGGAGTCTGGAAGACCATCCCCGGCAGAGTCTAGAAGACCATCCCCAGTGGAGTCTGGAAGATTATCCCCAGTGAAGTCACCACTACAAGATTATCCCCAGCAGAGTTCATTTCTTCCACAAACAGAAACTTCATCCCCAACAGAGTTTATCATCGCCATCAACGGTAATTCATCCACAATCGAGGATATTTCTCCAAGATCAGCAAATCCTCAGCAGAGTATTTCTTCCCCACAGAGTCATTCTCTCACCAGTTTATTCTCCGACAGAGTTATTCTCCCGCCAAGTTATTCTCAGATCGTCTTCGGTCGTTATCCCCAGCGGAGTTATGTTCTACAACAGATTATTCTCCCAATCACCTTCGGTCGTTATCCATAACGAGTGAAACCCCTTATATTCTCCAGCAGTAGTCTGGGATTTATTTTCCCTCAGCTAGAGAATATCATAAAACATTTCATATCCATACATCATGATATGTGCATACACATCATACAACACCGTCTCATTTATTTTGAGAACATCATTGCTTGATGCATATCATGCATTACATACGACTAACCTTTACCTTTCAGGAAAGATATAATCAAATTCTCACAAAACTCAAGCTATGGAGCCTGGGTATGACCGAATAGTATCTTGATCTCTACAACATATTGTGAAGCCTGGATTACGACCGGATAACAGTATCGAACACGACGAAGCCTGGATTCGACCAGATAATGGCTTATGTTTAAACTGTGAAGCCTGGAGTACGACCGAATAATAGTTAAATCCCCAGTAAGTCACTGTAAAGCCTGAATTACGACCAGATAGCAGTCGGTCTTATCACTATGAAACCTGGACCACGACCAGGTAGTAGTTCAAATTCAACTTTCCTCTTCAATATAGATGATTCCTCAGTAGAATAACGGACGATCGAAGTTCCTAAAATTCAACAGAGATGATTCCTCAGTAGAATAACGGACGACCGAACTTCCTAAAATTCAACAGAGATGATTCCTCAGTAGAATAACGGGCGACCGAAGCTCCTAAAATTCAACTTTCCTCTTCAATAGAGATGATTCCTCAGTAGAATAATAGACGATCGAAGTTCCTAAAATTCAACAGAGATGATTCCTCAGTAGAATAACGGGCGACCGAAGCTCCTAAAATTCAACTTTCCTCTTCAATAGAGATGACTCCTCAGTAGAATAACGGACGACCGAAGTTCCTAAAATTCAATAGAGATGATTCCTCAGTAGAATAACGGACGACCGAAGTTCCTAAAATTCAACAGAGATGATTCCTCAGTAGAATAATGGACGACCAAAGTTCCTAAAATTCAACAGAGATGGTTCCTCAACAAGAATAACGGACGACCGAAGTTCCTAAAATTCAACAGAGATGATACCCCAATAGAATAATAGACGACCGAAGCTCCTAAAATTCTATTTCTCCCAAGACAAAGAACAACATTCCCCAATGGAATCTTCCTCAACAACAGGTATACAAGCTCTCGCTAAGGAATCTCTTACGCGATCGAAACTCCTTCGAATGGCATCTTTAAGCCCATATCCCGTCATCAATCTCCAAATGGCATCTTGTTGCACCCCAAAATTTGCCCTCCCATATTCTCCAAGAAATTGCCAAGTCAGGTCACAAAATTCCCCAAGGGTTATGCAGTTCAACTGTCTCCTATACAGTCAAAACTAGGGTTTGGGTTCTGATCAAGAATTGAAAGTTTTCAAAGGCCCAATCAAGTCTCATATGCTTACAAAGATGTTCAAGTATCCTCATATCAAGTTTCAAGGCATTCAGCTCAAAATTGCACAGTCAAAACCCTAAATTGCACTACAGTCAACTATAGGGGCAAAATGGTCATTTGACAGTCAAAAGTTCAAATTTTTGGTCAACATATCATTTTGAAGCCACAAACATCATTTGATCAATGCTTGATCATGATTCTCAAAATTTGGCTCAGAAATCATCAAAGATGCAAAAGTTGCCTTATTTGGACAGCTGAAAAAGTCAACTGAAATTGACCAGGGCATAACTTTCACATGGATTATCAGAAAAATTCCATCCAAAGCTCATGTTGAAGAGAAAGACATTTCCTACAACTCATCTTCATACTTCAAGTCCAAGAAATGCTCTCACAAAAAGTTATCAATTTCAACATTATAGGTCATTTTCAAAAGTCAACAAAAAGGGACTTTAAGTCAAAGGCCATAACTTGAGATTGGTAAATCAACATGACATGGGACCAAAGGCATTGGTTAGAGGACTCAAAGACCTTTCCAAAATGTCCAAGAACATGTGAAAAGCTTAAAAATTGAGCAAGTTATGCCTTGTGGAAGTTGGGAAAGTTTTGGATATTTTGAAAAGTCAACAATGGTTCAAATGACCTAAAATTGCTAATGGGCCCATTTATCTTCCAAGATTCATCATTCCAAGCCTATGCACGACCACTTGGCCCAAAGGGAAGTATTTTCTCATTTTTTATTTATTTATTTGAATTATTATTTATATTAATTCATTTAAATTATTTAAATACATGAAAAATACCAAACTTGACCTAAAAAATCTTTTCATGCATGTTTTACTCTCAATATCACGTGCACATCCTAATTAGGCAAGTTTTGGTTGGATTTGAGCTAATTGACACCAAATGCACATGAAAAGATATGGAAAAGATCTTAAGGAAATCAAATATGCAAATCATTGAATGCCATGGATATTATTCAATTTTGTTGACCTAAAAGCTTTACTACATATTCAGAATCACAAACCTAATGGCATTGGACGAAAAGCTGCGCCCAAGAACACTTTAAAAACTTGAATTTTTTCCATAAAACACAAAACTGAAATCAACTTTAGGAGGCGATTGAAAGCGCAACAACGATCCCAATAGCTTCCTTGTGGTTCACTGAGCATATCCCAATCCATAACACTCATCAAAAGGCAAAGAATTGCTGTACATAACTCAAAGTTTTCTCACAAAATTGCATACACGCATCTTGATTTTAAGGCATTTTCATGACATTTGGTTTACATATTCTTATTCAATGATGCTTGCTGATGCTTATCATGTGATTTAATTGTATTTTTACTGGCCATACACGATGATGCCATGAGTGAAATTTAGGGTTTTCAGGTTGTGATTTTAGGGCTTTTGCAAAGAGGAAAAATCAAAGCTCCAGACCATGACCATTGGATTCAGTGCATTGAGACGAGCATGGACCAAGCCTCGCGATTAATTTATTGGTCCTATAGCGCTAGTCGCTATTTTCTGTAAACCTACCTTAGACCACGCGCTTAAAACTGTTGCCTTTGAGTTTGTGTTTCAGGAAAATGGAAGAAGACGACATCGTGTCAATCAACGGTTCGTTGGTTTGAATTGCGCGCGTTTCTCTCCACTACGCGTTGGATTTTCTTTTTGTTATTTATTTACTATAATATATTGATTGAAACGTTGTAGCTCAGCTGGCAGGTGTACGTGCTTGTAACCCTCATGACCTGGGTTCAAGTCCCAGGTCTTGCATATTTCGCTATTATTTTTCAATCCAAGTTCCTATGCAGCGTCAGTATTGATGTACACCATGCTCCATCATCATCCAGACGTCCATGTGCTTAATGAAATCAGATCAATGGCCAAGAATCAAAGGACACGTACACTCCAGTCAACGCGCTGATACACAAGCTAAAAAGGTCAAACAAATTGCAAGCTTATTGGGCCATTTGCTTGGACAACACCTCCTAATGGGGACTGAACCCCCCCTGGTTTGCTTTTCTTTTCATATTTTATTTTTTTAATTATTGTGTTATTTATTTTTATTGTTTTAATTAATTAATTTTCTTTTTTACAAAATATAAAAAACATCATAAAAAATCCAGAAAAAGATAAAAAAATATAATACTTATTTTATTTTAATTATTTTCATAGATAAATTGCATGTAAATATTTAGTTTTAATTAGGTTACAACTTTAATTCTTTTTAAATAAAAAAAATCCAAAAATGTAGAATTAGGGTTTATTCAAGTTTTCATCCTTTATTTATTTTCTTTCATAAATATTTAATATTATTTTATTTATTTTCCTAATTAAATTGTACATAAAAATTAGGTTTAAATTAGTTAAAATTTTAATATTTTCATAATAAATCTAAAAAACGCTAGAATTAGGGTTTACATTTCAAATTTCATTCTAATAAATTCTTCTTCTTTTAAATCTTAAAAAAAACATAAAATACTAAAAAAACATTTTCTTTTCAATTTTAATTTCAACCCTTCATTAACTTTAAATTTTTTGCAAAAGGGTCCAACGCCCGTATTTTTAATTGTTAATTTCGCACATTTATTTTATGTCGTTTATTATAATTATGTAATTCTCCCAAAGCGTTGTAACTTAAATTTCTCGCACTTTTACTTTGCTTTATTTTCCGTCAAATCGGGTCCGGTTTAATTTCGGCGATGTGGACCCGCGCCATTTGTAATAGCCTTAGATTTATTTTCCCGCAACTTTTAACTGTTAAATAAACATGAAAGAATGTATGGCCTTAACTAAAATCAAGCGTAGATCACTTTGACATGAATAAGACAAAATATCAATGAAACTGACACACAAATTCGCACACACCACCCCTAGGGTACGCCTCACTGTTGCCTTCGAAAGGTGATCGTCGAGTAGAGGACGTCTTAGTAAGTCCTCATGATCCGGGAACCTGGCATGAGGGTAGCTTCTAAGGTGTCTTCCCATTGCTCCGGTGATCACCATGTCCCTAAAACTCGAATTGACCCGAACACCTCCAACGGTGGTGCTACCTACCTCTCAATGGTGGGATGACACTACTCTAAAGGACATTTACACAGACGAATTCCTTAGGGTAGGTAGGTTCTCAAGGATACTTGCTCTCTTCAAAACAAACTCAAAAAGACTTTTCACACTAACACATTTTCAAAAGCTTTCAAAGCAAATTTTTCAAACACTCTGACGTACGAGTCGAACTGAATTTTTTTCAAAGAAACTTTTTAAACCCACATTGAAAAGCAAGCAAACATTTTTGAAAACACATTGATCAAGTATCTAAGAGCCCATGGATAACCATGGATAGAAAGGGTGCTAACACCTTCCCTTTCTATAATCTACCTCCCGAACCGAGAGCAATCTCTTTAAGGAATTTTTCTGTGCTTTTGTCCTTTCCATTTGGAGAAAATAAAAGACGGTGGCGACTCTTGCTTCCGCGACATTTCGCGAACCAGCGTTAAACAGTCAGTTCCAGATCCACCGATCACAGAACTGGCGACTCTGCTGGGGAACAAACTTAAAGTGAGGTGTACCTTAGGACTAAGATCACTGTGTTTTCGATTGTATTGACTTGCTTGCTTTATTATTGTGGGTTGCATGGGAGTTACATAGATCCTAACCCGGATCTGGGGATACCCTGTTTAGGTAGCATAAGCTGTGAGGGACCTGTCCGGCGTATACCGACATGGGCGAAGCAGTGGCTACGTTGGTGTGGCGCCTTGGTCTGTACCGATATCCCTCGTGTTGAAACGGGGAGAATATGGGTCTTCCAAGGAGTCATTAAGCACCAACAGACCTTAGAACCTTAAATGACCCAACTTGGCCAATAGAACAGTAGCAGTATGCTACGCCCATTGAGGCTAAACTCTCGTGATGGTTCTGGCCGCAAGAAAAGATTGCGATGCAGGAGTTATGACCGATTGAGGGTAGTCAATGATATTGGGATCCTCTAAGAACCCGGTTACTTTGATAGGACAGGTATGAACCAACAAACTGAAAGAGGGTAATACCTAGACCCCATGCTGGCCTAAACTCTAAGGGTTTCTCTTGTGTGACTTGTGTGCCTTCGTACTTGATTATCTGCATGCTTGTTACCTGACGCTTGTTTCTTGCAGGTTTTGTCTATAGTCCTTAATGGGGACTCATAACAGGGTACTAAGTTTCTTGCAGGTTATGTTTTAAGTCCTTAACTGGGACTCATGACAGGTTTACTTGAGTTTCTTGCAGGTTTTGGTTTGCAGTCCTTAATTGGGACTCATAACAGGGTTTATCCATATTACCCCATGCATAGCATACCATCATACCATTGCATACATCCTAACCCATTTCAAGGATCTCAAGGGCTTGTGATGCAGGCCATGATGAATCAAACATCTAGCAAGGGGCAAAGAGGATTTATTTTCCTCTAGCCAAGGTTGTCAGGGGCTATGACCCACTGGATATGGTGAGCCTTTGACCCTTGAAGAAGGGCTCTCTACAACAGGAAGTTCCTTCAATCAAGTTGCCAGTTTCCAACTCTAACAAGTTTCTCTGTTTACCCCACGAGGTCCTTGAAAACATTACATGCATGTCATACATCTCATTGCATTGCAGGTGTCCCTTTGACAGGTTGCTTACCCTTCTTCGCTGTTTATTTCAGCCGATCGTCATGAATCCGGAATCATCAGCCGAACAGACTATCAAGGACCTCCAGGCTCAGAATGCCCAGTTCCAAGGGCTGATCCTGAATTTGACCCAGGGGCAGCAAGATCTGAAGGCCCTACTTTTGAAGAAAGAAAAGAAGAAGAAGAGGACTGTTTTGTTCAGCCCTAGGCGCAGATCTGGGAATGCACCGCAAATTGAAACTGAGAGGACCACCCCATCTGTGGGAAAAAGCAGTCATCAAGAGGAAAGGGTGCCCAGTCCAGAGGTCTCTGACAATGAGACAGATTTCAACGACGAACAGTACCCTCCTGCTGAGGACAAGTACAAACAGTTGGAAGACCGGCTAAGTGCTATGGAGATACAAAAGGTGCCTGGCCTGGACTTCGAGGATCTAGGTCTGTCTTCTGGGGTAGTGATCCCGCGCAAATTCAAGGTACCTGCCTTTGCTAAATACGACGGGGCATCCTGTCCTAAGTTGCATCTCAGGGCTTATACAAGGAGGATCCAGCCCTATACAGCTGACAAAAACTTATGGATCCATTTCTTCCAAGAGAGTCTTTCAGGGACTCAGCTCGAGTGGTTCTATCAACTGAATGGAGCCAACATCCGTACCTGGGAAGACTTAGCCACTGCATTTTACAAACACTACCAGTATAATGCCGACCTCGCTCCCACGCGTACTCAGCTTCAGGGGATGTCTATGGGTACAGGCGAAGGCTTCAAAGAGTATGCTCAAAAATGGAGGGACCTTGCTGGAAGGGTACAACCACCTCTGACTGACCGCGAGCTCGTCGACATGTTCTTGGGGACCCTGTCGGGTCCATTCTTCAACCACCTAATTGGGAATTCTGCTGCTGGGTTTACAGATCTTGTCTTGACTGGGGAGAGAATCGAAGCTGGTATCAAGTCGGGGAAGATTCAAGAAACCGCACCTGCTGATGCTCAGAAAAAGCCCCACAACGGGAAGAAGGAGTCCAATGCTATACATGGTAAAAAGGTTCATCATGATGTAGGGGCAATCCAGATCTCTGATCCCACGCCCGCTCAACCAAGAAAGAGCAATAGGCGTAGGATAAAGCATCAAGATAGGAAGTATACTGACATCAACATGTCTTTGTCTCAGGCATTACAGCAATTGCTGAGGGCAAAACTGATCACACTAAAGGATCCTCCACAAAATCCTGACACTTCCTCTCCCAAGTACAACCCGGGTGTGAGATGTGCCTACCATTCTGACAGTCCTGGACATGACACCGACGACTGTTGGACCTTGAAGAACAAGATCCAGGATTTGATTGACGCCAAGGAGGTCGAGTTTGAACACTGATCCTACACCAAATCATCGAGAATGTCTTTTGTCCATTCAAATGTTCAAGTTGTATTTTTCTTTGATTGTTCAAACATTTATTCATGTTAAACATTGTTATCACATTAATGCATCGCTTATGTCTATTTTGAATCAATATATTCGCATTCACTATATGCAAATTGTTTTCATATTTTTTCTGATGTCAACTCTTAATCTTAAATAATTCTAAGCCTCTTGAGGGAGGATGACGAAAATGATACCACGATCTACAGTATGCTTTTGAACAGACCCCGCTGATGAGGTATAGGCATTGTTTCAAATCTTAAACACTGGAGTTATAAGGATGATAATCCCTCGTCAACCCATCTGAGCCAAAGAAGTAGGAGTTTTTCTTTTCGAAATTTAAAACCCTTAATCATAACCTGGGGCAGGGTAGTCCCTCAGTTGATCCAAGTGCATGACGAATGGCACCGAAGAGATCTTTACAAAACGAAGAAAGACAATGATGGTTCCGAACAATCATAAGGACAGGCAGTCATGATCAAAATTCATAAATGAAAAGCCCAAAAAGTCTAAACCTACAAAGGGGACTTATGAAACTGGGGCATCCCGCCGACTGTAATTCCAAAAAAGGAAACAGTTCAGGCAAAAAAAAGAAAGGGATAACAAAATCAAAAAAGCAAGAGGTCTTATAAACCCTCAACAAAAAAAGAAATGACCGCCCATTCAAAAGAAATCATCAACATCTGAACCATTATTGGAACATCAAAGCAAAGACTCAAGCAAGGTCTAACGCACGATCAACTGAGTTTAGGTTTGGAGAACATCACGAAGAGCGGGTGGGTACAAATAAAATTTGAGCCTTTATCCTTTGTTTCTTAAACCGTGAACCAAGCCACGTTATAACCCTCAAAAGTCCTAGCTGAAGCATGGGTTAGTTCGAAAGCATACTGTTACGAAGGTATCCTGACTCCTTAAGGCTACGGTAAATGCAGAGTTGACATCATGTTTTACAAACATTCACATGTTTTATGAAAAATGCATTTTCAAAATCCTCAAGACATAAGCTTTGCATTTTTAACATAACTTTGTTTGCATATGACTTTTTGTTTGAACAGCAGGGAACTTCGCACGATGAATACCTAGTGAACAAAAGCGCTTCCAATCAAGGGGCATGGCATGACCATTGTCTATTATCTGGGGCAATTCAGTCAAGATTCGGAGAATCCCTCAAAAGGCCAAATAGCCTGGGGCAAATCTCCACCCGAGTCACTTGGGGCATCCCAACATCAAATCTGACCTGATCAAACATCTTTTGGTGACAAAACACTTCTAAACAGGGGCAACTCCCTACATTCCGAAAGCACGGACATAGTCGAAAAAAGTACTACGCAAAATCAAAGACCCGCTAGGTTGACACACCTAGGCAAAAATAAGGGCTTCCCGGAGAACCAAAAGGGTTCGGGCAAAATAAGGGACGAAAATGAAAAAATCTGTACACCTGGCAAGTCGAAAACCTGAAAAGGCGGCTTGGGCAAAAATGGGTATCCCGGTGGACTGAAAACCCGAAAGGGCAGTCCAGGCAAAAGTTAGGGATCAAAGCGTACGACTATGTCCTGGCATCTTGTCATCTGCTTACCAGAAGAAGGTTTGTCCATCAACAACTGTTAGCACCCCACAAGAAACAGGGGCCATAAAGAGTGGTCTAAGCAATCTGATTGTTCTGTCCTCCAGGGTACCAAGGTAGGTTCCGTTGAAGAACATAACCAATACAGTTCGATACCTCCCCAGAAGAGTCCAATCCAGTTTCCCCAGGAAAGTTGGAATCCATCTCCCCAAGCAATAAGCTTATCCCCTCGCAAAACACAAACGCGTCGTCCGGCTTGATTTAAAGAGTTATTTCCTTAACAGGATATAACTGGGTTATCCTCAGCCAAAAACCACGGAAAGATCGTCGGCGACAGAATCTTCTTATCCCTAGCGAAGTCTATCAGCACTTCCAATACAGCAGAGATACCCTCAGCAAGTCATTCGCCAACAATTCAGCAAAAGCATCTCCCCACAGAGTATTTCTTCCCAGCATGGTCGCTAGAATATCTTTTCTCCCCGCAGAATCTTCCATTTGCCAAGTTTATCCCGCAACGGAGTCCTCTTCTCCTACCGGTATTCTTGCAGTTATCATCCCCAGCGGAAGTAAAATCTATCATTCAACATCAGCCCAGGAGTGACTTCCCGACACCCGTCAAGGATTTACTTTCCTAGACGAAAAACACATTCATAAAACGTCACATACATCATTATAGCATGCATAGACGCATCATATCACCCCAATCTCATTTCTTTTTGAGAACATCTTAAAATCAGGCAATTCATGCATTATGACATTGCATACAACTAATTCGTTACTTTTTCAGGAAAGAACGATCAACAGATAAAAGTCTTTACCCGTTGAGGTAGTAATCGCCCAAGGTTCCTTCATCGTCCTGCTGAGGTAGTAATCGTCCCAGATTCCTTCATCATCTACTTGGAGTAGTAATCGTCCCAGGTTCCTTCATCATATATTTGGAGTAGCAATCGTCTCAGATTCCTTCATCGTCCTGCTGAGGTAGTAATCGTCCCAGATTCCTTCATCATATATTTGGAGTAGCAATCGTCTCAGATTCCTTCATCGTCCTGCTGAGGTAGTAATCGTCCCAGATTCCTTCATCATCTACTTGGAGTAGTAATCGTCCCAGGTTCCTTCATCATATATTTGGAGTAGCAATCGTCTCAGATTCCTTCATCGTCCTGCTGAGGTAGTAATCGTCCCAGATTCCTTCATCATATATTTGGAGTAGCAATCGTCTCAGATTCCTTCATTGTCCTGCTGAGGTAGTAATCGTCCCAGGTTCCTTCATCATATATTTGGAGTAGCAATCGTCTCAGATTCCTTCATCGTCCTGCTGAGGTAGTAATCGTCCCAGATTCCTTCATCATATATTTGGAGTAGCAATCGTCCCAGATTCCTTCATCATCCTGCTGAGTTGAAGACATTTCAAGACCTTGTCCAGTCCAGCTAAATCGAATCCCAACAGATTTTTCTGATAAAGACTCAGCAGAAGCTATGGTTCCCTCTCCGACGGCGTGTGAGGTGGTAATTCCTTTTTCAAGATGTTTCCCTCTCCGATGATGAGTGTGAGGTGATATTCTCTTATGGTCCCCTCTCCGACAAGTGCGTGAGGTGGTAATTCCTTCTTCAGATGTTTCCCTCTCCGACGATGAGTGTGAGGTGATAGTCTCTTATGGTCCCCTCTCCGACAAGTGCGTGAGGTGGTAAGTCCTTTTTCAGATGTTTCCCTCTCCGACGATGAGTGTGAGGTGATAGTCTCTTATGGTTCCCTCTCCGACGGTGTGTGAGGTGACAATCCCTTTTCCTATGATTTCCCTCTCCGACGGCGAGTGAGGTGATTCCCTTTCAGATTATAATAGCCTATGGTTCTCGTTCCGACACTGCAAAGATGGTAATTCTCGCCAAGATTTTTCTCAACGAGCGTTGTTGAAGTTAAGATCACCCAAGGTTCTCTTACCATTCATGCTAAGGCAGTAACCATACCTGGTTCATTCATCGCTGTTTGAAGCTCCAGACTCAGCTCCTGTAACCAGTCAGGACATATCTATGCCAAGCATCTAAAATCAGCTCCTGCAACGTGTCAGGTACTCATTTTTCTTTTGCAGGTATGCAGGTTCTCGCTAAAGAATCTCCTACGCGATCAACATTCAGATGGCATCTATAAGCCCATCACCCTATCCAGCAATCACCAAATGGCATCTGTAAGCCCATTCCCATCATCACTGCTACTATGTGAGCGCAAATTTCTGGGCACTCTAGTGTTCAATCATCTTCTACCCTCGGATTACGAAAGGCACGTCAGCCAATCTGCATCCTCAGGTCTAAGAAGATTGAACAGGGGCAACTGTTGCACCCCAAAATTTGCCCTCCCATATTCTCCAAGAAATTGCCAAGTCAGGTCACAAAATTCCCCAAGGGTTATGCAGTTCAACTGTCTCCTATACAGTCAAAACTAGGGTTTGGGTTCTGATCAAGAATTGAAAGTTTTCAAAGACCCAATCAAGTCTCATATGCTTACAAATATGTTCAAGTATCCTCATATCAAGTTTCAAGGCATTCAGCTCAAAATTGCACAGTCAAAACCCTAAATTGCACTACAGTCAACTGTAGGGGCAAAATGGTCATTTGACAGTCAAAAGTTCAAATTTTTGGTCAACATATCATTTTGAAGCCACAAACATCATTTGATCAATGCTTGATCATGATTCTCAAAATTTGGCTCAGAAATCATCAAAGATGCAAAAGTTGCCTTATTTGGACAGCTGAAAAAGTCAACTGAAATTGACCAGGGCATAACTTTCACATGGATTATCAGAAAAATTCCATCCAAAGCTCATTTTGAAGAGAAAGACATTTCCTACAACTCATCTTCATACTTCAAATCCAAGAAATGCTCTCACAAAAAGTTATCAATTTCAACATTATAGGTCATTTTCAAAAGTCAACAAAAAGGGACTTTAAGTCAAAGGCCATAACTTGAGATTGGTAAATCAAAATGACATGGGACCAAAGGCATTGGTTAGAGGACTCAAAGACCTTTCCAAAATGTCCAAGAACATGTGAAAAGCTTAAAAATTGAACAAGTTATGCCTTGTGGAAGTTGGGAAATTTTTGGATATTTTGAAAAGTCAACAATGGTTCAAATGACCTAAAATTGCTAATGGGCCCATTTATCTTCCAAGATTCATCATTCCAAGCCTATGCACGACCACTTGGCCCAAAGGGAAGTATTTTCTCATTTTTTATTTATTTATTTGAATTATTATTTATATTAATTCATTTAAATTATTTAAATACATGAAAAATACCAAACTTGACCTAAAAAATCTTTTCATGCATGTTTTACTCTCAATATCACGTGAACATCCTAATTAGGCAAGTTTTGGTTGGATTTGAGCTAATTGACACCAAATGCACATGAAAAGATATGGAAAAGATCTTAAGGAAATCAAATATGCAAATCATTGAATGCCATGGATATTATTCAATTTTGTTGACCTAAAAGCTTTACTACATATTCAGAATCACAAACCTAATGGCATTGGACGAAAAGCTGCGCCCAAGAACACTTTAAAAACTTGAATTTTTTCCATAAAACACAAAACTGAAATCAACTTTAGGAGGCGATTGAAAGCGCAACAAAGATCCCAATAGCTTCCTTGTGGTTCACTGAGCATATCCCAATCCATAACACTCATCAAAAGGCAAAGAATTGTTGTACATAACTCAAAGTTTTCTCACAAAATTGCATACACGCATCTTGATTTTAAGGCATTTTCATGACATTTGGTTTACATATTCTTATTCAATGATGCTTGCTGATGCTTATCATGTGATTTAATTGTATTTTTACTGGCCATACACGATGATGCCATGAGTGAAATTTAGGGTTTTCAGGTTGTGATTTTAGGGCTTTTGCAAAGAGGAAAAATCAAAGCTCCAGACCATGACCATTGGATTCAGTGCATTGAGACGAGCATGGACCAAGCCTCGCGATTAATTTATTGGTCCTATAGCGCTAGTCGCTATTTTCTGTAAACCTACCTTAGACCACGCGCTTAAAACTGTTGCCTTTGAGTTTGTGTTTCAGGAAAATGGAAGAAGACGACATCGTGTCAATCAACGGTTCGTTGGTTTGAATTGCGCGCGTTTCTCTCCACTACGCGTTGGATTTTCTTTTTGTTATTTATTTACTATAATATATTGATTGAAACGTTGTAGCTCAGCTGGCAGGTGTACGTGCTTGTAACCCTCATGACCTGGGTTCAAGTCCCAGGTCTTGCATATTTCGCTATTATTTTTCAATCCAAGTTCCTATGCAGCGTCAGTATTGATGTACACCATGCTCCATCATCATCCAGACGTCCATGTGCTTAATGAAATCAGATCAATGGCCAAGAATCAAAGGACACGTACACTCCAGTCAACGCGCTGATACACAAGCTAAAAAGGTCAAACAAATTGCAAGCTTATTGGGCCATTTGCTTGGACAACACCTCCTAATGGGGACTGAACCCCCCCCCCCTGGTTTGCTTTTCTTTTCATATTTTATTTTTTTAATTATTGTGTTATTTATTTTTATTGTTTTAATTAATTAATTTTCTTTTTTACAAAATATAAAAAACATCATAAAAAATCCAGAAAAAGATAAAAAAATATAATACTTATTTTATTTTAATTATTTTCATAGATAAATTGCATGTAAATATTTAGTTTTAATTAGGTTACAACTTTAATTCTTTTTAAATAAAAAAAATCCAAAAATGTAGAATTAGGGTTTATTCAAGTTTTCATCCTTTATTTATTTTCTTTCATAAATATTTAATATTATTTTATTTATTTTCCTAATTAAATTGTACATAAAAATTAGGTTTAAATTAGTTAAAATTTTAATATTTTCATAATAAATCTAAAAAACGCTAGAATTAGGGTTTACATTTCAAATTTCATTCTAATAAATTCTTCTTCTTTTAAATCTTAAAAAAAACATAAAATACTAAAAAAACATTTTCTTTTCAATTTTAATTTCAACCCTTCATTAACTTTAAATTTTTTGCAAAAGGGTCCAACGCCCGTATTTTTAATTGTTAATTTCGCACATTTATTTTATGTCGTTTATTATAATTATGTAATTCTCCCAAAGCGTTGTAACTTAAATTTCTCGCACTTTTACTTTGCTTTATTTTCCGTCAAATCGGGTCCGGTTTAATTTCGGCGATGTGGACCCGCGCCATTTGTAATAGCCTTAGATTTATTTTCCCGCAACTTTTAACTGTTAAATAAACATGAAAGAATGTATGGCCTTAACTAAAATCAAGCGTAGATCACTTTGACATGAATAAGACAAAATATCAATGAAACTGACACACAAATTCGCACACACCACCCCTAGGGTACGCCTCACTGTTGCCTTTGAAAGGTGATCGTCGAGTAGAGGACGTCTTAGTAAGTCCTCATGATCCGGGAACCTGGCATGAGGGTAGCTTCTAAGGTGTCTTCCCATTGCTTCGGTGATCACCATGTCCCTAAAACTCGAATTGACCCGAACACCTCCAACGGTGGTGCTACCTACCTCTCAATGGTGGGATGGCACTACTCTAAAGGACATTTACACAGACGAATTCCTTAGGGTAGGTAGGTTCTCAAGGATACTTGCTCTCTTCAAAACAAACTCAAAAAGACTTTTCACACTAACACATTTTCAAAAGCTTTCAAAGCAAATTTTTCAAACACTCTGACGTACGAGTCGAACTGAATTTTTTTCAAAGAAACTTTTTAAACCCACATTGAAAAGCAAGCAAACATTTTTGAAAACACATTGAGCAAGTATCTAAGAGCCCATGGATAACCATGGATAGAAAGGGTGCTAACACCTTCCCTTTCTATAATCTACCTCCCGAACCGAGAGCAATCTCTTTAAGGAATTTTTCTGTGCTTTTGTCCTTTCCATTTGGAGAAAATAAAAGACGGTGGCGACTCTTGCTTCCGCGACATTTCGCGAACCAGCGTTAAACAGTCAGTTCCAGATCCACCGATCACACATCTTTAAGCCCATTCCCGACATCACAAGACTAGTACCACTTCATGCGAGTGCAAATTTCTGGGCACTCTAGTGTTCAATCCTCTTCCACCTTCGGATCACGAAAGGCACACAAGCCAATCTACATCCTCAGGTTTAACAAGTTTGAACAGGGGAAGCTGTTGTACCCCAAAATTTTCCCTCCCATATTTCTCAAAACATTTCAAGAAAGATCCTCAGGTTGCTCAAGGAAGTCCAAGGGTTGGCCAGACAAGTTCCCTCCTAATGCAGTCTACCTCAAATTAGGGTTTCATGTTGCATCAAGATACTTGAGTCCAAGGGATCCCAAATTCTCACCAATGTCCTAATATGTTCTCAAGGGTTTGCTCAGTCAATTGCTCAAAGGCCTGAAAATCGACTGTGCTAGGGCAAAAGTCAACTGTGGCCCACATACAGTCAAACTTCAAGATTTTTGGTCAACATCCTCATTTTTAAGTATATTTAATCATTTGATTAAGGGTTGATCATGATGCATCAAGGATTGCTCACAATTCATCAAGAACCAAAAGTTGCAAAATTAGGGTTTTGTAGGAAAAGTAAACTCAACTTTGACCAAGCATAACATTCTCATACTTTATGAGAAATGACCCATCCAAATCTCATTTTGAAGAGTATTCCGTGCTCTACAATCCATATTCATCTCCCAAGTTCAAAATATGCACTCACAAGAAGTTATGAATTTGGACATTATAGGTCATTTTGAAAAGTCAACAAAAACACCTTTTTTTTGTAAAAGCTTCATACATGAGCATGGAATATCAAATTGAGATGAGACCAAAATGGTTGGTTAGAGGACATCTCAAGCTTTCTAAAAAGTCCAAGAACACCTCCAAAGAGTCAAAATTGAGGAAGTTATGCATTGGTGAAGTTGACCTTTTTTGCAAAATTGTCAAAAGTCAACTATGCCTAAAACTTCAAATTTTGCCAAATGGGCCCAATCTTTTTCACTTGTTTTGAGTTGGCAACATAGTCCACGAGCTCTAGCCCTTTCCACTTGTCATTATCATGTTTTTATTATTTATTTTGATTTTGATTTGATTTAAATCAATTTTAATCAAAATAAATCATGAGAAAATCTAAAGCATTGAAAACTCAAGATTTTATACTTGTTTCAGGTCTCAAATCCAGTTGGCAAGTATTCAAATTCGTGTAAAGGCATGAGGTGCACAAAAAGATTGTTTTTAGGCTATTTTTGGAATGATATTCAAGTGTATCAAATCATAATCAAATTCAATAATGGAGGAAGATTATGATCATTCTTTCAACCCTAATCTATTCCTCAATACATATAGAAGGAATGCAGACCAAAAACTAGGAGAGATAGAGGCGTATGATCAAGAACAAAAACTTGAAAAAACACCAAAAAAGTGCCAACATGATTTCATTGTTCCAGGAAAATTCAAGACTCTTTGACCATTCCATTTGCTTCCTGGGATTGTAGGCAAGCAAAACCAATCAAAACCAAGCATTTCCAGGCCCTATTACGCACTGTAAGACATTCACGACACCCACCTTTTCTTGAATTCTGTTTGCATAATTCTTGCACCTTCATCAAATTCTAATCATATATTCTTGTTCACCATTACATTTGCAAGCTTTCTATAATACTCAATTGCGTTTTCATAGACTGAATCGAGAACTGCCATTGTTAGGTTTTTGGGTTCCATTTTAGGGTTTTTGTTTGCAGGTAAAATTAGCCTTCATGAAGGGTACCATCATGTTCAGAATGGCAAGACGAATCCAACCATGGCATTAGAAGTCATTTATCGTGCCCATGGAGAATTTTGAGATGAACCAGGCTTGTAGCTACGGACAAACGTTTATAGGTAAAAGTTTGGAACTTTTACCAACGGAACGAGGTCAGGGATGACCTGCGTGTCACCTTTCCATTGGCTTATTCAAACTTCTGGCGCGCGTTTTTTGTTATTTATCCATTAATTCTTTTTTATGTATATTATTATTACTACTTATTTTATGTACAACAAAAGCAAATAGCTTAGCTGGTTGCCAAGCGCTAGAAATTGCCTTGGGTCCTAGGTTCGAATCCCAGGTCCCCCCTTTCTTTCATACATTTTATCTTTTCAGGTTCCAGCGCGCACATGAAGCTAATGACCACCATACATCCTCATCATCCAGCCATTGGACTTCCTGGAAGATAAATCTGAAGGCTAGCATGTGAGAGACCACCATGGGGCCTAGTCAAAGCAACACACTAGATACAAGGAGTCAACGTGGGGCTTCTCTTTTGGGCCCATAAATCTGATTCTTGCAACCCCATAATTGCTCAGGCCCAAACTTCTTTCTCTATTCTTTTTTTTTTACATTTATTTTATTTTATTTAATTTATTTACTTTATTTTACTAACCAATCAATTATTTTCTTTTTATCAAAAAATCATAAAAATAATACTTTTAACAAATTAGGTTTAGATTTTATTTTTTATCAAAAAATTAAATTAATTAAATTAGGTTGATAATTTTAGATAACTTTAATTCCTTTTGTAAATAATTAAAAATAATTAGAATAGTTAGGTTTTTATTCCAAATTTAATTTAATTTTCTTTTCCTAAAAATAACCAAAAAACCACAAAAATAGGCCATGTAATTATTTTCATCAATTAATTTAATTAACTAATCAATTGTACATTTAATTTCAAAACCTAATTCTTTTCTTAAAAAAATAATTAAAAACAACAAAAAAAAACATTTTTCTTTTCATTAGGATAGAAGGGTCAAAACCCTAGTTCTCTCTCGATCTAATTTTCCTCGCGCGCATTTTTATTATTATTTTTACCATATTAATGTAACTGTTCACAAGTTGTAATAGTTAATTAGGACTTTTATTTCCATTTATCGCATTATTTTCAAGGGTTTGTTTTTGGCTATGTAAATACTCGAAGCCTTGTAATAGCGTAGTTTAATTTCCGCACTCTGCAAATATTTAACTGTTAGATGTATGATATAGGGATGCATGACAAGAATGTATGTAAAAATTTAAAACGGTTAGATAACCCTAAAATGTGCAAAGATAAATAATCTGAAATTGAATCATTTGCACATGCGCACTCTTAAGGTACACTCCCACTTGGTTGCCTTCGGTAAATGGTCATTGAGTATAGGATGTTTTAGTGGTCGTCCTTTTGTCCAAAGATCAAAGTTGCCTCGGAAAGGTTGCCTCGGATATCGTTGCCTTGAATAATTGATCTAAGATATTAGGGTTACTATTAAGACGTCCTAACATTGCTTTAGTGACTGTACGTCCCTGTGATCGGTGGATCTGAAACTGACTGTTTAACGCTGGTTTCGCGAAATGTCGCGGAAGCAAGAGTCGCCACCGTCTTTTATTTTCTCCAATATGGAAAGGACAAAAGCACAGAAAAATTCCTTATTGAGATTAGCTCTCGGTTCGGGAGGTAGATTTATAGAAAGGGAAGGTGTTAGCACCCTTTCTATCCATGGTTATCCATGGGCTCTTAGATACTTGCTCATTGTGTTTTCAAAAGTGTTTGTTTGCTTTTCAAGTGTGAGTGAGTTTGAAAAAGTTTCGTTTAAAATTTCAGTTCGACTCTTGTATCAGTCCTCAAGAGTGTTTGAAAAGTTGTTTTTGAAAGCTTTTTGCAAAGTGTCGGTGTGAAAAGAAGTTTTTGATTTGTTTTGAATTAGAGCAAGTATCTACGAGTCATCTACCTACCCTAAGGAATTATGCTGTGTAGAAGTCCTTAAGGTAGTGCCATCCCACCATTGAGAGGTAGGTAGCACCACCGTTGGAGGTGTTCGGGTCAATTCGAGTTTGTAGGGACAGTGTGGTCACCGAGCAACAGTAAGATACCTTAGAAGCTACCCTTATGGCATTGATCTTTTATCCGAGGCAACTATTCCGAGGCAACTAGATCAATGGAACATAAGGACTCACTAAGACGTCCTATAGTCGACGACCACGTTTCGAGGGGCAAGGCAACAGTGTGGTCACCAGAGCAATAGTAGGACACCTTAGAAGCTACCCTTATGCCATGTTCATGGACATAAGGACTTACTAAAACGTCCTATACTCGACGACCACGTTTCGAGGGGCAAGGCAACAGTGAGGCGTACCCTAGGAGTGGTGTGTGAATTGTGTGTCATTTTCAGATAATATTTGTCTTGTCATGCATTTAGTGAGCTACGCTTCGATTTTATTTGGGCATACATTCTTTCATGTGATAGTTAGCAATTAAAAGGTGCGGAAATTAAAATGCGGGAAATAAAGGTCCTACGCTATTACAAGGCGCGGGTCTACATCGCCAAATTAAACAAAGACCCGATTTGAATAAATAAAATACGGAAAGTAAATATCCTAATTATCTATTACAAAGCCTTGGGGCAATTACATAAAAAAAAGAAAAATAAAAGTAAACGTGCGAAAAGAAATTAGAATCGAATGCGAGGGCGTTGGACCCTTTAAGGAATTGAATTGAAATTATTAAATTTAATTAAATTAAATAAAGAAAAGAACTTATTTTTTTGGATTTTTTGTACTTATGAAAAAAAAGAAGATTAGTTGAAATTAGAAATTTAAATAAAAACCCTAATTCTAGCTTGTTTTTAATTATTAGAAAATGTTTAAGTTTGACCTAATTTAACCTAATTATTTAATGACAAGTTTATTTACAAATTAATTAAGAATTAATAATAATGATGATGAGGTAATTTAATTATTGGGAAAAAAAGGTAAAATGCTACAAAACCTAATTTTTATGTGTTTTAATTTATTTAAGAAAAAAACATTAAAATTAAACCTAAAATTAAACTAAATTGATTATTGGAATTTATTTACAAAAATATTAATGCATTAAATAAATAAATATATTTTATTTTATTTTATGATTTCTGATTTTTTTTTGTTTTTTTTGTATTATGAGAATTAATTAAAATAATCAAGATAAATTAAAATAAATAAAAGAGAATAAAAAGAAAGGGAAAGAAAATACAAACAGGGGGTTGTTGATCCAAATTAAGGAGGTTCATGGAAAGCAGTTTGGCCCAAGAATTCCAGGCCCATGTTGACTTTCAGCGCTTGCGTATGACATGGTCAACTAATGTGCATGATAGACCTCACATCCTGACCTTTGGATTCATCTCCTGGGACATGTGGCAGGCCTAGGCGTTGGGGAGTTTGGTGCTCTTTTGGATGAAAGCTGCACAGAAGCATGTTACAAGAAAAAGTATGAAATATATATGGGGGACCTGGGACTCGAACCCAGGTCCCATTGCCTGCGTGACAACACAACAACCACCAAGCCAAGCGCGTTTGTTTTTATGTAAAACGCGCCAATGTTTGAATTAACCAACCACAAGCCAACAGCTCATCTTCTTCTCCACTTCTTCGCTTTTGCCTGAAAAATATAGAATGGATAGCGGGGGTTTTAAACCCCCACTAAGTGCAGAACATAAAAATAGCGATTAGGTCATACGTAAATATAAAAAAGGCGCGATGGGGGGAATTGCTTCGTTTGGACATTTTGAATCCAGTGGTATAGGTCTCGTTGCCTAATTTTTCCTCATGAAGAAGTCCCTAATTTCAAGCTCCTGAAACCCTAGAAAATTTCCATGGCAACTTTGGATACAGGCGAGATTAATTCAATTCAATAGCACCATTAGCTTCAGTATGATCATGTTAGTGTAAAACAACAATGAAAATGCATGAACAAGGCCTGGAAATCAAAACACAATTATTCAATATTTCACGAAAAGTTTGATTTTGTTATACCGATTCTGGATGTATGGGGCTTGGAAAGGTGTTGAATCACGTTCAGGAAGGTCACAACAATTGTTTGGAATCTTTTTCAGGCCTTGAAAGGAGCTCTATGTATGTTTTCAGTTTTGAGAATTTTGTGAAAAAATGCAAAGTTGTTTTGTGTTCTTGGGCGGAGCTTGCTTGTCCTTTTGATTAGGGTTGTCTTTGTATATATATGAGGAATGATTTAGGTTAACAAAACAAGTCCAAAATCCATGTTTTAATGCTTTTAAAATTTGTGATTTTCCATGATCTTTTTCAATCTTTTTTCCATCAAAACATTGCCAATCATGGGAGATTCTTGCCTTTTTGAGTAGGCACGAAATCTTGAGTGAATAAATAGTGCAAATGCTGCACAAAAAGATTCCACAACATTTGTTTAGTATTTTTCTCATATTTAATTTTAATTAAATGAATTAATAGGTTTAAAAATTCAATTAATAAATTAAAAATAAGAAAATAACTCCCCTTTGGGTCAATGGGTCGTGCATAGCTTTTGGGTGATGATTCTTGGAAGAAATTGAGGCCCATTAGCAATTTTGAGGCATTTGAAGCAAAGTTGACTTTTCAAAATTCCCAAAAATTTCCCAACTTCCACAAGGCATATCTTGCTCAATTTTTAAGCTTTGATCATGTTCGTGGACATTTTGGAAGGGTCTTGAAGTCCTCTAACCAATGCCTTTGGTCCCATGTCATTTTGATTTACCAATCTCAAGTTATGGTCTTTGACTTAAAGTGCCTTTTTGTTGACTTTTGAAAATGACCTATAATGTTGAGATTGATAACTTTTTGTGAGAGCATTTCTTGGACTTGAAGTGTGAAGATGAGTTGTAGGAAATGTCATTCTCTTCAAAATGAGCTTTGGATGGACTTTTTCTGATAAACCATGTGGAAGTTATGCCCTGGTCAATTTGCAGTTGACTTTTTCAACTGTCCAAATATAGAAACTTTTGCATCTTGAGACTTTTTGAGCCATGCCTTGAGAATCATGATCAAGAATTGATCAAATGATGTTTGTGGCTTCAAAATAAGATGTTGACCAAAAATTTGGACTTTTGACTGTCAAATGACCATTTTGCCCCTGCAGTTGACTGTTGAGCAATTAGGGTTTTTGACTGTGCAATCTTGTGCTGTGAGTCTTGAAACTTGACATGAGGATGCTTGACAATGTTTATAGGCATGTGGGACTTGTTTGGACCCTTGGAAACTTCAATTTCTTTGCCAGAACCCAAAACCCTAATTTTGACTGTTAGGAGGCCATTGGACTGTGCAACCCTTAGGAGATTTTAAAGCATGCTCTTGGCAAATCTTGAAGAATATGGGAGGGCAAATTTTGGGGTACAACAGTCCCTTTCGAATTGACCCTCAAAACTCCAACGACGGTGCTACCTACTCACTAATAGTGGGATAACGCTGTCTAAAGGAAACGAACACAGAACAATTCTTTTTTCGAGTAGGTAGATTAGTTCTTAAGTACTTGCTCAATCCAAACAAAATTTTTCACACTTACACTCCTTTACAAACAAAGTTTTCAAAAAACACTTCATTACACTCTTGAAGACAGAAGCAAGAGTTAAATCGAAGTCAAAACAAAAACTTTTCAAAACACACAAGCACACAAAGAAGCAATTTTGAAAATGATGAGCAAGTACCTAAGAGCCTATAGATAACTACGGATAGAAAGAGTGCTAATACCTTCCCTTTCTATAATCTACCCCCCGTACTCAGAAATATCTCAAAAAAGGAATTTTTCTGTGCTTTTTTCCTTTCCTTGTTGGATAAAATAAAAGTAGGTGGCGACTCATGCTTACCGCGACATTTTGCAAAAACAAACGCAAAACGCAAACCAGCATCCCTAAAAAATAGTCCCGGTTCTGGCCACCGTATCACACTAGTGAAAGGTTTTCTCATAGCTGTAGATCCAGACGCGTCCTTCTGAATTTTTCCGCTTTTAATACCAGCTTCCACCCTCTCCTCAGTTAAAATTAACTCAGTAAACCCAACAGATGAGTTTCCAATCAAATGGTTAAAGAAAGGGCCTGCTAGAGTGCCCAAGAACATATCCACCAACTCCCTTTCAGACAGACGGGGTTGCACTCTTCCAGCTAGATCTCTCCACTTTTGCGCGTAATCTTTGAAACCCTCATTTGAAGCCATAGCCATACTCTGAAGTCGAGTACGAGTAGGCGTTAAATCTGCATTATACTGGTATTGTTTATAGAAAGCTGCGGCAAGTTCTTCCCAATTGTGGACGTCGGCCCTTTCCAATTGGTAAAACCAATCGAGTTGTGTTCTGGATAAACTATCTTGGAAGAAATGGACCCACAAGTCTTTATCAGCGGAGTGCGGATGAATCTTCCTGACATATGATTGGAGGTGCATTTTAGGACATGACACTCCATCATATTTTGCAAATAATGGCACTTTAAACTTTGGTGGGATCACAATTCCTGACACTAACCTCAATTCTTCAAAATTTAGACCCGGTACTCTCTGTATTTCCATAGCGGTTAAACGCTCTTCCAGGTGTCTGTACTTATCATCAGCCGGAGGGTACTGTTCTTCAAAGTAGTCTTCCTCTTCCTCCTTTTCTTCAGAGTCTGACGGAACTGCCGTTTCTTTTCCTTTTCTTTCCCCTTCATCAGATGTTGTTGGAAAATCTAAGGTCCTTCTAGCTTGTCCTTGAAACCTTCTTCCCATGATTACCACACCAGTTGGTTTCTTCTCTTTCTTATTTTTCTCTTTCTCTTTTGCCAGCAGAGTATTCAGCTCCTCTTGCCCCTTGGCTAGGGTCATGAGTAACTGTTGAAATTGTGTGTTTT
The DNA here is from genome assembly GCA_948472305.1 of Vicia faba. Classification (NCBI taxonomy): domain Eukaryota; kingdom Viridiplantae; phylum Streptophyta; class Magnoliopsida; order Fabales; family Fabaceae; genus Vicia; species Vicia faba. Next base: position 1,446,258,512 of record OX451738.1, on the reverse strand, counting down.
GAGCTTGAAGATCTTTGACCGTCTGTTCGAGATCCATCTTACTGAAATAAACAGTAGAGAGATGAGGAAACTTGTTGCAAATACCTGTTTATGTTTATGATGAATGATATGTATACATGCAATGCTTTCATGGATTTAAAAATTCAAATTTGTTTTAAACAAAAAGAAACACACGTTATACTAATAAGATAGAATTTGAGTACATCGATTCCCCTTGGGCAAAATAATACAAAATTCTAAGATAAAAAGATATTGCGCATCCTCTTTGGTGCAATGTAGGTGTTTAGAGTCTGCTCCTCATGAAGTAGCCTAGTGAGTTACAAAACCTTCTTCTCTCTTGCGTAGAATTGGGCTTCGAAAGTATCACGCTCTCCTTTGAGTTGTATCCAATCCCTTTGTAGATCCTCGGGTGATGTGGGCATGTCAGGATGTAAGATAGTGTATGGAACTTCTCCTTCCTTAACAGGCTCAATAATCACTAGGAGAATGGAAGGATAAGGAATCAAAAGACTTTGAGCGCGGGTTCGTACCCACTTGAGGTAAGGCTCAAGAGGGATGGAATTCTTGTGTCCTAAAGTCTTGCTATCCACCTTGTTTAGCATCCTCCAAGCTCGGATGAATCTCTGGCAAAGTCCTTGATCGTCGTTGTCGTAGTCGAAAACCAAACCCTGAATAAGCATATCATGTAGGCCATCCCTTCGGGCATAACCAAACTGTCTTAGAGCTAAGCACGGGTTGTAGGTGATGCTTCCTTTAATGCCAAGTAGAGGGACATTAGGGAATTCCCCACAACGGTCAACAATGATAACATTCTCTTTGGATCGAGAGCACCAATGAATATCTGAATGTTTAAGTGTCATTAGCCTTTGTGACCACCTCAAACCTTACTCATTCTTTAAGACTGATTGGGGAAGATGAGAAATAAACCATCTTGCCAGGAGAGGAGTGCAACACATAAGAACACCTCTTTTCCTCATTGTACGAGTGTGAAAAGAGTGTAAGATATCCCCAAGCAATGTAGGCACCGGGTTGCGTGACATGAAGATTTTGATAGCGCTCACATCTATGAGTTGATCAGGATTGGGGAACAAGACCATCCCATAGATAAGAAGAGCCACAATCTCCTCAAAAGCTTGCAAGTCTAGGGAATTCCAACAACTTTGGGCTTTCTCAAACAGAAACTTTGCCAAGAAGCCTCTGACACCACTTCTAGTTTCCCAATGAGTTGTGACATCAGATGAGTGCAAGTGCAGGGCTTGAGCAATCTCTTCTGGCTTTGGATATCTTTCCGTACCATTGAAAGGTAGTTGATTGAGAATAGGAATCCTCAAAAGTTGAGAGAATTCTTCCAAAGCAGGCACAAGTTGATAGTCAGGAAATGTGAAGCAATGATGCAAAGGGTCAAAGAACTGGAAGAGAACCTTCATCATATCCTCCTCTGTGTTGGAGGTGACTAAGTTGAGTATAAGACCATGCCTCTCGGTGAATGGAGATTTCTTAGGGATCCTTGAAGCTAGCTCCTTGAGTTGGGGAGGAATTCTTACAAGGTTGATTTGGATAGTTTTCCTGCGAAGTGAATCCATATCCTACAAAACAAAAACAAACATGAATCTCAAAAATCCTTGAAATGGTTAGTGGATGCATATGATGTTCATGATGTCCATGATGTTATGTACAAGTATGCATATACAAACAAATCAAGCAAGTTATTAGTTTAGGCTTGCAAGGGGTTTTATAGTTAAGTACCCTCTTGAAGTTTAGTTGGCTCAACCTGTCCTAACAATAGTAATCGGGTTCTAAGGAGCTCAATATCACTGGATTGCTTCATTGGTCATTGTTTCAGCTTAAGCCTCTTTAATGGCGACCGAAATATCCCAAGAAAACAACTCTCAATGAGTGTAGTATCGAGTATCTACCAACTTCGGACTGCACCAAAGCCGGTCATCTCACTACATCCTAAAGGCCAAGTTGGTCAAGTAAAGGGTTCTAGAAGTTCATTAGTGCTTCACGACATCACTCAGCGGCCTCGTATTCTCTTTGATTGACTCAAAGGCTATCGGTACCCACAAATATGTCACACTAACATAGCTATTGCTTAGACCATGTCGGTATACTCCGCACAGTTTCCACAACATATTGCTATTTACCTATAATGTTTCCCAAATCCGGGTGGAGGATTCAAACCCAAACAAAGAACCATAATGTAAAGCAAACAAGTCAAATAGATAAAAGCAAATAAATGTGATCTAAACCCTAATGTAACCCCACTTTTATTAAGATCCCCAGCAGAGTCTCCAGTTCTGTGATACGGTGGGAGAACTGACTTGAGGTTTTGCGTTTTATCGCAAATGTCGTGGTTAGCAAGAGTCACCACCGACTATTCTTTTATCCAAAAGGAAAGGTGAAAAAGCACAGGAAAGACCTTTGTGATGTTTTCTTGAGTTCGGGGGGTAGATTATGAAAAGGGAAGGTGCTAGCACCCTTTTCATCCATGGTTTTCCATGGGCTCTTAGTTAGGTGCTTAGATCACTTGCTTTGGTTTGTTTGAAATGGTGTTTGGTGTGGTTTTGAAAGTATTTTGTAAAAGAGGCCATTCGTTTAGGAAATCTTTGTAATGATTCTCGTTCGTAAGAATGTATACAAAGATGTTTGTCTTTCGAAAATGTTTTCAATGTTTGTAAGATGTTTTTGAAATGTGTGTGTGTTTGTTTTGAAAATAGCAAGGATTTTGTTTGAAATGTGTGATACGATGGAAGAACTGACTATTTTTGGAATGCTGGTTTGTGTTTTGCGTTTGTTTTTGCAAAATGTCGCGGTAAGCAAGAGTCGCCACCGACTTTTATTTTATCCAACAAGGAAAGGAAAAAAGCACAGAAAAATTCCTTTTTCGAGATATTTATGAGTACGGGGGGTAGATTATAGAAAGGGAAGGTATTAGCACCCTTTCTATCCGTAGTTATCTACGGGCTCTTAGGTACTTGGTCATCATTTTCAAAATTGTTTTCTTTGTGTTTGTGGGTTTTGAAAAAGTTTTTGTTTTAACTTCGATTTAACTCTTGCTTCTATCCTCAAGAGTGTAATGAAGTATTTTTTAAAACTTGTTTGTAAAAGTGTAAGTGTGAAAAAGTTTTGTTTTGAATGAGCAAGTATCTAAGAACTAATCTACCTACTCAAAAAAGGAATCGTTTTATGCTTGTTTCCTTTAGACAATGCTATCCCGCTATTAGTGAGCGGGTAGCACCATCGTTGGAGTTTGAGGGTCAATTCGAAAGAGGGACATACGGTCACTAAAGCAATGTTAGGATGTCTTAGCGGTAATCCTAATGTCTTAGATCATTTATTTGAGGCAATGATATCCGAGGCAACCTTTCCGAGGCAACTTATGATCTTTAAAATAAGAGGGCGACCTCTAAAACAACCTATACTTAATGACCGTTTATAAAGGCAACCAAGTGGGGTGTACCCTAGGAGTGCGCATGTGCGAGTGTGTTAATTTCAGTTATTTATCTTTCCACATGTTTAAGGTGATCTAACTGTTTTAAATTAGACATTCATTCTTGTCATGCAAACCCTATTATCAAACATCTAGCAGTTGAATATTTGCAGAAATAAAGTGTGGAATTTAAACTAACTATTACAAGGCGTCGGGTATTTACATCGCCAAAGACAAACCCTTTGAAATTTAAAAGCGGAAAAATAAATAAATGTCCTAATTAATTATTACAAATCGGGAGCAGATACAATAACTTGGATAAAGAAAAATAAATCGCGCGAGAAATTGAATCGAAAGCGAAACTAGGGTTTTGACCCTCCTAATTAAAAGAAATGTTTTGTTGTTTTTATTATTTTTAAAGAAAAGAAATTAAATCCTAAAATTAAATGCTAAATTAATTATTAAATAAATTAATTAATGAAAAAATATTAATTGACATATTTTTGGAGTTTTTTGTTATTTTAGGAAAGAAAATAAAATAATTAAGTTAATGTTGAAACCTATTAATTCTAATTAATTTTAAATATTTACAAAACAAATTAAAATTACCTAATTAATCAACCTAATTAATCAACCTAATTAAATTAATTGATTTATTGATGAAAAATAAATTTCTGAAATCTAATTGGGTAAAAAATATTTTTGTGATTTTTGATAAAAAAGAGAATTAATTTATTGGTTAGTAATTAAATAAAAATAATTAAAGAAGAATAATAAAATAAAAAAAAAAGATGAGAAATGGGCCTGATTTTTAAGGGTGTCAATAGCAAGAAATCATGCCCAATGATGCTGGTCCAAATTGACTTTTCTGATCCCATACATGTGCATTGACTTGGCCTAGGGTGTGCCTTCAATGATGGCCACCAGATCTGACCATCTGGCGTGTTGATGAGGAAGGTGCATGGTAGATCTCCAACTTAGGCATGCACTGAATCACCTGAAATTGTTAGGAAAAATAACAAATGCTGGAGGCAGGGATCAAACCCCTGACCTCCAGCCTCTAACGCCTTGAACGTCCCACTTGTAACCACTACGCCATGTGTTTCAATTTGTTAATATAATACAAATCAATAATAATATAAGAAAACAAATATTAATGGTTAATTGTCAGAAAAATGCGCCAATGTTTGAACAAACCAGTAAGGGGATGGCACTTCATTGTCTCCTTCCTCTGCACCGTGGCTAAAACTCAAAGGGGCTATACCCACGGACAGATGACCGTCACTACAAACCAATCATCCTTAAAATCTCCTATAGGCCATGGAAATGATATCTAAGACCATGGTTAAGGTCGTCTCATCCTCCTGATTGCAACCATGCACATTATGAAGGCTAATTATTCCTGAAACAAAAAACCCTAAAAAACTCCAAGAAAACCTAACAATGGTGATTCACTGTATAGGTCACATAAATGAAATTGAATAATTCCAAAAGTTTGTAAACATCATGGTGATCAATATTATGCCATTAATTTACGCTATGGATGCAAGAATAGTGTTAATCGATTTCAAGAACATAGTGTGTCATACGGTGGGAGAACTGACTTGAGGTTTTGCGTTTGTGTTCGCAAATGTTTCGGTTTAGCAAGAGTTGCCACCGACTTTTATTTTATCCAAAGGAAAGGTCAAAAAGCACAGGAAAGACCTTTGATATGTTTTCTTGAGTTCGGGGGGTAGATTATGAAAAGGGAAGGTGCTAGCACCCTTTTCATCCATGGTTATCCATGGACTCTTAGTTACTTGTTTAGATCACTTGCTTTGCTTTTCCAATTGTTTGAAATGGTGCTTTGTGTGGTTTTGAAAGTATTTTGAAAAGAGGCCTTTGTTTAGGCAATCTTTGTAATGATTCTCGTTCGTAAGAATGTATACAAAGATGTTTGTCTTTTGAAAAATGTTTCAATGTTTTGAAAGTTGTTTGGAAATGTTTTGAAATTGTGTATGTGTTTGAAAATAGCAAGGATGGTTTGAAAATTGATCAAGTAACTAGAAGCTTATCTACCTACTCAAAAGTCTTTCCTACACATTTTAATTCCTTTGATATTGTTGTTTTACCATTACATTTGGTAAACAACCCTATCTTTGGATGTTAAACGGGACGGGCGTGGGTCATCGTATGACCATGATAGCAATGGTGCCAAGTATCTTAGCTTGTTTGAGGGACCAAGATCATTTTAGGCAACCAAGATAGCGTCATCGAGGGACTATGATCTTTTTGTTTTGATTGATTTTGTTTTGCCAAGATACCTAGCATGCATACCATGGCCATTTTAAGGCAACAAAGTGGATGAAACCCTAGGGGTGCTTGTGTGCAAGGTGTTGTCTTTTTTTCATGCATTTTGTCTTGTATTAGGTCATGCTATTTGTTTTGATTTTTGGTCTTTGCATACAAAACCCTAATTTACTATCATGGTATATGAAAGCAATAAAATGCGTAAAGTAAATCTAGACTATTACAACAATATTATGGGGAGGGGGATACAAGTTTGAATAGGGGGGATTTGCACAAAATAAAACCCTAATTTACTATTACAACCCAATTGAATTTATACAATAAATAAATGAACAATTATTTAAATGTACAATAAAATGTAAATATGCAAAAAAAAGTTTTGTATTAATTTTATGTATGTAAAAATAAATTTATATAAGTCTTAAAAATAAGAAAAATAAAATGATTATTTTTGAAAGGGTGAAAACCCTAATTTTTTTGTTTAAAAGAAAAATTGTTTTCTAATCATTTATTTTATTCATTTTGTTCAAGAAAAAATAATGATAATATATACAAAAATGTTAAAAAATTGAATATTGTATGAAAATATTATTTTAAGTGTATAAATGATAAAAATAAAAAGGTATGATATTTTAATATTATTTACAAGTTTTAATTAAGAAAATAAAGTGTAAAATCTTAATAAATCATTTATTATGCAAAAAAAATAAAATAAAAAATATGATAAAATGCAATAAATAAAGAAAATATTTTTTGTGATTTTTAATGTTTAGAAAAAATAAATAAAGTCAGAAAATATAAATTATGAAAGAAAATACAAAAAATATAAAAATATGTAAAGGGGGGGGGGGTGCAAAAGTAAATGAGGGGTGCAAAAAGAAGAAACAAAAAAGGCCAGAAACAAAAATCCCAGGACAACATCTTCGTCCCTGTCCTCTGTCCCTGCGCGCGCGTTCTGAACTTGATTCTGTGCTTGCTCATGCTTGCATGAAATCAAAAACTTACAACATGAAAGTTATAGCATTTTTAATCACGATTCCAACCATATCCATTTTGTGACCTAACTCTAAGAAACCAGGGAGAATTTTAATGGACCTAATTTCTGACCTAGTTTTTTCAGCATGTTCAACATCCAAATACTCTTAGCTCAGTTAATATAAATGGAATCTACGCATATGTACAGCTTAAGCACATTGAGGACTACATTTTTGCTTCACAAACCTAAGCTTAATGATGCCTAAATAGAGAGATAGAAACTTGACAAATACCTTGTTCAGTTGAGTTTGGATATGGCAATGTGGGAACTTTGAGTGATGCCTGAAGGTCGTGTGAGCTTGCTTGAAGTTCCCTCAACCTTTTCCAATGCTCGACTTGCCTTGTAGATGGCTAGAACTCCTTGCACGAGTCAACCTGCAAACCTTCAAAATGAAAATGGTGAAGTGTGAAAATGGGCTCACAGTTATAAGACAGGGGCCTGGATAGCTTGGATGGGATGTATGTAATGTGTTTGAAGTGGTTTGAGGCAAAACGCACGAGGCAAAATGGAAATGGCTAGTGATTTGCAGAGGTTTCCCTGTTTGGGCAGAAAATGGTGTTTTCTGTGTTTGAGGATGTTTGAGAGGTGAGCAATTCGTGTCTTAGGCTTGAGACAATGTTCTGAGGTTGTTTCAAATGATACCAAGTCTTGTTTTTATCAGATGGAAGAGTTGTGTGGACTTTTTCAAGTTTGCTTGCTTTTGAAGAAAATGTGAAGTGACAAAGCCAGAGGCTTGTACAGGCTAGCTCAAGGTCTGATGAGAGTTGGTGTACTTTTCCTGAAGTTTGTGGATCTTATTTGCAAACAAATATCAGGTCCATGGCTCAAGAAATACAAAATTGCAAAAAGCATGCTTTATCAAAATGGTATTATGCACTTTATGCCATTTTTGGATTAATTCAATGTGCAATGCTTCAAAAGTCAGAACAAGGCCATTATCCAATGTGTTTGCATTTAATTATGGAGTGTAGAAGGGATTAGGACCTGTAAAACCAAGTACAAGCATGCTTAGGACAAATTTGCAACTTGTACCAATGTGAAAAATGCCTTGAACAAAAGTGATAATTTTCCATTTTCATTTCTTCGATTCTCCCTAACCATAAATGATCTTGGAGAGTTCTGGGATATTTTGGAAATCTTGTAACATGTTCTACAAACCATCTTTGAAATGAATTTTGAGATTCCTCTTGGAACTAGGTGAAAAGTTGCCATGAAGTTAGGTCAAAAACCTGCCTAAACTAGGGCAAAATTTCACTAAGTTAAAAAGTTTATGGTCCCTTATTCACAAAATCATAACTTGAGACACAAGAATCTTTTGGGAAAACTTTGTGAATCAAAGTTGTATATTTTGTGGAGGACTACAACTTTCATGTTTGAAGTTTTCTTTGAATCCAATTGCATCATGGTGAAAAAGTTTGGAAAAGTTGGGAAAATATAAGAAATTTTCATAACTTAGAAAATCTCTAAGTTATGAAAAATTTCAAACTTAAACCCTAATATCCAAATTTAAGTTTCTTGGTGAAAAAGTTTCATGTTTTGACAAATTTTGATGAAATATGACCCTTGGCACTTGATTTTGAGCAAAAAGTCAAAGTTTGACTTTTTAGTGTACAATTGATTTTTGATCAGTTGACTGGAAAATTCATCTGTCAATCCAATGCATTTGAGATCTTTTGAACTATTTGATTAGTTCAAGATGATGCCATTGAGTCCTTGAAACCTTGCTTGAACCCAATTTTCCATTGGCTAGGTGAAAAATCAGAAATTGCCTTTCTTCAGTCAAAACCCTAAAAATGACCATTTTGCCCTTTTGATGATCTGATCAAATTTCTTGAGGAGTTGTGGTCCAAACTTGATCAAATGGTTCATATGAGTCTATAATGTTGATGTGGATAAAAAATTATGAGGTTTGACTGTAAATTGGCCATGGTTGACTTTTTCCCCAATACAACTGATTTTTAGGTCAACTGTCCAATTGACTGGGCAAAAATTTGATTCAAGGCTTGAAACTTGGTATGAGCAATCTCAGATGTCCAAAATGAAGTATGAAAGTCACATGAGGCATTGGAAGTCCAAAAATTCTTGTGCAAACTCAAACCCTAATTTCAGGTCATCAATGCAAGGAGATGTCTTGAGCTGAGCAAACCCTAATATGATCTTGAATCCAAGAAGTCTTGTGAGGAGAATCTTGATAAAATGAGAGGGAAAATTTTGGGGTACAACAGCTGCCCCTGTTCAATCTTCTTGAACCTGAAGAGTTAGATTGGCGAGTTTTGTCGTTCGTGACTCAAAGGTAAAAGATGATTGGACACTAGAGTGCCCGTAAATTTGCACTCGTCAAATTGTAGTTGAGGGAATGGGCTTAAAGATGCCATTTGGAGAGGTGACAGAATCTTGTCAGAGATGGGCTTAAAGATGCCATCCAATAATGTTTGTTCAACTTCAAGTTGTAAGTCAAAAGAATGAGTATCAGAATGGTGTCCGTATCTGGAACGTATCTGTACTGTATCTGGGGACTGAATCTGAATGAGGAAAGGAATAACATCCATATTTGGAGTGTATCCAAGTTGTATCTATACTTGAATCTGAATGAATAGTAGAATGACTTCCGTGTCTGGAGTGTATCTGTATTGTATCTGAATTTGAAATTTGAATAAGCGATAGAATGGCATCCGTGTCTGGAGCGTATCTGAGCTGGGGAATTTTTTTGAATGAGTGACATAATGGATTCCGTGTCTGGAGCGTATCTGGACTGTATCTGAAGTTGAGGTATGAATGAGTAACAGAATGACTTCCATGTCTGGAGTGTATCCGTACTATATCTTGACTTTGAATTCCGAATGAGTAACAGAATGACTTCCGTGTCTGGAGTGTATCTGGACTGTATCTGAAGTTGAGGTCTGAATGAGTAACAAAATGACTTCCGTGTCTGGAGTGTATCCGTATTGTATCTTGACTTTGAATTCTGAATGAGTAACATAATGACTTCCGTGTCTGGAGTGTATCTGGACTGTATCTGAAGTTGAGGTCTGAATGAGTAAAAAAATGACTTCCGTGTCTGGAGTGTATTCGTACCGTATCTTGACTTTGAATTCTGAATGAGTAACATAATGAATTCCGTGTCTGGAGTGTATCTGGACTATATCTGATGTTAAGGTCTGAATGAGTAACATAATGACTTCCGTGTCTGGAGTATATCTGTATTGTATCATGAATAAGAGATCTGAATGAGCAACAGAATGACTTTCGTGTCTGGAGTGTATCCGTATTGTATCTGAAATCTTTGAATATTTGTTAAAGACAACTGTTAATCTCATCCTAAAAAGGGTGAAATGTTAGTTGAAACACAAAGTTATGTTGCATGAAATGTATGATGCAATAAAATGTGTTTTATCAATGTTTATGATATATAAGTGTAATGTATGCGCATGTAAGATGATTCGCTGTATTGCTGAGGAAAATAAATCCTTGTTAGCTGGGGATAACAAAACCCTTGACTTCTGCCGGGGAAAATAAATCCTTGACCGCTGCTGGAGATTCAAAATCTTTGATTGCTGAGGATGAGAAATCTTTGGAGACTGCTGGGGATTAAGAGAAATCCTGACTTCTCCAAGGATATAGAGATCCTTCATGCCTTTGAAGTTGGAGGATGATAAACATTCTGTTGTGAGAATAATGCCAAGTGTTTCTTGAGAAACCTGCTTGGGGAATCCCGAGAACTTTGATGAATATGGCTGGGGAATAGGGAAAACTCTGATGGTTTATGCGGGGAACTAAGAATGAGAATCTTCATTCTGTTGAGGAGTAATGAAAACTTTGGCGACTTTACTAGGGAATGATGAAGACTCTGTGGGGAATAGCTATACTACTGTGGAGTAGCTATCCTGCCGGGGAGATCAGGAGTTTGGGTTGTATGCCAATCTATTGGGGAATTATCCGAAGTTGTCGTCTGGTTAGCTGTCAGGCTTCAAAGCAACTTGTTTGGGAAATTATCAATTTTTAAGATAACTCGCAGGGGAAATTGAGGAAACTGGAGGATTTCCACTGGGGTTTAAAAGGTTAAAGTTTAAGCTCCGTTGGGGAAGAAAGTTTCATCTCCGCTGAGGATCTGTAGTTCAAAGTTTTAGCTCCGCTGGGGATTGGGAGTTTGAAATTTTAACTCTGATGGGGATTAAGGGTTTGAAATTATAACTCCGCTGGGGATTTGTATTTCAAGGTTTTAGCTCCGCTGGGGATCTAAAAATTTAGCTCCGCTGTGGATCTGGATGATGTACTATAGGGATTGCTCATGGAATAGTCTAAAGACGTTTTCCTATCCTTTCAACCTGTCAGTAATTATTCTTTCCCATTTCGTTTATTTGTAAACAGTGATTATATTCAAATGCATATGCTCATTAATAAATCATTGGACGTTTTCAAATAAAACACAAGTGTAAAAGGAAAAGTCAAATAGTTTTACGCACTTTGACGTATCTTTGTATTAACTTTGTGTAAGTATTTTGTATAAAGGAGACAGACATCCTAGTAAGAAAACGTTGTCATAAAAAATGAGAAAAATTTATGCAAAGAAAGATGACTATGTGTAAAAATTCCCTGGGGTTCCCATTCTGCTATAGCCTTCGTAACTCCGAATATCTTGTCCATTCGTTGCTTCGTCCGAAGACGATTGAGTTGATTAGAAGCCCGGAGCTTGTCTGTGAAGAGATTATCCTTAAAATGATCCAACGAGACATAGTCATACGCTTTAATTCCCTAACTTTTGCCTAGACCGCCCTTTCGGGTTTTCGATCCACCGGGAAACCCTTTTTTGCCCAAGTTGCCCTTTCGGGTTTTCAACTTGCCGGGTGTACAATTTTTTTTTATTTATCCCTAACTTTTGCCTGAACCGCCCTTTCGGGTTTTCGATTCACCGGGATGCCCTTTTTTTGCCTAGGTGTGTCAACCTAGCGGGTCCTTTACGCGTAGTATCTTTTGACTATGTCCGCGTTCGCAGGGTGCGGCAGGTCTTCGCCGTCCATGGTGGTTAAGATCATTGCCCCACCAGAAAAGATGTTTTTGATCACAAATGGTCCTTCGTAAGTAGGAGTCCATTTTCCCCTGGGATCACTTTGCGGTAAGATGATCCGCTTGATTACCAGATCCCCAACTTGATATACTTGTCGTCTGACTTTCTTGTTGAAAGCCTTGATCATCCGTTTTTGATACGTCTGACCGTGGAAAATAGCAGTAAGTCGTTTTTCGTCAATCAAGTTAAGTTGATCAAGCCGGGTCTGAATCTAATCGTCTTCACTCAAACCAGCATCTTTCATGATTCTCAAGGAGGGAATCTGAACCTCGATAGGTAAAACAGCCTCCATGCCGTATACCAAAGAATAGGGTGTTTCCCCAGTTGATGTGCGAGCCGTGGTAAGGTACCCGTGGAGAGCAAACGGTAATATCTCATGCCAGTCCTTGTAGGTGACTGTCATCTTCTGTATGATCTTCTTGATGTTTTTGTTCGCAGCTTCGACAACACCGTTCATATTAGGCCGATAGAGAGATGAATTGTAATGTTGAATCTGGAACTGCTCGCACAAGGCGGTGATCATAGTGTTGTTAAGGTTTGTACCGTTGTCAGTGATGATCCTTTCAGGGATGCCGTACCGACAAATGAGGTTCTGCTTGATGAAGCGGGCAACAACATTCTTTGTGACGGATGCGAAGGAAGCTGCTTCGACCCACTTGGTAAAATAATCAATGGCCACTAGGATGAAGCAGTGTCCATTGGATGTTGTAGGCTTGATCTCTCCAATCATGTCGATTCCCCACATAGCGAATGGCTAAGGAGCTGTTAGGACATTGAGAGGAATTGGAGGTATATGTACCTTGTCCGCATAGATTTGACATTTGTGACAAGTCCTAGAATGTTGATAGCAGTCAGCTTCCATGGTAGACCAGTAATAACCTGCCCGTAGGATCTTCTTAGCCATTGTATGCCCACTAGAGTGAGTGTCAAAGGTACCATTGTGCAGTTCATCCATGATCTGTTCAGCTTCAATCTTGTCCACGCAACAGAGCAGAATGCAATCATGATTGCGCTTGTACAAGATACCATTACATAGGAAGAACTTAGCTGAGAATCTCCTTAAGAACTTTTTGTCGTTGACTGAAGCTCCTTCAAGATATTCTTGAGCCTCGAGATACCTTTTGACTTTATGAAACCAAGGTCGGTCCACTACTTCTTCGGTATTAATCTCATGATAATGTGCAGGTTCGTCCATCCGTTCGATGGTGATTTGGGGAGCCTCATTATCCCAGTTAAGTTTAAACATGGATGACATTGTAGCTAGAGCATCTGCTAGCTGATTTTCTTCTCGCAGGAAGTGCTCGAAGGTAATCTGCTCGAAATGAGGTAGTAATGTCAAGACATGTTCTTTGTAAGGGATGAGATTGGGATGTTTAGTGTCCCACTCTCCTTTGATCTGACTGATGACCAAAGCGGAGTCTCCAAACACAACCAAAGATTTGATTCCAGGGTCTATTGCAGCCTTGAGACCAAAGATGCAAGCTTCATACTCGGCCATGTTGTTAGTGCAGTTAAAGAAAAGTCTGGCGGTGAAAGGAGTATGGCAACCCTATGGGGAGATGAGTACCGTGCCGATACCGTTGCCAAGTGCATTGGAGGCCCCATCAAAGTACAGGGTCCATCAGGATCCTTGTTCAAGTCCGTCATATGGTCTGTTCTCTTCAATGTTGTCCAATGTCATAATGTCTTCGTCAGGGAAGTCGAACCTCGTAGATTGGTAATCTTCGACAGCTTGATGAGCTAGATGGTCAGCTAGCACACTTCCCTTTATAGCTTTTTGGGTCGTGTACTGTATATCATACTCTGTCAGGATCATCTGCCATCTAGCTATTCTTATAGACAAAGCAGGCTTCTCAAAGATGTACTTGATCAGATCCATCTTAGATATCAGTAGAGTGGTATGAGTCAACATATACTGCCTTAGCCGGCGAGCAGCCCATACCAAAGCGCAACAAGTTTTCTCGAGCAGTGAGTATCGGGTCTCACAGTCGGTAAACTTTTTGCTAAGGTAATAAATGGCATGCTCTTTTCGGCCAGACTTGTCATGTTAGCCCAGTACGCACCCCATTGAATTTTCTAGGACGGTCAGATACATGATTAGCGGTCTTCCTTCGACGGGTGGCATCAAGATAGGAGGTTCTAGAAAATACTCCTTGATTTTATCGAAAGCAATTTGACAGTCATCATTCCATTTAACCACCTGATCTTTCTTCAACAGCTTGAAGATTGGTTCACAGGTAGATGTTAGGTGAGAAATGAACCTAGCGATGTAGTTTAGGCGTCCCAAGAAACCTCTGACCTCCTTCTCAGTGCGAGGAGCAGGCATTTCTTGTATAGCTTTGACTTTGGCAGGATCAACCTCGATGCCTTTGTTGTTGATAATGAAACCCAAGAGTTTACCGGACCGGACCCCGAAAGTTCACTTGTTAGGGTTTAATCTGAGCTTGTACTCCTTCAACCTGACAAACAGCTTTTGCAAGTGGTCGAGGTGTTCTTCTTCTGTTTGTGATCGGGATATCATGTCATCTACGTAGACCTCTATCTCATGATGTATCATATCATGAAACAAAGCTACCATGGCGCGTTGATAGGTTTCCCCGACATTCTTCAGTCCGAATGGCATCACTTTGTAGCAGAACGTACCCCACTGTGTAACAAAAGTAGTTTTCTCCATGTCTTCAGGTGCCATTTTGATCTGGTTGTAACCTGAAAATCTGTCCATGAAAGAAAATACCTTGTGCTGAGCTATATTGTCAACCAAGATGTCAATGTGCGGTAGTGGAAAATCATCTTTAGGGCTGGCCCTGTTTAAGTCTCTATAATCAACGCACTTTCTCACTTTGTTGTCCTTCTTAGGCACGGGCACAATGTTAGCAACCCATTGTGGATAGGAAGTAACAACAAGAAATCCGGCATTGAACTGCTTCATAACTTCTGCTTTGATCTTTTCTGACATGTCGGGCCTCATGCGGCGAACTTTTTGTTTGACTGGTGGACAGTCTTCTCTTGTGGGCAGACGGTGTACCACAATGTCTGTATCGAGTCCCGACATGTCTTTGTATGACCAGGTGAAGATCTCAACATATTCATGTAACAACTGAATTAGGCGCTCTTTGACACTTGGATCTAGGTTGGCACCCACTCTGACTTCTTTTCTATCTTCCTCAGTACCCAAGTTGATTGCCTCTAACAGCTCCTCATGAGGTAGAATAGCCCTTTCTTCCTGTTGTAGTAGTCTATCCAATTCTCCCGGCACCTCACAATCTTCCTCACCTTCGTATTCGGCATGGTAGACCAGATCTTCAGAGTCACTGAAGGCCATAGCAGAATTGTTACCCATGGAATCCGGAATGGATAGGTACCTGCATTTGTGAGTGTGGGTGTGTGTAAGGGATAGACACCTTTAAACAAATAAAATGTAAAAAGAAAGACAATGAACACAAAAGTTTATATGTGAAAACGTCCATGATTCATTAAAATGGCATATGAAGATGAAAAATCAAACCCTTACAAATGGACCTATGTGCCTCGGGTAAGGCACAAGGTTAAAAGTGTACGAATTGTTTGAGAATTATTACAAACCAACAAAAATGTTTGAAAGATAAATTATTGCGGTATGAAAGTAATCGGAACAAAGTCTTTTGCTTCCTAGTTGCACAGTCCTCCGTCAACAGTAGGGAAAATCCAGTCTTCCAGGATGCTCTCCTCTTCACTATCATCCAAAGCATTGACTCAATGATGGGTGATCTTCACTGGTGGCCCTCCAGCACGGGCGCGGCGTATAGCCTTTTAAGTAGAAGAAGTGAACCCCAAGCCGAATTTATCCGATTTGTAAGGAAAGTCTGGAAGTTGCCCCCAGATTGTGCTTCCTCCTTCTTCAATCACAACCTTTGCATCTTTGAGAGATGACATCCGAGGCAGAGGTCTGGTAATCATGGGTACAGAAGACACTGTCTTGGTTACCACAATCTCCTGAGCTACCTCTTCAAAATGCTGGAAAGGGTTTTCGATGAATTCACCATCCAATTCTACATAGCGGAAAGAATTTAGATGGCTTATCATGTATTCCTCTTCATCGTGAACAGTTATAATTTTCCCCTAGACAAGGTACTTGAGCATCTGATGTAGAGTAGAAGTGACGGCTCCAGCATTGTGAATCCAGGGTCTTCCCAACAAGCAAGAATAGGAAGGACAGATGTCCATCACATAGAATATGGAGTTGAAGGTTTCAGTTCCCACTTTAATCGGGATGTCCACCTCCCCGTGGACCATCCTTTTAGAACCATCAAAGGCTCTGACAATTATATTGCTGGGTTTCAGGGTTAAGCCTTCACAGTCCAGTCTATCTAAGGCTTTCTTCGGCATGACGTTCAGCGATGAACCAGTGTCTACCAGTACGTGTGCGAGGGTAGTCCCTCTGCATTCCACCGAGACATGCAAAACGTCATTATGTTTTCTCCCTTTAGATGTTAAATCAGCATCGGAGAATCCTAGACCATTGTCAGTTGTTAAGCTAGCTACACATTCCTGGAACTGATCCGTGGAGGTTTCCTGTGGCACATGGGTCGTCTTCAAAAATCTGATAAGAGCTTTAGCATGAGCTTCAGAACAAAGCAGCAGGGCCAACATAGAGATCTTTTAGGGGGTTTTCCCCAGTTGTTCCACAACATCATAATCGCTTTTCTTGATTATTTTCAAAATCTCTTCCATTTCTTTTTGAGAGGTCTCAAGGATGACCAATGGCTGAGCCCTCGTCCTGACGGGCTCTTCTTGGATCCCTTTCCCTCTATCATCAACAGCAGCAGAGGGGACAACCACAGGAGTTACAACTTCTTCAATAATTGGAGTTCTCGTAGATATGTTTACCGGTGCAGGGGTAACCTTAGGAGCAGCTGAGGGTCCAAATATTTCCTTTGGAGGGGCAATCTCTGGAGAGAAAATTCTTCCACTGCGGGTGATTTTGCTCATTCCAGCAATGTTTCCAATGTCAGAAGTCTCTTCATCAGAACTCTCTTCTGTTGATTCAATTTGTTTAATACCGTGGTAGTAGATTTCTCCACCATAGTTCCACGGTATTGATTTGTCGGACTTGTACGGGACGGGCCCGAGCATGGTTATCTTCAAAGGTGCAGTCTTTGGAGCGGATGTAATCTTAACAGGTCTTTTGGAGACCTTGGAAATATTGGCGGGTATGGTTATTATTGAAACATCATTAACAGGAGTCGGTGACACTGGAGTCTTTTCAAAAAGGATTTCTTGGTTATCCATTAGGCGTTGGATGCCTAACTTTAACAATAGACAGTCGGTTGGTAAGGATGAACAAAGGCAGCAAACTTCTTCACAACCTGGGAAAATCCCAGCCTTCAGCAAATTCAACTTGATTATCGGTAGTGGAGTTATCAAATCATCAATAGTAGCAACAAAAAGATCTTTTTCAACAGCATGTGCATTGTGGCCATGCTTTGGAATTGGAGCAGAGATCACATTCGGCTTTTCAGGGGAGTCAAATTCAACTTCTTTAGCGTCTATCAAATCCTGAATCTTATTCTTCAGGGCCCAACAATTGTTGGTGTCGTGCCCTATGCTCTCTGAATGATAAGCACACTTGGCGTTCGAATGGTAGTACGGAGAAGTAGTATTCGGGTTCTTCGGGGCCTCTTTCAAACTTGCAAGGTTTAACTTCAAGACATGAAGGATTCTCACATCCCCAGCAGAGTCACCAGTTCTGTGATACGGTGAGAGAACTGACTTGAGATTTTGCATTTGTGTTCGTAAATGTTTCAGTTTAGCAAGAGTCGCCATGGCCTTTTATTTTATCCAAATGAAAGGTCAAAAAGCACAGGAAAGACCTTTGAGATGTTTTCTTGAGTTCGGGGGGTAGATTATGAAAAGGGAAGGTGCTAGAACCCTTTTCATCCATGGTTATCCATGGGCTCTTAGTTACTTGTTTAGATCACTTGCTTTGCTTTTCCAATTGTTTGAAACGGTGCTTTGTGTGGTTTTGAAAGTATTTTGAAAAGAGGCCTTTGTTTAGGCAATCTTTGTAATGATTCCCGTTCGTAAGAATGTATACAAAGATGTTTGTCTTTTGAAAAATGTTTCAATGTTTTGAAAGTTGTTTGGAAATGTTTTGAAATTATGTGCGTGTTTAAAAATAGCAAGGATGGTTTGCAAATTGATCATGTAACTAGAAGCTTATCTACCTACTCAAAAGTCTTTCCTACACATTTTAATTCCTTTGATATTGTTGTTTTACCATTGCATTTGGTAAACAACCCTATCTTTGGATGTTAAAAGGGACGAGCGTGGGTCATCGTGTGACCATGATAGCAATGGTGCCAAGTATCTTAGCTTGTTTGAGGGACCAAGATCATTTTAGGCAACCAAGATAGCGTCATCGAGGGACTATGATCTTTTTGTTTTGATTGATTTTGTTTTGCCAAGATACCTAGCATGCATACCATGGCCATTTTAAGGCAACAAAGTGGATGAAACCCTAGGGGTGCTTGTGTGCAAGGTGTTGTCTTTTTTTCATGCATTTTGTCTTGTATTAGGTCATGCTATTTGTTTTGATTTTTGGTCTTTGCATACAAAACCCTAATTTACTATCATGGTATATGAAAGCAATAAAATGCGTAAAGTAAATCTAGACTATTACAACAATATTATGGGGAGGGGGATACAAGTTTGAATAGGGGGGATTTGCACAAAATAAAACCCTAATTTACTATTACAACCCAATTGAATTTATACAATAAATAAATGAACAATTATTTAAATGTACAATAAAATGTAAATATGCAAAAAAAAGTTTTGTATTAATTTTATGTATGTAAAAATAAATTTATATAAGTCTTAAAAATAAGAAAAATAAAATGATTATTTTTGAAAGGGTGAAAACCCTAATTTTTTTGTTTAAAAGAAAAATTGTTTTCTAATCATTTATTTTATTCATTTTGTTCAAGAAAAAATAATGATAATATATACAAAAATGTTAAAAAATTGAATATTGTATGAAAATATTATTTTAAGTGTATAAATGATAAAAATAAAAAGGTATGATATTTTAATATTATTTACAAGTTTTAATTAAGAAAATAAAGTGTAAAATCTTAATAAACCATTTATTATGCAAAAATAAATAAAATAAAAAATATGATAAAATGCAAAAAATAAAGAAAATATTTTGTGATTTTTAATGTTTAGAAAAAATAAATAAAGTCAGAAAATATAAATTATGAAAGAAAATACAAAAAATATAAAAATATGTAAAGGGGGGGTGCAAAAGTAAATGAGGGGTGCAAAAAGAAGAAACGAAAAAGGCCAGAAACAAAAAGCCCAGGACAGCATCTTCGCCCCTGTCCTCTGTCCCTGCGTGCGCGTTCTGAGCTTGATTCTGTTCTTGCTCATGCTTGCATGAAATCAAAAACTTACAACATGAAAGTTATAGCATTTTTAATCACGATTCCAACCATATCCATTTTGTGACCTAACTCTAAGAAACCAGGGAGAATTTTAATGGACCTAATTTCTGACCTAGTTTTTTCAGCATGTTCAACATCCAAATACTCTTAGCTCAATTAATATAAATGGAATCTACGCATATGTATAACTTAAGCACATTGAGGACTACATTTTTGCTTCACAAACCTAAGCTTAATGATGCCAAATAGAGAGATAGAAACTTTACAAATACCTTGTTTAGTTGAGTTTGGATATGGCAATGTGGGAACTTTGAGTGATGCCTGAAGGTCGTGTGAGCTTGCTTGAAGTTCCCTCAACCTTTTCCAATGCTCAGCTTGCCTTGTAGATGGCTAGAACTCCTTGCACGAGTCAACCTGCAAACCTTCAAAATGAAAATGGTGAAGTGTGAAAATGGGCTCACAGTTGCAAGACAGGGGCTTGGATAGCTTGGATGGGATGTATGTAATGTGTTTGAAGTGGTTTGAGGCAAAACGCACGAGGCAAAATGGAAATGGCTAGTGATTTGCAGAGGTTTCCCTGTTTGGGCAGAAAATGGTGTTTTCTGTGTTTGAGGATGTTTGAGAGGTGAGCAATTCGTGTCTTAGGCTTGAGACAATGTTCTGAGGTTGTTTCAAATGATACCAAGTCTTGTTTTTATCAGATGGAAGAGTTGTGTGGACTTTTGCAAGTTTGCTTGCTTTTGAAGAAAAGGTGAAGTGACAAAGCCAAAGGCCTGTACAGGCTAGCTCAAGGTCTGATGAGAGTTGGTGTACTTTTCCTGAAGTTTGTGGATCTTATTTGCAAACAAATATCAGGTCCATGGCTCAAGAAATACAAAATTGCAAAAAGCATGCTTTATCAAAATGGTATTATGCACTTTATGCCATTTTTGGATTAATTCAATGTGCAATGCTTCAAAAGTCAGAACAAGGCCATTATCCAATGTGTTTGCATTTAATTATGGAGTGTAGAAGGGATTAGGACCTGTAAAACCAAGTACAAGCATGCTTAGGACAAATTTGCAACTTGTACCAATGTGAAAAATGCCTTGAACAAAAGTGATAATTTGCCATTTTCATTTCTTCGATACTCCATAACCATACATGATCTTGGAGATTTCTTGGACATTTTGGAAAGCTTGTAACATGTTCTACAATCCATATTTGAAATTCATTTTGAGATTCCTCTTGGAACTAGGTGAAAAGTTGCCATGAAGTTAGGTCAAAAACCTGCCTAAACTAGGGCAAAATTTCACTAAGTTAAACAGTTTATGGACCTTTATTCACAAAATCATAACTTGAGACACAAGCATCTTTTGGGAAAACTTTGTGAATCAAAGTTGTAGATTTTGTGGAGGACTAAAACTTTAATGTTGGAAGTTTTATTTGAATCCAATTGCATCATGGTGAAAAAGTTGGGAAAAAATAAGAAATTTTCATAACTTAGAAAATATCTAAGTTATGAAAAATTTCAAACTTAAACCCTAATTTCCAAATTTAAGTTTCTTGGTGAAAAATTTTCATGTTTTGACACATTTTGATGAAATATGACCCTTGGCACTTGATTTTGACCAAAAAGTCAAAGTTTGACTTTTCAGTGTACAGTTGATTTTTGATCAGTTGACTGGAAAATTCATCTGTCAATCCAATGCATTTGAGATCTTTTGAACTATTTGATTAGGTCAAGATGATGCCATTGAGTCCTTGAAACCTGTCTTGAACCCAATTTGCCATTGGCTAGGTGAAAAATAAGAAATTGCCTTTCTTCAGTCAAAACCCTAAAAATGACCATTTTGCCCTTTTGATGATCTGATCAAATTTCTTGAGGAGTTGTGGTACAAACTTGATCAAATGGTTCATATGAGTCTATAATGTTAATGTGGATAAAATATTATGAGGTTTGACTGTAAATTGGCCATGGTTGACTTTTTCCCTAATATAGTTGATTTTTAGGTCAACTGTCCAATTGACTGGGCAAAAATTTGATTCAAGGCTTGAAACCTGGTATGAGCAATATTATATGTCCAACATGAAGTATGAAAGTCACATGAGGCATTGGAAGTCCAAAAATCCTTGTGCAAACTCAAACCCTAATTTCAGGTCATCAGTGCAAGGAGATGTCTTGAGCTGAGCAAACCCTAATCTGATCTTGAATCCAAGAAGTCTTGTGCGGAGAATCTTGATAAAATGAGAGGGAAAATTTTGGGGTACAACATAGTGATTCTGTGAGCGACTTAAAGTGTGTGAGAGGGCTCGAAAACGTTTGGTTTTGCTTGCTTTAGGTTGTGGAGACTGCCAGGAAACGAT
This sequence comes from Vicia faba, assembly GCA_948472305.1. Lineage (NCBI taxonomy): Eukaryota > Viridiplantae > Streptophyta > Magnoliopsida > Fabales > Fabaceae > Vicia > Vicia faba. The sequence goes on along the minus strand of OX451738.1, from coordinate 1,446,236,919 downwards.
TGAGATCGTTAAAGAGCCTTGAAACCGCCTCTAAGAGTGATTTCGAATTCACAATTTTTGCTTGTTTTTGCAAATTCTGTTTTTGACTCTATGCTTGATCTCCAACCTCGTTTTTGGTATGCCTCGCCTCCTTATGTATCACACAATGCATTAGGGTTGTTTCTTGTGTCCAAATCCCTCTCCATCAATGCTTTGAATATTGGTTTGATTTGCTTTGAAGATCTTTCCAAAATTGGTTCAAATCCAATCTCTTTGTACACAATTGCCTTGATACGAGTTTGATTAGTCCTAGCTGTATAATAAGACCTGCAATCATCACCAAATCCTTGGTTTCAATGTTTTTGGATTCTATTTGATTTAATTTGATTTAAATCAAATTAATTCAAATAAAAATCAAAATAATTAATAAAAATATGATATGGACACATGGCCAATACTATAGCACGTGGGCTATAATGCCAACTCAAAACAAGTGAAAAAGAATGGGCCCATTTGGCAAAATTTGAAGTTTTGGGGATAGTTGACTTTTGGCAATTTTGCAAAAAGGGTCAACTTCAACAATGTATAACTTCTTCAATTTTAACTCTTTGGAGGTGTTATTGGACTTTTTAGAAATCTTGATATGTCCTATAATCAACACTTTTGGTATCATTGCATTTTAATATTCCATGCTCATGTATGAAGCTTTGACAAAAAAGGTGTTTTTGTTGACTTTCAAAAATGACCTATAATGTCCAAATTCATAACTTCTTGTGAGTGCATATTTTGATCTTGGGAGATGAAAATGGATTGTAGGTAATTGAATCCTCTTCAAAATGAGATTTGGATGGGTAATTTCTCATAAAGTATGAGAAAGTTATGCTTGGTCAAAGTTGAGTTGACTTTTTCTACAAAACCCTAATTTAGCAACTTTTGAATCTTGATGAATTGTGAGCAATCCTTGATGAATCATAATCAAACCTTGATAAAATGATGAAATATACTTAAAAATGAGGATGTTGACCAAAAATCTTGAAGTTTAACTGTATGTGGGTCATAGTTGACTTTTGCCCTAGCACAATCGATTTTTGGACCTTTGAGCAATTGACTGAGCAAACTTCCTCTGCAAGGCTTGAAACTTGACATGGATGATCTTGATGACATATTAGGACAATGTTGAGCATTTGGGATCACTTGGACTCAAGGAACTTAATGCAACATGAAACCCTAATTTGGGGTAGACTGCCTTGGGAGAGAGCTTGTCTAGCCAACCCTTGGACTACCTTGAGAAATTTGGAGATCATTCTTGAAGTGTTTTGAGAAATATGGGAAGGAAAATTTTGGGGTACAACAGCTGACCCTGTTCAATTTTCTTAAACCTGAGGATGTAGATTGGCTTTCGTGCCTTTCGTGATCCGAAGGTGGAAGATGATTGAACACTAGAGTGCCCAGAAATTTGCACTCGCATGAAGTGGTAATTGTCTTGTGATGTCGAGAATGGGATTACATATTCCATTTGGAAATTGGTGACGGGAGGATGGGCTTAAAGATGCCATCTGAAGGAGTGTCGATCGCATAAGAGATTCCTTAGTGAGAGCTTGTATACTTGTTTGTTGTGGAAGATTCCGCTGGGGGAAGTCTGATCTTTGTTGAGAGAAGTAGAAATTTAGGGGCTTCGGCGTCCGTTATTCTGCTTGTGAGTCGTCTCTTGTTGATATTTAGGAACTTTGATCGTCCGTACTCAACTGAGGAATCATCTCTGTTGAGATTTAGGAACTTCGATCGTCCGTACTCAACGGAGGAAACGTCTTTGTCGATATTTAGGAACCCATCCGTAATTCAACTGAGGTAACATCTCGCAGAGATTTAGGAACTCGCTCGTAATTCAACTGAGGAAACATATCGCTGAGATTTAGGAACTTGTCCATAATTCAACTGAGGAAACATCTCTGTCGAGATTTAGGATCTCGTCCGTAATTCAACTGAGGTGTCGAGATTTAGGAACTCGTTCGTAATTCAACTGAGGTGTCGAGATTTAGGAACTTGCCCGTAATTTAACTACTTTGCTGAGATTTAGGAACTTTCCCGTAATTCAACTACTTTACTTAGATTTAGGAACTCATCTGTAATTCAACTACTTTGCTGAGATTTAGGAACTTGTCCGTAATTCAACTGCTTTGCCGAGATTTAGGAACTTGTCCGTAATTCAACTACTTTGATGAGATTTAGGAACTTACCCGTAATTCAACTACTTTGGTGAGATTTAGGAACTTGTCCGTAATTCAACTGCTTTGCTGAGATTTAGGAACTCTTCCGTAATTCAACTACTTTGCTGAGATTTAGGAACTCGTCCGTAATTCAACTACTTTGCTGAGATTTAGGAACTAGTCTATAATTCAACTACTTTGCTGAGATTTAGGAACTCGTTTGTAATTCAACTACTTTGTTGAGATTTAGGAACTCGTCCGTAATTCAACTACTTTGCTGAGATTTAGGAACTTGCCCGTAATTCAACTACTTTGCTGAGATTTAGGAACTTGTCCGTAATTCAACTACTTTGCTGAGATTTAGGAACTCGTCCGTAATTCAACTATTTTGCTGAGATTTAGGAACTCGTCCGTAATTCAACTGAGGTAAAAGCTTCATAGCTTGAACTTTGTGAGAATCTGATTGTATCTTTCCTGAAAGGTAAAGGTTAGCTGTATGTAATGCATGATATGTATCAAGCAATGATGTTCTCAAAATAAATGAGATTGTGTTGTATGATGCGTATATGCATGTGTCATGATGTATGAAAATGTAATGCTTTTTAGCTGGGGAAAATAAATCCCGGATAGCTGCTGGAGAAAAGAGTTGAATTCTTCGCTTTCGCTGGGGATAGTGAACGAAGATGATTGTGAGAATAAACCTGCAGAAGAGGATAAATCCACTGGGGAATAAACTGATGAGGAGATTACTCTGTGGGGAAGAGATGCTCTGTTGAAGATTCTGCTGATAAATTCAGCTGGGGATTGAAACAACCGGCTGAAAATCATCAAACAATGAAGTCGCCATCGAACATCTTTTATCCCACATGTAGGGAAAGGTAAACATCGAGAAAACCTGAGAAGGGAGAAGTCACGGTCTTGCGACCGAGAGATCGGGTAAGGGAGTCTGTTATGCGAGGGGAAGGTATTAGCACCCCACACGCCCGTAGTACTCTACGGTATCCACTCTTGTTGTCTATCTTATGGGTGTGTTTAATCTATGCTTACTGTCTACTATACTACTGGAGGGAAAATGTATGCAAAAGAAAAGAGAAAAGAATGTAGGGAAAAAAATTGTGCTCGCCTGGGCCCTACCCCAATGCCTATGTATCCTTTTTGAGGAATCAGAGCTACCGTAGTTCGGCTCATATGTTTTTGTTTTTTTATGTTTTTTATGGACAATGTTAATTCCGCCTTCTGCCGCAGCTTGACCTTTGGAGACTTATGCGTTGGCACAGAAGTAAACTAATCATGTCCTTACCTGAAAAGGGTTTTAGAGAAAAGGTGCTCGAGCGCACAAAATGATTTGAATTTGTTTTATATTTTTGTTACCTTGAAAAAGGGTTTAACTATGATTAGCATGTTTTTGATTTGCTAAGAAGAGAAGTTTTTGTTTTGAATGCACATGCAAAAGGGGAAGAAAAGAGTCTAAAGGAGACTAGCCTATTTCTAACCTAATGTTATCATACAATGGTAGCCCTATGGTTTGGATTAACAAAAGGGGAACGTCTACCTAATGTCAGCATGCATGGTTTACAACCTAAGGTCTAACTTGCGTCTGAACGGAGCAAGCACATCCTAAGGGAACATGGTATGTACAAGGATGAAGCAAGCAAGCCAGCAAAAAGAGCACACCTAAAGAGATCCTGCCTAGGTTAGCATGTCGAAGAAAAGTCTAAAAAATTATCCTATAGGGAGCATGCAATGAGAGCGAAGTCGTGATCTCAATTTCTAAATTGAGTGACTCATCGATCGGCAGGAAAGAATGGAAAGCGATAAAATCCTATAGGGAGCATGCACTAAGAGCAAAGTCGTGATCTCAATTGCTAAATTGAGTGACTCATCGATCGACAAGAAAGTAAACAAACACAAGCACAACACATATAGCAAATGAAGTGCGGAATGCCTGCTATAGGTCTTTAAACAGCGACTTCGAGCGCATACTCTTTATTTCCTACTTCACATGATATCTAGAAAGCGGTAAAGTGCGGAAATGAGTAATAAAATGAGAGTTATGGCGATACCGAACGGAGAAGGTCCGTTGCCTCTTCGAAGCCACACAAGTGATAAGAAAACTCTACCGAAAGCTGCTCCGCATGAGTGATCATAGAATTAATCTCCAAATATTCCATATTGCAAAAGTTGCATCAATATTCTATCACAAAATCTTAGATAAAGATGAAAACAAAAATGGTTACTAAACATAAACACTAATAGAAAATTCTAATTAAAATTCTAAAAAGAAATTCTAGAGAAATTCTATTATATACTACCACCTTTTTTATTATTTTTTTTAATCAATTAAGAGAGAAAAAAATTAAACTAGAAGAAAAACTAGAATAAAAAAAGTTAGCAAAGTCAAGGGGTGTGAATTTGGCACAGGGAGTATGGTCAGCAGTGTGGCCTGGGCGCAAGGCCCACCCAGATTGAGCCCAAAAGGATTTTTTTGTTTGCATTCAACTAAGCCTTAATTCCTACAATACAGGGAACTTGCAGCAAGAAGCCCAAAGCATGAATGTAGTTTGGTCTAGCCACCTAATCCCAACATAATATTTCCAATTAGCATTTGATTTATATTGAGTTAAACAAATAAACAAAAATTTAAACAAAATTATGCAGCGTATGGAGAGGGATTAGGGTTGTAATGCTGTCCCTTCACATCTTCGTGAAACAGAGCTTCTCTTCTTTCTCACAAACCAAACAGCGGCGCTTTTTCCTCTTTTCAACTCAGCTTACCCGATGAACTCCATTTTGCCGTCACAAATCTCCGATCAATGAAATCACAGCACCATCGTGGACTTATGTTCGACACCGCGTCTCTGTCTTGATTCAGGTTCGCTGATGTCCGCTGTTCGTCGTTTCCGCGGATCAACATTTCCACCGGCTTTACTCATCTCTGCTCCCTCCTTTCTCCGAGTCAACCTTCACTCACATCTCCGCTTTGCATTTGATTCATGACTTCTGTCTCGGCTTCGTTCTCATCTCTCTTGCGGTTCCGGATTCAGCGCAACACTAAATCGATCGGTGAAACCGAAGAAAAAAGAGTAAAACACGAAGGCTTGCTTGCAACGATCTGGAAAATGAAGAAGAGAAAACCAAAGAGGAGGTTCCACAGGTACGAAATTTCTCATGCCTTTCTTGTTGTTCTTGTGCTATCTTTTCCTTCTTCTCCTTCTAATTCCGTGATTCTGAGATTCTGTGTTGTTTGTTTGTTTTCACTGTGATGCGGCCGTGAGTGATGCAGCGAAGTAGGATTGAGAAAGAATGAATATAATGATGAACGAAGGTTTCGCGGTGTGGAATTGTTGCTGTAACGTTGATGAGGTTTGAGATGAAGATCGAAATTGTATGATGAAGAAGCGATTGAAGAAGTGTTGATGATTGAAGAATGAAAGATGAAGATGTACATTGGTTGCGGATTGTTGAAGGTGCGATGGAGGTTGAGGATCGATGATGAGGTGAGTGGAGAATGAAAAATGAGGAGAATGAAGATAATTTAGAGGTGAGTTCTTCGGTTTTTTCTTTGTGTGATGTGTTGTGTGAATAATCAATCTTGTGAATATCAATTCTGTTATATCTGGAAAGTTTGTTAGAGTTTCTCTGAAAGTTAGTTATGAGGACTGGTTTTCAGTTAGCTTTCTGTTATGATTGGTTATGGAGGGATCTTTCTGTTTTGTTAGCAGGTAGGGAAATGGTTTTGACAGTTAAGGGTTGTTAGAAAATGGTAGTTGGAATTGTTATGTGCAGGGTTTTTTAGAGAATGGTTAGGGAAAATTCTGTTTTGGCTATTGTAGTTTGTTTGTTATTCTGTTAACAGTTACAGTAGGGCTATTCCTATTTTCTGTTAGCAAGTTATAGAATTGGTTTGGTTTTATGAATTGAATTGTTTTCTTGGTCTGATTTTTCTACAGGGTCTTGGATTTATGAGTGTTACACTGGTTTTGGTCATGAAGAAGGTAATGAAGATGGAAGCAACAAGGTCGTATTTCAAACACAACAAGGCCACACAAAAAGCGATGATGAGAATCAATATATGCACCTTTAAGTGTATTTCTTATTTTTGCAGTATATTTTTGGATATTGTAAATGGTGTTGGGTATTTGTAATGTATGATTCAATGTAACATAAAATATGAATTCTTTTGTAAAGAAGCTTGCTTCCACTTTCATGATGAATATTCTAAAGAAATGGCTTTGAACCCTCTTTTAATATTTGGTGGAAATTTGAATGAACCTTGAATGTTCTTGAATGGTCATGTCTTAAAAATTTGGATTGAAGCTTGTGACTTGTTCTTTGATTTCAAGATAAACAAGGAATGAATTACCCGTACTTTAAAACTTTGATCATCTTTATAATTCCGCAATTCCAAATCTCCATGAAAAGTTCAAATCACCTTGAGACCTTAACTTCCGATTTCAAATTATCATTCCATTCACAAACCCTTGACTTGACAACTAATACCATATCAATGCCTTAAAGAACCATCAAGGAATGAATATGGAAGTATACATGACCATGATGGCTTTGACATGAACATCCAATGAATCTCAGTTGATGGGTATTGCAAGCTCAAAACTTCATGAATAAGAAACCATAATCCTCTCGACTTGGGTGCCTTTTGAATGAAGGAACCTCTTGAGATATTAACCAGAACCAAAACATCAACTTAATAAGATCCTTAGCTGATGGTGACAACCTTGTACCTTAATGGGGGAGAAGTTCCCAATAATCAAGAATCTAAACCCTAGTTCCGTAAACCACAGTTACTTGGGAAACCCACTGATTCAAGCCTGGGTGACGATGAGGACCATCAAAGCCATAGAAACCCTAATTCCATCATATCACTGATTCCATGCCAAATTATGTTGTTAGCGAATGTATGCAATGTTAAATGACCTAATGGAGATATGTACATGAGAAAAGCGCGACAATGCATAAACCAGATAAAAGTAGAAGGGTAGGACAAATTTGGGGTATTACAGCTGCCCCTATTTAATCGTCTTAAACTTGAAAGTATGATTGGCACATGCCTTTCGGAAGTTCAAGGTTGAAGATGATTAAATATCAATGCCAAAAATTTGTCCTGAGAGAGAGTAAGTGTTTTCTTTATTTATTTTGGTGTCTGCTGGGGGAATTTTTTTTTTGTTTTTTCAATGAAGGGACAAAGATTGGACTTGTAACGTGGCCTGATGCCAATACAAGACAAATGGTTGGTATGAAAAGACAGAGGACGAGGTCTACGGGCGACCTACGATCCTAAGGTGACACGTGAGAGTGATTTGACAGAGAACCTAGCCAAAGGGCGATCTCAGGTTCTAAGACAAAGTATATGGAAAGAACCTAGCCAAGAGGCAATCTCAGGTTCGACGACGATTTGAGGGAAGAACCTATCCAAGAGGCGATCTCAGGTTCTAAGAAGGTGATCTGAGGAGGAACCTAGCCAAGAGGAAATCTCAGGTTCGACAGTGATCTATGGGAAGAACCTAGCCTATGGGCAATCTCAGGTTCGACGATGATCTATGGGAAGAACCTAGCCTAGAGGAGATCTCAGGTTCGACGAAGGAAACATGGATTACAACACGATGATTGTTTAAATAAGCGACAAGGACGAGCATCAAGAAAGGTTAAACACGGACGAGTGTTTGAATCAATACAGGTGAGTATTGAAAGAAGATACAAATGAGTATCAAAGGTTAAACACGAATGGGTGTTTGAATCAATACAGACGAGTATTGAAAGAAGATATGGACGAGTATCAAAGGTTAAACACGGACGAGTGTTTGAATCAATACGGACGAGTATTGAAAGAAGATACATATGAGTATAAAAGGTTAAACGCGGACGAGTGTTCGATTCAATACGGACGAGTATTGAAAGAAGATACAGGCGAGTATCAAAAGGTTAAACACGGACGAGTGTTTGATTCAATACGGACGAGCATTGAAAGGAGATACATATGAGTTTCAAAGGTTAAACACGGACGTGTGTTTGATTCAATACGGATGAGTATTGAAAGAAGATACGGACGAGTATCAAAAGTTAAACACGGACGAGTGTTTGAATCAATACGGACGAGTATTGAAAGGAGATACGGACGAGTATCCAAGGGTAAACACGGACGAGTGTTTGAATCAATACGGACGAGTATTGAAAAAAGATACAGGCGAGTATCAAAAGGTTTAAACATGGACGAGTGTTTGATTCAATACCGACGAGTATTGAAAGAAGATATGGACGAGTATCAAAGGTTAAACAAGGACGAGTGTTTGAATCAATACGGACGAGTATTGAAAGAAGATACAGACGAGTATCAAAAGGTTAAACACGGACGAGTGTTTGAATCAATACGGACGAGTATTGAAAGAAAATACAGGTGAGTATCAAAAGTTAAACACGGACGAGTGTTTAATTCAATACGGACGAGTATTGAAAGAAGATACAGACGAGTATCAAAGGTTAAACACGGACGATTGTTTGATTCAATACGGACGAGTATTGAAAGAAGATACGGACGAGTATCAAAAGTTAAACACGGACGAGTGTTTGAATCAATACGGACGAGTATTGAAAGGAGATACGGACGAGTATCAAAGGTTAAACACGGACGAGTGTTTGAATCAATACGGACGAGTATTGAAAGGAGATACGGACGAGTATCAAAGGTTAAACACGGACGAATGTTTGAATCAATACGGACGAGTATTGAAGGAAGATACAGACGAGTATTAAAGGGTAAACACGAACGAGTGTTTGAATAACTGACCCGGTTGGGTGTTTAGGAAACTTGACACATACGAGTGTTTAGGAAATTTGACACATACGAGTGTTTAGGAAACTGACTACCAGACAAGAACTGGGTTTAGAATGACAAAGTGTATTGATTTTGTTTGGCATTGAAAAGGTGAAGGTCACTGATTGAGGACTTTGGGCATGATACCCTCCTGTAGGGACGTACTGTTGTCCTTGAATAATTCAAGTCTTTCGTGTAAGGTACCTGATCTGGCTTATGCTTCGTATGCATGTTTGAATTTCTTTTGATGCAAAGATCCACTCTGATGGATCAGCTACGCGCTTTTGAGGATGCAATGTTATGTAATGATAACTATATGTAATGCGAAGAAGTAAACTTCATGGGGATAAGAGAAAGCTTGCTGGGAGCCATTGCTTATCACTGGGGATGTCAATACATATCGACGTTGGAAGTCTGCAGTATCAAAGGTTGTTGGGGATACTGATAAAAATTTGCCCTGGGGAGCTCTTGAAGACCAAAGATCATTGTTGGTTCTGCTGAGGATTGAATCACGGACGAAGCGAGTCTTCGGGTACGCTGCTGGATTCTGAATCATACTGTTCGGGAAGAGATAATCTGGCTAGACTTCCAAACATCCTAAATTGTCGAGGTGATGATAGAACTGAATATGCCGAAGAATGGATATTGAACACCATGTGAATCTCTTTGAATACATGCCCCAAGTTTACGCACACTGGGGGGTTATCTCTTGAATCACTTGGGGATAAGAGATGGGCGTGGACGCTTATGAATGCCCCGGTTTAGCTCTACGAAGGCCCCTGTTTAGCTCTGCGTATGCCCCGGTCTGGCTCTGCGAATGCCCCGGTTCAGCTTTACTGGGGATGCTCTTGATTAACTCCATTGAGGATGCATTTGCGCATGCTGAGTCAAATGGCGACTCCGAATTTCCAAATTCACTTGGGGAATCAGGTTTGAAATTGTCTGCAGGAGATGAAGGCAGCTTCGTGTGCTGGCTAAGGTCAGTGTGACTGTCATGGTGCTTTTAGCTTGATCGTAGTCTTGTGCAACATAATTGACTTGAGCAACTAAGTACGGATGAGGAATGCTCCTGTCCGGAGTATCTCTAAGAAGATCTATGTTGAATAGAAGACCAGAATATTCGTGCCACAATACGATATGAGGTGGCCTGCCCCAAGGTCTTGAGTCACGAAATAAACTTCTCTTGATTACATCCTTCTTGGAGAGATTTGTCGAATCTCGACGTAACTGCCCCAGGTTGAATGAATTCGGAATAGATTTCTCGATGTGATAGCCTCTGATGCATCGAACTTGAAGAGATTTATCGATGTGATAGCCTTTGATTGATAGCTTGAAGAGATTAATCAACGTGATAACCTCTGATTGGTCTAGCTTGAAGAGATTAATCGGCGTGATAACCTCTGATTGACAGCTTGAAGAGATTAATCGACGTGATAACCTCTGATTGGTAGCTTGAAGAGATTAATCGACGTGATAACCTCTGATTGGTCGAGCTTGAAGAGATTAATTCTCGACTTGATTGCCCCAGGTTGGCAGGCTCTGCTAACTTCATCCCTGAATTGTACTCAGACTGTGAAGTACTAAGATGTTTTCTCTGGACAAAATCACTGGTTAACATGCTACTGGATAAGTCATTTCTCTTGTGGTAGCTGACTCTTGCTTCAACAGGGTATTCAAGCCTCTCTTCTGTGACAAGATTGAGCTCTTTACCGATTTTTCAATGTGTAAACTTACTTGATGTCAATCAGTTGTTTTGTATGCAGAAGAATGTTTATTAGGAGAATGATAATTCTAATGCAGCACATATGTAAGTCTTGAAGTTTGAAAAAACTTTGAATGAAATGACATCACACCTCTGTTGTGAACGAGTCACTAGCTAGAGAGAAACATTTGCAAATTCTTTTTTATGAAAGATAATGCAAGCATATGATGCCAAAACAGATATTGGAACGTACCTCTTAGGAGTCAGTTTAACGCTATCTCGTTGTAACACGATTTCAAATTGACCCATGCTTCAGTTAGGGATTTGAAAGGGTTGTAACGTGGCCTGGTTCACGGTTTTAGAAAAAAGGATTTAAGGCTCAAAATTATTTGGTGCCCACCCATTCTCTATGATGTTCTCCATTCCTACGTTCAGTTAACCTGATATAAGCATTCATCTCTCGAGAAGAGTTTGCAATGTTTGAGGAATCACTGTGGTTTCTTGGACACGACAATCACTAACTTCTGATTTTGGTGTCTGATCAGACGACTTTGTTCTTTGATGAGGATTTTCATTGGTAATCCTTTTCTCGCCTTTTAGGATTTTCGATTTCTTTCTTGCTTTCCCTAATTTTTGCCTGGACAAATTCTTTTGAATTTCGATTTGGAAGTCCAACGGGATGCCCCAATTTTTGCCTAAGCGACTTGTTTTCAAGTTTTGACTTAGCGGGGATTTCTGTTTCTTTCTTATTCATATTTTTCATTTTGAACAAGTCGTTGATCTTTGCGTTGTTTTTGATTTGTTGGTAGTGATCGTGACTGCCTGAGTCTTTAGTAGATGAGGGATAGCCCTTATAGTATTGTCATTTGTTGACCTCTTGATGTGCGGGAGATACCCATTGGGGTATCGTTAGTTGATGCACATTGCTGATAGACGAAGGTTAACCATTGTGGTTTTAACTTTCCTTGACCTTTTGATGGAAAACCATTGTTGTATCCTTGGATGCACACTCTTGATGAGTTCTGAATGCTTGATCAGATTGACTGAACACTACCCGCCCGAAGGTTAAAATGAGGGTTTTTTCTGAATAGAAAAGAAACTCCTACTTCGAAGGCTCAGAGGGGTTAACGAGGGTCTATCTCCCTTATATCTTCGGTGTTTAGGGATTTGAATCAAGGCCTGTACATCGCCAGCAGGGTCTTACTCAAAAGCGTACCAACCAGAGATTTTGCATTTTCAGATTATCATCATCCTTCTTTGAATCTTTACCTAAGCATAAGACTAGGAAATTTGGCATCAATATGCAAGTAAAACATTTAAAGAGTGATAACGAATGGATGAGTAAAAAATAAAGGAACACTTCAAGACAAGCATACTTATTGCATTAAGATTTTCGTTCAAAAACAGACAAATTTCTATATACAGGCAATGTTTAAACAAACAAGCAAGAATGCAAAAGAAAATGCGGTAAAGAAGCCAATGATTGCCACTGTTGAGGAGACTTGACTCCATATGGACTTGCTAATTCTGACAACTTTCTGTAGTCTTGATGCTTGAGTGTGCGAGATAATTCCCCTTCAGATCTGATGTGAACACAGTAGTCTCTAGATTGAGCCTGTCTTGGACTCTGTCTCTGGATGACATACCTTCAATCGAATGGCTAGGTTCCCCAGTATAATATGCATCACCAAGCATATCATGTCCTAAAGAAATAATTGACATCATCATCAGAGTTTCCATGACCTGGCTTATCTGAGTATTTAATCCATTATCTTCCTGCTTGAAGAAGTTCCTGACTACGAGCTAGAGCTTGCATGTATATTGCTTGGATTGACCTCTGAGCATGTGCGGTGAGAAATAAGGTTGAACCTTTGAATAGAAAGCCCCAGGTCTGAATAAGAATCCCCAATCTTTGGGTACCTGTCATGAATGCATGAATATGCATAGGGTGTATGAATGAATGCCATGTCATGTTCTGTCATTTTCGAGGAATTTGCGTGCTTTGATTTTGATTTTGCGCAAGTAAGGGGTGGAAAAGTTTAGCACAAGACTTGTAAATGTGATTCCTTGGAAATAATAGAACATGTATGTTAAGCATGTGGTTAGCCATGTTATGTATGCAAAGGCATGAGATCAAAAAGGATCAAGGTTTCATCATTCCTGAATATGATTGCTGTACTGTTCTGAACCATGTGAGTGTCATCAGATCAAAGGTCCGACACAACTTCTGCATATATAAGAACCAAGTACCACGTGGATCTCCCATTGTACGGGATCAAGGCTTCTGGAACATCGAATACTGTTGAGCATTTCTGAACATGCTGGGAATACCAAGATTGAAGGCTTGAATGAACCTCCAGGTAAACAAGTCAGGAACTCAGAAAATAAATCTGAGAACCATACGGTCACCAACAGGATATAGCATCTGCATAAAGTCATAACAAAAATCCAGAATATAGCCATTAGAACCAATAGTCATCGTCTGATCATAGTAACCATCTGTACCTGTGATAAGAATTCCCTCCCCGCTCACGGGTGAAAACTAGGTCAGGGTAAGGCAATGGTAACTCAAAATCGAGGGTACTCCTGAAAAACTATCGCCGTATCACCTAAGTGAAAACGATAGCCCCTCATTTGTACCTCATCTGAGCGTGGACGACATGGCGGTGATAGTGAGACCTAAGTCACTAGCCGTTCATGTTCCACTCTATTCCTAGGGTTCCTATGGTATACAACTCTGGCCTGAGTATTGGGCCTTTTATCTCATAGTAACACCCACCCAATAAGAAGAATATCCAGTACAACAGTAATATAAGGAAGACAGTAAAATGCAATGCATACATATGCTTAAGTATATACAAAATGAGTGAATAAACTGAAAGCATGAAGATAAACACCCAAAGAAAAGAAATCAAGATCTAGGAGCGACTCCGGGATGGACCAGCATTTGGTCGACCTGTCCCCAGTGAAGTCGCCAGCTGAAACAACCGGCTGAAAATCATCAAACAATGAAGTCGCCATCGAACGTCTTTTATCCCACATGTAGGGAAAGGTAAACATCGAGAAAACCTGAGAAGGGAGAAGTCACGGTCTTGCGACCGAGAGATCGGGTAAGGGAGTCTGTTACGCGAGGGGAAGGTATTAGCACCCCACACGCTCGTAGTACTCTACGGTATCCACTCTTGTTGTCTATATTATGGGTGTGTTTAATCTATGCTTACTGTCTACTATACTACTGGAGGGAAAATGTATGCAAAAGAAAAGAGAAAAGAATGTAGGGAAAATAAAATTGTGCTCGCCTGGGCCCTACCCCAATGCCTACATATCCTTTTTGAGGAATCAGAGCTACCATAGTTCGGCTCATATGTTTTTGTTTGTTTATGTTTTTTATGGACAATGTTAATTCCTCCTTCTGCCGCAGCTCGACCTTTGGAGACTTATGCGTTGGCACAGAAGTAAACTAATCATGTCCTTACCTAAAAAGGGTTTTAGAGAAAAGGTGTTCGAGCGCACAAAATGATTTGAATTTGTTTTGTATTTTTGTTACCTTGAAAAAGGGTTTAACTATGATTAGCATGTTTTTGATTTGCTAAGACGAGAAGTTTTTGTTTTGAATGCACATGCAAAAGCGGAAGAAAAGAGTCTAAAGGAGACTAGCCTATTTCTAACCTAATGTTATCATACAATGGTAGCCCTATGGTTTGGATTAACAAAAGGGGAACGTCTACCTAATGTCAGCATGCATGGTTTACAACCTAAGGTCTAACTTGCGTCCGAACGGAGCAAGCGCATCCTAAGGGAACATGGTATGTACAAGGATGAAGCAAGCAAGCCAGCAAAAATAGCACACCTAAAGAGATCCTGCCTAGGTTAGCATGTCGAAGAAAAGTCTAAAAAACTATCCTATAGGGAGCATGCAATGAGAGCGAAGTCGTGATCTCAATTTCTAAATTGAGTGACTAATCGATCGGCAGGAAAGAATGGAAAGCGATAAAATCCTATAGGGAGCATGCACTGAGAGCGAAGTCGTGATCTCAATTGCTAAATTGAGTGACTCATCGATCGACAAGAAAGTAAACAAACACAAGCACAACACATATAGCAAATGAAGTGCGGAATGCCTGCTACAGGTCTTTAAACAGCGACTTCGAGCGCATGCTCTTTATTTACTATATCACATGATATCTAGAAAGCGGTAAAGTGCGGAAATGAGTAATAAAGTGAGAGTTATGGCGATACTGAACGGAGAAGGTCTGTTGCCTCTTCGAAGCCACACAAGTGATAAGAAAACTCTACCGAAAGCTGCTCCGCATGAGTGATCATAGAAATAATCTCCAAATATTCCATATTGCAAAAGTTGCATCAATATTCTATCACAAAATCTTAGATAAAGATGAAAACAAAAATGGTTACTAAACATAAACACTAATAGAAAATTCTAATTAAAATTCTAAAAAGAAATTCTAGAGAAATTCTATTATATACTACCACCTTTTTTATTATTATTTTTGTTTATCAATTAAGAGAAAAAAAATTAAACTAGAAGAAAAACTAGAATAAAAAAAGTTAGCAAAGTCAATGGGTGTGAATTTGGCATAGGGAGTATGGTCAGCAGTGCGTCCTGGGCGCAAGGCCCACCCAGATTGAGCCCAAAAGGATTTTTTTGTTTGCATTCAACTAAGCCTTAATTCCTACAATACAGGGAACTTGCAGCAAGAGGCCCAAAGCATGAATGTAGTTTGGTCCAGCCACCTAATCCCAACATAATATTTCCAATTAGCATTTGATTTATATTGAGTTAAACAAATAAACAAAAAGTTAAACAAAATTATGCAGCGTATGGATAGGGATTAGGGTTGTAATGGTGTCCCTTCACATCTTCTTGAAACAGAGGTTCTCTTCTTTCTCACAAACCAAACGGCGACGCTTTTTCCTCTTTTCAACTCAGCTTACCCGATGAACTCCATTTCTCTGTCACAATTCTACGATCAATGAAATCGCAGCACCGCCATGGACCTATGTTCGACACCGCGTCTCTATCTTAATTCAGGTTCGCTAATGTCCGTTGTTCGTCGTTTCTGCGGCTCAATGTTTCCACCGACTTTACTCATCTCCGCTCCCTCCTTTCTCTGAGTCAACCTTCACTCACATCTCTGCTTTGCATTTGATTCATGACTTCCCTCTCGGCATCGTTCTCATCTCTCTTGCGGTTCCGGATTCAGCGCAATAGTAAATCGATCGGTGAAACCTAAGAAA
The DNA here is from genome assembly GCA_948472305.1 of Vicia faba. Lineage (NCBI taxonomy): Eukaryota > Viridiplantae > Streptophyta > Magnoliopsida > Fabales > Fabaceae > Vicia > Vicia faba. The sequence goes on along the minus strand of OX451738.1, from coordinate 1,446,220,946 downwards.
AAAGAGTAAAACACGAAGGCTTGCTTGCAACGATCTGGAAAATGAAGAAGAGAAAACCAAAGAGGAGGTTCCACAGGTACGAAATTTCTCATGCCTTTCTTGTTGTTCTTGTGCTATCTTTTCCTTCTTCTCCTTCTAATTCCGTGATTCTGAGATTCTGTGTTGTTTGTTCATTTTCACTCTGATGCGGTCGTGAGTGATGCAGCGAAGTATGATTGAGAAAGAATGAATATAATGATGAAAGAAGGTTCCGCGGTGTGGAATTGTTGTTGTAACGTTGATGAGGTTTGAGATGAAGATCGAAATTGCATGATGAAGAAGCGATTGAGGAAGTGTTGATGATTGAAGAATGAAAGATGAAGATGTACAGTGGTTGCGGATTGTTGAAGGTGCGATGGAGGTTGAGGATCGATGATGATTGGTGATGAGGTGAGTGGAGAATGAAAAATGAGGAGAATGAAGATAATTTAGAGGTGAGTTCTTCGGTTTTTTCTTTGTGTGATGTGTTGTGTGAATAATCAATCTTGTGAATATCAATTCTGTTATATCTGGAAAGTTTGTTAGAGTTTCTCTGAAAGTTAGTTATGAGGACTGGTTTTCAGTTAGCTTTCTGTTATGATTGGTTATGGAGGGATCTTTCTGTTTTGTTAGCAGGTAGGGAAATGGTTTTGACAGTTAAGGGTTTTTAGAAAATGGTAGTTGGAATTTGTTATGTGCAGGGTTTTTTAGAGAATGGTTAGGGAAAATTCTATTTTGGCTATTATAGTTTGTTTGTAATTATGTTAACAGTTACAGCAGGGCTATTCCTATTTTCTGTTAGCAAGTTATGGAATTGGTTTGGTTTTATGAATTGAATTGTTTTCTTGGTTTGATTTTTCTACAGGGTCTTGGATTTATGAGTGTTACACTGGTTTTGGCCATGAAGAAGGTAATGAAGATGGAAGCAACAAGGTTGTGAAATTCTGGCTACAGATACTCAATGTCACGTCCAATGTTATGACACCGTATCTGACTTACTATATGACAGTAAATACAAAAGCAGTAAATAACACAGTCAATTGTTTACCCAGTTCAGTGTGCAACAACACCTACTCTGGGGGCTACCAAGCCAGGGAGAGAATCCACTATAAGAGATGTTAATTCAGGAATAAACCAACCAGTTTATCTCCTTCACTTAAGACCTACCCAATGCAATTCTAATCTAAGTACAACTTAAACCTGAGTTCCTACTCACTCCCCCTCAATCACAGCAGTGATACATAAACCAATTTGACTTGAGATTTGATGAAGACACTCTTCAAAACACACACTTGATTAAGCTTCACAGCTTTTTAATCAAGTAACACAATCACTCATGCTTCACAGCTTTGAGTGATGTACACAACTAACTTGACTCTGCTTCACAGCTTTAGTCAAGTAACATTCAAACACTCTTGCTTCAAAGCTTTGAGTGCTACACAACCCTTACAATTGAAACCTATTCCAAGACACTTATCACAATGATAATTGCTTGGAGTACAATAAACAAATCTATACAGATTACAAACTTGATCTTCTAATCAATCAGCAGGGATGACTTCAAAAACCGCAGCTCTGTTGAATATATAGCAGCTGCAACTTCAGTTAGGGTTTCCAAAAACCTAGGGTTGATTCCGTTTGACCTTAAGACCAGGTCACAGTACTTTATTGATCAGGTTAGGATTGAGCTAGGTTACTCCTCAGAAAACGCAGGATTCTGTTTAGGAAGGACTGAGTTATTTCCTGAAAAAACTCAGACTTATCCAATCCTGTAATCCTGCTAGTTCAGAACAGGATGTCATAACATCTGTTATGACATCTGAGAAAACCTGTCTACTGATTAGCAAAATGTGATCATTTTGCAAACATGCTCAGATACACACTTATAAACATCAGTATTTGAGTTACAATATTTTTCTGCACATGTACCTAAAGAGTTAGTACAACCTGAACTAGAATGTTATGACATCAGTCATGACATTCACACATACACTTGGAATTTACCAAAAATGCAAGCCAATACCTAAACACCTACAAACTCCCCCTTTGGCAGATTTTTGGCTAAAGTCCCTAAACAATCAAAGATAGATAGATAGCAGCAGAAATAAGTGACAGCAGAAAAATATAGTGTTAAGTACTAATTAAGCAGTACCAAAAATATTCTCCCCCACTTTAGCCACAAATGGGCCAAAGATTACATGTTTATAAAGTTATACAGTTATCCAAGACAAAATAATGAGATCAGCAGCAGACAACAGCAGAACATACTTCCAAACTCCACCAGCAACACCACCAAGCAGCAATCATCCTTCAAGTACTGTCATCAGACTCAGAGGAGCCAATTTCTTCAATGTTGAGCTGTCCTTCATCTTCTTCCCTCCTGCTTTCTTCAGCTTCTTCCTTTTCTAGCCTGGCAATTAGAGCTTCTAGGGTCCTTTTTCTAGCATCCAGATCTTTGCAAGTTTCTTTTAAAACAGCTATGACATCTGATGTTTTGGACTGAATCTTTGCAGACGATGTCTCAGCTGATGTTATGACAATGTCTGGAGCATGGGATCCCTGAAACAGTTTGTAGTTCAGGCCAAGGGCAGGGGCTCTTTTGCAGACTGTATCTCTTGCTACAAGGATGTCAGGATATTGTGCAAGGATGATTCCACAAAGGAGGGAGGGAAAAGCAATTGGTCCTTTGACAGCATAACTGCCAGCATGCTTCACGGTTTGTTCAAAGATGTACCTTCCATAGTCAAAGGCAGTCTTGGTTCCTACAACATAGATAAATCTCCCCAATCCTGTGGAGATGGTTGATTTGTGATTTGTAGGCACCCAGTTTGCTGCACCTATTTTATGCAAGATGGCAAATTTCATGCTGAGTTTACTAGCATTCAGCTTCCCTTTCAATGGCCAGTACTTTACTTGCCTGGCAGTGATGGTCAAGCACACTTCATTGTCAGTTGCCTCTAGATCAGGACAGTCTTTATTTGTTCTTCCAAGAAACTTGTTGATTTCTGATGGAGAGAACTTGACCCTTCTTCCTCTAACAAACACACTCTCAAAATCAGCTGACCTCCCATCAGCACAATCATTGGACAGGTTCACTACAAACTCCTTAACCAGATTTTCATAACATTTGCTGAACTTCATCACTGTCTTCATTAGCCCAACATTCCTGATCAGATCCATGATGTCTTTGCACTCCAAGGCATCATTGTTGAGTTCTCTCTCCAAGGCTATTCTCTTCAAGCAAACATACTTCCATCTGTTTGCATTATCAGGATGATGAAAGGAGATGTTGTCTGTTGGCACTTCAGGCACTCTAGCAATCTTGCTGGAGGGGAGCTTTCTTCTGATAGGAGTATTGTCAATGTCAATCTCAAATTCTGATTCATCATCAGAGTCAGAAGTTTCAGGTTCTTTTCTTTTCTTGGAGATTGGTTGTCTAGCAGTCAGCACCTGTGCCTTCTTCCCTTTTGTCTGAATTTTTTTCAGCCATCCCTTCAGCCTTGGATTTCTTAGGTTTAACAGTCTCACTACTTTTTCTTTTCATCAATCTCCTAGCAATGCTAGGGTTCACATTAGCAATCAGTTCATTATCTGAGTAATCTTCATCCACATCAATGATAGGTGGACAAGCAGCCTTTTCAGAGGGATTCTGAATGTTGTCTTTTGGTGTCACAACATCCTCAGTGACATCTATATTTTCAGAACCTTCCACATTTGGACTTTCAGATTGATTCAAAGGGATAGAAATCCCCGGTACAGATTGGTTGCCACTCAGAATGCTAGTAACCAGTCTAGCAATAGCTTGGTGTACTTGAACTGTTCCTTCTTTATTAGGTATAGGAGATGAAGGAAGAGAAGAATTACCAGAGACTGTAGCTTGAGCTCTTCCTGCATGTCTGGTCCTGAGCTTCTTGACTCTGGCTGGGTTAGTTGCCATCTCCCTGAGAGGAGTGACCTCAAGTACTTCAGATTCTATGCATGTCGTGATTGCCCTAGAATCTTGATCAGATGACGATGATGATGAGTGAGACGAAGCCGCCATAGTGGAAGACGATGTCTGAGACATTGTGTTTAACGTTGAACAGTTTGAGAGAACTCTTTGATTGGAAGGAGGAAACAGGTTGCAAGGATGAGAGAGGTAGGGAGTACAAGGGAGTCTCTTCAACTTCTTAAGGCTTTTGAAGGAATTGTGAATGAATATGATTAACCCACTGAATATAGACTTAATAGAATTAATCCCTTCAACCCTTGTTTTCAGCAAAACTAATTGCTATAATTTAACATGTTGGTGAATACCCAGTCTGCCCCTCAAATTTTCAAGTTTATTTTCAACAAGCACCTTGGTAGAGGAATCAGTCAGCTGAAGCTTAGAGAAGCTATGTTCTAGTTCAAGTGACTTATTCTCTTCAAAGTCAATAGGGTTCAAGGAGATGTTGAATGTTTTCAGATTATCACACCACAATGTCACAACATCTTGTGTAACATTGTACTTAGGTAGCATCTGTTTTGACCAGATGTTTTGAGAACAGAATTTTTCAGACTTGTTCTTTGCCATATCACACATATTATCAGCCTGTAGTTTTGGAGTTCTTCTGACAGCTTCCATAGGAATAGCTCTTTTTATTCTTCCAAGCTTATGCTGCCACTGTTTCATCTCTTTTTCTTCTTTGATGATTTGACTCATAGTGGAGATATCAGTGTTCTCAGGCTGCCACACATAACAGTTATTTTTGGATTTGATTCCTCTCATTACAACATCTAGTTTTTCATTAACTACTAGACATTCAGATCTTGAGAAGTTGACCATGAATCCTAGATCACATAATTGACTGATGCTAATGAGATTAGTAGTCAATCCTTTTACCAGCAGTACCTTATTCAGACTTGGAACTCCAGGGTAGTCCAAATTGCCAACTCCTTTGACTTCTCCTTTAGCACCATCTCCAAAGGTCACAAAACTGGTGGTGTGAGGCATAACATTATTGAGGAGATTTTTGAATCCAGTCATGTGTCTGGAACATCCACTGTCAAAGTACCAATCTTCCTTTGCAGAGATCTTCAGGGAAGTGTGAGCTATTAGTGCAGTAGCCTTTTTCTTCCATTGAGGAGTGTGTGGTACCCTTTTCGACTTAGGTTTGACATCTGAGTTCTGATTCGGATATCCATGTAATCTGAAGCAGAAGGGCTTTATGTGACCATATTTCCCACAATGATGACATCTCCATCTTTGGTACCTCTTCTTCATATGTCTCTGTCCCTGATGTTGAGAGTAATGTTGAGACATCCGTTTTGACATTTGCTTCCTGGTAACAAATTTCTTTGTTTCCACAAATCCTAGGCCAGATTTATTTCCCATATTTTGTCCAGCCTGAAGAATCTCTTCCAATTTGTCTGTTCCATTGGTCAACATCTTGACTGATTTGGTCATTTGATTCAGTTGTGAGTTCAGCAGTTGAACTTCTCCTTCTAAATGACTTATAGTTTCAAGATTTGCTCTCTTTTCAGCCTCCAGCTTTACAATGAGTTTTGATTGTTTCTCATTTTGCACACAGACTTCACCACTTCTGATACACAATTTCTTGTAGGTATCAGCCAGTTCCTCAAATGTTACTTCTTCATCACTGGTGTCACTTTCAGAAGTACAAACACTAGTTAGGGCAGTAACTAGTTTGGCAGATTCTTCTTCAGAATTGCTTTCTGAATCATAGTCAGACCAGGTAACAGTCATTCCTTTCTTTTGCTTCTTAAGAAAGGTAGGACATTCAGCTCGAATATGTCCATATCCTTCACATCCATGGCATTGAATACCTCTGCCTTGGTTTCCCTTATCTTCTGACCTTGGTCTTCTGCTGTCAATGTCAGAAGGAATGTTATGAACATTAGACTTTGACTTTGGGTCCATTCTTTTGATGAGCCTGTTGAACTGTCTTCCAAGCATGGCAATGGCTTCTGATATGTTTTCTTCTTCATCTTTCTTGTATTCAACATCAGTGTTGGATACAAGTGCTATGCTTTTGTTCTTCTTGTCACCATTATCAGTGATCCCCATCTCAAAAGTCTGAAGAGACCCAATAAGTTCATCCACTTTTAACTTGCTAATGTCCTGGGCTTCCTCTATGGCAGTTACCTTCATTGCAAATCTTTTAGGCAAGGATCTGAGAATCTTCCTCACCAGTTTTTCTTCTGACATTTTTTCTCCCAGTGCTCCTGAGGTGTTGGCAATCTCCAAGATGTTCATGTGAAACTCATGAATGGTTTCATCTTCCATCATTTTTAGATTCTCAAACTTAGTGGTCAACATCTGAAGCCTTAACATTTTTACTTTGGAAGTGCCCTCATGAGTAGTTTTGAGAGTATCCCAAACTTCCTTGGCCAGTTCATATTGATGTACTAGTCTGAAGATGTTTCTATCTATTCCATTGAACAAGGCATTTAAAGCTTTTGAATTTCCCAGAGCTAACTCATCTTCTTCTTTACTCCAATCTTCTTCAGGCTTCAGACTGATTGTCCCATCTCTTTCAGTTATGGTGGGATGAATCCATCCTTTGTCAGCAGCTCTCCAAGCCTTTTTGTCCAGAGATTTTAGGAAGGCAATCATACGAGGTTTCCAGTAGTCATAATTAGTTCCATCCAGAATGGGTGGTCTATTTCCAAAAACTCCTTCTTTGTCCATAGTGCCAGAAAGTGATATCCCTAGATCTCACCCAGTAATACAGGCAGGGTGCCTGCTCTGATACCAATTGAAATTCTGGCTACAGATACTCAATGTCACGTCCAATGTTATGACACCGTATCTGACTTACTATATGACAGTAAATACAAAAGCAGTAAATAACACAGTCAATTGTTTACCCAGTTCAGTGTGCAACAACACCTACTCTGGGGGCTACCAAGCCAGGGAGAGAATCCACTATAAGAGATGTTAATTCAGGAATAAACCAACCAGTTTATCTCCTTCACTTAAGACCTACCCAATGCAATTCTAATCTAAGTACAACTTAAACCTGAGTTCCTACTCACTCCCCCTCAATCACAGCAGTGATACATAAACCAATTTGACTTGAGATTTGATGAAGACACTCTTCAAAACACACACTTGATTAAGCTTCACAGCTTTTTAATCAAGTAACACAATCACTCGTGCTTCACAGCTTTGAGTGATGTACACAACTAACTTGACTCTGCTTCACAGCTTTAGTCAAGTAACATTCAAACACTCTTGCTTCAAAGCTTTGAGTGCTACACAACCCTTACAATTGAAACCTATTCCAAGACACTTATCACAATGATAATTGCTTGGAGTACAATAAACAAATCTATACAGATTACAAACTTGATCTTCTAATCAATCAGCAGGGATGACTTCAAAAACCGCAACTCTGTTGAATATATAGCAGCTGCAACTTCAGTTAGGGTTTCCAAAAACCTAGGGTTGATTCCGTTTGACCTTAAGACCAGGTCACAGTACTTTATTGATCAGGTTAGGATTGAGCTAGGTTACTCCTCAGAAAACGCAGGATTCTGTTTAGGAAGGACTGAGTTATTTCCTGAAAAAACTCAGACTTATCCAATCCTGTAATCCTGCTAGTTCAGAACAGGATGTCATAACATCTGTTATGACATCTGAGAAAACCTGTCTACTGATTAGCAAAATGTGATCATTTTGCAAACATGCTCAGATACACACTTATAAACATCAGTATTTGAGTTACAATATTTTTCTGCACATGTACCTAAAGAGTTAGTACAACCTGAACTAGAATGTTATGACATCAGTCATGACATTCACACATACACTTGGAATTTACCAAAAATGCAAGCCAATACCTAAACACCTACAGGTTGTATTTCAAACACGACAAGGCCACACAAAAAGCGATGATGAGAATCAATATATGCACCTTTAAGTGTATTTCTTATTTTTGTAGTATATTTTTGGGTATTGTAAATGGTGTTGGGTATTTGTAATGTATGATTCAATGTAACATAAAATATGAATTCTTTTGTAAAGAAGCTTGCTTCCACTTTCATGATGAATATTCTAAAGAAATGGCTTTGAACCCTCTTTTAATATTTGGTGGAAATTTGAATGAACCTTGAATGTTCTTGAATGGTCATGTCTTAAAAATTTGGATTGAAGCTTGTGACTTGTTCTTTGATTTCAAGATAAACCAGGAATGAATTACCCGTACTTTAAAACTTTGATCATCTTTACAATTCCGCAATTCCAAATCTCCATGAAAAGTTCAAATCACCTTGAGACCTTAACTTTCGATTTCAAATTATCATTCCATTCACAAACCCTTGACTTGACAACTAATACCATATCAATGCCTTAAAGAACCATCGAGGAATGAATATGGAAGTATACATGACCATGATGGCTTTGACATGAACATCCAATGAATCTCAGTTGATGGGTATTGCAAGCTCAAAACTTCATGAATAATAAACCATAATCCTCTCGACTTGGGTGCCTTTTGAATGAAGGAACCTCTTGAGATATTAACCAGAACCAAAACATCAACTTAATAAGATCCTTAGCTGATGGTGAAAACCTTGTACCTTGATGGGGGAGAAGTTCCAAATAATCAAGATTCTAAACCCTAGTTCCGTAAACCACAGTTACTTGGGAAACCCACTGATTCAAGCCTGAGTGACGATGAGGACCATCAAAGCCATAGAAACCCTAATTCCATCATATCACTGATTCCATGCCAAATTATGTTGTTAGCGAATGTATGTAATGTTAAATGACCTAATGGAGATATGTACATGAGAAAAGCGCGACAATGCATAAACCAGATAAAAGTAGAAGGGTAGGACAAATTTGGGGTATTACAGGGATGAATTACCGTTGCTGGTGATAATGAACCTTGTTGGGGATTGAATTCCTGTTTGTGCAAGGAAATAACTCCGCTAGGGATGATTTTTCAGTTGCGACTTTACTGGGGATAGCCCTTTTAGACTCTACTGGGGACAATCTTCCTGGGTCTACCGGGGATGATCCTCCAAACTCCACTAGGGAAGATTTTCCAGACTCCACTGGGGATATTTTTTATACTCCACTGGGGAATATTAAGACTTTTTAATGTTGATGGTAGATAAACTCTGCTTGGGGAGAATATCGCCGATTCATTCGCGGTTGTGACCCTCAACTGGGGAGAGTTAACATTACCGTCTTTTCTTACTCTGCGGGGAGTGAATGTACCTCAGTCATACTCTTCAGCTAAATTTATCCTTGTACCGGGTGGACAGAGCAACTGTAAAGCTTGGACAATTCTTATTGCCCCGGTTCCTGATATTATGAGTAATCTTCTTTTGTTTCTCATGTAAATATTCATGAGCAACAATTAATGTCAAATTCATATATCAAAAATGAACATTGGACGTTCTTTGCAAAACAAAACAGAAAAAGGAAAAACAGTTTGAAATTTCTCCTAAAATGAATTGTATTGACTTTGAAATTTGGCCTGTAAATAGGCGTTTTTGTACAAGAGGCTGACGTCCTAGTAAGAGAGCGCCGCCGAACAAATATAATTTATACAGTTTGTGTAAAACTAAACAAAACAGCTATGTGAATAATCCCACTGGGTTCCAACTCTGCTATTGCCTTTATGTCCTCGAGCATCTCATCACTTCGCTACTTGGTTGAAGGTAAATCAGATTGATTAGTGTCGTCCGAGCTTGATAGTCGATACCGAAGTCTGGTTGTAGATGATCCAATGAGACATAGTGTTACGCTTTGATCCCTAATTTTTGCCTGGACCGCCCTTTCGGGTTTTCAGTCCACCGGGATACCCTTTTTTTGCCCAAGCCGCCTTTTCAGGTTTTCGATTTTCCGGGTGTACAGATTTTTTTATTTTCATCCCTTACTTTTGCCCGAACCCTTTTGGTTCGCCGGGAAGCCCTTATTTTTTGCTAGGCCAGTCGACCTAGCGGGTCTTTGATTATGCGTAGTATTTTTTAACTATGTCTGCATTGACGGGGTGAGGAAGGTCATCACCATCCATGGTGGTTAGAATCATAGCTCCTCCTGAGAAAATGTTCTTAACCACAAATGGCCCTTCGTAGGTAGGGGTCCATTTGCCCCTGGGATCACCTTGAGGTAGGATGATGCGCTTGATCACCATATCTCCAACTTGATACTCTTGTCGTCTAACTTTCTTGTTAAATGCCTTGATCATCCGCTTTTGATACGTTTGACCATGACAAATAGCAGTAAGTCTCTTCTCGTCGATTAAGTTCAGCTAATCAAGCTGGGTCTGAACCCAGTCGTCTTCGCTCAAACCTGCATCCTTCATAATCCGAAGAGAGGGTATCTGAACTTCAATAGGCAAGACGGCCTCCATGCCATATACCAAGGAATATGGTGTTGCCCCTGTTGACGTTCGCGCTGAGGTGCGGTACCCATGAAGAGAAAATGGTAACATCTCGTGCCAGTCTTTGTATGTCACCGTCATCTTTTGCACAATCTTATTAATGTTCTTATTAGCTGCTTCAACAACCCCATTCATCTTCGGCCGGTAGGGAGAAGAGTTATGATGATGTATCTTGAACTGTTTGCAGAGTTAGGTGATCATTTTATTGTTGAGATTTGTACCATTATCCGTAATGATCCTCTCTGGTACACCATATCGACAGATCAGATTATGCCGAATGAACCGGGCAACGACGTTCTTGGTTACAGTAGCAAAGGAAGCTGCTTCAACCCACTTCGTAAAGTAATCAATAGCTACCAGGATGAAACGATGCCCGTTGGATGCAGTAGGTCTGATCTCACCAATCATGTTGATGCGCCACATTGCAAAAGGCCACGGAGATATCAAGACGTTCAAAGGAACTGGAGGTATGTGCACCTTATCAGCATAGACTTGGCACTTGTGACAGGTCCGAGAATGTTGATAACAGTCGGCTTCCATAGTGGACCAATAATATCCTGCCCGAAGGATTCTCTTTGCCATGGTGTGTCCACTGGAATGAGTCCCGAAAGTACCTTCATGTAAATCTACCATAATCCTTTCTGCCTCGTTCTTATCCACACATCGCAGTAAGGTTGAATCATGGTTACGCTTGTACAGGATGGCATTACTGATGAAGAACTTTGCCGCGAACCTCCTCAGAAACTTCTTGTCATTAACAGATGCACCCTCGGGGTACTCTTGAGCCTCAAGATACCTTTTTACCTCGTGAAACCAGGGTTTATCTGCTACCTCTTCAGTCTCAATGTCACATCAATGTGCGGGTTCATCCAACCTTTCAATGGTAATCCGGGGAGCCTCGTTATCCCAATTTACTTTGAACATAGAAGACATCGTAGCTAGCGCGTCCGCTAACTGATTCTCCTCTCTAGGAAAGTGTTCAAAGGTTATCTCCTCGAAATGTGGAAGCAACGTCAATACATACTCCTTGTAAGGAATAAGATTTGTGTGTTTCGTATCCCACTCGCCTTTGATCTGACTGATCACGAGAGCAGAATCTTCAAATACACTCAGAAACTTTATCCTTAGGTCAATTGCTGCTTGAAGACCCATGATGCATGCTTCATACTCCGCCATATTGTTGGTGCAGTTAAAACATAGTCGGGCGGTAAACGGAGTATGAGAGCCTTCAAGAGATATGATCACGGCGCTAATTCCATTACCCAAAGTGTTTGAAGCTCCATCAAAGTACATAGACCATCGGGATCCCTCCTCAGGTCCTTCATTCGGTCCAGGTTCTTCACAGTCGGTTACTATCATGATATTCTCATCCGGGAACTCGAAGTTCATAGACTGGTAATCATCCACTGCCTGATGTGCCAAATGATCTGCCAACACACTTCCCTTGATTTCTTTTTGGGTCGTGTACTGGATGTCATACTCAGTTAAAATCATCTGCCATCTTGCTATTCTTCTGGACAAGGCAGGTTTCTCGAAGATATACTTGATTGGATCCATCTTTGATATAAATAGAGTAGTGTGAGTCAGCATATACTGTCTCAGCCGGCGAGCAGCCCATGCCAAAGCGCAGCAAGTTTTCTTAAGCAACGAGTATCAGGTCTCGCAGTCGGTAAACTTTTTGCTAAGTTAATAAATAGCATGCTCTTTTCGGCCAGACTCGTCATGCTGTCCCAGCACGCACCCCATTGAGTTATCGAGTACTGTCAAGTATAAGATCATAGGTCTCCCTTTAACTGGAGGCATCAGAATGGGTGGCTCTTGGAGATATTCTTTGATTATTTCGAAAGCGGCCTGACATTCATCATTCCATCTTACCACTTGATCTTTCTTCAATAACTTGAATATTGGCTCACAAGTAGCAGTCAGGTGTGAGATGAATCGGGCGATATAGTTCAGACGTCCCAGAAAGCCTCTGACTTCTTTTTCTATTCGGGGAGCTGGCATTTCCTGTATAGCCTTCACCATTGCAGGATCCACTTGAATACCTTTATCACTTACGACGAAACCCAGCAGCTTACCAGATCTCACCCCGAAGGTGTACTTGTTCGGGTTTAACCTCAGCTTGTACAACTTCAACCTGTCAAATAACTTCTGAAGGTGGTCAAGATGCTCTTCTTCAGTCTGGGATCTTGCAATCATGTCGTCGACGTATACCTCAATCTCATGATGGATCATGTCATGGAACAAAGCAACCATGGGGCGCTGATACGTTGCCCCAGCATTTTTCAATCCGAAAGGCATGACTTTGTAGCAAAAGGTACCCCACTGCATGACAAAGGTTGTCTTCTCCATGTCTTCGGGAGCCATTTTAATATGATTATAACCGGAGAAACCATCCATAATGGAGAAGACCTTATGTTGTGCGGTGTTGTCAACCAGAACGTCGATATGAGGTAGAGGGAAATCATCCTTGGGGCTCGCCCTGTTCAGATTCCTATAGTCAACACACATTTGAACCTTACCATCCATCTTCGGCACTGGAACCACGTTGGCCACCCACTGTGGGTAAGAAGTAACTGCTAGAAAACCGGCATCAAACTGCTTCATCACTTCAGCCTTGATTTTCTCAGACATCTTCGAGCGCATTCGGCGAACTTTCTGTTTCACTGGAGGACAATCTTCCTTGGTAGGCAGGCGGTGAACCACAATATCGGTATCTAACCCAGGCATATCTTCATAAGACCAGGCAAAGATCTCAACATAGTCACGCAGCATCTGAATCAGCCGTTGCTTAACACTAGACTCCAGATTTGCACCGATCTTGACCTCTTTCTTATCTACCTCTGTACCCAGATTTACTGTTTCCACTGGCTCTTCATACGGTTGTATGGCCCTCTCTTCCTGAAGTAGCAGTCTAGCAAGTTCACCAGGCACTTCGCAATCATCTTCACCTTCGTCTTTGGCTAAGTTGATCGGAATTTCAAAGTCATAATTGGCAGTAGCAGAATCGTTATCAGTGGGATCCAGAATGGATGTAGACCTGTATATGTGAGTGTGTGTAAAATAGCTGTTTTGCAAGATAGAAAAAAGAAAAACAAAGAGCACAAGATTTGTAATGCAAGAAAACCTCCAATGCTTTTATTAATGATATATGGTAATGACATATATAAAGCCCTCATAAACAAAGCCACGGTGCCTCGGGTAAGACATCGGACCGTAAAGTTTAAAAATTATCTGTTACAAACTTAAAACAAAAGTCTCATTACTGGGTAATAAAAGAAATTGGGATGAAGTCCTTTGCCGTCCAATTGCTTAATCCTCCGTCGATAGTTGGGTAAATCCAACTGTCAAACTCAGACTCTTCATCATCGTCTTCAATGGCATTCACTCCTGAATTGCTGATAAACAGGAGAGGTCTTCCGATTCGCGCACGCCGAACATCCCTTTGAGCTTCTGCAATGAAACCCAAACCAAACTTGTTAGTCTTATGTGCAAAGTCATGGAGTTGACCCCAATTTGCACACCCACCTTTCTCAACAACAGCCCGGGCATCCTTGAGGGAAGCCATCTTCATTGGAGGATCTTCAGTAACAGTTTCAGTCGACGCCAGCGTTTGCGGAACTTCTTCAAAATGTTGACACGGGGTTTCAATGAACTCCCCGTCCATCTCCATATACCGAAAAGAGTTGAGGTGGCTCACCATGTACTCCTCTTCCCCTCGTACTGTAACAATTTTCCCCTTCACTGGGTATTTCAGCATCTGGTGGAGCGTAGAAGTTACTGCCCTAGCTTTGTGGATCCACGGGCGACCCAGCAAACAGGAATAAGATGGCAGAATGTTCATCACATAGAATGTAGATGCGAAAATATGAGAACCAACCTTAACTGGAATATTCACTTCTCCGTGTACCATCCTCTTGGACCCTTCAAAGGCCCTAACCACAATGTTGCTTGGTTTCAGCACCAACCCTTCACAGTCTAACCGGTCTAACGCTTTCTTGGGTAAAACATTCAGCGAGGACCCAGTATCCACCAATACGTGAGCCAGAGTAGTGCCCCTGCACTCGATTGAAACATGTAGAGAATCATTGTGATTCTTCCCCTTGGCAGTCAAGTCTGCGTTAGAGAAACCCAACCCGTTATCAGCAGTCAAACTAGCCACGCAGTCTTTGAACTGATCAGCGGATGTTTCTTGCAGCATGTGCGCAGTTTTCAGGAAAGCAATCAGAGCCTTGGCATGAGATTTTGAGCATAGAAACAAAGATAACATAGAGATCTTTGACGGGGTTTGCCCCAACTGCTCGACTATGTTGTAGTCACTCTTTTTGATGATCTTCAAAATTTCCTCTATCTCTTGTCTAGAGGCTTCAAATTTAATCTTCTTCGGTGCCTCCTTCTGGGCAGGCTCACCGGTGATCCCTTTGCCCCGAGTGTCAGATGACTCGGCGACAGGGGTAATGATTGGAACATGAACAGGGACAGTAGCAGATGTACCGGCAGGTGTAATAACAATAGGTTTCCGAACAGTTGGTGGGGAAATTTCAGGAGAGAAAAGTCTTCCACTGCGGGTGACCTTGCTAGATCCAACAATATTGCTGACATCAGTATCACCCTCTTCAGCATTCAAGTCTTGCTTAATCCCATGATAATATATGTCAGCCCCATAGTGCCACGGGACAGCCTTATCTGACGTGTAAGGGATAGGCCCAGGAATGGTAATGATCAACGAAGCAATTCTTGGAACAAATGTAATTCTTACAGGCTTTCTCGAGGAAGCCTTGGAAGAATTGGCGGAAATGGTGATTATAGAAACGTCTTCAAAAGGAATCAATGGAACCAAAGTTTTCTCATATAGAATTTTTTTGTTATCCATCAGGCGTTGGACACCTGACTTTAATAGATGGCAACCAGTAGGTAGGACGGAACACAGATGGCAACCTTCGCCACAGCCCGGAAATAAACCAGCTAACAGAAGGTTCTTCTTCACAGTCATTAATGGAGTAGCAATATCTTTCACAGAAACCACAAACGAGTCTTCATCTACAACATTCACTCCATGCTTGGGCATAGGAGCAGTCATAACATTAGGCTTTTCCGGCGCTTCAAACTCAATCTCTTTAGTATCAATCAGATCTTGCACTTTATTCTTCAAGACCCAGCAGTTATTCGTATCATGCCCCGGGCTATCGGAGTGAAAAGCACAACGGGCGTTCGGATTATACAGCGGTGATGTAGTGTTGGGATTCTTCGGGGCCTCTTTCGGAATCACCAGATTGGTCTTTAATAACTGCAGCAGAATTTGAGACAGGGTCATACTGAGCCGAGTGAATTGTCTTTGCGGCCTTTCTACCCTTGGCTGATTGTTGCGCTGAGGGGCAACAATAGGCCTTGATATAACCACCGCATTAACTGCTTGGCGGCGCTCAGGTCTGTTATGGCTCTTTGAGTTGTAAACTGCGTTGGATTCCTTCTTAAAAGGCTTCTTCTCCGTGCTTGACGAAGCACCCTTCTGTATCTTGCCGCTCTTGATACTGGCCTTAACTCTTTCCCCGGTCATAATCAGCTCAGTAAGCCCGGACGATGAGCTACCAATCAGATGGTTGAAATATGGACCAGATAAGGTCCCAAGAAACATGTCCACTAACTCCCTATCAGCCAGAGGGGGTTGTACTCTCCCAGCAAGGTCCCTCCATTTCTGAGCGTAGTCTTTGAAACCTTCGCTCACACCCATAGACATACCCTGAAGTTGGGTACGTGTGGGAGCAAGGTCGACATTGTATTGGTACTGCTTGTAGAAGGCAGCAGCAAGGTCCTTCCAGTTACGGATGTTGGCTCCTTCAAGTTGGTAGAACCACTCAAGCTGAATCCATGAAAGACTATCTTGAAAGAACTGAATCCAGAGGTTCTTATCGGCAGTGTATGGTTGAATCTTTTTAACATACGAGCGGAGGTGCAGCTTTGGGCAGGAGACCCCGTCGTATTTAGAAAAGACTGGTGCTTTAAACTTGTGGGGAATTACCACCCCAGATGCCAAACCCAAATCTCCGAAGTCCAACCTAGGTACCTTCTGGACCTCCATTGCGCTCAACCGGTCTTCGAGTTGCTTATACCTATCCTCAGCCAGAGGATACTGGTCTTCATCAAAGTCAGTCTCGTTGTCAGAAACCACGGGGCTAGCAGCCCTCCTTTCTTCCTGACTCTCTCCCCCTCCCGGTGAGTGATATAAATCAACATCTTCCCGCAAATTGTTCCTGAATCTACGACCCATATTCAGGAGGACCGTCTTCTTCTTCTTCTTCTTCTTCTTCTTCTTATCCTTCAAGATAAGAGTCTTCAGATCTTGCTAACCCTTGGCCAAGTTCATGAACATTTCTTGGAACTGGGCGTTCTGAGCTTGCAGAGCCTTGATGGCTTGATCAGTTGATGTTTCAGAAGACATGATGTGCTGAAATAAATAGCGAAGAAGATGAGAAACCTGTAAGGGTACCTGTAATGAGGTGTATGGGAATGGAATGTGTATGATATGATTTCAAAGACTTTAGAGATTCAAATTCGTAAACCAAAATGAAACACACTTTTATTAGATAAAAAACTTGAAATCAATGTTTAACAGATGCCTTTAAGGCGTTACAAAAAGAAATACTGAAAGCAAATCTACGCTAGAAACAATAAAAGACAATCAGTGCTCCCACGGTCGTTTCCCTTTGGTGCTGACATAGTCGTTGAGGATCTTCTCATTCTCCAGCTGCCTTGTAAGCCTCAGGATCTTCCACTCATGCTCATGATACTTTTCTCTGTAAGTATCCCGTTCTTCCCTTAGTTGGATCCAAGACCTCTTTAATTCCCCAATGTCAGTAGGCATGTATGGATGGAGGATAGTAGGAGGAACCCCTTCTCCATCAGTACTCTCAACAATCACCGGTAAGACAACTTCGTATGGCATTTCGAGCTTTTGGGCACGGGCTCGAACCCATCGGAGATATGGTTCCATCGGAAGAGAAATCTTCATGCCTAGCTCGTGCGGATCAGACCTGTTGACCCTATCCCAGGCTCATATGAATCTGCGGCGGTGTCCCTCAGCATTTCCCTGGAAGTCAAAAACAATGCTTAGAAGCAGCAACTCATGAGGTCCGTCCCTCCTAGCTCGCCCAAATTGTCGTAAGGCCAAACAAGGATTATAGGTGATCCCTCCTCTGATTCCTAGCAATGGAACATTGGGGTATTCCCCACAGCGATCAATAATAGCTACTTCTTCCATGTCTTTAGTACTCCAGATGATGTCCGTGTGAGCAAGGGACATGATCCTATAGGCCCAACCCATGCCTTCCTTGTTCTTCAAAACAAATTTGGGGAGGTGAGAAATAAACCACCTCACAAGAAATGGTGCACAGCACATAAGAGTTCCCCGTTTCCGAGCAGTACGGGCATAGAGAGTATGAAGAATATCACCCAAGAGAGTGGGCACTGGATTACGGGACATGAAAATCTTCACCGCGTTCACATCAACAAAGGAATCTGAATTTGGAAACAGAACCAAACCATAAATAAGAAGAGCCAGGATGTCTTCAAACGCCTGAAAGTCTAAACTTTCCCAGAACTGATTAGCCTGATCAACCAAGAACTTAGCCAAGAAGCCTTTTGTCCCGCTCCGAGTCTCCCAATTAGACATTACCTTAGCCTTTGTCAGATGTAGGGCTGTAGCAACATCCTTTAGCTTAAGAGCTATCTCCCAACCTGTAAATGGCGTCTGCTCTAGAATAAAAATACCAAGTAGAGCAGAGAACTCTTCCAAGGTAGGGACCAACTGATAGTCTAGGAAGGTAAAGCAGTGGTACAATGGATCAAAGAACTGGAATAAGACGCTCATCATTTGTTCATCCAACTTGAAGGTAACTAGACCGAGGAGGTGACCATGTCTTCTGTCAAAAGAGGAAGTGTTAGGAACCTTGGAAACCAAATCTTTAAGCTGAGTAGGAATTTGTACATAGCTGATCTGAATAATGTTTCTATCATAGATGCCACGATCTGCAAAACAGAACAAAGATGAATCTCATTGGTCTTTGAAATGGTTAGTCTAATACAATATGCATGCAATGTCATGATGCATGATGTCATGATAGAGACACACCACAGGTATTCACAGATAGCAAACATGGTAAGGGCAAACAAGTCACACAGATAGCCCTTAAATTTCAGGCTGGCATAGAGTTTAGGTATTACCCTCTTTCAGTTTAGTTGGTTCAACCTGTCCTAGAAATAGTAACCGGGTTCTAGAGGATCTCAATATCATTGACCACCCTCAATCGGTCATAACTCCAGTTTAGAAACCTTTTCTTGCAGCCGGAATCATCGCGAGAGTTTGGTCTCAATGAGTGTAGCATATTGCTACTTTTCTATGGCCAAGTTGGTCAATTATAGGTTCTAAGGTTAGTTGGTGCTTAATGACCCCTTAGCAACCCCATATTCTCCTTGTTCCGCCACAAGGATATCGGTACAAACTAAAGTGTCACACCAACGTAGCTACTGCTTCAACCGTATCGGTCTACGCTGTACAGTTCCCTCACAGTCTATTTCTACTTACCTAAAAGGTATCCCCCAGATCCGAGTTAGGATCTATAGTAACTTCGATTCAAACCCACAAAGATAAAGCATACAAATCAAGAAATTGAAAACAATATGAACTAATCCTAAGGTACACCCCACTTCATTCGCTATCGTCCCCAGCAGAGTCGCCAGTTCTGTGATACGGTGGAAGAACTGACTATTTTTGAAATGCTGGTTTGCGTTTTGCGTTTGTTTTTGCAAAATGTCGCGGTAAGCAAGAGTCGCCACCGACTTTTATTTTATCCAACAAGGAAAGGAAAAAAGCATAGAAAAATTCCTTTTTCGAGATATTTCTGAGTACGGTAGATTATAGAAAGGGAAGGTATTATCACCCTTTTTATCCGTAGTTATCTACGGGCTCTTAGGTACTTGCTCATCATTTTCAAAATTGTTTTCTTTGTGTTTGTGGGTTTTGAAAAAGTTTTTGTTTTAACTTTGATTTAACTCTTGCTTCTGTCCTCAAGAGTGTAATGAAGTGTTTTTGAAAACTTGTTTGAAAAGTGTAAGTGTGAAAAAGTTTTGTTTTGAATGAGCAAGTATCTAAGAACTAATCTACCTACTCAAAAAGGAATCGTTATATGCTTGTTTCCTTTAGACAATGTTATCCCGCTATTAGTGAGTGGGTAGCACCGCCGTTGGAGTTTGAGGGTCAATTCGAAAGAGGGACATACGGTCACTAAAGCAATGTTAGGATGTCTTAGCGGTAACCCTAATGTCTTAGATCATTTATTTGAGGCAATGATATCCGAGGCAACCTTTCCGAGGCAACTTATGATCTTTTAAACAAGAGGGCGACCTCTAAAACAACCTATACTTAATGACCGTTTACAAAGGCAACCAAGTGGGGTGTACCCTAGGAGTGCGCATGTGCGAGTGTGTTGATTTCAGTTATTTATCTTTGCACATGTTTAGGGTGATCTAACTGTTTTAAATTAGACATTCATTCTTGTCATGCAAACCCTATTATCAAACATCTAGCAGTTGAATATTTGCAGAAATAAAGTGCGGAATTTAAACTAACTATTACAAGGCGTCGAGTATTTACATCGCCAAAGACAAACCCTTTGAAATTTAAAAGCGAAAAAATAAATAAATGTCCTAATTAATTATTACAATCCGGGAGCAGATACAATAACTTGGATAAAGAAAAATAAATCGCGCGAGAAATTGAATCGAAAGCGAAACTAGGGTTTTGACCCTCCTAATTAAAAGAAATGTTTTGTTGTTTTTATTATTTTTAAAGAAAAAAAATTAAATCCTAAAATTAAATGCTAAATTAATTATTAAATAAATTAATTAATGAAAGAATATTAAATGACATATTTTTGGAGTTTTTTGTTATTTTAGGAAAGAAAATAAAATAATTAAGTTAATGTTGAAACCTATTAATTCTAATTAATTTTAAATATTTACAAAACAAATTAAAATTACCTAATTAATCAACCTAATTAAATTAATTGATTTATTGATGAAAAATAAATTTCTGAAATCTAATTGGGTAAAAAATATTTTTGTGATTTTTGATAAAAAAGAGAATTAATTTATTGGTTAGTAATTAAATAAAAATAATTAAAGAATAATAATAAAATAAAATAAAAAGATGAGAAATGGGCCTGATTTTTAAGGGTGTCAATAGCAAGAAATATGGCCCAATGATGCTGGTCCAAATTGACTTTTCTGATCCCATACATGTGCATTGACTTGGCCTAAGGTGTGCCTTCAATGATGGCCACCAGATCTGGCCATCTGGCCATCTGGCGTGTTGATGAGGAAGGTGCATGGTAGATCTCCAGCTTAGGCGTGCACTGAATCACCTGAAATTGTTAGGAAAAATAACAAATGCTGGAGGCAGGGATCGAACCCCTGACCTCCAGCCTCTAACGCCTTGAACGTCCCACTTGTAACCACTACGTCATGTGTTTCTATTTGTTAATATAATACAAATCAATAATAATATAAGAAAACAAATATTAATGGTTAATTGTCAGAAAAAACGCGCCAACATTTGAACAAGCCAGTAAGGGGATGACACTTCATCGTCTCCTTCCTCTGCATCGTGGCTAAAACTCAAAGGGGCTATACCCACGAACAGATGACCGTCTCTACAAACCAATCATCCTTAAAATCTCCTATAGGCCATGGAAATGATATCTAAGACCATGGTTGAGGTCGTCTCATCCTCTTGATTGCAACCATGCCCATTATGAAGGCTAATTATTCCTGAAACAAAAAACCCTAAAAAACTCCAAGAAAACCTAACAATGGTGATTCACGGTATAGGTCACATAAATGAAATTGAATAATGCCAAAAGCTTGTAAACATCATGGTGATCAAGATTATGCCATTAATTTACGCTATGGATGCAAGAACAGTGTTAATCGATTTCAAGAACATAGTGATTTCGTGAGCGACTTACAGTGCGTGAGAGGGCTCAAAAACGTTTGGTTTTGCTTGCTTTAGGTTGTGGAGACTGCCAGGAAACGATTGAGATCGTTAAAGAGCCTTGAAACTGCCTCTAAGAGTGATTTCGAATTCACACTTTTTGCTTGTTTTTTCAAATTCTATTTTTTGCTCTATGCTTGATCTCCAACCTCATTTTTGGTATGCCTCGCCTCCTTATGTATCACACAATGCATTGGGGTTGTTTCTTGTGTCCAAATCCCTCTCCATCAATGCTTTGAATATTGGTTTGATTTGCTTTTAATATCTTTCCAAAATTGGTTCAAATCCAATCTCTTTGTACACAATTGCCTTGATACAAGTTTGATTAGTCCTAGCTGTGTAATAAGACCTACAATCATCACCAAATCCTTGGTTTCAATGTTTTTGGATTTTATTTGATTTAATTTGATTTAAATCAAATTAATTCAAATAAAAATCAAAATGATTAATAAAAATATGATATGGACACATGGCCAAGACTAGAGCACATGGGCTATAATTCCAACTCAAAACAAGTGAAAAAGAATGGGCCCATTTGGCAAAATTTGAAGTTTTGGGGATAGTTGACTTTTGGAAATTTTGCAAAAATGGTCAACTTAAAAAATGCATAACTTCCTCAATTTTGACTCTTTGGAGATTTTCTTGGATTTTTTAGAAATATTGAGATGTCCTCTAATCAACCCTTTTGGTATCATCTCATTTTGATATTCCATGCTCATGCATGAAGCTTTGAAAAAAAAGGTGTTTTTGTTGACTTTCAAAAATGACCTATAATGTCCAAATTCATAACTTCTTGTGAGTGCATATTTTGATCTTTGGAGCTGAAGATGGATTATATGGAATTTAATCCTATTCAAAATGAGATTTGGATGGGTCATTTCTCATAAAGTATGAGAAAGTTATGCTTGGTCAAAGTTGAGTTGACTTTTCCTACAAAACCCTAATTTAGCAACTTTTGAATCTTGATGAATTGTGAGCAATCCTTGATGAATCATGATCAATCCTTAATCAAATGATGAAATATACTTCAAAATAAGTATGTTGACCAAAAATCTTGAAGTTTGACTGTATGTGGGTCATAGTTGACTTTTGCCCTAGCATAGTCGATTTTTGGACCTTTGAGCAATTGACTGAGCAAACTTCCTCTGCAAGGCTTGAAACTTGACATGGATTATCTTGAGGACATATTAGGACAATGTTGAGCATTTGGTATAACTTGGACTCAAGTACCTTAATGCAACATGAAACCCTAATTTGGGGTAGACTGCCTTAGGAGAGAGCTTGTCTGGCCAACCCTTGGACTACCTTGAGCAATTTGGAGATCATTCTTGAAGTGTTTTGAGAAATATGGGAGGGAAAATTTTGGGGTACAACAAAATGGAGCAAGTAACTAGAAGATATTTACCTACTCAAATGTTTTTCTTATGTATTTTATATTCCTTTGACATTGTTGGCTTACCATTGATTTGGTAAGCAACCCTATCTTTGGATGTAAACGGGGCGGGCGTGGGTCATCGTATAGCCATGATTAGAAATGTTTGCAAAGTATCTTATCATTTTTGAGGGACCAAGATCATTTTGTAAGGAAACTTTTGAATAGCGTCATCGAGGGACTATGATCTTAAATTTGTTTTGTTTTGCCAAGATACTTCGCATGCGTAACATGGTCATTTTTGTTTTAGGCAACCAAATGGGGAAAACCTAAGGATGCTTGTCTGAAAAGTGTATCATTTTCATGCTTTGATTTTGTCTTGTATTTAGGGTGTTCTATTTTGCTTTGTTTTGTTCTTGTCATACAAACCCTAATTACTAATCATGGCATATGAAAGCGATAAATTGCGTAATTTAAATATTTCTAAGCTATTACAACAATTTATGGGAAGGGGGAATACAAGTTTGAATGGGGGTTTACACAAATATAAAGCTAAATACATTATTACAACCAAATCGAATTTGTGCGAATTAAGATAAATATAATACAATATTTAAAATGTAATGCAATGTACATATAAAGAAAAGATTTTTTGATGTCTTATTTTCATGTAAAAGAAATTTTAATCTAAATCTAAAAATATAAGGAAAAATATTTAATTTTTGAAAGGGGTTTAACCCTAATTTTTAATTAAAAGAAAATAAAGTTTCTATATTATTATTTTGTGCATTTTTCTTGTATAAAATAATAAATAATATTATATATAAATATTAAAATTAAATATATGCAAAAATAAGTATTTATGAATATGGGATGAAAAATAAATTAAACTAAATGTATTTAATCATATTTATAAGTTTATTAAGAAAATAAATGATATCCTATTAAAATAAAATATATTTTTATGTGAGAAATAATAAAAAAATAAAATAAAAGTGTAATATTATTAATTTATATTTTTTTGGATTTTAATATATTAGGGAAAATATTTAATATGCAAAATATAAACATAAAACAAAATAAAAATAAAAAATATGAAAGTTAGTAAGGGGGGGTGATGAAGCAGATTTGGGGTAATGCTAGCAAAAACACTGGCCCAGGAAGCTAAGCCCAATCTACAAAAAAGTCACAAAAATTGAGAAAGGAAAAAAAAGTGAAAATGCAAAAGTAGCGCGCAGGTTCGAACCCAAGACATGGGTCTCACCAGCGTGCTGCTTTGCCACTGGGGTGGCCATACATCCATTGTCTTTACTGAAACGAAAATAACAAATTACAAAACGCGTCCTTGCCCTGTTTCATCTTCTTCCTTAAGCCTTGGCCGGATCATATGTAACTTCCTCATACTTCCATGAAAATAAAAACTTATAACATGAAAAATGTAGAGCTTGAACTCACGATTCCAACCATGTAAGCTATGTAATCTAACTATCAAATATTAAAGAGAATTTAAACAGCCCTAAATCTTGACCTAATATTTCCAGAAACTTCAAGTTTCAAATTCTCTTAGCACAAGTAAAATTAATGCAAAATAATGGTATGTACAACTTCGTAATGATGAGGACTACATTTTTTATTCACAGATCGTGGCCTATGGTTGCCTGTACAAAGAGATAAAGTTTGAAAATTTACCTCCTTCAGCTGGAATTGTGTATGGAAATGGAGTGACTTTAATGGACGCCTGATGCTTGCTTGAGCTTCCTTGAGCTTCCCTGAATCTATTCCAACCCTTGCCTTGCTCTGAAACTAGCTGGAACTCTTTGGCCAAGTCAAGTTGCAAGCTCTGAAGTCAACAATGGAAGATGGTGGAGGAGTGATTACAGAATAGTGATGATGGTCTGGATTGACTAGGTATCAAGTATGTAATGTGTTTGAATGATCTAAACTCAAAATGCACGAGCCAAATGGAATATGGGGAAGCTTGTGCAGAATCTGCAGTTTTGGACAGGTTTTGGGTGTTTTTCAGCTTGAGAGAGTTTCAGGTCTTGGCTAAGCGTCCATATTGTTGCATATGGTTGGTATATTAGTATTGAAATGGTTTTGTGTTAGCTCTCTATCAGTTGTGCCAATGCTAGCCTTTTTTCCAACTTTCTTGTACTTGAAGCAAAGTGACAAGACCAAAGCTTCACATGCTTGTACCAGCTTGCTTAGGGTTGTTATGAGTTTGCACAACTTGCTTGAGACCTGTGTGGTTTGTATGCATCAAGGGGACAGGTTCAAAGCTCAAAATTGTAAAGTTTGCAAAAGTGGTTCTTTTTCAAAATGGCAATGGGACCTTTTTGCCATAAATGGAATTACAAGTTGGATAAAGGTTCAAAAGCATGGATAGAGGCTTTTTCAACTGAGTAAGCATTTAATTAAGGAGTGTGGAACAAGTTTAGGACCTGTACAACATGAAATAGCCAGCATAGGATTGATTTGCAACTTGGTCCTTCATGAAATGGCTTGAACAAAAAGTGAGAAATGCCAATTTCCTCTCTTCGATTCTCTCTGCTCAAACATGATCTTGGAGAGTTCTTGGACATTTTGGAAAGCTTGAAATGTGCTCTATAATCCATATTTGAAATGAATTTTTGATATACTTCTTAGAACTATGTGAAAAATTGCCATGAAGTTGGGTCCAAAACCTGCCTAAATTAGGGCAAAAGTTTACTAAGTTAAGAAGTTCATGACCATGTATTCACAAATTTATAACTTGAGATCCAAGCATCTTTAGAGAAAATTTTGTGAAGAAAAGTTTTATTTTTCATGGAGGTCTACAACTTTCATGTTGGGGACTTTCCTTGATTCAATATGAATCATGGTGAAAAAGTGGTGTAAAGTTGAGAAAAAATAAGAAAAATTTTATACTTAGAAAATTTCTAAGTTATGAAAATTTTCAAATTCAAACCCTAATTTTCAAATTTGGTTTTCTTGGTGAACAAGTTTCACATTTTGACATTTCTTGATGCATTATGACTCTTGGTACTTGATTTTGACCAAAAAGACAAAGTTTGACTTTTCAGTATACAATTGACTTTTGATCAGTTGACTGCAAATTTCATCTATCAATCCAATGAATTTGAGATGTTTTGAACAATGTAATTAAGTCAAGATGATGCAATTGAATCCTTGAAATCATGCTTGAACTCAATTGGTCATTGGCTAGGTTAAAAATCAGAAATTGCCCTTTCTCAGTTAAAACCCTAATTTTGACCATTTTGCCCTTTTGATTATTTGATCAAATTTCTTGAGGAGTTGTAATCCAAACTTGATCAAATGGTACATATGAGTCCAAAATGTTGATGTGGATCAAAAATTATGAAGTTTGACTGTAAATTGGCCACGGTTGACTTTTTCCCTAATACATCTGATTTTTAGGTCAATTGTCCAATTGACTAATCAAAAATGTGGTTCAAGGCTTGAAACTTATCATGAGCAATCTTAGGGTTCCAAAATGATGTATGAAAGTAACATGAAGCATTGATGGTCCAAAAATACTTGTGAAAACTCAAACCCTAATTCTGGGTTATCAGTGCAAGATGAGATGTCTTGAGCTGACCAAACCCTAAACTTGTCTTGAGTCAAAGAAGTCTTGTGAGAAAAGTCTTGATAAATGAGAGGGCAAATTTTGGGGTACAACACCTACCATGATCACTTATGATCCTAAAAATGTTGCTCTCCTTCTCTCTTTTAAGTTTTTGACAATATTCCTTGAAGATATCAAAGACTTCTAGTTTTTCTTTGATAAAGTTTATCCTGGTGAATCTTAAAAAATCATCAACAACAACATACACATACCTTTTTCCACCAAGACTTTCAAACTGCATAGGACCCATCAAATCCATATGAAGAAGTTCTAAAAGTTTTGAAGTAGTCATATATTGATGCTTTGGATATGACATCTTTATTTGCTTCCCTATTTGACATTCTCCGTAGATCTTCCCTTCTTCAATTTTGAGATTGGGAATGCCCCTGATTTCTTCTCTAGACAGAATTTTCTTCACACCTCTTAGATGTAAATGACCTAGTTTTGACGCCACAGGTTGGTTTCATTATCTTTAGACAGCATACATATGAGGGTATAACTGACTCCTCGGGGGGTCCACAAGTAGCAATTATCCTTGGACCTATCTCCTTTCATTAGAACTTTATTCTCCTTATTGGTGACCACACATTTAGGTTTTGTGAAGTGCACTTTAAGACCTTGATCACATAGCTGACTAATGCTAATTAGGTTAGCAGTCAAACCATTTACAAACAAGACTCTGTCAAGTTTAGGAGATCATTCACAAGCTAGTCTTCCAACACCTTTAATTAATCCTTTGGAACCATGTCCAAAAGTAACATAGCTGGTAGTATATGGTTGAACATCTACCAACAAGTTCTCCACACATGTCATATGCCTAGAGTATCCACTATCAAAATATCAGTCTTCACTAGATGAGACCTTAAGAGAAGTGTGAGCAATGAGATTCTTGACAGCATCTTTAACTTTCCACTCCTTCCTAGTTTTGATCACAGAAGGATTTATACTAAGTTGAAACAAATTTTTGTGATATACACAAAGCCTATCACAGACCTATTTTGTGTGACCATACCTGCCACAAACATGACCTGTCAATGGTTGTATCTGGACTTTTATCTCAGTTTCCTGTGGTCTAGTAGAATTTTCTAACATTTGATTAGACATCTTGCTTTCTTCCTTTATTCCAGCTAGGACAAATTTTGTCTCAGGAATTTTTCCTTTGTTTTTCCAAGATTGATAGTTAAACCTTATGCCAGTACGTATTTTGCGTTCTTCTACTTCTTGCAAGATTTCATCTAGCACATCAAATCCATTGTTTAACATTCTAACACATTTGATTAAGTTATCAAGGTTACCTCTGCTTGAAGTTCAACAATGTCAGCTAGGTATACATCCTCTTCAGTCTGAAGTTTGGCTATCATCATTCTTTGCTTCGCTCCTGTTTGACAGACTTCCTCAACCCTTTTGTACATATCTTTGTAGGATGCCAATAGTTCAACATACTAACTATCTCTTATCATATAATTGTACCTTCCTGTTAAGGCTGTTACAAATTTGGTAGACTCTTCCTCAGAGGATTCATCACCTTCATAAGTTATCCTGAGAGTTTCCTAAGCATCTTTAGCAGTAGTGCAAGTATCTATTTTTTGAGAGTATCCTTGTCTACTCCATTGAATATAGAATTCAATAACTTGTAGTTAGCAAGATCTAATTCATTCTCCTCTTGGACCAATCATCCATTGGCTTTAAGTACTCATTCCCTTCTTTGTCCTTCATACTAGGGATGATTCCATCCTTTACACATAACCTTCAAAGATTGTATATCCATGGCTTTCAAAAAGGTAATAATTCTAACCTTAAAGGAGCTTCCACTATATATCTTGTTATCTTTCTTATGAAAGCATTTACCATGAAAAAAATTTCTCAAGATAATGAAATCATGGAAATTAAAGAAGCTTGGAAAAGTTATTTGGAATGGATTGCAAGTGGAGAAAAACATTTTCCAATGGTTGAAACAAATAACTTATCATAAGTTGGATGCATACAATCCATTGAACTTTAAAATAATGCATACAAAGAGTATGCAACAAAATCAGGATAATAGCAAAGATTTGTTGTTCTCCAAGAGTAACAACGACAATGATGAACCAAACTTGTCAAAATCTGGATTTGTTGTAAACAATGTACTTTAATATTCTATGTAAACAATGTAATTTAAAAAAAAATATTATCCCCCTTGGTTTTTAATAGAAAATGAGATGAATTAAGCGCTTGGGATGAAACATATTTCATTGTATTTTTTAATTTAAAATGAAACATATTTTACCTCAGTTTTGACTCATAACCGAGGGGATATATAAGCATGTTTATTGAGTTTCTTCACAGTCCTTAAACACATATTTGTCGTCCATTTAATGAATATCAATGCTGAAGAAACTATCACTAGTGATCCTAGTGAAACCTAAAATCATAATTATAAAAGCATTTTGAATATCAAAGATAATGAAACATTTGACATGAAAACTTTGAAACATAAAGAATCTTGGTTTAGTTCTCTATGATGGATTGCAAGAACAAAAAATTATTTGGGTTCAAGGTTTGTATTTTTCAATAATAATATAACTGAATATTTATTTTATTCATCTAACCATTTTTTTTATATCAGAAAAAAATTAATGCAAAAGTCATTGAGAATATATTGCATCCAACATTTGATCTTCCCCAAGATTTCAATGAAATGAGGATCTAACATATGTTCTTCACTGACCGTGATGACGACGAATCATATTAAAAAATTTTGTATATTTTTTTACCTTAATATTCTATGTAGGCAATGTAATATTATGTGTAAACAATGTAATTTCTAAACAAATTAATTTATTAATATTCTTTTCATTCAAGTATGAATACATAAACTGGAAACAAGTGAGATCATGTGCGAAGAGCTTTATATAACTTCAGCATCCTCATTTTGTTAGAGTTCTGTTGGTGACAGTTGGAGGAAGCAATTAGAAGCATCAACAAACTTGGAACTCTCGATCTCTCCCTCTCAAGAATCTTCAACGTAGAAGCACAACTTCTTTGGATTTCCTTCAAAAACCTCGTTGTCTTCATCTTCCTCAGAGATAGTAGAGGATTCTCCATCATTTTTCACGCGTATAGCTCAGCCTTGAGGCAAAGTCGATGTACTCTATAATATGGTGGGAGAACTGACTTGGGTGTTTTTCATTTTATCGTAATTGTTTCAGATAGAAAGAGTCGCCATTGACTTTTCTTTTATCCAAGGAAAGGGTGAAAAGAACATGAAAGACCTTTTGAGAATTTTCTTGAGTTAGGGGGTAGGTTATGAAAAGGGAAGGTGTTAGCACCCTTTTCATCCATAGTCATCTACGGGATCTTGGTTGCTAGCTCACTTTGAAATGCTTTGTAAAAATGTGTTTGTGTTTGTTTGAAAGTATTTTGAAAATGCCTTTGTTTCGGAAAACTTTGTAATGATTCTCGTCTCTATAAGAATGTATACAAAGTGTTGGTTTTGAAAAAAGTTCAAAGAGATGTTTGTTTTTGGAAAGATGTTTTGAAAGTGTGAGTGTTGAAATGGTTTTAGCTTATGAGAAAGCAACTAGGAGCGTTCTACCTACTCAAAAAGTCTTAGTTCTTTTCCTCCTCCTTTAGACAATGTTATCTTACCATTAGTTAGTAAGAAACCTTATCATTGGATGTGAAGGGACATGCGTGGGTCATCGTACAGTCATAGAAGGAAACATTGTAGGATACCTTAGAAATTTTGTCATAAGAGTCGAAGATCGTTTATCAAAGGCAACATCGAAGGGTCATCGAGGGACTACGATCTTGTAATTGAGGGTCTTTGCTAAAGTATCCCACGTTCGAGGGACATGACTGTTTTATTCTAAGGAAACAAGTGTGGGTTAACCCTAGAGGTGCAAGTGTGCAAAGTGTATTGTTTTCATGCATTTGTCTTGAATTAGGGTTATCTATTTTCTGATTTTAAGTCTTTCCATACAAACCCTAATTACTAGCAATAATATGGAAAGCGATAAATTGCGGAAATTAAATGTCCTACGCTATTACAATACTTGAGGGGATGGAGGGCACAAATTTAAAAATGGGGATGACAAGTAAAATAAACCCTAATTAATATTACAAGGCTTTGACAATTACATAGTTCATAATGTAAAAATGCGGAAGAAAATGTAAAGTGAAAAGAAATTGTTTTTTAGTTTTTTTGCTAGAAAAGGTTTTGTAGTTCATTTAATTGAAGAAAAAACCTAGGTCTAAGTTAACTTAAAAGAACACTAATTGTTTTGAAAAAATGTTTTTGATGTTTCACTTTAGAAAAATGGTTTTATGGTATTAGGTCATCTCCAAGCAAGGCAATATGTCTAAAGAATAATCTAAGAACTGAAAATTAGGAAACTTGGTGCCTGAGCTGACACGGGTCGCGTCAGTGGACACAGGAACCCGTGTCAGGACCTGTCCAAGCTCCTTGCCCATTTTTATGTTCCAGTCAAATTGACACGGGTCGTGTCGTGCGACACGGGCACCCGTGTCAACCCCTGCCCTTCCTGCTCTATATGTTTTTGACTGACACAGCCGTGTCGTGTGATACGGGCACCCATGTCAGCCCCTGCCCTGCATTTTTGTTAAGTTTTCTAGCCCAGCTGAACTGACACGGGCTGTGTTGTGTGACACGGACACCCGTGTCAGCCCCTGGCTTTCCCTTTGTTAAGTTTTTGCTTTATCCTGATGTATCCTTTCGACAGCAAAAGCAAATGATGTATGGACAAAGATATTACAGTTTGAGAAAAATTACCTCTTGAAGCGAAAACTTTTGAACACGTACGGATGTTTCCAGGTGCAAAGTGGTGATTAATCGATCTCCTTTGGACCTCCTAGAATTTGTTCCAATCCTTACTTTATGCTGAAAGTTGCTGAATTGCTCCAACCAAGTCAAGTTGCAAAGTACCGTTTTTTGAGTTTGGAAGATGGTGATAATGGTGTTACAGAAGTTATTCTTGTGTTCGAACGACTTCCATATGATGTATGTGAAGTATTTAGATGGTTTGTTTGGGAAAAACTTGCAAGGTATGAGAGGTTCAAAGATTTGGACTTCAAAGATCAAAAATGGAGGTTTTGTGGACAATTCTGGTTTTTTGAGAGTATAGGATTTTTTAGGGATTCTTCATCTATTTTTTATCTTGCAAATGATCTCTCTATTTATAGGCAAGAGATTTTAAGACAAGGGTTAATCAGATTTTCAAAATCACATGTTATGGCTAGGTTGGGTTGTAAGTGAGAGCTCATGACTTTTCATAGTTCCAATGTGGGCATAGCCTGTTTTTTAGGAGTGATTTGTAGGTTGTAGATGATTTCTTCTTACTTTGACATTGTGTATGTGCAGAAGAAACCATTGAGAGGCTCAAGGAGTTGACATTGTGATTAAGCATGCTTTTCAAGAATGGCAATGGTGCCTTTGTGTCGAAAATGGAAAGATCACTTGGACAATGCTTAAACCAAATGGACCATAGCTCAAAAGTTTGTGTAAACATTAAATTATGGTGAGATTTGCAAGTTAGAAGGCCTGCAACACAAGATTATGCAGCATAACATGTAGATTGGATTATGTGTTCTTCACCAAAATGGCTTGTAATTCAAGAATGGATGCCGAACTTCATGCCTTTGAATCTCCTAGCTCGTGTATGATAAATTCATGCTCTATGATGTTTTGGAAAGCTTAAAACATTGTATACAATTTTCATGTTGACCATTTTGGATAAATAAAATTGGAACTTGATGAAAATTGGCCAAGAAGTTGGGACAAAAACCTGACCAAAACCTGTTGAAATTTTCTCTAAGTGTTAGATGAAAATGTCATGACTTCAGAGGCCTGTATCTTCAAATCTAAGCATTTTTTGGACATCAAACCTATAATACAAAGTTTTACAATTCATCAAGATCTACAACTTTCATTTTGAAGGTTTTCTTTGAATCATCTTAGATCTTGGTGAAAAGATGGCATGAAGTAGTGAAGTTATCATGTACACAAAAACACTTAGAAAAATTTATAAGTCTTGAAAAGTTTGACTTTTCAAATTGAATTTTGACTTTCTTGATTTCTTGATGATAAAGCTTCATATTTTTTAATTTCTTAATGAATCTTGATTTTTGAGACTCAATTTTGATCAAAAAGTCAAAGTTTGACTTTTGGTGTATCAGTTGACTTTTCATCAGTTGACCAAATTTCATCTATCAATTGTTTGATCTTGTGGGATGAATTGAATCATGCAATTAGGTCAAAATGATGTACTTGAATCCTTAAGATCATGTTTCAAACCAATAAGTCGTGTATTAGGTCAAAAGCCAAAAATCAGTCATTCTAATCAATAACCCTAATTTTGACCATTTTACCCTTTTGATGAATTGAACACTTTTCTTGAGGAATTGTGACCCACACTTGATCAATTAATGAACATGACTTTAAAATGTTGATATTGGTCAAAAATCTTGAAGTTTGACGGTAAGTTGACCACAATTGACTTTTTAACCAATTCAACTGATTTTTTAGTCATCTAATCAATTGACTGAGCAAAATTGTGATTCTAGACTTGAAACTTGACATGAGTATTCTTGGAGGTCTATAATGATCCATGAAAGTCACTTAAGGCATTAGAAGTCTGTGATACGGTGGGAGAACTGACTTGAGGTTTTGCGTTTGTTTTCGCAAATGTTTCGGTTTAGCAAGAGTCGCCACCGACTTTTTATTTTATCCTAAAGGAAAGGTTAAAAAGCACAGGAAAAACCTTTGAGATGTTTTCTTTGGTTCGGGGAGTAGATTATAGAAAGGGAAGGTATTAGAACCCTTTCTATCCATGGTTATCCATGGGCTCTTAGTTACTTGCTTAGATCACTTGCATTTTCAATTGTTTGAAATGGTGCTTTGTGTGTGATTTTGAAAGATGTTTTGAAAAGAGGCCATCGTTGTGGCAACCTTTGTAATGATTCTTGTTTGAATGTATACAAAGGTGTTTGTCTTTTTGAAAGGTTTTCAACATTTTGAAAGTTGTTTTGAAATTGTGTTTGTGGAGTGTGTTTTGAAAAATAGCAAGGATGTTTTGCAAGATTTTTGATCAAGTAACTAAGAGTTGTATACCCTATTTTACTCAAAGATCTTTCTTATATTTTTAACCCTTTTAACAGTGTTGTTTCACCATTGTATTTGGTGAACAACCTTGTGTTAGGATGTAAACGGGACAGGCGCGAGTCATCGTATAGACCATGATAGCAATTTTGCAAAGTATCTTAGCATTTCTTTTGAGGGACTAAGATCATTTTTGTAAGGCAACTTTGGATAGCGTCATCGAGGGACTATGATCTTTTGATTTTGTTTGTTTTACCAAGATACTTTGCATGCGTAACATGGCTTATTTTTGAAGGCAACAAGTGGATGTAACCCTAGGGGTGTTTGTGTGAAAGTGTGTTTTATTGCATACAAGAGTTTATCTTTGAATTAGGATTTTCTATTTCATTGATTTTATCTTGCCATACACATCCTAATTACTAGCATTTATATTTGAAGGCAATAAAAAGCAGAAATATAAAATCCTACGCTATTACAGCAATTAGGGGGTGGGGATACATATTTGTACATGGGGTGGTTCAACGAGAAAAATAGATAAGAAAAGAAAATAACAAAAACAAGATAGAGAGAAAGAGAGAGGGAGCCAGCGTGCTGCTGAGAGGTCATCAGAAGTTCTGACTCAGGCCCGCTGCCAGATGATCAACCTTTTGGTTAAACTGTATGAGTTATAACTTCTGACTCTTGCACCTGTAAAACAGAAACCTGTTAGTGGGGAGATCAGAAGTTCTGACCCCCATGCGCTGCAAGACAAAAGTTTGTTAGTGGGGAAGTCAGAAGTTCTGATCCTGCTGGAAATACAATAATTCTCAGAAGTTCTGATATTGACAGTAAAATAGGCTTCAGATGTGCTAACATCAAAGTCAGCACTGGGCTTCTCCCTGTGCTAATCAGAACATCTGCAACTTTGTTATTTTTCCATAAAACAGAAAACATATTTGGAACAGCTTCAGCAAATATCAAAGTGTTTCAGGGGACAGAACCAACAAGGTTTCAGGCAGGTTCTATGCTGACTCACTTCCTATCTAAACATTCTGAGGTATGAAAATCCTCAGAACACAAACAACAGCAACATGATGTTTACATTATGTTTATTTGAGCATGAAAAGCTGATGATGCTTAGCAGCGTGATGAAGGTCAGCAGGTGCTTACCTGGCTGTTGGAAAAGTTTGTGAATGAGAGCTAGCTTTTAGCTCTGATGGTGTTCTGGACAGGTTCTCTTTGAAAGGGGTAGATGAAGGTGTATGTGTATATATGGTCAGAGGCTGAAAGTGTGTTCTTTAGTCACAAAGAAAAAACTGGGTATTGATGAAGTTTGAAGGTAAGAAATTCAAAGTTATGAAACACTGGAGATTTTGGCAGAGTTTCACAGCACTTTCTTGCTAAAAATTTCTGTTTCTCTTCTAGCAATTTTTCTGGTTTTTTGGACCCCTTTTTCAGTGGACAATGGTGCTCTATTTATAGGCAAAACTCTTGTGGCTTCTTGAACATTAAAGGCGCCAACAGAGGTTGAATTGTTCTTTGAAAGAACTTCCTGGGAAGTTGTGATAACAGATAGCCTTTCATCCTAGGCTAGAATAGCAGGCATGGATTGGGGAGAAGTGACCTCTAGGTGGACGGTGGCGCGTAGACCCATGCCTAAACCTGCATAAAGGCGTTTACCAAGCCACACGTGAAGGGACTACTTGGATGAATGTTCAGGAGTGGTTGGGAGCATTAATGAGCATTAAATGGTGATGAGACTTATCAACACCAATATTCTGGTAATAGGAAACAAACTTGAACCAGCAGTTCTGCTTTACCAAAAACAATGTAAACCATGCTCTGGTCTTGGCCTCTTGTTGTTTTAGCAAATTCTGAAGATTCTCCTGACTTTCTGACACATTCCTTGGATTTGCTTCTGGAAATCCTGGACTTAGAGATTCTGTATCAATGTAACACCCACTCTTCTGACCCTTTTATCTTCTGATTTCAGCATGTTCTGAAGGAGCCTTCAGACTTCCTTTCTTCCTTTGCATTCCTTTAGCAAACTCTGGCTGAACTTGCGTAATTGTTGAAAGAGCTATGTTCTGTTTGAGGCTTACGTGTTGAACCACGTTTGCAACTTCTGACTGAGTTGACGTAGCTGCTGAAGAGCCAACTTCTGATTGCGTTGAGCCAAGCTAGCAACTTCTGACCGTTTCTATCTGGAGTTTGGTCCAGAAGTTCTGAAGCGTTATTTTCTTCTTAAACACCCATTTTTAGAGAAAAATTCCAAATGTTTAGAATTTAATTTTTCTCAAGATAAAAGCATTGCCTTTAGAGCTTGTGTGATCATTTTGTTCTTGTAAATGGTTTTCTTGGGAAGAAATGATAATTTAGGATTTGGATTTGTTTCAGAGGGACTATGAGATTCCAAGATGATTTTCTGAAGAAAGAGAGGGCAAATTTTGGGGTACAACAAAGTCCATTTGTCCTTGTGAAAACCAAAACCCTAATTTGAGGCATCCGTGTTTAGGAGGTGGTTTGACCTAGTCAACACTTGTGCCAACTTGAGCCATTGAAGATCTTGTGAGAAATGTCTTGAGAAAAGAGAGGGAAAATTTTGGGGTACAACAGCTGCCCCTGTTCGATCTTCTTAAACCTAAAGAGTTAGATTGGTATGTTCGCCATTCGTAACTTGAAGCTGGAAGATGATTGAACACTAAAGTGCCCAAATATTTTCTCTCACTTGTGCACAAAGTAATGTTGTTGGTTGATTGTGTCGGGAATGGGATTAAAAATTCCATTTAGAGAGGTAATAAAGAGTTACTGGAGATGGGCTTATAGATGCCATCCAAAGTGACTGTTAATAGAGATTAGAAGAAGTACCAAAATAAACCTTTGGTTGATTTATATTGAAATAACAGATGTATAAATTTATCTTTGACTGGGTATGAATCAGCATAAATATTATGGTCAATTTAACTGAACGAGAGAAAGCGTCCACTGGAATGCAATCAGGATAAATCACTGGTCGATTTAAACTGAACCAACAGAGGTCTTGAATAATCTTTAACTGGATAACGAATCAGCATAAATCTTAGGAGTGATTTAACTGAACCAGAGAAAGCATCTACCAGAACGGAATCAAGATAAATCATTGGTTGATTTAAACTGAACCAACAGAGGTCTTGAATAATCTTTAATTGGATAATGAATCAGCATAAATCTTAGGAGCGATTTAACTGAACTAGAGAAAGCGTCTACCAGAACAAAATCATGATAAATCATTGGTCGACATAAACTGAACCATCAGAGGTCTTGAATAATGTTTAACTGGATAGTAAATCAGCATAAATCTTAGGAGCGATTTAACTGAACCAGAGAAAGCGTCTAATGGAATGGAATAAGGATAAATCATTGGTCGATTTAAACTGAACCTGCAGAGGTCTTGAATAATCTTTAACTGGATAATGAATCATCATAAATCTTAGAAGCGATTTAACCAAACCAGATAAACCGTCTACTGGAACGGAATCAGGATAAATCATTGGTCGATTTAAACTGAACCAGCAGAGGTCTTGAATAATCTTTAATTGGATAATGAATCAGCATAAATCTTAGTAGCGATTTAACTGAACCAGAGAAAGCGTCTATCGGAACGGAATCAGGATAAATCATTGGTCGATTTAAACTTAACCAACAGAGGTCTTGAATAATCTTTAACTGGATAACGAATCAGCATAAATCTTAGGAGTGATTTAACTGAATCAGAGAAAGCGTCTACCGAAACAGAATAAGGATAAATCATTGGTCGATTTAAACTGAACCAGCAGATATCTTGTGAAAGAAATGTTTGTGTTAGAACAAGATTGGTTCTGATCATATCTCAGAGTTTTGATGATAACAATAAATTATATTTTATATAATTGATACTCTGATAAATGTATTTAATTGTTTCAGATAATATTCTGACAGAAGCATCTTGATGTGCTGAGCTGAAAAATAAATGAAGAAGTTCTTTGATGAAAGAACTATTTGTTTTGGCGCAAGTGTTGATGCTGGTGCTGACTCTAGTAAGATAATTATTTAAATGAATCTTATAACGCTTAGTAGGATTCCTTGATCAGAAGTACCTTGAAAGCAAGTGTTATTGAGAAGTTACTTGAAAGCAAGTGTTGTTCAGAAGTTATTTGAAAGCAAGCGCTGATCAGAAGTACTTAGCAAGCAAATCATTGTTTAGAAGATAAGCAAGCATGTTCTGAATTCAAGACGTGAAGCAAGCTCTGAAAGAATGCAAAAGCTAACAAGTCTTGTCAAGGATCAGGAGACATGCTCTTACAAGTGTCGTTTGCTCATTTAATGCAAAGACGGCTACATGCACTCAAGTGTATACGCTAGTGCATTGGAAAATGGAATAGTACAAGGAAACACGCAAACATTTAATGCTCTCCATTTGAAGGCAGCAACGGTCATGTTTCTTCATGCTATATATAGAAGAACATTAATTACAAGCCAACAACTGACATACTGAAATACCGAAACACTGAAAGACTGAACAACTGAAGTTCGGAATAGAACTCATCAATTTCAAAAGAAGCAAGAACAACGTGAAAAATATTCTGGGCTCACAAACAAATTTCATACACTTTGTGCAATACTATTCTTAGTGAAAAATCACATTTGTGATATAGCTTTCTTAGAAGCAAACTTTGTTTCACTATCTGTAAAGATTTATATCTTGTAATTGTTCCTTGAGAGACCAAGTTTGGTCAGATTTCTCAAGTAGGCTAGAACTAGTTTAAGTCTTAGTGGTGTGAGTCACTTGTAAGATTACTTGTGCATTGTTAGTCACAACAGTTGTTGTGTGATTTTAATCAATTGATTATAGTGGATTAAGTCCTTGTTGAGAAAGGCGAAATCACCTTGGCGGGTGGACTAGATTAGTTTGAGTTCAAACGAACCATGATAAAAATAACCTTGTCTTTCCATTATTGTTGAGCCTTTAAGAAATAGAAAAAGAGAAACTTATTCAACCCCCCTTCTAAGTGTTTTCTCAACCTTCAGTTTGTTGTTGATGGTATTCATCCATGGACTGATCTTTTCCTGTAAAGGTAAAGAGTTAATTGTATGCAATGCCATGATGTATGAAATGTATTTCTTAATGATGTTCTCAAAATAAATGAGATTATGTTATATGTTTCGTATGCACATGTCATGATGCATGAATATGAAATGTTATTGAAGTGTATCTTTGTCTGGGAAACTAAATCCATAAATTTTGCTGAGAAGTTTTGGGAAGCTAAACTCCGAACTACTGCTGGAGACAAAGAGTATGTGTATCTCCAACCTTGTTTAGAATGCTTCCGCTGGGAATTCTTGTTTGATGTTTTAAGGAAACTTTACAGGGAATGTTGATTTCTGTTTGGGATTAGAGTTCAGGAACCTTTGTCGTCCATTTCTCTACCGGGGAATTTAATTCTTATATACCCTGACTGGGGATAAAAGAGATGACTAAACTTCCGATTCGTATGGGAAGGATAAAGTTAACTGGTATCTGGTTAGATTCCATACTTTTGCAGCAATTTTATGGGGATAGTATCAACTCTACTGGGGAAAAGGGGTTTTATCCGTTGATTTGTAGTAGTCCAAGGAGTAAACTTAAGTTGGGGATATTATAGTCCATTGGGGAAATAAACCTTGTTGAGGAAGGTATTATGAAGATCTTATTGGGGAAATGAATTCATCTGGGGAAGAACTTTTTGCAAGGTTTCTTTCTCAACTTTGGAAGACCAAACTCGGCTGGGAAGAGAATTTTCAGGAGATATGTTGATTGGAACTCTGGATGGAGAATGTATGAATTCACACCATGGGGATAATCCCATTGAAGTGACTCTATGGAGATATCCCAAATCCTTAAGTAAGCGCTTATTACTGTTCTTGTGCGTATATTTGTTAACAGTTAATCATGTTCATATGCATACGTTCATTCAATTTTATTCATTGGACATTTTTGCAATCAAAACATAAAAACAAAAAGTATCTACTTCAAAGTATATTTGTATTGATATTTTTCCTATAAACATGCATTTTTGTACAGGGAGACAGAAATCCTAGTAAGAGGAAATCGTCGAAAGAATGAAAAGAATAAAAAACAAAAACAAAAATGTATAGCCATGTGGAAGTGATCTCATTAGGTTCCAACTTTGCTATTTCCCCTATGTCTTCTAACATCATCCCTTGTCGTCGAAAGAAGTTGATTGAATTGATCTTGTACCATTTCAACTTTGACCTTGGTAATAAAACTGGCTATAGTGATCCAACGAGACATAATTGTACGCTTTAATCCTTAACTTTTTCCTGGATTTCCCTTTCAGTTTTCAATCCACCAGGATACTCTTTTTTTTCCCAAGCCGCCTGTGATACTGTGGCAGAACCGACTGTTTGAAATTCTAGTTTGTGTTTTGTGTTTTGTATTTGCAAAATGTTGTGGTAAGCAAGAGTCGCCACCGACTTTTATTTTATCCAACAAAGGAAAAGGAAAAAGAACAGAAAAAACCTTTTTTCGAGATATTTCTGAGTACGGGGGGTAGATTATAGAAAGGGAAGGTGTTAGCACCCTTTCCATCCATGGTTTTCCATGGCCTCTTAGGTACTTGCTCATTTTGAAATTGCTTGTGTGTGCTTGCTTTGAAAAGTTTTGTTTTACTTTGTTTTAACCCTTGTTTCTGTCCTCAAGAGTGTTACGAAGTTGTTTTTGAAAACTTTGTTTTGAAAAGTGTTAGTGTGAAAAAAGTTTTTGTTTATTTGAGCAAGTACCTAGGAACTAATCTACCTACTCGAAAAAGTCTGTTCGTTTTCCTTTAGACAGCGCTATCCTATTATTAAGGAATAGGTAGCACCGTCGTTGGATGTTTGAGGGACTATCAAAAGGGACGTAATGGTCATTGAAGGTAACATGTAAGGATACCTTAGCATTTCGAAGGGACTGTCATCATATATCTGTAGGCAACATCGAGGGACAAGATCATTTCTTGTAGGCAACATCGAGGGACAAGATCATTTCTTGTAGGCAACTCGAGGGACGTTAAGGGACTATGATCTTTATGATGATTTTAACTGAGGGTCTTTGCTAAGGGTATCCCTACGTTCGAAGGACATGACCATTGTTTTCCGAGGCAACCAAGTGAGACATACTCTAAGAGTGAGCATGTGCATGTGTTTGATTTCAGTTATTTAATCTTTGCACAGTTAAGGTGATCTACTGTATTAATTTTCAGTTTGTATTTCCATACAATCCTATTAACATACATTTAAGTAGTTTATAGTTTGCGGAATTAAAATGCGGAAAGTTTAAAGTCCTAGCTATTACAAGGCTTTTGCAGATACATAATTAGAAGAAAAAAAAGCGAGAAAAGATAAATCTACGCTATTACATTGATAATGCGACCTATACAATTTTTCTAGAAATAAAAATATAAAAGAATAAATAAAAAGAAATTAAGGAAAAATTAAAACCGAAAATTCTAAGTTAATGTGGTGTTTTTTTCTAGAAAATAATTTTAAGTTAATTAAAAAATCTAATTCTAATTA
The DNA here is from genome assembly GCA_948472305.1 of Vicia faba. Classification (NCBI taxonomy): domain Eukaryota; kingdom Viridiplantae; phylum Streptophyta; class Magnoliopsida; order Fabales; family Fabaceae; genus Vicia; species Vicia faba. The sequence continues at coordinate 1,446,179,855 of OX451738.1, read as the reverse complement.
ATTTTAATAAAAACGTTAATTAACTTAATTTATTAATAAATGAAAAAAAGCCAAAAATTTAGTTACTAACTAAAACAAAAACCTAATCCTAATTTGTTAAAAAAAAGGTTAATTAAAGGGTTAATTACAAAGAACACCTAAAACCTATTTGTTTAATAAAAAATGTTAATTTTAAAAAAAGTTAATTAAAATATCTAAATCCTAATTAGTTTTAATTAAAAAAAGGTTAATTTTGAAGAAAAAAAAGGTTAATAAGAAAAAAAACCTAAAACCTAAAACCTAACTAATTTTAATAAAGAAAAGTTAGTTTTGAAAAAAATAATTTATGTGTAATGATTAATAAGAAAGAATTAAGTTCGCCAAAAAATAGATAGGGGAAAAAATCAATGAAAAATAGGATTAGAAAATAAAAATAATGCAAATGTCATGGATGGTTGTTGAACCAAAAATTAGTTTAAAACCTAAAATTAAATTTAAAAAAAACTAAAATTAATTATTCAAGTTTAGGAGGAAAAATAAAAGGTTTGTGAAAAATGTTAAGTTTTATGAAAAAAAATTTAAAGAGAAAGAATAAAAATAGGTAAAAGGATAAATAGAAAGGAAGAAAACCAAAACCAATATGGATAGTTATTGAACTCACGCCCTTAACCTTCTCAGAATGTCTGCCTTGTTATACATTGGTGGTTGTTCTATTTTAGCCATTAGTGTTTTGGCCTCAACGTTCTGTAATGAACCTGCATGGGACGCTGTCTAAATCTGCAGTGTTGAATCTCATGAACACATTAAATAAATTACTATATATCATGAAATACAAATAAAGCAAATATATGAAAAAAATTAATGTTAAAACCAATATGGCATGTATGAATGATTATACCCTTTTGATCATGGAGATCAAACCAGTCTTACCCTTACTAGAGAAGTAGTGAGATGAATGCTTCTATGCCCTTTTGATCATGGAGATCAAACCAGCCTTACCCTTACTGGAGAAGTAGTGAGATGTGGGTTTGTGACAAGGATGACTTGTTTGTAGTGAGATGGGGATTTGTAATAAGGATTTCAAGATTTTAGGATTCTTGAAAGAATTTGATATTTTGACAGAATTGTGGCAAAGGTTTTTTTTTCTCGTTTCTTTTGTTTGTGTGAAAAAAGTGAGATTATATAATGGAAATTAGAGCAAAGATATGGGCTTTTAATGTGCAATTGGGCCTCCAATGTTCACTTGAGTCCGTCACGTTCCAGGCTAAATCGCAGGGGCTTAAGTGCAATTTTTTAAGTTGAAATGTGAAAACAAAATGTAGCCGACATTGATAACTAACTCATGTCCAAAAACGGGCTCAATCGGATAAACAGTGAATTAGTTATGAATTTATGAAGTTTCAGCTCAAACAAACTTATTTTGGGCTCCAGTGTCGACTCTGACACGTTCTTCAATAAAAAACTGGTATTGATCGGAGCATAATCTGGTCTCAACTTTGGAATAAAAGTTGTAGATCTCTGAGTCAGTAACCTTGTGTAAAAAGATGGGCCCGATCCAATAAAAAATGATCGAGTTATGAATTTTCGAAGTTTCGACCCAGATGAAATAATATTCAGCATTCAGGATTTTTGGCGCGTCACATGCACTCTGAACAAAAAACGAAAGCCTTTTGTATACTGTTCGAACTCGATACCTCCTGTGAAAACGTAGTCAACTCAATTTGTGAAATTTTGGCGCTAGAACCAGCTCGATACGATGAAAATCGATCAAGTTATGATTTTCTGAACATGGCGCAAATAAACTTCTGTCATAAATTTTCTATATGAAAATACTTGATAAATCCGCATTTTTGAAGACCTTATGATCGAAATTGGCTTCCAGCCGTGATAGATGAAAACATAGATGACATCAAGACGGAATTTTGGCCACCGGAACGGATTCAAAACAAGCCACGATCTTCAAGTTATGAATTTTTTAGCACGTAAAAACTGCACTTTCAGCACACTTTTTCACCATATTTCTTCGAGAAAACTCACACATTCGGATACCTTCTTTAAAGAATTGACTCTTGAGCCGAACCTGAATTTGAGAATACATTATCAGAGATATCTTGGGGAAAGAACACCTGAATATGACGCGCCGGGTTAGACTTGTGAATCTTTGAACCCCGAATCATTGCAAAACGGCGAATCGATCTTCAGCACGGAAAATACTCTGAGAATATCCATTGACGAAATAAACATCACTTGTAACCTGAAGAAGCTTGATAAATATACCTTTATTCCATAAACATAAAACCAATAATATGCGTGTATGAAAAGAGGGAAAATTTTGGGGTACAACAGCTGCCCCTGTTCAATCTTCTTAAACCTGAAGATTTAGATTGGCGCGTCTGCCTTTCGTGATCTGAAGGTGGAAGATGATTGAACACTAGAGTGCCCAGAAATTTGCACTCGTCTGTAATGATGCTTGACTATGTAGGTAGTATCGGGAATGAGCTTACAAATGCCATTTGGAGGAGATGACGGAAGGTCACCGGAGATGGGCTTAAAGATGCCATTCGGAAGATATGACGGAGAATCATCGGAGGTGGGCTTAAAGATGCCATCTAGAGGATGTTGGTTTCCCGAGATATTCCTTTGATGAGAATTCCTGTTCCGTCACTGAGGAGGAATCTGCTGAGGAATGTTGGTATCTGTCTTGGGAGAAATAGAATTTTAGGAGCTTCAGTTGTCCGTTAATCTACTGGGGAATCATCTCTTAGTCAAGGAGATGAAAATAAACTGCTATCTGGTCGTGCTCCAGGCCTTATAGTGATTTGTTGAGGATAAAGCTATTTTTCGGTTGATTTCCAGGCTTCATAGCTTGAACTTGAGATATACCACTATCTGGTCGATTCCAGGCTTCGTAGTATTTTGGTGAAATCAAGATATTATTCGGTCGATTTCCGGGCTTCATAGCTTAAACTGGAATAGAAATATTAGTATCGATTTGACTGAACCAGGGAAAACTTGTGAGAACTTCAACTGGGAGAGAAATCTTAGTGTCGATTTGACTGATCCCAAGGGAGGTCTCGGATTAACTTTGACTGGCATAGAAATCAGGGGAATCTTAGCGGCGATTCGGCTGACCCAGACGAAAGTCTTAAAACATATTCAACTAGAATAGAAACCTTAGTGTCAGTTTGACTGAACCAGAGAAAATCTTGAAAAGTGTTGGAATATCTTCAATTGGAATAGAAACATTGGTATCGGTTTGACTGAACCAGAGAGAACTCGTGAGAACTTGATTGCATCTTTCCCTGAAAGGTAAAGAGTTAGTCGTATGTAATATCATGATGTATGAAATGTATTGAGTAATGATGTTCTCAAAATAAATGAGATTGTGCTTTATAATATGTATGCGCATGCCATGATGTATGGATATGCAATGCTATTGTGATATTCTCTAGATGGGAAAATAAATCCTGGACTACTGCTGGAGAGTATAATGAGTTGAGTTCTTTGTTTCTGCTGGGGATAGTGACCAAAGATGATTAGCTGGAGATTTACATCCATTCTGCTTGAGAATATTCTGTCGGGGGAGACTCGGTCTGAGAATAATCCCGCAGGGGAATGACTCTGTGGGGAAGACAGATACTCTGTTGAAAGATCTACTGATTTGGAGAAATAAACTCAGGTGGGGTTGAACTTCCATTGCTGGAGAGAAGAGCTCTGTTGGAGATTGAGCTTCTGCTGTCAGAGAAATAAACTCTGCTCGGGAGATGGCTTTATAAACTGCTCATGGTTATAAAACTCGGCTGGGGAGTGCAGATATCAGTTTTTTGAAGGAACCTGCTGGGGAAGGAATTCCTGCTTGGGGATACGGAGGTCGGACCTTGGTTGTCCTTACTCTGTGAGGAATATAGGTATCACTGGCTTGTATGTGATAGTGACTTCGATTCCAACTGTCTCTGCCCCTTGTACCATATTGGGAAAAGTACATGCGGAGATTTTGTGGATGGATCTATGTCCTGATTATACTTGAACATGTATTTAATGAGTGTCAGTATGACATCTGTCTCTAGGTCATATCTGAACTGTACTTGAAACATGTGTTGAATGAGTGTCAGAATGACATCCGTCTCTGGATCGTATCTGAACTGTACTTTGAAATATGTGTCGAATGAGTGTCAGAATGGCATCCATATCTGGAGCGTATCTGAATTGTATCTGAACTGTATCTGAAAGCTGAGTATGAATGAGTATCAGAATGACATTCGTATCTGGAGCGTATCTGAATTGTATCTGAAAGCTGAATCTGAATGAGTATCAGAATGACATTCGTATCTAGAGTGTATCTAAACTATATCGGAAAGTTGAATCTGAATGAGTATCAGAATGACATCCGTATCTAGAGCGTATCTGAAAGCTGAATCTGAATGAGTATCAAAATGGCATCCGTATCTGGAGCATATCTGAATTGTATCTGAAAGCTGAGTTTGAATGAGTATCAGAATGGCATCAGTATCTGAAGCGTATCTGAACTGTATCTGAAAGCTGAGTCTGAATGAGTATCAGAATGGCATCCGTATCTGGAGCGTATTTGAACTGTATCTGAAAGCTGAGTCTAAATGAGTATCGAAATGGCATCCGTATCTGAAGTGTATCTGAACTGAATCTGAAAGCTGAATCTGAATGAGTATCAGAATGGCATCCGTATCTGGAGCGTATCTGAACTGTATCTGAAAGCTGAATTTGAATGAGTATCAGAATGGCATCCGTATCTGGAGCATATCTGAACTGTATCTTAAAGCTGAGTCTGAATGAGTATCAGAATGGCATCCGTATCTGGAGCGTATCTGAACTGTATCTGAATTCTGGTGCTCTTGATGAATGTTGATCAAGGTATAAGTCTTCCACTGATAGACAGGTGACGGGACATAGTCGTACGTTTTAAATCCCTAACTTTTGCCTGGACCGCCCTTTCGGGTTTTCAGTCCACCGGGATACCCTTTTTTGCTCAAGCCTTCCTTTCGGGTTTTCGACTCGTCGGGTGTACATATTTTTTTCATTTTTTATCCCTAATTTTTGCCCGAACCCTTTTGGTTCGCCGGGATGCCCTTATTTTTGCCTAGGTATGTCAACCTAGCGGGTCTTTGTTATGCGTAGTATTTTACGACTATGTCCACGCCTTCAGGATGTAGAGAGTTGTCACTGTGTGTTGTGTTGTATTATTGTCAAAAATGTTTTCTTGACTGGAATGCGTGTGTAATTCCCCAAGCGATTCAGATGGAGATCTGCCCCTAGTTATTTGGCACTTTTGGAGAGACTGCCCCAGGTGTATTTAGACATCATGTCATGCCCCTTGCTTATGGAAGACCTGTTATTGGAAGTGCCTTTCTCGCTGAGGTGATTCTATCCATTGAGAGGATGTTTGTTCATTGAATATCCATTGTGCGGATTTCTCTGTTGTCAAACAATTAATCATATGCAAACAATGTCATTTAAAGAATGCAAAACTCATGTATGTCTTGAATTTTTTTTGAAAATGTGTTTTGTGTAGTAAAATGAAATTTGCAAGAATGTGATATCAACTCAGAATTCGTAACAAAGCCTACAGGAAGCATGATACCTTTGTAACATTATGCTCTCAAACTAACCCATGCTTCAGCTAGGACTTTTAAGGGTTATAGCGTGGCCTGGTTCAGGGTTCAAGAAACAAAGGATAAAGGCTCAAATTTTATGTGTACCCAACCCGCTCTTTGTGATGTTCTTCAGTCCTATGCTCAGTTAATTATGCGATTAGATCCCGATTGAGTTTGGAATCTTTGCTCTGATACTTGGTGATGATTCAGAAATTGAACATTTGTTTTGAAAAGGCGGTCATTTTTGTAATCTTCTTTTTGTCGAGGATTTGTATTAACCTCTTTTTTTTGGTTTTCGTTATCCCTTATTTTGCCTGAACTATTTCTTTTATGATTACAGTCAGCGGGATACCCCAATTTTTCTCTTAAGTCTCCTTCATAGGTTTTGACTTAACGGGCTTTTATTTCGAGAATGACTGTCTGTCTTGAAGATTATACGGAACCATCACCGTCTTTTGTTTTGGAAGGACGTCTTCGATGCCATTCATTGTGTACGAAGCGACAGATTATGACTGAATACGTCTCTGAATTAACTGAGAAAACTACCCTGCCCTAGGTTATGATTAAGGGTTTTAATTTGTGTGAAAAGAAAAACTCCTACTTCTTTGGCTCGAAGGGGTTGACGAGGGATTATCTTCCTTATAACTCCACTGTTTAGGATTTGAAACAACGCCTATACATCGTCAGCGGGGTCTGTTCAAAAGCATACTGTAGAGATTTTGATATCATTTTCATCATCCTCCCTCTAAAGGCTCAGAGCTTTTGTTCGAGAGTTGAATATCACAAAAGGAAATATGAATGCATTTTTGAAATAGTGAATACAAATGAATTGATTCAAGACAAACATGTGCAATGCATTGATGAAATAACGAGGTTTGATATGAATAAATGTTCAAACAAATCAAAAGAAAATTACACATTGTAAATTCTAATGAACGAAAAGCCTTCTTGTGAGAACTTGTCACTTCAGATGGTATGCCTTTGAGGGATGGCAGAAGAACTCAGTCTGACCGTCTTGTGCGAATTCTAGTGCTCCTTCATCAATCAGGTCTTGAATTTTATTTCTCAACGCCCAACAACTGTTGGTGTCATGTCCATGACTGTTGGAGTGGTACGCACATCTTTCATTTGGATTGTACCTTGGGGAGGCTATGTTGGGATTCTGAGGAGGGCCCTTAACATAACCAACTTGGCCTTCAACATGCGTTGTAATGCTTGAGCCAATGACATGTTGATTTCGGTGAAGCATCTTTCAGATGTATTCTTTTTATGCTGATTTCCCCGTTGTCGTTGGAGAGGTTGTCGTTGGGCTTGTGATGTAGTAGTAATCTGGAAAGGTCTGTTCCCAACCTCTTCTCTCACTGGGGGCTGATTAATGCCTTGATCCACAATTTTAACTGTTTGTTTCATGGATCTCCATCCATCTTGGTGAAGCTTGTTGAGGAAGGCTCTTAGCCCTTCTTGTCCTCGAGCTAATTTTTGGATAAGAGCCATCTTCCCCAGCATCTAGATTCTCATTGCTTCTACCTCAGCTTGCAGTTGTTCCAATTGTTCATCCTTATTGTTGTCAGGACGTTCCTTGGTCAAATTCCCGATGAAGAGTGTTTTCAGGTCTTCTTGCCCCTTGGATAGATTCAGGAGAAATTCCTTGAACTGGGCATCTTGAGCTTGGAGATCTCTGTGGTCTTGTTGGAGAGCCATTGCTGAAATAAACAGCGAGAACATGAGAGACCTGCTTTGAAACCTGCTTATGTAATGATATGTATGATATGTATGCAATTTTTTCAAGGATCTCGCGGGGTAAACAAGAAACTGTTAGAATTTGATTGCAGCTTGATTGAAGAAACTTTGTGTCGTTGAGAGTCCTTCTTTAAAAGTCAAGCTCACCATATCGAGTGGGTCATAGCCACTGACTCAAGTTATTGTGTTTTGATCTCTAGACGGCATTGGCTAGAGGAAAATAAATCCTCTTGCCCCTTGCTAGATGTTTGGTTCATCATAACTTGTACCACAGGCCCTTGAGATCCTTGAAATGGTTAAGGAAATGTTATGGTATGATGTTATGATGTGTATGCTATGCGTTTAAGCAAAAGTGCAAGGTGATGTAAGCAAGTAAACTCGGAAAGAAATCCAAGTTATTAGATAAGGACTGTAAACAAAACCTGCAAGGAACTCATGTTGTCAGATAATAAAAATGTGCAAGTAGTTCAAGTTGAAAGCACACAAGTCACACAAGCAGCCTTAGGTTTAGGCTTGCATGGGTTTTAAGGTAGTACCCTCTTGAAGTTTAGTTGGTTCAACCTGTCCTAGAAAAGTAACCGGGTTCTAGAGGATCTCAATATCACCGACCATCCTCCATCGGTCATGGTTTCAGCTCACGCAATTTTTTTATTGCGGCCAGAACTATCTCGAGAGTATGGTCTCAATGAGTGTAGCATCGAGTATCAACCAGTTCTCAGCTTTACACTGAGGCCGACTATCTCACTACTTTCTAATGGCCAAGTTGGTCGATTAAGGGTTCTAAGGTCAGTTGATGCTTAATGACACACGTAGCGGCCCCGTATTCTCCTCATTTCTCCAAAAGGGATACCGGTACTAACCAATGTGCCACATCAACATAGCTACTGCTTCAACCGTATCGGTCTACGTGGTACAATTCCCTCACAGTCTATTGCTACTTACCTAAAAGGTATCCCCAGATCCGGGTTATGATCTATAGTAACCCCAAACAAAACCCTTAAAAGTAAAGCAAACAAAGCAATCAAGAGAAGCAATTATGATGACCTAGATCCTAAGGTATACCCCACTTATTTAACTCCCCAGCAGAGTTGCTAGTTCTATGATACGGTGGCAGAACCGACTGTTTGAAATGCTGATTTGTGTTTTGCGTTTTGTATTCGCAAAATGTCGCGGTAAGCAAGAGTCACCACCGACTTTTATTTTATCCAACAAAGGAAAAGGAAAAAGAACAGAAAAAACCTTTTTCGAGATATTTCTGAGTACGGGGGGTAGATTATAGAAAGGGAAGGTGTTAGCACCCTTTCCATCCATGGTTTTCCATGGGCTCTTAGGTAATTGCTCATTTTGAAATTGCTTGTGTGTGCTTGCTTTGAAAATTTTTGTTTTACTTCGTTTTAACCCTTGTTTCTGTCCTCAAGAGTGTTACGAAGTTGTTTTTGAAAACTTTGTTTTGAAAAGTGTTAGTGTGAAAAAAGTTTTTGTTTCTTTGAGCAAGTACCTAGGAACTAATCTACCTACTCGAAAAAGTCTGTTCGTTTTCCTTTAGACAGTGCTATCCTATTATTAAGGAATATGTAGCACTGTCATTGGATGTTTGAGGGACTATCGAAAGGGACGTAATGGTCATTGAAGGCAACATGTAAGGATACCTTAGCATTTCGAAGGGACTGCCATCATATATTCATAGGCAACATCGAGAGACACGATCATTTCTAGTAGGCAACTCGAGGGACGTTAAGGGACTATGATCTTTATGATGATTTTAATCGAGGGTCTTTGCTAAGGGTATCCCTACATTTGAGGGATATGACCATTATTTTCTGAGGCAACCAAGTGAGGCATACCCTAAGAGTGAGCATGTGCATGTGTTTGATTTCAGTTATTTAATCTTTGCACAGTTAAGGTGATCTACTGTTTTAATTTTCAGTTTGTCTTTCCATACAATCCTATTAACATACATCTAAGCAGTTTATAGTTTGCGGAATAAAAATGCGGAAATTTTAAAGTCCTAGCTATTACAAGGCTTTTGCAGATACATAATTAGAAGGAAAAAAATGCGAGAAAAGATAAATCTACGCTATTACATTGATAATGCGACCTATATAATTTTTCTAGAAATAAAAATGTAAAAGAATAAATAAAAAGAAATTAAGGAAAAATTAAAACCGAAAATTCTAAGTTAATGTTTTTGGTGTTTTTTTGTAGAAAATAATTTTAAGTTAATTAAAAAACCTAATTCTAACTAATTTTAATAAAAAAGTTAATTAACTTAATTTATTAATAAATGAAAAAAAGCCAAAAATTCAGTTACTAACTAAAACAAAAACCTAATTCTAATTTGTTAAAAAAAGATTAATTAAAGGGTTAATTACAAAGAACACCTAAAACCTAATTGTTTAATAAAAAATGTTAATTTTGAAAAAAAAAGTTAATTAAAATATCTAAATCCTAATTAGTTTTAATTAAAAAAAATGTTAATTTGGAAGAAAAAAAAGGTTAATAAGAAAAAAACCTAAAACCTAAAACCTAACTAATTTTAATAAAGAAAAGTTAGTTTTGAAAAAAAAGATTTATGGGTAATGATTAATAAAAAAGAATTAAGTTCGCCAAAAAATAGATAGGGGAAGAAACATCAATGAAAAATAGGGTTAGAAAATAAAAATAATGCAAATGTCATGGGTGGTTGTTGAACCAAAAATTAGTTTAAAACCTAAAATTAAATTAAAAAAGAAAACTAAAATTAATTATTTAAGTTTAGGAGGAAAAATCAAAGGTTTGTGAAAAATGTTAAGTTTTATGAAAAAGATTTTAAAGAGAAAGAATAAAAACAGGTAAAAGGATAAATAGAAAGGAAGAAAACCAAAACCAATATGGGTGATTGGTGAACTCACGCCCTTAACCTTCTCAGAATGTCTGCCTTATTATACATTGGTGGTTGTTCTATTTTAGCCATTAGTATTTTGGCCTCCACGTTCTGTAATGAACATGCATGGGACGCTGTCTAAATCTGCAGTGTTGAATCTCATGAACACATTAAATAAATTACTATATATCATGAAATACAAATAAAGAAAATATATGAAAAAATTTAATGTTAAAACCGATATGGCATGTATGAATGATTATACCCTTTTGATCATAGAGATCAAACCAGCCTTACCCTTACTGGAGAAGTAGTGAGATGAATGCTTCTATGCCCTTTTGATCATGGAGATCAAACCAGCCTTACCCTTACTGGAGAAGTAGTGAGATGTGGGTTTATGACAAGGATGACTTGTTTGTAGTGAGATGGGGATTTGTAATAAGGATTTCAAGGTTTTAGGGTTCTTGAAAGAATTTGATATTTTGACAGGATCGTGGCAAAGGTTTTTTTTCTCGTTTCTTCTGTTTGTGTGAAAAAAGTGAAATTATATAATGGAAATTAGAGCAAAGATACGGGCTTTGAATGTGCAATTGGGCCTCCAATGTTAACTTGAGTCCGTCACGTTCCAGGCTAAATCACAGGGGCTTAAGTGTAATTTTTGAAGTTGAAATGTGAAAACAAAATATAGCCGACATTGAGAACTAACTCCTGCCCAAAAATGGGCTCGATCGGATAAATGGTGAATTAGTTGTGAATTTTTGAAGTTTCAGCTCAGACAAACTTATTTTGGGCTCCAGTGTCGACTCTGACACGTTCTTCAATAAAAAACTCGTATTGATTGAAGCATAATCCTATCTCAACTTTGGAATGAAAGATGTAGATCTCTGAGTCAGTGACCTTTTGTAAAAAGATGGGCCCGATCCGATAAAAATTGACTGAGTTATGAATTTTCGAAGTTTCGACCCAGATGAAATAATATTCAGCATTCAGGATTTTTGGCGCGTCACACGCACTCTGAGCAAAAAACGAAAGCCTTTTGGATACCGTTCGAACTCGATACCTCCTGTGTAAACGTAGTCAACTGAATTTTTAAAATTTTGGCGCTAGAACCAGCTCAATACGATGAAAATCGACCAAGTTATGATTTTCTGAACATGACGCAAATAAACTTGTCACAAATTTTCTGTATGAAAATACTTGATAAATCCGCATTTTTGAAGACCTTATGATCGAAATTGGCTTCCAGCCGTGAGAGATGAAAACATAGATGATGTCAAGATGGAATTTTGGCCACTGGAACGGGTTCAAAACAAGCCACGATCTTCAAGTTATGAATTTTTTACCGTGTAAAAACTGCACTTTCAGCACACTTTTTCACCATATTTCTTCGAGAAAACTCACACATTCGGATACCTTCTTTAAAGAATTGACTCTTGAGCCAAACCTGAATTTGAGAATACGTTATTAAAGATATCTTGTCGAAAGAGCACCTGAATATGACGCTCCGGGTTTGACTTGTGAATCTTTGAACCCCGAATCGTTGCAAAACGGAGAACCGATCTTCAGCACGGAAAATACTCTGAGAATATCCATTGACGAAATAAACGTCACTTGTAACCTGAAGAAGCTTGATAAATATACCTTTATTCCATAACCATGAGTCCAATAATATGCGTGTATGAAAAGAGGGCAAATTATGGGGTACAATACTGCCCTTTCAGGTTTTCGACTTGTCGGGTGTACAATATTTTGTATATATCCCTAATTTTACCCAAACCCTTTTGGTTCGCCGGGATGCCTTTATTTTTTCCTAGGTATGTCAACCTAGCGGGTCATTCTTTATGCATAGTATTTTTTGACTATGTCCAGGTTTACAGGGTGCAAGAAATCTTCGTCATCCATAGTGGTCAACATCATGGAACCGCCAGAGAATACTTTCTTGACAACAAACGGCCCTTCGTAAGTGGGAGTCCATTTACCCCGGGGATCGCCTTATGGTAGAATGATGCGTTTTATTACCAAGTCACCAGCCTGGTATACTCGATGTTTGATCTTCTTATTGAATGCCTTGACCATACGCGTTTGATGCATTTGACCATGACAGACTGCAACCAGTCTCTTTTCATCAATCAAATTCAACTGATCTAATATAGTCTGAATCCATTCATCTTCTCCTAAGTCTGCTTCTTTCATAATCCTTAAAGAAGGAATCTGAACTTCGACGGACATGACGACTTTGATTCCATAGACTAAAGAGAATGGGGTTGTGTAGCGATAAAAAATGTAGCAGGGTAAATCGGAGATCGAGCTATTAATTAACTCGTCTAACAAAAGCAAGAGTCGCCACCGCGCTTTATTATTTCCAAGGGTAAAGGGAAAAGAGCGAAATAAAACCCTAAAATATGCAATGAAAATAATACTTTAAAAGTAATGAAAATACAAGGCGTTTTTTAAAAGAGGTCTAGAGTTTGGGGGTTGGTTATACAATGGGAAGGTATTAGCACTCAATGTATCTATAGTATTCTATAGGAACCTTTTGAAATATCTGTTTATTAAAAATGTTAGTTTGATTAAAAAAATAAATTGCTTGGCCAAAAATGGGTATGGACGAGTTTTTTTTGAAGATACGACGACCTAACGTCGAAGTTTTGACTTAAAAGGTATGAGTTTTGAAAGGTTGAATATTTGGAAAAATTATCTTAAGTTTTTTAACAAAATAATAAACGGAAGATGAATGAGGGTATTCGCGCTATGTGTTTGATGACATGAAGTCGACAAAAATTTAAACGATTCCCTTGGATTGAGACGGACGAAAGATATGCGGATTAACGATCGGTTAATTAAAATTATAATTAAACAATTAACTAATGAAATTTAAATCATACTAGCATGCATTTTAACGATTAAATAAATAATCAAAAGTACATGAAGATTAAATTACGAAATCATAGATTTTTAATAATTAAACACATGACAAAAATTAAATCATGGAACAAGTATTTTTGAATAATTAAATAAAACAACAACACAAAAATAAAATAGAAAAAAAAGTATGTTTTCAAAATAAAATAAAAGGTGAAATTTTAATTAAACATTTTTATGTGTTTTTTATAATAATTATACAGTAAGCTAAATTAATATATAATTAAGTATATTAAATAAAAGGGAAATATGGCTAAAAGAATAAAAGACAGAAAAATGAAACCCAACAAGGACTTGAACCCATGACCCTTTAGATTGCTGTTAACACCTTTTACCAATTGAATTGTGCCATTATTCATTAATACAACGATTTGCTTAAAACATAAGGGAAAAAAAAGTATTGAAAATTTGGACCAAAATAGGCCCAATGAGCCATCGGGTCGTGGATGAAAGAAAAAGAATTTTTTTGGGAAAACCCTAATACTAAGGAGGCGCGACGCTTGTTGCTGGCATAGGGAAAAGAAAAAACAAAATATACTAAAAGATACTGTTATTGAAAAGAGGAAAATATATTATTATTATTATATGTTTTGGGAAGAGAAAATAATGTATTATATTTTCAATAAAACAAAAAAAACAGTAATATTAGTTGTAGAAAAGCAACATCCTTCCTCTCTCTCACTGAATCACCTCTTTTCTTCCTCTCTCTTTCTTCCAAACAGATCCAAACCTCTTCCTCTCTCACGCATATACCCTCTTTCTTCCTCTCTTTCAAAGTCTTTCAAATCCAATTGAAGAATCCAAAAGAATCTCTCTTTGTATGGCACTGTGACGGCGTGGCTGGAGACGACGGAGAGGTGACGACAGCGGAGAATCGCAGGAGAGGTGACGACGGTGGAGAATCACAGGAGAGAGACCAGAAGGGTTTATCGCAAGAGAGAGCGAGGAGAAGCATGAGACGACGACGATTTCGTTCATGAAGAAGAGTTGCAGTGCCGTTTTCGCAAAGTGAGAGGAGAAAGATTTCGTTTTGGAGAGGAAGGACCAAACGTTTAACCCCAGGATGCGGAATACGACACTGTTCCAACTTGTTTTTTTTATTTTTTGTTTATTTTTTTAATTCAAGAAATATAATAAATAAAATCTGATTGAATATTTACATGAATTTTGGGTTTTTTGTAACAGCAAGTGAGTTTTGGATATTTGGAATAGCAATTATTTCTTGGATATTGTAAAAAAATATTTTTGGATACTGTAACAAAATATTTTTGGATACTGTAACAACAAAATATTTTTTTGGATATTGTAACAACAAGTGTTTGTGGACTTTGAGATTTTGTAACAGCAAAAAGGATAACCAAGTTTTTTTGGACAGCAAAGGTGTTTTGGACAAAAAGATGTTTTGGACAGCAAAGATGTTTTGGACAGCAAGCTCTAAACAAATTTTTGGGACAACAAATTCTAAACAAATCTTTGGGACAGCAAATGATAAATCGGTATTACGCGACGGAAGAAGTAAGCTTTTTATTACACTTGTTGTTATTACCGAAAGTATGAATACTAACATGTTTAAAATGCTAACAATCATGCAACAACTCAACTTAAATACAGTATAACAACGAAAAGAATGATAAGGCAAATATTGCATGGCAAAGAAAAAATGGTACAGCAAGTGATTCAAGCATGAACATATGCAACAGTAGATTGAGAGGAGAAAAAGAATAATACCTATCGGAGCCTCTCCGATGGGGCTTCTAACAAAATGGTAAGCTTCCTTGAGTTTGCTATCTTTTCTCCTTGCTGGATTTTTTTTAGCACAACACCAATTTTCTGTTTTCACTCTTGCTGAAACTTTAGAACAACACTCTATTTTTCTGTTTTCTTTAACTGCTGAATTTTTCTTCCCTTTTTTTGTTGACAAGGGCTCTTATTTATAGTGGAGTATGTGGGATTTGAGGGGGGGGAAACAGTAGAAATTTGAACTGTTTTGGCAAGCCGTTTCTATGCTTTGTTCACACAAATTACTTTAGCCATTTTGATACAAATTGCTGCTACTTTGATGCAGGTTGGAGCAGGTTTTGGCAGCACTTGGAGCTGCTGTATGTTGCTATTTTTTTACTGTTTTGTAGCATTTTACAACATCTCTATTTGCTGTTTTTTTTCAGGCTGTTTGGAGCATTGTTGACCAATAAAAATGCAGCAAAAGTGGGCTTGAAGAAAGGTTGCAAACCCCAATTCCATTTCCATAAGAATTCACAGCTCCGTCGAAAATCAAACCCCAACAGGATTCGGGATCAGGTCCTTCTTCAGGTAACGGCTCTTCACAATCTTTAGCTTTCAAGTACATAACATCTTCATCTGGGAAGTCAAACTTGATGGATTGATAATCGTTAATTGGTTGGTGAGCCAAATGATCGGCTAAAACACTCCCTTTGATTACTTTCTGAGTGTGATACTCAATGTCATATTCAGATAACAACATCTGCCAACGGGCTATTCTTCCAGATAAGGCGGGCTTCTCAAAGATATACTTGATCGGATCCATTTTGGAGATCAACCAAGTGGTATGGTTAATCATATACTGGCGCAGACGGCAAGCAGCCCAAGCTAAAGCACAATAGGTTTTCTCAAGCATTGAGTACCGAGACTCACAGTCTGTGAATTTCTTACTCAGATAATATATGGCATGTTCCTTTTTCCCAGTCTCATCTTGTTGACCAAGCACACATCCCATGGAATCTTCCAATATAGTCAGGTACATAATCAAAGGTCTTCCTTCCACTGGAGGAATCAATATGGGAGGTTCAAGTAGATATTCTTTGATGCTATCAAAAGCTTTCTGACAATCTTCTATCCACACACATCCTTGGTTCTTTCGGAGAAGCTTGAAAATTGGCCCACAGGTAGCAGTCATAGGAGATATAAATCTAGAAATATAGTTCAGTCTCCCAAGGAATCCTCTTACTTGTTTTTCCGTCTTGGGTGCGGGCATCTCCCGAATAGCCTTGACTTTATCAGGATCTACCTCAATACCTTTCTGACTGACAATGAAACCCAGAAGTCTTCCAGAACGAACACCAAAAGTGCACTTGTTGGGATTCAGACGAAGTTTATACTTTCTCAAATGTTGGAATAACTTCAATAAATGTTCCAAATGATCTTCTTCAGTTTGTGACTTGGCAATCATGTCATCTACATACACTTCTATCTCTTTATGCTTCATATCATGGAACAAAGCAGTCATGGCCCTTTGGTATGTTGCACCAGCATTCTTCAAACCAAACGGCATTACTCGATAACAAAATGTTCCCCAAGGTGTAATGAAAGCTGTCTTCTCCATATCTTCTGGTGCCATCTTGATTTGATTGTAACCAGAGAAACCATCCATGAAAGGAAAGACTTTGAACTTTGCAATACTATCGACCAATACATCAATGTGTGGTAATGGAAAATCATCCTTTGGGCTAGCTCTATTCAAATCTCTATAATCTACACACATCCGAACTTTGCCATCTTTCTTAGCAACAGGCACTATATTGGCTAACCATTGAGGATAGACCGATGTAACAAGGAAACATGCATTAATTTTCTTTTGAACTTCTTCTTTGATCTTGTCAGCCATATCGGGACGAGTCCTTCTCAACTTCTGCTTAATCGGCGGACATTCAGGTCTCAACGGCAAACGATGCTCCACAATATTATTATCCAAACCTGGCATGTCTTGGTAGGACCAAGCAAACACATCAACATACTTTCTGAGAAGCTCCAACATTTTCTCTTTGACCTCTAGGATAAGCAATGCTCCGACCTTGACTTCCTTTTTATCTTCTTCATTACCCAAATTGATCATCTCTATAGGCTCTTCAAACGGCTGAATAGTCTTTTCATCGTGCTCAAGTAAACGGGAAATTTCATCAGGAATCTCTTCACTATCTTCTTCCTCGGCTCTGAACACAGGGAATTCAAAGTTGGGAGGGGGCATAGGATCATTGTTTTCAATGGTTAAGTCGTGGATTAATCTATACATATGATTATGCTTTATTTTAGAAATCGATTAATATGAATGTTGTACAGATATAAAAAGAGAAGTTATTATATTTTACTATTACTACCAATTAATTTTCAATACCATTTTCTAGAAAAAGTGAAAAATAAAACAGTAGTGGACAAGATAACATTTTTATTCATGATTGGAAATACTTGAAACAAAGAGCCCAGACATCTTCTCTTTTTCCTTGGGCAGAGCAAAAGGATTTATTTTCAACATAGCTCGACACAAATACTTTTTCTCCTTGGGCAGAGATAAAGTTTTTTTCAAAAATAAAACAAAACATTACTCAGAAATGTGCATCACAACAGGAACATCAACAGCAATCCAGTTCTGGCAAACCACTCCATGCGTTACAAAGTCGGGTAAATCCTTTTCAGAATCTCTCCTATTATAGCATCGACTTCAGGCGGAGTCGGATGGATAAAACCTGCGCTTCGGAAAACTTCTTGTATCGGATGGGTAACTGTATCCTGCTTAACTCTTATAGACACGGGATGAAAACCAAGACCTTCTCCAGATTTGTTCTCAGGAAAAGTCAACACCTGGCCCCAACCTTCAGCCAAACCACTCTCAACCACTCGTCGCGCATCCTCAAAAGAAGAAATAGATGTCCCTTGCTTCTTCATCTCATTATTAGCAACAGATAGAGCTTGGAATTGGGTTCCAACATCCTCATCAACATCAATAAAAGAGAAATATGACAAGTGGCTTACCACCATAGTCTGCTCTCCACCAATCATTACCAGCTTTCCATTCCTTATAAACTTCAATCTCTGATGGAGCGTGGAAGTGACTACCCCTGCATCATGGATCCATGGGCGACCCAATAGGCAACTGTAGGCGGCACGAATATCCATTACTTGAAAAGTGATCTGAAAGGTATGAGGACCAATTATTATAGGAAGATCCACTTCACCAATGACAGTCTTCCTAGAACCATCAAACTCTTTGACAATTACTCCACTATGTCTCATGGGAGCACCTTGGTATGAAAGTAGGGATAATGTAGTTTTGGGCATTACATTTAACGACGAACCTGTATCTACTAGCACACTTGATAAAGTATCATTTCCACAACTTATTGAGATATGCAAAGCCATATTATGGTTCCTTCCTTCCTCCGGAAGCTCTTCATCACTGAAACCAAGATTGTTACACGAAGTAATATTTCCCACAATTCCGTCAAATTGGTCAACCGTCACATCATGATCCACGAATGCCTGGTCCAAGACCTTCATCAAAGCTTCTCTATGGGCACCAGAATCTCTTAGTAAAGCAAGCAAAGAAATCTTGGAAGGAGTTTGCAATAGTTGGTCCACAATCTTATATTCACTTCTCTTGATGAGCTTCAGAATCTCATCATCATCGGGGTGTGGGATAGGTTCATTGGATCGGCCTACCTCAACCCTGTGTTCAACATTTCTCACTGGAATTTCTGCCGGTATGGGCCTCCTGACTTGAACTTCTGGTCTCTTCAATGGTACTTCCGCAAAGATACGCCCACTTCTCGTAACTCTACTCACATCAGTGATGTTAACAAAAGATGGCATTGTCGGTATAGGGACTTCTACCCCATTCTCAATCATTGTGGCATTATACTTATATGGTATATCTTGATCTGAGTTGTAAGGCACAGGACCAGGTGGATAAATGATCAAAGGAGCAACAGGTGCAGTCTAACTGTCTTAAACGATCTCTACTGGTTCAGGAAAGTTGAATTGTGGTATTATAACATTCACTTCATCCGCCGGATCTCTGTCATATGTAATAGTGATAACCCTTTGGTCTAACAATTTTTGAATGTCCTCCTTCACAATAGGGCAATCAACTTCTCTTGAACAAAATTCACAAACATCATAATCATGCTGATGCCTAAAAAAGGCAAGTCTTCTTAAGCTCTGATGTAACCTGATCAACGAATCTCTTATGTGTTCAACTTGAAAAACTCGAAACTTTCCCGGACAACCTTCCACCATATTCACGGATGTTGCCCCATGTCGAGGCAAAGGATTATCCCTAACATTCGGATTAACATCCTTGAAAGACAAGATACCGTTCTTAATTAACCTCTGCACATCCGCCTTTAGAGCAAAGCAATTTTCAATGTTGTGCCCCGGCGACCCTTGATGATATTCACAGAACTGATCCGCCTTGTACCACGGAGAAGTACTATTCGATGCGACAGGAGGAAGCTTCGTCGTTATGAGGTTTTTCATGATCAGAGCGGGGAACAACTCAGTGTAAGTCATGGGAATGACATCAAATTGAGGTTTCCTTGGTGAATGATTCTGGTTATTAAATTGATAAGCCTGTTGTCGAGGCTGCTGTTGAAATGGTCGTTGCTGAATTGGTGGGGTTTGATGAGTTGGGGTCACCATTGTTGGGCGGACAGCCGGAGTGACTGCCGCAACATGTGAATAGCCTCTCCTTGGTCTCCCAGGGAAAATTATACTGACATATTGTTCTTTCCTTTTAGGGAAAACACTTCCAAACTTCTTGATACTGCTAGATGGACTTCCTTCCTTAACCAAACGTCCCTCACGAATCCCTTCTTCCAACCGCATGCCCATACTTACCATCTCAGTGAAGTCACTGGGTGCATTGGCAATCATTCTTTCATAATAAAAGGAACCTAAAGTCTTTAGGAATATCTTTGTCATTTCCTTCTCTTCAAGAGGGGGATAAATCTGAGCAGCGATCTCGCGCCACCTCTGGGCATATTCTTTAAAGGACTCTCTGTCTTTCTGGGACATCTCCCAGAGTTGATCTCTGTCCGGTGCCATGTCGACTTTGTACTTATACTGGCGAACAAAAGCTTCACTAAGATCATTGAAATTACGGATCCGGGTGCTGTCCAAACCCATGTACCATTTTAGAGCGGCACCAGTCAAACTGTCTTGAAAGTAGTGAATTAACAAATTATGATCGTCAGAATATGTAGACATCTTTCTTACATACATGGTTAACTGACTTCGTGGACACGAATCACCTTTATACCTTTCAAAGTCTGGTACTTTAAATTTGGCTGGAATCTTTACATTTGGAACTAAATACAAATCATGAGCATTCTTTCCAAACAAATCTTTCCCTTTCAGCGCTCGGGTCTCCCTCTGCATCTCTTGAAATTGGTCTTGAAATTCCTCCATTCTATCGAAAAGACCCAGACTTTCAGCAGGCTCAGCATGATAAGTAGGTTCATTCATGTATGGTATAGAATGAGCCACAGGAACGAAAATTGTCATCACCGATTGAGGGAAAGGTGCCACAGGCGGCACAGTAGTTGTCTCCGGTTGAGGGAAAGGTGCCACAGGCGACACAGTAGTTGTCTCCGATTGAGGAAAGGACACAGTAGGTTGAACCAAAGGTTGTACGGCAGGCTG
This sequence comes from Vicia faba, assembly GCA_948472305.1. Taxonomy (NCBI): domain Eukaryota; kingdom Viridiplantae; phylum Streptophyta; class Magnoliopsida; order Fabales; family Fabaceae; genus Vicia; species Vicia faba. The sequence continues at coordinate 1,446,159,293 of OX451738.1, read as the reverse complement.
ATACCCTTCTGGCATGAAGTTAAAAGGCATTCCCCACGGAAAACCTTTTGGCATCTGATGTTGAAGCGGAGAGTTGACTTGAGTCACAGATGTTGGAACAGTGACAATCTTAGAAACCACAGAAGTTGAAGTCTGAATCTCAGCAGCTGCAGTCGATGGCTGATTCTGAGCAGCCATCAAACTTTCCACTAGCACAGTTAACTTTTCCATACCGACACGAAGGGTAGCGACCTCCTCACGAAGCTCGTGGTTTTCCTGTTCCAGATCTTCCATCTTCCTCTGACGATTGGCTCGGGTATCATACCGATGAGACAGCTTGACAATCTATCGGAGTGGAAAAAGAAACAAGGATAAGACTCTAGAAAACATGTGAAGTGGAATGTTAGATGATGCATGATATGTGATGCAAATGATCATTTGTTTCGATAGTTTTTCAAGGAACTTTGATAATTTTGCACACATCAATGGTAAAGTAATTTGGAACAACAAAAACTCATTTCATTAATCAAAGCGGTAAATTATAACTTACAACTTTGGAACAACAAAACAATAAATTACAACTTTGGGACAACAACCCAATAATAAAAAGCAATAAATTACAACTTTGGGACAACAACCCAATAATAAAAATAGTAAATTACAACTTTGGAGCATGAAGCCCTTTTACAGAGTTTTACAAAATGACAACAGTAAAAATAAAACTAAGAACTAAAAATCACTCAGAATCATCAGATGAAGGACCGAATGCCAACTGTAACTGGAGCTTCCTAATCTTATCTTCATAAAAGTCTTCCAACTCTTTCTTCTCAGCTACCAGTCAATCGATGATTTCCTTCTGTGGATTAGGAACAAGAGAAACGCTTATCGAAACTTCCTTCTTTCTCTTCCTTTCACTTGCATACTTCTTGAGTAAAGCATCCTTTTGACGAAGCTTCTCATCATGATCAATGAACCAGCCGTCTTGAATAAATAGCAGATCCTCCTTTTCCTTTAGTTGTCGAATCAGGACCCAATTCTCGTATTCTGACATATTATAATTTTCTTTCCAAGCATCTCTCTCGGACTTCATCCTAGCCAGATTTCCTTGGTATTCTCCCATGTTCTCGATAGGAATATCAATATATGATGATGCAACAGTAGGGAATAAAGGTTTCTCGGGTTTATAAGGCATCTTGAGAGCACAAGCCCTAGCACGAACCCATTGTAGGTAAGGCTCCAAAGAAACAGCACCTCTCTGTCCTAACATGTCTCTCCCTTTTCTATGGGTGTGACGCCAAGCTCCTTCAATCTCCTTCTTAGCTGCTTGGTGATCTTGTCCTTCTTGTAGAAAGAAGCCACTCACATGGATGTTGTTTGGCATGTCCCTCATCGGGTATCCAAACTGATGGCGCGCGAGAACAGGATTATAGTTAATTCCTCCTTTCGTACCAAGAAGAGGCACGTTAGGAAAATCACCACAGCTATCGATGATCTTCACGTCATAGTAAGCTCGATTATACCAATCAATGTCGAAATGAGTGAGAGCCATAATTTTTGGCGCCCATCGCGGCTCCTTCTCGAGATCCCAGAAAACATCAGACCTAGGTAGATGAGAAACATACCACTGATACAGAAATGGTGCACAACAAATAATCATCCCTCCTTGATATGAGTTTCGAAGATGGATGGAGTAGTAGGTATCTCCTAGTAGCGCAGGTACCGGATTTCCAATCAAGAAAATTCTAATGGCGTTGATATCTACAAACTTATCAACATTAGGAAACAAGAATAGGCCATAAGCGAGTAAAGCAAAAATGTCTTCAAAGGCAATAGTATCCTTTATCTCAGCGAAATGACGAGCTTTCTTTAACAAAAACTACGCAGATAAGCCTCGGATTCCCCCTTTTATGGTCATGTTCTCCTCTATCTCCGACTTCCTCAAGTGGGTGATGGTCGCTATCTCGTGATATTTGGGTTCCTCTTCTAAGCCAGAGAAAGGAACACAGTCGGTGATCGGCAAACCAAGTATGTAGGAGTACTCTTCTAAGGTGGGCATTAACTGATAATCCGGAAAGGTGAAGCATCGATACAAAGGATCGTAGAATTGGACCAACGTACTAAGGATGCCTTCCTTCATCTTGCCCTTCATGAGAGGTATAAGGGACCCATATTTCTTCTGAAACTTTTTTGGGTTCTCGATCTTAGGAATTAAACTCTTCAGTTCTTCAATCTCGGGCTCCTTAAAACTATAACTTCGAGTGTTTCTTCTTCCAAACTCCATAATAATAGTACCTGAGATGTCTGCAAAAATCATTCTTAAGTTCCTTGAAAAAAAAGTTTTACAAAAAATGTTGATGGATGCATGGATGAATGATAATGCAACAGTCACACATAAGTTCACAAATATGGGGTTCAAAGATTCAACACTTCGAGCATGGAGTCAAAGGTAAAGCCCACCCCAGGGTATGTACTAACGGTTTAATCACACCTGCAAGACAAGGTTCTAAGAGTTCCCGGAGTCTACATTCCTCCTTAGGATATTACCAACGTCTTGATTAGTCAATAATTAACAATATTCTCAAGAGAAACTCATCCGAGCATAGCATCATGTAACAACTACTTCTGGATTACTCCGTTATAGTCTCCGCGCTACACCTAAAAGGCCAAGATGGGTTAGGGTTCTACAGTTCTCAGCTTCTCTGGCTCCCAGGTCGAAAATAATAATGTCTTCCCGATTACTCGGTAAACAAATACTACATTCAAAAGGGCCTTCCACTGAGTGGGGGATTTCATGCCTCCTTCTTCAGGATTACTCCCTCAAAGTTAACATGACTATACCGCTCGTCCTATTCTTAAGTGTAACTTAATCTGGGTATAGGATTCGTCCTTTGCAAAAATCCCAAACAACCCCAATATAAACATATAATCAAACAATTAAATAATAATAAAACAGATAAAACAAACTAGGCTTAACCCACTTAGGGATGGACCAGCAAGAGGTCAATCTTTCCCCAGCAGAGTCGCCATTTCTGTAGCGATAAAAAATGTAGCGGGGTAAATCGAAGATCGAGCTATTAATTAACTCGTCTCACAAAAGCAAGAGTCGCCACCGCGCTTTATTATTTCCAAGGGAAAAGGGAAAAGAGCGAAATAAAACCCTAAAGTATGCAATGTAAAATAATACTTTAAAAGTAATGAAAATACAAGGCGTTTTTGAAAAGAAGTCTAGAGTTCGGGGGTTGGTTATACAATGGAAAGGTATTAGCACCCAATGTATCTATAGTATTCTATAGGAACCTTTTGAAATATTTGTTTATTAAAAATGTTAGTTTGATTAAAAAAATAAATTGCTTGGCCAAAAATGGGTATGGACGAGTTTTTTTGAAGATACGACGACCTAACGTCGAAGTTTTGACTTAAAAGGTATGAATTTTGAAAGGTTGAATATTTGGGAAAATCATCTTAAGTTTTTTAACAAAATAATAAACGGAAGATGAATGAGGGTATTCGCGCTATGTGTTTGATGACATGAAGTCGACAAAAATTTAAACGATTCCCTTGGATTGAGACGGACGAAAGATATGCGGATTAACGATCGGTTAATTAAAATTATAATTAAACAATTAACTAATGAAATTTAAATCATACTAGCATGCATTTTAATGATTAAATAAATAATCAAAAGTACATGAAGATTAAATTACGAAATCATAGATTTTTAATAATTAAACACATGAAAAAAATCAAATCATGAAACAAGTATTTTTGAATAATTAAATAAAACAACAACACAAAAATAAAATAGAAAAAAGTATGTTTTCAAAATTAAATAAAAGGTGAAATTTTAATTAAACATTTTTATGTATTTTTTATAATAATTAATAATTATACAGTAAGCTAAATTAATATATAATTAAGTATATTAAATAAAAGGGAAATATGGCTAAAAGAATAAAAGACAGAAAAATGAGACCCAACAAGGACTTAAACACAGGACCCTTTAGATTGTTGTTAACACCTTTTGCCAATTGAACTGTGCCATTATTCATTAATACCACGATTTTCTTAAAACATAAGGGGAAAAAAGTATTGAAAATTTGGACCAAAATAGGCCCAATGGGCCACCGGGTCGTGGATGAAAGGAAAAGAAAAAAATTTGGGAAAACCCTAATACTAAGGAGGCGCGGCGCTTGTTGCTGGCATAGGGAAAAGAAAAAACAAAATATACTAAAAGATATTGTTATTGAAAAGAGGAAAATATATTATTATTATATGTTTTGGGAAGAGAAAATAATGTATTATATTTTCAATTAAAAAAAACAGTAATATTAGTTGTAGAAAAGCAACATCCTTCCTCTCTCTCACCGAATCACCTCTTTTCTTCCTCTCTCTTTCTTCCAAACAAATCCAAACCTCTTCCTATCTCACGCATATACCCTCTTTCTTCCTCTCTTTCAAAGTCTTTCAAATCCAGTTGAAGAATCCAAAAGAATCTCTCTTTGTATGGCACTGTGACGGCGTGGCTGGAGACGACGGAGAGGTGACGGCAGCGGAGAATCACAGGAGAGGTGACGGCGGTGGAGAATCACAGGAGAGAGACCAGAAGGGTTTATCGCAAGAGAGAGCGGGGAGAAGCATGAGACGGCGACGATTTCGTTCATGAAGAAGAGTTGCAGTGCCGTTTTCGCAAAGTGAGAGGAGAAAGATTTCGTTTTGGAGAGGAAGGACCAAACGTTTAACCCCAGGATACTGAATACGACACTGTTCCAACTTGTTTTTTTATTTTTTGTTTATTTTTTTTAATTCAAGAAATATAATAAATAAAATCTGATTGAATATTTGCATGGATTTTGGGTTTTTTGTAACAGCAAGTGGATTTTGGATATTTGGAATAGCAAATATTTTTTGGATATTGTAACAAAATATTTTTGGATACTGTAACAAAATATTTTTGGATACTGTAACAACAAAATATTTTTTTGGATATTGTAACAGCAAGTGTTTGTGGACTTTGAGATTTTGTAACAGCAAAAAGGATAACCAAGTTTTTTTGGACAGCAAAGGTGTTTTGGACAGCAAAGATGTTTTGGACAGCAAAGATGTTTTGGACAGCAAAGATGTTTTGGACAGCAAGCTCTAAACAAACTTTTGAGACAGCAAATTCTAAACAAATCTTTGGGACAGCAAATGATAAATCGGTATTACGCGACAGAAGAAGTAAGTTTTTTATTACACTTGTTGTTATTACCGATAGTATGAATACTAACATGTTTAAAATGCTAACAATCATGCAGCAACTCAACTTAAATACAGTACAACAATGAAAAGAATGATAAGACAAATATTGCATGGCAAAGAAAAAATGGTACAACAAGTGGTTCAAGCATGAACATATGCAACAGTAGATTGAGAGGAGAAAAAGAATAATACCTATCGGAGCCTCTCTGATGGGGCTTCTAACAAAATTGTAAGCTTCCTTGAGTTTGCTATCTTTTCTCCTTGCTGGATTTTTTTAGCACAACACCAATTTTCTGTTTTCACTCTTGCTGAAACTTTAGAACAACACTCTATTTTTCTGTTTTCTTTAACTGCTGAATTTTTTCTTCCCTTTTTTTGTTGACAAAGGCTCTTATTTATAGTGGAGTATGTGGGATTTGAGGGGGAAAAACAGTAGAAATTTGAATTGTTTTGGCATGTTGTTTCTATGCTTTGTTCACACAAATTACTTTAGCCATTTTGATACAAATTGCTGCTACTTTGATGCAGGTTGGAGCAGGTTTTGGCAGCACTTGGAGCTGCTGTATGTTGCTGTTTTTTTTTTACTGTTTTGTAGCATTTTACAACATCTTTATTTGCTGTTTTTTTTCCAGGCTGTTTGGAGCATTGTTGACCAATAAAAATGCAGCAAAAGTGGGCTTGAAGAAAGGTTGCAAACATAGACTGCATTAGCAACTTTGCTGAATTTTTTTATTTTGAAAATACATTTGTACACACTTGTAGCTTCTTGCAACCTTGTAATAAACTCCAATAAATTGTAACATGAATAAATATGCATTCTTCAATATATTTCCACTCTTTGATAGTTATGAATAATCTTGAATCTTCACATAAACATGAATCTTGATATATCTTGATAAAAATTCAAGATCTTCCATTTAAATTTGGGAAATGATTGAATAATACTTGGATGAATTATTGAGTGAAGAATAAATAATAATGCAAGTCTTGGACTTTAATCTTGCACTTTTGTAATAGAAATCCAAATAAATCACATGGATTAATTTTGTAACCAAATAAAATTCCTCATGTAATTAAATAGAATTCCCCACTAACTTCTTGAAATAATGCTTCATGTATTTAAATAATCATGATGTAGATCTTCCAAAAATAATCACAAAAATAATCTTGGATAAATATTCCATGTGATAAATGAATATTCTTGGATGAAATCTCTTGAATAGCTCCTCTTTAATTATCACTTGGATTCAAATAAAGAAAATTCCAAATATTCCGAATAAATTCTTCTAGAACGGTTTTGAATTTAATTATCCCAATTCGGCGAAATTCAAACCGCGTCTTGAGAAAATTTGCAGATGACTTTTGGTTCAAGAAATCGAAAATGACGGTATAACTTGATTTTTCTTGTATTTTAAAACAATGTGAAACACACATGAACCAAAGCCGGTAGAATTTCGACTGTTCTTCCTGAAAAATATTTGGAGAAAAACGGAGACCATTTGCTGGACAGAGTGTGGAAATAAACGCACAATTCTCTGAAATTATTTGATGAACCAGTCTTTTGGAAATTAACGAACGACAGAATTTTTGTTCTGAGGCTCGAAATCCTGATCGATGTACAACGTCTAATGCTCTTCTTTCAGACCTATTTTCTGCACATGAAAATAAAACAGCAAAACATGCACTTCGTGCTTGATTAGTGGTTAGTCATTCATAAAATGCTCACAACACTCGATAATTTCTACACAGTCAAAGCTCCAAAGCGAAAAGTTCAAAACCTACCATATTATGTGACCTTGATGTGTATGTAAAAAATAATGCAGATGAAGCAGGGATCTTAGGTCAAAAATTGGGGTATGACAGGTTGCCCCAGTTGATGTTCATGCCGAGGTACGGTAGCCATGAAGAGCAAATGGTAGCATCTCGTTCCAGTCTTTATAGGTTACCACCATCTTTTGCATAATCTTCTTTATATTTTTGTTGGCGGCTTCCACTGCACCATTCTTCTTGGGTCTGTATGGAGAAGAATTGTTATGCTTGATCTTGAACTGCATGCAGAGTTCAGTGATCATGGCATTGTTGAGGTTGGTACCATGGTTAGTGATGATCCTTTCGGGGATTCCGTATTGACAGGTAAGGTTATGCTTGATGAACCAGGCTACAACATTCTTGGTAACTGAGGCAAATGAAGTTGCTGCAACCCACTTGGTAAAGTAGTCAATGGCGACAAAAATGAAATGTTGTCCATTAGATGCAGTGGGCTTGATTTCTCCGATCATGTCAATGCCCCACATCACGAATGGCCAAGAAGTAGTCAGGACATTTAGAGGTGTTGGAGGCATGTGAACCTTATCGGCATAAATCTGGCATTTATGGCAAATCCTCGAGTGGTGGTGACAATTAGTTTCCATAGTCGACCAATAGTAACTTGCCCTCAGAATATTCTTGGCCATAGTATGTCCACTAGATTGAGTTCCGAAGATACCGTCATACATGTCCTCCATAATCTTCTCTGCTTCCTTCTTTTCTATACAACGAAGTAGAGTTAATTATGGTTGCACTTGTACAAAATCCATTGCTTAGGAAGAACTTGGATGATAACCTCCACAGAAATTTCTTGTCGTTGGTTGATTCCCCCTCAGGGTATTCTTGCGCTTCAAGGTACCTTTTTACCTCATGGAACCAAGGCTTATCCTCACCAGTGTCAATCTCACAACAGTGTGCCGGTTCGTCGAATTTTTCAATATTAATTCTGGGAGCTTCGTTGTCCCAATTGACCTTAAACATAGATGAAATAGTCGCTAAAGCATCTGCTAATTAATTTTCTTCCCTTGGGATATGCTCGAAGGTGATCTTCTCAAAGTATGGGATCAGGGTTAACACTAACTATTTGTAAGGGATCATATTTGGATGTTTGGTATCCCACTCTCCTTTAACTTGACTAATTACTAGGGTTGAATCTCCGTATACGCTTAAGAATTTGATTATTAGGTCAATGGCAGACTTTAGACCTAAGATGCATGCTATTGGTACAGTCGAAGTAAAGTCTGGCAGTGAAAGGTGTATGGCAACCTTCAGGAGAAATGATCACAGCACCAATTCCGTTACCCAATGCATTAGAAGCTCCATCAAAAACCATAGTCCATCGGGATCCTTGTTCAGGTCCTTCATACAGTTCGGGCTTTGCATAATCGGTTATCAACATGATATTCTCGTCCTGGAATTCAAAGTTTATGGATTGGTAGTCATCCACAGCTTGATTGGCCAAATGATCTGCCAATATGCTTCCTTTGATTGCTTTTTGTGTAGTGTACTGGATGTTATATTCAGTCAAGATCATTTTCCATCAGGCTATTCGTCCGGAGAGAGCTGGCTTCTCGAAGATGTAGTTGATGGTATCTATCTTAGAAATCAAGAGAGTAATATGAGTCAACATATACTATCTTAGTCGGAGAGCAGCCTATACCAAAGCGTATCAAGTTTTCTCGAGCAGTGAATATCTTGTTTCACAATTGGTAAACTTTTTGCTAAGGTAGTATATTGCATGCTCTTTTCGACCAGACTCGTCATGCTGGCCCAGCACACACCCCCATTGAATTTTCTAATACAGTTAAGTACATGATCAGATGTCTTCCTTCAACTGGAGGCATTAGGACTGGAGGTTCCTACAAGTGCTCCTTTATTTTTTCAAAAGCTGTTTCATAGTCGTCATTCCATCTGACTACTTGATCTTTCTTCAGCAGTTTGAAGATTGGCTCACAAGTAGCAGTTAAGTGAGAGATGAATCGGGAAATATAGTTGAGTCGAGCTAAGAAACCCCTAACCTCCTTCTTAGTACAGGGATATGTCATTTCTTGTATGACTTTGAATTTTGCATGATCGACCTCAATACCTTTTCCACTGACGACGAAGCCTAGGAGTTTTCCAGACCTCACCCCGAAGGTGCATTTTTTGGGATTCAGCCTCAGCTTATATTTCTTCAACCTTTCAAATAGCTTGTGCAAATGATGAAGGTGTTCCTCCTCAGTCTGCGACCTTGAAATCATATCATCCATATAGACTTCTATCTCATGATGAATCATATCATGAAATAGAGCTACCATAGCCCGTTGATAGGTTGCGTCTGCATTCTTCAAACTGAAAGGCGTGAACTTATAGCAGAAGGTGCCCCGCTGTGTGACAAAGGTGGTTTTCTCCATGTCCACGGGAACCATTTTGATCTGGTTGTATCCAGAGAAGCCATCCATGAAGGAGAACAGTTTATGTTAAGCCGTGTTGTCAACCAAGACATTGATATGTGGTAGAGGAAAGTCATCTTAGGGGCTTTCCCTATTTAAATCCCTATAATGCACACACATGTGGACCTTTCCATCTTTCTTAGGCACTGGAACAATATTTGGAAACCATTGGGGATATGATGTTACGGCCAGGAAACCTGCATTAAACTGTTTCATTACCTCAGCCTTTATTTTTCTGACATATCTGGCCGCATGTGACGAACCTTTTGTTTGATCGGAGGACAACCTTCCTTCATTGGCAGACGATGAACCACGATATCAATATCAAGCCCCAGCATATCTTCATACGACCAAGCGAACACCTCCACATTGTTGCGTAACATCCAGACCAATCTTCTCTTGACATTGTCTTCCAGGTTATTGCCAATCTTGATTTCTTTCTTATCTGCCTCAATACCCAAGTTTGTCACTTCAACTGGTTCTTCGTGCGGTTAAATGGCCTTCTCCTCTTCCATCGGGAGTCTGGTGAGTTCCCCATTTATTTCACAATCTTTTTCACCTTCGTCTTCGGCTTGATAGATTGGATTTTCAAAGTCATAGATGGCAATAGCAGAATCATTGTCAATGAGGTCCAGAGTGGATGTGGATCTGCAAATGTGTGTGTGTGCATGTAAGGTCACATGACTATTTGAAAATGCAGTAAAGTGAAAGAAAGACAAAGAGCGCAAAGTTTGAATACAAAATGGTCCAATGTTATTCACTAAAATGAGCATATGGAATATGAAAATGACAAACCCTTAACAAATGGACCATTGTGCCCCGGGTAAGGTACATGGTTTAAATTCGTTGTTTTGAAGGAAATTACAAACAAATTTCTCAAAGTAATAAAACAGGAAATGGTAATTACTCCTGGTTTAAGGAGATTGAGATGAAGTCCTTGGTATTCCAGTTGTTGAGTCCTCCATCAGCAGTTGGATAGATCCAGTCGTCACCGTCACTGTCAGAGTCTCCAAGAGCATTAACTTCATTGTTACTGATATAAAGAGGCGATTTCCCTGCACGAGCACGTCGAACCTCCTTTTGAACCTTGGAAGTGAAGCCCAACCCAAATTTGTATGACTTGTATAGGATATCAGGAAGTTGTCCCCAAATGGTGCAACCTCCGTCTTTAACAACAACACATGCATCTTTGAGAGAAGCCATCCTTGGTGTATCTTTATCAACTTTTGGAGTGTCAGGAGTGGCTTTGGCAACAACTACCATTGGAGAGACCACTTTGAATGCTTGACAAGGAGTTTCAATGAACTTGCTATCCATTTCAACATATTTAAATGAGTTCAAATGACTAATCATGAACTCCTCCTCTCCGCATACAGTGACAATTTTCCCTTTTACCAGATATTTCAACTTTTGATGTAGTATGGAAGTTACCGCACCTTCCCCATGTATCCATGGGCGTCCAAGCAGGAAAGAATAAGCAGAACATATATCCATTGAATAATGGAAAAACACAAGAAGGGGGGTTTGAATTGGGGTTTTTAAAACTTAAAGTAAAAGGCACGTTGGTTATCCTGGTTCGTTTGAACTCAACCTACTCCAATCCACCCTCCAAGGTGATTTTGCCTCTCTCAACGAGGTCTTAATCCACTAATCAAACTTGATTACATAGATACGATGACAACCGTCAACGTCTTCTTGAGTTTAAACCACAACCCGGTTTTCTCAAGGTATTACACAATACAATATTTGAAAGCGTGTACAATATGTGTTTTCTAACAAAATAGTATCACACAAGTGATGTTTTACACAAATAAATTTTTGTAAGATGAAGGTGATGAAAATATCCCGTTTGTAGTGCTCAGCAAAATTGTAAACGATTTCTCCTTCAAGTCTTGTATATATAGGCAACGCATGTGAAAAGCTTTTGGAATGTTAATAAATAGTAATTAAAGAACATTCCAAACATAGAGATTCTTATCCTCTTTCAACTGTTACTTTTGAATAGCCATAAATGAAATGTAACGCTTTAGAACATGCTTGCTTTAGAACACTTCAGAAGATGAATGTTACTGTTGGGACTCCTTTACTTCTTTCTAGAACTATATGAATTGGAATAACGTAGTTCCGGTTCACAGCGTTTAGTGCACTCAGAAGTTGTAGCTTGCGAACTTCTTTAAATAAGAGTGTTATGTAGATTGCTTTCTATATAAGATGTGTTAAATAATAGTTTAAACAACGATCTAGCTCATCTTCTGTGCTTCTTCCATCAGAACTTCTTTTCAAAAACAAAATACTTATTTAGGGAGCATAATTGTTCTTTGAGTGTTTATTATCATCAAAACTCTTACAAGGGTTGTAGAATAAAACTATGTTCTAACAGTCTCCCCCTTTTTGGTGATGACAAAAACTTGGATATTTTGATAGAAACTTAAATAACATAAAGCATTTTAAAGTCTCCCCTTGAGTTGGATACTCAGATGGAGAAGAAATACTTCCCTAAAGATTTTCTGATTAGATTTTTGGAGAAAAATATTTTTGATGCGTCCACTTCTGTTTTCAACAGAGTTTGTACCTGTTTTGCTTTTAAAAAAAACTATAGAAGTTATGATATTCAAAATGTTTTAGACTGAGTATCGATACTATTATATTCTAAATATCTTACATTCTCCCCCTTTTTTGTCAAGAATCAAAAAGCAATAAAAACACTTTAGACAATAAAAGGCATATTTTATTAAAAAGATTCCAATAAAAACACATTATGAAGGAAACAAATAAAAAGAACACAATGAAGAAAACAAATTTTAGAACTAAGTTTGAGGAGGTGGAAGTCGTGTGAACAGGGCTTCCAATAAACTCTTGATCTGTTTGTTTGATTCCTCTTGTTTTCCAAGCATCCCCTTGATTTCCTTGCACGTATCATCCTGCTTGTCTAGCCTTACCTTAAACACAACATTCTCTTTCTTCAACTCCTCCAGAGTTTGTAGCACAAGATATGAAGAGGGTATATCAGCAGAAGGTACCACTTTTTCAGAGCAAGCTGCGACTGATTTTGACTCAGGAGCTTCTTCAACTTCCTTGCCTTTGTCTTGAAACCTAACCAGAAGAAGCGAATCATGGGATGGTTTACCATATTCTAAAGGCTGATGATCTTCCCAAGGGTTACTGTCCAGCAGAAGGAGTGACTTCTTTTCCCAGTGATGCAGAACTTGATCCTTGAAGATATTTAGATGATCATAGAAGTTCTGTTGAGAAATTTCGTAACTCAGCTCCTTGAGTTTCAGGGATTCAGAGTTGAACCATTTTTTGAACTAGTTCTAATGAGAATCAGAAGCAGTTGGATTGAGATTCTCTAAGCAAGCTAGCTTCAAAGAGTTAACCCATTCCTGTATTTCTATTTAAAAATTAGCAAAGATTTACCAACATCTTCTTTGGAGATTTTTGGTTTTGGTTTTGGTACGACAATTTTCTGAGAGCTTGTGACAAGATTGTCTAAAGCTTCTAAGTCTATAATTGTTCGAAGGGGATCTTATGGGTGGTTTCTTGGAGAAGGAGAGTCAGAAATAATAATGGGTGAATATGGTGAGTTTGGTGGAGTGGATTGATAGGGAGATGGAATATCTGAGATGGAGAGGTTCTGTGAGGAAATTGAGGGAATTGTGGGTGTTTGAGAGACCATGAGAGGGTAGGTGATTCCAGGAATGGATGTTGTGGTATCTGAGTCAAAATTTGGATTTTCTGTGTGGGGAGCTTCAAACAGCGGATCAAATTGATCAATATCAGAGAGAACTTGTGAAAGTTCTGGATGATTTTGGTTAAGATGGGTAGAAGGTGGATTGTTCAAGAGGTTTTCTAGTGATAATGAGGTGTCAAAGTCTATGCCAAAGCCATCAAAGGTTTGAGGTGATAGATCTTCTGTGGGTTTTAGAGAATGAGGGTTTTCAGATGTTGATAACAGTATTGATTCAATAACAAAAATAAAATATGGATTACCTTTCTTTTTAGCAGCTTTGGGAGTCTTCTGAGAAGTTCCTTCTACATCAGCTTTCCTTTTCCTTGATTTTCTGGGAGCCACTTCCGAAGGTTGTTGTCTCAGATCATGGATGTTTACTTCTGTATTTGTCCCGTCCCTTTTGCAAGCATCTATATATCTGAGAATAATATTTGGAGAAGCATTTGTTTGAGAGAAGAGAGAAAAATCCTTCAGAGGTACTCTTCTAGTAGTAATGACTTCCTTGATTGTTATTGTTGGATCCTTCTTAATGGTTTCAATAATCTTCATCTACTTCAAATTCTTGGTGTTGAGAGGTTTACCAGCACAAGCTTCCAGAGTGCTGACTTGTTGAGCCTCAGTCAGATGTGTTGCGACTGGTTTTTAAATCAAGAGTTTCCACTATTAGTTTTTATCCTAGGGAAGAGAATCTAACAGAAAACCCTAATTCACAGGCAGAGATTCTAGGTTTCAGACTTCTTTAGATGAAAGGAAGGTGTTAGGCACCTTCATCTACCTTGTTCACAAGGATACTAGGTTTTAGGTTTGAGTTGGGGAAACATGATTTAAATTTTATTAGGGGAAAAGAGCTTAAATTTTTTATAGGGGAACTCACTATGATTTTTGATCGTATGAGGAATCAAAGTCCCAATTCGTAGTTCGTATTGTTTGTTTGTGTTTTTTATAGGAATTCATAGAATTGCTTTCGAATTTATCCTTGAACCTTGTCTAGGTTTTGTAAAAGAGTGATCGTAGACGCAGTTCACAGTTAATGTTGAAAGAAATTCTCCTTAATCCTTTATATGAAAATATCTTGGATTTTGTTATGTCACTGGAAAAATTGTTAGTGTTTGATTGGTTATCTATTTTAGGATGTATGATGCGATATGAGAAAAATATGTTTGGACGAGAAAAATAATTAATGCAATTTAGAAAAATAGAGTTAGTGTTTTAGAAAAATATTTAAGCTAATAAATAACTATCTTTCCTAATTATTAAAAATATCCAATAATTATTTATTAATATGCAAAAATTTAATGCAAATGTGTAAAAATGCGATATATAATAATTGAAAAAATAGAAAACAAATAAATTAGAAGAATTAAATAAATTATAATTAATTAATTAATTAAGATTAAGGGGTGCAAAACTTAATCTGGAGGTGTTAAGATGAAGGGCCCTAGTTCAGATATTGAACTGAGCCCAAAATATATTGGGTGTAAGGATAATGAAGGTCTGAATTTAGATATTGAATTCAGGCCCAACTGGCCTGGGGGTTCGCTTGGGTAGTACACGGCAAAACAGGGGGTACATGAGGAAATCGGGCCTAAGTTCAGATATTGAATTATTAAATTGATTGAAAAATCCCAATAATTATGTATAAGGAATATTTTTGTTTATTCTCGACATTTCACTTAACTTAATAATAAAGCTAACATATCTTTGTACTTTTATTAAATTAAAAAGAAACAAAAGCATTAAAAAATTATAATGCAACAATTAACCTAATAATAATAATTATAATAAAAACTAAGAATTAAAAAATTTAGCTGAAAGAAAGAACATGTATGAAAGTTGTTGTTTTACATGTTTCTACGTGACCCAAATCATATATACATGTTATAAATTATAATAGATATTGAAGTTTTTGTTTTATCAATTAAATTGAAAAAGAATAAAAATAAAAAATGGATATTTTAAACAAGCAATGAATCCCAACAATAAAACACTCAATATAAATAAAATATAAACAATTCAAGAAATTTTAGGATGGAGATTTTTAAGAGAGACCAACCTACGGGAGCGAGGATTCCCCCAGTGAGCAAATGATAGAAATTATTTCTTTTCTTCGCCTTTCCCCTCTTTTTCCTTTGGGACGAGATCCTCCTTAGATAGATGTTGGAGACAACAACAAGGCTTTGAAAAATTGTTGATAGAAATTTTTTAGGTATTCTGTTCAAAACCCTAAAATAAGTGACTGTTGATGGAGGCTTCAGGGTTTCTTTGTTGTTGTTCTTCGATGTGAAGAACAACAACTTTAGGATAACTTTAGTGAATTGTGGATTTGCTAATTATTGGTGAAATTGTTGACGATTCTGGATCGTAAAAATGTATACAATCTGAAAATTGGCTTCCGAGAAAAGTTAGTAAGTAATATAATTTTGAAAATAAAAACCATCAATAATCATCATGTGGTAAAAAAAGAACAGAAAAGCTAAAGTCAAAAATAAAATTGGGGGGACTCATATGAAATCATCGGCCTAAAAAAAGTCGTTGTTTGTAAATGTGTAGAAAATTATGAAAGAGGAAAAAATGTATTGTTCTTAGGATGTTGTCTGATATAGTCAACAATCCTCGAATAAACCAAAAAGAATTGTAAAAGCAAGTTAGCAAGTTTGGATAGTGTTGGACACTGTCGATACGATGGAAATTGTGAATATTTCTGGATGTCCTAGAAGTGTGAAAATATGGCCCTATTTATAGATGGTCAAAATCAGGTTAAAGGGCAAAAAAGGAAATAATATAAATTAGATCTTTCTTGGTCAACAAGTTGACCAATCAGAAGTTGATTATGACACAAATTGACGCAGATTAACCAACAAGAAATAATTATCTCAAAAAGGAAATATTTTTGGTATTTATTATGATTTTTGCACTGAATTTTGATGAAAAATGCATAAAATCAAATAAATAATTATTTATTAAAAATTTCATAATTAAAAATACGAAAATAATATTTAAATAAAAAAAAACATGATTTTTGTGATTTTGAAAATAATTAAAAAATAGTTAGTAACAAAAAATATCCAAAGTGCACTAATTGAGATTGATCTATTTTGTCATAATTTTGAAGATTGGAAATTGATTGAATATTTGGTCCATAATTTGATGAACAAGATTATGAATCTAGCCTTGTTTATGACTATTTTAAATATTGAGATTGATTGAAAATATTAATTTATATGGTATTTTGACTATTTTTTAAAAATAAAATAATGATTTTAATAAAAAATAATATTTTTAAATATAATAATTAAATAAATACAAAAATAGTATAAAAATTTAGATTTTTGTGGTTAGAAATAATTGAAAATGAAAATAAAGTTAGTAATAATAAACAACAAAAATATCTAAAGTGCACCAAGTGTGATTCAAACTCGTGACCTTCTGCTTGCAAGTCTTTCTCTCTTACCAACTGTGTTATGTTACTTAATTGAAATAAAAAGCCAATTGAAAGTATATAAAGGTGAACAATTATTTGCTATTTTTAAAAATACAAATAATTATTATATTTTTAAACAGACTTGAAAGCGAATATTTATTAAAAGCCCCAAAATGTTAATGTAATTAAACCAAAGGAATCTTTCACCATGTAAAACCCAAGTTCGAAAATAAATTTGACGGTAGCACTAAGGCGGGAAAATTTGGGGTATGACAACTGCCCCATATTTAATAACTGTTTGATTGAATGGTGCAGGAATGCGTAGGTCTTTGTTCATTCGAATCGGAGATTTATTAAATAATGGAATACCCCAAAATTTGACCAAAGGTTTGCTAGACAGGGTTACACTGATATAACATACCCCTAAGAGTTGGCTAGATAGGGTTACGCTGATATATATGATACCTCCAAGAGCTGGCTAGATAGGGTTACACTGATATAGCATACCCTTAAGAGTTGGCTAGATGAGGTTACGCTGATATAGCATACACTCAAGAGTTTTGAAGAGAATAGGCAAAGGTGGTGATGTATTACTTTACCAAGATTTGAGACAGATAATCTTGAGCTCGAGAGAGCAATCTCGTATGTCTTGGTTTTGCTTTAGCTTGTTCATCCATTTGGCGGGATGAACAAAACTTGATGGTGCATGGCTGCTTGAAGACTGAGGCCATGGGTTATGCTCACAGATCGTTGCATGACGTCTTTAGGCGATAAGCTGGATTTTGTATTTTCCAGCATTGCTGCATGAAGTCTGAGGCGATCAGCTAAACTTTGTTTTCTCTCGAGCATCGCTGCATGAAGTCTAAGGTGATAATCTGTGTTACGGAATAAAGAAACACATTACTGCATGAAGTCTTAGGAAATGGGTTTGGTTCACAAATCGCTACGTGAAGTCTGAGGCGATAAGCTAGATTTTGTTTTTTCGAGCATCGCTGCATGAAGTCTGAGGCGATGATCTGTATCGCAGAATAAAGGAACGCACTGCTGCATGAAGACTTAGGCAATAAATTAGGTTCACAAATCGCTGCGTGAAGTCTGCGGCGATAGGCTAGATTTTGTTTTTTCAAGCATCTCTGTATGAAGTCTGAGGCGATGATCTGTGTCGCGGAATAAGGGAATGCACTGCTGCATGAAGACTTAGGAAGTGGGTTGAATGAGGAGAGTACATTGAGGCTTAGAGGAAATATACTGAGTTTTACGAATACATTGCGGCTTAAAGGCAATGTACTGAGTTTTGAGAATACATTGCGGCTTAGAGGCAATGTACTGAGTTTTGAGAATACATTGCGGCTTAGAGGCAATGCACAGAGTTTTACGAATATATTACGGCTTAGAGGTAATGCATTGAGTTTTGAGAATACATTGCGACTTAGAGGCAATGTACTGAGTTTTGCAAGTACATTGCAGCTTAGAGGCAATGTACTGAGTTTTGCAAATACATTGCGGCTTAGAGGCAATGTACTGAGTTTTGAGAATACATTGCGGCTTAGAGGCAGTGCACTGAGTTTTGAGAATACATTGCGGCTTAGAGTCAATGTACTGAGATTTGAGAATACATTACGGCTTAGAGGAAATGTACTGAGTTTTGAAAATACATTGCGGCTTAGAGGCAATGTACCGAGTTTCGTTCATTACTGCATGGAGACTTAGGTTATGGGCTGAACGCATCACGGCATGGAGACTTAGATGATAAGTTGAATCATAGGAGAAGTGTTTTGTTGATTGACCTTTAGACGATTGAATCGAGGGTGAGGTTGTTTGTTTGTTGTGTCATATAGGCATATGCTACCTGATACCGGGATGGAACCCTGAGTGTGTGTATTGAATGTTTGTATATGTATGGAACCCTGTGTGCATATTCACTGTGTGTATGCCCTAAGTAGTTTGAATGCTTTTGATAATTCTCTTTTGTTAAACCACTGGTCTTGAGTTATTAATCCCCCAACATGATGAATTGGTGTGGACATGATGAAGAGTGTCTTGCCATTTGTATTCTAGGTGCATGTGTAGGTGTGTATGTGGGCGCAGGCGTAGACGTAGGTGTAGGCGTGGTCGTAGAAATAGGCGTGGATGTAGACGTGGATATGAATAATAGGTAAGCTAGATAGTGAGATTTTGGTAGAGGAACCTTTGACGATTGTGTCAGTTGTCAACCGAGGTTGCTATAGCAAGGTGAATGAATAATGTTGAGCTTGGATTTGAATTTGAGTTTGTCTTAGTTGGTAGTCATGCCTTAAGATTTTTCCGCAGTTTTCTATGGGCATGTATGATTGAATGTAATGTATGCATGTTTAATATGATTATGCTTGATGTATACATGATGTATGGTATGTGTTGTACCCCAAAATTTTCCCTCTCATTTATCAGGAATTTGCTCATAAGATCTTCTTTGGCTCAAGACTGCACTAGGGTTGATCAGCTCAAGACACCTCCTTAAGCACTGATGACCAAAATTAGGGTTTGAGATTGCACAAGGATATTTAAACTTTCAATGCTTAATATGACTTTCATGGATCTTTATGGACCCCCAAAATTACTCATGTCAATTTTCAAGCCTTGGATCACACTTTTGCTCAGTTAATTGAGCAGTTGACCTAAAAATCAGTTATATTGAGGAAAACGTCAACTATGGCCAATTTACAGTCAAACTTCATAATTTTTTATCCACATAAACATTTTAAACTCATATGTATCATTTTATCAAGTTTGGACCATAATTCCTAAAGAAAATTGATTAAATCTTCAAAAGGGCAAAATGGTCAAAATTAGGGTTTTGACTAGGAAAGGGCAATTTCTGATTTTTTATCTAGAAAATGATCAATTGGTTTAAGGAATGATCTCAAGAGTCCAATTTAATCATTTTTACCTAATAACATGGCTAAAAACCATTGCCCAAGTCTAATGGATTGACAGATGAATTTCCAGTCAACTGTATACTGAAAAGTCAAACTTTGACTTTTGGGTCAAAATCAAATGCCAAAGATCACAATTCATCAAAGCATGTCAAAATATGAAACTTATACATCAAGAAATCAAAAATTCAAGATTTCATTTTGAAAAGTTAAAATTTCTAAACTTAGAAATTTTTCTAAGTGTTGGAAATTTCTTATTTTTTCACAACTTTGAGCAAAATTTTAACCATGATGCAAGATGATTCAAGAGAAACTTCCAACCTGAAAGTTGTAGATATACATGAAATCTACAACTTTTCTTTACACAACTCCTTCCAAAATTGCTTGGATCTCAAGTTATAATTTTAAGAACACATGGTCATGAAACAAAACACTTAAGTGAAATTTTGCCCTAATTTGGTCAGGATTTTGACCCAACTTCATGACACTTTTTCATATAGTTCCAAGGTGAATTTTCAAAAGTAATTCAAATATGGGTTATATAGTACATTTCAATCTTTCTAAAATGTCCAAGAACTCCTTGAGATCATTTTTGAGTAGGGAGAATCTAAGAGATGAAGTTAGGATTTTATCACTTGAATTACAAGTCATTTTGTGATGAACAAATTCAAGATTCAAAGTTGTGCTGCATAACCTCTACTTTTCAGGCCTCAAACTTGTTAGGCACTCCATAATTAATTGTTTGCACAGCTGTTAGAGGTCTCATTTCAAGCATTCAATGCAAGGCCATGCTTTATATCCATTTTGGGAAGAAAGTGCACATTGCCATTTTGATAAAGTGACTTTTTGTACAAAACTTGTTCTTGAGCCTTGCACTTGTTCTTTTCTGATCATACATGTCTCATAACATAAGAGAAATGGTTTAGAAACTTACAATCACCCAGCCCATGCTTGTACTTCACATTAAAACTTGGTTTCCCACTTTTCTTGAAAATCAAGTAACATAGCAAATAGCTTGTAACTTGTACTTCTGACTTTCCAATGCACTCAAACCTCTTTTCTTATAGATACACAAGCCATTTGCCACAAACCACACGCATGCTTGACCCCTAAAAACACCAAGAGCTCAGAACTGCATCACATGCCTCCATTGTTGCCTAACCTGACAAAAAGTTTGAAACTCACATCTCCCTCGTGCATTTTTAAGCCTTTTGGTTCCTAAAGTTTCTAAACATCATTTAGAACTCATCACACACCCTGTTATAAGACTGTAACACCATTAACACCATCCTCCATTTTCAAAAACAGAGCTTTGCACTTGGACTTCTCCAGAACTCCTCAGGCACTTTCAGCTCAAGCTAAGCATCCCATTAGCTTCTTGGGAACTTGAGGAAGCTAACCCAATCATTGGAACTCACTGAAAGCTTCTCAAACTCCAAACCCGATACCCTCTTGCAAGGTAAGTTTTCTAACTTTGGAACTTTTCATACAGACATCATCAATGATTTATTTGTGAATGAAAAATGTAGATATCATTGCCCTAAAGCTAACCATGTCCATAGTTTTCATTAATTTTGCTTGAGCTTAGAGAATTTTAAGATTAAAGTTTCTGAGATTTTTAGGGTTCAGAATAGGGCCATTAAAATTCATGTTTATCTTTGAGCTATAATTATTTTGCTTTGGATTTCTCAAATCGTGAGGAAATTTGCTACAAGTTTCATGTTTACAGTTTTCATTTTTGTTGAGATTTGAATGAGATACAGAGCTTGTGGTTGGGCGTGAGGTTGAAGATGAAGTTGGTCTCAGGAACGTGTTTACCATATATATTTATGGTTTGATTTATATAAACGGATGTATAGCCACCCCAGTGGTTGAGCGCGTGCCTGTAACCAAAGGGAACTAGGTTCGAGCCCCAGTGGTACCCTTTTGGATTTTTCCATTTTTTCATACACTCTGATTTTTTTGGCATGCGTTGGGCCTCCTTTGGGCCTTATGTTTTTTTTTGTTACCTCTAACCCCCTATTTCACTTACACAGCCCCTGGCCCATTTTTATTTCTTTTTCTTATTTTTATTTTTATTATTTTTCTTAAATATTTTATCTAATATTAAAAAATCAGAAAAAATATAAAAACTTTAGATTAATATTTTGACATAGTTTATTTATTTTTTTCTCACACAAAAAATTATTTTATTTAATCATACTTTGTTTATTTTACTAATTAATTTGTAATTTAATTAAAGACCAGGGTTTTAGTTTATTTCTCTCATAATTAAAAAATGCTCTTTTAAAACCAAAAAGACCAAAAACATTTTATAATACTATAAATTATTTTTAAGACAAAAATACCAAAAATATTCTTCTCATGAACTTAATTTCCTTTTTATTAAACATTTAGATTAGGATTTTTATTAAATTTCTTTTCCTAGTAAATTTAGGTTTTACCTTTAATTAATTATTTTCTTTTATTTAATTAGGTTAAAACAAAAATCTCTTTTCTCTAAAAAACTCCAAACAAATATCCATTTACTTTACATTTCACATTTTTGTACATTTATTCATCTTGTACATTATTTATTTCAATTCTTGTATAAACTCAATATGGTTGTAATAGATTAATTAGGTTTATTTTATTGCAATCCCCATTTATAATTTGTACACCCCCCTCCCACAAGTATTGTAATAGCGCAGTAATTTTAAATTCCGCAATTTATCGCTTTTATATACAAATGCTAGTAATTAGGGTTTGTATGGAAAGACTAAAACCAATCAATTAGAAAACCCTAATAAAAGACAAAATCAAGCATGAAAACAATACACTTGCATACAAGCACCCCTAGGGTAAATCCACTTGGTTGCCTTTACAAAATGGTCATATTACGCATGTGAGGTAACTTAGCAAAAACAAGCAAGATACAATATCATAGTCCCTCGATGACGTTATCTATGTTGCCTATCAAATGATCTTAGTCCCTAAAAGAGAATGCTAAGATACCTTGCAACATTTCTAATCATGGTTATACAATGACTTACGCCCGTCCCGTTCACATCCAAAGATAGGGTTACTTATCAAATCAAGGATAAGATAATAATGTCAAAGGGAAAAAGAAATGAACATGAAAGAATTTTGAGTAGGTATAATGCTCCTAATTACTTGCTCAATTTCAAAATAAAACATCCTTGCTATTTTCAAAACAAACACTTACACTTTCAAAACATATTACAAAACTTGAAAACATTTTCAAAAGATCAACACTTTGTATACATTCTTACGAACGAAAATCATTTCAAAGTTTGCCTAAATCATGGCCTCTTTACAAAATACTTTCAAAAACCAGACAGAGCACAATTTCAAACAAGAGCAAGTGATTTAGTAAGTAACTAAGAGCCCATGGAAAACCATGAATGAAAAGGATGCTAATACCTTCCCTTTTCATAATCTACCCCCCGAACTCAAGAAATAAATCTCAAAGGTCTTTCCTGTGCTTTTTCACCTTTCCTTTTGGATAAAAGAAAAGTCGGTGGTGACTCTTGCTAACCGCAACATTTGTGATCAAACGCAAAACACCCAAGTCAGTTCTCCCACCGTATCACAGAACTGGCGACTCTGCTGGGGATAATTCTAAAATTGGGGTTACCTTAGGGCTAGATCACATTTACTTGCTTTCATTGTTTGACTTGTATGCTTTACATTATGGTTCTTTGGTTGGGTTTGAATCCTCTACCCGAATTTGGGATACCTTATAGGTAAGTAATAATACGTTGCGGAAACTGTGCGGGGTATACCGACACGGTCTAAGCAATAGCTATGTTAGTGCGACATATTTGTGGGTACCGATAGCCCTTGAGTTAATCAAGGAGAATACGGGGTCGCTTAGTGATGTCATGAAGAACTAATGAACTTTTAGAACCTTTACTTGACTAACTTGGCCATTAGGACGTACTGAGATAACCGACTTTGGTACAGTCTGAAGTTGGTAGATACTCAATACTACACTCATTGAGGTTTGGTTTTTTGGGATATTTCGGTCGCCATTAAAGAGGATTGTGCTGAAACGATGACCAAGGAAACAAACTAATGATATTGAGCTCCTTAGAACCCGGTTACTATTGCTAGGACAGGTTTGAGCCAACTAAACTTCAAGAGGGTACTTACCTATAAGACTCCATGCAAGCCTAATCCTAATGAATTGTTTTCTTTGTTTGTGTATATTTACTTGTACTAACATCATGAACATCATAACATCATACTCATTCACTAACCATTTCAATGATCTTGGGATTTATCTTTGTTCTGTTTTGTAGGACATGGATTCTATTCGCAGGAAAACCATTCAAGTCAATCTCGTAAGGATTCCTCCTCAAATCAAAGAGCTAGCTTCAAGGATTCTTGAAAATTCTACATTCACTGAAACACTTGGTCGCTTACTAAACTTGGTCACCTTCAACACTGATGAAGACATGATGAAGGTGCTCTTTAAGTTCTTTGATCCTTTACACCATTGCTTCACATTTCCTGATTATCAACTTGTGCCAACTTTGGAAGAATTCTCCCAACTCTTGAGGATTCCTATTCTAAATCAACTACCTTTCAATGGTACGGAAATAGATCCAAAGCCAGAAGAGATTGCTCAAGCTCTACACTTGTAACCATCTAATATCACAACTAATTGGGAAACAAGGAGTGGTGTCAAAGGTTTCCTAGCAAAGTTCTTGTTTGAGAAAGCCCAAAACTGTTGGAACTCTTTAGATTTGCAAGCTTTTGAGGAAATTGTGGCTCTCCTCATCTATGGGATGGTTTTGTTTCCAAATCCTGACCAACTCATAGATGTGAACGTCGTCAAAATCTTCATATCTCGTAACCCGGTGCCTACTTTGCTAGGAGACATCCTACATTCTTTTCACACTCGCACTATGAGGAAAAGAGGTATCCTTATGTGTTGCACTCCCGTCTTGGAAAGATGGTTTATTTTGCATCTTCCCCGATATGTATTAAAGAACGAGCAAGGTTCAAGGTAGTCAAAAAGGTTGATGATGCTCAAGCATTCAGACATTCATTGGTGTTCCCGATCTATAGAGAATGTTATCATCGTCGACCATTGTGGAGAGTTCCCTAATGTCCCCTTACTTGGCATTAGAGGAGGTATCACCTACAACCCCTGCTTAGCCTTAAGACAGTTTGGTTACGCCCAAAGGGATGACCCACATGAGATGCTCATTCAAGGTTTAATATTTGACTACGAGAACGACGATCAAGGTCATCTCCAGAGATTTATCCGAGTTTGGAGGATGTTGAACAAGGTAGATAGTAAGACATTGGGGCACAAGAATTCCATCCCTCTTGAGCCTTACCTCAAATGGGTACGAACTCGTGCTCGGAATCTTATGATGCCTTATCCCTCCATTATCCCGATGATCATGGAGCCTGTTATGGAAGGAGATGTTCCATACACTATCCTACATCCTGACATGCCCACCTCTCTTGAAGACTTACAAAGATATTGGATACAACTCAAGGGGGGCGAGATACTTTCGAATCCCAATTCTACGCTAGTGAGAAGAAGGTTTTGGAACTCACTAAGCAACTTCATGAGGAGCAGACTCTGAATGCCTACATCGCACCAAAGAGGATGCGTACTACCTTTTTGTCTTAGAGTTTTTGTATTATTTTTCCCAAAGAGGCATTAATGTACTCAAGCTTTAATTTATTAATATAATGTGTGTTTCCTTTTGTCTATAACAAATTTGAATCTTTAAAATCCTTGAAATCATTGCATATGCATCTACCATTCATCATAACATAAGCAGGTTTCTTGCAACAAGTCTCCTCATCTTTCTACTATTTATTTCAGTAAGATGGATCTCGAGCAAATGGTGAAGGACCTCCAAGCACAAAATGCTCAGTTTCAACAGATGTTCTTAACTCTAGCCAAAGGACAAGAAGAGTTGAAGACCTTGCTGGTTGAAGAGAAAAATAAGAAAAAGAAAATAACCGGAGTTCTAAACATGGGAAGAAGATTCCAAGGACAAGAAAGAAAGACCCTGGACTTTGCAACATCATCTGGTGAGAAAGACAATCAAGATGGGAAAGACAAGGAAGCAGTTGTCCAGCCAGATTTAGAAGAGGAAGAGGAAGAAGAAGATTATTCTGAAGAACAATACCCTCAAGTCGATGACAAGTATAAGCATCTGGAAGAACGGTTAAGTGCAATGGAAATCCAAAAAGTGCCTGGATTGGACTTTGAGGAGTTGGGGTTAGTATCTGGGATA
This sequence comes from Vicia faba, assembly GCA_948472305.1. Taxonomy (NCBI): domain Eukaryota; kingdom Viridiplantae; phylum Streptophyta; class Magnoliopsida; order Fabales; family Fabaceae; genus Vicia; species Vicia faba. Next base: position 1,446,133,506 of record OX451738.1, on the reverse strand, counting down.
GTCATTCCTCCAAAATTCAAAGCACCGGTGTTCGCCAAATATGATGGAGTTTCATGTCCCAAAATGCATCTCCGGTCCTATGTAAGGAAAATACAGCCTCACACTACCGATAAGGATTTATGGGTACACTTATTTCAAGACAGTATGTCCGTAACTCAACTTGATTGGTTTTATCAGCTAGAAAGAGCCAATGTTTATGATTGGGAAGATCTTGCTGCTGCCTTTTACAAACAATACCAATACAACGCTGATCTTGCTCCCACCCGTACTCAACTCCAGAGTATGGCCATGGTTTCAAGTGAAGGCTTCAAAGACTACGCGCAAAAATGGAGGGACTTAGCAGGAAGAGTCCAGCCTCCCCTATCTGAAAGAGAATTAGTAGACATGTTTTTGGGCACCTTGTCCGGACCTTTTTTCAATCACTTAATTGGGAGTTCATCGGCAGGTTTTACCGAATTGATATTGACCGGAGAAAGGGTGGAAGTCGGGATAAAGAATGGAAAGATTCATAAGGATGCATCCTCTGCTGCTGTAAGGAAACCATTCATTGGAAAGAAGGAAGTGGTTGTTGTATATCCTCATAGAAATCAAGATAGGGTTGAATGCCGTCCAATGGTGGGGGCTGTCATGATTCCTAAACCCGCACCTGCTCAGTAAAGAAACAACCAACCAAGAACGGAATGACCAGTCAGACAGTTCACCCGAATTAATATGACACTATCTCAAGTATTGCCGCATTTGTTAAGATCCAATCTAGTAACTTTGAAAGAAGCTCCAAAGAATCCTAACACAACCTCTCACTATCATCCTAATGCCCGTTGTACATATCATTCTGAGAGTCCCGGCCATGACACTAACAACTGTTGGGCTCTGAAGAACAAAGTACAAGACCTTCTTGAAGCCAAAGAGATTGAATTCGACGCGCCAGAAATGCCCAATGTTATCACTACCCCTATGCCCAAGCACGGCCGTGATGTCAACGCCATTGAGGAAGATATGTTTGTTACTTTGGTTGATGAACTTGTGACTCCACACTTGACTATCAAAAAGAACTTGTTGAATGTCGGTGTATTCCCAAGTTGTGATGAAAGTTGTCATTTCTGTTTATCCTCGCCAACCAGCTGTCATTTGTTAAAAGCAGACATTCAATGCCTAATAGATGATAAGGAGATTTTGTTTGAGAAGACTTCTATTCCAACTGTTTCTTATAATGATGTTTCCATAGTGACCATTTCCGACAATTCTTCCAAGGTCTCCACCAAAAGACCTGTTATAATTACATCATTTCATAAGGTAGCTCCATTGATAATTACAATGCGTGGACCAATCCCGTATTCGTCAGACAAAACCGTCCTGTGGAATTATAGGGGTGATGTCTACTACCATGATATCAAGCAAGATTGGCCAGCTGTTTAAGATTCAAGCTCTGAGAAAGGTGACTCTGATATCAGTAATATCGCAGGGACTAGTAAGATAACCCGAAGTGGAAGGGTTTTCTCTCCAGAAATTGCTCCTCCAAAAGTTGTTTATGGACCTGTAATCATTCCTAATGTTGTTGCTCCTCCAAAGGCTATTCCCAATCCTACAATCATCTCTGCTAATACTCCTATTGACAAAAATGTTACAATCCTTGTTATCACCCCTACTGACATTCCTACTGCCGAGTCAACCGAGACTCGAGGAAAAGGTATTCTAGTTGAACCTGTCCGGATAAAGGCACCATCATTAGCTATCCCTGAGACCTCCCAAAAAGAGATTGAGGAAATTCTAAAGATCATAAAAAGAAGAGACTACAATGTAGTTGAGCATCTGGGGAAAACTCCATCAAAAATTCCCATGCTGGCTCTATTGTTATGTTCTGAGGCTCATGCAAAGGCCTTGGTAAAATTCCTTAAAACTGCTCATGTACCCCAAGAAACATTTGCCAATTAGTTCCAAGACTGCATAGCCAGCTTGACTGCAGATAACGGTTTAGGTTTTTTGGATGCTGATTTAACGCCAAGGGGAAGGAAGCTTAACGAGGCATTGCATGTTTCATTCGAATGCAGGGGCACGACCTTGGCTCATGTTTTGGTTGACATCAGTTCATCTCTGAATGTGTTTCCTAAAAAGGCTCTTGATAGGCTTGACTGTGAAGGACTGACCTTGAAACCTAGCAACATAACAGTGAGGGCCTTTGACGGCTCAAAAAGGATGGTGCATGGGGAAGTGGACATCCCCATAAAAGTTGGAACCCAAACATTTGATTCAACTTTTTATGTAATGGATATTCGCCCTTCATATTCCTGCTTATTAGGCCGACCATGGATCCATAATGCTGGTGTCGTTACCTCCATGTTGCATCAAATGCTGAAATATCCAATTCAGGGGAAAATCATCATTATTCATGGAGAAGAAGAGTATATGGTCAGCCATCTAAATTCCTTCAGATATGTGGAATTAGATGGTGAATTTATTGAAACTTCATTCCAGCACTTTGAAGAAGTCCCTCAAGCTATGGTAGTAACCAAGGCTGTTTCTAAAGTTCTAAAGGTTACAAGGCATCCGCTCAAGATGTCGTCTTTGAAGGATGCCAAGGCAGTGATAGAAGAAGGTGGGTGCACTATTTGGGGACAACTCCTAGATATCCCATACAAATCTGACAAATTTGGTTTGGGTTTCACTTTAGGAGCCCAGAAAGCTGTACGTTGTGCTCGTGCTGGAGGACTACCCTTGAAGATCAGCAACCTCAAAGTCAACACCGTGGAGGAGGATGAAGACAGATATGACCTGGAGGATTGGATTTTCCCAACTGTCAATGGAGGGCTCAGCAACTGGGAAGCTAGATATTTCATCCTGATCACTTTTATCCCATAGTAATTTGTCTTTAAATTTTGTCGGATCAGTAATATTAAAAAAATTCAGACTCTTAAAACCTTGTGTCTTACCTGAGGCACAATGGTCCATTTGTAAGGGTTATTATCTCATTTCCATATGACATCAATGAATCATGGACGTTTTTGCATACAAACTTTGTGCTCATTGTTTTTTCTTTTTTACATTTTCATTTCTTTCAAAGATAGTTATACTCTTACACACACTTATATTCAAAATGCAGATCTACATCCATTCGGGATCCCATGGGTAACCACTCTGCTATGGCCTTTTGTGACTCTGGAAATCTAATTTACCAAGCTGAAGATAAAGGTGAGGAAGATTGTGAAGTACCAGGGGAACTTGCCAGGTTACTACAACAAGAAGAGAGGACCATCAAACCCCACGAAGAACCAGTGGACACAATCAACCTAGGTACCGAAGAAGACAAAAGAGAAGTCAAGGTGGGTGCCAATCTGGAACCCATTGTCAAAGAGCGTCTGATTCAGTTGCTACACGAGTATGTTGAGGTCTTTTCCTGGTCGTATGAAGACATGCCAGGACTTGATGCATATATCGTGGTACATCGTCTACAAACAAAAGAAGATTGTCCCCCGATAAAACAAAAGGTCCGTCGCATATGACCAGACATGTCAGAGAAGATCGAAGCAGAAGTCATGAAACAATTCAACGCCGGATTCTTGGTCGTCATCTCTTATCCGCAATGGGTTGCCAATGTTGTTCCCGTGCCTAAAAAGGACAGAAAAGTGCGAATGTGCATGGACTATAGAGATTTGAATAGGGCAAGCCCTAAGGATGATTTCCCTCTACCCCATATTGATGTTCTAGTTGACAATACGGTACAACATAAAGTGTTTTCTTTCATGGACGGTTTCTCAGGCTACAACCAAATCAAAATGGCGCCTGAGGACATGGAGAAAACAACCTTTGTCACACAGTGGGGCACATTTTGTTACAAGGTTATGCCATTCGGGCTGAAGAATGTTGGGGAAACCTATCAGCGTGCCATGGTAGCTCTATTTCACGACATGATACATCACGAAATAGAGGTCTATGTGGATGACATGATAGCTAGATCTCAAACAGAAGAAGAGCATCTCGATTATTTACAGAAACTGTTTGAGAGGTTAAAGAAATATAAGCTCAGGTTGAACCCGAATAAATGCACATTTCGGGTGAGGTATGGTAAACTCCTATGCTTTTTCGTCGGCAATAAAGGTTCAAAGTGGATCCCACCAAGGTGAAAGCAATACAAGAGATGCCTGTTCCTCATACCGAGAAAGAAGTCAGAGGATTTTTAGGACGCTTAAACTACATTGCCAGATTCATATCTCACCTAGTAGCTGCTTGTGAACCAATCTTCAAATTACTGAAGAAAGATCAAGTAGTCAAATGGAATGATGAGTGCCAAACTGCTTTTGACAAGATCAAAGGGTACCTGCAAGAACCTCCTGTTTTGATGCCACCAGTCGAGGGAAGACCATTAATCATGTATCTAACTATTTTAGAAAACTCAATAGGGTGTGTGATGGGGCAGCATGACGAGTCTGGCCGGAAAGAGCATGTTATTTATTACCTGAGCAAAAAGTTTACCGACTGCGAAACAAGATATTCACTGCTCAAGAAAACTTATTGCGCTCCGGCATTGGCTGCTCGCCAGCTAAGACAGTATATGTTGACCCATACTACCTTATTGATATCTAAAATGGATCCAATAAAATACATCTTCGAGAAACCTGCCCTCTCTGGGAGAATAGCAAGATGGCAGATGATCCTGATAAAATATGACATACAATATACTACCCAGAAAGCAATAAAGGTAAGTGTACTAGCTGATCACCTTGCTCACCAAGCTGTGGATGACTACCAGTACATGAAGTTCGAATTCTCAGATGAAGACATCATGATGGTAAACTACTGTGAAGAATTCAGACCATATGACAGACCTGAACAAGGATCCCGATGGACCCTGGTTTTTGATGGGGCATCCAACGCACTCGGCAATGGTATAGGTGTTGTACTCATATCTCCTTAAGGATGTCATACTCCCTTTACGGCAAGACTCTGCTTCAACTGTACAAACAACATGGCAGAATACAAAGTGTGCATTTTTGGTCTCAAAGCTACCATAGATTTGGGGATCAAATCCTTAAATGTATTCAGAGATTCAGCTTTGGTCATCAGCCAGATCAAAGGGGAATGGGACACCAAACACCCTAACCTTATCCCCTACAAAGAACATGTGTTGACATTGATCCCACATTTTGAGAAGATTACCTTTGAGCATTTCTCGCGAGAAGAAAATCAGCTAGCAGACGCACTAGCCACAATGTCATCCATGTTTAAACTTAAATGGGATAACGAGGCTCCCCAGATCACCATTGAACGAATGGATGAACCATCTCACTGTCACAGGATTAATACTGAAGAAGTAGGGGACCAGCCTTGGTTTCACGAAGTCAAGAGGTAACTCGAGGCTCAAGAATATCCGGAAGGAGCTTCAGTCAATGATAAGAAGTTCTTAAGGAGATTCTCTGCTAAATTCTTCCTTAGTAATGGCATTCTCTACAAATGCAACCATGACTCTGTGTTACTTCGGTGCGTAGATAAGGTTGAGGCGGAAAAGATCATGGCTGATCTACATGAAGGCACTTTTGGCACCCATTCCAGTGGGCATACGATGACAAAGAAAATCCTACGGGATGGTTATTACTGGTCTACTATGGAAGCAGATTTCTATCAACACTCTCGAACCTGCCACAAGTGTCAGATTTATGCTGACAAGGTGCACGTACCTCCGGTTCCTCTAAATATTTTGACGGCTCCTTGGCCCTTTGCTATGTGAGGCATCAATATGATTGGGGAAATCAAACCAACAGCCTCTAATGGGCACCGCTTCATCTTAGTGGCCATTGACTATTTTACGAAGTGGGTTGAGGTGGCCTCTTTCGCTTCCGTTACCAAAAATGTTGTAGCCCGGTTCATTAAACAGAATCTCATCTGTCGGTATGGTATCCCGGAGAGGATCATCACAGAAAATGCTACAAATCTAAACAATACTATGATCACTGCCCTGTGCGAGCAATTCAAGATCCAGCATCATGATTCTTCCCCATACCGGCCAAAGATGAATAGTGTTGTCGAAGCCGCAAATAAGAACATCAAAAAGAGCATATAGAAAATGACAGTCACATATAAAGACTGATATGAGATGTTACCATTCTCTCTCCAAAGGTATCATACCACGGCACGCACATCAACCGGGGCAACACCCTACTCTCTGGTGTACGGCATGGAGGTTGTCTTGCCTATTGAGGTCCAAATTCCCTCTCTAAGAATTATGAAGGATGCAGGGCTGAATGAACAAGATTGGATCCAAACTCGTCTTGATCAACTAAACTTGATTGATGAGAAAAGGCTTACTGCTGTCTTTCATGGTCAAATGCATCAAAAATGGATGATCAAGGCTTTCAACAAAAAATTCAGACGCCAAGTGTATCAAGTCAGGGATTTGGTGATCAAAAGTATCATACTATCGCAAGGTGATCCCATGGGCAAATGGACTCCTACATACGAAGGACCGTTTGTGATTAAAAGCATATTCTCTGGTGGAGCAATGATCTTGGCCACCATGGATGGTGATGACCTGCCACACCCTGTGAATGCGGACATAGTCAAAAGATACTACGCATAAAGAGATCCGCTAGGTTGACACACCTAGGCAAAACAAGGGCATCCCGGAGAACCAAAAAGGTTCAGGAAAAAATTAGGGATAAAAACAAAAAAAATTGTACACCCGGCAAGTTGAAAACCCGAAAGGGCGACTTGGGCAAAAAGGGTATCCCGGTGGACTGAAAACCCGAAAGGGCGGTCCAGGCAAAAGTTAGGGAATTAAAGTGTATGACGATGTCCTGTTGGATCACCTTACGGACAACCTGCAAACTCGACGGTTCTGATCAGTTCAATCAGCTACGGACAAGGCAACAAATAAATAAGATGTTCAGAGACATGAAGGCTATAGCAGAATGGGAACCCCATGGGATTATTTCACATAGCTATCTTTTCTTTGTATCAAACTTTCATTTTTTACGACGGAATTATCTTACTAGAATGTTTGTCTCATTGTAAAAAAATACTTACTCAAAGTCAATACAAAGATATCCCTTTGAAAGTGCACAACTATCTATTTTCTTTACTCTTGTGTTTTGTTTACAAAATCGTCCAATGATTTATTTTTGAACATATGCATTTGAATGTAATTACCATTTACAAATGAACAAAATAAAAAGACAACCGCTAATGGCTTTAAGAAATAGGGAAATCTCTAGACTATTTCCATAAAAATTCCCCGCAGTGCGCAGTTTAATCCCCAGCAGAACAAAGCTTCCAGTTATCAATCCCCAATAGAAGTCGTCTAATTTCTAAGGATTCCCCAACAGGATTTTACAAGCAGTGTACGGATTTTCCCTTACAACAGAGTTTATTTCTCTAAAAGGAAATTCATCAACACTTCAACTTCATAACATGAAGACTTACACTCCATATCCTCAGCAGCAGTCAGGGATTTATTTTCCCCAATTTAACAACAGTGCAGCGGATTAGCTCACAAACACATACATCGCGTCCATATATCATAAACATTGATAACACGAATGCATGTATCACAATCTCGTTGTACCATGCATTTCATACATCATGACATTACATACAGCTAATGTTTTACCCTTTTCAGGATAAGATTAATCAATGGCTATCATCAACAAATACAAAGGTCAGAGATTGATACCTAAGACAAGCCAGGACAATTATCTACACGACCAACCGAAGCAATCCAACACGGGTTCTTCAGATTCAATCTTCAGATACAGTTCAGATACGCTCTAGACACGGATGCCATTCTGATACTTATTCAAAATCAACTTCCAAATACAATTCAGGTATGCGCCAGACACGGATCCCATTCTGATACTCATTCAGATTCAGCTTTCAGATACAGTTCAGATGCGCTCCAGATACGGACACCATTCTGATACTCATTCAGATTCAGCTTTCCGTTACAGTTCAGATGCACTCCAGACACGAATGCCATTCTGATACTCATTCAGATTCAACTTTCAGATATAGTTTAGATACGCTCCAGACACGGATGCCATTTTGATACTCATTCAGATTCAACTCTCAGATACAGTTCATATACGCTTCAGACACGGATGCCATTCTGATACTCATTCATATTCAACTTTCAGATACAGTTCATATACGCTCCAGACATGGATGCCATTCTGATACTCATTCAGATTCAACTCTCAGATACAGTTCAGATACGCTTCAGAAACGGATGCCATTCTGATACTCATTCAGATTCAATCTTCAAATATAGTTCAGATACGCTCCATACACCGACACCATTCTGACACTCATCCAGATTCTCTTTCAAATACAGTCCAACAATCATTTTGGATGGCATCTGCAAGACCATCCCCGACAACTTCTCATCTTCTCTCCAAATGGCATCTTTAAGCCCATTCCCCCTACCATCGACCATCACATCACCGAGTGCAAATTTCTGGGCACTTTGGTGTCCAATCATCTTCCACCTTCGAGTCATGAATGGAAAAACTCGCCAATCTGACTCTTCAGATTTAAGAAGATTGAATAGGGGCAGCTGTTGTTCCCCAAAATTTTCCCTCTCATTTATCAAGAATTTTCTCACAAGATCTCCTTTGGCTCAAGACTGCACTAGGGTTGATCAGCTCAAGACACCTCCTTAAGCATTGATGACCAAAATTAGGGTTTGAGATTGCACAAGGATATTTAAACTTTCAATGCTTCATATGAATTTCATGGATCATTATGGACCCCAAAGATTACTCATGTCAAGTTTCAAGCCTTGGATCACAATTTTGCTCAGTCAATTGAGCAGTTGACCTAAAAATCAATTGTGTTGGGGAAAAAGTCAACTATGGCCAATTTACAGTCAAACTTCATAATTTTTGATCCACATAAACATTTTAAACTCATATGTATCATTTGGTCAAGTTTGGACCACAATTCCTCAAGAATTTTGATCAAATCTTCAAAAGGGCAAAATGGTCAAAATTAGGGTTTTGATTGGGAAAGGGAAATTTCTGGTTTTTGACCTAGCAAATGATCAATTAGTTTAAGGCATGATCTCAAGAGTCCAATTGCATCATTGTGACCTAATAACATGGCCCAAAAACATTTCCCAAGTCCAATGGATTGACAGATGAATTTTCAGCCAACTGATCAAAAGTCAACTGTATACTGAAAAGTCAAACTTTGACTTTTTGATCAAAATTAAATGCCAAAGATCACAATTCATCAAAGAATATCAAAATATGAAACTTATTCATCAAGAAATAAAAAATTCAAGATTTCATTTTGAAAAGTTAAAATTTCTAAACTTTGAAATTTTTCTAAGTGTTGGAAATTTCTTATTTTTTCACAACTTTGAGCAAAATGTTTACCATGATGCAAGATGATTCAAGAGAAACTTCCAACATGAAAGTTGTATATCTCCATGAAATCTACAACTTTTATTTACACAACTCCTTCCAAAAGTTCTCGGATCTCAAGTTATAATTTTAAGAACATGTGGTCATGAAACAAAACACTTAGTGAAATTTTCTCCTAATTTGGTCAGGATTTTGACCCAACTTCATGGCACTTTTTCATATAGTTCCAAGGGAAATTTTCAAAAGTAATTCAAATATGGGTTGTAGAGAACACTTCAAGCTTTCCAAAATGTCCAAGAACTCCTTGATATCATTTTTGAGTAGGGAGAATCGAAGAGATGAAGTTAAGGTTTTATCACTTGAATTACAAGTCATTTTGTGATGAACAAATTCAAAATTCAAAGTTGTGTTGCATAACCTCTACTTTGAAGACCTCAAACTTGTTAGGCACTCCATAATTAATTGCTTGCACATATTTTAGAGGTCTCATTTCAAGCATTCAATGCAAGGCCATGCTTTATATCCATTTTGGGAAGAAAGTGCACGTTGCCATTTTGATAAAGTACCTTTTTGTACAAAACTTGTTCTTGAGCCTTGCACTTGTTCTCTTATGATAATACATGTCTCATAACACAAGAGAAATGGTGTAGACACTTACAATCACCCAGCTCATGCTTGTACTTCACATTGAAACTTGTTTTCCCACTTTTCTTGAAAACCAAGTAACATAGCAAATAGCTTGTAACTTGTACTTTTGACTTTCCAATGCACTCAAACCTCTTTGCTTATAAATACACAAGCCATTTTCCACAAATCACACGCATGCTTGACCCCTAAAAACACCAAGAGCTCAGAATTGCATCACATACCTCCATTGTTTCCTAACCTGACCAAAAGTTTGAAACTCACGTCTCTCTCGTACGTTTTCAAGCCTTTTGGTTCCTAAAGTTTCTAAACATCACTTAGAACTCATCACACACCCTGTTACAAGACTGTAACACCATTAACACCATCCTCTATTTTCAAAAAGATAGCATTGCACTTGGACTTCTCCAGAACTCCTCAGGCACTTTCAGCTCAAGCTAAGCATCCCATTAGCTTCCTGGGAACTTGAGGTAGCTAACCCAATCATTGGAACTCCCTGAAAGCTTCTCAAACTCCAAACTCGATACCCTCTTGCAAGGTAAGTTTTCTATTTTTGGAAATTTTCATACATGCATCATCAATGATTTATTTGTGAATGAAAAATGTAGATATCATTGCCCTAAAGCTAACCATGTCCATAGTTTTCATTAATTTTTCTTGAGCTTAGAGAATTTTAAGATTGAAGTTTCTGAGATTTTTAAAGTTCAGAATAGGGCCATTAAAATTCATGTTTATCTTTGAGCTATAATTATTTTTCTTTGGATTTCTGAAATCGTGAGGAAATTTGCTATAAGTTTCATGTTTACAGTTATCATTTTTGTTGAGATTTGAATGAGATACAGAGCTTGTGCCTGGGTGTGAGGTTGAAGATGAAGTTGGTCTCAGGAATGTGTTTACCATATATAATTATGGTTTGATTTATATAAACGGATGTATAGCCACCACAGTGGTAGAAGCGCGCGCCTGTAACCAGAGGGACCTGGGTTCGAGCCCCAGTGGTACCCTTTTGGATTTTTCCATTTTTTTCATACATTCTGATTTTTTGGCATGCGCTGGGCCTCCTTTGGGCCTTTTTTTTTTGTTACCTCTAACCCCCTGTTTCACTTACACATCCCCTGGCCCATTTTTATTTCTTTTTCTTATTTTTATTTTTATTTATTTTTCTTTAATATTTTATCTAATATTAAAAAAATCAAAAAAAATATATAAACATTAGATTAATATTTTGACATAGTTTATTTATTTTTTTTCTTACACAAAAAACTATTTTATTTAATCATACTTTGTTTATTTTACTAATTGATTTGTAATTTAATTAAAGACTAGGGTTTTAGTTTATTTCTCTCATAATTAAAAAATGCTCTTTTAAAACCAAAAAGACCAAAAATATTTTATAATACTATAAATTATTTTTAAGACAAAAATACCAAAAATATTCTTCTCATGAACTTAATTTCCTTTTTAATAAACATTTAGATTAGGATTTTTATTAGATTTCTTTTTCCTAGTAAATTTAGGTTTTACCTTTAATTAATTATTTTCTTTTATTTAATTAGGTTAAAACAAAAATCCCTTTTCTCTAAAAAAATCCAATATTTCACATTTTTGTACATTATTTATTTCAATTCTTGTATAAATTCAATATGGTTGTAATAGATTAATTAGGTTTATTTTCTTGCAATCTCCATTTATAATTTGTACACCCCCCTCCCACAAGTATTGTAATAGCGTAGTAATTTTAAATTCCGCAATTTATCGCTTTTATATACAAATGCTAGTAATTAGGGTTTGTATGGAAAGACTAAAACCAATCAATTAGAAAACCCTAATCAAAGACAAAATCAAGCAAGAAAACAATACACTTGCACACAAGCACCCCTAGGGTAAATCCACTTGGTTGCCTTTATAAAATGGCCATATTACGCATGTGAGGTATCTTAGCAAAACAAGCAAAATACAAGATCATAGTCCCTCGATGACGCTATCTATGTTGTCTATCAAATGATCTTAGTCCCTAAAAGAGAATGCTAAGATACCTTGCAATATTGCTAATCATGGTTATATGATGTCTCACGCCCGTCCCGTTCACATCCAAAGATAGTGTTAATTATCAAATCAAGGATAAGATAACAATGTCAAAGGGAAAAGGAAATGAACATGAAAGACTTTTGAGTAGGTAGAATGCTCCTAATTACTTTCTCAATTTCAAAATAAAACATCCTTGCTATTTTTAAAACAAACACTTACACTTTCAAAACATATTACAAAACTTGAAAACATTTTCAAAAGATCAACACTTTGTATACATTCTTACGAACGAGAATCATTGCAAAGTTTGCCTAAATCATGGCCTCTTTACAAAATACTTTCAAAAACCACACAAAGCACAATTTCAAACAAGAGCAAGTGATCTAGAAAATAACTAAGAGCCCATGGAAACCCATGGATTAAAAGGATGCTAATACCTTCCCTTTTCATAATATACCCCCCGAACTCAAGAAATAAATCTCAAAGGTCTTTCCTGTGCTTTTTCACCTTTCCTTTTGGATAAAAGAAAAGTCGGTGGCGACTCTTGCTAACCGTAACATTTGTGATCAAATGCAAAACACCCAAGTCAGTTCTCCCACCGTATCACAGTATGCATGCTTGATATGATAATGTTATGAATTAAAATGATGCGATGATTAATAAATGTAATTCCCCTGTTATTTGAACTACAGAACCAATGCTTATGGCAGACTATCGGCCAAGGTTTATTTTTGCTGCGAAGCCATGGCAATTAGGGGCTGGGCTTTTGAAAAGGTGTGCTAGACGGGAACTGGGCTTTGCACCAATATCCATATGGTTGATTGAATATTATCAACTTGGTGGCTTGGAAAGGTGAAACGGGTAGCAAGGTCACAAATATTGGTAAGGTTACCTAGAGACATTTAATTGGAAAGTGTGAGGTTGCTCACGAGTCGGATGGTGAATGTATGAGGTTGCTCATGCTTTGTATGGCTGCCTATGAATGAATAGTGGATGAGGTTGTGTGAGGCTGCTCACGTCTTTTATGAAACACGGATAAGAAAAAGTGTGAGGCTGCTCACGTCTTGGGTGGTTCTACGAAGAATGCTTGGATGACAGACTCACGGAGAGGGATAGTTAAGGAGATGTTGGAGATTGCAATAGTGACTCCCCTAGAAATTGACTCTGGATTTTTATGGAGTCCTAAATCTCGGCCTATGATATGTTATGTATGCATGTAGATGTAAGTGTTAATGCGTAGAATGACTGACCAATGCATGTAATGGGTGACTTGGATATGCATTGTTGAAATTTTGACAAGACAATGAGAATTGGGCTTTTTTTTATATCCATGCTATCGGAATTCGTCATCCAGATGAAATGATAGGTATAGCTTGATTTTGGATCGCAATATCCTAATGAATGAATGCTAATGATTTATGCATACTTATGCTTTATGATTATGACTCGCCTGATTGGTTGAATGGTGCCCCTGTGATGGGTCGTTGATGATTAAGCATAGAGTTTAGACTATGTAACAAGGTTGCTTGTCACATGATGGTTGATGTTATGCTATCATGATTTCCTGATACTTGATTTGAACTTTGAAGATTGTTGATGTAGGAGAAAGATCCATTGGAGATTATGAAAGTGCGCGGAGAGCTTGTTTTTTGTGGCATGTCTTTCTCTAATTTGTTGGTAGGGTCTTGGAGGAGATTCTCATGGATATGATCTTGGAAATAGTTTGATGATAATGTGGATGACCCCACTATTTTGCATTATGCCCCTGATCAAATGGCTCTTGAAAATGTTTGCCTTTGATGAATCATTTTGAATCAACTCCTTTTGATCGAGCCTCGCTGTGGTTCGCTACAACATTCAAATTTTGAAAAGATGTCCCCCAATCTCCAGGGTCTGGAGGAAGTACCCTTAGATCTCACCATGAACTTGACATAGATTACCCCAGATGTTTGGAGCTTGAAGAGTTTGTACTTTGAAGTTGCTCGAAGAATTTGGACCCTACATGCGATAGGATGAACCTGATATGCTTTGCCTCAACATTTGAATCTTGGAAGATTTCCCCTTGAATCAAAGCCTTGACAGATTTATGTAAATGAGGGAACCAATTCATACCCTATTATGATATGACCTGATTAAGGAATGTTCCTTCTAAAGGATGCCCTCGTGATCATTAGAATTTTCCCCTATATATAGGGATCCTTTTAGATTCTTTGCCCCTAATTAGAAGCTTCTTAGAAATGTTACCTTTGATCAGACCAATTTTGAAATCTCCTTGATGCAAAGTATTGATTCGTAGTTAAATTGTACATTTTGAAAAAGTAGTTTTGTTTGATGCACATGCAAGTTCTTGAAATCGAAATTGATTATTTGCAAAGAAATGGAAGATTATAAGATGGATATTCGAAGAAGCGAAGTGATAAATTTAACAAACGTAGGAGTCAGTTTAACACAAATTTTGCTTAGTATGCTTTCATCATTAACCTTATTTCAATTAGGACTTTTGAAGGTTGTAACGTGGCCATGGTTCGTGGTTTAAGAAAAAAGGATATAAGGCTCAAAGTTTGTTTATCCCACCCCATTCTCCTTGATGTTCTTCAATCTTATGTTCAATTAATCCAATAAACGCGTTCAATCTCCAAGAGAATATTTGTAGTCGCGCAGACGATGAGAAGTGTTAATAAGAGCGAAGCGTTGATGAGAAGCCTTTGTGGTGGCAGTCACAAGATTTTTTTCTCCAATTTTGTTTTCAATCCCTTATTTTTGCATGGATCCAATTTTTTTGAATTTTCCGGTCCACCGGGATGCCCTATCTTTTGCCTAAGTCAAAATTTTTGCTTTTTGTTTTTGACTTAGCGGGCTCCCTCTTTTTTTTGAAAATTTTCTTTTGAGATTCTTTTTGTTTTTCGATTTTGAAAATTCGTGACTTCCACGCTATTTGTTGTAAGCATTGTATTCATCGTTTTTCTCAATTTTGAATGATGCATTGAGGAAGAAGATATAGAGAGCTTCATGGATTCCTCGTTCTTGATGGATGCAAGGAAAAGGATGTGCTTGAACCCTTGCTTAGATTATTTCACTTCTCTTGAGAATAGAACACACCATTGAATTAATTGAAAGACTACCCTTCCCCTGGTTGAAATTAAGTTGTTTTTTTTTAAATGGAAACAACTCCAACTTCTGGCTCGAGGGGGTTGACTATGGATTAACTCGTTATTTATCCACTATTTAGGAATTGAAACAATACCTTACATCGTCAGCTCGGTCTTACATTGAAAGCATAGCTTAGGAAAATTTAGTTATTTGATTTTTATCATTCTCCCTAGAAGTTTGTTAATTGGAAATGGAAAAGAGTGAAAATAGAAAATTGTTGATTTTTGTGGATTGAATCAATTTCAAAAAATACATGCTTATTTTATTAGGATTACTGATACAAAGATACAAGTTTACAATAAACACAACTTAGCAACAATGAAATTATAAAGGTCTATTGTTCCTAAAGAAAAGCTTCTTTGTGGATCCTCTTGATTTTTGGAGAGCTTAGTGATTTTGGACTTGTCAGAGCATAAGGGGAATCACCAATGGAAGTGGAACTTGAGACGCTGCGTAGACCCATTGTTGACCTTGTGAAGGGCTGCCTTCTTTCTTTGTAGGGCCAAGCTCCAATGAGTCTCCAATAGATAATCCCTTGTTTCCACAGTTTTAGACTTTCTTGAGTTATTCGTGAGTACCAGGAAATCAACTAGCATATGGATGATAGTCGGATAAGGGCGAAGGTGGAAATGCATGAGATGCAAATGTATGAATGTATGTGAATGCATGGGTATAAAAAAATGTTTTTGGCTTTTGGGTATGCAAAAGGTTTCATGGATATGCAATACGATGCATATGTAGTATGAGGGTAGACGTAGGGGTACCCTATGCAGGTTTAATGGTAGATATGGAAATGATAATATCCTACATTGTCTCAGAGATTGAAACATATATGGATTCCTTGAGGACGAAAATAACTTGATGTGAATTTGGAGGTACCCTATAATGTCTCAGATATTGAGACATATATGAATTCCTTGAGGGAGAAGGTAGTAAATATGAGTTTGATGATATCCTACACTGACTCAGATATTGAGACAGATAGGAACTCCTTAAGGATGAAAGGACCATAGAAGACGAAGGGGAATCCCTACGAGCTAGAGATGGTAATCGAGGGACGAGAATTACTACCAACTAGGGATTGTAATATACTAATGGAAGGTTGAAGAATCCCTACCGGCTAGGGGTTGTGACTTATGAGAGATAGACCCTACAGGCTAGGGATTGTAGTATACCATAAGTAACCCTTACGGGTTTAGGGATAATGGAAATAGGATTATATGAATGATATCCTTAGAAGGTATGCTCCTAGTTTTGGTCTACATATATTCTACCCTCCCCATAAGGTGGTTTCCTTAAGGGTATCATGAATAACACCAGAGGGAAAAGACACAAGGGCCTCCCTTAAGTGGAGCCTCTTTACGGGCTGAGACTTTCGTCTCAAAGTCGTGAAAGGTCTCGTCATGAGATTTTAGGTTAAGGTCGTTACAAAGAGTCATGGGTGACCTTTCAAAGTCTTACTCGTCAAGAGGGTATCTCTCTCGATAAGTATTCCTTTTTCGGAAGTCCACCGACTCTAGGTGAAGTCGTCACATAAACTCGCAGGGATGATGTACCCCTTAAGCTAATAGATGAACCTTCTTTCTAAGGGTTATTGAAAATATTTTGAGAAAAATAAAAAATCCCACCACACAGTATATATGATAATAAACAATAGACAATAATTAAATAAATTCAATGAATAAATGAAAGCAATAAATAAATAAAGCAATAAAAAACCCAAATAAAAAAACCCTAAAACCTAAAGTTGAAGTCCTCAGCAGAGTCACCAGTTGTTGCGACTGATTTTTAAATCAAGAGTTGCCACAATTAGTTTTTATCCTAGGGAAGGGAATCTAACAGAAAACCCTAATTCGCAGACACGGATTATAGGTTTCGGACTTCTTTAGACGAAAGGAAGGTGTTAGGCACCTTTCATCTACCTTGTTCACAAGGATACTAGGTTTTAGGTTTGAGTTGGGGAAACAGGATTTAAATTTTATTAGGGGAAAGAGTTTAAATTTTTATAGGGGAACTCGTTACGATTTCTGATCGTATGCCTACGTATCCTCTTATGAGGAATTAGAGTCCTAATTCGTAGTTTGTATTGTTTGTTTGTGTTTTTTATAGGATTTCATAGAATTGCTTTCGAATTTATCCTTGAACCTTGTCTGGATTTTGTAAAAGAGTGATCGTAGACGCAGTTCGCAGTTAATTTTGAAAGAAATTCTCCTTAATCCTTTATATGAAAATATCTTGGATTTTGTTATGTTAGTGGAAAAATTGTTAGTGTTTGATTAGTTAGCTATTTTAGGATGTATGATGCGATATGAGAAAAACATGTTTGGACGAGAAAAATAATTAATGCAATTTAGAAAAGTAGAGGTAGTGTTTTAGAAAAACATTTAAGCTAATAAATAACTACCTTTCCTAATTATTAAAAATATATCAAATATTAAAAATATTCAATAATTATTTATTAATATGCGAAAATTTAATGCAAATGTGTAAAAATGCGATATATAATAATTAAAAAAATAGAAAATAAATAAATTAGAAGAATTAAATAATTATAATAAATTAATTAATTAATTAAGGTTAAGGGATGCAAAACTTAATCTGGAGGTGTTAAGATGAAGGGCCCTAGTTCAGATATTGAACTGAGCCCAAAATATACGGGGGTGTAAGGATAATGAAGGTCTGAATTCAGATATTGAATTCAGGTCCAACTGGCATGGGGGTTCGCTTGGGTAGTACACAATAATACAGGGGGTACATGAGGAAACCGAGCCTAAGTTCAGATATTGAATTGGGCCCAGCGGTTAGAGTTTTAATATCTTTGTAAAATATTGATTTAATTATGAAAATGTTTGGATTTATGTATAAGATTAATTATTTGAATTATTAAATTGATTAAAAAATCTCAATAATTATGTATAAGGAATATTTTTGTTTATTCTTGACTTTTCACTTAACCTAATAATAAAACTAACATATCTTTGTACTTTTATTAAATTAAAAAGAAACAAAAGCATTAAAAATTGTAATACAACAATTAACCTAATAATAATAATTATAATAAAAACTAAGAATTAAAAATTTTAGCTGAAAGAAAGAACATGTATGAAAGTTGTTGTTTTACATGTTTCTATGTGACCCAAATCATATATACATGTTACAAATTATAATAGATATTGAAGTTTTTGTTTTATCAATTAAATTGAAAAAGAATAAAAAGAAAACATGGAGATTTTAAACAAGTAATGAATCCCAACAATAAAACACTCAATGTAAATAAAATATAAACAATTCAAGAAATTTTACGATGGAGATTTTTAAGAGAGACCAACCTACGGGAGCGAGGATTCCCCCAGTGAGCAAATGATAAAAATTCTTTCTTTTCTTCGCCTTTCCCCTCTTTTTCCTTTAGGACGATATCCTCCTTAGATAGATGTTAGAGACAATAACAAGGCTTTGAAAAATTGTTGATAGAAAAAATTTAGGTGTTTTGTTCAAAACCCTAAAATAAGTGACTGTTGATGGAGGCTTCAGGGTTTCTTTGTTGTTGTTCTTACATGTGAAGAACAACAATTTTAGGAGAATTCTAGTGAATTGTAGATTTTCTAATTATTGGTGAAATTGTTAATGATTCTGGATCGTAAAAATATATATAATCTAAAAATTGACTTCCGAAAAAGTTAGTAAATAATATAATTTTGAAAATAAAAACCATCAATAATTATCATGTGGTAAAACAAGAACAGAAAAGCTAAAGTCGAAAATAAAATTGGGGGGCCTCATATGATATCATCGGCCTAAAAAAAGTTGTTGTTTATAAATATGTAGAAAATTGTGAAAGAGGAAAAAGTGTATTGTTGTTAGGTTGTTTTCTAATATAGTCACCAACCCTCGAATAAACCAAAAAGAATTGTAAAAGCAAGTTAGCAAGTTTGGATAGTGTTGGAAATTGTTGATACAGTGGGAATTGTGAATATTTCTGGATGTCCTAGAAGTGTGAAAATGTGACCCTATTTATAAACTGTCAAAATCAGGTTAAAGGGAAATAAAGGGAATAATATAAATCAGATCTTTCTTGGTCAACAAGTTGACTAATCAGAAGTTGATTATGACACAAATTAACGCAGATTAACCAATAAGAAATATATCTCAAAAAGGAAATATTTTTGGTATTTATTATGATTTTTGCACTCAATTTTGATGAAAAGTGCATAAAATCAAATAAATAATTATTTTTAAAAAATGCCATAATTAAAAATATGAAAATAATATTTAAATAATAAAAAAACATGACTTTTATGATTTTGAAAATAATTAGAAAATAGTTAGTAACAAGAAAATCCAAAGTTCACTAATTGAGATTGATCTATTTTGTCATAATTTTGAAGATTGAAAATTGATTGAATATTTGGTCCATAATTTGGTGAATAAGATTATGAATCTAGCCTTGTTTATTACTATTTTAAATATTGAGATTGATTTGAAAATATTAATTTATAAGGTATTTGACTATTTTTTTTAAAATAAAATAATGATTTTAATAAAAATAATATTTTTAAATATAATAATTAAATAAATACGAAAATAGTATAAAAATTAGATTTTTGTGGTTAGAAATAATTGAAAATGAAAATAAAGTTAGTAATAATAAACAAGAAAAATATCTAAAGTGCACCAAGTGAGATTCGAACCCGTGACCTTCTGCTTACAAGTCTTTCTCCCTTACCAACTGTGTTATGTTACTTAATTGAAATAAAAAGCCAATTGAAAGTATATGAAGGTGAACAATTATTTGCTATTTTTAAAAATAAAAATAATTATTATATTTTTAAACAGACTTGAAAGCGAATATTTATTAAAATCCCCAAAAATGTTAATGTAATTAAACCAAAGGAATCTTTCACCATGTAAAACCCAAGTTCGAAAATAAATTTCACGATAGCACTAAGGCGAGCAAATTTGGGGTATGACAAGATGTTCTATCAGTTTGTTTTCTGTCAGAATATGTGAAATGAGTCTACCAAGAGGGATCCAATATCTTTTTGTTCGTTCTTCTTCTCTTGTCTCTTTGACGCTAGTCTTCAGATGATTGAACAGAATATGTGGGAGATTAACCTTTGCTTTGGTGGCTATGAAGTATAGAAGATACTGCTGATCAATGTTAATATAGTCTGGAGAACTTGTGGGTTTTCTGTGATTGATACAACCCAAAATGATTTTTGACCAAATTCTGAGGTAATCTTTAAGATCTTTGATTTTGTTGGATGGTTGGCCAGAAGTAAAAATTTCTTTTGAAATATTTGTTAGGCCATAGCTCTTGTTAGCCATATCGCTGCAACGAGTACAGTCGTCGTCGTGACCTATCAGTTGCCCAATGATATCTTCAAGGATGCCTATTTTCTTTCCCATCACGAAAGAAGTGACCTGGTGATTTGACGTTGTAGCGTGAATTCAGAATTCTTTAACAAGTCTTGGAAAAACTGGACCCAGTAGGCGATCAAAATACTTGTTTCATACTTGGAACTCAACATCAGGAGTTAGATCGTATCTGTTTTCCTTCATGCTGACAAAGTCTACAATGAGCTCACATAGACCTTTCAGCGAATCAATGGGAGTGAGGAGAGTTCTTGAGGGTTCTTCATACCTTTCTTCTATTGAGGAAGAAGATCCAGGAATGCTTTGAGAGCTTTGAGCAAGTTGTTGGGAGGAAGCCATTGTTTACACAGACTCTTTAGGGTTTTTAAAAGATTGAACAAAATTAAGAGAGAAAATGAATTGAAAGTGGAAAAGTGATAGTGAAAGTGAGAAATATATATATATATTGGAAAATAGGATACTTAATTAACAATAAAAGGGTTTAAAGAAAATGGTTACTAGCATTAGTGATTCCTGAAAAGAGGGACGGCGTAAAGATATGAAATAGTTACTGATATAACACGAGTTTCAATGCGACCAATCAACGTTTTAGTCTCTTCAGAATTTGAAGACGTGTTCAACCTTAGAGGAAAACCTTGCTTGGAGTTGACAAATGTTGATATTGTGAACTGCAAGCTTCTATCTTTGAAATGAATCGTTTGGAGAACGTTCAGATCTTCTTAGATAGATCCCGATACAACTTTCCTTCTTACTTCTGAAGAAATATTGATCAGATGTTCACACAAAAAATAAAGGCATAAAGTTCTGAGGGTTAACGTATACATAAACAAAACTATCATTTTGGGCATAATTTCATGCTGAGATGTTTCAGAATGAAATTAAACCTATCTTCAGAAAGGAGTTTAGTGAAAACATCAGCCCATTAATGGTCTGTATCTATAAATTTTAATGAAAGAATTCCTTTTTGAATATAGTCCCTAATAAAGTGATGTTTAATTTCTATATGCTTAGCCCTAGAATGTAAAATTGGATTTTTTGAAAGAAACATCGCAGAAGTATTGTCACAGAGAATAGGAATGTTACTCTCATATATGTTGAAGTCTTCAAGTTGTCTTTTCATCCGGAGCATCTCTGTATTGCATCCAGCTGTTGCTATATATTCAACTTCAGTAGTTGACAATGCAATGGTGGATTGCCTCTTGTTGGACCACGAGATTAGATTGTCTCCCAAAACTTGGCAGCTTCCAGAAGTACTTTTCCTTTCTATTTTGTCTCCAACGAAGTCAACATCACAGTACCCTACTAATTTGTATTATTTGGTTTTTCTATAGCAAAGACCAAGATTAGTAGTACCTTTCAGATACTTGAAAATTCCCTTAACAGCTGTTAAGTGAGATTCTCTAGGATCTGATTGGAATCTAGCACACAGACAGACACTATATAGAATATCAGGTCTTGAAGCTATTAAATATAAGAGAGAACCAATCGTACCTTTCTATATCTTCTATTCTACCTTCTTACTTACCTCTTCCTTTTCCAAAATTCATGTGGGATGCATAGGATTTTTGGCTGGCTTACATTCTGACAAGTCAAATTTCTTCAGAAGTTCTTTGACATATTTGCTTTGATGTATGTAGGTTCCTTCTAGAGTTTGATTTATTTGGATACCCAGAAAGAACTTGAGTTCTCCCATCAAACTCATTTCAAATTCTGCCTGCATAGACTTAGCAAATTATCTTCCTAAAGAGGCTTTATTAGATCCAAAAATAATATCATCTACGTAAATTTGACAAACCAGAATGTCATTTTTAAATAGTTTACAGAATAAAGTAGTGTCCACCTTCCCTTTGGTAAAATTATTTTCTAAGAGAAAGTTACTTAGTCTTTCATACCAAGCTCTAGGAGCTTATTTCATACCATATAACGATTTCTTAAGTTTATAGACATAATATGGATGTTTTGAATTTTGAAAACCAGTGGGTTGGTGCACATAAACTTCTTCATCAATGTAACCACTTAAAACGCATTTTTAACATCCATCAGATAAAGAGTGATACCATTATTTACTGCAAAAGAAATTAAAAGTCTGATAGATTCTAACCCGACGACTGGAGCAAAGGTTTTTGTATAGTCTATCCCCTCTTGCTGACTATAACCTTGTGCCACCAGTTGTTCTTTGTTTCTGACGACGTCTCCTTGTTCATTTAGTTTATTTCTGAATACCCATTTGGTTCCAATAATGTTAAACCCTTTTGGTTTATGAACTAGATCCCACACATCGTTTCTGGTAACTAGTTTAATTCTTTCTACATTGCAAGTATCCAATCATTGTCCAGAAGGGCTTCGTCAATGGAAGTTGGCTGAATCAGAGACACTAATCCCATGAGATATTCTTCAGACTTTCTGAATATAGATCTTATTATGATTGGGCCTTCTTTCTTTCCCAGAATCTTGTTTTCTGGATGAGCTAAACGCTTCTAGATTGTCTTTTCTGGAGACGCTCTTCAGATGTTGTTGTAATGTTTGTGAAAGCTTCTTCTAGAGTTGACTATGATTCTTTGTGAGAAACTTCTGATGTAGTTTCTTTAGTACCTATAAATTGAACTTCTATATCTGCAAAAAATTTACCCTGCTTTGACTTTTGAGAGCCAAGCTTATCATCAAATCTGACACTGATAGACTCTTCCACAATCCGTGTTTCTATTCTATATACTTTATAACCTTTTAAACGTTCAGAGTATCCTAACATGAGACACTTTTATGCTTTAGATTCAAACTTGTTCAGATGTTCTTTAGTGTTTAGAATGAAATAAATGCATCTTAATGGATGAAAATAAGAAATGTTGGGCTTTATGTTCTTCCACAGTTCATATAGAGTCTTATCCAGAATAGGTCTTATGGAGATTCTATTCTGAATATAACACGCTGTATTAATTGCTTCTGCCCAGAAGTTCTTAGCAATGTTAGTCTCGTTGATCATGGTTCTGTCCATTTCTTGTAAAGTTCTATTCTTTCGTTCTACAACTCTATTTTGTTGAGGAGTTCTAGGACAAGAGAAATCATGAGAGATTCCATTCTCATTAGAAAGTAATTCAAAAAAAAAAATTTCAAATTCCCCACCATGATCACTTCTGACTTTAAAAATTCTAAGATCTTTTTCATTTTGGACTTGGTTACAGAAAGTAAAGAACACAGAATGTGACTCGTCCTTGTGTCTTAAGAACTTTACCCATGTCCATCTTCTATAGTCATCTATGATCACTAATCCATAATTCTTGCCACTAATGGATGCAGTTTTCACTGGTCCAAATAGATCTATATACAGAAGTTCTAATGGTATAGAGGTAGAAATAACATTTTTTTTGTTTTGAAAGAAGGTTTTGCAAACTTTCCTTTTTGACATGCTTCACACAGAGCATTTGAGCTGAACTTCAAGTTAGGAATTCCTCTGACCAGATTGAGTTTGTTAATCTGAGATATTCTTCTCATACTAACATGCCCCAACTTCTGTGGCAGACCCATTGCTCATCGTTAACAGACAATAGGCATTTTACATTATGACTTTTTAGTTCAGAAAGTTTTATTTTGAAAATGTTGTTCTTTCTCTTTCCATTAAAGAGGACAAATCCATCTTTTTGACTAACTGCTTTACAGGACTTTTGATTGAAGATTATGTCATAACCGTTATCACTTAATTGATTTATGGATAACAGGTTACGCATTAATCTATCTACTAGCAGAACACTAGTTATAGAAGGAAGTGTACCGTTACCAATAGTTCCAGAGCCAATAATCCACCAGAGTTTTCTTCTTTTTCCTGCAAAACTTTCGGTTCATATTTTTTGTTAGATTTAAGAGCTAAAGACTTACCTTGTTTATGGGGCTCATCTTTTTCTAACTTTATCTCATGACTTCTTAGGGAGCTGACAAGTTCTTTGAGAGATATTTTGTTCAGATCTTTGGCCAGTTTAAGAGTTGTGACCATGGGTCTCCATTTCTTGGGTAAACTTCTGATGATTTTATTTACATGATCTGTCATTGAGTACCCTTTATCCATAACTTTTAGCCCAGCAAACAGAATTTGAAATCTTGAGAACATTTTTTCAATGGTTTCATCTTCTTCCATTTTGAAAGCTTCATACTTCTGAATGAGAGCAAGAGCTTTGGTTTCTTTAACTTGTGTGTTTCCTTCATGCATCATTATCAAGGAGTCAAACATGTGTTTTGTTGATTCTATGTTTGTGATCTTCTCATACTATGTGTATGAGATAACACTCAAGAGAATAGTTCTAGCCTTGTGATGATTTTTGAGTTCTCTCTTTTGATGATCTGTCATTCTTTTTCTGTCAATCTTCTGACCGCTTTCATCAACAGGATGTATGTACCCATCAGTCACCATATCCCAAAGATCAACGTCGTGAGCTAGAAAGAAACTTTCAATTTTGTCCTTCCAGTAATCGAAGTTTTCACTATCAAAGATTGGAAGTTTGTCGCTGATTCTGTCTTTCTCGTCATGATAATCATTGTTGATGTTCTGACTTTGTCCCACCATAGTGTTTTTCTTGCTTGGATCTTTTTATGATATGGTTAAGTGTTTGTACTCAGAACCAGGCACTCTGATTCCAATTGAAGAATGGAAAACCATAAAAAAGGGGGTTTTAAATTGGGGTTTTTAAAACTTAAAGTAAAAGGCACGTTGGTTATCCTGGTTCGTTTGAACTCAAACTACTCCAGTACACCCGCCGAGGTGATTTCGCCTCTCTCAACGAGGTCTTAATCCACTAATCAAACTTGATTACACAGATACAATGACAACCGTCAACGTCTTCTTGAGTTTATACCACAACCCAGTTTTCTCAAGGTATTACACAATAAAATATTTGAAAGTGTGTACAATATGTGTTTTCTAACAAAACAGTATCACACAAGTGATGTTTTATACAAATGAATTTTTTTAAGATGAAGGTGATGAAAATATCTCGTTTGTAGTGCTCAGCAAAATCGTAAACGATTTCTCCTTCAAGTCTTGTAAATATAGGCAACGCATGTGAAAAGCTTTTGGAATGTTGATAAATAGTAATTAAAGAACTTT
The DNA here is from genome assembly GCA_948472305.1 of Vicia faba. Taxonomy (NCBI): domain Eukaryota; kingdom Viridiplantae; phylum Streptophyta; class Magnoliopsida; order Fabales; family Fabaceae; genus Vicia; species Vicia faba. Next base: position 1,446,107,868 of record OX451738.1, on the reverse strand, counting down.
CCAAACATAGAGATTCTTGTCCTCTTTCAGCCGTTACTTTTGAATAGCCATAAATGAAATGTAATGCTTCAAAACATGCTTGCTTCAGAACGCTTCATAAGATGAATGTTACCGTTGGGACTCCTTTACTTCTTTCTAGAATTATATGAATCAGAATAATAGAGTTCCTTTTTGCAGCGTTTAGTGCACTCAGAAGTTGTAGCTTGAGAACTTCTTTAAATAAGAGTGTTATGAAGATTGCTTTCTATATAATATGTGTTAAATAAGAGTTTAAACAACGATCTAGCTCATCTTATGTTCTTCTTCCATCATAACTTCTCTGCAAAATAAAATACTTATTGAGGGAGCATAATTGTTCTTTGAGTGTTTGTTATCATCAAAACTCTTACAAGGGTTATAGAGTCAAACTATGTTCTAACATCCATCACATAGAATGTTGAGTTGAAGACTTGAGACCCAACTTTGATAGGAAGATCAACCTCTCCATGGACCATTCTCTTTGATCCATCAAAAGCTATCACCACAATGTCACTGGGTTTCAGCACCAAATTTTCACAATCCAAGCTATCTAGAGCATTTTTAGGCAATACATTCAGAGAGGACCCAATATCCACCACCACATGGGCTAAAGTGGTTCTTTACACTCGATGGGCACATGCAAAGCATTGTTGTGATTTTTCCCAGTTGGAGTCAAATCTGCATCTGAAAATCCCAAACCATTGTCAGTTGTCAAACTGGTTATGCAGTTTTCAAATTGGTTGGCCGTAGTTTCTTGAGGAACATGTGCATTTTTTAGGAATCTTGTCAGTGCTTAAGAATGTGCCTCAGAGCATAGCAACAAAGACATCATAGTAATCTTCTAGGGTGTTTTTCTCAACTGTTCTACTATCTTATAATCGCTTTTTCTGATAATTTTTAAAATCTCCTCCATCTCTTGGGTAGATGGGTCCTTAATGGTAATATCTTTTGCGAGCGCCTCCGTCAGGGAAGACTCAATCTTTTTTCCTTTCTTTGAGTATTAGAAACAGGTTTAGCAGTAGTAATATGAATGGGTGTAGTTGTGGTTGTCGGAGGTAAAATCTTTGGCGAGAAGATCCTCCCCGTCCTAGTAACTTTACTTGATCTAGCAATGTTTGTAACGTCAGCAGTTTCTTCTTTGGCAATCCATGAATCTTGTTTGACACCATGGTAATACACTTTCGCCCCATAATTCCAAGGCACAACCTTATCAGAAGAGTAGGGGACTAGCCCCGGTGTGGTGATAATTAGTGGAGCTATTCTTGGTTCAACGGGAATTATAATAGGACCTTTGGAGGTGATCCTAATAGGTTTGTTTGATATAGTAATGATGGAAATGTCTTCAAACTCTTGAGATACAGTTTTGGTCAGACTTTTCATATATGGAGTTCTTTCAAATATAATCTCATGGCCATCCATCAGGTGTTGGACACATTTCTTCATCCATTCACAACCATTAATTTGTACAACACAACAACAACAGTCTCCAAGGCAACCAAGGAATACCCTAACTTTCAACAAAATTTCTTTAACGGTCTTTAAAGGAGTGGTCAAGTCATTGACAGAGGAAACAAAAAAAGCATATTCAATAACATTGACACCCTTACCATGATTTGGCATGGGTGCGGTGATCACATTTGGAGTTGGCGGAGTGTCGAATTTAATTGTCTTGTTATTAATTAGGTCTTAGATTTTGTTCGTTAGATACCAACAATCATTAGTATCATGTCCGGGACTGTTTGAGTGGTAAGCACATTTGGCATTGGGGCTGTATTTGGGGAAGCAGTGTTAGGGTTGGAAGGGGGATCTTGCAAGGTCACCAAATCAGCTTTCAATAGGTGTTGTAGAGCTTAAGATAGTGACATGTTGATTTTGGTAAATTGTCTCCTCGGGATGTCTGGTCTTTGTTGGTTGTTATTTTGTTGACGCGGATGTTGAGTTGGAGTTGGATTGGAGATCAAAACTTCCCCTACTGAATGATGACGGTCATTCTTCGCACAGCCTCTTGATCCATACACAACATTAGTCTCTTTTTTACCAATAAATGGCTTTTTCACAACATTTGAGATGGAGGCCATGGGTATCTTCCCGCTTTCAACCCTCTCACAAGTTAAGATCAATTCAGTAAATTCGGATGATAAACTTCCAATCAGCAAGTTTAAAAAAAGGTCCAGTCAATGTTCCCATAAACATGTCCACCAGCTCTCTATCAGTTAAAGGTGGTTGCACCCTGCCAACAAGATCTCTCCATTTTTTAGTGTATTCCTTGAAGGCCTTGTTGGAACCCATGGTCATACCTTACAATTGCACCCTAGTTTGGGCAAGATCAACATCATATTGATATTGGCGGTTGTTGTACCCAAAAATTTTCCCTCTCACTTATCAAGAATTTGCTCACAAGATCTCCTTGGGCTCAAGACTGCACTAGGGTTTGATCAGCTCAAGACACCTCCTTATGCATTGATGACCAAAATTAGGGTTTGAGTTTGCACAAGGATTTTTGAACTTCCAATGCCCCATATGACTTTCATGGACCATTATGGACCCCCAAGACTACTCATGTCAAGTTTCAAGCCTTGGATCACATTTTTGCTCAGTCAATTGAACAGTTGACCTAAAAATCAGTTGTATTGGGAAAAAAGTCAACTATGGCCAATTTATAGTCAAAGTTCATAATTTTTTATCCACGTCAACATTTTAAACCCATATGTATCATTTGACAAAGTTTTGACCATAATTCCTCAAGAAATTTGATCGAATCTCCAAAAGGGCAAAATGGTCAAAATTAGGGTTTTGACTAGGAAAGGGCAATTTCTGATTTTTGACCTGGAAAATGGTCAATTGGTTTAAGGCATGATCTCAAGAGTCCAATTGCATCATTTTGACCTAAGTACATGGTTCAAAACATTGCAAATCCATTAGATGGACAGATGAATTTTGCAGTCAACTAGTCAAAAGTCTATTATATACTAAAAAGTCAAACTTTGACTTTTTGGTCAAATTTAAGCACCAAAGATCACAATTCATAAAAACATGTCAAAATAGGAAACTTATTCATCAAGAAATCAATATTTTATTTTGAAAAGTCAAAATTTCTAAACTTAGAAATTTTTCTAAGTGTCAAAAATTTCATATTTTTTCATAACTTTGAGCAATTTTTTCATTATGATGAAAGATGATTCAAAGGAAACTTACAACATGAAAGTTGTAGATCTCCATGAAATATATAACTTTGCTTCACACAACTTCTCCTAAAAGTTCTTGTATCTCAAGTTATAATTTTATGACTACATGCTCATGAACTAAAAAAGACTTAGTGAAATTTCGCCCTAGTTAGGCAGATTTTTGACCTAACTTCATGGAAATTTTTCACATAGTTCCAAGGGGAATATTCAAAATCAATTCAAAGATGAGTTTAATATCACATTTAAAGCTTTCCAAAATGTCCAAGAACTCCTTGAGATCATTCTTGAGTAGGGAGAATCGAAGAGATGAAGTTGGTGTTTTGTCACTTGAATTATAGGTCATTTTCATGAAGAACACCAATGCAAATCAATGTTAGGCTGCATAATCTTTGCTTTGCAGGCCTCAAAATTGTTTGTCACTCCATAATTAATGGATTACACAAACGTTTGAGCTATAATCCAAGTGATTTAAGCTTTATCCAATTCACATTGCCATTTTGGGAAGAAAGTTAACAATACCATTCTTGAAAAGTAAGCTTTATGCATAAAGTCCATTCTTGAGCCTCTAACTTGTTCCCTCTGTTCACACTTCATCTAAAAAGTCAGAAACAAGTGTGTTTAAAGCATAACCACTCTATCTTAGCAAGTACACAAGGCATTGAAACATGTTTTCTCAAAAATCACATGTTATGCATAAACATGTAATTTCAAATTTTGATTAACAACAAGTCTCCAAACTTGTTTTGTATAAATAGAAGCACTATTTGTGAGCTAGGACACGAGCTTGAAGACCCTAAAACTAACTCAAATTCCCTCTAGCCAAAAATTGTCTTAAAACACCATTGTTGTGCAAGTTCTGACTTTACATACCAAACTCCAAATCCCCTCGTGCGTTCTTTGGCCTTTCACTTCCAAAAGCTTCTAAACATCAAATACAAACCATCCAAAGTCCATTTGCTCAACTGTAACACCTCCATCATCAAGTTCCATTTTCAAAAACAGGGGTCTGCAACTTGACTTCTCCAGAGCTCCTCAGCCACTTTCAGCTCAAGCTAATCATTGCATTAGCTTCCTGGGACCTCAAGGAAGCTAACCTGATCCTTGCAGCACTTTGAATCAAGCTCATTTGCATTTCACGATTTCCAGTTTCGAGGTATTTTTCTTGAACTTTTATCTCATTACTTAGGCATTGTTAGGCTTGCATTTGTGAAGATAAAATGTAGACCTCATTGCCACGAAGCTGTACATATACATAGTTTGCATTTACATGTCCTGAGCTTAGAGAATTTTAGAGTTGAAGTTTCTGAAATTTTTAGGGTTCAAATTAGGGCCAGAGAGATTCTCATTTATCTTTGACTTTTAGCTTTAGTTATTTACATGGTTAGATTCGTGAGGAAGAATGCAACAACTTTCATTTTGTCATCTTCCATTTTTGTTGAGAAATGAAGAAGTTACAGGTACACCGGTTGGAGGTTGAAGATGAAGTCATCAGGACTTGATTTGCCTTACATATTTATTGTTTTGTTTATATAAACGAATGTATAGCCACCCCAGTGGTAAAGTGCACGCCTGTTAACCTATGGGACCTGGGTTCGAGCCCCAGTGGTACCCTTTTTCATTTTTTCAAATTTTTTTGACATTTTTGGTTTGTTTTGTTTGCAGGCGCTGGGCCCTTTGGGCCTGGCTCTTTTTTTGTTTTTGCTGATTAACTCCCTGCCTACTTCATGCACCCTCCTGGCCCATTTGTATTTATTTATTGCATTTTTCTTTTTAAATATATTTTCTAAAATATTAAAAAATCATAAAAATACAAAAAAATGATATATTTTATATTTTGACTTATTTTATTTTATTTTTCTATAAACAAAAAATATTTTATTTACTATACTTTATTTATTTTTATTAACTAAATCTTATAGACTTAATTAATATTATATTATTTATTTTTCTTCATACCATTTAAAAATATATTATTTAAATACCAAAAAAAGACTAAAAATATTTGTAATGCTATAAATATTTTCAAGATAAAAATTTCCAAAAAAATACTTTCCTTAAATTATTTTCTTTTGATTGTTTAATAGAATTAGGATTTTCTTTTAAAATATTTTTCTTAATAAATTCAAATTTAATTAACTATCTTTTTTATTTAAATTAGGTTAAGAAAAAAATCTTTTTTATAAAAGAAAACAAACAAAATTCATTTTCTTTACATTTTGCGTCCTTGTACATTTATTCATTTTTTATACTTGTATATTATATTCATTTCATTCCTTGTATATTTATGCAATTCAATATGGTTGTAATAGATAAATAGATTTATATCCCCATTTGTAATTTGTATACCCCCTCCCCTAAATGATATAATAGCGTAGTAATTTTAATTCCCGCAATTTTTTGCTTTATATAACAAATGCTAGTAATTAGGGTTTTGTATGGAAAGATTAAAACCAATCAAATAGAAAACCCTAACTCAAGACAAAATCAAGCATGAAAACAATACACTTGCACACAAGCACCCATAGGGTTATCCCATTTGGTTGCCTTATACAAAATGGCCATATTACGCATGTAAGGTATCTTAGCAAAAACAAGCAAATACAAGATCATAGTCCCTCGATGACGCTATCTAAGTTGCCTTACAAATGATCCTAGTCCCTCAAAAAGAATGCTAAGATACCTTGCAACATTGCTAATCATGGATATACGATGACCCACGTCCGTCCCGTTTACATCCCAAGATAGGGTTGGTTACCAAGTCAATGGTAAGACAACAATGTCAAAGGAAAAGAAAATGAACAAATAAGACATTTGAGTAGGTAAATTGCTCCTAATTACTTTCTCCATTTCAAAACAAACATCCTTTCTATTTTCAAAACAATCACATACACTTTCAAAAATCTTACAAAATTGAAAACATTTTCAAAAGATCAACATCTTTGTATACATTCTTACGAATGAGAACCATTACAAAGATTGCCTAAACAATGGCATCTTTACAAAATACTCTCAAAAACCAGACAAAGCACAATTTCAAACAAAAGCAAGTGATCTAGCGAGTAACTAAGAGCCCGTGGAAAATCATGGATGAAAAGGGTGCTAATACCTTCCCTTTACATAATCTACCCCTCGAACTCAAGAAACAATCTCAAAGGTATTTCCTATGCTTTTTCACCTTTCCTTTTGGATAAAAGAAAAGTTGGTTGCGACTCTTGCTAACCGCAACATTTGAAATCAAACGCAAAACCTTCAAGTCAGTTCTCCCACCGTATCACAGAACTGGCGACTCTGCTGGGGAAAATTTTAAAAGTGGGGTTACCTTAGGGATAGATCACATTTATTTGCTTCCATTGTTTGACTTGTATGCTTTACATTATGGTTCTTTGTTTGGGTTTGAATCCTCTACCCGAATTTGGGATACATTATAGGTAAGTAGCAATACATTGTGGAAACTGTGTGGGGTATACCGACATGGTCTAAGCAATAGCTATGTTAGTGCGACATATTTGTGGGTATCGGTAGCCTTTGAGTTAATCAAAGAGAATACGGGGCCGCTGAGTGATGTCATGAAGAACTAATGAACTCTAAGAACCTTTACTTGACCAACTTGGCCTTTAGGATGTAGTGAGATGACCGGCTTTGGTGCAATCCAAAGTTGGTAGATACTCGATACTACACTCATTGAGGTTTAGTTTCTTGGGATATTTCGGTCACCATTAAAGAGGCTTGTGCTGAAACGATGACCAAGGAAACAAACCAATGATATTGAGCTCCTTAGAACCCGGTTACTATTACTAGGACATGTTTGAGCCAACTAAACTTCAAGAGGATACTTACCTATAAAACTCCATGCAAGCCTAAACCTAAGGATTTTATTGCTTTGTTTGTATATGCATATTTGTACATAACATCATGAACATCATATAAATCCACTAACCATTTCAAGGATTTTGGGATTCATATTTGTTCTTTTTTTGTAGGATATGGATTCACTTCGCAGGAAAACTATTCAAGTCAATCTTGTAAGGATCCCTCCACAACTCAAGGAGCTAGATTTAAGGATTCCTGAAAACTCTCCATTTACCGAGAGACAAGGTCGCCTACTCAACTTGGTCACTTCCAACACTGATGAAGACATGATGAAGGTGCTCTTTCAGTTCTTTGATCCTTTACACCATTGCTTCAGATTTCCCGATTATCAACTTGTGCCTACTTTGGAAGAATTCTTCCAACTCTTGAGGATTCCCATTCTCAATCAACTACCTTTCAACGGTACGGAAAGAGACCCAAAGCCAGAAGAGATTGCTCAAGCTCTACACTTGCACTCATCTGATATCACAACTCATTGGGAAACAAGGAGTGGTGTCAAAGGTTTCCTAGCAAAGTTCTTGTTTGAGAAAGCCCAAAATTGTTGGAACTCTTTGGATTTGCAAGCTTTTGAGGAAATTGTGGCTCTCCTCATTTATGGGATGGTTTTGTTTCCAAATCCTTACCAACTCATAGATGTCAATGCCGTCAAAATCTTTATATCTCGCAACTCAGTGCCTACATTACTAGGGGATATCCTACACTCTTTTCACACTCGCACAATGAGGAAAAGAGGTGTCCTTATGTGTTGCACTCCTCTCTTGGAAAGATGGTTTATTTCGCATCTTCCCCAATCTGTATTAAAAATGAGCAAGGTTCAAGGTGGTCACAAAGGTTGATGACGCTCAAACATTCGGACATTCATTGGTGCTCCCGATCCAAAGAGAATGTTATCATTGTCGGCCGTTGTGGAGAATTCCCTAATGTCCCTTTACTTGGCATTAGGGGAGGTATCACCTACAACCCATGCTTAGCCTTAAGACAGTTTGGTTACGCCCGAAGGGATGGCCTACATGAGGTGCTAATTCAAGGTTTGGTATTTGACTACGATAACAAAAATCGGTCTTCGCCAGAGATTTATCCGAGCTTGGAGGATCTTAAATAAGGTAGATAGCAAGACGTTGGGACACAAGAATTCAATCCCTCTTGAGCCTTACCTCAAATGGGTATGAACTCATGCTCAGAGTCTTATGATGCCTTACCCCTCCATTCTCCCGGTAATCATTGAGCCTGTCATGGAAGGAGATGTTCCATACACTATCCTACATCCTGACATGCCCACCTCTCTTGAAGACCTACAAAGAGATTGGATACAACTCAAGGGAGAGCGAGATACTTTCTAATCCCAATTCTACGCAAGCGAGAAGAAGGTTTTGGAACTCACTAGGCTACTTCATGAGGAGCAGACTCTCAATGCCTACATCGTGCCAAAAAGGATGCGCACTACCTTTTTATATTAGAGCTTTTGTATTTCCTTATAATCCCAAGAGGCATTGATGCACTCAAGCTTTAACTTATTAATATAACGTGTGTTTCCTTTTTGTCTAAAACAAATTTGAATCTTTGAAATCCTTGAAATCATTACATATGCATATACCATGTATCATAACATAAGCAGGTCTTTTGCAACAAGTCTCCTCATCTCTCTACTATTTATTTCAGTAAGATGGATCTCAAGAAAATAGTGAAGGACCTCCAAGCTCAAAATACATAGTTTCAATAGTTGCTCTTGACCCTAGCCAAAGGACAAGAAGAGTTGAAGACTTTGTTGGCCGAGGAGAAGAAAAATAAGACAAAGAAGATAACCAGGGTCCTAAACATGGGAAGGAGATTTCATGAGTAGACAAGAAGGACCTTAGACTTTGCAATAAAATCCGGTGAGAGAGACAATCAAGATGGGAAAGGCAAGGAAACAATTGTCCTATCAGAATCAGAAGAGGAAGAAGAAGACTATTCTGAAGAACAATACCCTACAGCTGATGACAAGTATAAACATCTCGAAGAGCGGTTGAGTGCGATGGAAATCCAAAAAGTGCCCGGCTTAGACTTTGAGGATTTGGGTTTGGTGTCGGGGATTATCATTCCCCCGAAATTCAAAGCACCTGTGTTCGCCAAGTATGAAGGAGTATCATGTCCAAAAATGCATCTCTAGTCCTATGGGAGGAAAATCTAGCCCCATACCGCTGACAAAGACTTATGGGTACACTTCTTCCAAGACAGCATGTCTGGAACTCAACTTGATTAGTTTTACCAGTTAGAAAGAGCCAACATTCACAACTAGGAAGATCTTGTTGTAGCCTTTTACAAACAATACCAATACAATGTTGATCTTGCGCCTACCCATACTCAACTCCAGAGTATGGCCATGGTTTCCAATGAAGGTTTCAAGGACTATGCGCAAAAATGGAGAGATTTAATTGGAAGTTCATCTGCAGGTTTTACTGAACTAATATTAACCAGAGAAAGGCTAGAAGCCGGTATAAAGAATGGAAAGATCCAAAAAGATACATCCTCCTCTGCTGCCATAAGGAATCCATTTATTGGAAAGAAAGAAGTGGTTGTTGTTTATCCTCAGAGAAATCAAGATAGGGCCGAACACCGACCAATGGCGGGGGCTGTTATGATTCCTAAACCGGCGCCTGATCAGCAAAGAAATAATCAACCAAGGATGGAAAGGCCAGTCATACAAGTCACCAGAATTAACATGACCCTATCTCGGGTATTACCGCGTCTACTAAGATCCAATTTGGTGACCTTGAAATAAGCTTTGAAAAACCCCAATACAACCTCTCCTCACTATCATCCCAATGCCCGTTGTGCATATCACTCTGAAAGTCCCGGCCATGACACTAATAATTGTTGGGCTCTAAAGAACCAAATACAATACCTCATTGAAGCAAAAGAGATTGAATTCGATGCGCCTGAAAAGCCAAATGTCATTTCTTCCCCTATTCCCAAACATGGTCATAATATCAATGCCATTGAAAAAGAAATGTTTGTTACTTCAGTTGATGAACTTATGACCCCACTCCTGACCATTAAAGTGAACTTGTTGAATGCCAGTGTATTCACGGGCTGTGATAAAGGCTATCACTTATGTTTGTCCTCACCAACCAGTTGTCCTTTGTTGAAAGCAGGTGTTCAGTGCCTAATAGATAACAAAGAAATTTCATTTAAAAAGAGTTTTGTTCCACCTGTTCCTTTTGAAGCTATTTCTATCATTACCATTTCCGCCAATTCTTCCAGGGTCTCCACCAAAAGACCTGTTAGAATTACATCAGCTACAAAAGCAACTCCTTTAATAATTACATTGCCCGGACCAGTCCCGTATTCCTCAGACAAAACCATACCATGGAATTATGGAGGGGATGTCTACTACCACGGTATCAAGCAAGATTGGCCAGTCGCCAAAGATTCGAGTTCCGAGAAAGTCAACTCTGACATCAGTAATATTGCAGGAACTAGCAAGATTACCCGAAGCGGAAGGATATTCTCTCCAGAAATTGCTCCCCCAAAAGCAGTTTCTGGACACGTAAGCATTCCTGTTGTTACCCCTCCAAAATTTGTTCCCAGTCCTACAATCATCCCAATTAATACTCCAACTGACAAAGCTGTTACAATCCTTGTTATCATTCCTACCAACAGTCCTGCTGTCGAGTTAAGTGAGACTCGAGGTAAAAGTATTCTGATTGAGCCTGTCCGGACGAAGGCTCAGTCATTGGCTATCCCTGAGACCTCCCAGAAAGAGATGGAGGAAATTCTGAAGATCATAAAAAGAAGCGACTACGATGTAGTTGAACAACTGGGGAAAACTCCTTCTAAAATTTCCATGCTGGCATTACTACTATGTTCCGAGGCGCATGCAAAAGCCTTGGTAAAATTCCTGAAAACTGCCCATGTACCCCAAGAGACATCTTCCGATCAGTTTGAAGACTACGTAGCCAGCTTGACTGCAGATAATGGTCTAGGTTTTTCAGATGCTGATCTAACGCCAAGAGGAAGGAAGCATAATGAGGCATTTCATTTCTCGATTGAATGTAGGGGCACAACCTTCGCTCATGTTTTGGTGGACACTGGCTCATCTCTGAATGTATTGCCTAAAAAAGCTCTTGATAGGCTTGACTGTGAGGGATTGACATTGAAGCCAAGTAACATAGTAGTAAGGGCTTTTGATGGCTCGAAAAGGATGGTGCATGGGGAAGTGGATATTCCCATAAAGGTTGGAACCCAAATATTTATTCAACTTTTTATGTAATGGATATCCGTCCCTCATATTCCTGCTTGCTAGGCCGGCCATGGATTCACAATGTTGGCGCTGTCACTTCTACGTTGCACGAAATGCTAAAATATCTGATTCAAGGGAAGATTATCATCGTTCATGGAGAAGAAGAGTATATGATCAGCCATCTCAATTCCTTCAGATATGTGGAATTAGATGGTGAATTTATTGAAACTTCATTCCAACACTTTGAAGAGGTCCCGCAAGATGTGGCAGTAACCAAGGTTGCTCCCAAGATCACAAGGCCTCCACTCCATATGTCATCTCTGAAGGATGCCAAAGAAGTGGTAGAAGAAGGTGGGTGCATTATCTGGGGACAACTCTCGGATATCCCATACAAGTCAGATAAGTTTGGTTTGGGTTTCTCTTCAAGTGCTCAGAAGGTTGTACGTTGCACTCGTGCCAGAGGACCACCCCTGAAGATCAGCAACCGCGAGGTCAACGCAATAGAAGATGATGAAGATAGTTGTGACTTGGAAAACTGGATATTCCCAACTCTCAGTGGAGGGCTCAACAACTAGGAAGCTAGAGATTTTGTCCCAATCACTTTTATCCCACAGTAATCTGTCTTTACATTTTGTTGGATCTGTAATATTAAAAACAATTCGCACTCTTAAAACCTTGTGTCTTACCCGAGGCACAATGGTCCATTTGTAAGGGTTATCATCTCATTTTCATATGACATCAATGAATCATGGACGTTTTCGCATACAAACTTTTGTGATCATTGTTTTTAATTTTACATTTTCATTTTTTTCAAGGATAGCTATACCCTTACACACACTCAAACTCACAATGCAGGTCTACATCCATTCGGGATCCCATGGGTAACGATACTGCTATGGCCTTTTGTGACTCTGATAATCTAATCTACCAAGCCGAAGACGAAGGTGAGGAAGATTGTGAAGTACCAGGGGAACTTGCCAGACTACTACAACAAGAAGAGAGAACCATTTAGCCTCATGAGGAACCCGTGGATACAATCAACCTAGGTACCGAAGAAGATAAAAAAGAGGTCAAGGTGGGCGCCAATCTGGAACCCAGTATCAAGGAGCGTCTGATTCAGTTGTTACACGATTATGTTGAAGTCTTTGCCTGGTCGTATGAAGACATGTCGGGACTTGACGCAGACATTGTGGTACATCGTCTGCCTACAAGAGAGGATTGTCCGCCAGTAAAGAAAAAGGTTCGTCGCATGAGGCCTGATATGTCAGAAAAGATTAAAGCATAAGTCATGAAGCAATTCAATGTTGGATTCTTGGTTGTCACCTCTTATCCGCAATGGGTTGCCAATGTTGTTCCCGTACCCAAAAAAGACGGCAAAGTACGAATGTGCATGGACTACTGAGATTTGAATAGGGCAAGCCCTAAGGATGATTTTCCACTCACCCACATTGATATTCTAGTTGAAAATACGGCACAACACAAAGTGTTTTCCTTCATGGACGAATTCTCAAGTTACAATCAAATCAAAATGGCGTCTGGGGACATGGAGAAAACAACGTTTGTCACGCAGTGGGGCACTTTCTGCTATAAGGTGATGCCATTCGGACTAAAGAACGTTGGGGCAACCTATCAGCATGCCATGGTAGCTTTATTTCATGACATGATACATCACGAAATAGAGGTCTACATGGACGATATGATAGCCAGATCTCAAACAGAAGAAGAGCATCTTGATCACTTACAAAAACTGTTTGAGAGACTGAAGAAGTACAAGCTGAGGTTGAATCCAAACAAATGTACATTTGGGTTACGGTCCGGTAAACTCCTAGGCTTTATTGTCAGTAACAAAGGTATCGAGGTCGATCCTGCCAAAGTTAAAGCAATATAAGAGATGCCTGCTCCTCATACTGAGAAGGAAGTCAGAGGATTCTTGGGGCATTTGAATTACATTGCCAGATTCATCTCTCACCTGACATCTACTTGTGAACCAATCTTCAAATTGTTGAAGAAAGATCAAGTAGTCAAATGGAATGACGAGTGCCAAGTTGCTTTTTACAAAATCAAAGAATACTTATAAGAGCCTCCTGTGTTGATGCCACCAGTCGAGGGAAGACCATTGATCATGTATCTGACTGTTTTAGAAAACTCAATAGGGTGTGTATTAGGGCAGCATGACGAGTCTGGCCGAAAAGAGCATGCTATTTATTACCTGAGCAAAAAGTTTACCGAATATGAAATAAGATATTCACTGCTCGAGAAAACTTGTTGTGCTCTGGCATGGGCTGCTCACCGGCTAAGACAGTATATGTTGACTCATACTACTTTGTTGATATCTAAAATGGATCCAATAAAATACATCTTTGAGAAACCTTCTCTCTCCGGGAGAATAGCAAGATGGCAGATGATCCTGACGGAATATGACATACAGTATACTACCCAGAAAGCAATAAAGGGTAGTGTATTAGCTGATCACCTTGCTCACCAAGCTATGGAAGACTACCAGTCCATGAAGTTCGAATTCCCGGATGAATACATCATGATGGTAAACAACTGTGAAGAATTTAGGCCATATGACGGGCCTGAACAAGGATCCTGATGGACCCTGTTCTTTAATGGGGCATCCAATGCACTTGGCAATGGTATCGGTGGTGTACTCATATCTCTAGAAGGGTGTCATAGTCCCTTTACCACAAGACTCTGCTTAAATTGTACAAACAACATGGTGGAATACGAAGCATGCATCTTTGGTCTCAGAGTGCCATAGACTTGGGGATCAAATCCTTAAATGTGTTCGGAGACTCAACTTTGGTTATCATCCAGATCAAAGGGGAATGGGACACCAAACACCCAAACCTTATCCCTTACAAAGAACATGTTTTGACGTTGCTACCACATTTTGAGAAGATTACCTTCAAGCATTTCCCGCAAGAAGAAAATCAGCTAGTAGACGCTCTAGCCACAATGTCATATATGTTTAAACTTAATTGGGATAACGAGGCTCCCCATATCACCACCGAACAAATGGAGGAACCAGCGCACTGTCACGAGATTAATATTGAAGAAGTAGTGGACTAACCTTGGTTTCACGAAGTCAAGAAGTATCTCGAGGCTCAAGAATATCCAGAAGGATCTTCAATCAATGATAAGAAGTTCTTGAGGAGATTCTCTGCTAAATTTTTCCTTAGTAACGACATTCTTTACAAACGCAACCATGACTCTGTGTTACTTCGATGCGTAGACAAGGTTGAAGCAGAAAGGATCGTGACTGAGTTACATGAAGGCACTTTTGGAACCCATTCCAATGGGCATACGATGGCAAAGGAAATCCTATGGGAAGGCTATTACTGGTCTACCATGGAAGCAGATTGCTATCAACACTCTCGAACCTGCCATAAGTGTCAGATTTATGCTGACAAGGTGCATGTACCTCTGTTCCTCTTAATATCTTGACGGCTCCTTTGCCCTTTGCTATGTGGGGGATTGATATGATTGGGGAAATCAAGCCAACAGCTTCCAATGGACACCGCTTCATATTAATGGTCATTGACTATTTTACAAAGTGGGTGGAGTCAGCTTCCTTCGCTTCCGTTACCAAGAATGTTGTTGCCCATTTAATCAAGCAAAATCTCATTTGCCGGTACGGTATCCCGGAAAGGATCATCATTGACAATGGTACGAATCTAAACAATACTATGATCACCGTCTTGTGCGAGCAATTCAAGATCCAGCATCACAATTCTTCCCCTTACCGGCCAAAGATGAATGGTGTTATCGAAGTTGCAAATAAGAACATTAAAAAGATCATACAGAAAATGATAGTCACATACAAAGACTGGCATAAGATGTTACCATTCGCTCTCCACGGGTATCGTACCACTACTTGCACATCAACCGGGGGAAACACCTTATTCTCTGGTTTACGGCATGGAGGTTGTCTTGCCTATCGAGGTCCAGATCCCCTCTCTGAGGATTATGAAGGATGCAGGGCTGAACGAAGACGATTGGATCCAGACTCGACTTGATCAATTGAACTTAATTGATGAGAAAAGACTTACTGCTATTTGCCATGGTCAAATGTATCAAAAACGGATGATCAAGGCTTTCAACAAGAAGGTCAGACGCCAAGTGTATCAAGTTGGGGATCTGGTAATCAAACGTATCATACTCCCACAAGGTGATCCCAGGGGAAAATGGACTCCTATCTATGAAGGACCATTTGTAATCAAAAACATTTTCTCTAGTGGGCCAATGATCTTGACCACCATGGATGGCGACGACCTGCCACATCCTGCGAACGCGGACATAGTGAAAAGATACTACGCATAAGAGACCCGCTAGGTTGACGTACCTAGGCAAAACAAGGGAATCCCGGTGAACCAAAAAGGTTCGGGGAAAAAATTAGGGATAAAACAAAAAAATCTGTACACCCGGCAAGTTGAAAACCCGAAAGGGCGACTTGGGTAAAAAAAGGGTATCCCGGTGGACTGAAAACCCGAAAGGGCGATCCAGGAAAAAGTTAGGGAATTAAAGCATATGACTATGTCCCGTTGGATCACCTTACGGACAACCTGCAAACTCAGAGGTTCTGATCAATTCAATCATCTTCGGACGAGGCAACAAACAGAAAAAATGCTCAGGGATACAAAGGCTATAGCAGAATGGGAACCCCATGGGATAAATACACATAGCTATCTTTTCTTTGTATTAAAATTTTCATTTTTTACAACAGCGTTCTCCTACTAGAATTTTTGTCTCACTATACAAAAATACTTATTCAAATTCAATACAAAGATATTCCTTTGAAAGTGCAAAACTATCTGTTTTTCTTTACGCTTGTGTTTTGTTTACAAAAACGTCCAAGGATTCATTGTTGAACATATGCATTTGAACATAATTACTGTTTACAAATAAACAAAAGACAATTACTAATGACTTTAAGAGGCGGGGAAATCTCTCTAAGATATTTCCATAAATCCCCCATAATGTACAGTTTAATCCCCAGCGGAACAGAGCTTCCAATTATCGATCCCCAGTAGAAGTCATCAAATTTCTCAGGATTCCCCAATAGGATTTTACAAGCAGTACATGGCATTTCCTTTACAACAGAGTTTATTTCTCTAAACAGAAATTCATCAACACTTAGACTTCACAACATGAATACTTATACTCCATATCCTCAGCAGCAGTCAGGGATTTATTTTCCCCAATCCAACAGCAGTGTGGCAAACTAGCTCACATACGCATACATTGCATCCATATATCATAAACATTGATAACGCGAATACATTATACTATGCATTTCATACAACATAACATTGCATATTAGCTAACATTTTATCTTTTTCAGGATAAGATTAATCAAACTGCTACCATTAACAATATTCAAAGTCTTTTGATACAGTTCAGATACGCTCCAGATACGGATGCTATCCTGATACTCATTCAGATTCAACCTCAGATACAGTTCAGATACGCTCTAGACACGAATGCCATTATGATACTCATTCAGATTTAGCTTTCAGATACAGTTCAGATACGCTCCAGACAAGGATGCCATCCTGATACTCGTTCAGATTTAGCTTTCAGATACAGTTCAGATACGCTCCAGACACAGATGCCATTCTGATACTGATTCAAATTCAACCTTCAGATACAGTTCAGATACGCTCCAGACACGGATGCCATCCTGATACTCATTCAGATTCAACCTCAGATACAGTTCAGATACGCTCCAGACACGGATTCCATTCTGACACTCATTCAAAACTAGCTTTCATATACAGTTCAGATACGCTCCAGACACGGATTCCATTCTGATAATCATTCAAAATCAGCTCCCAGATACAGTTCTGATACGCTTCAGACACGGACGTCATTCTGATGCTCACTCTTTCAGCTTACAAATTACAATACAAACAATCACTTTTGGATGGCATCTTTAATCCCATCTCCTACAGCTTTCTATCACCTCTCCAAATGACATCTTTAAGCCTATTCCCTTAACCATCACATCGTCGGGTGCAAATTTCTGGGCACTCTAGTGTCCAATCATCTTCCACCTTCGAGTCACGACTGGAAAAACATGCCAATCTAACTCTTCAGGCTTAAGAAGATTGAACAGGGGCAGCTATTGTACCCCAAAATTTTCCCTCTCACTTATCAATAATTTGCTCACAAGATCTCCTTGGGCTCAAGACTGCACTAGGGTTTGATCAGCTCAAGACACCTCCTTATGCACTGATGACCAAAATTAGGGTTTGAGTTTGCACAATTATTTTTGAACTTCCAATGCCACATATGACTTTCGTGGACCATTATAGACCCCAATACTAATCATGTCAATTTTCAAGCCTTGGATCACATTTTTGCTCAATCAATTGAACAGTTGACCAAAAAATCAACTGTATTGGGGAAAAAGTCAACTATGGCCAATTTATAGTAAAAATTCATAATTTTTTATCTGCATAAACATTTTAAACCCATATGTATCATTGGATCAAGTTTGGACCACAATTCCTCAAGAAATTTGATCAAATCTCCAAAAGGGCAAAATGGTCAAAATTAGGGTTTTGACTGGGAAAGGGCAATTTCTGATTTTTGACCTTGAAAATGGTCAATTGGTTTAAGGAATGATCTCAAGAGTCCAATTGCATCATTTTGACCTAATGACATGCTTCAAAGCATTGCAAATCCATTAGATGGATAGATGAATTTTGCAGTCAACTGGTCAAAAGTCAACTGTATACTGAAAAGTCAAACTTTGACTTTTTGGTCAAATTTAAGCACCAAAGATCACAATTCATCAAAACATGTCAAAATAGGAAACTTATTCATCAAGAAATCAAGAAATCAAGATTTCATTTTGAAAAGTCAAAATTTCTAAACTTAGAAATTTTTCTAAGTGTCAAACATTTCTTATTTTTTCATAATTTTTAGCAATTTTTTCATTATGATGCAAGATGATTCAAAGGAAACTTACAACATGAAATTTGTAGATATCCATGAAATCTACAACTTTTCTTTACACAACTTCTCCTAAAAGTGCTTGGATATCAAGTTATAATTTTATGAATACATGCTCATGAACTAAAAAAGACTTAGTGAAATTTTGCCCTAGTTAGGCAGATTTTTGACCTAACTTCATGGCAATTTTTCATAGTTCCAAGGGGAATATTCAAAAGAAATTCAAAGATGAGTTGAATAGCATATTTCAAGCTTTCCAAAATGTCCAAGAACTCCTTGAGATCATTCTTGAGTATGGAGAATCGAAGAGATGAAGTTGGTGTTTTGTTACTTGAATTATAGGTCATTTTCATGATGAACACAAATGCAAATCAATGTTAGGCTGCATAATATTTTCTTTTCAGGCCTCAAACTTGTTTGTCACTCCATAATTAATGGATTACACAAACTTTTGAGCTATAATCCAAGTGATTTAAGCTTTATCCAATTCACATTGCCATTTTGGGAAGAAAGTTAACAATACCATTCTTGAAAAGCAAGCTTTATGCATAAAGTCCACTCTTGAGCCTCTAACTTGTTCCCTCTGATCACACTTCATCTACAAAGTCAGAAGCAAGTGTTTTTAAATCATAACCACTCTATCTTAGCAAGTACACAAGGCATTGAAACTTGTTTTCTCAAAAATCGCATGTTATGCATAAACATGTAATTTCAAATTCTGATTAACAACAAGTCTCCAAACTTGTTGCTTATAAATAGAAGCACTATTTGTGAGCTAGTACACGAGCTTGAAGACCCTAAAACTCCCTCTAGCCAGAAATTGTCTCAAAACACCATTGTTGTGCAAGTTCTGACTTTACATACCAAACTCCAAATCCCCTCGTGCGTTCTTTGGCCTTTCACTTCCAAAAGCTTCTAAACATCAAATACAAACCATCCAAAGTCCATTTGCTCAACTGTAACACCTCCATCATCAAGTTCCATTTTCAAAAACAGGGGTCTGCAACTTGACTTCTCCAAAGCTCCCCAGCCACTTTCAGCTCAAGTTAATCATTGCATTAGCTTCCTAGGACCTCAAGGAAGCTAACATGATCCTTGCAGCACTTTGAATCAAGCTCACTTGCATTTTACGATTTCCATTTTTGAGGTATTTTTCTTGAACTTTTATCTCATTACTTAGGCATTGTTAGGCTTGCATTTGTGAAGATAAAATGTAGACCTCATTGCCACGAAGTTGTACATATCCATAGTTTGCATTTACATGGCCCGAGCTTAGAGAATTTTAGAGTTGAAGTTTCTGAAATTTTTAGGGTTCAAATTAGGGCCAGAGAAATTCTCATTTATCTTTGACTTTTAGCTTTAGTTATTTACATGGTTATATTCGTGAGGAAGAATGCAACAACTTTCATTTTGTCATCTTCCATTTTTGTTGAGAAATGAAGAAGTTACAGGTACACCAACTGGAGGTTGAAGATGAAGTCATCAAGACTTGATTTGCCTTACATATTTATTATTTTGTTTATATAAACGGATGTATAGCCACCCCAATGGTAAAGTGCGTGCTTGTTAACCTATGGGACTTGGGTTCGAGTCCCAGTGGTACACTTTTTCATTTTTTCATATTTTTTTACATTTTTTATTTGTTTTGTTTGCAGACGCTAGGCCCTTTGGGCCTGGCTCTTTTTTTTGTTTTTGTTGATTAACTCCCTGCCTACTTCATGCACCCCCCCTGGCCCATTTGTATTTATTTATTTATTTATTGCATTTTTCTTTTTAAATATATTTTCTAAAATACTAAAAAATCATAAAAATACAAAAAAATGATATATTTTATATTTTGACTTATTTTATTTTATTTTTTCATAAACAAAAAATATTTTATTTACTATACTTTATTTATTTTTATTAACTAAATCTTATAGACTTAATTAATATTATATTATTTATTTTTCTTAATACCATTTAAAAATATATTATTTAAATACCAAAAAAAGACTAAAAATATTTTTAATGCTATAAATATTTTCAAGATAAAAAATGCCAAAAATGTACTTTCCTTAAATTATTTTCTTTTGATTTATTAATAGAATTAGGGTTTTCTTTTAAAATCTTTTTCTTAATAAATTCAAATTTAATTAACTATCTTCTTTATTTAAATTAGATTAAGACAAAAATCTTTTTTATAAAAGAAAACAAACAAAATTCATTTTCTTTACATTTTATGTCCTTGTACATTTATCCATTTTTCATACTTGTATATTATATTCATTTCATTCCTTGTATATTTATGCAATTCAATATGATTTTAATAGATAAATAGATTTATTTTCTTGCAAATCCCCATTTGTAATTTGTATACCCCCTCCCCTAAATGATGTAATAGCATAGTAATTTTAATTCCCGCAATTTATCGCTTTATATAACAAATGCTAGTAATTAGGGTTTTGTATGGAAAGATTAAAACCAACCAAATAGCAAACCCTAATTCAAGACAAAATCAAGCATGAAAACAATACACTTGCACACAAGCACCCCTAGGGTTATCCCATTTGGTTGCCTTATACAAAATGGCCATATTACGCATGTAAGATGTTGTACCCCAAAATTTTCCCTCCCATATTCCTCAAAACATTGCAAGAAAAATCTCCAAGTTGCTCAAAGTAGTCCAAGAGTTGGTCAGACAAGCTCTCTCCTAAGGCAGTCTACCCCAAATTAGGGTTTTGTGTTGCATCAAGATCCTTGAGTCCAAATGACCTCAAGTTCTCCCCAATGTCCTAATATGTTCTCAAGGTCATCCATGTCAAATTTCAAGCCTTGCAGAGGAATTTTGCCCAGTCAATTGCTCAAAGGTCTAAAAATCGACGATGCTAGGGCAAAACTCAACTGTAACCTACATACAGTCAAACTTCAAGATTTTTTGCCAACGTTCTCATTTTGAAGTATATTTCATCATTTGATCAAGGGTTGATCATGATTCATCAAGGATTGCTCACAATTCATCAAGATTCAAAAGTTGCTAAATTAGGGTTTTGTAGGAAAAGTCAACTCAACTTTGACCAAGCATAACTTTCTCATACTTTATGATAAATGACCCATCCAAAGCTCATTTTAATGATTCTGCAATTTCCTACAATCCATCTTCATACCCCAAGATCAAAATATTCACTCACAAAAAGTTATGAATTTGGACATTATAGGTCATTTTGAAAAGTCAACAAAAACACCTTTTTTATCAAAGCTTCTAACTTGAGAATGGAATATCAAAATGAGATGAAACCAAAAGGGTTGGTTAGTGTACATCTCAAGATTTCTAAAAAGTCAAAGAGCACTTCCAAAAGTTCAAAATTGAAGAAGTTATGTATTGTTTAAGTTGGACTTTTTTGCAAAATTGCCAAAAGTCAACTATCCCCAAAACTCCAAATTTTGCCAAATTGGCCCATTCTTTTTCACTTGATTTGAGTTTGAATTATTTCCCACGTGCTCTAGCTTTGGCCATGTGTCCATATCTTATTTTTATTATTTAATTTGATTTTTATTTGAATTAATTCATTTTAAATCAAATAAAATCACATAAAATCAAAAACATTGAAAACTAAAGATCTTGTGATCATTTCAGGTTTCAATAGATAGCTTCCATCCTTCCAAACTCGTATCAAGGCATAAGTGTACAAAAAGATATGATTTGGATCCAATTTGGAAAGCTTTGAAAGGAGGATCAAATCCAATATTCAATCATCAATGGAGGAAGATTTGGACAGAATTTTTTACCCTAACGTATTGTACAATACATAAGGAAGCGAAGCATACAAGAATAGGGGTTGGAGAGCAGTTCTAGAGACAGAACAGAATTGGCAAAAATCAAGAAAAAGCTTGAGATCGAAATCAATCATAGAGGCATTTTCAGGGCTTGGCAAGTATCTCAATCTCTTCCTGGCCATCTCCAGAAGTGAAACCAATCAAGACAACGCGTTTTCAGACCCTCCCAAGCATTGTAAGTTCCTCACGAGTTCGCCCTGTTCTTGATTTCATATTTCATAAATTAGGCATTGATAATACAAAATAATTGCATATTTGTGATCACCATGCCATTTGCAAGCTTTTTGCATTAATCAATTTCATTTATCTAACCTGTATCATAGATCACCATTGCTAGGGTTTTTCGTTCGTTTTTAGAGCTTTTTGTTTCAGGAAAAATTAGCTTTATTAATGGCCATGGTTATGATCATAAGAGGATGACGAATTCAACCATGGTCCTAGAACTCATTTATATGGCCTGAGGAAGATTTTAGAACGAAGCTACGCTTTTAGTTGTGGATAAAAATCCGCAGGTAAAAATTGCAGGTTTTAGAGGACAGGGATGATGAATTGTCGTCCATCCACTCGTCCGTTCAAATAATTGTGCGCTTTTTTTATTTTCTGGCCATTGACTTTGTTTTTATATAATATATTTTGTTTGTATTATAATAACAAAAACAACAACGCATCCTAGTGGTAGACACCTCAGCGCTTAAGGAATCCCAAGGCTGGAGGTCAGGGGTTCGATCCCTGCCTCCAGCAATTTGCATTTTCTTGATATTTTTCAGGCAATCTAATGCACACACCAACATGATGACCATCATACTCCCTCACTCTTCAGCGTGCCAGATGGCCAGGTGGCCAAATCTGGTGGTCAAATATTAAAGGTCCACCAAAGAGCCAGGTCAACGCATGAGCATTGGATCAGAAAAAGTCACATGGATCAGCCTTAATGGGCCAGCAAAATTGCTTTCTGCACCTCCAAATAATCAGGCCCATTCTCTTTTTCTCATATTTTATTTATTTTAATTCAATTATTTTATTTTGTTTAAATTAATTACTAACCATTAAATCAATTTTCTTTTTATCAAAAAATCACAAAAATGCTTTTTATCCAATTAAAATTCAGAATTTTATTTTTATTAATAAATGCTAACTAATTAATTAGGTTTAATTCTAGAATAACTTTAATTTATTTTTATAAATATTTAAAAAAAATCAATTAGAATTAATTAGGTCTTAACATTCATTTAATTATTTTATTTTCTTTCTTAAATAATCAAAACTCCAAAAATATGTCATTTATTATTTTTTATTAATTAATTTATTTAATAATTAATTTAGTATTTAATTTAGGATTTAATTTCTTTTCTTAAATAAAAACAACAAAAACATTTTCTTTAAAAAGGGTCAAAACCCTAAATTTCGCATTCGATTTAGTTTCACTTGCGCGATTTATTTTTCCTTATTCAATTATTGATGTATTTGCTCCCGGTTTGTAATAATTAAGTAGGACCTTTATTTATTTTACCGCTTTATTTTATTTTTCAAAGGGTTGCTTTTGGCGATGTAAATACCCGACTTCTTGTAATTTAATTTCCACATTTTAATTCCGCAAATTATACAACTGCTAGATGTTTGATAATAGGGTTTGCATGATAAGACTGAATGCTTAATCTTAAAATCAATTAGATCACCCTTAACATGTGCAAAGATAAAAATAACTGAAGTCAACACACTCGCACATGCGCACTCTTAGGGTACACCCCACTTGGTTGCCTTCGTACACGGTTATTGAGTATAGGTCGTTTTAGAGGTCGTCCTCTTATCTAAAAGATCATAGTCGCCTCGAAATGGTTGCCTCAGATATTGTTTCCTCAAACAAATGATCTAAGACATTAGGGTCACCGCTAAGGCGTCCTAACATTGCTTTGGTGATCGTATGTCCCTCATTCGAATTGACCCTCAAACTCCAACGACGGTGCTACCCACTCACTAATAGAGGGATATCATTGTCTAAAGGAAACAAGCATAGAACGGTTCCTTTTTCGAGTAGGTATATTAGTTCTTAGATACTTGCTCATTCAAAACAAAACTTTTTTCACACTTACACTCCTTTTCAAACAAAGTTTTCAAAAACACTTCATTACACTCTTGAGGAAAGAAGCAAGAGTTAAATCAAAGTTAAAAACAAAAAACTTTTTTCAAACCCACAAACACAAAGAAAACAATTTTGAAAACAATGAGCAAGTACCTAAGAGCCCGTAGATAACTACGGATAGAAAGGGTGCTAATACCTTCCCTTTCTATAATCTACCCCCCGTACTCAGAAATATCTCGAAAAAAGAATTTTTCTATGCTTTTTTCCTTTCCTTGTTGGATAAAATAAAAGTCGGTGGCGACTCTTTCTTACCGCGACATTTTGCGAAAACAAACGCAAAACGCAAACCAGTATTCCAAAAAACAGTCAGTTCTTCCCACCGTATCACAGAACTGGCGACTCTGCTGGGGACGCTTATAAGTGGGGTGTACCTTAGGAATAGTTCATAATGTTTTCAATTGCTTGATTTGTATGCTTTATCTTTGTGGGTTTGAATGGGAGTTACTTTAGATCCTAACCCGGATCTGGGGGATACCTTTTAGGTAAGTAGCAATAGACTATGAGGAAACTGTACGGTGTAGACCGATACGGTTGAAGCAGTAGCTATGTTGGTGTGGCACTTTAGTTTGTACCGATATCCCTTGTGGTGGAACAAGGAGAATATGGGTCTTCTAAGGGGTCATTAAGCACCAACTGACCTTAGAACCTATAATTGACCAACTTGGCCATAGAAAAGTAGCAGGATGCTACACTCATTGAGACCAAACTCTCGCGATGATTCCGGCCGCAAGAAAAGGTTGCTAAACTGGAATTATGACCGATCGAGGGTGGTCAGTGATATTGAGATCCTCTAGAACTCAGTTACTATTTCTAGGACAGGTTTGAACCAATTGAACTGAAAGAGGGTAGTACCTAAACTCCTTGCCATCCTGAAATCTAAGGGCTATCTGTGTGACTTGTTTGCCCTTACCATGTTTGCCATCTGTGAATACTTGTGGTGTGTTTTCTATCATGACATCATGCATCATGACATTGCATACATATTGCATTGGACTAACCATTTCAAAGACCAATGGGATTCATCTTTGTTATGTTTTGCAGATCATGGCATATATGCGTAGAAACACTATTCGGATCAGCTTTGTCCAGATTCCCACTCAGCTTAAGGAATTGGTTTCCAAGGTTCCTGAAACTTCCTCCTTTATCAGAAGACATAGGCACCTCCTTGGTTTGGTCACCTCCAAGATGGATGAACAGATGATGAGTGTATTAGTCCAGTTCTTTGATCCATTGTACCACTACTTTACTTTTTCGGACTACCAATTGGTCCCTACCTTGGAAGAGTTCTCTGATCTACTCGGTATTTCCATTCTAGAGCAGACCCCATTTACAGGTTGGGAGAAAGTCCTTAGTCCGGAAGAGATTGCTTCAGCCCTCCATCTGACAAAGGCTGAGGTAATGTCTAATTGGGAAACTCGGAGTGGGACAAAAGGCTTCTTGACTAAGTTCTTAGTTGGTCGGGCTAATCAGTTTTGGGACAGTTTAGACTTTCAGGCGTTCGAGGACATCCTGGCTCTTCTCATTTATGGTATGGTTCTGTTTCCAAACTCATATTCCTTTGTTGACGTGAATGCAGTGAAGATTTCCATGTCCCGTAATCCAGTGCCCACTCTCTTGGGTGATATTCTGCATACCCTATATGCCCGTACTGCTCAGAAATAGGGAACCCTTATGTGTTGTGCATCATTGCTGGCGAGGTGGTTTATTTCTCACCTCCCCAAATCAGTTTTGAAGAACAAGGAAGGCATGGGTTGGGCCTACAGGATTATGTCCCTTGCTCATACTGACATCATTTGGACTACTAAAGGCATGGAAGACGTAGCTATTATTGATTGTTGTGGGGAATACCCCAATGTTCCACTGCTAGGAATCAATGGAGGGATCACCTATAATCCTTGTCTGGCCTCACGACAGTTTGGGCGAGCTAGGAGGGAAGGACCTCATGAGTTGCTGATGCCAAGCATTGTCTTTGACTTCCAAGGGGATAGTGAGGAGCATCGCCACAGGTTCATACGAGCTTGGAACAGGGTACACAGGTCTGATCCGCATGAGCTAGGCGTGAAGACTTCTCTTCCGATGGAATCATTTCTCCGGTGGGTTCATACACGTGCTCAGAAGCTAGGGATGCCCTACGAAGCTGTCTTGCTTGTGATAGTTGAACATGCTGATGAAGAAGGGGTTCCTCCTACCATCCTCCACCCATAAATGCCTACTGACATTAGGGCATTAAAGAGGTCTTGGATCCAGCTAAGGGAGGATCCGGATGCTTACAGAGAAAAGTATCACAAGCAAGAGTGGAAGATCCTAAAGTTGACAAGGCAATTGGAGAACGAGCAGATCCTCAACGACTATGTCAGCACCAACGGAAAGTGGCCATGGGAGCGCTGATGTCTTTTGTTATTCCTAGTTTTGACTTACTTTTCAGTTTTTCTTTTTTGTAACACCTTAAAGGCATCTGTTGAACATTGAATTCAAATTTTATCTAATAAAAGTGTGTTTCATTTTGGTTTATGAATTTGAATCTCCAAAGTATTTGAAATCATATCATGCGCATTTCATTCCCATGCACCTCATTACAGGTACCCTTACAGGTTTCTCATCTTCTTCGCTGTTTATTTCAGCACATCATGTCTTCTAAAACATCAACTGATCAAGCTATCAAAGCTCTGCAAGCTCAAAACGCCCAGTTCCAGGAAATGTTCATGAACTTGGCCAAGGGTCAGCAAGATTTGAAGACCCTTATCTTGAAGGATAAGAAGAAGAATAAGAAGAAGAAGAAGAAGAAGAAGAAGAAGAAGAAGGTCCTGCTGAATATGGGTCGCAGATTCGGAAAAAAATTGTGAGAAGAGGTTGATTTGACTCACTCATCTGGAGGGGGAGAAAACCAAGAAGAAAGGAGGGCTCTTAGCCCTGTGGTTTCTGACAACAAGACTGACTTTGACGAAGACCAATATCCTCCAGCTGAGGATAGGTATAAGCAACTCGAAGACCGGTTGAGTGCGATGGAGGTCCAGAAAGTTCCTTGTCTGGACTTTGGAGATTTGGGTTTGTCATCTGAGGTGTTAATTCCCCACAAGTTTAAAGCACCAGTCTTTGCTAAATACGACAGGGTTTCTTTCCCAAAGCTGCACCTCCGCTCGTATGTTAGAAACATTCAGCCCTACACCGCTGACAAGAACCTCTGGATCCACTTCTTTCAAGATAGTCTTTCAGGGACTCAACTTGAATGGTTTTACCAACTGGAAGGAGCTAGTGTCTGTAACTGGGAGGACTTGGCTGCTGCTTTCTACAAGTAGTACCAATATAATGCCGACCTCGCTCCCACGCGTACCCAACTTCATGGTATGTCTATGGGGGCGAGCGAAGGTTTCAAAGACTACGCTCAGAAGTGGAGGGACCTTACTGGAAGAGTACAATCCCCGCTGGCTGACATGGAGTTAGTAGATATGTTTCTAGGGACCTTGTCTGGTCCGTATTTCAACCATCTGATTGGAAGTTCATCGTCCGGGTTTACTGAGCTGATTATGACCGGGGAAAGAGTTGAAGCCGGTATCAAGAGCGGTAAAATACATAAGGGTGCTTCATCAGGCACCGAGAAGAATCCTTTTAAGAAGGAATCCATCGTTGTTTACAGCTCAAAGAGCCATAACAAACCTGAACGCCTCCAAGTAGTTAATGCGGTGGTTATATCAAGACCTGCTATTGCTCCTCAGCACAACAATCAGCCAAGGGCCGAGAGACCACGAAGATAATTCACTCAGCTTCATATGACCCTGTCTCAGATTCTGCCGCGGTTATTGAAGACCAACTTGGTGATTCTGAAGGAAGCCCCGAAGAATCCCAACACAACATCACCCATGTACAATCTGAATGCCCACTATGCTTTTTACTCCGATAGCTCGGGCATGATACAAATGACTGTTGGGTTTTGAAGAATAAGGTGCAGGACCTGATTGATGCTAAGGAGATTGAGTTTGAAGCACTTGAAAGGCCTAATGTTATGACTGCTCCTATGCCCAAGCATGGAGTAAATGTTGTAGATGAAGACTTGTTTGTGGTTTCTGTGAAAGACATTGTTACTCCATTGATGACTGTGAAGAAGAACCTTCTGTTAGCCGGTTTATTTCTGGGCTATGGTGAAGGTTGCCGTCTGTGTTCCGTCCTACCTACCGGTTTCCATCTTTTGAAGTCAGGTGTCCAACGCCTGATGGATAATAAAGAAATTCTATTTGAGAAGACTTTTGTTCCATTGGTTCCTTTTGAAGACATTTCTATAATCACCATTTTCGACAATTCTTCCAAGGTTTCCTCGAGAAAGCCTGTTAGAATTACATCTGTTCCGAGAATCGCACTGTTGATCATTACCATTCCTGGGCCTATCCCCTATACATCAGATAAAGCTGTCCCCCGTGGCACTACAGGGCTGACGTGTATTATCACGGGTGTAGCGATAAAAAATGTAGCGGGGTAAATCGGAGATCGAATTATTGATTAATTCGTCTCACAAAAGCAAGAGTCGCCACCGCGCTTTATTATTTCCAAAGGAAAAGGGAAAAGAGCGAAATAAAACCCTAAATATGCAATGTAAATAATACTTTTTAAAAGTAATGAAAATACAATGCGTTTTTGAAAAGAGATCTTATGGTTCGGGGGTTGATTATACAAAGGGAAGGTATTAGCACCCAATGTATCTATAGTACTCTATAGGAACCTTTTGAAATATCTGTTTATTAAAATTGTTCGTTTGAAAAAAAATGAATCGTTTTGGCCGAAAAGGGGTACGGACGGGTTTTTGGAGATACGACGACCTAATGTCGAAGTTTTTGCTTAAAAGGTATAAGTTTCGAAAAGATTGAATATTTGAGGAAAAATTATCCTAAGTTTTAATGAAAATGCGAAAGTTCGCGCAATTTAGACTTGAGGACATGAAGTCAACAAACTTATCGTTTTCCCTTCGATTTAAACGTAAACAGAATAAACAAATAAATATGAAATAAATAAACAGAAAAAATGCGGATAATGATTAAATAACAATAGTTAAATAAATGACTAAAGGGTATAAATATGTATTTTGGATTTTTGTTTAATATATGCAAAACAAGAGAATTAATTAAGAAACAGAAATGTTTTTTAAGTTTTTTAAGTTTCTATTTTTATGTATTTTAGCATTATGATAGAAATGTTATTTAAAGCTTTTTAATTCTATTTTTGTGTTTTTAGAGTTATTAAATAATTAAGACTTAAAAGTTATTAACCTAATTAAAGAAAAGGGATATTTAAAAATTATTAACTTAAACCTAAAGTTTTAAATTAATAAAAGTGATTCAATTATTAAAAAAAAAGTTTTGATATGAATTATCTCCATTTAATTAAACTTATAATTAAAAATTAAACTAATAAAATTCTAAAGGGCTAAAGAAATCAAATAGAAAGAAAAAAGGATCAAAATTAAAAAGGAAGTAA
Source organism: Vicia faba (assembly GCA_948472305.1). Lineage (NCBI taxonomy): Eukaryota > Viridiplantae > Streptophyta > Magnoliopsida > Fabales > Fabaceae > Vicia > Vicia faba. Next base: position 1,446,078,191 of record OX451738.1, on the reverse strand, counting down.
AATAACAAACCAAAGTGGGCTAGAGAGTTTTTGAAAGAGGCCCAAATCTGTCTAAGCAGAAGACAAAAACGGGGGTGTACTAGCAAACTCGTTGGGCCTAAGGCAGAAAATGGGGTTAAGGCCCAACGCTCAATAATTTTGTTTTAGGGTAAATGCGTTTGTAATTGGGATTAGGGTTCTCAAGGTTTGGCAGAGCGGCGCTTTCTTGTGTACCGTCTTCTTCTTCGCTCCATCTTTCCACGCCTTTTGCTTCCGAGTCCCTGAGTTCGCTTCCAAGCTCCTTGCCATGGCCACCAGTGGTCTTCAACCTCCTCTTCCCTCCGGCCAAGGCGTTAGGGCGATTGATTCAAGGTAAAATGTGTTATTCGTTAGGTTTTGTTATATTTGCATGCATTGATTTTTGATTATGTTTTGATTCTGATTCTTATTATTGTTTGTTGGAGGTATTATGGAAGTAAAAAGAAGAAAAGAAATCATTACCTAGAGGCGGAGACGGAGGAGGAAGTTGGGGCGTGCGACGGAGGTCAAGGGCGGCGAGGAAAGGTGATGCGTCGCGAGCTTGCTTCGGACTACTGGACCCTGGTTTGTGTATTTGTGTCCTTCTTCTTCTTGCCTTGGTACTGTATGCTTCAATGTTTTGGACGTTTGAGTGCTACTGTGGAAAAATGCTTTTTGACTAGTTTTCTCCTTCGTTCTCACTTCTGTATGCTTTGTTACTGTTGCCTTATGATAGCCTATGATGACGAGTTCTGAGGCCTTTCTAGTTTGGACAATTTCAGGTGAGTTGCATTGTGGTTATGGTGTTCATGCTGGTTTTCAGCTTTTAGGCTATGGTTACTGGTTTATTGGTTAGGTAATGGCTTGACCGGTTTAGGCCATGGTTATGTTGGTTTTACGTAGGTTGATGGAAACAGGGGAATTGGTTTTCGTTGTTGGGCCATAAGATTTTGGTTTTTTGAAATGGTTCTACTGGTTTTTTGAAATGGTTTAATCAGTAGCAGGTTAATAGTTTAGGTTGTGTATGGTTTTTTGATGAAAATGGTTGGTAGCAAATTTTGTGGTATTATGCAGTCAGCAGGTCTAGTAATTGCAGTTGAATGGTTTAGGCCATATGTTTGTGGTTTCAATGATTTATCCTTTGTTGGTCTTGAAATGGTGATATTGGCTTGAGGGCTCAATCAGGTTTTGTGAGGTTTTCTAATGGCTGAAACAGGTTATTGAGGTTTTTGCCCAAAGGTTCTGATCTAGTTTAGGACTTTGGGAAATTTGTATATTTTCTTTTTTGACAACAATTTTTCTGAGTTTTTTGAAGGCTTGGAGATAGATTGATGAATGTGTGTAGTGATTTTTTGTTATGTTATAACCACTTTTGGCCTTCAGGTTTCCGTTGAGGGATTTGGTATATTTTTAATATATTCTTGGTACTTCTGCACCCTTACTTCCTACTGACTGTGTTACTGCAGTTTGTCTTGTATCTCTTCCTGCCTAAACCAAAACCTGCAAAACCACACTTCTATCTCTCTTCTCTCTCATAAGTACCATTTTGACATTTAAATGATGTACTATACTGTTTTCTGAAATTGCAAAAGTGCTGGAATATGATGAAAAGGGAATGTTATATTGCTTGCAAAATTGTTTAAACTGCATATTTTTAACTTGTCTACTGCATGGCACAGTGGGAGCCTCTTTGTATGTTTGGCCTCTTCCTATATGGGCATGTTTACGTTGCAATTTGGCTTTGAAAGTGCATATGCTGTTGATTTTTTTGTATGCTATTTGTCAAACATTTGAATTGATGCATATTATTTTGAACTATGCAGTGGGCTTTTGAAAATGCAATTGATTTGAAAAATGCAGTTCTTTAACAAAAATGACTTTGTGCATTCATTTATAAAAACTCCTCTCTTTTTGTGAACCGGGAGAAATCCCGTGATTTGCAAAAAAAGTAAACTGATTCCAGCCATTGCTTTTAATGATGAACGCTAAATAATTTTCTGCTTTTAATTATTTGATCAATTCTAATTTTCTTTTAATCGTTTTTGCAGGTAAAATCAAATGAGCAGGCAAAAAGGCATTGGATAGAAGATTTAGAATTAGAAAACATTAGATTAGTTTTTATTTCATTTTAACTTTGTAAAATTATTATTGAAAATTCGTTGTAAATAAATACAATATTTCCACAATAATTGTACAATTAGAAGAAAATGAATAAAATTCCAATATTTGCCAATTAATTTCCTCCTTCTCTTTAATTATTTACTTTATCGTTTATAATTCTTTAAATTGAATAATAATTGAAAATGAATTTCAATTACCTAAATTCAGAATAATAAACAAATAAATAAATAATATCATTGATCAATTAATAATTTCAATTATTTAATTCATTATTCATAACTTTCTAAATTATAATAATTAAAAATAGAATTTCAATTATTTAACTTAGAATGATAAATAATTAAATAATCATTATTGACCAATTAATGAACCTTTTTTCAAATATTTATCATATTATTCATAAATCTTTAAATTGTGTAACAATTGAAAATAAATTCCAATTATTTAAATTTAAGATAGTGAGTAATAAATAAACACTGTCTGAACGATTAATATGCCTTTTTCTAATATTTATTTTATTATCTATAAATCTTTAAATTATATAACAATTGGAAATAAATTCCAATTATTTAAATTTAAGATGATAAATAATTAATAAACATCATTTAAGCATGAATCGGTTAAATAATTTAGTGTTCAAAATAAATAGCTCTCGGCCTGAAAAAAGTTATGAATTTAAAAATAAAAACGCTTGCAATGCGAATGATGCAGATGGGAGATGGTATCTTAGGTCAAAATTTGGGGTACAACAACGGGGTTAAACAAGACTTGAATGCTGAAGAGGTTGATACTGACGTCAACAATATTGTTGGTTCTAGTAAAGTCACCCGCAGCGGAAGACTTTTCTCCCCTGAGATCTCTCCACAAACTGTTCGAAAGCCTGTTGTTATTACACCTGCCAATACACCTGCTACTATCCCTGTTCATGTTTCAATTCTTACCCCTGTTGTCGAGTCATCTGACACTCGGGGCAAAGGGATCATCGGTGAGCCTGCCCGGACGGAGACACCGAAGAAGATTACTGTTGAAGCCTCTAGACAAGAGATGGAGGAAATTTTGAAGATCATCAAAAAGAGCGACTACAATATAGTCGAGCAGCTGGGACAAACTCCGTCAAAAATCTCTATGTTGTCTCTATTACTATGCTCAGAAGCCCATGCCAAGGCTCTGATTGCTTTCCTGAAAACTACTCACGTGCCGCAAGAAACATCTGCTGACCAGTTCAAAGACTGTGTGGCGAGTTTAACTGCTGATAACGGGTTGGGTTTCTCCGACGCCGACTTGACTGCCAAGGGAAATAATCACAATGACGCCCTGCATGTTTCAATTGAGTGTAGGGGCACTACTCTGGCTCATGTGTTGGTAGATACTGGGTTATCGCTGAATGTTTTACCCAAGAAGGCACTAGACCGGTTGGACTGTGAAGGGTTGGTGCTGAAACCAAGTAACATTGTAGTCAGGGCTTTTGATGGGTCCAAGAGAATGGTACACGGAGAAATGGATATTCTGGTGAAGGTTGGTTCTCAGATTTTCGCATCTACATTCTATGTGATGGACATTCGGCCATCTTATTCTTATTTACTGGGTCGCCCGTGGATCCACAAAGCTGGGGCAGTAACGTCTACGCTCCACCAGATGCTAAAATACCCAGTGAAAGGGAAAATTGTTAAAGTACGAGGGGAAGAGGAGTACATGGTGAGCCACCTCAACTCTTTCCGGTATGTGGAAATGGATGGGGAGTTCATTGAAACCCCGTGTCAACATTTTGAAGAAGTCCCCCAAATGCTGGCGTCGACTGAAACTATTATTGAAGATCCTCCAATGAAGATGGCTTCCCCCAAGGATGCCCGGGCTGTTGTTGAGAAAGGTGGTGTGCAAATTGGGGCTAACTCCCTGATTTTGCACATAAAACTAACAAGTTTGGTTTGGGTTTCACTGCAGAAGCTCAAAGGGCTGTTCGGCGTGCGCGGATCGGAATACCTCCCATGTTTATCAGCAATTTAGGAGTGAATGCCATTGAAGACGGTGATGAAGAATCTGAGTTTGACAGTTGGATCTACCCGACTGCCGATGGTGGATTAAGCAATTGGACGGCAAAAGACTTCATGCCAATTTCTTTTATTACTCAGTAATGAGACTTTTTGTTTTGAATTTGTAACAGACAATTTTTAAACTTTACGGCCCAGTGTCTTACCCGAGGCACCGTGGCTTTGTTTGTGAGGGCTTGATATTTGTCATCTCCATATATCATTAATAAAAGCATTGGACGTTTCTTGCATTTAAAATTTTGCGCTCCTTGTTTTTATTTTTCTATCTTGCAAAATAGCTATTTTAAACACACTCACATATACAGGTCTACATCCACTCTGGATCCTACTGATAACGACTCTTCTACTACCAGTTATAACTTCGAAAGTCCGATCAACTTAGCCGAAGACGAAGGTGAAGATGATTGCGAAGTGCCTGGTGAACTTGCTAGACTGCTACTTCAGGAAGAGAGGACCATACAGCCGCACGAAGAGCCAGTGGAATCAGTAAATCTGGGTACAAAAGTAGACAAGAAAGAGGTCAATATCGGTGCAAACCTATAGCCTAGTGTGAAGCAACGGTTGATTCAGATGTTGCGTGACTATGTTGAGATCTTTTCCTGGTCTTATGAAGATATGCTTGGGTTGGATACCGATATTGTGGTTCACCGCCTGCCTACCAAGGAAGATTGTCCTCCAGTGAAACAGAAGGTCCTCTGAATGCGCCCGAAGATGTCTGAGAAAATCAAAGCTGAAGTGATGAAACAGTTTGACGCTGGTTTTCTAGCAGTTACTTCTTACCCGCAGTGGGTTGCCAACGTGGTTCCTGTGCCGAAGAAGGATGGTAAAGTTCGAATGTGTGTTGACTATAGGGATCTGAACAAGGCAATCCCCAAGGATGATTTCCCTCTACCTCATTTCGACGTTCTGGTTGACAACACCGCACAGCATAAGGTCTTCTCCTTTATGGATGGTTTCTCCGGTTATAATCAGATCAAGATGGCTCTCAAAGACATGAAGAAGACAACCTTTGTTACTCAATGGGGTACCTTTTGCTACAAAGTAATGCCTTTTGGATTGAAGAATGTTGGGGCAACGTATCAGCGCGCCATGGTCGCTTTGTTCCATGACATGATCCATCATGAGATTGAGGTATACGTCGACGACATGATTGCAAGATCCCAGACTGAAGAAGAACATCTTGACCACCTTCAGAAATTATTTGACAGATTGAAATTGTACAAGTTGAGGTTAAACCCGAACAAGTGCACCTTCGGGGTGAGATCTGGTAAACTGCTGGGTTTCGTCGTAAGTGATAAAGGTATTCAAGTGGATCCTGCAAAGGTGAAGGCTATACAGGAAATGCCAGCTCCCCGAACAGAAAAAGAAGTCAGAGGCTTTCTGGAACGTCTGAACTACATTGCCCGATTCATCTCACACCTGACTGCTACTTGTGAGCCAATCTTCAAGTTACTGAAGAAAGATCAAGTAGTAAGATGGAACGATGAATGTCAGGCCTCTTTCGAAAGGATCAAAGAATATCTCCAAGAGCCACCTATCCTGATACCTCCAGTTGAAGGGAGACCTTTGATCTTATACTTGACAGTACTCGATAATTCAATGGGGTGCGTGCTGGGGCAGCATGACGAGTCTGGCCGAAAAGAGCATGTTATTTATTACCTTAGCAAAAAGTTTACCGACTGCAAGACCCGATACTCGTTGCTTGAGAAAACTTGTTGCGCTTTGGCATGGGCTGCTCGTCGGCTGAGACAGTATATGCTGACTCACACCACTTTATTGATATCAAAGATGGATCCAATCAAGTATATCTTCGAGAAGCCTACATTGTCCAGAAGGATAGCAAGATGGCAGATGATCTTGACTGAGTATGACATCCAATACACGACCCAAAAGGAAATCAAGGGAAGTGTGTTGGCAGACCATTTGGCACATCAGGCAATGGATGATTACCAGTCTATGAACTTTGAATTCCCGGATGAGAATATCATGATGGCGACTGACTGCGAAGAACCTGGACCGGATGAAGGACCTGAGGAAGGATCTCAATGGTCTATGTACTTTGATGGAGCTTCAAACGCTTTAGGTAATGGCATTGGCACCGTGATTATATCTCCTAAAGGCTCTCATACTCCATTCACCGCCCGATTATGTTTCAACTGCACCAACAATATGGCGGAGTATGAAGCATGCATCATGGGTCTTCGAGCAGCAATTGACCTAAGGATTATGTTTCTGAGTGTCTTCGGAGATTCCGCTCTCGTGATCAGTCAAATCAAAGGCGAGTGGGATACGAAACACCCTAATCTTATTCCTTACAAGGAGTATGTATTGATGTTGCTTCCACATTTCGAGGAGATAACCTTTGAACACTTCCCTAGAGAGGAGAATCAGCTAGTGGACGCGTTGGCTACGATGTCTTCTATGTTCAAAGTCAATTGGGACAACGAAGCTCCCCGTATTACCATTGAGAGGTTGGACGAACCTGCGCATTTCTGTGACATTGAAACTGAAGAGGTAGCAGATAAACCCTGGTTTCATGAGGTGAAGAGATACCTTGAGGCTCAAGAATACCCTGAGGGTGCATCTGTTAATGATAAGAAGTTTCCGAGGAGGTTCGCGGCGAAGTTCTTCATCAGTAATGGTATCCTTTACAAGCATAATCATGATTCAACCTTACTGTGATGTGTGGATAAGAACGAGGCAGAAAGGATCATGGCGGAGTTACATGAAGGTACTTTCGGGACTCATTCCAGTGGATACACCATGGTAAAGAAGATCCTACGGGCAGGATATTATTGGTCCACCATGGAAGCCGACTGTTATCAGCATTCTCGGACCTGTCACAAGTGCCAAGTCTATGCTGATAAGGTGCACATACCTCCAGTTCCTCTGAACGTCTTGACAGCTCCGTGGCCTTTTGCAATGTGGGGCATCGACATGATCGGCGAGATCAGACCTAAGGCATCCAACGGGCATCGTTTCATCCTGGTAGCTATTGATTACTTTACGAAGTGGGTTGAAGCAGCCTCCTTTTCTACTGTAACCAAGAACGTCGTGGCATGGTTCATTCGGCATAATCTGGTTTGTCGATATGGTGTACCAGAGAGGATCATAACGGAAAATGGTACTAATCTCAACAATAAAATGATCACCGAGCTCTGCAAACAGTTCAAGATACAGCATCACAACTCTTCTTCCTACCGGACGAAGATGAATGGGGTTGTCGAAGCGGCTAATAAGAACATTAAGAAGATTGTGCAGAAGGTGACGGTGACGTACAAAGACTGGCACAAGATGTTACCATTTGCTCTTCATGGGTACCGTACCTCAGCGCGGACGTCAACAGGGGCAACACCTTATTCCTTGGTATATGGTATGGAGGCCGTATTGCCCATTGAAGTTCAGATACCCTCTCTTCGGATTATGAAGGATGCAGGTTTGAGCGAAGATGACTGGATCCAGACCCGGCTTGATCAGCTGAACTTAATCGATGAAAAGAGACTTACTGATATTTGTCATGGTCAGACGTATCAAAAGCGGATGATCAAGGCATTTAACAAGAAAGTTAGACGACAAGAGTATCAAGTTGGGGATCTGGTGATCAAGCGCATCATCCTACCTCAAGGTGATCCCAGGGGCAAATGGACCCCTACTTACGAAGGGCCATTTGTGGTTAAGAACATTTTCTCAAGAGGAGCTATGATTCTAACCACCATGGATGGTGACGACCTTCCTCACCCCGTCAATGCAGACATAGTGAAAAAATACTACGTATAATCAACGACCCGCTAGGTCGACTGGCCTAGGAAAAAATAAGGGCTTCTCGGCGAACCAAAAGGTTTCGGGCAAAAATAAGGGATGAAAATAAAAAATCTGTACAGCCGGCAAGTTAAAAACCTGAAGAGGCGGCTTGGGTAAAAAAGGGTATCCCGGTGGACTGAAAACCCGAAAGGGTGGTCCAGGCAAAAATTAGGGATCAAAGCATAACACTATGTCTCATTGGATCACCTTGCAACCGGACTTCGGTATTGACTATCAAGCTCGGACGGCGCTGAACAAATCTGATCTACCTTCAACCAAGCAGCGAAGTGATGAGATGCTCGATGACATAAAGGCAATACCAGAGTTGGAACCCAGTGGGATTATTCACATAGCTGTTTTGTTTAGTTTTCCATAAATTGTGTAAATTCTATTATCCGGCGGCGTTCTCTTACTAGGACGTCATCCTCTTGTACAAAAACGCCTATTTACAGGCCAAACTTCAAAATCAATACAATTCATTTTCAGAGAAATTTCAAACTGTTTTTCCTTTTTCTGTTTTGTTTTGCAAAGAACGTCCAATGTTCATTTTTGATATATGAATTTGACATTAATTGCTGCTCATGAATATTTACATGCGAAACAAAAGACAATTACTTGTAATATCATAAACACGGGCAAATAAGCTTGTCCAAGCTTTACAGTTGCTCTATCCACCAGGTACGAAGGTAGATTTAGCTGAAGAATGTGGCTGAAATACTTTCACTCCCCGCAGAGTAAGAAAAGACAACAATGTTAACTCTCCCCAGTTGAGACTTGCAACTGTGAATGAATCTGTAATATTCTCCCCAAGCAGAGTTTATCTACCATCAGCACTGAAAAGTCTTAATATCCCCGGTGGAGTATAAAAAAACATATCCCCAGTGGAGTTTGAAATTTTCCCCAGCGCAGTCTGAAAAAGCTTCCCCAGTGGAGTATGGAGAATCATCCCCAGTAGACTCTGGAAGATTGTCCCCAGTCGAGCCTAAAAGGTCATCCCCAGTGAAGTCCCAACTGAAAGATCATCCCCATCGGAGTTCTTTCCTTTCACAAACAGGAATTCAATCCCCAACAGGATTCAGTATCACCAGCAACGGTAATTCATCCCCAGCAGAATTTATCGGTGGAATCCTCAGCAGAGCATCTCTTCCCCACGGAGCAATCTCCTCATCAGTTTATTCCCCAACGGATTTTTCCCCTCCTGCAGGTTTATTCTCACAATCATCTTTGTTCTCCATCCCCAGCGGAAATGAAGAATTCAACTCTTTTCTCCAGCAGCTATCCGGGATTTATTTTCCCCAGCTAAAAACATTACATTTCCATACATCATGACACATGCATATCGCATCATACAACACAATCTCATTTATTTTGAGAACATCATTTCCTGATACATATCATGCATTACATACAACTAACCTTTACCTTTCAGGAAGGATGCGGTTAAGTTCTCACAAAATTCAAAGCTATGAAGCTTTTACCTCAGTCGAATTATGGACAAGTTCTTAAATCTCAGCATAGATGTTTTTCTTGGTTGAATTACAGACAAGGTCCTAAATCTCGACAAAGTGTTCCTCCGTTGAATTACAGACAGGTTCCTAAACCTCAGCAGAGAAGTTTTCTCAATTGAATTACGGGCGAGTTATTAAATCTCGACGAAGATGTTTCCCCAAATCGAAGTACAGACAAGTTCTTAAATCTCAGCAGAGATGTTTTTTTTTCTCAATTGAATTACAGACAAGGTCCTAAATATCGACAAAAGTTCCTCCGTTGAAGTACAGAAGAGTTCCTAAATCTCAGCAGAGAAGTTTTCTCAGTTGAATTACGGGCGAGTTCTTAAATCTCGACGAAGATGTTTCCCCAAGTCGAATTACTGACAAGTTCTTAAATCTCAGCAGAGATGTTTTTCTTAGTTGAATTACAGACAAGGTCCTAAATCTCGACAAAAGTTCCTCCGTTGAAGTACAGGCGAGTTCCTAAATCTCAGCACAGAAGTTTTCTCAGTTGAATTACGGGCGAGTTCTTAAATCTCGACGAAGATGTTTCCCCAAGTCGAATTACTGACGTGTTCTTAAATCTCAGCAGAGATGTTTTTCTCAGTTGAATTACAGACAAGGTCCTAAATCTCGACAAAGTTCCTCCGTTGAATTACAGACAAGTTCCTAAATCTTAGCAGAGAAGTTTTCTCAGTTAAATTAAGGGCAAGCTCTTAAATCTCGACGAAGATGTTTCCCCATGTCGAATTACTGACGTGTTCTTAAATCTCAGCAGATATGTTTTTCTCAGTTGAATTACAGACTAGGTCCTAAATCTCAACAAAGTTCCTCCGTTGAATTACAGACAAGTTCCTAAATCTCAACAGAGAAGTTTTCTCAGTTGAATCACGGGCGAGTTCTTAAATCTCGATGAAGATGTTTCCCCTCAGTTGAATTACGGGAAAGTTCCTAAATCTCGACACTTCAGTTTAATTACGGGCAAGTTCCTAAATCTCAACAAAGGTCAGACTTCCCCAGCGGAATCTTCCTCAAACAACAGGTATACAAGCTCCCGTTAAGGAATCTCTTATGCGATCGACACTCCTTCAGATGGCATATTTAAGCCCATCCCCTCGTCACCAATCTCCAAATGGCATCTGTAAGCCCATTCCCAACATCACAATGTTGATACCACTTCATGCGAGTGCAAATTTCTGGGCATTCTAGTGTTCAATCACCTTCCACCTTCGGATCACGAAAGGCATGAAATCCAATCTACATCCTCAAGTTTAAGAAGATTGAACAGGGGAAGCTGTTGTACCCCAAAATTTTCCCTCCCATATTCCTCAAAACATTGCAAGAAAAATCTCCAAGTTGCTCAAAGTAGTCTAAGAGTTGGTCAGACAAGCTCTCTCCTAAGGCAGTCTACCCCAAATTAGGGTTTTGTGTTGCATAAAGATCCTTGATTCCAAATGACCTCAAGTTCTCCCCAATGTCCTAATATGTTCTCAAGGTCATCCATGTAAAATTTCAAGCCTTGCATAGGAAGTTTGCCCAGTCAATTGCTCAAAGGTCCAAAAATCGACTATGCTAGGGCAAAAGTCAATTGTGACCTACATACAGTCAAACTTCAATATTTTTTGCCAAAATTCTCATTTTGACGTATATTTCATCATTTGATCAAGGGTTGATCATTATTCATCAAGGATTGCTCACAATTCATCAAGATTCAAAAGTTGCTAAATTAGGGTTTTGTAGGAAAAGTCAACTCAACTTTGACCAAGCATAACTTTCTCATACCTTATGAGAAATGACCCATCCAAAGCTCATTTTGAATAGGATGAAATTACCTACAATACATATGCATACCCCAAGATCAAACTATTCACTCACAAAAAGTTATGAATTTGGATATTATAGGTCATTTTGAAAAGTCAACAAAAACACTTTTTTTGTCAAAGCTTCTAACATGAGCATGGAATATAAAAATGAGATGAGACAAAAAGGGTTGGTTAGAGTACATCTCAAGCTTTCTAAAAAGTCAAAGAACACTTCCAAAGGTTCAAAATTGAAGAAGTTATGCATTGTTGAAGTTGGACTTTTTTGCAAAATTGCCAAAAGTCAACTATCCCCAAAACTCCAAATTTTGCCAAATGGGCCCATTCTTTTTCACTTGATTTGCGTTTTCATTATTGCCCATGTGCTCTAGCTTTGGCCATGTGTCCATATCTTATTTTTATTATTTAATTTGATTTTTATTTGAATTAATTCATTTTAAATCAAATAAAATCACATAAAATCAAAAACATTGAAAACTAAAGATCTTGTGATCATTTCAGGTTTCAATAGACAGCTTGCATCCTTCCAAACTCGTATCAAGGCATAAGTGTACAAAAAGATATGATTTGGATCCAATTTGGAAAGCTTTGAAAGGAGGATTAAATCCAATATTCAATCATCAATGGAGGAAGATTTGGACATAATTTTTTACCCTAACGTATTGTACAATACATAAGGAAGCGAAGCATACAAGAATAGGGGTTGGAGAGCAGTTCTAGAGGCAGAACAGAATTGGAAAAAATCAAGAAAAATCTTGAGATCGAAATCAATCATAGAGGCATTTTCAGGGCTTGGCAAGTATCTCAATCTAATCTTGGCCATCTCCAGAAGCGAAACCAATCAAGACAACGCGTTTTCAGACCCTCCCTAGCGCTGTAAGTTCCTCACAAGTTCGCCATGTTCTTGATTTCATATTTCATAAATTAGGCATTGATAATACAAAATAACTGCATATTTGTGATCACCATGCCATTTGCAAGCTTTTTGCATTAATCAATTTCATTTATCTAACATGTATCACAGATCACCATTGCTAGGGTTTTTCGTTCGTTTTTAGGGCTTTTTGTTTCAGGAAAAATTAGCTTTATTAATGGCGATGGTTATGATCAGAAGAGGATGACGAGTTCAACCATGGTCCTAGAACTCATTTATATGGCCTGAGGAAGATTTTAGAATGAAGCTACGCTTTTAGCTGCGGATAAAAATCCGCAGGTAAAAATTGCAGATTTTAGAGGACAAGGATGATGAGTTGTCGTCCATCCACTCGTCCGTTCAAATAATCGCGCACTTTTTTTATTTTCTGGCCATTGACTTTGTTTTTATATAACATATTTTGTTTGTATTATAATAACAAAAACAACAACGCAGCCCAGTGGTAGACACCTCAGCGCTTAAGGCATCCCAAGGCTGGAGGTCAGGGGTTCGATCCCTGCCTCCAGCAATTTGCATTTTCTTGATATTTTTCAGGCAATCTAATGCACACGCCAACATGATGACCATCATACTCCCTCACTCTTCAGCGTGCCAGATGGCCAGGTGGCCAGATCTGGTGGTCAAATATTGAAGGTCCACCAAAGAGCCAGGTCAACGCATGAGCACTGGATCAGAAAAAGTCACATGGATCAGCCTTAATGGGCCAGCAAAATTGCTTTCTGCACCTCCAAATAATCAGGCCCATTCTCTTTTTCTCATATTTTATTTATTTTAATTCAATTATTTTATTTTGTTTAAATTAATTACTAACCATTAAATCAATTTTCTTTTTATCAAAAAATCACAAAAATACTTTTTATCCAATTAAAATTCAGAATTTTATTTTTATTAATAAATGCTAACTAATTAATTAGGTTTAATTCTAGAATAACTTTAATTTATTTTTATAAATATTTAAAAAAAATCAATTAGAATTAATTAGGTCTTAACATTCATTTAATTATTTTATTTTCTTTCTTAAATAATCAAAACTCCAAAAATATGCCATTTATTATTTTTTATTAATTTATTTATTTAATAATTAATTTAGTATTTAATTTAGGATTTAATTTCTTTTCTTAAATAAAAACAACAAAAACATTTTCTTTAAAAAGGGTCAAAACCCTAAATTTCGCATTCGATTTAGTTTCACTCACGCGATTTATTTGTCCTTATTCAATTATTGATGTATTTGCTCCCGGTTTGTAATAATTAATTAGGACCTTTATTTATTTTACCGCTTTATTTTATTTTTCAAAGGGTTGCTTTTGGCGATGTAAATACCCGACACCTTGTAATTTAATTTCCGCATTTTAATTCTGCAAATTATACAACTGCTAGATGTTTGATAATAGGGTTTGCATGATAAGACTGAATGCTTAATCTTAAAATCAATTAGATCACCCTTAACATGTGCAAAGATAAAAATAACTGAAATCAACACACTCGCACATGCGCACTCTTAGGGTACACCCCACTTGGTTTCCTTCGTACACGGTCATTGAGTATAGGTCGTTTTAGAGGTCGTCCTCTTGTCTAAAAGATCATAGTCACCTCGAAATGGTTGCCTCGGATATTGTTGCCTCAAACAAATGATCTAAGACATTAGGATCACCGCTAAGGCGTCCTAACATTGCTTTGGTGACCGTATATCCCTCATTCGAATTGACCCTCAAACTCCAACGACGGTGCTACCCACTCACTAATTGTGGGATAGCATTGTCTAAAGGAAACAAGCATAGAACGATTCCTTTTTCGAGTAGGTAGATTAGTTCTTAGATACTTGCTCATTCAAAACAAAACTTTTTTCACACTTACACTCATTTTCAAACAAAGTTTTCAAAAACACTTCATTACACTCTTGAGGACAGAAGCAAGAGTTAAATCGAAGTTAAAAACAAAAAAACTTTTTTCAAACCCACAAACATAAAGAAAACAATTTTGAAAACAATGAGCAAGTACCTAAGAGCCCGTAGATAACTACGGATAGAAAGGGTGCTAATACGTTCCCTTTCTATAATCTACCCCACGTACTCAGAAATATCTCGAAAAAAGGAATTTTTCTGTGCTTTTTTCCTTTCCTTGTTGGATAAAATAAAAGTCGGTGGCGACTCTTGCTTACCGCAACATTTTGCAAAAACAAACGCAAAACGCAAACCAGCATTCCAAAAAACAATCAGTTCTTCCCACCGTATCACATAAGGTATCTTAGCAAAAACAAGCAAATACAAGATCATAGTCCCTCGATGATGCTATCTAAGTTGCCTTACAAATGATCTTAGTCCCTCAAAAAGAATACTAAGATACCTTGCAACATTGCTAATCATGGCTATACGATGACCCACGCCCGTCCCGTTTACATCCAAAGATAGGGTTGCTTACCAAATCAATGGTAAGACAACAATGTCAAAGGAAAAGAAAATGAACAAGAAAGACATTTGAGTAGGTAAATTTCTCCTAATTACTTGCTCCATTTCAAAACAAACATCCTTGCTATTTTCAAAACAATCACATACACTTTCAAACATCTTACAAAATTGAAAACATTTTCAAAAGATCAACATCTTTATATACATTCTTACGAACGAGAATCATTACAAAGATTGCCTAAACAATGGCCTCTTTACAAAATACTTTCAAAAACCACACAAAGCATAATTTCAAACAAAAGCAAGTGATCTAGCAAGTAACTAAGAGCCCATGGAAAACCATGGATGAAAATGGTGCTAATACCTTCCCTTTTCATAATCTACCCCCCGAACTCAAGAAACAATCTCAAAGGTCTTTCATGTGCTTTTTCATCTTTCCTTTTGGATAAAAGAAAAGTCAGTGGCGACTCTTACTAACTGCAGTATTTGCGATCAAACGTAAAAACTTCAAGTCAGTTCTCCCACCGTATCACAACGGTAAAAGGCGGTGGCCAAATCCTCCCAAGTATGGATGTTAGTCCCTTTCAATTGGTAAAACCACTCCAACTGCGTCCCAGACAGACTTTCTTGAAAAAACTACACCCACAGTTTCTTATCAGCGGTATATTGCTGATTTTGCGGACGTAAGATCTTAAGTGAAGCTTTGGGCATGAGACACCATCGTACTTAGCAAAAACATGGATCTTGAATTTGTGGGGAATGACTATCCCAGGAACTAAACCCAAGTCACCAAAGTCTAAGCCAGGCACAACTTGGATTTCTACAACCTTTAGTCTGTCTTCTAGTTGCTTATATTTGTCGTCGGCCGATGGATATTGCTCGTCAAAATAATCCTCGTCTTTAGAGATTTGATTGTTTCCACCCCCAGCATGAGTAATCCTAGCATATTCATCTTGATTAGTATCCTCCTCAGAGGAGTCTTCTTCAACTTGAACTTGTCGGGCGGGGCCTTTGAATCTCTTCCCCATGTTGATTACATCTTTCTTCTTAGTCTTCTTCTTTGTTACAAGAAGTGTAATCATTTCTTGCTGCCCCTTTACTAAATTGAGCAGAGTCTCTTGAAACTGGGAGTTTTGAGTCTGTAGGTCCTTGATAGTTTGCTCGAGATCCATCTTATAATGAAATAAATAGTAGAAAGATAAGGTAACCTGTGTCAGAAAACCTGCTTATGATATTATGCATGTTATGTGTATGCAACGTTTTCAAGGACCTTTAAGATTTTAAATTTGTTTAAACAAAAAGGAAACAAAACATTAATTGTATTAATAAGTTCAAAGGTTACAAACTGCCTCTTGGGCTTACAATGAAAGAGAAAAAAACAAAATAAAATTATACAACAAAAGAATCAGGTCTCTCATGGACTCTTCCTCTTTGGAATGATGTAGGCGTTCAAGTTATTCTCCTCGTGAAGTCGCCTTGTGAGCTCCAACACTTTCTTCTCGCTTGAGTAGAATTGGGCTTCGAAGGTGTCTCTCTCTCCCTTGAGTTGAATCCACTATCTTTGCAATTCTTCAAGAGTAGTAGGCATGTCAGGATGAAGAACGGTGTAAGGAACATCCCCCTCGATAGTAGGCTCAACAATTATTGGCAAGAAGGCTGGATAGGGCATCATGATATTTTGAGCGTCAGCTCGCACCAATTTGAGATAAGGCTCCAAAGGAATAAAGTTCTTATGCCCCAAAGTTTTGTTATCAACCTTGTTTACCATGCCCCAAGCTCGTACAAATCTTTGATGATAACTTTGGACATTTCTTTCGTAGTCGAACATAATACCTTGAATGAGTGCTTCATGAGAACCATCCCTTCGAGCGTAACCAAACTACCGTAGAGCCAAAGAAGGGTTGTACGTAATACCTACTCTAATGCCCAAGAGTTGAACATTAGGTAATTCACCGCAATTGCCAATGATGGTGACATCCTCTAAAGATCGGGAACACCAATGGATATCCGAATGCGAAAGCGATATTATCCTTTGAGACCACCCCCAAGCCTTATTCATTCTTCAAAAAATATTGAGGAAGGTGCAAAATAAACAACCTAGACAATGATAGTATGCAACACATAATGATCCATCTTCTCTTCATGGTACGAGTGTGAAGAGAGTGCAAAACATCTCTGAGCAAGGTAGGCACGGGGTTACAAGAGAGAAAAACTTTGATCGTATTCACGTCTATAAGTTGGTATGGATTAGGGAACAGTACCAACCCATAGATTAGAAGAGCCAAAAATTCTTCAAAAGCTTACAAATCTAGAGCATCCCATAACCGTTGAACCTTCTCAAACAGAAACTTGGCTAGGAAACCCTTAACTTTGATCCTTCTTTCCCAGTTGGCTACAATGTCAGACCATTGCAAATGTAAGGCTAATGTGATCTCCTCAGGTCGTGGCTCTTTCTCTAGACTGGTGAAAGGCATTTGATCAAGAATAGGCACTCCCAAGATTTGATAAAACTCTTCCATATTCGGCACCAATTGATAATCAGGAAATGTGAAACAATGATGTTTAGGGTCAAATAATTGAAAGAGCACGCCCATCATTTTCTCTTCAAAACTTGAGGTGGTCAAGTTGAGAAGTCGACCATATCTTCGAGTGAACAGAGAATTCTCAGGAACCCTTTACGCTAACTCTTTGAGTTGAGGAGACACCTTTACAAATCCGATTCGGATGCTTTTTCTGCGAGTGGAATCCATGTCCTACAAAACGGAACAAAAATAAATCTCAAGGTCCTTAAAATGGTTAGTGCAAATGCTATGGTATGATGTCATGATGTTATGTACAAATAATCATATACAAGAAAAGAAAACAAGTCCTTAAGCTTAGAGTTGCATGGGGTTTATAGGTAAGTACTATCTTGAAGTTTAGTTGGTTCAACCTGTCCTAGAAAGTAATCGGGCTCTAGGGAATCTCAATATCATTGATCTTTCTTCATTGGGCATTGTCTCAACACAATCAATCTTTTCTTGCGGCCAAAATATTCCAAAAGACCGATCTCAATGAGTGTAGTATTGAGTATCAACCAATCTCCAAATTTCCACCAAAATTGGCTATCTCACTACTTCCTAATGGCTAAGTTGTTCAACTAAAGGTTCTACGGTCAGTTAGTGCTTCATGACACCACACAACGGCCCTGTATTCTCCTTGGTTCAACATAAAGGATACCGATACCCACAAATGTGTCACACCAACATAGCTATTTTTTCCACCATATCGTTCTACACTGTACAGTCTCCACAATCTATTGCTACTTACCTAATAATGTTCCCAGATCCGGGTAGAGGATTTATTCAAGACCCAAACATGGACCCAAAAATGTAAAGCAAACATGTCAAACAAATTAAAGAATTTAAAGGTGGTCTAGTCTTTAAGGTAACCCCACTTTTAAGTATAGTTCCCCAGTAGAGTCGCCAGTTCTGTAATATGGTGGGAGAACTGACTTGGGTGTTTTGTGTTTTATCGCAATTGTTGCGGATAGCAAAATTCGCAACCGAATTTTCTTTTATCCAATAAAGGAAAGTCACCAGTCCTGTAGTATGTTTTAAATGTTTGTGAGCAAGCAACTACGAGCGTTCTACCTACTCAAAAAGTCTTAGTTCTTTTCCTCCTCCTTTAGACAATGTTATCTTTCCATTAGTTAGTAAGAAACCTTATCTTTGGATGTGAAGGGACAGGCGTGGATCATTGTACATTCATAGAAGGGAACATTGTAGGATACCTTAGCAATCTTGTCGTAAGGGTCGAAGATCATTTAACAAAGGCAACATCGAAGGGTCATCGAGGGACTATGATCTTGTAATCGAGGGTCTTTGCTAAAGTATCCCACGTTCGAGGGACATGACTGTTTTATTCTAAGGCAACAAGTGTGGCTTAACCCTGGAGGTGCAAGTGTGCAAAGTGTATTGTTTTCATGCATTTGTCTTGAATTAGGCTTATCTATTGTTTGATTTTAAGTCTTCCTATACAAACCCTAATTACTAGCAATAATATGGAAAACGATAAATTGCGGAAATTAAATGTACTACGCTATTACAATACTTGAGGGGGTGTGGATACAAATTTATAAATGGGGATGACAATTAAAATAAACCCTAATTACTATTACAAGTCTTTGACAATTACATAGTTCATAATGTAAAAATGCGCAAGAAAATGTAAAGTGAAAAGAAATTATTTTTTGGTTTTTTTGCTAGAAAAGGTTTTGTAGTTCATTTACTTGAAGAAAAAACCTAGGTCTAAGTTAACTTAAAAGAACACTAATTGTTTAGAAATTTTTTTTTTTGATGTTTCACTTTAGAAAAACGGTTTTATGGTATTAGGTCATCTCCATGCAAGGAAATATGTCCAAAGAATAAACTAAAAACTCAAAATTAGAAAATTTGGTGCCTGAGATGACACGGGCCATGTCAGTGGACACGGGCACCCGTGCCAGGACCTGTCCAAGCTCCTTGCCCATTTTTATGTTCCATTCAAATTGACATGGGTTGTGTCTTGTGACACGGGAACCCGTGTTAACCCCTGCCCTTCCTGCTCTGTATGTTTCTGACTGACGCGGGCCGTGTCGTGTGACACGGGCACCCGTGTCAGCCTCTGCCCTGCATTTTTGTTAAGTTTTCTAGCCTAGTTAAACTGACACAGGCCGTTTTGTGTGACACGGGCACCTGTGTTAGCACCTGGCTTTCCCTTTGTTAAGTTTTTGTTTTGTCCTGCTGTATCCTTTCGACAACAAAAGCAAATGATGCATGGACAAAGATATTACAGTTTGAGAAAAATTACCTCTTGAAGAGAAAACTTTTGAACATGTACGGATGTTTCCGGGTGCGAAGTGGTGATTGATCAAGCTCCTTTGGACCTCCTAGAAGTTGTTATAATCCTTACTTTATGCTGAAAGTTGCTGAATCACTCCAACCAAGTCAAGTTGCAAAGTAACGTTTTGTGAGTTTGGAAGATGGTAATAATGGTGTTACAGAAGTTGTTCTTGTGTTTGAACGACTTCTATATGATGTATTTGAAGTATTTGGATGGTTTGTTTGGGAAAAACTTGCAAGGTGTGAGAGGTTCAAAGATTTGGACTTCAAAGCTCAAAAATGGAGATTTTATGGATAATTCTGGTTTTTTGAGAGTATGGGAGTTTTTAGGGCTTGTTCATCTCTTTTTTATCTTGAAAATGGTATCTCTATTTATAGGCAAGAGAATTTAGGACAAGGGTTAATCAGATTTTCAAAATCACGTGTTGTGGCTAGGTTGGGTTGTAAGTGAGAGTTCATGACTTTTCATAGTTCCAATGTGGGCATGGCCTGTTTTTTAGGAGTGCTTTGCAGGTTGTAGATGATTACTTCTTGTTTTGACATTGTGTAAGTGAAGAAGAAACCATTGAGAGGCTCAAGGATTTGACATTGTGATTAAAGCGTGCTTTTCAAGAATGACAATGGTGCCTTTGTGCCAAAAATGGAAAGATCACTTGGACAATGCTTAAACCAAATGGACCATAGCTTAAAAGTTTGTGTAAACATTAAATTATGGTGAGATTTGTAAGTTAGAAAGCCTGCAACACAAGATTATACAGCATATCATGTAGATTGGATTATGTGTTCTTCACCAAAATGGCTTGTAATTCAAGAATGGATGCCCAACTTCATGCCTTTGAATCTCCTAGCTCAAGTATGATAAATTCATGCTCTTGGATGTTTTAGAAAGCTTGAAACATTGTCTATAACTTTTATGTTGACCATTTTGGATAAATAAAATTTGAACTTGATGAAAATTGGCCAAGAAGTTGGGACAAAAACCTGACCAAAACCTGTTGAAAATTTCTCTAAGTGTTAGATAAAAATGTCATGACTTCACGGGCCTGTATCTTCAAATCTAAGCATTTTTTGGACATCAACCCTCTAATAAAAAGTTGTAGAATTCATCAAGATCTACAACCTTCATATTGAAAGTTTTCTTTGAATCATCTTGGATCTTGGTGAAAAGATGGCATGAAGTAGTGAAGTTATCATGTACAAAAACACTTAGAAAAATTTCTAAGTCTTGAAAAGTTTGACTTTTCAAATTGACTTTTGACTTTCTTGATTTCTTGATGATCAAGCTTCATATTTTTGAATGTCTTGATGAATATTTATTTTTGAAACTCAATTTTGATCAAAAAATCAAAGTTTGACTTTTGGTGTATTAGTTGACTTTTCATCAGTTGACCAAATTTCATATATCAATTGTTTGATCTTGTGGGATGAATTAAATCATGCAGTTAGGTCAAAATGATGTAATTGAATCCTTGAGATCATGTTTCAAACCAATAAGTCATGTATTAGGTCAAAAGCCAAAAATCAGTCATTCTAATCAAAAACCCTAATTTTGACCATTTTACCCTTTTGATGAATTGAACACTTTTCTTGAGGAATTGTTACCCACACTTGATCAATTGATGAATATGACTTTAAAATGTTGATACTGGTAAAAATCTTGAAGTTTAACTGTAAGTTGACCATAGTTGACTTTTTAACTAATACAACTGATTTTTTAGTTATCTGATCAATTGACTGAGCAAAATTGTGATTCCATACTTGAAACTTGACATGAGTATTCTTGGAGTCTATAATGATCCACTAAAGTCACTTGAGGCATTAGAAATCCATTTTTCCTTGTGAAAATCAAAACCCTAATTTGAGGCATCAGTGTTTAGGAGGTGGTTTGACCTAGTCAACACTTGTGCCAACTTGAGCCATTGAAGATCTTGTGACAAATGTCTTGAGAAAAGAGAGGGAAAATTTTGGGGTACAACACACTCCACTCGCTAAGTATTCCAAGTTCCCTTAACATCTCAGCATGCTAGGTTTTCAATGTGTTAATTACTTCATACTTGTTTAAGTACTTGCTTAAAAGTTTTGATGCATGACTGTTAAATACTTGGTTAAGTGTTGCCTTTGTGCTATGGTTTGATCACATGACTATTTGATACTTGTTTAAGTACCTTCTTGAATCTATTTTAGGCATGCTTGTTTTATACTTGGTTAAGTGTTAATATTGATGTTATGCTTCGGTTACCTTGTTAGGATTTCTTGTTAGCATGAACACTTTGTTAAGTGACTGGTTTATCTTAAATCTTGTTAGGTTTATGATTGCTTGTAAGCATTGAAAATTTTTTAAGTGATTGATGTTTTTTCTTAAATCGTGTTAGGTTTAGGATTTCTTGTTATCATTAACACTTTTTGTTAAGTGATGTTTTGTCTTAAATCTTGTTAGGTTTAGGATTGCTTGTTAGCATGAACACTTTGTTAAGTGATGTTTTGTCTTAAATATTGTTAAGTTTAGGATTTCTTGTTAGCATGGACACTTTGTTAAGTGATGTTTTATCTTAAATCTTGTTAGGTTTAGGATTTCTTGTTAGCATGAACACTTTGTTAAGTGATGTTTTGTCTTAAATCTTGTTAGGTTTAGGATTTTTTGTTAGCATGTACACTTTTTTAAGTAATGTTTTATCTTAAATCTTGTTAGGTTTATAATTTCTTGTTAGCATGAACACTTTGTCAAGTGATTGTTGTGTTTTAAATCTTATTAGGTTTAGGATGGCTTGTTAGCATGATTACCTTGTTAGGATGTTGCTTATTAAGCATGGTTTACTTGGTTAAGTAGAGTTTAATCTCAAATCTAGTTAGGTTTAGGATTGAGTTGTGTGATCACTTAGTTAAGTGCAATTTCTTGATGCATGAGTAAATGCTTGGTACATGTGGGTTGTTACCCTTATGCTTGATATATTTGTGGGTGTGGTCTATATATAGGAGGTTGGTTTCCTTGTTAGTTATTTGTGATTCATTTTGGGGTTGATACCTTTGCATTTGATGTTTATCATTTGATTGTTACCTTTGCTTTAATGTTGTTACATTATTTTCTTTATGGTGAATGAGGAGTCACTCAGTCTTACACCCCGACTGAGATCACAATATTTTTCCTTTTATTTTACTTGATGATGAGGAGTCACTCAGTCTTCTTCCCCAGCTGATATCACGATATCGTTCTTCTTGCTTGCTTTGTCTAATAACTTATGATAACTTGATCCCTTAGGGCCTTGATTCACTCTTAGTTAAGATGAATAGAGTAGACTTTATGTTTGTAAACCAAGCATGATAACAATTAGGTAAGATTCCATGTATCCTAACCTTAGGTCCACACTTGCATGACAACAAGTAGGAATCAATTTCCATTAGTTATTGGTTTAGTTCTTGCATTGCATGTATGTGTAGCGGTAGGAATATTGAGACTAAGCCATTGGATTGACTTAACTCGTACAAATCAAATAAAAATTGCCACCGCACTTTATTATTTATAAAGGAAATGGAAAAAGAGCGAATAAACCCAAAAAAGAGGGAGAGAATCTAGGTATGGGGATTGGTTATGCAAAGGGAAGGTATTAGCACCCTAAACATCTACGATACTCCACTGGAACCTCTTTGAAAATCTGTGTATTTTAGCTATAAAATTATGTATACAAAATAAGATGGTGGAAATGAGAAAAGAAGTATTTTTTACAATTTTTTCACCTGTCGCGGTTGATAACCTTTAGTGCCTACGTACCACCTTTCTTGCAATAGGGGATCAGGGTACTCGTAGTTCATCTCAAAAATTTTAAAACACATGTGTGTTTGTTAATTTTAAGAAGAAAAGACATCATCGTCGTATCCGAGTGGAAAACGTGCTTACTACCCACAATTATGAGAAAGGAGCATTTGTGTCATCTCAAAGTGGAGGATATAACTTGGATTTAAGATCTATCACTCAACATCCAAGTGGAAAATAGCTCTTTTCACTACATATCGTAGAAGTATAGTAGCTTGCGTCACTACAAGAATCAACAAGAGTTTAATCTTTTGAGAAAAGTTTTAAAGTAAAAAGCCAAGGTTGGAAAAATCGTTTGAATGAGGTTAATGATGTTTAGTCTTTCAAAAATAATGTCAAAGTATGGTTAAATTGATTAAAGTATGATTAAGAAAAGATTTTTTTGAAAATACATGGACATAAGTCCAAGTTTATTATGAAAGCGGTTCAAGTTAGAAAACAAGAAGAGTTTTGAAAAGGAGACAGAATATTTTTGAAATTAAAGAAGATGGAAGGAGATGAAAAGATTATCCTAAGTATACAAAGTAAAAGGTAAGGTAAAGAACGATCTAACCAACAAGAAGCCAACACTTGATATAAGAAGTCAATGTAGAATTACCATCCTTTGGATTAAGACCAAGCAAGCAAAAATATTAAACCTTTGAGGAATACTAAGATTAGGATGAATTAAGAACCAAGCAAAGTCTTCATTGACAAAAATTGGCCAGAGTAACAACTGTATACAGAGGAATTCTCAATCACAGACAAAGCATGAAAATCAAAATAACCTGCACACAGAAAAAAATCAAACCAATGTCTTGGAGTAAATCTCAAGGATTTCAGAAGATATTCACAAAAAAATATCAACTGAATATTACAGAGTTCCAAGGTCGCATGGCTTCTAATCATAATTCTCAGGAATCCACAACTTCACAGTGTTATGGATAGTAATCAATTAGTCCAAGTAACCTTAATATTTTTTAATATCCAAGCTGGTTATTAAGTATATTTACAAAGAAAGAAAATAAAGCTCAAGTGAGCAAAGATAAGAAGGCAGAAAATAAATGCTCAAATGAGCAAAAGACAAATAACATGAGATGTAAATGCTAAAAAATAAATGGTGTATAAAAGTAAAGGCACAAGATAAAGGCATAAAGTAAATTTAATTGTTAGGGAATTAGAAGTTAGAGGTCAAGTATAACAAAAGGTTAGTTGAATGACCATCTTGAAGCTTGCTTGTGAAAACTCATTAGAAGATTGATAAAAATCAAAGCCTCTCAACAACAAGTTTCATTTTCTTTTTTTCAAGTATATCATTCATTTCAAGTACTTAAAGTTAACACATATGACCAACAATAATTGAAGATCGAACTTAGGCCAAAGTTGATGAAGACTTATTAGAGGATTGGTAAGACCAAAACCTCCTAACAATAAGCTTCAAAAGTTTTGAACCAAAATCCAATAATCAATTATACTTGGGTTTTCAAACATAAAGTTTAGGCCACAAATGATAATTTTTCAAATTGGGACAAATTTAGCTCTATGTTAAGCAATCGTAAGTGGACTTATGTAGAAGTCACACCTATTTTGAGGTTGGTCAATAGCAATCTATGTACCATACATGTTAGAGAAATAATATGTAGATCATTCTCCCAAAACATGTGACACAAATAAAAACAAGAAAGGGATAAGATGAAGAGGGAGGGGAATGATAGTGTAATCAACACCTCAGATAAAATTAGGATTTCAAATATCATCAACATCATTCATCCATTTTGGTGGATTTGGTTTTTCAACCTATCAACACTCAAGATCCAATGAAGTTGAGGAACTTGTCCCAAAGTAATACTCAAGTATCTCTAAATCAGAACCAATCACAAAAATAATAAAATATAATTAATAAAACAATATTTAAATGATTAATAAAAAGTAAATAATTGGTAAAATACATAAAGTGTATTAAAACACCAAATAAAAAACCCCAAAAAATATCAAAGGTCAAATATGAGTCAACAAGTATTGCAAAAAAATTTAGAATTTTTTAAAGTCAGTAACTATTTTTTAAAATATAAAGAAATAAACAAAATAATCCAAGATTTGCAAAAAAAATAGTAAAATCAAAAATAAAACTAAAATCAGATTACCAATTTTTGTCAAAATGTCATTGGATCCTTCTATAATTTCTTCAGAATTTAAAATGACAAAGAAGTATTTTTAAACAATTAAAACAAGTCAAATAAAATGAAAAATCATAAAAAATACCAAATCACAAAATAAAATTATAAAAAAAATAAAAATCAGAATGAGAAAAATCAAAAGTATTTTTTGATAATTTTTTCACATTTTTAGAAGTTGAAATGAATTTCTTTATGAATTTTTAAAGTTTAAAACAATTAAAAATAAAAATATGAAAAATAAAAATAAAATTGAAAAAATATATACCATTGGATCATTGTCAAAATGTGTTAGTAAGCAGATTCAATAGATCTAACACGCTATGCATGATATGGTCACCTTTGAATAACATATTGAATCCATAATTTAAATCAGATTTTATAAAATAAAACAAAAAATGTTAGCCATTAGATCAAAGTCAAAATGCGCTAGTAAACAAATCCAACGGATCTGGCGCGCTATGCTTGATATAGATTTCAGCAATAAACACATGAAATCAATAAAAAACAAACCAAAGAAATTAAAACAGTTGTCACATAATCATTGGTTGAAGAACGACATGTAGGTCGTCTTCAAACTTCAGATACTTGTGCGTGGGTTTTTATGAGATTCTTCAAATGGAATTGTTTGAAGATCAAATAAATATCATTGGATTCGTCTCTTCCAGGCGATCTTAACATCACCCTCACGAAAAATTTCTTTAAAGCACAACTTAGTCGATTTGAGAAAAACCAGAAGAAAAAGTGAAAACGAGTTTTGAAATTAAATGTTCAATTCTCCATGAAATCACAAACCAGAAGAAGCATGAGCTTTAGAGAAGAAGAGGCTACAACCTAGTAACTTATTTGAAGCAAAATGATAGAGAATTCTAGTTGAACGAAGTATGAGAGTTTTGCTCTAAAACTAGACTTGGCTAGCACGATATAGAGCACCTCAAGGCTTGGTTCTTCTTCTGTTAGCTTCAGTAGATTTTAATGATGAAGAATCAATCAAGAAATAAGAGCTGGAAGGGAGGAAATTATGATTTCAAAAACTCAGAAATGTGAGCTATGGAGAGAGTTTGACAAGGTGATTTTGGTTGTTCAAGCTTGAGGAAATGAATGGAATATGTCCCTTATTTATAGCCGAGCATGATGGAAGCAAAAAGTGAGATAAATGATCAAGTATGGGTGG
This sequence comes from Vicia faba, assembly GCA_948472305.1. Classification (NCBI taxonomy): domain Eukaryota; kingdom Viridiplantae; phylum Streptophyta; class Magnoliopsida; order Fabales; family Fabaceae; genus Vicia; species Vicia faba. The sequence continues at coordinate 1,446,051,575 of OX451738.1, read as the reverse complement.
AATTCATGTGTACCTGCATCATAAGAAAAGTGTGACTTGTAACCTATCAAAACTCACTTAATTCGTGTGTTTCAAGGCTTAAACAGGTCCAGGCAAGTTTGTTAAACATGTTTAGAAAAAAATCACGCATCAATTTGATGATTGGAAAGCTCAATAACCAAAATCAGTTCTGACAGCAAGTGAAATCTCAGTTTCAAACTGCCATCTTCAAATCCATGGGGCAAGCAGCTCAAGAGGCTTTATGGCATCATTCTTATTGCATTTGAAATATCCCATAACTTCAAAATGTGCCAATAAAGGTAGCATTTAGTGATCTGAGCTAAAATTTATTCATTTTTAAAATCAAGAAAAACACACGGGTATTTGACACTTAGAAAAGTTCTAAGTGTGGGCTTCAAAATGACCTATAATGTTCTTCAAAGTTACATGACCTTCCACTCAAAATTTGACATTGATCCTTGAAGATGAAATGAAGTAGACCATTTGAATTGAATTATGGAATTGAGATCATTCAAAAATTGTTGTACCCCAAAATTTGCCCTCCCATTTCCTCAACATTTTCTCATCACAAGACATTTAAAGATCAAGATACAATTAGGGTTTCCTCTGCTCAAGACTTCTCCTTGCACTGTGGACTCAAATTAGGGTTTGTGCTTGCACAAAGATGTTTTGACCTAAAATGCCTAAGATGACTTTCATGCTTCATATTGGACTCCCAAGTTTACCCATACCAAGTTTCAGGTCTTGATTCCAAGTTTTACCCAGTCAATTGGACAGTTGACCTAGAAATCAGCTGTATTGAGGAAAAAGTCAACTGTGGCCAATTGACAGTCAAACCTCATGAAATTTGATCCACATCAACATTTTGAATTCATATGAACCATTTGATCAAGTTTGAATCACAATTCCACAAGAAATTTGATCAGATCACCAAAAGGGCAAAATTTGTCATTTTTAGGGTTTTGACTGCACAAAGGCAATTTTTGACTGTTTGACCTAGCCAATGGCAAACCAAGCTCACATATGGACTCAAGGACCCCATGGAATTATCTTGACATGTTCATCAAGCTCAAAAGATCCCAAGTACACAAGATTGACAGTTGAATTTCCCAGTCAATTGATCAATTTTGACTGTATACTGAAAAGTCAAACTTTGACTTTTTGGTCAAAATCAAGAGTCAAGATTCATTTTTCATCAAAACATGCCAAATCATGAAACTTGTTCACCAAGAAATCACAAAATGCAAATTAGGGTTTGAAAATGGAATTTTTCATAACTTAGAATTTTTCTAAGTTATGGAAAACCCTAATTTTTTCCCAACTTTTCCCCATCTTTTCACCATGATCCATTTGGATTCAAACAAAAGTCAAAACATGAAAGTTGTAGCTTGTTGCATAATCTACAACTTTGATTCACAAAGTTTTCTCATTTGAAGCTTGAATCTCAAGTTATGATTTTTTGAATAAGGGCACTAAACCATCTTTTAACTTAGTGAAATTTGACCTATTTTGACAAGGTTTTCTACCCTACTTCAAGGCCACTTTTCATACCCTTCCACTTGGAATTTCAAAATGCATTTCAAATATGGATTGTAGTACACATTCCAAGCTTTCCAAAATGTCCAAGAACTCATCAAACAACCTCATAACTTGAGAGATTCGAATTTCACAAGTTGGCAAAAATTCACTTTTGTTCTTCATCAAGACATGTTCATAACCTTGCCAATTTGAAATCAGTTTGCTTTATGCTTGATTACAGGTCCTTGAACCATTTCATACTCAATAATTTAATGCATATTCAATGTGTTAAGGTCATGTTCTTTGTGTTCTAACATTGCATGATGGTTTAATCCTAAACTAGATAAAGTGGAATTTCCATTTTTGAAAAGTTTAGCTTTATGTCAATTGGTAAATCAAACAAGTACATAGAAGATCTGCTTAGCACAAGATTATGGGCATAACACACTGATCAAGAGGAGTTGATGCAGCACATTAGGGGGTCCTATACTGACCTAGAACACCAATTTGCTTTTGGTAGCTTAAGTGTGAAGAAAGGTCCATAACATATGCTATCTCTCATATTAGTCAAAGAACACAGCACAAAAGATATCAAACACATTCCATAGACCACATTGAAGCTTTGGCACGAGCCATTTCCCTTTCAAACCCTCTCCATATCAGAATCACCCTCAAACTGCACAAACAGGGGTGCCCCTGCAGTTTGAGTGCAATCTCTCATTCCCTTCAAGCATTTCTGTCCAAACCTGTTCCTCTACCTTCCTTACAACATATGCAAGCTATCCAGAAGCTAAGGCACGATCTGTAGTTGCTCTAACCACTTCCACCATTTTCACATCTTTGACTTGCAGGTGAAGTTCTATAGCTTGATACAAGAAGATTCAAGACAAAGTGAGCATTGAAAAAGCATCCCTGGACCTCAAGGAAGCTTTTCCAATCATCACATTGCACTGAAAGTTCCTCATTCTCCAGATTGAAGTCCAACTGCACATGTAAAAGTTTGAATTCGTATCTCTCTTATTAGGCATCTTTAGTCTTAAGTTTGTGAAGAAACAAGGTCCTACTCATAGCCCTGAACATGTACATAGCTTTACTTTTCATTTCTTTTGCCTGAGTAGAGAGAATTTGAACTCTGAAAATGGTAGAAAAATTAGGTCAGGAAAGAGGGGGAGAGAAATTCTCCCTCATCTTAGAGAGATAGGACATGTTCTTTATATGGTTAGAACCGTCTCTTCATGCTTAACATCTTTTGTGTTGGAAGTTTGTTCAAAAAATCAAGGAATCAGGAGTTAGGCATTGAAGCAAGAGGCGCGCGTTTTTTCAAAGTTTGAAGCTGGAGGTTGAAGACAGTGTGTTATTGGGCTGGGCTGTTGTTGTTCTTTCTTTTCACACCATCCTTTTTGGCTTACACCCCCCTGAGCCCATTTGCTTATTTTCAAACATTTTTGACTTTTTTCTTTTTGGTTTGACTTTGTTTATTTTTTCTCATACCATTAAAATTTTTAAAATATTTTTTCCATCATTATTTATATTTATGGCATATTTGTTTGTTTATTTCTCTTGTTTATATACAAATATATATATACACTATTATTAAAATAAATAGAAAATAATATAGATACATTTTTATTTTTTATTTTACTTCCTGAAAATATTTCACACAAAAAAAATACTTTTATTTATTTTATTAAAATATTAAATAAATATGTATTTTGTATAATACTTATTTAGGGTTTAATATATATATATATATATATATATATATATGTTTATTAAATTTAAGATAAAAATATAAAATACTTGATTTTCTTCATTTTTATTAATATTTGATACAAAAAATACTTTTTTCACAAAATACTCCATTTTATTTTATTTTTATAAATAATAAATAAATAGTAGAATTAAAGTAGATAATAATACCTTTTATTTAAAAATTAGGGTTTTTTTACCTTAAGTCCAAAATGCTAAAAAATAAATACATTTTATTTTCTTTTTCCTTTTACATAAATAATATTTTCTCATACACATAAAAACTTCCTTTTTTGCATTTCACATATTTGTTTAATTTACATTTAATTATGCATTGCAAAATATCCAATTGTTGTAATAATTTAGATTTAAATTCTTGTCAATATCCCCCATTTGAACATTTGTACCCCCCTTCCCATATTTGGTTGTGTAATAGCTTAGTAATTTTAATTTCGCACTTTATTGCTTTCTAATAATAACATGCTAGAATTAGGGTTTGTATGCGAAAAAACGATAAAAAATAGTTTGACCTAATACAAGATAAACAAGCATGAAAATGGACACACAAATCACACTTGCACCCCCCTAGGGTATTCCACTTGTTGCCTTCAAATAAATGGGCCATATTGTATGTTGAACATCTTTGGGCAAAGCAAACAATTTGAATGATCATAGTCCCTCGATAAAAAAAACTTTTCAAAACAAACAAAAACAAATGATCAAGTCCCTTAGAGAAATTGCCCAAAGACATTTAACGTAGTTACAATTATGGTCTAAACGATGACCCGCGCTTGTCCCTCTCACATCCTAACACAAGGTTGCCCACCAAATACAATGGTGGTGCAAACTTGTTAAAAGGGTTAAAGTATAGCAATAATCTTTTGAGAAATTTAGGAGTAGATAACCTCTTAGTTACTTGAATCAACTTGCAAAACAAAACACTTGCCTAATTTCAAAATCACACCTTACAACACTTTCAAAACAAAAACTTTCAAAACAAAATGAAAACCTTTTTTTCAAAAGACATACATCTTTGTATACATCCCCACATGGATCATTACAAAGGTTGCCACCACATTGGCCTCTTTTCAAAAAAACATTTTCAAAACCCACACACTCAAGCACCATTTAAAACAATTGAAAACAAAAGGCAAGTGATCTAAGCAAGTAACTAAGAGCCCATGGATAACCATGGATAGAAAGGGTGCTAATACCTTCCCTTTCTATAATCTACTCCCCGAACCCAAGAAAACATCTCAAAAAGGTTTTTTGCTGTGCTTTTTAACCTTTCCTTAGGATAAAATAAAAAGTCGGTGGCGACTCTTGCTAACCGCAACATTTGCGAATACAAACGCAAACCTCAAGTCAGTTCTCCCACCGTATCACAGAACTGGCGACTCTGCTGGGGAAAAACTTTTAAGTGGAGTAACCTTAGGGTTTAGATCACCTTTGTTTTCAATTGCTTGCTTTGTTTGCTTTTACATCTTGTTGGCTTTGTATCGGAGTTTTATAGATCCTAACCCGGATCTGGGAAATACCCTTTTTAGGTAGCATAATCTGTGAGGGACCTGTCCGGCGTAGACCGACATGGGTGAAGCAGTGGCTACGTTGGTGTGGCATCTTAGTCTGTACCTATATCCCTTGTGTTGTAACGGGGAGAATATAGGTCTTCTAAGGGGTCATTAAACACCAACCAACCTTAGAACCCTAAATTGACCAACTTGGCTATTAGGACAGTAGCAGTATGCTACACTCATTGAGGCTAAACTCTCGAGATGGTTCTGGCCGCGAGAAAAGATTGCGATGCTGGAGTTATGACCGATTGAGGGTAGCCAATGATTTGAGATCCCCTAGAACCCGGTTACTTTTGATAGGACAGGTTTTAACCAACAAAACCAAAAGAGGGTAATACCTGAAACTCATGCTGGCCTGAAACCTAAGGGTGTCTTGTGTGACTTGTGTGCCTTACTTGCCTATGTGAATACTTGTGATGTGCTTCATCATAGCATCATGCCATCATACCATTGCATGCATAAAAGGCTAACCCATTTCAAAGACAAAAAGGTTTCATCTTTGCTCTGTTTTGTAGGACATCATGAGGCCCGTGCGTAGAAATACTGTCCGGCTCAACTTTGTTCAACCACCAGTTTTACTCAAAGATCTGGTTGAAAGAATTCCAAACACTACCTCCTTCATCAACAGACATGGTTCTCTCCTTGGCTTGATCACTGCAAAATGGGACCAACAATTGATAAGTGTTCTGACCCAGTTTTATGACCCTCTGCATCACTGTTTCACCTTTCAAGACTTCCAGCTGGTTCCTACCCTGGAAGAATTTTCTTATTTGCTTGGGATTCCTGTCTTGGAACAAACTCCTTTCACCAGTTTGGAAAAGACTCCTAGGCCTGAAGAGATTGCTGCAGTTCTCCCCTTAACCAAAGAAGAGGTGTTGTCCAATTGGGAAACTAGAAATGGGATCAAGGGCTTTTTGGTCAAATTTTTGGTTGGCAAGGCTAATGATTTCTGGAATGACTTGGACTTCAAGGCGTACGAGGATATTCTGGCCCTTTTGATCTATGGTCTGGTATTGTTTCCCAACCCTGACACCTTCATCAGTATCCATGTCATAAGAATCTTCATGTCTCGGAATCCGGTACCCACTCTCTTGGGTGACATTCTACAACAACTCTATGCTCGTACCGCTCGAAAACGGGGGACTCCGTGGTGTTGTGCTCCTTTGCTGGTAAGGTGGTTTATTTCGCACCTTCCTAAGTCCGTGCTGAAGAATGAAGAGGGAAAAGGTTGGGCTCGGAGGTTAATGTCTCTCACAGATAAGGATATCACTTGGACTCTCAGAGGCTCGGATGAGGTAGCTGTTATCGACCGTTGCGGAGAATACCCTAATGTCCCGTTGATCGGTATCCAAGGAGGAATCTCTTACAATCCATGTTTAGCTCTCCGTCAGTTTGGAAGAGCCAGAGGAGATGGGCCCCATGAATTGCTGGTTCCTCACTTCCATTTTGAGTTTCAGGCAGGCAGTGACAAACTACGCCAGGGATTCATTAGAGCTTGGGACAGAATCCACAAAGCTGACCCACATGAGTTAGGACCAAAGACTTCTCTGCCATTGGAGCCCTATTGCAAATGGGTCCGCATCCGTGCTCAGAAGTTAGGTATGCCGTACGAAGCTGTCAGACCAATCATCCTTGAATCTCCCGATGAAGATGGGGTTCCTCCAACTGTCCTCCCTCCTCAGATACCCACTGATTTTGACACCATGAAGAGATCTTGGGCACAGCTAAAGGAAGAACGGGATTTCTATCGGGAGAAGTTCAACGAGCAGGAAAGGAAGGTCCAAAGGCTGACTAAGCAATTGGAGGAAGAACGTGTCCTGAACAACTACATCAGCACTGAAAAGAGGAGGCCATGGGAGCATTGAGGAGCTTTGGATGTTTCCTTTTATAGTTTATTTCCCTTCCAGTATTTTTCATTTCTGTAATGCCTAAGGGCAAATTGTTGAACAATTGAAAATTTTAATCTAATGAAGTGTGTTTCCCTTTTTGTCTACAAAGTTGAATCTTGTTTGTCTTTGAAAACATAAAACATACGCACTCCATTACACCATATGCATAGCAGGTACCCTATTTCACAGGTTGCTTAATTTTCTTCGCTGTTTGTGTGCACAGTCATCATGAATCCGGAATCATCCAGTGAGCAAGCAATCAAGGCCCTCCAGGCCCAAAGTGCACAGTTTCAAGAGATGGTCCTAAGCCTAGCGCAGGGTCAGCAAGAGTTGAAGACTCTACTCCTGAAGAAGAAGAAGAAAAAGAGGACGGCAATGTTCAACGCCGGACGCAGATTTGGGAACACACTCCACAATGAAGCTGATCCAACCACTTCTTCTGCTGAGAAAAACAGTCCCCAAGGGGGAGGAGCTCCTAGTCCCGCAGTCTCCGACAACGAGACGGACTATAACGAGGAACAATACCCACCTGCTGCTGACAGATACAAACAATTGGAGGACCGCTTGAGCGCTATGGAAATTCAGAACGTGCCGGGACTGGATTTCGGAGATTTGGGATTATCTTCTGGAGTAGTAATTCCACACAAGTTTAAGGCGCCTGCCTTCGCCAAGTATGATGGGGTCTCTTGCCCAAAGCTGCATCTGAGGTCGTATGTAAGGAAAATCCAACCTTACACGGCAGATAAGAACCTCTGGATTCACTTCTTCCAAGACAGCCTCTCGGGGTCACAACTTGAATGGTTCTACCAATTGGACGGAGCTAGCATCCGGCACTGGGAAGATTTGGCAACTGCGTTTTACAGACAATACCAATACAATTCTGATCTCGCTCCTACGCGTACCCAACTTCAGGGTATGTCTCTAGGGACGGGTGAAGGGTTCAAAGAGTACGCTCAAAAATGGAGAGATTTGGCTGGCAGGGTGCAGCCTCCATTAACTGATCGAGAGCTGGTTGATATGTTTCTGGGAACGTTGTCTGGTCCGTTTTTCAATCATTTGGTTGGAAACTCCTCCGCTGGGTTCACAGATTTGATATTAACAGGAGAAAGAATTGAAGCTGGTATCAGGTCAGGCAAGATACAGAAAGCTGCCTCTACAAGTGCTGAGAAGAGGCCATTTAAGAAAGAAGCAAGTGCCGTCTACGGCCCTAGAAGACAAGTCAAGCCTGAAAGTCGCCAAGCCGTCAACGCTTTGGTCATCTCTAAACCTGTTGCTGCTCCTCAGCAGTACAATCAACAGAGAAGTGAAAGGCCCAAGAGGCAGTATACCCGATTGAGTATGACATTATCTCAAATTTTACCCCAACTGTTATCCACCAACCTGGTGACCCTCAAAGAAGCTCCTAAGGTCGTCAACACTGCGTCCCCTAAATACAACCCGAATGCCCGGTGTGCTTATCATTCTGATAGTCCCGGGCACACTACTGATGATTGTTGGGCCTTGAGAAACAAAGTGCAAGATCTAATTGATGCAAAAGAAATTCAGTTTGAAGCGCCAGAAAGACCGAATGTTGTAACGGCTCCTATGCCCCAGCATAGGGTAAATGCCATTGAGGGAGAAGTGTATGCTGTTTCGATAGATGAAGTTGTTACCCCTTTGAAGACTGTTAAGAAGAACCTACTGCGGGCCGGTTTATTTCCGGGTTGCGGCGAAGGTTGCCCATTCTGTGCTATTTCCCTACCTAATTGTCCCTTGCTAAGGTTAGGCATCCAAGGCCTAATGGACAGCAAGGAGATTCTATTCAAAAAGACTGCTGTTCATTTGGTTCCAATAAAAGAAGTTTCCGTGATTACCATCTTCAAAAATCCAATCAAGGCTCCCCCAAAGAAGCCTATTCAAATCTTGACAGTTGCGCCTGTGATCATTACTGTTCCAGGACCCCTCTCCTACGTGTCTGATAAAGCTGTCCCCTGGCATTATGGGGCAGATGTATATGTAAATGGAATCAAGCAAGAATTTGATGCTAGTGCCAGTATCTGCGATATCACCGGTCCAGCAAAAGTCACCCGCAGTGGCAGGCTCTTCTCGCCTGACATTGCGCCGCCCGCTATTCGAAAACCCCTCCTCATAAAACCTGCAAGTTTACCAAGTCCTGTTGCTGATCAATTTGTGTCCCCTGCTGCCGAGTCATCAAATGCTCGGGGCAAAGGGATTGAAGAAGAGCCTGCCCGGATGGAGGCACCAATACCCGTAAATGCTGAGGCCTCCCGACAAGAAATGGAGGAGATTCTGAAAATAATAAAGAAAAGTGATTTTAATGTTGTTGAGCAATTGGGGCATACACCCTCCAAGATCTCCCTGCTCTCCCTATTGCTATGTTCTGAGGCCCACGCTAAGGCATTAATCTCATTTCTCAAGACGGCCCATGTGCCGCAGGAGACGTCTGCAGTTCAGTTCACTGATTGCATAGCAAATCTGACGGCGGACAACGGCTTGGGCTTTTCAGATGCTGACCTAACCGCAAAAGGGAGAAACCACAATGATGCCCTGCATGTCTCTATTGAATGCAGGGGCACTACTCTGGCACATGTATTGGTGGACACTGGTTCTTCTTTGAATGTTCTTCCGAAAAAGGCTTTGGATCGTCTGGATTATGAAGGCCTGGAGTTGAAACCCAGCAATATCATCGTCAGAGCCTTTGACGGTTCCAAGAGGATGGTTCATGGGGAGGTTAACATCCCTATTCGTGTGGGCTCTCAAGTGTTTGACTCTACCTTTTACGTGATGGATATACGTCCATCGTACTCCTGTCTGTTGGGTCGACCTTGGATCCACAAAGCTGGGGCAGTGACCTCCACCTTGCACCAAAAGCTGAAGTATCCCGTCAGGGGGAAAATTGTCACTGTGCAAGGAGAAGAGGAGTATATGGTGAGCCATTTGAATTCCTTCAGGTACATCGAGATGGACGGAGAGTTCATTGAAACTCCTTTCCAACATTTCGAGGAGGTACATCCAATTTCAGCAGCTGCAGAGACAATGGCTGAAGAGAATGATTCCTTGAAGATGGCTTCCCTAAGGGATGCCCGGGCTGTGGTTCAGAGAGGCAATTATGCACACTGGGGTCAGCTTCCTGACTTCACTCAGAAGAACGACAAGTTTGGGCTAGGCTTTACTGCAGAGGCTCAGAAGGCGGTGCGCAAAGAGAAGATTGGAAAGGCTCCGGTATTTATTTCCAGCTCAAGGGTGAATGCTATCGAGGAGGATGTGGAGGAAGCTGAATTTGATAATTGGATCTACCCGACTGCCAGCGACGGACCAAGCAACTGGACAGCAAAGGATTTTACCCCTATCACATTTGTCACGCAGTAATTGATTTCTTTTGATTTCCAAATTTGTAACAAACAATATGTTGAAACTCTGTTAGCTCGGTGTCCTGCCCGGGGCATCGTAGCTCCATTTGTGAGGGCTTTTTGTATGACATTTTCATATATCATCAATCAAAACATTGGACGTTTGTTGCATTTCAAATCTTGTGCTCCTTTTCTTTCTGTGTTATACATATTGCAAAACAGCTATATTTACACACACTCACTTATACAGGTTTCAATCCACTCTGGATCTCACTGGCAACAGCTCTGCTACCGCCAGTTATGACTTCGAAAATCCGATCAACTTGGCCGAAGACGAAGGTGAAGATGATTGCGAAGTGCCTGGTGAACTCGCAAGACTGCTACTACAGGAAGAGAGGGCTATTCAACCACATGAAGAGCCTGTGGAGACAATTAACTTGGGTACTGAGACAGATAGGAAAGAGGTCAAGATTGGTGCCAATCTAGAGCTCAGCGTGAAGCAACGATTGATCCAGATGCTACAGGACTACATGGAGATCTTTGCCTGGTCTTATGAAGATATGCCTGGTTTGGATGCCGACATTGTAGTTCACCATTTGCCAACCAAGGAAGATTGCCCTCCAGTAAAGCAAAAAGTTCGACGAATGCGTCCAGAGATGTCTGAGAAGATTAAAGCTGAGGTGATGAAACAGTTTGATGCGGGTTTCCTTGCAGTAACTTCTTACCCTCAGTGGGTTGCCAATGTTGTGCCAGTGCCGAAGAAGGACGGTAAAGTCAGAATGTGTGTCGACTACAGGGATCTGAACAGGGCCAGCCCCAAGGATGACTTCCCCCTACCTCACATCGATGTCCTTATTGATAATACAGCTCAACACAAGGTGTTCTCCTTCATGGATGGCTTCTCAGGGTATAACCAGATCAAGATGGCTCCGGAAGATATGGAGAAGACTACATTTGTAACTCAGTGGGGGACCTTCTGTTATAAGGTCATGCCATTCGGATTGAAAAATGCTGGGGCAACCTATCAGCGTGCCATGGTTGCTTTATTTCATGATATGATCCATCATGAAATTGAGGTATACGTTGATGACATGATTGCAAGGTCTCAAACTGAGGAGGAGCACCTTGACCATCTGAGGAAGTTGTTTGACCGACTCAAGTTGTATAAGCTGAGATTGAATCCCAACAAATGCACCTTTGGGGTAAGATCCGGAAAGTTGCTAGGTTTCATCGTAAGTGATAAAGGTATTCAGGTGGATCCTGCCAAGGTTAAAGCTATTCAAGAGATGCCGACTCCAAAAACAGAGAAAGAAGTCAGAGGTTTCCTAGGACGACTGAATTACATTGCCCGGTTCATTTCACATCTGACTGCTACTTGTGAGCCGATCTTCAAATTACTGAAGAAAGATCAAGTGGTACGCTGGAATGATGAATGTCAAGCCGCCTTTGAAAGAATAAAGGAATATCTCCAAGAACCACCCATTCTTATGCCACCGGTGGAAGGAAGACCTCTGATACTATACTTGACAGTGCTTGATAATTCAATGGGGTGTGTGCTGGGGCAGCATGACGAGTCTGGCCGAAAAGAGCACGCTATTTATTACTTGAGCAAAAAGTTTACCGACTGTGAGTCTCGTTACTCACTGCTTGAGAAAACTTGCTGCGCTCTTGTATGGGCTGCTCGCCGGCTGAGACAGTATATGCTGACTCACACTACTTTATTGATTTCAAAAATGGATCCCATCAAGTACATATTTGAAAAGCCCGCTCTGTCTGGGAGAATAGCGAGATGGCAAATGATCTTAACAGAATATGATATCCAGTATACAACTCAGAAAGCAATTAAGGGAAGTGTACTGGCTGATCATTTGGCACACCAACCTGTGGACGATTACCAATCATTGAACTTTGATTTTCCGGACGAAGACATCATGGTGGTAACTGACTGTGAAGTACCTGGACCGGATGAAGGACCTGAGGAAGGATCCCGATGGTCTATGCATTTTGATGGAGCCTCCAATGCTTTGGGTAACGGCGTCGGCGCTGTGATCATATCTCCCAAGGGGAATCATACTCCACTCACCGCCCGATTATGTTTCAGCTGCACCAACAATATGGCAGAATACGAGGCATGTATCATGGGGCTACAAGCTGCAATCGATTTGAGGATCAAGTTTCTAAGTGTCTTCGGAGATTCCGCTCTCGTGATCAATCAGATCAAGGGCGAGTGGGATACGAAACACCCGAATCTTATCCCTTACAAGGAGTATGTGTCGACCTTGCTCCCTCACTTTGAAGAAATAACTTTTGAGCATTTCCCCAGAGAAGAGAATCAGCTAGCGGACGCATTAGCCACGATGTCTTCAATGTTCAAAGTTAAATGGGACAATGAGGCTCCCCAAATCGTAATCTGGAAGTTGGATGAACCGGCGTACTGCTGTGAGCTCAAGGCTGAGAAGGTGACTGAGAAACCCTGGTATCACGAGGTGAAGAGGTACTTGGAAGATCAGGAATACCCTGAAGGTGCATCTGTCAACGACAAGAAGTTCATGAGGAGGTTTGCTGCAAAATTCTTCCTCAGCAACGGCGTTCTCTACAAACGGAATCATGATTCAACTCTGTTACGTTGTGTGGATAAGGCTGAAGCAGAGAAAATTATGATGGAACTGCATGAAGGAACATTTGGAACCCATTCCAGTGGACACACCATGGCTAAGAAAATCCTTCGGGCAGGATATTTCTGGTCCACGATGGAAGCCGATTGTTACCAACACTCCCGAACTTGTCATAAGTGCCAGATCTATGCTGACAAAGTGCATATCCCTCCAGTTCCTTTGAATGTCCTAACGGCACCTTGGCCTTTCGCAATGTGGGGCATCGATATGATCGGTGAGATCCGACCAACGGCATCCAATGGGCATCGTTTCATCTTGGTGGCGATCGATTACTTCACGAAATGGGTTGAGGCAGCTTCATATGCCACGGTAACCAAGAGCGTCGTGGCGCGTTTCATCCGGCATAATCTGATATGTCGGTACGGTGTCCCGGAAAGAATCATTACGGACAATGGTACCAATCTCAATAACAAAATGATCACCGAACTCTGTGAACAATTCAAGATACAGCACCACAATTCTTCTCCCTACCGGCCGAAGATGAATGGGGCTGTAGAGGCAGCCAATAAAAATATCAAGAAAATTGTGCAGAAGATGACAGTGACCTACAAAGATTGGCACGAGATGTTACCGTTCGCTCTTCATGGGTACCGCACCTCATCAAGGACATCAACCGGGGCAACTCCTTTCTCCTTGGTCTATGGCATGGAGGCAGTCTTGCCGATTGAAATCCAGATACCCTCTCTTCGGATAATGAAGGATGCAGACTTGAATGAAGATGATTGGATCCAGACTCGACTTGATCAACTAAATCTGATTGACGAAAAGAGACTCACTGCTATCTGTCATGGTCAAACGTATCAGAAACGGATGATCAGGGCATTTAACAAGAAAGTCAGACCGCAAGAGTATCAAGTTGGGGACCTGGTAATCAAACGCATCATCCTTCCTCAAAGTGATCCCCGGGGCAAATGGACCCCTACTTATGAAGGGCCATTTGTGGTTAAACGTGTGTTCTCAGGAGGAGCCATGATCCTAACCACCATGGATGGTGACGACCTTCCTCACCCCGCCAATGCAGACATAGTGAAAAAATACTACGCATAAATAAAAGACCCGCTAGGTTGACATGCCTAGGCAAAAATAAGGGCTTCCCGGTGAACCAAAAGGGTTCGGGCAAAAATAAGGGATGAAATGAAAAAAATCTGTACACCCGGCAAGTCGAAAACCTGAAAGGGCGGCTTGGGCAAAAATGGGTATCCCGGTGGACCGAAAACCCGAAAGGGCGGTCCAGGCAAAAGTTAGGGATAAAAGCGTAACACTATGTCTCATTGGATCACCTCGCATCCGGAATTCGGCATCAATTATCTGGCTCCAGATTTCGGCATTGATCAATCGGCTTCATCTTCAACCAAGCAGCAAAGCGATGAGACGCTCAGAGACATAAAGGCAATAGCAGAGTTGGAACCCAGTGGGATTGTTCACATAGCTGTTTTGTTTTCTTTTTCAAATTGTAAACTCTATACTTTTTGGCGATGTCCTCTTACTAGGATATCAGCCTCTTGTACAAAAACGCCTATTCACAGGCAAAGTTTAAATCAATACAAATTTACTTGTCCATATAAATTGCCATTGTTTTTCTTTTTCTGTTTTGTCTTGCGAAAAACGTCCAATGTTCATTTTTGATATATGCATTTGACATTAAATTGCTGATTCATAAATGTTTGCATATGAAAAAAAAAAAAAAAAAAAAAAAAAAAAAAAAAAAAAGATTAATTACAAGTGATATCAAAGACAGGGGCAATGTGGAGTTGTTTAATGCGGTCTAGTTGTTTTGTCCACCAAGGCACCAAGGTAGGTTCAACTGAAAATGTGGCCAAATCATCTTAGCTCCCCGCGGAGTAAAACAAGGTTCAGCAGCACTTTCCCCAAGCAGGAGTCGATTCCCCGTCGATCCTGAAAAAGGCACAACCTTCCCCGGCAGGTCTTAAAAGCTCATCCCCAGTAGATTCTGCGAGCTTATCCCCGGCGAAGTACGAACGCCTCGCCCAAGTTTTATTTAGAGTTATTTCCTCACAAGGACTTATAACTGGGTTATCCTCAGCTAAAAGCCACGGAAGACCGTTCTCGGCAAAAGTTCCTTCAATCCCCAGCGAAGTCTACCTTTGGTATTCCCAGGCAGAGTTTATCTTTGGGGTTTCCCCAGCGGAGTTTATCATCACTATCCTTAGCGGAATCCATCGTTAAAGTCCTCAGCAGGCCTCTCATCAAAGCTTCGGTCAAGTATCTCTTCCGCAAAGCAGCTTCCCGGCCATTCGTCAAGGATTTATTTTCCTAAGATGAAATTACACTCATAAACATTTCACATTTTCATACATCTTGCTTACATACATGATGAGACACATACAACATCAAATGTTGAACATCATGACATCATGCATATCATACATCATGACATTGCATACAGCTTACGTCTTTGCCTTTTCAGGAAAAAGACAATCTCAAAAACGACTACTTTCAACTGTCACAATTTCAGATTCGATACCTGTATCTAGCCAGGGCACATCTGAGAGTGATCAGTTTCCAGACTCGATTCCTGTATCTAGCCAGGGCACGTCTGAAGAGTTCAAAGATTCGACTCCTGTATCCAGCCAGGGCACATCTATCAACTACAACATTTCCAGATTCGATTCCTGTATCCAGCCAGGGCATATCTGTTAACCACATTTCCAGACTCGATTCCTGTATCTAGCCAGGGCACGTCTGCAGAATTCAAAGATTCGACTCCTGTATCCAGCCAGGGCACATCTATCAACTACAACATTTCCAGATTCGATTCCTGTATCCAGCCAGGGCATATCTGTTAACCACATTTCCAGACTCGATTCCTGTATCTAGCCAGGGCACGTCTGCAGAATTCAAAGATTCGACTCCTGTATCCAGCCAGGGCATATCTATTGACGACTATTTCCAGATTCGACTCCTGTATCCAGCCAGGGCACATCTGTGAGCAACCAATTGTAGATTCGATACCTGTATCCGGCCAGGGCATATCTGCATAAGGAGACTGAAGATCAAACACCTGTAACAAGCCAGGAAAACATCTGTCTTTCTTAAACACACAAGTTCTCGCTAAGGAACCTCTTATGCGATCAACACTTCCAAATGGCATCTATAAGCCCATTCCCGACAAAGTTCTGTCACTTTTCCAGATGGCATCTACAAAGCCCATCTCCCTATCCACCATCTCTCCAAATGGCATCTATAAGCCCATTCCCGACACCACATTGTTGAGACTCCAGCATGCGAGTGCAAATTTCCGGGCACTCTAGTGTCCAATCTCCTTTTACCCTCGAGTCACGAAAGGCAAACTTGCCAATCTAACTCTTCAGGTCCAAGAAGATTGAACAGGGGCAACTGTTGTACCCCAAAATTTGCCCTCCCATTTCCTCAACATTTTCTCATCACAAGACATTTAAAGATCAAGATACAATTAGGGTTTCCTCTGCTCAAGACTTCTCCTTGCACTGTGGACTCAAATTAGGGTTTGTGCTTGCACAAAGATGTTTTGACCTAAAATGCCTAAGATGACTTTCATGCTTCATATTGGACTCCCAAGTTTACCCATACCAAGTTTCAGGTCTTGATTCCAAGTTTTACCCAGTCAATTGGACAGTTGACCTAGAAATCAGCTGTATTGAGGAAAAAGTCAACTGTGGCCAATTGACAGTCAAACCTCATGAAATTTGATCCACATCAACATTTTGAATTCATATGAACCATTTGATCAAGTTTGAATCACAATTCCACAAGAAATTTGATCAGATCACCAAAAGGGCAAAATGGTCATTTTTAGGGTTTTGACTGCACAAAGGCAATTTTTGACTGTTTGACCTAGCCAATGGCAAACCAAGCTCACATATGGACTCAAGGACCCCATGGAATTATCTTGACATGTTCATCAAGCTCAAAAGATCCCAAGTACACAAGATTGACAGTTGAATTTCCCAGTCAATTGATCAATTTTGACTGTATACTGAAAAGTCAAACTTTGACTTTTTGGTCAAAATCAAGAGTCAAGATTCATTTTTCATCAAAACATGCCAAATCATGAAACTTGTTCACCAAGAAATCACAAAATGCAAATTAGGGTTTGAAAATGGAATTTTTCATAACTTAGAATTTTTCTAAGTTATGGAAAACCCTAATTTTTTCCCAACTTTTCCCCATCTTTTCACCATGATCCATTTGGATTCAAACAAAAGTCAAAACATGAAAGTTGTAGCTTGTTGCATAATCTACAACTTTGATTCACAAAGTTTTCTCATTTGAAGCTTGAATCTCAAGTTATGATTTTTTGAATAAGGGCACTAAACCATCTTTTAACTTAGTGAAATTTGACCTATTTTGACAAGGTTTTCTACCCTACTTCAAGGCCACTTTTCATACCCTTCCACTTGGAATTTCAAAATGCATTTCAAATATGGATTGTAGTACACATTCCAAGCTTTCCAAAATGTCCAAGAACTCATCAAACAACCTCATAACTTGAGAGATTCGAATTTCACAAGTTGGCAAAAATTCACTTTTGTTCTTCATCAAGACATGTTCATAACCTTGCCAATTTGAAATCAGTTTGCTTTATGCTTGATTACAGGTCCTTGAACCATTTCATACTCAATAATTTAATGCATATTCAATGTGTTAAGGTCATGTTCTTTGTGTTCTAACATTGCATGATGGTTTAATCCTAAACTAGATAAAGTGGAATTTCCATTTTTGAAAAGTTTAGCTTTATGTCAATTGGTAAATCAAACAAGTACATAGAAGATCTGCTTAGCACAAGATTATGGGCATAACACACTGATCAAGAGGAGTTGATGCAGCACATTAGGGGGTCCTATACTGACCTAGAACACCAATTTGCTTTTGGTAGCTTAAGTGTGAAGAAAGGTCCATAACATATGCTATCTCTCATATTAGTCAAAGAACACAGCACAAAAGATATCAAACACATTCCATAGACCACATTGAAGCTTTGGCACGAGCCATTTCCCTTTCAAACCCTCTCCATCTCAGAATCACCCTCAAACTGCACAAACAGGGGTGCCCCTGCAGTTTGAGTGCAATCTCTCATTCCCTTCAAGCATTTCTGTCCAAACCTGTTCCTCTACCTTCCTTACAACATATGCAAGCTATCCAGAAGCTAAGGCACGATCTGTAGTTGCTCTAACCACTTCCACCATTTTCACATCTTTGACTTGCAGGTGAAGTTCTATAGCTTGATACAAGAAGATTCAAGACAAAGTGAGCATTGAAAAAGCATCCCTGGACCTCAAGGAAGCTTTTCCAATCATCACATTGCACTGAAAGTTCCTCATTCTCCAGATTGAAGTCCAACTGCACAGGTAAAAGTTTGAATTCGTATCTCTCTTATTAGGCATCTTTAGTCTTAAGTTTGTGAAGAAACAAGGTCCTACTCATAGCCCTGAACATGTACATAGCTTTACTTTTCATTTCTTTTGCCTGAGTAGAGAGAATTTGAACTCTGAAAATGGTAGAAAAATTAGGTCAGGAAAGAGGGGGAGAGAAATTCTCCCTCATCTTAGAGAGATAGGACATGTTCTTTATATGGTTAGAACCGTCTCTTCATGCTTAACATCTTTTGTGTTGGAAGTTTGTTCAAAAAATCAAGGAATCAGGAGTTAGGCATTGAAGCAAGAGGCGCGCGTTTTTTCAAAGTTTGAAGCTGGAGGTTGAAGACAGTGTGTTATTGGGCTGGGCTGTTGTTGTTCTTTCTTTTCACACCATCCTTTTTGGCTTACACCCCCCTGAGCCCATTTGCTTATTTTCAAACATTTTTGACTTTTTTCTTTTTGGTTTGACTTTGTTTATTTTTTCTCATACCATTAAAATTTTTAAAATATTTTTTCCATCATTATTTATATTTATGGCATATTTGTTTGTTTATTTCTCTTGTTTATATACAAATATATATATACACTATTATTAAAATAAATAGAAAATAATATAGATACATTTTTATTTTTTATTTTACTTCCTGAAAATATTTCACACAAAAAAAATACTTTTATTTATTTTATTAAAATATTAAATAAATATTTATTTTGTATAATACTTATTTAGGGTTTAATATATATATATATATATATGTTTATTAAATTTAAGATAAAAATATAAAATACTTGATTTTCTTCATTTTTATTAATATTTGATACAAAAAATACTTTTTTCACAAAATACTCCATTTTATTTTATTTTTATAAATAATAAATAAATAGTAGAATTAAAGTAGATAATAATACCTTTTATTTAAAAATTAGGGTTTTTTTACCTTAAGTCCAAAATGCTAAAAAATAAATACATTTTATTTTCTTTTTCCTTTTACATAAATAATATTTTCTCATACACATAAAAACTTCCTTTTTTGCATTTCACATATTTGTTTAATTTACATTTAATTATGCATTGCAAAATATCCAATTGTTGTAATAATTTAGATTTAAATTCTTGTCAATATCCCCCATTTGAACATTTGTACCCCCCTTCCCATATTTGGTTGTGTAATAGCTTAGTAATTTTAATTTCGCACTTTATTGCTTTCTAATAATAACATGCTAGAATTAGGGTTTGTATGCGAAAAAACGATAAAAAATAGTTTGACCTAATACAAGATAAACAAGCATGAAAATGGACACACAAATCACACTTGCACCCCCCTAGGGTATTCCACTTGTTGCCTTCAAATAAATGGGCCATATTGTATGTTGAACATCTTTGGGCAAAGCAAACAATTTGAATGATCATAGTCCCTCGATAAAAAAAACTTTTCAAAACAAACAAAAACAAATGATCAAGTCCCTTAGAGAAATTGCCCAAAGACATTTAACGTAGTTACAATTATGGTCTAAACGATGACCCGCGCTTGTCCCTCTCACATCCTAACACAAGGTTGCCCACCAAATACAATGGTGGTGCAAACTTGTTAAAAGGGTTAAAGTATAGCAATAATCTTTTGAGAAATTTAGGAGTAGATAACCTCTTAGTTACTTGAATCAACTTGCAAAACAAAACACTTGCCTAATTTCAAAATCACACCTTACAACACTTTCAAAACAAAAACTTTCAAAACAAAATGAAAACCTTTTTTTCAAAAGACATACATCTTTGTATACATCCCCACATGGATCATTACAAAGGTTGCCACCACATTGGCCTCTTTTCAAAAAAACATTTTCAAAACCCACACACTCAAGCACCATTTAAAACAATTGAAAACAAAAGGCAAGTGATCTAAGCAAGTAACTAAGAGCCCATGGATAACCATGGATAGAAAGGGTGCTAATACCTTCCCTTTCTATAATCTACTCCCCGAACCCAAGAAAACATCTCAAAAAGGTTTTTTGCTGTGCTTTTTAACCTTTCCTTAGGATAAAATAAAAAGTCGGTGGCGACTCTTGCTAACCGCAACATTTGCGAATACAAACGCAAACCTCAAGTCAGTTCTCCCACCGTATCACAAAAATCATTAATTAAAAAAATGAAAGAGTTATGGTCTTTGTAAGATGATGAACAAATTTAGAAGATGATGAACAAATTTAGGGAATTTCACAAAAGACCTATAATCTTTTCAATACTTTAATGACTTTCGAAGCATTTTCAAGCCTAGAACCTTGAAACAAAGTTGTAGTAGACATCCCAAATATTATTGTAGAAAAAGAATGAGCCCAATGAGATAAAAGATGACCAAGTTATGATCATTTAAAGTCACACCCTAAAATTCATAGGCTTTTCAAAGGAACTTGTAATCTTCTTCAAGCTTAAATGGTCCTCGTGCCAAATTAGCCTTTGATCCTTGAACAGAAGATATTAAGGAATATTTGAAGAGAATCATGGCTTTGGAATTACTTAAAAATCACAAAATTTGAGCAAGATATGGCCTTTAGAAGTCAACAAACCCTAGCTCAGAGAGTGTCAAAATAACTTGGAACCCCTTTCAACTTTTGATGATTTTTATTGCACAATTGGATCCAATCATGTGAAGATAAGTTGTTGTAGATGATGATAAGAGTCCATAGCAAAAAGAACCAACTCAAAATGTTAAAAATTTAGAGAGATATGCACTTATGATCACTGAATCAAACACTTTCTCAATTAGGTCAAACTTGTTGGATCAACCTTGAATCTTTTGAACTTTCTTTGAAAAATAGAGCATGATGGATCATATTTTACCTTGAAATAATGTTATCTTGATGCACACTCAAATATGGAGCTTAAGTCTCAATGAATCTTGTTGAAGAAGGCATGGAAATAAACACATGAACATATGAATCTTCTTGATGAATACCAACACCAACCTTGAGGAAAACTTGACCTAAATAAAATGAGAGAGCTCTTTGAACCAAAAAACTTTAATATCATAGACATAGCCTTGAAGCTTAAGCTCTTGCAATCCATTGAAGAATTGATTGAGGACTATCCCTCAAAACCCTTGGTTAGATGGTGATATGGATGCAGTTGTGTCATCACCTACAATATGAACATCCAAATACACGTATATACATATTTTGATGTCATTTAAAAATTAATCCACCTAAAAAATACATGTACAAGATACACAATTCAAGGTGTTTGGTGATCCCTCAAGAGTAAACTTAAAGATAGGATAAAGTAGAAGGTAAAACCAACCCTAATGTGTGATCTTGATGTATTGATAATATGAGATAATGAGAGATATTATGGGGGGGAAATTGGGGTATAATAGTATGTAAAACTACCAGCTTTTTCTAAAGAAAATTCAAAAAAGACTAATAACTATGATGCGTGCGAATACGCCATGAGTCATAAGCACGTGTGGATTACTTTGGATACGAGGCATCTGGGTCGACCATCTAAAAGTCTCTCATGTCATAAGCTTTAGTATTGCACGTATCTCAAACGCTTTCATAAGTAAAGGGGAAGTACTTGTATACCTCCGGCCTTTGAGGACCATTTGAGGTATTCTCCTAACAAAAATATTCAATCAATCAAACTCTCTTTTGTCAGTTGTATTTTTATGTTGAAAACTTTTCATAAAGGGTTGTTACCCATAAAAAATACATACAAACCAAAACTTTTGAGAAGAACTACGGTGCTCTGATTCCCTATTGCACGAAGGGGATACGTAGGCACGAGGTTTCAAAACCGAGGCAGGCGCAATAATAAAAAACTTTCTTTTTGCTTGTTAACAACCCATTCATGCATTCCCTTAGCTATTAAGCATTATATATAACACACCTTTTGATTAGAACAACAAGTGTGGATCCCGTGGAGTACCATGGACATGAGGGGTGCTAATACCTTCCTCTTGCATAATCGACTTATGTACCCTTCTCTTGGTCATAAGACCATGTTCTTTCCCTTTCTTAGGTTTAATCGATGTTTTCCTTTCCCTTGTTTGGGATAAATAATATTCGATGACGACTCTATTTGTGTCGGTACTTTTTCGCGGTAGCGATAACAAGTTCTTATTTTTCAATTGCATTTCTGGGCAAATTCCTCCTTCCTCTTATTTTTTTACTTCTTTGTGTTCTTTTTTATTTTTCTTTTAGGTTTGTGGTGTTGTAATAAAGGTTGAAAATATTGGTATGGTGGTTTTATTTAAAGGTTTGTGTTATGTTCTCGAAGAAAGAGATGGTTAATGATAGAGGGTTTGGGGAAGAATATTGGTGATGGTTGTAGTGAAGAAGATGAAGAGTATTTTGATGGAGGAAAAAGGTTTTTCGTTGAGATTTTTTAAGAGATTTAATGCTGATTTTTTTGTATGATTTTCTCCTCCTTATATTTGTTATGAATTATGATTGTATTTATAGATTGGAATGAGCATAGAGTTGTAATTTTGAGTGTGTGAGGTGGTTAGAGGTGAGTGCAAAAAGTGTGATTCAAGGTGATGAAAGTGTGATTCAATGAGGGAGGGAAATTGTGTGAATTTTCACCATGGTAAGAGGTGATTATGAGAATAATGATGGCTTGGTATTTGGATAATGGTGTACCATGGTTTCGCGGCACGAAAAATACTCGAGTGCATCGCACACTCGAAATACAACATAGTTGTCATCAAATTTTATGTATTCCTAAAAAGAAAGAGAAAATATTGAGAAAACCCACAAACAAACGAGAAATGGTCAAGATGATCATCGCAACCAAATTAGGGTTTGGGAGTCGGTTAGACAAGAGGGAGGTATGAGCACCCCTCACCTTCTTTGTATTCAATGGTACCCATTTATTTATTTTCGTGATCGTATGTTAGTGTGATTTTTACTTGCTATCTAATTATTATGCAAAAAAAGAAATAAAGGGAAATGTTTTTGTTTTTTATTATTGGGTTCGACAAAATCTTACAATCTTGTGCATGTGTATTCTTGCGTGCAATGGGAAAGTCAGAGTTTACGTATTTCTTGGTTGAAAAAACTTTGTTTGTTGGTTGAGTTTAATTATGAAAATGAGCTTAATTGCATTTGAGCGATAAAAACTCGTTGTTTGAAAGTGACTCGCTTTTGAGCGATGGAAATCGCATTTGAGCGGAAGATTGTAAAAGACTCGCACTTGGGCGAAATTTGATGGATTTGAATTGATTTTAAGTTTGTGAAAGAATTCCATGAACTTGGTTGATTAATTTGAATAGGCTTCGTGTTGACTAAATTTTAATTTATTTCAGATTTTTATTGTGCAAATGATTATGGTTAATTTGCGAAAATGGTAAAAGATTGATTAACATTTTTGAAAATGGCTCCTTGATGGTTTTTGGATCGAGAAAAGTTGATTTTATTGTGGCAATGCTAATTAATTAATTAAAATATATTAATTAATTAATCAAATTAATTAAAAACTGACAAACAAAATTAATTGATTAAAGTAAATGTAACCAATTAGTTCATATAATTAGTTTAATTAATAAAATTAATTAAGTAAAACATAATTAATTAACTAATTCAAAAAAGAAGAAAGAAAAGGGGTGCTCAAGCAAAAGGAGGTGAAAGGTAAGTAAAACTTATTTGGGCTTGAGGGTAGAAGGCCCATCAGTTTAATGCATGCAGGTTGTGGGGTGAGAACCAAAAGTTAGACCGTTGGGCTTCCTCTAAAGCCTATTCAGATCTCATTTATTAGAGAGAGGAAAAACAATCCTATAATGCAAAAATTTATCTCATACCCCTACCTCATTTTATAAAAAATATCAACTTTGTTCTTGTATATTT
The DNA here is from genome assembly GCA_948472305.1 of Vicia faba. Taxonomy (NCBI): domain Eukaryota; kingdom Viridiplantae; phylum Streptophyta; class Magnoliopsida; order Fabales; family Fabaceae; genus Vicia; species Vicia faba. The sequence continues at coordinate 1,446,027,625 of OX451738.1, read as the reverse complement.
TTAACTAAATTATTATTTTATTTTTTTAACTTTTATTTTACATATCGAAAAAATTTACAAAAATGTTTCATAAGTTATTTTTTATGTTAATTTTATTTTGTATACTAGAAGATTTTTCAAAAGTATTTAAGAAATTATTTTTTAAATATTTTTAATTTTTATTTTGTGTATCGAAAGACTTTTCAAAAGTGTTTCGAAAGTCAATTTTTTATTTTAGTTTTTATTTTTTTATATCGAAAGACTTTGCAAAAGTGTTCAAGAAACCATTTTTAAAGTTAATTTTATTTTGTGTATCAAAAGACTTTTCAAAATGTTATGAAAATCATTTTTTAATATGTATTTTGTATACCGTAAGACTTTGTAAAAGAGTTCTTAAAGTCAATTTTTTACATTAAATTTTTATTTAGTATACAAGAAGATTTTGTAAAAGTGCTCCGGAAGTCATTTTTAACGTTAACTTTATTTTGTGTATTCGAAGACTTTTCAAAATTGTTTCAAAAATTATGTTTTAAATATTTTTTAACTTTTATTTTGTATACCAGCAAATTTTGTAAAAAAATTTCGGAAATCAATTATTTTACATTTTTTAACTTTTAATAAAATTTTATATAGAGACATCTATTATCTATTATCAATCTATTAAAAGTAAAGTATCTGGAAATTCCAAGTCTAACCTTTTGATTAGATGTTATACCTTTTCTTATTTCAAGGGTATAATAGACTAATCAACACTATGCTGTTACCATATTCATTTGACATTTAATTTTGCTGACATGTCAATCTATCATAATTTTACACTATTTTTTATTTATTTGATTTATTAATTTATTTTATTTATATTTGAATTTTATTTATATTTGAATTCCAATTCCAATGTTTCATTCACGGTTAATTTATTTATATTTGAATTCTAATGTTTGACTCACTGTTAATGAGGAAGGAATTGGAATGGTCAAATTAGATCTATTATAATTAAATGGAATATTATTCATTGCATGATTTAAAAATACCCATTATTTATCATTACACTACAAGATTAAATGTATATTATTGGAATTAGAATGGATTATTTTGATATTCCAAGATATCACAACTTCCCATGCATTCTAAACCCTATATATAGTCATTCTAAACCCTTACTCTTTCACTCCTCAATCTTCTTCATTCTCCATTATTTTCAAAAGGTTACGTATTATTTTCCAATTCTTCTTCATTCCCATATTTTGATTCTCTGTGTCCATTTTAATACAGATTTTGTAACAGGTCTAAATAGTAACATCAATTGCGCGACCGATTGAAGTTGTGAAAGACATCAACGACTCAAACATTTAATTTTGCTGACATGTCAATCTATCATAATTTTACACTATTTTTTATTTATTTGATTTATTAATTTATTTTATTTATATTTGAATTTTATTTATATTTGAATTCCAATTCCAATGTTTCATTCACGGTTAATTTATTTATATTTGAATTCCAATGTTTTTTTGACAGAATTTGAATTCTAATGTTTGACTCACGGTTAATGAGGAAGGAATTGGAATGGGCAAATTAGATCTATTATAATTAAATGGAATATTATTCATTGCATGATTTAAAAATACCCACTATTTATCATTACACTACAAGATTAAATGTATATTATTAGAATTAGAATGGATTATTTTGATATTCCAATATATCACAACTTCCCATGCATTCTAAACCCTATATATAGTCCTTCTAAACCCTTACTCTTTCACTCCTCAATCTTCTTCATTCTCCATTATTTTCAAAAGGTTACGTATTATTTTCCAATTCTTCTTCATTCCTATATTTTGATTCTCTGTGTCCATTTTAATACAGATTTTGTAACAGATCTTGTTCTGGACTGGGCCCGACAGGCCCAAAAGCATTACTAAGGCCCAGTCCAAAGGGACTTACTGAGGACCACACCGAGCAAAGGGGTCACATCCGTGCCCGACATCCTGATGTCCAGCTCGACATCCCGCTGTCCAACTCCACGTGGTGATGTCCAGCTTCACCTCCTGACGTCCAGCTCGACACCCTGCCGTCCAGTTCCACGTCCTGACGTCTAGCTCGACATCCTGCCGTCCAGCTCCACGTCCTGACGTCCAGCTCGACACCCTGCTGTCCAGCTCGACGTTATCTCGAGCATCCCAACTAGGGCAGACTCAGTCCACCGTTCCCCCAACGATACTCCGGAAAGACCGCGTCTTCGTCCGCCCGCACTTCACGCAGAACATCCAGGAAGGGGACCACGTGCGGGTCCCTACTACCCACGTAGAACCTGGCAGTTCCTCCATTGGGCCAAATCCGCCCGGCCCAATGAAGGAACCTTGGCCCAGCGCTGGGGGCTATAAATACCCTCTGTTTCCAGAGGGTCAGGTATTGATCATTCTAACCTCAACTCACTATTATCTGCTCGTACTCCTACTTACTTTAGCATCGGAGTGCCTTGCAGGTACCCCCCCACCTCGTTCAAAAAAGCTTTCTGCTCGGAGCCAGCCGTGACGGTCCATTTCTGATCAGGTCAGATCAGTGGCGCCGTCTGTGGGAAACAGCTTCCCCGTCTAACGAACAATTCTAAGGACCAAAGCTCAATTCAACTACCTGTCATGGCTGACCCAGCTCACGACGAGCAGCCCGTCCGTGTCGCCGACACTAATAACGGCCCCGCTGACAAGAATGGACACCTCGACAATCCCGGTGATCCCGGCCACAATTCCATCCCTGTGACAACCGCCCCTGGACCTTCCTCCCGCAGGGACGGGAATACAGCATCATCCTCGACGACCCCTCCAGCACTCGAGGACGACCCGGCAGCTCTCACCCATCACAGAGCTGACCGGTTCTTTGAAGTCCCAGTTCCTGCCGGGGCAGATGCCACGACTCAGGCACTGTTCGCGGCCATCAACCAGACAAATTATCTCATATTCGCCCAAGGAGAAAGACTAAGGGCACTTGAAAATGATCGACGACCTCCGAGGAGGCATCGGAGGCCACCTTCTCCACCTCCTCGGGTCGAAGAAGTTCGGCACCCTTCTCCCCCGCGGAGACACTACAGGGAGAACTCCAGGAGCCCCTCTCCCCGACCAAAGCAGAGGCGGCCCAACTATGAGAGACAGCCCGCTATTCCAGCCGGGGAACCCAGTCGCGACCCATCAAGGCACGACAAGAGGCACCCCGGAGACGGGCGTGTGACCTTCAACCACCGAGCATCACGCTCGAGGGAATCTCAGCACGATCATCGTGCCAGACATAACTACAGGACCCCTTCTCTTTCTCCGGAGAGGAGCGACGAGGACGACCCCCGCGGTCCCCTGTCGCAGGCCATCATGGATGCACCTATCCCCCCGGGCATGGAGAAGCCCCCACATCTGAAGGAGTATGACGGCGTAGCAGACCCGGTCGACCACATTGACGGGTTCGAAGCCATGCTCCACTATCATAATGTCGGGGGGCCCATCAAGTGTCGTCTCTTCCCCACAACTCTTAGGAAGGCGGCCATGGACTGGTATAAAGGACTCGCCCCAGGCTCAATTACCTCGTGGCGGAACCTGAAGAACCAGTTCATCAGTTCCTTCACAGCTTCTCGGCGCCACCCGAAGACCGAGGCGGCCCTCGAGGCCATCATCCAAAGACAGGATGAAACCTTGAGGGAATTCATCAACCGCTTCAACCGGGAAGCAATACAGGTCCCCTGCGCGGACCATATGAAAAGATATTTGCTGGAGAGAGGCCTCCTCCCCGGCACTGAATTCAGAAAAGCTGTGGGTATTGAGCCACCTGCAACTTTTGACGCTCTCCTCGACAAAGCCCGAGCATACATGGACTACGAGGAGAGAGAAGCTGCCAACAGGGCACGAGACTCCAGGGCTCGCGCTCCCAATCATAGTAGCAGCTCGCGACAAGACCCTCCTCCCCGACGTACCGGGGAGAAAAGGAAGGAAGATCGACCCCGGGAGGTCCGGGAACAAAGGGGCCCCTCGGGCCGTTTCACCGAGTACACTCCGCTCACGGCTTCCCGCGAGCGTATTTTGGCGGAGTGTGCTAGCACAGATTTCAGAGACGGTGGCGTCAAGCGTCCCCGACCTGCTCCCGCCAAGCCAGGGGCAGACAAAAATAAATACTGTCAATACCATAGGAGTCATGGCCATTTGACAGAGGACTGCGTCCACCTCAAGGACGCCATTGAAACCCTCATCAAGGGAGGGAGGCTCGCACAGTACAGGCGAAACGACGCTCCCCATCGTGACGCCCATGAGGCCAAGGAGCCCGAAGAGGATGCCCGACCATCAGACGAGTCGGTACCAATCCAGACCGCCTTCTCGGTAACCAGGCCCGAGGATTTCGACGTTCCCGAGCTCCTGCAGGAGCCCCTGACAACACACAGCAGGTGGGAATACTTCCCCTCCGCCATGGTCATTAGCGGGGGCGGGTTCAACGACCTCACCATCAATTCAGCCAAGAGGAAGTTGGACGAACTGGTCGACACAGCTCCTCCACAAACTGTGACGTTCGAAAAGGTGAAGGGCAGGTCAGAGCCCATCACCTTCTACCTAGAAGAACTCCCCGGCGGAGCCCCGAACGCAATCATCCCCTTGCTGATAAGGGCAAAGATGGCCAATTTTGACGTGCATCGCATCCTGGTCGACGAAGGGAGTTCCGTCGACGTGATGTAGAGCCAGCTGTTCCAGACCTTGCAACTGGACGACTCACATCTCTCTCCGTATGTGGGTTCAGATCTTCAAGGCTTCAACGGCTCGACTTCCAAACCCTGGGGTTATGTCGAGCTCCTGGTGACGTTCGGGGAAGGAACGGCTACAAGACAGGTTAAGGTCCGCTTCCTCGTCATTGATTTCCCGTCCCTATACAATTGCATCTTGGGGAGGCCGACATTGGCGGAGCTGACAGCGGTGCCCTCAACTGTCCATCTAAAAATGAAGTTCTACACTAAAAGGGCAAGGGTAGCCACCATCCAGGGAGACCTCGCCGCTGCCCGTAGGTGCTTCAACGCCGCTTCAAGGGGACGGGATACCGTCGACGTGGGGACCAGACCCACCAAGAAGACAAAGCAGGAGCCCGACAGAGCATCCCCCGAGGAAGAAGTCCAGAAGGCTCCACCAAAGGTCGACGCCATAGCCCTCGACGCTCGCTTCGACCAAGACGAGCCATCCAGCAGCGAGCAAATCCCACTCCGACCTATTCCGGACGGTGATTTTGAACTCGTTCCCCTCGAAGCAGACCCGACCAAGGGAGTGAAGATTGGCAAAGACCTCCCCGACTTGGCCAGGAAGCAAATCAAGGCCTGTCTGCGCGAGAATGCTGATCTGTTCGCCTGGAGCGCTGCAGAGATGCCCGGACTCGACCCTGAGGTCGCCTGTCATCACCTCGCCATTGATCCAGCCGCCAAGGCCGTAGTACAACGTAGGCGTGGGCAGTCTCCAGAAAAAACGGAGGCTGCTGAAAAAGCTGTAAAAGACCTCCTAGAGGCAAATTTTATTTCTGAAGCCCGGTACTCCACCTGGCTGTCAAATGTTGTACTTGTTAAAAAGAATAATGGAAAATGGAGAATGTGTGTTGACTATACCGACCTCAACCGGGCTTGCCCGAAGGATGCTTTTCCTCTACCTAACATAGACATGCTGGTCGACAATTCGGCCGGCTACAAGACTTTGTCGTTCATGGACGCCTATTCGGGATATAATCAAATCCCAATGGCTCTGGGCGACAAACGCTGCACGGCGTTCATGACCAGCTCGGGCAACTATTACTACAACGTAATACCCTTCGGACTGAAGAACGCCGGTGCAACTTACCAACGCATGATGAACAAAGTGTTCAACAAACAGATTGGCGACATGCTCGAGGTATATATGGACGACATGATCGTCAAATCTCGAGCAGACACCGATCACGCGGCTCATCTCAAGACAGTCTTCGCCCAAGCAAGACAGTGCAAAATGAGGTTCAACCCCGAGAAGTGCACGTTCGGGGTTAAGGCAGGAAAATTCCTAGGATTCTATCTAACAGAACGAGGGATTGAAGCCAACCCCGACAAATGTCGAGCATTCTCCGACCTCCCGACACCGACGTCGAAGAATTCGATACAAATCATGAACGGCATGTTGACGTCGCTGTCCCGTTTCGTCGCGAAGTCCGCTCAGTACGCCCTCCCCTTCGTCAAGCTCCTCCGAAAGGAAGCAGCATTCGAATGGAACGAGGAATGCGAGCACGCACTTCGCCATCTGAAGCAGAGCCTATCTCAACCGCCCGTGCTGTCTCGACCAGAAGACGGAGAACCACTATACTTATACTTGGCCGTTTCGAACGAAGCCATCAGCGCAGCCCTTGTCCGCGAAACCCCTGACGGGCAGAAACCTGTCTATTTCACGAGCAAAGCCTTACAAGGCCCCGAGAGCAGATATCAACAGATAGAAAAGGTTGCTCTGGCCCTCGTCAACGCTGCGAGGAGACTCAGACACTACTTTCTAGCCCACACCATCGTCGTGCGAACCGATTAGCCGGTGAGGCAACTCTTGGGTCGGCCAGATATGGCGGGCAGAATGCTGAAGTGGTCCTTGGAACTCTCCGAATTCGACATTCAGTACGAGAGCAGGAAGGCTCTCAAAGCACAGGCCTTGGCCGACTTCGTCGCAGAGATGACCACTCACGACCTTCCCCCAGAGAAGGAACACAAGTGGACCATCTTCGTCGACGGAGCCTCCAGCTCGTCCGGAAGCGGCGCATGGATCCTCCTGGAAAACGAAGAAGGTGTAGTAATAGAGCACTCCTTGGTTCTCTCCTTCCCGACGTCAAATAACTAGGAAGAATACGAAGCCCTGCTCGCAGGACTGAGATTAGCCGAGGACCTAGGAGCCCGCGAAGTTCAAATTTACACCGACTCCCAGCTCGTCGCCTCTCAAGTACAGGGAAGCTACCAGGCCAAAAATGACAACCTCATTGAGTACTTGAACTTAGTCAAAAAACAAATGACAAAGTTCGTACGTGCAGAAATTTCTCATGTTCCCCGCGAGCAAAACACGAGGGCGGACATATTGTCCAAACTTGCGAGCACACGAAAGAAGGGCGGGAATAAATCCGTCATCCAGGAATCTCTGGCACGACCGAGCATCGAACCATCTTCGACTACGGTCGAGATCCACGCCATCGGGGATGCCACGTCCTGGATGACCCCGGTTTATAATTTCCTGACAAAGGGAGAACTCCCGTCGAACCAGGCCGAAGCGGCCATAATCAAGCGACGAGCATGTTCCTATGTTGTTCTCGAGCAGAAGCTGTACCGAAGAGGATTCTCCATTCCCCTCCTGAAATGCATCGACGAGTCCGCCATCCCCGACGTACTGCGGGAGATACACGAAGGGATCAACGCCCAGCACATGGGCGGTAAATCCTTGGCAAGGAAAGCCCTCCGAGCAGGATATTACTGGCCGACGATGCAACAGGACACCAAGGAACACGTGAAAAAATGTGACAAGTGCCAGAAGCATGGGGATATGCACCTCGCCCCCCCCCCCCCCCCCCCCCCCGCACGAGCTGAACACACTGTCGTCCCCGTGGCCGTTTGCCTGGTGGGGCATGGACATCCTCGGGCCCTTCGTGCAAGGAACCTACCAAAACAAATTTCTAATCGTCGCCGTGGATTACTTCACGAAGTGGATCGAGGCCGAGGCACTCGCAAAAATCACCTCACAATATCCTCCGTTTCTACAAAAGAAACGTCCTCGCCAGGTTCGGAATTCCGCAGGCCCTGGTGACCGACAATGGTACCCAGTTCACCGACCACGGGTTCCGAGACTTCGTCACCAAACTGGGGACCAAACAACATTTCACGTCGGTCGAACACCCTCAGACCAACGGGCAAGCCGAAGCCGCGAACAGAGTCATCCTCCGAGGGCTCAAACGTCGACTCGGCGAAGCCAAAAGAGGATGGGTCGAGGAGCTCCACAGCGTCCTGTGGGCGTACCGCACCACACCCCACTCAACGACGGGTGAAACACCATTCCGACTGACCTACGGCACCGAAGCTGTCATCCCGGTCAAAATCATGGAACCATCCCGACGAACGGAGGAACCCCTAGACGAAGAAATGAATGACGAAGCATTAAGAGATGAACTCGACCTAGTCGAGGAAATCCGATCGGGTGCAGCCCTACGCGAAGCCACCCTAAAATAACGAGTGGCTCTGCGCCACAACGACAAGGTCATCAAGCGCGAGTTCGAAATAGGCAGTCTGGTATTACGTAGGAACCAGAAAGATTCCCGCGAAGGGAAGTTGGCCGCGAACTGGGAAGGACCTTACCGCGTCCACGGCACCACAGGTACCGGGGCGTACTACCTCGAGCAGTTAGACGGAGAGCCATTACTACGACCCTGGAATGCTGCTAAGCTAAAGCAGTACTACAGTTAGAAACTGTCAACACCTGGGACCCTCGACCAGCAGCACCCGCGCTCAGTCAACAAGGAAAAACGTCCAATTTCGTATAAGGCTAAGGTACAAGCCCGACGTACGACCAAAATGGCACAACATCGTGCGGTAAACGATGACGATCGATAGTGCCCGACGTGGACAGCTATACCGAGCCCCACCGTCGTCGTGCCTATAAGGCAGAACACCCAGCTCGCGATGGGCAGTTCACGCCAAGGGCGAATCGTCCCTAACGGGCTCCACGCCCGACTGAGCAACTTCGCTCCGAAATGCCCGATATTCCATCAAGAATAACGGGACATCTACAAGGGTCAAAAGAAAACCTCTCCCCTCGAACGCTTACGAACGGAGGCGGGCAGACTCGCTCGCCAAATCAAAGCCACTTACGGGCACTCCTCGGGCCCGTGACTTAGGCTAAAAATTCATGCAAATATATGATTTCAAACAAGGGCAAAAAATCCAAAAGGTAAAATAACATTGATATAAATGCCCGAAGGCGACAAAACAATAATAAACCGACCAAGAAGGCCGGCGATGTTCATAACGTACAATAAACGGGCACGCAGGCCCAAAGAATACAAATATCAAGGGCACGCAGGCCCGCTATCCTATTCAGACCTCCACGGAATCATCATTGTCGGCGTTCGGAGAGTCGGGTGGAGGAACGATCATGCCATCCACGATCTGGTGTGTGTGACCGATACCCTCAGTGACCAGGCCAGGATTCAGCAAGGAGAGTTGACCGACCGCAGAGTTGAACCCGTCCTCCAGGGCACCGACGCAGTCTACCTCGAGGAGTCGGATGTGGGCGACCAGCTCCGCCCGACTCTTCAAAGCTACTAAGTCCTCGGGCTCGTCCTCGGCAGGTTGCAGGGTAGCATTCACTTCCTCGACCTGTTTGGCCAAGCGTTCGACTTCGGCCACCAGGCGATCCCTGTCTTCTCGAAGAAGTTCTCCTTCTTCGGTCAACTTCCCCGACTTCTCCTTCTCCAGGGTCAACATCTCCCTCTCAGCATCGAGCATCGCGGTCTGCTCTCGGAACATCCCCTCGGAGCGTTCCAGAGCGACCTTCAACTTCCGCGAGCTCGCGGTCAGGGTCGCCTTCTCCTGCTCGAGTTCTTCAACGCGGGCAGAATCCCCTCCATCCTCGGATAGCATCAAAGCCATTTCGGCCATTTTTACCAGCCCATCCACGCTGGCGGCCAGATACGCCTTCCGTTCCTCTTTACTCATCTTTTTTATGGCCGCAGCTTCATGGGCAACCACTGTCGGAGGGAATCGCTCGAAAAAGCCCGCCTCTTCGAAGCAAGGGGGGAAGGCGAAAGATTTAACAGCGCCGGCGTCCTCGCCGACAGTCGGACCACCTTCCACACGGGTCCTCTTCCTCTGCATCAAAGCGGCACTGGGGTCGATCTCCTCGACTTCTGGATCTGACGCGGGCCCCGAGCTCGACGGCGAGTCCACCCTCACCGGCTGAGGAGCATTTGGACCGGGTGGGGGGCCCATCCTCGACGCTTGTGGGGCCTTCACGACCCTCCTTCCCCGCCTATGGTCGCAGGATAATTTCAAGAGCCTTTCATGTCGACTAGCCATCGTACCTGCACAAAATAAAGGTTAGGTCAGTGTCGAGCAAACTTCATAAATAAATGACGAATAAAGAATTTCAAGCAACAAACAACCTAACAGGCGGGCAGCCTGCCTGTATATCGGGCACTCCACCAGCGCCTTGGTGTCAATCGGACGGGACTCGAACGTTGGGTAACCATCTTTGTCCAAGATATCATCCCCTTCCCGCGTAACCCACCGGGCGGGATGGAAACTGTCGACAAACCGGCAAAGAGCGTCGTACGCCTGCTCGTCTTCCGAGCACATGTCCCCAGCGGCGGTATGGTAATAACCCGTCCCATGATCGTAATTCCGGGACATCCAGTACACCGGGATTTTAGCCCTACGACCCAACACAGGGTTCCCATCGTCGCCCATCATCGCCTCCCCATCATCGTCGCTCACCGGCCCCTCCTCCTCGAAAAGGGAATTTAAAGCAGCGTCGGTAACTGGCCGTACCACATACCACTTGTCTTTAAACCCCCTCACGGAGTCCATATACATCTTAAAGAGTTTCCTCGAATGCTTCAGGGAGACCCAGCTATGTTTCCCTCCTCGGGACTGACGCTGCAGGTGAAATATCCGGAAGAAAAGTGGGATGGTCGCCCCGATCCTCAGGTAGCGACACGTCAACTCAAACGCCCGGATGAAGGCGAGAGAGTTTGGGTGTAGCTGGGACGGGGCCAGCTCCAAGTGCATAAAGACCCCGGCCTGGAAATCAGTGAATGGCAGCCGCAGCCCTAGGTCTTTGAACGCGATCTCATACATCGCGAGGCTGTAATTCGGATAAACCGAGCAAATCCTTGCACGGGTTGACGGAAGCATGACTACAAAGTTCTGCTGGTAACCATGAGCACGAAGTCCTACGCTCGACAAAATCATGTCGTCCCATACACGACTACATAAGTCCGTTTCCACGAATGGTTGCCTCCCCGACATCCTGAACCTGGTGTTCTTCCTCAAACCAACTGCGCGGCCACTCTCCAAGCATGTCGACCCGAGGTATGAACATGGCGAGCCGCACCATGAAGCCCACGGCCAAGACCATGAACATACCGGGCGCGATCATGAATCAGGCGCCCTGGATCATGAAGACCCCGGGCAGCTCTGAAGTTTATCACCTAAACGATGAATGTGCCGGCCACAAACATGCGTTTGCCGGTCCTAGACATGAATGTGTCGGGCTAAGCACGAGTTTACCGGGCTAATCCCACGCGCACGGTCCTAAAACATCTACAAACGCCAGAAATCATGCATTCTAAACAGAAAAATGAAGAAGATAGATCACTTACTTGGATCAAAGAGTGGGGTTTGGCTACGAAATGGAAGAATCTGTGACGGGAAGTCGCAACTGGAGAAAGTCTGGAAGAGCAGCAGCAGAGAGAGCACAGAGAGCAGAAAACGTATTATGGGGCCCAAGGTTCCTATTTATAGTGATGACGTGGAATACCAAACGTCACCTCGGGCAACCTCGGACTCCATCTCCTCGACGCGCTGCTCCCAACGTAATGATGACCCTACCCCCATAGGGTGGCGGCACAGTTCCCGAAAGATACCTTGTGCGCTCGACCGACGCGCCCGGTAAGGATCCTCCGCGCATCCACCACCAAGGACGTCTCCGAGCACGACACGAGGAGGCCCCTCGAGGGCCCACACCTCTATCCCGGGCGCGAGACCTCAACGAGGGAATAACTTGGGTTCAAGTCATGGCTCCTCGCAAAGGAACCACGACTTGGGGGGCTCCTGTTCTGGACTGGGCCCGACAGGCCCAAAAGCATTACTAAGGCCCAGTCCAAAGGGACTTACTGAGGACCACACCGAGCAAAGGGGTCACATCCGTGCCCGACATCCTGATGTCCAGCTCGACATCCCGCTGTCCAACTCCACGTGGTGATGTCCAGCTTCACCTCCTGACGTCCAGCTCGACACCCTGCCGTCCAGTTCCACGTCCTGACGTCTAGCTCGACATCCTGCCGTCCAGCTCCACGTCCTGACGTCCAGCTCGACACCCTGCTGTCTAGCTCGACGTTATCTCGAGCATCCCAACTAGGGCAGACTCAGTCCACCGTTCCCCCAACGATACTCCGGAAAGACCGCGTCTTCGTCCGCCCGCACTTCACGCAGAACATCCAGGAAGGGGACCACGTGCGGGTCCCCACTACCCACGTAGAACCTGGCAGTTCCTCCATTGGGCCAAATCCGCCCGGCCCAATGAAGGAACCTTGGCCCAGCGCTGGGGGCTATAAATACCCTCTGTTTCCAGAGGGTCAGGTATTGATCATTCTAACCTCAACTCACTATTATATGCTCGTACTCCTACTTACTTTAGCATCGGAGTGCCTTGCAGGTACCTCCCCCACCTCGTTCAAAAAAGCTTTATGCTCGGAGCCAGCCGTGACGGTCCATTTCTGATCAGGTCAGATCAGATCTAAATAGTAACATCAATGGCGCGACCGATTGAAGTTGTGAAAGACATCAACGACTCAAACATTTAATTTTGCTGACATGTCAATCTATCATAATTTTACACTATTTTTTATTTATTTGATTTATTAATTTATTTTATTTATATTTGAATTTTATTTATATTTGAATTCCAATTCCAATGTTTCATTCACGGTTAATTTATTTATATTTGAATTTCAATGTTTTTTTTTTACAGAATTTGAATTCTAATGTTTGACTCACGGTTAATGAGGAAGGAATTGGAATGGCCAAATTAGATCTATTATAATTAAATGGAATATTATTCATTGCATGATTTAAAAAATACCCACTATTTATCATTACACAAGGAATATAATGGAATATTAATGAGAAAGGAATTGAAATGGCCAAATTAGATCTATTATAATTAAATGGATATTATTCATTGCATGATTTAAAAAATACCCACTATTTATCATTACACAAGGAATATAATGGAATATTAATGAGGAAGGAATTGGAATGGCCAAATTAGATCTATTATAATTAAATTGAATATTATTCATTGCATGATTTAAAAAATACCCACTATTTATCATTACACAAGGAATATAATGGAATATAATTAAATGGAATATTATTCATTACATGATTTAAAAATACCCACTATTTATCATTACACAAGGAATATCAATGGAATATAATTAAATGAAATATTATTCATTGCATGATTTAAAAATACCCACTATTTATCATTACATAAGGAATATCAATGGAATATAATTAAATGGAATATTATTCATTGCATGATTTAAAAATACCCACAGATTAGGAAATTGAAACCATTGAATTTTATACTTCCACAAGGAATATCAATGGCTTTCATTGGCAGGTACTGATTATACACTAATATGTTTTTAAGGGTTCAAGAGTAGCGGGTGTTGCTGAAGTTCACTACCAATTTCAGAAGAACCATAAACAAGACAATAATTATCTAAGATGTATAAGATGATAAAACCAACGTTGATATGCCATCATTAATATATGTATATTATTATTACTTTCATATTTTGTATGTCATATCAACATTGGTTTTGGCATAATATATTTTTCTACTGTAAATTATGTTGGCCTATGTTTTAATGGAATTTATTTTACACCAAATTCTAAGTTCTTTTGAATGTAGCATTGCCTCTAGCAAACACACTACTCTAAGTTTCGTTCAATTAACATATTTACAATCTTTTTTAAATAGAATTTCTCTTCTCCTAAAGAGAAGATAATAATCTACAAGTTGGTGTTGATGTGCCTTCAAAATTCTAATTTATTTTGAATCGAAATTATAATTCTCATTTGTCGTGAAATTTGAATAAATTTTTTATTTTCAATTGATATTTTTTTATTTTTAATTGCTATAATTTTAGAAACAAATATTACAATTTTTAATAAAATATTTATGATTTATTTTTTTAAAGTACGACTAATTAATATTTTTTTATACAATATTAAAAACAAATATTACAATTTTTTAATCAAATATTGGAGTACCATTTAATTCGATACTTTACCAATATATCTTTTGAATGGAGACATTATTATCATTTATTTTTATTATACTTATATGGAAATTATTTTGAATGGTGACATAAATATATTTAATTTTTATATATGATTTGATTCCATAAAATATTATGATCAATAAAATTTGAATAAATTTGAATTCTCTTTTAATATTATAGGTTTGATACTGTTTCATATTATAGGAATATTATATACATTAGAATATATAAAGATATGAAAAAAATTAAATCAAAACTTTACAAATATATCTTTTGAATGGATGTATTAATATTATTTATTTTTATTATATATAGAAAATATTTTGAATGGTCACATTAATACATTTTATTTTTATGCATGATTTGATTTCAAAAATTTATGATCAATAAATTTTGAATGGAATTATAATTTAACCAATAAAATTTCCTACCGACTTCTAAATATATTTGTGTATATTTTTTGAAATGTTACATTTATATTCTTGAAAAAAATAACGTAGTTTAAAGGATGTATTGTTAACTATAAATATATTGTTAATAAAATTAACAAAAAAAGTATATTATAAATATATAAAAGATAAAGTAAATAAGAACTCTAATGTTTATTATAAATTGTTCTCTAATTGTATCAATACTCTAATGTTTATAAAATGTTTTTATAAATTTATTCATGTTTATAAATATTATAATTTATTCATGTTTATAAATAAGACACTTATAAACGAGAAAAAGTCTACATAATATAATTAATTTTACAAACTAAAAATAAATTATAATAATTTTTATAAACATGAATAAATTATAAATATTTTTATAAACCGGAAAAATTCAAGTATTGATACAATTATATTTATAAAAGAGTATAAGTTTCATATATTTTTATAAATAGACACACGCGTTCATTTTTATAAACGAGAATAATTTAAAATTATTTTTATAAATGAGAAATTCAAATTTGATAAATGATTATATATTGTAATTATATTAATATTAACCAACTGAGTACATGAAATAAATTCACGGGTAGAATAAATGTATCTATGACATACCAGATAATTGAAGTTAAAGAATTGAATGTACTATTTTAAATGACAATTAAGTTATATTTTTAAATACAAATTAGAAAATAAATTCATCTAAAATAAATTTCATTCATTAAATAAATATAGAAAATAATATACAATAGTTTTATCTAGAAATTTTATTTATTTTTTATGTTCTTTTTAAAAATAATTGTAATTTAATGAGAAATTGTTATACATTATAGGTTGTAAAAAAATATGTAAATATGATATAATATAAAAGTTTTAAAACTGAAATTTGACGGGAGATGTCATACATTTTTAATTTGAAAAAATGGATTAATATATAAAATATGTTTAATAAAATTTTAAAATTAATTCATTTGGATTCAACTGAAGTTCGTTAACTCACGTAGATGTGAGCACATATAATATAAAAGTATAAATTTGACGGGATTTTCATATATTTTAGGTTTGGAAAAATGAGTTGATATCTAAAATAGATTTAATAAATTTTTAGAACTAATTCATTTGGATTCAACTGGGTTTGTTAAATCATCTTAATTCACGGGTAGATGAGAACGCATCTATGAGATACTGACTATAGATTGTTAATTTTAATATTCATCTTTTAAATCTTATAAAATTGAAGTTAGTGAATAGTCTATATCATTTATTATAAATACATATTAATGCTTAAAAAACAAGTGCATATTATTAGTCTATATTTATTAGTCATGTCTGTAAAGAACATAGATAACATCTTTTACATCCCTCGAATGTCTATGTCATATTTTGAGTCACCGTGACCATTTAAGTTGATTAGGAGAAAATTCTCAATTATTGTCTCTAACACAATGACAATTAATAAATCCCAAGGCCAATCACTTGATACCATTGGATTGTATTTGCCTACTCCTGTTTTTAGTAATGGACAATTGTTAGTAATGGACAATTGTGTGTAGCCATTTCAAGAGTTACAAGCAAAAGTTGTCTTAAAATCTTAATACATGATAATGAGAATGTATCATCTTCTATCACTACAAATGTTGTATACAATGAAGTTTTTCAATTGCTTTGTTAATGGGTAAGTACACGACAACATAAATGTTTTTGTTTATAAATTATTTGCATATTTGGTGTCTGATTTTTGCACAAATTATCATGCAGACTAATGAGTTGAAAACATCAATGGAAAGCAGGTTGCTTCATATCTAAAGTTCAAATACGATATTGTTATCATTAATGTTATCGATGGAAAGCAAATTAATTTGATACACTAATTTTTTTTCTAATTGATTGAACTTTGGTTAAATCATTTTAATATTTTAAATTTGAATAATATATACGAATGATCTATTACAATTCAAAGTTAGTTCTATATTATATGAAATTCGGACAGGACCCATATGATACCACGGATTTTTTAATAGTTGTATATCTAAAATCAAAACCATTGAACGAGCCCGCTCTCCTTAAAACAAAATTACAAAAACGCCTAAGGACATATGAAAACAAAACCACTGCTCTTATTCCATCTGAGTTGTGCACAGACCCGCCGCCATCTTACACGTACTCCAATCCTCCGCTTTGCATGCAGATCCGCAGCGACGCCGCCACGCTCATTGCAATTGTTTGAGTTAAGAAGGTATTCGCAATGTATATCGTAGGTTCTCGATGGTACTGTACTAATTCCTTCTGCTTTACACACAGATCCGCAACCACCTTATATGGACTCCAATCCTTCCGCTTTGCCTGCAGATCCACGGCGACGCCGCCATGCTCACCGCATTTGTTTGAGTTAAGAAGGTATTCACAATGTATATCGTAAGTTCTCGATGGTACTGTACTAATTCATTCTACTTTACGCACAGATCCGTAGCCATCTTACACGAACTCTAATCCTTGCGCTTTGCGTGCAGATCCGCGGCGACGCCGCCAGGCTCACCGCATTTGTTTGAGTTAAGAAGGTATTCACAATGTATATTGTAAGTTCTCGATGGTACAGTACTAATTCCTTCTGCTTTACGCACAGATCCGCAGCCACCTTATATGGACTCCAATCCTTCCGCTTTGTGTGCAGATCTGCCATGACGCCGCTAAAATCGCTGCTCTTGATTTGTCAAGCGTTGGATTGTATTTACCTACTCCTGTGTTTAGTCATGGTCAATTATATGTTGTAATTTCAAGAGTTAAGAGCAAAAGTGGGCTAAAAATCCTAATTCATGACAAGGAGAATGTACCGTGTTCTACTACTACTAATGTTGTGTACAAGGAAGTCTTTCAAGCACTTTGATAGTTGGTAAACTTTACATCTTATATTTTACGATTCAAATTAAAAATCTATTTTGAATTAAAATATATAGTATGTACATTTTCCATGTATTTCAAGAAGTATATAATTTTTCCTATTTGTTCATGCAGACGTGATTTGTTGATAGGACCGACGTTTGCTACAAATATGGAGTTAAATGCCAACATGGTTTACATGAGACATATACTCAACTGAAAACATGGTAACATACTTAATAATTTAATAATCTATAAATGTAATGTGAATTCAGACGAGACCCGTGCGATAGCACGGGTTTGTTACTAGTTTTAGTCAAAAAAATATATATATAATGCAAGAATAGGGGAATAAATGTTGAAAAATGATTGATTGATTTTAGATTTGATGAGTTTAGTTGTTTTTTAGAAAATTAAAAAAAAAAAAAGGAAAAAAAAGAAAGAGAGATAGTAATTTCTAATTAAAGAGAGACATAAAGTCACGGTAATCACCGAAACTCAACTCTATAATACTAGTATTTATGGATGATACATGGTGGAAAAAAAAGAGCGCGTAAAATCATAACTACATATCCTTAGAACTTTTTTTTTTTTGTTTTTTTACTGTAAATTGATGTTTGATTTTTACTATAATTAAAAATTAAATGAAAAGAGAAAAATCCTTTTTTGTCTTTTTTTAATTAAATGCATATAAAAAATGTGCATACTTCTTTTTTGGTTTAATTGAATATTGATAAAGGTTAATAACAATGGTTTACTTTGAAAAATGTTTTATTTTTAAATGGTGAAAAATGCAATATTAATGAATAAATCATTTATTTAATCCTTATTTTATCATTTAATTAATTAACACCATTTAGTAATTGATTTTACCTGATCAGACTTGGACCGTCACGACTAGCTCGGGCATAATTTGAGTGAGATGGGGGGTACCTGCAAGACACTCCGATGCTAAAATGAGTGACGGAATGAGCAGGTGAAAAATGTATAAGTGTGTAATAGATGAATACCTGACCCTCTGGAAACAGAGAGTATTTATAGCCCCCAGCGCTGGGCCAAGGTCCCCTCACTGGGCTGACCAGAACTGGCCTAATGAAGGAACTGCCAGGTTCTATGTGTGTAGTGGGGCCCTGCACGTGGTCCCCTGCACGTGGTCCCCTTCCTGGTGGTGCTCTGCGAAGAATAAGGAGGGACGAAGACGCGATCTTTTCGAAGTTTAGAGAACTTGATAACGGTCAGAATGGACAGAGTCTGCCCTACGGGGAGAGTGCTCGAGCAGGACTCGAGCTGGAGTTCCCTTGGTCGGGGACAGTATATGTCGCGGGCGATGGCGGGCATCGTGACTACAGCCTGTGGTCGGGCACGTCGGCAATGATTCGCGGGTGCGCCTTTCTCGAGGAGTCTGCTTGGATTGGGCATTTATCTGCGCTTTGGGCCAGGGTGGGCCCAGTCCAGAACAGGAGCCCCCCAAGTCGTTGCTCCTGGGGCAGGAGTTATGACTTGACTCCAGCTCGCCTCTACCACGGGGATCTGATGCCCGGACCAAGATTTTTCTTTTTTGATGCGTGCTCGAGGAGTTCCTCGCGGGCTGCGTTCGTAGCGTAATCCTCGTCGACACGTACTCGGGGAATTCCTCGCGGGTTGCGTTCGTAGCATAATCCTCGTCGACGCGTGCTCGGGGAATTCCTCGTGGGCTGTGTTTGTTAGATACACGAGGCAGTCCTTGGGAATCGTGACGCCACCCTAACGATAATAGGGTCATCATTGCCTAGGGAAATAGATGTCGAGGAGGGGAAGTTCGTGGCTCCCCGGGGCGACATTTCGTATTCCACGTCATCCCTATAAATAGGATCCTTGGGTCCCATAATTTGTTTTTCTTCTTCGCGCTTCTCCTTCTTCCTCTGCTTTCGCCGCCGTTGTTTTCTGCAACACCGTGAGATTGCCGCACCATCCTCCGTTGATTACTCTCATCGCTGCCGTACATTCTTCTTTTCTTCCAAGTAAGTGTTGATTCCTCCTGTTTCTCTTTGTTGTAGGTAGTTTTGGTGTTATTTGGATGTTAGAAACTCGTATTTGGGAGTAGTGCCCGGTAGATTCATGATTGTGCCCGGTAAATCCATAGTTTTAGGTACGTGACTCACAATGCTGCCCGTGACCTTCACAGTTTTAGGCGCGTAATCTATGATACTGCCCGTGACATTTATAGTTCTAGGCATATGATCTATGATATTACCCGTCACATTCATGGTTTTGGTCGGCGCACCCATGGCTGGCCGGGATGTTGACCCTTTAGGAAGTATGTAAGACAACTCGCCGTAGCATCTTAGTGTCGGGCAGGGGTGTTCATCCATGTTTATCGCCTGGGGTGCTCATGCTATTCTTTTGTTGTTCCCGACGCCTGGTCGAGCTGGGGTGTCCGTGTTCAGCTTGTCGCGCGCTACTTCCCGTCACTGTGGCGAGCATGCGGATTTGCTCTCGAATTTCACCAGTTTCCTGTGCTTTGCAGGTAAATGGCCGGCGAACCGGAATCTTCGAGGCAAAATGAAGTCGAGGACCAAAGTACCAAAGAGAACGTGACTTTAGTTGATACCGTTGATGACCCCTCGTTGGATTGGGTGGTCGCCGAGCCCCGAGGGATTGCCTCGGCGTACTGTCGGCGTAGTCGGCACGCATATACTATCGTCAAACACGGCGGTAGTCAGCCAGGTTTCCAGAAGAATTTTGTTGTGATGAGGTCGTCCATCGATGCACGAATCTGCTCGGAGTTTACCGAGTATGGGTTTCCAATGTACGAGATCGTGTTTAGGGATCTCGGTCTTAAGCTCCCTTTCAGTGATTTCCAAACCGGGGTGTTCTGCCATCTGAACTTGGCCCCCTCGCAGCTTCATCCTAATTCGATCGCCTTCCTTCGGGCGTTCGAGCTGACATTCCGTTTCTTGAGGATCGGGGCGACCATTCCCCTTTTCTTCAGGGTGTTTCACCTGCATCGTCAGTCTCGAGGAGGCAGGCATAGCTGGGTTTCTCTGAAACGATCGAAGAGGCTGTTCAGGATGTATATGGATTCGGTCCGGGGCTTCAAGGACAAGTGGTATGTTCTGCAGCCGGTCACCCAGACTGCCTTGGATTCCATGTACAAAGCGGAGACCGTGGTAGTCGATGAGGACGGGAAGCCCCTCATGGACGTCGGGGGTCGTCCGGCAGTGGGGCGCGTATCCAAGTTCCCGTTACATTGGTGCTCAAGCCATTACGAGCATGGCACCGGGTATTATCATACGCCCGCGGGAAGCATGAGGCTCGAGGATGAAGAAGCCTATGGTATCCTTTGCAAGTATGTCGACAGCTTCTTCCCTGCCCGGTGGGTTACGAGGGAAGGGGAATATATTCTTGACGAGGATGGGTACCCGACATTCGAGGCCCGTCCCATCGACACCAAAGCACTCGTCGAGTGCCAATCTTACGGGCAGGCCGTAGATTTACTAGGTTTCTTGCTTTTGCTTTGTTTTATTCCATTTTCGTTGTTTTTGCTTGCTCGCAACTAACTCGAGTTTTGCTCTTCTCTGCAGGCGACATGGATGAACGAAGGGAGAGGCTATTGAAATTGACTCAGGACAAGAGAGTAAACAAAAGGCTGGTGCGAGCTCCGCAAGCAACGAGGATGGGCCCACCGACCAGTTCGGGTGATGCCTCTAGCGGGTCCCCGGGCTCCCCTGACGCTGAGCAGCCCACTGAGCTGGTTACGAGAAAGAGAAGTCAGGCAGATAATAGGTCGGAGGTTGGTGACGAGTCTGTGGTTGCGAGGGCCTTCGATTTACCCCCCTGTTTCAAAGAGAAAGATTTCTTCGAGGGGTTTCCTTTGACTGTGAGCAACGATGAGGCCGAGACTATCAGACGGCTCAACAAAGAAAGCCGGAGGAAACACCTGGCCGCCAGTATGGTCGGGATGGTGAAGATGGTCGAGATGGTCGTTGTCCTTGCCGAGGATGGGTCGGAATCCTCGGATCGCGTCAGGGAATTAGAGTCGGAGAAAGCTGCCCTCACTGCCAGTTCTCATAAGTTAAAGGCGGCCCTCGAGCGGTTTAAGGAAATGTTTCGCGAACAAGCCGACCTGCTGGCGGGGGAGAAGGAAAACTCCTGGAAGATTGCTGAGGAGAGGGATTGTTTTCGACTGGACAAGGAATGCTTGGAGGCCGACAACGAACATTTGTCTAAGGAAGTCGAGGAGCTGAAAGCTGTTATGCTTCCTGCTGAAGATGAGTCAGAGGAGACATCCACTTTGCGGACCCGTTCGGATCTGGTCGCGCGCATCCACCTCCTTGAGACAAACTGTGTTAGCGCTTTAGCGGATGGTTTTGAGGCCGCGGTCAACCAGCTCGCCATACTGAATCCGGGCATGAATACCGAGGGAGTGGGTTTCATGTCCCAGATTATCGATGGCCAGGTTGTGCCTCCTCCTGAGTCTCCTGTGGTGGATGCTGGTAGTCTCGGGAATGTTTAGCGTGGAAATTCTGGTCGGGCCTGCGTGCCCGCTTATTTGATTTATTTTGGGGCCTGCGTGCCCGTGCTCATTTTTGGGGACCGCGTGCCCGTGCTTATTTCTTTTGGCCGTTGTGCCATAACTTGTAACCCCGAACATCGCTGGCCTTTTTGGTCGGTTCATTTTTATTCGTTTTGTGTATGAACTTTTCAATGGATGTTTAACTTCAAACTTGCTCGTTCTAAGTTTTTATATTGTGACGAAATTTGTCTAAGTTATGTCCTCGAGTGGAGATCCTTTCGACCCATTTGGTGGTCCGACGTACTTCAAAATGCGTCGGTCGTGCAGAGTGAAACCCGCCTGTCGGGTGTATGACCCAGATCGAGGTCGTATGCCCGTGGAGTGAACTGCCCATCGCGAGCTGGGTGTTCTGCCATGTGGGTACTTCGACAGTGGAGCTCGATTGAGGTGTCCCTGTCGGGTATCGTCGTTCGTCCTCATTTGGCTGAACGGTGTTATGTCGTTTGGGCGTAGATTGGGCCCGTACCTTGGCCTATCTACGTGGTCGAGACATTTCTCTCTGTTGACTAGATGTGGATGTTCGACGGCGAGCGTCCTTAGTGTTTAAGGGTTTTTAGATATAGTACTGCTTTAGTTTAGCAGCGTTCCAGGGTTATGGTAATGGTTCTCCGTCTAGCTACTCGAGGTAGTATGCCCCGGTGCCTGTGGTGCCGTGGACGCGATAGGGCCCTTCCCAGTTCACGGCCAGTTTGCCTTCGCGGGAGTCTTTCTGGTTTCTTCGTAATACCAGGTTGCCGATCTTGAACTCGTGTTTGATGACCTTATCGTTGTGACGCAGGGCCACACTTGTTTCAGAGTGGCCTCGCGCAGGGCTGCCCCTGATCGAATTTCCTCGACCAAGTCGAGTTCGTCCCTAAGTGCTTCGTCCCCCGATATTATGGTAATGCAGCATAGCCTCGAACCCGTCTATGTGGTGGACTGGGTCCGCGACTCTGTCGTATTCTTTCAGATGTGGAGGCTTCTCCATGCCCGGGGAATGGGCGCCTCCATAATGGCTTGTGACAGGGGACCGCGGGGGTCGTCCTCGTCACTTTGCTCTGGGGACAGGGATGGGGACCTGAGATATTGTCGTGCCCGACGATCCTGGTCGTGCTGGGTGCCCCTCGAGCGGGATGTTCGTTGGTCCATTCTCTCGTGCCTGTCTCTAGAGTGTCTTCTTTCCTGCCGTATGGGGCCATGGTTACGCCCTCCGGCTTCAATGACGGGTTGCCTCTCCAAGGGGGGTCGTCTCCCCGACGGTCGGGGCGACGGGCTTCGGGAGGTGTCTCTGTATTGTCTCCGCGGGGGAGACGGGAAATGTACCTCTGTTGCTCGAGGAGGTGGGGTTTGAGGCCTCCTGTGTCTCCTTGCGGGTCTTCTATCGTCTTCTAGCGCCCTCAATCTTTCCCCCTGGGCAAAGATGAGGTAGTTGGTTTGATTGATCGCCGCAAATAGCACGGGTTGTGGCATCTGCCCCGGCGGGGACAGGGACTTCCTGAAATTGGGCGGCTAGATAGTTTGGGGGAGCCGCATTGTCTTCTTCGAGCGGCGGAGGGACTGAAGAAGATGAGGCAGTAGCTCCGTCGCAGTGGACTGAGGACCCGGGGATGGTACTTATAACACCCCTTCTAAAATACCCCGAATAATATTAATTATATCAATGATTAAAGACATACTCCATCAGAGTTAACACGGAACAAGGGATGTCACAATTATGAAATAAATAAAACTTCCAATAAAATAGTAGTCATGCTACACTGAGGGTCATTATTCAAATAATTCAATCAAATTAAGACCATGTCTTACACAGCGGAAAAATACCATAACCAAAACGGAATAAACCAAAACATAATTATTCCCAATGAAATTCAAAGAAACAATTGAATAATAACTAATTCCTCAACTAAATGTTCTCCAGTGTTACAACCTATCAGAGCACGACACTGACACGCGGACTAAAAGTAACATAGCTCTAGAGCCATCATCACCAACTCCTGAGCTGCTAACTTTAATCTGAAATTGTTAAAGTAAGGGTGAGATTTCTCATAATTAACATGCATTATAAGCTTCTCAATCAACATTATATCACAAACATATTATTTCACCCATTTTAGCATAAATTCAGATTCAACACGCAGTTCCAATCATACAAGTCATTATGCACAAATCAATAATCAACCAAAGAATTGTAACACTGGAAGACATCCTAACATGTTACAATTCCATGCAAACACAGATGCAGACACAATGCATGTGGTACCAACACGTGACCAAGTCACCCAACACTGATCCATCATCAACCGGATACAGCAACCATCGATTCGTCCATAAACACCCGGACACGAATCCAGCCTAACCACCCATCATCACCCGGGTATCGGTTAACGGTAATACAAGTCAAATTCCACACAATGGGAATTAACTTCACCAAAACAATGCATATGCACGCACATCACTAGTATGCAACATCAAATCAGTCTATGAACTACATCAATTTATCATAACTGAACCAAAACCAAAAACATGATATCTCAATGATCATGCACACCATCATTAGCAACATAAACATGCCTTTCATTCACATAATACTAATACATCCATCCATCACAGGTTCACTGCTACATACACACCCATGTGCGTTAGCCAATAATCACTTATTCTGGGATTTGACTCATTTTCAAAATAATTTCAGGTTTTAGGAAATCTTTTCATTTTATAAAATAGAGCATTAAATTTAAGAAATAACGTCCAAAACGGCACTCAAAACGGACTTACGGTTTGAAAGTTATGAATTTTCAAAGTTTAATATTTTTCAAAAGTTACAGCAGAACCCGGTTCCTACATATGCAGGAACCGGTTCCTGCGAAGTTCAAAAATCACGCTTCTGGAAAAATGTATGGGAACCCGGTTCCTACCTATACAGGAACCGGTTTCTACGTGCATCTTTGCCAGTTTTTATAAATTCACACAGTGGAACCCGGTTCCTCCCCACTGGGAACCGGTTCCCACGACCTGCAGAGTCAAATTCTGCACTTTTGACAGCATTTATTCATTCTAAACCAATTCCAAACATACCCATACGAATTGCAACATGAGAAACACCAAAACACATCCATTTTGCACCATTATAACATCAAACAACATTATTTCATCATCCCTTTTTATCATCTGACACCCTAATGGTTTTCAACCTACAATTCGACGCAATAGGGACAATTCTACGGAACCCTAGAATTCCAAATCGGGATTCCCTAACATACTATGATCCATACTATTGAATATCTAAACCAATAATACGAATTAACTAATCGAAATCACCCCTTACCTTGTGGGTTCTTCGAATTCTGACGCTTCCGGTTTTCTCCTTCTTTTTCCTCTTCTCAAATGCACGTATGATGAATATTTCAAAATAACTCTCTTTCTCTTCTTTTTCCTTTTAATACTCCTTTTATTATTCCAATAAAATAATTAAATTAGTAATTAGTAAGAGTAGAGTATTTTACCCCCCACACCCTCTAATCACTCTTCACACCACCAATACTTCTTTCCTTTAATTAATTAAATTAATTCCAATAATCCAAAAATACCAATAATTAAATTTCCAATTAAATTAATAAT
Source organism: Vicia faba (assembly GCA_948472305.1). Lineage (NCBI taxonomy): Eukaryota > Viridiplantae > Streptophyta > Magnoliopsida > Fabales > Fabaceae > Vicia > Vicia faba. The sequence goes on along the minus strand of OX451738.1, from coordinate 1,446,002,116 downwards.
TAAAAATTCTAATTATTTAATAATCGGATTATTTGGGGTGTCACAACTCTCCCCAACTAAAAGAGTTTTCGTCCTCGAAAACATACCTTAGACGAACAGTTCGGGATACGAGTCCTTCATCTGACTCTCCAGCTCCCAAGTGACATTTCCATCTGCTGGTCCTCCCCAAGCCACTCTTACCAACGCGATCTCCTTGCCTCGCAACTGTTTCAACTTCCGATCCTCAATTCTCGCAGGTACCGCTTCCACAGTCAAATTCTCTCGTACCTGTATATCGTCTACCCGAATCTCATGAGACGGATCAGCAATGTACTTCCTTAGCTGAGATACATGAAAAACATCATGCAAATTTGCAAGTGACGGCGGCAAAGCAATCTGATAAGAAACTTTCCCAACTCTCTTGGTAATCTGAAACGGACCAATAAAACGTGGAGTCAACTTCTTTGACTTTAAAGCTCGACCAATACCAGTCATCGGAGTAACTCGCATAAAAACATGTTATCCTTCGCTAAACTCAAGATCTTTCCTCCTCTTATCGTGATAACTTTTCTGACGACTCTGAGAAGTCCTCATCTTCTCCTGAATCATCTTAATCTTTTCCGAAGTCTGTTGGACAATTTCCGGTCCAATCACAGCACTCTCTCCAGATTCATACCAACACAACGGTGTCCGACACCTCCTACCATACAATGCCTCAAACGGAGCCATACCAATGCTCGAATGAAAACTATTGTTGTAGGTAAACTCAATCAATGCTAGATAACTATCCCAAGCTCCACCTTTCTCCAACACACAAGCTCTTAACAAATCTTCCAACGACTGAATCATTCTCTCCGTCTGACCATCTGTCTGTGGATGATAAGCGGAACTCAAACGTAACTTAGTACCCAAAGCTTCTTGCAATCCCGTCCAGAATTTAGATGTAAACCTCGGATCTTGATCCGACATAATACTAGAAGGAATATAGTGCAAACTCACAATCTTCTCAACATACAATTCTGCCAACCTTTCCATCGGATAATCCATTCTTATCGGAATAAAGTGAGCAGATTTCGTCAACCGATCAACAATAACCCAGATAGAATCACAATTCTTCGATGTCCTTGGCAAACCAGACACAAAATCCATAGAGATTCCATCCCATTTCCATTCCGGAACAAACAACGGTTTCATCAATCCTGACGGTTTCTGATGCTCAATCTTCGACTTTGACAAACCAAACAAGCATACACAAACTCAACAATTTCCTTTTTCATTCCCGGCCACCAAAACAACTTCTTCAAATCATGGTACATTTTAGTAGCACCAGGATGAATACTCAATCCACTACGATGTCCTTCTTCCAAAATACTCTTCCTAATCTCTGCAACATCCGGAACACACACCCTATTACCAAATCTCATAACACCATTCTCATCAATCCGGAACTCGCCTCCTTGACCTTGGTTGATCAATGTCAATTTATCAACTAACCCAACATCGGACTTCTGTCCATTCCGAATTTCTTCCAGAATACCACTAGTCAGTTTCAACATACCCAATTTCACACTATTCAGAGTAGTTTCACATACCAAACTTAAATCTCTGAACTGCTCAACCAAATCTAACTCACGGACCATTAACATCGACATATGCAAGGACTTCCTACTCAAGGCATCCGCAACAATGTTTGCCTTACCAGGATGGTAATTCAAACCGAAATCATAATCCTTTAGAAATTCTAACCATCTCCTCTGCCTCATATTCAACTCTTTCTGATCAAAGAGATACCTCAGACTTTTGTGATCACTGAACACCTCAAACCGAGAACCATATAAATAATGCCTCCACAACTTCAAAACAAACACAACAGCTGCCAACTCCAAATCATGAGTCGGATAATTCCTTTCATGTACTTTCAATTGTCTCGAAGCATAAGCCACCACCTGCTTATCTTGCATCAACACACCACCTAATCCCATTAATGATGCGTCACAATACACACCAAAAGACTTAGTCGGATTTGGCAAAATCAAGATCGGAGCACTTGTCAACCTCCTCTTCAGCTCTTGAAATCCTTTCTCACATTCAACATCCCAAACAAACATATGACCCTTCCTGGTCAACTTAGTCAACGGTAGCGCTAATTTGGAAAATCCTTCTATAAACTTCCTGTAATAACCTGCAAGACCCAGAAAACTACGGATCTCAGAAGCATTCTTCGGCGCTTCCCACTGAGATACTGCTTCTACCTTCGTAGGATCCACAGCAATTCCATTCTTGGAAATTACATGGCCAAGAAAACTTACTTCACTTAACCAGAATTCACACTTGGACAACTTCACATAAAGCTTCTTCTCTTTCAACAATTCCAACACAACTCTGAGATGTTCTGCATGCTCTTCATCGCTCTTCAAATAAATTAGAATATCATCAATGAACACCACCACAAACTTATCAAGATACGGATGAAATATCCTGTTCATATACTCCATGAAAACACCAGGTGCATTAGTAACTCCAAACAGCATAACAGAATACTCGTAATGTCCATACCTCGTTCTAAATTCAGTTTTCTGAATATCTTCCGACTTCACACGAATCTGATGATATCCAGATCTCAGATCAATCTTACTAAATACACAAGCTCCAACTAGTTGATCCATCAAATCATCGATCCTCGGCAAAGGATACCGATTCTTGATTGTAACTTTATTCAGCTGTCTGTAATCAACACATAATCTCATTGAACCTTCTTTCTTCTTAACCAACAACACCGGAGCACCCCACGGAGAAACACTTGGACGAATAAACTTCTTCTCAAGTAACTCCTCCAACTGTTTCTTTAACTCCGCTAATTCAGATGCCGACATACGGTAAGGCACCATCGACACTGGACTAGTTCCAGGAATCAAATCTATAGTAAATTCTACCTCCCTCTCAGGTGATAATTCACTAACGTCTTCCGGAAACACCTCTGGAAATTCATTCACCACTGGCAATCCATCACTCTTTGCTTTTCCCTCCGCTTCTATTGCAGAATACAACATAAACACCACAACACCATCTTTCACAGCTAGGTTCATCTGTTTAACCGACATAGTCACATCTTCGACACCAACCTCTTCAGAAAAAATAACCGTCTTTGCAAAACAGTTGATATGAACCTGGTTGAATTCCAACCAGTTCATTCCAAGGATGATATCAAGTTGTTCTAACGGTAGGCACACTAAATCCATACCGAAACCCCTACCAAAAATCACAATAGGACAATTCCTACAAACATACGAAGTAGTCACTGAACCCGACGCAGAAGTATCAATAACCATACTTCCATCCATATTAGAAATTTCCAAATTCAATCTTTTAGCACAATCCAAAGCAATAAAAGAATGCGTAGCTCCAGTATCAATAATCGCAATCAAAGGTATGTCATTAATAAAACATGTACCTTTAATTAGCCGATCATCTGGCTTAGTCTCTGACCCAGACAATGCAAACACTTTACCACCAGCTTGCTCCTTCTTGGGTTTTGTACACTGAGGATGAGTATGACCTTCTTCACCACAGTTGTAACAAGTCACCACTCTTACTCTGCAATCATTGGCCACATGGCCGAGTTTCCCACACTTGAAACACTTCTTATCATTACTTTTGCAATCCACCATACGATGTCCTGTCTCACCACACTTGTAGCACTTAATGGAAGAACTAGAATCTCCTCCACCAAACTTCTTCCAACCACCGGGTCTCTGATTACTTCTATCATAAGGCTTACCACGATCCATCTGTTGCTCACCCTTCCTATCAACATACCCTCGAGCATTCGACTTAGTGCTAGCAAGATCCTCCTCTAAAATCCTACTACAGTCAACCAGATCAGGAAATCTTCAGATACGCTGATACCGAATACCCTGCTTAATCTCATCACGAAGACCATTCTCAAACTTGATACATTTGGAAAATTCTCCATCTGCATCGTTAGTATAATGAGCATAATACTTCGCTAACTTAGTAAACTTCGAAGCATACTCACTGACAGTCTTGTTACCCTGCTTGAGTTCCAGAAACTCAATCTCCTTCTTTCCTCTGATGTCCTCGGGAAGGTACCTCCTCAGAAAAGCCCTCCTGAACACAACCCAAGTCAATGCAATACCATCTTCTTCCATTTCAGTTCTGGTAGCAACCCACCAGTCATCGGCTTCCTCTGCTAACATGTGAGTTCCGTATCTCACCTTCAGCCCTTCAGCACAGTCAATTACTCTGAAGATCCTCTCGATCTCCTTCAACCACTTCTGAGCACCTTCGGGATCATGTGCACCCTTGAACAACGGAGGATTATTCCTCTGAAAATTCCCCAATTGTCGGTCAGCACCAATCACAGCTCCCTGTTGGTTCCCTCCGAGTACTCCAGCCAACATTCCCAATGCTTCAGCAATAGCATCGTCGTTTCTTCCGTTACCTCTTCCGGCCATTGTTCTGTAACATTACAAAACAACCTCAACAGCACACAAGTATCGACAGTGTCATCTTACACTAGTCGCATACAAAAGGGATAATGACACAAGACAAGACCGACTATGCTCTGATACCACTATTGTAATACCCCTTCTAAAATACCCCGAATAATATTAATTATATCAATGATTAAAGACATATTCCATCAGAGTTAACACGGAACAAGGGATGTCACAATTATGAAATAAATAAAACTTCCAATAAAATAGTAGTTATGCTACACTGAGGGTCATTATTCAAATAATTCAATCAAATTAAGACCATGTCTTACACAACAGAAAAATACCATAACCAAAACGGAATAAACCAAAACATAATTATTCCCAATGAAATTCAAAGAAACAATTGAATAATAACTAATTCCTCAACTAAATGTTCCCCAGTGTTACAACCTATCAGAGCACGACACTGACACGCGGACTTAAAGTAACATAGCTCTAGAGCCATCATCACCAACTCCTGAGCTGCTAACTTTAATCTGAAATTGTTAAAGTAAGGGTGAGATTTCTCATAATTAACATGCATTATAAGCTTCTCAATCAACATTATATCACAAGCATATTATTTCACCCATTTTAGCATAAATTCATATTCAACACGCAGTTCCAATCATACAAGTCATTATGCACAAATCAATAATCAACCAAAGAATTGTAACACTGGAAGACATCCTAACATGTTACAATTCCATGCAAACACAAATGCAGACACAATGCATGTGGTACCAACACGTGACCAAGTCACCCAACACTGATCCATCATCAACTGGATACAGCAACCATCGATTCGTCCATAAACACCCGGACACGAATCCAGCCTAACCACCCATCATCACCTGGGTATCGGTTAACGGCAATACAAGTCAAATTCCACACAATGGGAATTAACTTCACCAAAACAATGCATATGCACGCACATCACTAGCATGCAACATCAAATCAGTCTATGAACTACATCAATTTATCATAACTGAACCAAAACCAAAAACATGATATCTCAACGATCATGCAGACCATCATTAGCAACATAAACATGCCTTTCATTCACATAATACTAATACATCCATCCATCACAGGTTCACTGCTACATACACACCCATGTGCGTTAGCCAAAAATCACTTATTTCGGGATTTGACTCATTTTCAAAATAATTTCAGGTTTTAGGAAATATTTTCATTTTATAAAATAGAGCATTAAATTTAAGAAATAACGTCCAAAACGGCACTCAAAACGGACTTACGGTTTGAAAGTTATGAATTTTCAAAGTTTAATATTTTTCAAAAGTTACAGCAGAACCCGGTTCCTACATATGCAGGAACCGGTTCCTGCGAAGTTCAAAAATCACGCTTCTGGAAAAATGTATGGGAACCCGGTTCCTACCTATACAGGAACCGGTTCCTACGTGCATTTTTGCCAGTTTTTATAAATTCACACAGTGGAACCCGGTTCCTCCCCACTGGGAACCGGTTCCCACGACCTGCAGAGTCAAATTCTGCACTTTTGACAGCATTTATTCATTCTAAATCAATTCCAAACATACCTGTGATACGGTGGGAGAACTGACTAGTGTTTTGCGTTCGTATTCGCACTTGTGCGGTTGAGCAAGAGTCGCCACCGACTTTTTATTTTATCCTAAAGGAAAGGTTAAAAAAGCACAGCAAAAACCTTTTGAGATATTTCGTGGGTTCGGGGGGTAGATTATGAAAAGGGAAGGTATTAGCACCCTTTCCATCCATGGTTATCCATGGGCTCTTAGTTACTTGGTTTTTTAGATCACTTGCCTTGTTTTTCGATTGCTTTGAAAATGGTGTGTATGTGGGTGCTTTTGAAAATGTTTTTGAAGAAGATGCCTTGTCTTAGGCAACTAATGTATTTGACTCGTGATTGAGTGTTTTACAAAAGTGTGGATCTTTTCGAAAAAGATGTTTTCAAATGTTTTTGAGAGTTTGTTTGAAAGTGTTGTGGATTGTGGTTTTTGAAAAGAAGGCAAGTGTTTTTGCAAATTGATCTCAAGTAACTAAGAGTTTTGTCTACCCTATTGTACTCAAAGGTTTTTGTCATGTTTTAACCCCTTTTTAACAATTTTGTTCCACCATTGAAATTAATGGACAATCTTGCGTTTAGGAAGTTTATTCGGGACGGGCGCGGGTCATCGTATGGATCATGAATGCAATGGTGCCAAGTGTCTTTGGCAATTTGCTTTGAAGGGACTATGATCATTCCATTTAGGCAACACTTTGAGACTTATGATCATTTGATTTTGTTTTGCCAAAGATACTCGGCGTGCAAGCATGGCCCATTTTGGAAGGCAACATGTGGGATTACCCTAGAGGGTGCAAGTGTGATTGTGTATTGATTACATGTATTTGTCTTGTATTAGGTTATCTAGCGTTTGATTTTATGTACATGCAAACCCTAGGTCTAACCATGGTATAATTGGAAAACTGTAAATTGCGGAAATGTAAAATCTACGCTATTACAAAATAGTGTCCGGGAGTGGGGGTATAAATGTACGAATGGGGATGAGACTTATAGCATCCAATAAGTTACAACCAAATCGAATGTGCGATCAAATGTAAATATCGAATATACAAAAATAAGATAAACAAATGTGTAGGAGCAATATGAATGTGTAAGTGTAAGTGTGAGATGTATATGTATTGTGTGTAATTATTTACAGGTGCGACATGTGAAATTGAAGCGTATTAGGGTTTTTGACCTAGATATGTATTTTAACGAATCTTTGATTTGTATATTTAATTATGTAAAAAATGTTTTAACTTAAATGTTCAAGTTTTAATTAAGAAATGTATCTTTATTTGTTTATATACAAAAAGTATTTTAATCAAATGTTTGTGAATTTTAATATTAGAGAAATGTATTTTTATTATTATGTACAAAATGTATTTCTTTACTTAAAAGAATAAAAAGAAATATTTTCAATTTTTAATTATATGATAAAAAAAGTATTTTATGATTTTATATACAAATGTATTTTAATAAAAAAATGTTTTCAATTTTAGTTATATGATAAAAAAATGTATAATATGTACAAAATATATTTTAAATAAAAGAGTAAATAAATAAAAAGAAGCAAGTATTTTCAATTTTAATATATGAAAAAAATGTTAAGTTAGAAAAATATATGGTTTAGTATTAATGTTTTTTGTTAGAAAAGCAAGAACCTTAATGGGCTTTGGGCGAAATGGAACAGGCAAGGCCCGTTCGTTTGGGACGAATTTTAGGGTTGTTTGGCATTTTCATTTGGGAAGCAAGGTTTTAGGGTTTGAGCACGCCGTTCATGGAGTTTCGTTCACTCGTCTTCTATGCAAGCTTCTGGGCCATGCCTCTCTTCCTGAGCTACCCCGCTACCGCCTCTTCTCCTCTCATATGGATTAGACAGTCCTCAAATGATGGTTAGTGTACCGTTTCGAATTGGTTTAGGCGTTTTTTGTTTTAGATTCTTGCATGTCATGATTTATATGCTCTGATCTTCGTATTTGCTGTGTTTGTTTTAACAAGGTGATGAGAAGAAAGATGAGGAAGGAAATATACTACCTTGATGGGGAGGAGAGGACGAGGAAGCGCTGAGGAGGCTCAGTGGTGCAGAGGCCCGGTGATGGAGCTGGAATCTTGCTTGGGAAAATTTGGTACTTTTATCCTTTTGCCATTTTCTAGGGTTTTGATGATGATAGATTTGTACTGAGAAATCCTACCTTGAATTTGCCCTTTTCTTCTTCTTCTTTTCTATTGCGTGCTTGTTGCTTATGTTGGATGCTATGTATTTGAATGCCTATGATGTTAATAGCCTGAGGTTTGCATGTATACCTTCTTTGTCTTCTCGTGTTGCCTATGTGTTGATTGGAATATGATGCTTTGAGATGAACTTGCCCAGTGATGTTTGTACTGAGGGCCTAGGGTTGAGTTACCCTCGATTATTCGTATGCTTATGTTGCCTTTAAACCTTTGAATGCTTGCTTGTGTCGCCTTGTTCTGCTTCTTTTGACTTTGCCCCTTTGAACGATTTTGCCTATGATGAAGAAATTCTGAGGCTTAGAGGTTGGTTTGAATATTTGGATATGCTTGAGGGATCTGGATAATTTTGTTATGTTGGTGCCAGCAGGTTGGCTTAATGCAGGTTGATTTATGGTGGTTGATGCTGTTTTGATTCAGGACCTTGTTCTTTGGGTTTTGACAGTTGGTAATGGTAATTAGGCTTGACAGGCTTGTAGAGGCTTCAGGTCTGTTGAACTGTGTATTCTGTATATTTGTATGTTTGTAGGTTTGTATGGGTTTGAACTTGGTTCTGGTTCACAGTTTATGTGTTTGTAATGGCTTTTGCAGTTATGGTGAAGTTTTGACAGCAGGTAAGCTTGCAGTAGGTTATGTTATGCGTTTTGTTTATCAGGTTTTGGGTTAGGCTTGCATATCAGGTTTTTTGAAGGTTTGAAGGTAAAGGCCTGGTGTTTTGTTTGATGTAGTTTTTTGTGTCAAGGCATCAGGTATGAACTTGGCAGCAGGCCATGCTTGCCTTGTTTCAGGTTATGAGGTTTGGATGTTGAGGCAGGGTTGTGGTATTTTCAGGTTATCAGTTTGAAACTTGCTTGATGGGTTTTTTGGTAAAGCTTAGGCAAGTTTGTTTAGGCTTCAAAATGCTTAGCAGGTTTGATCTTCTTATTCTGGTAAGACTGATGCAAGTTTTTCATTTGAAGCTTAGAGGCTTCAGTTTGTATATTTTTTTCTCCTCTATCCTGCTTCTAGCCTAAAACCTGCATATGCTTACTTTATCTCTCTTCTCCTTACTCTATAGTACAGTTAAGAATTTTTAAATGTTTATTACTGTACTTTGTTATGAAGGGGCCCTTTGGGAAATGATGATTTAGAGATCTTGCTTGCATAACACATTTTTCTCTGCATCTTTATCCAGCTTTGACAGCTTGCTGCACTTTATCTTTTCTTTGATATCTTTTCCAAATCCTTTTTGACAGCTTTGGTACTTTGTGATATCTTCCATATCTTTCTTTGACAGCTTGGGTAGATTTTGCATTTTGACAGTAAATTGCCTTTTTGCTTTTGATAGAAAGTGGAATTGGATTTTCAGTTTGACTTGGATTTGAACTATGCAGTTTGAATTTTGGAATTTATGCATTTGACATTTGCATTCATGAATAAAATTCTTCCCTCTCTGTGAACCGGGAGAAATCCCGTGATTTGCAGAGAGGGTTAACTGATCCCAATCAGTGGCCCCTAATGATGAGCAAATTTTATCTGTCTTTAATTAATTCAACTGCTTTTGACTTTCTTCTTCTTTTTTTTGCAGATAAAAAATGGAGCACCGGAGCGGAGTGAAGAATGAAGAATTAGAAATAGGATAGAATTTTTTTATTTTCAATTTAATTTTTGTACACTATTATTATTTTAGATACTTTGTAATAAATACTCGTATCCAAATAACAACAATTGTAACAACTATTAAATATGAAATAAAAATTCCATTGACATTTAATTCTTTTCAATTCCTTTTCTTTATTTGCTTGTTATTTATAATTCCTTAAATTAAATAAAATGAAAGTTAAATTTCAAGTATTTAATTCTTAGAACCATAAATAATCAACTAAACCTTGTCGATCAAAATAAATGAACTGGTCGTCTCCATTATTCAAAGCAACGCACAGTCGAACACAAAAACTGATCAGATGCAATTCTTTCTTACTGATTCTTTGCCAAGCACTGCAATTCCACACTGTACACATCCTTTGACTGGCTCAAACAACATGAACTGAATTCAAACCACTGTCTCTTTTACTGATTAAATCAAAACAACGCTAATTCAATCCGAATCTCGGAATAACTTGCAAAGTGCTGTGGAATTTTAATTTTGCTGAGAATATGCCCGTAAAACCTTAATTCTTGATTAAATGCCAAATAATGCTCGCCTGATCAAAATTGAACCAAAAATCATCCAAAACCCTAAGCCAACTGTGAAACAATCCAGAGTCCTGAAAATCAGTAAAAACCCTAATTTTGCTTGACTGTCAAGAAAAGTCCGTTTGTCTGATTCTTGAGCCAGTTTGAAAAGTCAGGAAATGTCTGAAGCTGAGATTTCTTGGGGAAAAACGCGAGGGCAAATTTTGGGGTACAACAATACCCATACGAATTGCAACATGAGAAACACCAAAACACATCCATTTTGCACCATTATAACATCAAACAACATTATTTCATCATCCCTTTTTATCATCTGACACCCTAATGGTTTTCAACCACAAATTCGACGCAATAGGGACAATTCTACGGAACCCTAGAATTTCAAACCGGGATTCCCTAACATACTATGATCCATACTATTGAATATCTAAACCGATAATACGAATTAACTAATCGAAATCACCCATTACCTTGTGGGTTCTTCGAATTCTGACGCTTCCGGTTTTCTCCTTCTTTTTCCTCTTCTCAAATGCACGTATGATGAATATTCCAAAATAACTCTCTTTCTCTTCTTTTTCCTTTTAATACTCCTTTTATTATTCCAATAAAATAATTAAATTAGTAATTAGTAAGAGTAGAGTATTTTACCCCTCACACCCTCTAATCACTCTTCACACCACCAATACTTCTTTCCTTTAATTAATTAAATTAATTCCAATAATCCAAAAATACCAATAATTAAATTTCCAATTAAATTAATAATTAAAAATTCTAATTATTTAATAATCGGATTATTTGGGGTGTCACAGTACCTCCGGGGAGTGTGCTATGGCCGGAGTTATCAGCGTTGTCGGGAATTCCGTTTTTATCTGCGAGGTTGTTATTGACGTCGACGACGCGGACGTTCTGGTCGTCCCGAACTTGGTCAGCCATGACGGTATGAGGTGATTTTAAGCTTTGGTCTTCGAGATTTTGCAAGACGGGGAAGCTAGTTTCCCACAGACGGCGCCACTGATCTTACCTGATCAGACTTGGACCGTCACGACTGGCTCGGACAAAATTTAAGTGAGATGAGGGGGTACCTGCAAGACACTCTGATGCTGAAATAAGTGACAAAATGAGCAGGTGGAAAATGTATAAGTGCGTAATAGATTAATACCCGACCCTTTGGAAACAGAGGGTATTTATAGCCCCCAGCGTTGGGCCAAGGTCCCCTCACTGGGCTGACCAGAACTGGCCTAATGAAGGAACTGCCAGGTTCTACGTGTGTAGTGGGGCCCCGCACGTGGTCCCCTTCCTGGTGGTGCTCTGCGAAGAATAAGGAGGGACGAAGACACGGTCTTTCCGGAGTTTAGAGGACTTGATAACGGTTAGAATGGACAGAGTCTGTCCTACGGGGAGAGTGCTCGAGCAGGACTCGAGCTGGAGTTCCCTTGGTCGGGGACAGTATATGTCGCGGGCGATGGCGGGCATCGTGACTACAGCCTGTGGTCGGGCACGTCGGCGATGATTCGCGGGTGCGCCTTTCTCGAGGAGTCTGCTTTGATTGGGCCTTTATCTGCGCTTTGGACCAGAGTGGACTCAGTCCAGAACAGTAATTTTAAAAATGTGATTATTAAATACTAAATAAATAATATTAATTAAATAAAAATGAGAATAAGAAAGGTTAAAATGCAAATGAAGTGTAAATAAAAGATGCAATACTAGTTAATATTGACTTACAAATGAAATGCAAATAGACTAGGACAATACATCAAATAATAATGTCATGACCAGATGAAACGATTATGATATATTGATGTAGATGAATTAACGACTGAAAATTTAGAAGTAAAATTTAGAGTATGATATATGGTATTTTCTCTTATTCCATTTTAGATTATCTTTGACTTTTGTACATGATGTAATGGCATGTAAAACATGTAAATGGTATAATGGGTATGTATTAATTTTGGACTTTTTACTTTGGTGTATGATAACATGTATGGTGTATGTGACATGTGATTAAATTCAATATTTTTTCTTTTGTAATTTAATTGAATTTTGATTATGCATATGGTATTGATTATTGTATGAAATTGATTATGTAAAATAGACCAACTTCGACCTATTCAACTTGCCTCCTTTTATTTGCTAACGATGATACATGCGTGGAAATGAAATATGCATGATAACGTGATTTACACTTTGGATTATGAATGATACAATATGCAATGCAAATTACTTATGGTAATGAGGCCAGAATAAAAAGGACAAACATGAGGTAATGACATGGATGCTGAAAATAGTCCGTACCAATTAAGAAATGTGACAAACCATGCAAACATGAACAATGCAAAGGATGGACAAAATTTAGAATATGACAGTTATTTTTATTTAATTATTTTTAATTCGAGAATATGAATAATTATTTTTATTTAATTATATTCGTGGTGAAATTAAATATAAAGAATACCTCAATTTTGTCCTTCAAAGAAATGAGATGTTAGGAGTTTTATGAAGGCTCACCTTCACTGGAGATACCAAAGGTCAACATCCATCCATGCAAGACGTATTTTACTCTTAACAACAAGATTGGAGAATCAACTACTTCAAATGTTAAAACTAATAGGTTGATGGAGAATGACATTTAATGATTAACTACTCTAACTGTTTATACTGGTAGAGTGATCGATAAAAGATCAGATGATCAACTACTCCAAACGTTTATACTAGTAGGATGATCGATAAGGAATTGGATGAGACGTTTAATGAGGATTAATTGGGAAAACCTTTTAAATAAGTTCCTCCGAGGGAGCCTACTGTCGAGGTTCACCGAAGAAGATTCAAAAGAAACTCACTGGAGAGTCTATTATCGATACTTGGTGAGAAATACATTCTGCCGAGATTTACATAAGAAGTACCTACGACCAAGGTTTACTAAAGAAGTACCTACCGCCAAGGCTTACCAGGAAAATACATGTAGCCGAGGCTTTGTTGGATAATTTATACTACAAGGATTCGTTGGGAGATGCCTACTATTGAGGCTTATTGGAAAATCTACTATCGAGATTTATAAAGTGATCTACTGTCGAGATTCGCTGGGAAAATCCTACTATCAGGATTTGCTGAAGGAACCTATTGTCAAAGTTTTTGCTGAGAATTCCTACTAATGAGGCTTACTAGGAAATATATTGTCGAGATTTACCCAAGGATCTACTGTCGAGATTGGATGGGAAAATCCTACTACGGGATTTGTTGGGAAATCTACTATCCATATTTTTTAGAGAATCTACTGCCGATGGTTATTGGGAAACCTACTGTCGAGATTTACCAGGGAATCCTTCTGTTGAGGTTTACAAGGAGTTTTATTATCGAGATTTACTGGGAAATCCTTCTACCGAGGTTTACTGGGAAATCTTATGCTAAGATTTACTAGGGAATCTACTGCCGAGATTCAACTAAGAAAATAGCTACTGCCAAGGTTTATTGGGAAATATATTGCCGAGATTCACTAGGAAAGACCAACTGCCAAGGGAAGATTCAAAAGAAACTCACTAGAGAGTATACTACTGAAACTTGTTGGGAGGTACCTGTGGTCGAGGTTTATTTGGACATCTACTGCCGAGATTTACCAGGGGTCTTACTAACGTGGTTTACATGGAAAATACATAATGCCAAGGTTTACAGAGGGATACACCCACTGAATAGGTTTACTGGAAGATATATGTTGCTGAGGTTTTTGCTGAGAAAATACCTATTGTCAAGGTTTAGTGGAAATCTACTGTTGAGATTTACCAAGGAATCTACTGTCGAGATTCAGCTGAGTAAATACCTACTGTTGAGGCTTACTAGGAAATCTATTGTCGAGATTTTACCAGGGAATCTATTGTCAAGGTTTTGGGGAATCTACTATCGAGATTTACCTGGGAATCTACTACCGATGAGAAAATAGTTACTTCCAAGGCTTATAAGGAAATCTCTGCCGGGATTTTATCGGGGAATCTACTACCGGGAACACCTACTGCTGAGGTTTTGGGGGATCTACTACCAAGATTTACCATGGAATCTGCTTCTGAGATTCAACTATTTCTTCTTCTGCTTGCACTGGTGATTCTGGGTCTCCTAAATCCGCCAGATTAACAACAATAGGATTCCCTGGTATGCGTCTAGTAAGTTGATATCTTCTTAGTGCTCTAAGTGCTCTTTCAGGTTCAAAATATCCACTGTAAACTGGGCATAATGACATGTGCATACACTAGCTAAAAATCTATCGTGACACCGGATTACAGTGAAACGTTAAAGGATGAAATGCTTAAAAACAAAAACAATAGTAACGAATACAAAAAAATAAATTAGAAATGTAACTAAATCACTCCCCCGGCAACGACGCCAAAAACTTGTTCGTATCTTTTAAGTGTGTCACATGCAAGTATACATGTTTTGATTGCAGAAAGTAATAAATATAAGAGTATCGTACCCATAAGGAGTGTTGTTACTTAAATATAATTTTTGCATAGGTACTATTATTTTGACTTAAGCATGAGCAGAGAGAAATAATATTTGGTGTTTATAAGTTCAAAGTTCACTAAAAACATATGTCAAACATAACATGCAAATAAATGAAGATATATTAAGAGTGATTGAGTTGAGTTATGT
This sequence comes from Vicia faba, assembly GCA_948472305.1. Classification (NCBI taxonomy): domain Eukaryota; kingdom Viridiplantae; phylum Streptophyta; class Magnoliopsida; order Fabales; family Fabaceae; genus Vicia; species Vicia faba. Next base: position 1,445,987,053 of record OX451738.1, on the reverse strand, counting down.
TCCATTAATGTCATTAGTGTAATCATGTGTTTATGATGTGTTGTGTTATGACAAGTGAGGTCAGAGTGATCTTGTGGTGTATCTCTACAACATCAAAGCATGCATATAAAGGGAAAGGGAACAAATATCTAAATCTTACATATAACCCTAATATGCGTCTATTAGTATTTTGAAATCCTCAATAGTTGTAGCTTTTTATCTCTAAGTAAGCTATGAAAGTGAATATTTCTGTCCTACTCATTCAACTATTTTTATTAAGAAAATCACTTGTTGGATCTCTCACAATAATAAGTTGGCATCTACTCCTAAGTTGATCAGACAAAGAAGTAAACTTATAATAGATTAACATATAATAAAACTAGTCACTTAACCACACACCAAATAACATGAAAACACTTTAATATTAACTTCACATTGCTCAACTATAAAAAATTTAGCTCATAGTGAACTGAGTACAAGCTAAAAACATGGTTCTCAATAGGAACATCTCTTTAACAATAAATGAGGAAAATATATAAACCTAAGAGAGACTTGGAAAATGACTTGAGATGACTAGTCTTCAAGAGATGTCTCCAGTCACACCACTACTCATCAACTGGTACATAATTGGGTGAGGAGAGAAACTCTTTCACACTCCACTATCCACACACTTAGACTCTTAGTGTTTTCTCTTAGAACGACGAACTCTCTCTTCAATTTATACAAGGTGTTATTTATAGACTTGAGCTAGGGTTTTGATATGCATTGGATCATGGGCCTAATATGAGGAAATCACATCAAGCCCATATAAAAAGTAGCACCAACACACAAAATCAGCTGCTTAGCAAACAAGGAATCTGGTACAAGGAGACCATGGTGGGAGACTAGGTGTAGTATGGCAGACTATCACAGTAGGTGCAGGCGGCGCTCTGCCATTTTCTCAGTGTACTATTGTACCCGATTTTGTCCTCTAGCGCCTACACCTTATTCTTTGATTTTGAATGGCCTGCTTCCTCTTTTTTAGCACAACCAATTTTCCCTCCAATGCTTTATTCCTTCCATGCTATATATATATATATATATATATATATATATATATATATATATATATATATATATATATATATATATATATATATATATATATATATATATATATATATATATATATATATATATATATATATATATATATATATATATATATATATATATATATATATATATATATATATATATATATATCAGCCAGCTACTTGCAATATTAATTTCCCTTTTGTCTAAGTCTTTCAAGTTCCTTCAGTTTATGCCCCCATGCAGCAGACCACTATAGTCTCGCCTCAGATTGACTATGTTAACCTTTACTTACAAAAACACACATTAATAATAATAAGGGAGCACCTATTATGCTCCAAGCTAATATAATAAAAACAACTAAAATGCAGGAAATTACAACTATTAAGCAAATAAAAACACTAATTAACCAAAGCTAAAGACATGTATTAACTCATAAAAATGTGGGTTAACACACCCCCAAAATTAAAACATCACATGTCCTCAGGTGATACGACAAGCAAAAACAGATAGGACATCTTCCAAGCAACCATCCCCTCTTTAACAGGACCAACCTTTTTCAAACTTGGAAATCTTCTCATTGGACTTGTCTCAAAAACAGGTATAACTCAGTCCTGAAGCACATTCTTGATTGCGTATGCTCTTTGGATCACTAATACCCCCTGTCACGACATAACTCTTCTGTCAATATAGCCAACCTAATTTCAAATTTTGATTGCTTTTTCCTATGGTCCAACAACTTAGTTTTTAGCTTTAGTGAGGGGTTTTGACTTCTTATTCTCAGACTTTCACGCCTAGGATCACACATACATTTATTCAGGAAAAACATTTTGTAACTGCCCCACCTTTTCACCTGATGGGATCTCACTTGTAATGAGTCTAACCTGTTACTAATGGTGAAACAAACTACTGTTCCTCCAAACACGGGCACAAGAACTTATTTTAAAAACTTGCTCCTCCAGTTTCGGGCACATGAGTTGTTCCTCCAGACACAAGCATCGTAAATTATTGAGAAGTGCTCTTTGGAAATTTCTATTGCACACTTTAGTGTGCTTTATTTATTAATTATATGCAGTGTGTCCAACATGTTTCTGTTATTAAACAGATGTACTAACCACTCCAGCTAAACCTTACATCTTAGTCCTTATTCCATAATAATAAAAAATTCAACCTTATCTAGAGGTTACCTACTTTCTAGACTACTAGAGTCGTGACAAGGGTTATTAGTAACATAATACGAATGCAAAATATACTCCTCAAGTCTTTGTTCCCAGTATTATTGAAGTCACACTAGAATTCCCTCTAAGTCTTTCTAAGATATTCTGTTTTAAGGGGGTTATCAACTCATATTTGTTCTTCTGTTTTTAATCTATTTTTGTTTGTTTTTTTAGCATTAAAAATGAAAAAAAAAATACTTAAAACAAAGAAAGCAATTCATTAATTAAAAGGTTGTAGTAGCCAACAAAAACAACAGCAAAAGAGCTGTGATAGCCAACAAAAACAAAAATAAAAAACTAGTAGTAAAACATGATTGGTTGATTGAGAGGGACAAATGGGGTCACAACACTAGCCGCCACTTCCCCCGCACTTAAAGTAAGGAAAGTGTCCTCATTGTCAGCAGGTGAAATAGGGTGTGACAACAATTTCCTTTTCTTACCAGCTAGGCCTTACGTCTGCTCTTTTTTTGGATTGGGCCTTCTTTTGCATTCTTTCTAGCCTCCTTTCGGGAAGGCCCAAGCGCAAATGTTTTTTTAGCAACAATTGGTGCAAGAAATGCAACCACAGTCGTGGTTGTCGTAGGCACCTTTGATGATTTGGTAGGAACTTTCTTTGGGGGAGTCTTGGGTTTTGGATTTGTAGAGGACTTGGCTTTTGTAGGGGAAGCTTCCTTTGGGTTTCTCTTTACTGGGATATGAGTGTTCACCTTCACAGAGACTTCTGGAGTCTCATCAACACTCACCTCATCTTCAGATTCTTCAGAAGGCCCCAATTTGTATGGGTCAACTGAAGAGTTTTCATCCTCTTCACCTTCCTCCTTGTGATATAGTGGGAGAACTGACTTGGGATTTTGTGTTTGTATTCGCAAATGTTTCGGTTTAGCAAGAGTCGCCACCGACTTTTTATTTTATCCTAAGGAAAGGTCAAAAAGCACAGGAAAGACCTTTGAGATGTTTTCTTGAGTTCGGGGAGTAGATTATAGAAAGGGAAGGTATTAGCACCCTTTTTATCCATGGTTATCCATGGGCTCTTAGTTACTTGTTTAGATCACTTGCTTTGCTTTTCAATTTTTTGAAATGGTGCTCTTCAATTGTTTGAAATGGTGCTTTGTGTGTGGTTTTGAAAGATGTTTTGAAAAGAGGCCATCGTTGTGGCAACCTTTATAATGATTCTTGTTTGAATGTATACAAAGGTGTTTTTTTCTTTTGAAAAGTTTTCAATGTTTGAAAGTTGGATTTTGAAATTGTGTTGTGAAGTGTGTTTAAAAATAGCAAGAATGTTTTGCAAGCTTTTGATCAAGTAACTAAGAGCCATCTATCCTATTTTACTCAAAGATCTTTCTTATGTTTTTTAACCCTTTTAACAGTGTTGTTTCACCATTGCATTTGGTGAACAACCTTGTGTTAGGATGTTAAACGGGACAGGCGCGGGTCATCGTATAGACCATGATAGCAATTGTGTCAAGTGTTTTTGGCAATTTTCTTGAGGGACTTGATCATTTTTGTTTAGGCAACCAAGATAGCATCATCGAGGGGCTATGATCTTTTGTTTTGATTTTGTTTTACCAAAGTACTTAACATACATACCATGGCCCATTTTTAAAGGCAACAAGTGGATTGTAACCCTAGGGGTGCAAGTGTGTATTGTGTTTGATTTTCATGCATTTTTGTCTTTGATTAGGTCAAACTATTTGTTAATTGGATTATTGCATACAAAACCTAATTCTCTAATCATGGCATAATTGAAAGCGTATAACTGCGAGAATTTAAATTCTAAGCTATTACAACATGATTATGGGGATGGGGGTACAATTTTGAATAGGGGGTATTTGACAAGAATATAAACCCTAGATTACTATTACATCCAAATTGAATTATAATGCATAAATATTTAAATGTACAATATTTAAATAACAACATAAACAAATATTAAATAAAATGTATTATGTAAAAAGAAGTTTTTATGTATGTAAAAATATTTTCAATGTAAAGAAATATAAAGAAATAAATAAATAAAGTAAAAAAGATTAATTTTATTTATTAAAGGGGTAAACCCTAATTTTTTTAAAGAAAATAATATCTTATATTATTTATATACAAAAATATATCAATATGTACAAAAATAAAATATATTGAAAAAAGTGTTTTTTTAGTATAAATAATAATAAAAATAAAAATGTAATATTTTTGTATTTTTATTCTATGTTTCTAATTAAAATAAAAGTATATATGTATATATATTAAATATATTAAGTATGTATAAAATAAAATAAAATATTTACAAAAATAAATTATATTTTATAATAATATTTCCAGTATGAATGAAATAAATAAATATAAAATTAAAAGTATTATTTACATTATTTTTTAAATTTAAACAAATAATGAAAAGTATTAAAAGTGTTTTCTATATTGGAAAAAATTAAAATAAATACCAAATAAATGTTAAAAAAATGTGAAAATATTTTTAAGCATTTTTTATATTTGGGGATAAATAAATAAAATCAGAAATGAAATAAAAATGCAAAAATAACAAAATATAAAGAAATTGGGCCAGGGGGTGTAAAACTGAAAATGGGGGGCGTTAGAAGCAAGTAGGCCAAGCCCAGCCCACCACTTCATCTTCTTCCTCCAGCACATTTGAAAAAACGCGCGCTTGTTGTACAAACTGCTAACTCCTGTATTTGTGATCTTTTGCCAAAACTCAAAACATGAAACTTGTAGAGCATCAAACCACGATTCTAACCATATAAAAAACTTAATCTAACTCTCAAAGACCAGAGAGAATTTCTCTGGCCCTAAAATCTGACCTAGTTTTTTCAGCATGTTCATGGATGAAATTCTCTTAGCACGCTTAATATAAATGAAAACTGAGCATATGTATGGCTTCATGGAAATGAGTACTACATCTTTCATTCACAAACCTAAAGCTAAATGTTCCTAAATAGAGAGATAGGAAGTGAGAAAAAACCTGTTTCAGTTGGATTCGAGTAGGACAATGCAGAGCTTCTCAACAAGTTTTGAGGTGTCTGGTAGCTTGCCTGAACTTCACTTGATCTTTTCCAATAGCTGGCTTGCCTTGAATGTCCCTGAATCAGCCTCTAGAAGTCAACTTGCACAAGCTTGAAACGAAAATGGTGAACACTGTAAATGGAGTTACAGTTGGCAATGGAGGTTTGGGATAGTTTGAGTGAGTTGAATGGAAGGTATTGGAACTGATTTGGGGCAAAACGCACGAGGGATTTGTGTGATGGATGTGAATCTGCAGGGAGTGCCCTGTTTTGCAAGAAGAATGTGACTTGGTGTTTTAGAAGGCTTGAGGGTTCAACAATTCGTGTTTCTGGCTCAAGGCAATGCAAAAAACTTGTTTGGAATGTTGTCCAGAGTTGAATATATCAGATGCTCAAGTTATGTCCTTTTGGCAAGTTGACTTGTTTTGAAAGAAAAGTGTGAAGTGATATGAGGTAGGCCTGTACAAGCTATCTCCAAGCATGCACAAGTTCCTTGTACCTTTGCCTGAGTTTGTGGAACTTGTTTGCTGCAAAGAGAGAGGTCCAAGGCTCAAGAGAAGCAATGTTGACATAAAGTTGCCTTTATGAAAATGGAAGTGCTACCTTTATGCCATAAATGGATTTATTCATTGTGCCAAGCTCTAATGATCAGAACAACACCAATGTCCAATGAGTTTGTATTCAATTTTTGACTGTTGAAGGGTTTAGATACCTGTAATTAAGTACAAAGCTAGTTTGGACAGATTTTGCAACTTGTATTAACATGTATTGGCCATGGATACAAAGTGAGTTTTTGCCAACTTCAAGCAATCGATTCTCCCTAACCACAAATGTGTTTGAGGAGTTCTTAGAAAATTTGGAAATCTTGCAACAAGTACTATAATCCATCTTTGAAATGCAACTTGATACTTCAAGTGGAACTATGTGAAAAATGGCCAAGAAGATGGGTCAAAATCCTGCCTAAATTAGGGCAAAATTTCTCTAAGTTAAAAGTTTTAGGGACCCTTGTTCCAAAAATCATAACTTGAGATCAAAGCTTCTTTTGAGAAAACTTTGTCAATAAAAGTTGTATACTTTGTGGAGTACTACAACTTTCATGTTGTAAGTTTGTTTTGAATCCATTTGCATCATGGTGAAAATGTGGGGCAAAGTTAGGAAAAATTAAGAAAATTTCATAACTTAGAAAATTTCTAAGTTATGAAAATTTTCAATTTCAAACCCTAATTTGCAATTTTGGGTTTCTTGATGAACAAATTTCATATTTTGACACATCTTGATGAAAAATGACTCTTGGCACTTGATTTTGACCAAAAAGTCAAAGTTTGACTTTTTAGTGTACAATCAAATTTTGATCAGTTTACTGAAAATTTCATCTGTCAATCCCATGGATTTGAGATCTTTTGAACTTGTTGAATAGGTCAAGATAATGTCATTGAGTCTTTGAGCCCATGGTTGAACTTGATTTTCCATTGGCTAGGTCAAACAGTCAAAAATTGCCTTTGCACAGTCAAAACCCTAAAAATGACCATTTTGCCCTTTTGGTGATTTGATCAAATTTCTTGTGGAATTGTGGTCCAAACTTGATCAAATGGTTCATATGAGTTCATAATGTTGATGTGGGTCAAAATTCATGAGGTTTGACTGTAAATTGGCCACAGTTGACTTTTTCCCCAATACAGTCGATTTCTAGGTCAAATGTCCAATTGACTGGGCAAAAATTTGATTCAAGGATTGAAACTTGGTATGGGCAAACTTATGAGTCCAACATGAAGTATGAAAGTCAATTTGGGCATTGAAGGTTCAACAATCCCTGTGCAAACTCAAACCCTAATTTAGGTCAACAGTGCAAGGAGGTGTCTTGAGCAGAGCAAACCCTAGCTTGATCTTGAGTTCCAAGAGCCTTGTGATGAGAAATGTTGATAAAAATGAGAGGGAAAATTTTGGGGTACAACAGTTGCCCCTGTTCAATCTTCTTGAACCTGAAGAGTTAGATTGGCAAGTTTGCCTTTCGTGACTCGAAGGTAAAAGAGGATTGGACACTAGAGTGCCCGTAAATTTGCACTCGTCAAAATATTGTTGAGGGAATGGGCTTAAAGATGCCATTTGGAGATGGTAGAATCTTGATGGATATGGGCTTAAAGATGCCATCCAAGACTTGTTTGTTGAAAATTAGTAGAATGAACATCAGAATGGTATCCGTATTTGGAGCGTATCTGAATTGTATCTGGAGATTGGGTTTGTATGAGCAAGGGAATGGCGCCTGTGTTTAGAGCGTATCCAAGCTATAATTGTATTTGATTCTTGAATGAATATCAGAGTGACTGCCGTGTCTGGAGTGTATATGTATTCTGAATGTGTAATAGAGAAACATCTGTGTATGGAGCATCTATGTGCTGGGGATAAATTCCGAATGAGTGACAGAATGGCAACCGTGTCTGGAGCGTATCTGGGCTGTATCTGAAATTGAGATCTGTATGAGTAGCAAAATGACTTTCGTGTCTGGAGTGTATCTGAAACTGTAACGGGGATCTGAATAAGTGACAGAATGACTTCCGTGGCGACTGCGCTGGGGAGAATCAAACTTCTGGTGTAAGGGCCAGAATGGCATCCGTGTTTGGAGCGTATCTGAACTTGAAGTTGTTAGTTGAATATGAATGAGAAATAGAATGGCTTCCGTGTCTGGAGCGTATCTAGTCTGTATCGGATTGCTAAAGTCTGAATGAGTAGTAGAATGACCGTCGTGTCTGGGGTGCATATGTATTGTATCTTAACTTGAAATTCTGAATGAGTAATAGAATGACCGCCGTGTCTGGGGTGTATCCATACTGTACCTGAATAATTGTTAACAATATCCTTTCAATCTCATCCTGAAAAGGGTAAAATGTTAGCCAAAACACAAAGTTATGTTGCATGATATGTATGATGCAATGAACTGTGTTTCATCAATGTTCATGATATATGAATGTAATGGACGTGCATGTAAGCTGATTAGTTGTCTTACGAAGGAAAATAAATCCTTGATAACTGGAGATAATGAAATCTTTGACTGCTGCCGGAGGAAGTAAATTCCTGACCGATGCTGAGGGTTCAAAAATCTTTGATTGTTGAAGATGAGAAATCCTTGCTGACTGCTTGGGGATTAAAGATCTTTGATTATTGAGAATGAGAAATCCTGGGACCACTGCTGGGGATTGAAAACCCTTGGTGACTGGTGGGGACTAACAAGAGCCTTGACAACTTCTGTGGGGAATGAGAATTCTTCATGACTTTCCTGGGAAATAAGGAAAACTCTGACGACCTCTACTGGGGAATTAAAACCTGGGAGGCTTCCAATGGAGAAACAGGAACTAGGATCCTCATTCTTTCGGGAAATAACTCTGTGGGGAGAGTGTTTACTCGGCCGGGGAAATCAGGAGCTTGGGTTGTACGCCAATCTACTGGGGAAGTTGGGGAAAACTGAATGGTTCCCACTGGGGATTGATAGTTGGAAATTTGACTTCGCTGGGGAAGAAGGTTCAGAATATTCTAGCTTCGCTAGGGATATGTATTTCAGGGTTTTCGGGCTCCACTGGGGATCAGGAGTTTGGAGACTTAACTCTGATGGGAACTTTGAAACTTAACTCCGCTAGGGAATAAAGTTTAGAACACACTGGCTCCGCTGGGGATCTTGAAATTTAACTCCGCTAGAGATGTATACTTCAAGGTTTTAGCTTTGTTGAGGATCTGAATGATGTACTGTAGGGGATTTTCTTCTGGAATAGCACAAAGATATCTTCCTACACCTTTAACCTATCAGTAATTATCCTTTCTCAATTTCGTTTTATTTGTAAGCAGTGATTATATTCAAATGCATATGCCTATTTAACAAAACTTTGGACGTTATCAAATAAAACACAAGTGTAAAAAGAAAGGAAAGGCAAGCAAATTTCTGCACTTTGAAGTATCTTTGTATTAACTTTTGTAAGTATTTTTGTACAAAGGAGACACACATCCTAGTAAGAGAATGTTGTCGAAAAATTGAGAAAAAATTTATACAAAAAGAAGGATGGCTATGTGTAATAATTCCATGGGGTTCCCATTCTGCTATAGTCTTCACAACTCTGAGTATCTTGTCCATTTGCTGCTTCGTCCGCCGATGATTGGATTGATCAGAAGCTTGGAGCTTGTTGGTGAAGAGATTGTTCTTAAAGTGATCCGACGAGACATAGTCATACGCTTTAATTCCCTAACTTTTGCCTGGACCGCCCTTTCGGGTTTTCGATCCACCAGGAAACCCTTTTTTGCCCAAGTCGCCCTTTCGGGTTTTCAACTTGTCAGGTCATTTTATGCGTAGTATCTTTTGACTATGTCTGCGTTCGCAGGGTGCGGCAAGTCGTCGCCGTCCATGGTGGTCAGAATCATTGCCCCACCAGAAAAGATGTTATTGATCACAAATGGTCCTTCGTAAGTAGGAGTCCACTTGCCCCTGGGATCACTTTGCGGCAAGATGATCCGCTTGATTACAAGATCTCTGACTTGATATACTTGACGCCTGACTTTCTTGTTGAAAGCCTTGATCATCCGTTTCTGATACGTCTGACCATGACAAACAGCAGTAGGTCGCTTGTCGTCAATTAAATTAAGTTGATCAAGTCGGGTGTGAATCCAATCGTCTTCACTCAAATCGGCATCCTTCATGATCCTTAAAGAAGGAATTTGAACTTCCATAGGTAAAACAGCTTCCATGCCATATACCAAAGAAAAGGGCGTTGCCCCCATTGAAGTACACGCTATGGTACGATATCCATGCAGAGCAAACGGTAACATCTCATGCCAGTCCTTGTAGGTGTAGTACAAGAAGACCATGGTGGGAGATAAGGTATAGTGTGACAGACTGCCTACACCTTATTCTTTGAATTTTAATGGCTTGCTTCCTCTTTTTCAACACAACCAAGTTTTCCCTCCAATACTTTCTTCCTTCCGCGCTATACATATTGTTGTACCCCAAAATTTGCCCTCCCTTTTTCACAAGAAATCACAACCCCAGGGTTTTTCTCTGATTTTTAAGATTGGCTCAAGAATCGGTCAAACAAACTTTTCTTTGGCAGTAATCCAGGATTAGGGTTTTCTCTAACATCTCTCAGAAGAGATTGAATCCTCAGAAATTGCTTGTTCAAATTTACTCGTTGTTTCTCAAAACCTAATTATCTGGGATAAGGGCTGAGACTTTTGTTTGGAACATTAAGGCATCTGCTTGATTAGTGGAGTGAAAGGTTTACCGCTTAATGGAATGCTTGTTTGTTTAACTGTACAATGCATTTGTTGATTAGAATACCATGCGTATTGTGATTGATGCAAGGTTGCGAGACTGCAAAGTTTGTTGATTATTTATTTTATCTGGATTAGAATTATTGGGATACAATTCCAATTATTTTGATTTGAGAGTCTTAAATAATTAAATAAACATGCAAGGAAAGATTGGAAGATATTTGAAAGTAGAAATTTCTTTTGGATAAAGACTGTTTATTCATTTCAAATGTTGTTACAAAATTTATTTGAATATTGTAAGCTTACAACTTATAGTATTTACAATAATGATTGTTTATAACAAATGGAAAAATCTACCTATTTCTAAGCCTAATCTCCTAAGCTCCAATGCTCCTATGCTCAAGGAATTTTTTGCTTCCTCTGCTTCCTCTATTGCCCAAGATGCATTCACCTGAAAAAGAAGAAATAAAAGAAACCAGCACAGTTAATTGAAAAAGATTTTCAAATAGAAAAAGAAAGAAATCATCATTAAAGTTTGTCGGCCGGAATCAGAATGCTATGTTCATCATATTTTATTTTCCTCTATGCAAATCACAATAACATCGCTCTTCTTGGTTCACAGAGAGAAAAATAAAGGATATAAAATATAAGCATACATTTGGTTCAAATACAAAAACATAAACAAGTCAGCAAAGCAAAGTGTACTGCAAACTAAACAAAACTACAGTTGCAAAACCAGCTCAACAAGGCCAAACACAAACAGCCTGCAAGCATGCAAATCCTAAGCTACAACAGCACAAAACCTGCTAAACTGCAAATCACAGTTCCAAATGCCAAGCTTAGCAAACTCACAGTAACAAACCTGTCAAAAAACTGCAAACTACAGTTTCGAATCCAAGCTTACTCAAGCTCAACAAACCTGTCACAAACTGCAAGCCTGCATTTTAAACTGCAAGCCTACATCTCAAACTGCAAAATGCAAACTCAACTAAATCTCAAACATCAACAACAAGCTTCAGTTCTTTTTCACCATCATTAACAGAAACGAAGCAACAAACTCAAAGCAAACAACAATAGCAAGTTTTCAGAATCATCATCATCAAACAATCAGGGCCAAGAAGAAAGAGGAAGAGTTTTTAGAAGCAAAACAACCTAGGGTTTCAGAAGTATATTCATCATCAACGAAAATCAAAACAAAACCGTTTTCAGAAAGTCATCATCATCATCAAGCAAATCAAAAGAACAACAAAAAAATACCAGAAGCCAAAGCGCTACCATCATCTCCATCCTCCGCTCTGGCCACCAGAAGCGCCACCGATCCCTCTTCGCTCCCTCCCTTTTCCTCTCAATCTTCCCCAAGGAAAGTTGTTCTCAACCTTTTTTTTTACTGCACATCAAACATCAAAAGCCATAGATTAAAACATGCATGCAAGACTCAAACTAATGAACATAACTGTGAAACCCTAAAAGATAAAGATAACAATTCGTACCGTTTAAACCACAACCGTGGGCCACTGTGAGAAGGAAGAGAGTGAGAGAGGGCGGCGCTCTGGCGGCTTAAGGCTAGAGGGAATCAGCATCATGGCCAGAGAAATATGAAACTGAGAAGAAGAAGAGAGTGAGAGAAACGGCACCGTTGAAGCCAAACTTGCAAACCCTAGTTCAGAAACCCCTAAAAATTGTTACAACATTCCATTATGGGCCTGACCCGCTCCTAACCTTTGCCTAAAGTCCACAATGTCCTTACTAAACATGCCCCCCTCCCCCACTCTCTTCATTTCTGACTTGCCATTTTGTTCTTCTTCATTTTTTTATTTGGGCCACAAATCCTAGGCCCATTATCTTTTTCCTTTTTAATTTTTTAAATTAATACTTCTCTTTATTTTCATTTTTAATAATTTGATTCCTTTTTCTTTTGTTAAATAATAAAACTAAAAATATATTAAAATTTTGTTTAAATTTTCTTAATATAGTTTTCTTTAATATTTGTTACATTTAATAAAATACATAAATAATAGAAACTTTAATTTAAATAATTTTTCTTTCTTTTAAAATTTTTCCTTTACATAATTCATAAAAAACACAAAAATAATAATCATACTTAAATCTTTATTAGGTTAAAATTTTATTTATTTGTAAATAAATACATGCATCTCATAGTTCTTTGATTTTCCTTAATTTGTTATAATTTTACATTGAATTGCGACAGTTTGATTTGGTTGTAACGCATAATATTTGGACATTATTATTCTTATGAGACTCATCCCCATTTGTAAATAATTGTACCCCCATCCCCGGATACTTTTTTTGTAATAACTTAGACTTTAAATTCCCGCAATTTATTACTTTCAATATACTGTATAGTAAATAGGGTTTGTATGGTAAGATCCAAAATCAATCGCTAGATGACCTAATCCAAGAATAAATGCATGAAAATTAATACACAATTCACATTGCACCTCTAGGGCAACCTCACTTGTTGCCTCGGAAAATGCAAATCATGTCCCTCGAATATGAGACACTCTAGCAAATGCCCCTTCGATAAATAAGATCGTAGTCTCTTGATGACCCTCGATGTTGCCTTTGATAAAACGATCTCGTCCCTTACAAAATTGCTAGAGCGTCTCACAAGTTGCTTTCGATGATTGTATACGATGACCCGCGCATGTCCCATTTAACATCCTAACACAAGGTTGTTCACCAAACACAATGGTGAAATAACACTGTCAAAAGGATTGAAAACATAAGAAAGATATTTGAGTAAAATAGGGTAGACAACTCTTAGTTACTTGATCAAAAGCTTGCAAAACATCCTTGCCATTTTCAAACACACCTCACCACATAATTTCAAAAACAACTTTCAAAACATTGAAATATCTTTTCAAAAAGATACACACCTTTGTATATATTCGAAAAAGAATCACTACAAAGGTTGCCTAGACAAGGCTTCTTTTTCAAAGCATTTTCAAAAACCACACACAAAGCACCATTTCAAACAATTGAAAAGCGAAGGCAAGTGATCTAAACAAGTAACTAAGAGCCCATGGATAACCATGGATGAAAAAGGTGCTAGCTTCCCTTTTCATAACCTACCCCCCGAACCCGAGAATACATCTCAAAGGTCTTTCCTGTGCTTTTTGACCTTTCCTTAGGATAAAATAAAAAGTCGGTGGCGACTCTTGCTAAACCGCACAAGTGCAAACACAAACGCAAAACCTCAAGTCAGTTCTCCCACCGTATCATAGAACTGGCGACTCTGCTGTGGACAATTTCTAAAAGTGGGGTTACCTTAGGGTTTTAGATCACCTTTACATGCTTACCTTGATTGCTTTGATTGCTTTAGTTTTTGGGTTCCTTGTTTGGGTTTGTTTTAAATCCTACACCCGGATTTGGGGGCACCTTTTAGGTAAGTAGCAATAAACTGTGAGGGAACTGTGCGGGGTATACCGACATGGTTGAAGCAGTGGCTACGTTAGTGTGACATATTTGTGGGTACCGGTAGCCTTTGAGTCAATCAAAGAGAATACGGGGCCGCTGAGTGATGTCATGAAGCACTAACGAACTTTTAGAACCTTACTTGACCATTTTGGCCTTTTTTAGGGGTAGTGAGATGACCGGCTTTGGTGCAGTCCGAAGTTGGTAGACACTCGATACTACACTCATTGATGGTTGTTTTCTTGGAATATTTCGGTCGCCAGTAAAGTGGCTAAACTGAAACCATGAACACAGAAAATAATCCAGTGATATTGAGCTCCTTAGAACCCGATTTCTATTTATAGGATAGGTTGAGCCAACTAACTTCAAGAGGGTACTTACCTATAAACCCCATGCAAGCCTAAACCTAAGGACTTGTCTCCTTTGTGTGAATATGATTATCTGTATATACACTTACTTACTTTTGCATACTTGTACATAACATCATGACATCATACCATAGCATTTTTCAATAACCATTTCAAGGATCTCGAGGGTCTTTGATGCAGGGTCACGTTGAACTAGACGTCTACCAAAGGGCAAGAGGTTTCATTTTCCTCTAAACAAACACCGTCAAAGATCAAGTACAACAACTCAAATCAAGGGCTATGACCCACTCGACATGGTGAGCTTGATTCTCGTGGAAATACATCCACTGATACAAAGCTCCCCAATCAAAGATGTTGATCAAAGTTCAATCTCTAACATTTTCTTGTGTTTACCCCACGAGATCCTTGAAAACATGCATCCACATATCATGCATTGCATCATGACAGGTTTTCCCTTTCAGGTTTCCTTATTCCCCTACTGTTTATTTCAGTAGAGATGGCTCTAGAGAGAACTGTCGAAGATATCCAGACTCAAAACGCTCAACTTCAAGAAATGTTCTTGAACATGTCCCAGGGGCAAGAAGAGGTGAAAGCTCTCCTCACAAGGGGCATGGTCCTAGGGAATCCAGGTGGCATCAGGAATGATCAATTGGAAGGACTACATATTAAGTTGGCAACAATGAAGATCCAGATGATGGGACAACTAGTGGGCCAGATGGTTCTCATTCAAGACCTGGCTCAAAGACAAGAGGAGCTAAGGGTCCTCGTCAACAAACTGCTTCAAGATAACCAAGTGGGGAAAACAACTAGGGTTGAAGATCAAGTCATCATTCAACCTCCTTTGAGACAAGAAGACAAGGGAAAGGCTCCCCAACTTGCTTCAGGGTCACAAGCCCAGCAACAACCTCGCCAGCGTCAACGGGGTAATCGGCGTAAGCAAAATACATCTGGAAGACATTTCACTGAGACTGACATACCATCATCTCTAATACTGGAATGCTTGTTGGAGGTCAATCTGACTGCTTTAAAGGATCCTCTTCGGAATCCCAATACCTCTGCTCCTAGCTATTACCCCGACGCATTTTGTGTATACCACTCCTATAGTCCTGGACATGACACCAACGATTGTTGGGCTTTGAAAAACAAAATCCAAGATTTGATTGACAATGGAGTGCTGAAATTCATGCCGGATGGCGAGATGAAAATCTTCCGCTGAGGGTTCTCCACCTGAAATGACAAAGTTCGAACTAAGAGACTTTTGTTTCATTTGAATTTTCAAGTTGTAATTTCTTTTGTTATTCAAACAATTATCTGTTGATGTCAAACTCTGTTTCATCAATGCATTGCATATGTTTGTCTTGAATTCATCCATTCGTTTCACTATTCTTGAATTATGCTTCCCACTTTCTTTATGATATTTAACTCTTGATAAAAGTTACAAGCCTTTAGATGGAGGATGACGAAACAATGCCATAATCTCATACAATATGCTTTTGAACAGACCTTGCTGACGATGTACAGGCGTTTCTTTCAAACCCTAAACACAGGAGTTATAAGGAAGATAATCCCTAGTCAACCCCTTCGAGCCAAAGAAGTAGAAGTTTTCTGTTTTAAACACGAATTAAAACTTTTGATTAAACCTTGGGCAGGGTAGTCTCTCAGTTAATTCAAAAAAATGTGCATTGAAGTCACAAACTCTCAGTTCGTAATACAACGAATGACATCAAAAACATTCCTTGGGAATCAAAAGACAATGATGGTTCCTTATCTCATAGGCAGTCATTATCTCTCAAAAGAGAAAATCCCACTGAGCCAAAACCTACAAAGGAGGCTTAAGAAAGCTGGGGCATCCCGCTGACTATAATCTCGAAAATAGGAACAGTCAGGCAAAAGTTAGGGATAATGAATCAAAGGAAAGAGGTCGTTATAAATCCCCAACAACATGAAAAATGTTGCAAAAATGACTGCCTTTCCATAAAATTCAACTTGTGTGGACCATCACCAAAACATCGTTCCAAACTCGAATAGAGTTCGACGCACAATTAACTGAGTTTAGGATTGAAGAACATCATGAAGAGCGGGTGGGTACAAATATACTTTGAGCCTTCATCCTTTGTTTCTTAAACTGTGAACCAAGCCACGTTACAACCCTTCAAAAGTCCTAATTGAAGCATGGGTTAGTTCGAAAGCATACTGTTACAAAAGGTATCCTAACTCCTGTAAGGCTTTGCTCTAAATCTTGAGCTGAATTTGTCTTATAAAAGTTTTCTGCTAAAAAGCACATTTTTCAAAACTTCGAGACAAGCATAAACTTTGCATTATTTGAATGTCGTTGTTTGCACATGGCTATTTGTTTGACAGCGAAGAAATTCATACAGTGAATGTTCGGATGAACAAAAGCTCTCTCAGTAATTAAAAATCACTTCAAGTGGGATGACATTCCCGTTGCAAAAATCTCCCATCAACAAAGGGGGACTTGGTATGGTATTGTCCAATAAATCTGGGGCAGTCCAATCAAGATTTCAACGAATCTTTCAAAGTCCAGTAAACCTGGGGCAGTCCAGTCAAGATTTCAAGAAATCTCTCAATTGTAGTTTAACCTGGGGCAAGCCTCCATCACCATTACTTGGGGAATTAAAACGTCAATCTCATCAAAGGGTTACATACAATGTCACAAACATTGGATACTAGGGGCAGTGACGAATCTCTCCGAAATCATTCTGAATAGAAATTCAAGCATCCTCGAGAAGTTCTTCACCTCTCTAGAAGACCAGCAGTCATGGGTTTATTTCCCCAACACTTGTCGAGGATTTATTCTCCAAAACAAAATTACATTTCAACAACATTCATAACATACGCAGTTTGATCGACAAATAAAGATTCCTTCATCACCTGTTGGAAGTAACGGTCGTCGAAGATTCCTTCATCACCTGTTGGAAGTTACAGTCGTCGAAGATTCCTTCATCACCTGTTGAAGTTACAGTCGTCAAAGATTCCTCCATCATCTGGTTGAGTCAAAATTAACCCAAGACCCTCTCTATTTTAGTCAGATTGACACTAAGACCTCCTTGATTCTTATTCCAGTGGAAGATATTTCGGGTTTTTGATGTTTCAGATAAATCTCTCAGCGATTTATTCCGATCTCTTCACTATCAGAGATGAAGAATCCAAGTCTTTTCTCCTTCACCAGCTCGGGATTTATTTTCCCCAGCGAAAGGTCGTCTTGAAAATCATTACACCTCCGTGCATCAGGACATCATGCAACGCAACCTCATTTATTTTGAGAACATCATTGTTTGATATATGCCACTAACCTTTGCCTTTCAGGAAAGGTACAATCAAATTCAAGCGACAAAGCTTTACTTCAATCGAGTTCCAGACGAGTTCCTAAATCTCGACAAAGCCTTTACTTTAGTTGAATTACGGACGAGTTCCTAAAATCTCAGCAAAAACAACCCACCAACAGAATAATGGACAAATGAAGCTCCTAAAATTCTGTTTCTCTCAAGAATGAAGATTCTCATCCTTGAAACCTCAGAAGATTGGTATACTCCCAAGCTCCTGATACCCTTAACAGAATGAAGATTCTCATCCTTGGAACCTCAAGAGATTGGTATACTCCCAAGCTCCTGATACCCTTAACAGAATGAAGATTCTCATCCCTGAAACCCCAGTAGATCGGCATACTCCCAACCTCCTGACCCAAACGCCTGAATGAAGATTCTCATTTTTGCTTCCCCGGTAGATTGGCATACTCCCAACCTCCTGATATTCCCGACAGAATGAAGATTCTCATTCTCAAAGTGGCATATAACCTGAATTTCTGATATTCCTGACAGAATGAAGATTCTCATTCTCAAAGTGGTATAACACCTGAATTTCCGATATTCCCGACAGAATGAAGATTCTCATTCTCCAAGTGGCGTACAACCTAAACATGAACTTCTTCCAAACAGGAATAAGCTTTTTTCCAGAATCCTGAGTTTTATTCTCCAACAGGATAGCTACTCTTCTATAGTATGGCTATTCCCCACAGAGTTCTTACTCCCCGACAAAATCAAGACTCTCATCCTTGATTCTCCAGAGCTTTCTTTACTCTCAGTATGAATTTGTCAGAATTTCAAATCCCCTGCAGATCGAAGATTCTCGTTCTTGGCTCCTCAACACCAATTCCCCAAGCAGAATGAAGACTCTCATTCTCAATTCCTCACAGAGTTTCCAGATGTTCACCAGTGAATTTCCCCTCAAAACAGGAATCCCCGGTAGATTGGCATACAACCCAAACTCCTGACTTTCCCCAGCAATATAACTTCTCCCCACAGAGGTTGTCAAAAAGTTTGAAGACACGCATACTCTTCAACAGTGGTCCCAGGACTTCTCATTCTCAACGATCAAAGGATTTTCAATCCCCAGCAACAGTCAAGGATTTATTTCCCCCGACAGCGGCCAAAGATTTTATTATCTCCAGCTATCCAGGATTTATCTTCCTCCGCAAGACAACCTAATCAGCTTACATGCGCATTCATTACATTCATATATCATAAGCATTGATATAACACATACATTGCATCATACAACATAATTTTTAATTTCAACTAATATTTTACCCGTCGCAGGATAAGTTTAGCAAGTTTCAAACTTCAAGGATTTATGAAAACAGTTTACGGATGCCTCCCGACACGGATGCTAATCTATTGCTTATTCAGACCCCCAGCTCAGAGATGTTCCAAACACGGATACCTTTCTAATACTCATTCTTTCACCTACAAGATACAGTTCAACAAATATTCTTGGATGGCATCTTTAAGCCCATCTCCGACAAGATTCTATCACATCTCTAAATGGAATCTTTAAGCCCATTCCCTCAACTATGCTTTGACGAGTGCAAATTTATGGGCACTCTAGTGTCCAATCATCTTTTACCTTCGAGTCACGAACGACAAAATTGCCAATCTAACTCTTCAGGTTCAAGAAGACTGAACAGGGGCAACTGTTGTACCCCAAAACTTGCCCTCCCTTTTTCACAAGAAATCACAACCCCAGGGTTTTTCTCTGATTTTTAAGATTGGCTCAAGAATCGGTCAAACAAACTTTTCTTTGGCAGTAATCCATGATTAGGGTTTTCTCTCACATCTATCAGAAGAGATTGAATCCTCAGAAATTGCTTGTTCAAATTTACTGGTTGCTTCTCAAAACCTAATTATCCGGAATAAGGGCTGAGACTTTTGTTTGGAACATTAATGCATCTGCTTGATTAGTGGAGTGAAAGGTTTACCTCTTAATGGAATGCTTGTTTGTTTAACTGTACAATGCATTTGTTAATTAGAATACCATGCGTATTGTGATTGATGCAAGGTTGTGAGACTGCAAAGTTTGTTGATTATTTATTTTATCTGGATTAGAATTATTGGGATACAGTTCCAATTATTTTGATTTGAGAGTCTTAAATAATTAAATAAACATGCAAGGAAAGATTGGAAGATATTTGACAGTAGAAATTTCTTTTGGATAAAGACTGTTTATTCATTTCAAATGTTGTTACAAAATTTATTTGAATATTGTAAGCTTACAACTTATAGTATTTACAATAATGATTGTTTACAACAAATGGAAAGATCTATCTATTTCTAAGCCTAATCTCCTAATCTCCAATGCTCCCATGCTCAAGGAATTTTTTGCTTCCTCTGCTTCCTCTATTGCCCAAGATGCATTCACCTGAAAAAGAAGAAAGAAAAGAAATCAACACAGTTAATTGAAAAAGATTTTCAAATAGAAACAGAAAGAAATCATCATTAAAGTTTGTCGGCCGGAATCAGAATGCTATGTTCATCATATTTTATTTTCCTCTCTGCAAATCACAAGAAGATCGCTCTTCTCGGTTCACAGAGATAAAAATAAAGGATATAAAATATAAGCATACATTTGCTTCAAATACAAAAACATAAACAAGTCAGCAAAGCAAAGTGTACTGCAAACTAAACAAAACTACAGTTGCAAAACCAGCTCAACAAGGCCAAACACAAACAGCCTGCAAGCCTGCAAAGTCAAAGCTACAACAGCACAAAACCTACTAAACTGCAAATCACAGTTCCAAATGCCAAGCTTAGCAAACTCACAGTAACAAACCTGTCAAAAAACTGCAAACTACAGTTTCGAAGCCAAGCTTACTCAAGCTCAACAAACCTGTCACAAACTGCAAGCCTGCATTTTAAACTGCAAGCCTGCATCTCAAACTGCAAAATGCAAACTCAACTAAATCTCAAACATCAACAACAAGCTTCAGTTCTTTTTCATCATCATTAACAGAAACGAAGCAACAAACTCAAAGCAAACAATAATAGCAAGTTTTCAGAATCATCATCATCAAACAATCAGGGCCAAGAAGAAAGAGGAAGAGTTTTTAGAAGCAAAACAACCTAGGGTTTCAGAAGTATATTCATCATCAATGAAAATCAAAACAAAACTGTTTTCAGAAAGTCATCATCATCAAACAAATCAAAAGAACAACAAAAAAAATACCAGAAGCCAAAGCGCTACCATCATCTCCATCCTCCACTCCGGCCATAAGAAGCGCCACCGATCCCTCTTCGCTCCCTCCCTTTTCCTCTCAATCTTCCCCAAGGTAAGTTGTTCTCAACCCTTTTTTTTACTGCACATCAAACATCAAAAGTCATAGATTAAAACATGCATGCAAGACTCAAACTAATGAACATGACTGTGAAACCCTAAAAGATAAAGATAACAATTCGTACCGTTTAAACCACAACCGTGGGCCACTGTGAGAAGGAAGAGAGTGAGAGAGGGCGGCGCTCCGGCGGCTTAAGGCTAGAGGGAATCAGCGTCATGGCAAGAGAAAGATGAAACAGAGAAGAAGAAGAGAGTGAGAGAAACGACGCCGCTGAAGCCAAACTTGCAAACCCTAGTTCATAAACCCCTAAAAATTGTTACAACATTCCATTATGGGCCTGACCCGCTCCTAACCTTTGCCTAAAGTCCACAATGTCCTTGCTAAACACGTACCCCCCCCTCTCTTCATTTCTGACTTGCCATTTTGTTCTTCTTCATTTTTTTATTTGGGCCACAAATCCTAGGCCCATTATCTTTTTCTTTTTTAATTTTTTAAATTAATACTTCTCTTTGTTTTCATTTTTAATAATTTTATTCCTTTTTCTTTTGTTAAATAATAAAACTAAAAATATATTAAAATTTTGTTTAAATTTTCTTAGTATAGTTTTCTTTAATATTTGTTACATTTAATAAAATACATAAATAATAGAAACTTTAATTTAAATAATTTTTCTTTCTTTTAAAATTTTTCCTTTACATAATTCATAAAAAACACAAAAATAATAATCATACTTAAATCTTTATTAGGTTAAAATTTTATTTATTTGTAAATAAATACATGCATCTCATAGTTCTTTGATTTTCCTTAATTTGTTATAATTTTACATTGAATTGCGACAGTTCGATTTGGTTGTAACGCATAATATTTGGACATTATTATTCTTATGAGACTCATCCCCATTTGTAAATAATTGTACCCCCATCCCCAGATACTTTTTTTGTAATAACTTAGACTTTAAATTCCTGCAATTTATTGCTTTCAATATACTGTATAGTAATTAGGGTTTGTATGGCAAGATCCAAAATCAATCGCTAGATGACCTAATCCAAGAATAAATGCATGAAAATCAATACACAATTCACACTTGCACCTCTAGGGCAACCTCGCTTGTTGCCTCGGAAAATGCAAATCATGTCCCTCGAATATGAGACACTCTAGCAAATGCCCCTTCGATAAATAAGATCGTAGTCTCTCGATGACCCTCGATGTTGCCTTTGATAAAACGATCTCGTCCCTTACAAAATTGCTAGAGCGTCTCACAGGTTGCTTTCGATGATTGTATACGATGACCCACGCATGTCCCATTTAACATCCTAACACAAGGTTGTTCACCAAACACAATGGTGAAATAACACTGTCAAAAGGATTGAAAACATAAGAAAGATATTTGAGTAAAATAGGGTAGACAACTCTTAGTTACTTGATCAAAAGCTTGCAAAACATCCTTACCATTTTCAAACACACCTCACCACACAATTTCAAAAACAACTTTCAAAACATTGAAATATCTTTTCAAAAAGATACACACCTTTGTATATATTCGAACAAGAATCACTACAAAGGTTGCCTAGACAAGGCTTCTTTTTCAAAGCATTTTCAAAAACCACACACAAAGCACCATTTCAAACAATTGAAAAGCGAAGGCAAGTGATCTAAACAAGTAACTAAGAGCCCATGGATAACCATGGATGAAAAGGGTGCTAGCATCTTCCCTTTTCATAACCTACCCCCCGAACTCGAGAAAACATCTCAAAGGTCTTTCCTGTGCTTTTTGACCTTTCCTTAAGATAAAATAAAAAGTCGGTGGCGACTCTTGCTAAACCGCACAAGTGCGAACACAAACGCAAAACCTCAAGGCAGTTCTCCCACCGTATCACACATATCATCTAGCTGCTTGCAACATTAATTTCCCTTTTGTCTAAGTCCTTCAATTTCCTTCAGTTTATGCCCCATACAACAGACCACTGCGGTCTTGCCCCAACTTGACTCTGCTAACCTTTATTTACAAAAAAAACATTAATAATAAAAGGGAGCACATATTATGCTCCAATCTAATCTAATAAAAACAACTAAAATGCAGAAAATTACAACTATTAAGCAAATAAAAAGAGTAATTAACCAAATCTAAAGACATGTATTAACTCATAAAATATGGGTTAACATGGTAGAATAGATGTAACATGCCCTTTTGAAAAAGTTTTAAAGAGAAAAGTCAAGAGGCAAAAAGGATTTGAATTTGTTTGAAGTGTTTTGTAAGGAGATCCTTCAAGTGGTCTCTAGGGGTACTTGAATCCATCTCCTTTAGTTTTGAAAATGTTTGAGATACGTATTATACTAAAGTCTATGACACAAGAGACTTAGAATGATCGAGTCAAGCACCTCGGATTCGAAGTACTCTACATGTACTTAAAGTTCATGGTGTATTATATGTATCGTATTTATTAGTGTTTTGAATTTGATAAAGAAAAATATATTTTTGTTTTAATAAAAGAAAAGGATGTTATGCAAAAGGAAAAACAAAGGGATCTCAATCCTAATTGTTTTCATGCATCAATGGACTTAAAGTTGAGATCAAGAGAAATTCTACTTAATGTGATCATGCTTGGATTAAAGGCCTAAGGTCTAACTAATTCAATTTAACCAAGATATTAAAATTGACTTAATAATCTTAAGGGAACATGTGAGCATACACGCAATCAAACAATTAATCAAGAGAGGCAAGGATCAAACAATTAGTCAAGGCAAAGCATCATGAAAAATTAAACTCAAAATTCAACAAGGCAATCAAGCACCATGGTATCATCGTCAATTAAAAGATAAAATAAATAAAATTCAAGAATATTAAAAGAAAAATGGAAAATAAAAGCAAAAAGATGAAAGCAGGAGGAGGTGGCGCTGGCAAGGAGGTATGGATCAGCTATGTTAGGCGCAACCTAATAGAAAGAGGAGTCCACAAGCATTTTTTGTTCCAAGCTACAGGTTTCCAAAAATCATGTGATATAGGCCAAGGGAAGGGTTCAAGTAACGAAGCCCAACAAATTCACACTTAGTCCAATTTACAACCACATCCATTCACCATCAAAATATATTTTTCAGCACATCATTTCAATTTAAAATAAATAAATAAATAAAAGGAAAAGAAAATATAGAAAATAATGGAAACTCGGTCGTTTTTGCTTGTTAGGGTTAAAGTGACTATTGAGCTTATCTATTATAAATATATAAAAATCATAGTCCCTGGAAATTACCACAACACCACAGCTGAAAAATTCTATTGTTTGTCTATTGTATTGGGGTAAAATTGGAAACTCCAAAATATCTTGCACCACATTGATTTGAATCTGATGTGGCACTCCCACAATTTTTCACCATATTTTCAATTTTTTTTAAACACTACTCTCACTATATTGTTTTGGCATTAATTGCATCTCATGTGTCATCACAATAAAATTTGATACAATTTTTCATTTATTTTGTTACCACTAAATCATGATTCAATTTGTTACAATTTTTCTTTTCTTTTTTTCATTTCACTAACAAAGTAACTAATGCAAAATTTGAATTCTCTAAACCTAATCAACAAGAATTAAATACACGTACATGCATAGATGTAGAATATGAAGAGTCTCTTTTCAAATAACCACCAGGTCCAACTTCCAATAAACCCTTTAGTGTTTCCAGTTACCAATTGTTCTATTACATAAACCCAATTTTAATTTCTTCCAATTTATCAGTAGTGCTCTGATTTAAAAAGAATAGAGGAAATGTAGAAGTCTCGGGAGAGTCTATGCTCTACGATTTCAACCTCCAACCATCTTCTTCAATTTGCTAATGACCATCATATGTCTCTCAATCAACCACTATCTCCTTTCAAGCTTCGGCCACCACAAAAGAGGTTTAGGGTTTAGTTTGGGTTTGTTTTTGCTGGTGGTTAAGGGCGGAGTATTAGAGGTTGGTGAATTGGATGCAGATGACCTCGATCTACGAAATGGAGCAATGGAAAAACCTAATTTTCCTCTTATGCCAATCAATTTTATTTTCTGCATTATCAGTTCTCTATTTGGTTTACTTCGATTCAATTTGCGGTTTCATCGAGAGAGTAATCTCTGGTACAGCCGTAGCCAGATTTGTCTCAAGAGTTAGGATGATACAGGTGAATTGATAGGACCCGAGCTCTTCCGTGCAATCAAACACTCTCAGATTTTCATTATGGTATTCTCTAAGAATGTAATAAAGTTCAACGATGGAGGGAAGCTCTCAGACAAGAAGCTGATATCTCACGACGGGATCTACGTGATAAGTAAGTCTTTCCCACTTCAAACTACAGTTTACTAAAACATTCTTCAACATATACAAATTTATGGTTAACTCTTTTAAATTCCATGCCAGATTGTTGCATAAATAAAATAGATACAAAGATAAGCAATCAGATTTGTTTTCTGATATATTTTATATATCTTGATTCTTTTTCATCCTTCAAAATGATCTGATTGAGAAGATTGTTAAATCTACTTGATTTGGGTTCAAAGGATCCAAAAGATGTTGTTGGGATGGATTCTCATATTGAATAACTAGAAAAGTGTTTACTTTTGGACAAAAATATGTGCAATGTAAATCTGCACTTGAATATAAATCTGCTTCCAATATATGAACCTGATCTCATTCTGATGGTTTTTTAATATCATTTGTCACTGAGTTTGAAATAAAATTGCATAATTAAAGATGTAAATATCTTTCACTTTAATATTTTAGAATGGCCTGAGATGAAGGGAAAAACTGCTGACCAGTTTTCATACATAGCAGATGATACAGATGAAGATAATGACTCCTCTGAGCAGGATCCTTCTATCGAGGTTCCAACTGAGCAGCTTATTTCAGATGAGGAAGTACCAACAAGTGATATCACCGATAGTGTTATTGGTGAAGGGTGTGTAATTAAGGCAAGCTTTTTCAGAACTTTCATATGTTTTCTTAAAAAGTTTGTACATTTCCTTGCAAAGATCTTAAAGAATGTGACAAGTAAAATAACAATATTTTCAATTTTTTGTTCCACAGAACTGCAAAATTCACCATTCTGTTGTTGGACTGCGTTCTTGCATATCAGAAGGTGCAATCATTGAGGACACTTTGTTAATGGGAGCAGATTATTATGAGGTAACATTGCTAAATACCCATTGCAGAATTAAGTTTATATGAATCAACTTTAGCTTGAGAAGAAGTACTAACTTTAGTATTGGTCTTGTGATTATTGTTGCTGTAGACGGATGCTGATAGGAGGTTTTTGGCTGCTAAAGGCGGTGTTCCAATTGGTATTGGGAAGAATTCTCATATCAGAAGGGCAATCATTAACAAGAATGCTAGAATTGGTGACGACGTCAAGGTTATTTCATGCATTCTTCCTTATCTTGCCCTCACATGCTTTCTTCCCTATTGTGTTGCTTTCAAATCAATGTAATACGTGTTTTGTTTTTCTACTGGATATCTTACATCCGGTTTCAACAGATCATTAACAGTGACAATGTACAAGAAGCTGCAAGGGAAACCGAAGGTTATTTCATAAAAAGTGGTATTGTCACAGTAATCAAGGATGCATTAATTCCAAGTGGTACTGTCATCTAAGAGCACTCTCTACTACTTTTGCCTCATCCTGCCGTGCATTGCAAGACCCCATTTTCACTGCGGGAAGGCCGCAAAAGAGCAGTTCCACTTCCATGTTGGGTTTCTGGTGCAATGTTTTGTTTGATTTGCCAGTATATAGAGTAGAGGACCCTTTCTGTAGCCGTGATGTAAATTTAATTTAATTCAGTCAAATAAATGCTTCTTTAGTTTGCAGTGTCTGATGCATGTTCTTTTACAGTAGGGGTGGAATAATATCCACTAAAAACAGTGAAAAGAAATACAATAAAAGCCAGACACTAGCTTCTATTGATGCAATTTGCTTCTTCTGTCTCTTGAGATTTTTTTCTTCTTCTTTCAATTTCAATAATTTTGAGATTAATTTTAATTCAAATAATAGATACAATGCAGAAGTTGGAAAGGCAAATGATATTCAAATTTAAATGCATCCTTAAAATTTGTCTTCCATCAATGGACTTTCATTCTGTATTAAGAAAATACTCTCTTTAAAAGAATTGCTCTATATTATCATTAAAATTAATCCATTCTGCAAACAAGAAATCCCTCTTTGTTATTCTCTCAATGTATCACAAAATCACTGAACCCATTCCATAACAACAACAACAAAGTCATAATGATGGCTGCGTTGATTCAAACAACAAGGGCGAGGCCTCTGGTGCCGCCGCCGTTGCAAATGATGATTACACTGGAACCGACAACAGCGATGGTTTGGATATAGTTTTGAACGACGATGTTCATGGTGAAGGTTTGGACAACAACAATAAAGAGTGCTTTGAGCAGTCGAAGGTTGGCTCAGACTTTGTTACCGATAAGTGTACAAATCTCTTTTCTGTTAAATCACAACTTAGAATTTTACTCTAAACCTCAATGAACTTTAAGTGTTCGATGAAATGTCTATGATGACGGTGGGGTTTTCAAATTTCCAGGAAATGAAGAAAGGAGTGCACCACAAAAGAAATGGACTTCATTTTTTGAGCTGTTAACAACACAAAAGTGAAAAGGGTAACTTAAACCAAAACAAACTTATTGATTGTTTTTAGTGAACTTTAACAGCAGCTGAGTCACTAATTTATTCACCTTTTCTCCTTTGTTCTGTTTTAGGTATTGTTGATGTCACTCAAAGTTGGTGGTTTAGACAAGAGAATTAGTTTTAACTCTCTTTGATTTTGTTTATACTTGATCTGATGCAAACATCACATGAATTTAAGAATGACTATTCATTTATAAAAATATAACCAAGGTGTTTGTCTACAAAAATTAAAGTGAAAAAGAAAGTGAGAAATAAATATTATTTTTTTGGATAGCTTATACATGAATAATGTTAATGATTTATGCAAATTATTATAAAATTAGCAAGTTGTTGCCTTTAGATTCAGAAGTTAGTAACTTTAATCTTTTCTTCTTCTGAGTGTTAATAGTGAGTAGTGATTCTTTGTTTGACTTCTGAGAAAGTTGAAGATCGAAAAGAGAGCAATATACAAAGATTGAAGTGAACTATAATTACACTTCACTGAGGTTAGTACAGTTACTTCAATCAACAAAAATGTTTAAGAAACATTAATATTTTAAACTTCAATTGTTTCTTTTGTGTTCCGTTTTTTTTTCTTTCTTAAATACTTGATCTGCAATACATCAACTTTCTATCAATTAACTGAATTAGGTGTGATTGAAGTTCATTTTCGGAAAAAAAATGACGATTGAAGTGATTTTGGGGTTATCTTAGTTTTCACAAGTTAACATGTTTCTATATTTTCATGAGTTGTGTCATATGGAAACATGAGATTCTTTGTCTGTTGGCAGCACTTGGTGTTAATTATTTATTGTTTCAGTCAATTTTGGTTCCATATGGAAATGAAAGTGCTCCTTGGTCTTCTGATTTTTCTGATTTCAATTCTATGATGAAGAATGTGAATATTCCCATTATTGAAGATGAAGGATTGCACATCAACTCAAAGAGTAGTTTAGTCTTTGATGGTGTTTCTAAAATTGGGTAGATAGAAATGATTTTCACAATGTTGGTAAAAACAACAGCTTAGAGTTGGATAATGTCGGTTCCAAGAAAAGTTTTATGGATATTTTGGCCAAGGAGAGTAAGGTGGACTTTCCGGTGAAGCGATTTTTCACGCTAATTGGATTTCAAATTTCAAATTTTAAATACTTCAAAGAAACTCAATGGCCATATGGTCACCTTGAGAAATGAAAAGCCATTTCATGTGAGGCATTATATCTTTCTTGGCTCAATGCATACTCCCACTTTATCTCTCTCATTGCCAAAATAACCGATTAATTATATATTAATCTTCTTGCATATCAATTCTCTTCACAAAACTTCATTTTGCACTGCAGGGTCAATTTGATCATTATTAGGCGATATGCCCCTATATATACTATGGGTTAACATAAAAGACCAAGCAGTCTATATGTTTCTCTTGCAGGGGTTGATGGACGAGTTTTGGGTGGTTAGCATATTTGCATTTTCCGTTGCAGATCAAATATTTGAATTCATATGTTGCTTTGAAGAAACAGTAAGTGAGAACATATTTTTGCTTCCTTAGAATGTATCATTCTATTATTTCTTGAGTGTAAAGCGTAGCTTGATAACATCAACAAATATGTGCATGTGTATTACTGCAATGTAGACATGCTTCAAATATTTGAGAAAATTATCATGATACATTATTTTGAGAAGCTATCCACCCCTTCTGTCATGCTACTGTTAGGAATATTTTATCATCTTTTGACTTTGTATTTGTTTTAGGATAAGCTTGCTCTAAGGCTCAAGAGCTTTTGAAAGAGTTTGACAATGTATGCACACTCAGAGTTTGGATGCCGATTTCATTTAAAAATTCTGATTATCATGTCATTTTCCTTCAGGTTTAACAATTTCTATCACGAGGGCTGACCGGTCTATTCTTCAACGATTAGACGCTGAGATGAAAGCTCCTTATTTGCATGTTCGAGTTTGTGGTCAGTAATTTATTGTAATTGGTGTACGTGATTCTCTTATTATATACACATATTCACGAGCAATTGTGCTATGATTTTGAGTTTTGTTTTTTGTTTTTTAATTCAGGTGCTTGACATTATAATCTCTTTCATGAGAATGCTTCTTGCAAGTACTATTTGTTTGATAATTTAGGGTAATTAAATCCTAAGCATCACGAAAAAGAATCTTTCACCAGATTTAAAGATGTACTTCACCGTAGATTTCTAAGATAATGTATCATTATCAATTAATTGCAATGTTGTTATTCTTAGTTGTGGCAGGAGTGTTGAACTAACACTTTGGGTGAATTCTGCAACAGGGAATAACAAGTTTCATGAGTAGGTAGATGCCTGGAGGATCACTTTTTTAATGTTGACCACTTTTTTAATGTTGTCAAATAAGTTTGATACATTGAATTTGGCCGAATTAGATGAATTTTTATTGAATTACATAAAAACGAATTTACTGTTACATGACAACATTAGTTCCATGTTTTATGAATTCTCGACCGGCCCCGTGCAACAGCACGGGTTATCGACTAGTTTTGAAAGCAAAATCTCTTCCCTCTCTTCCTTCAGCGGCCACTTTCATCATCTTCACCTTCTTCGCTTCTCTGACGAAGCCAACGCCACCGCTCGCCGTAGCTTCGAAGGAGATAAACAGAAACCATAGGTGAGGTAATACGCTTCCTTATCGCTCTTTTTTATCCTTCTGCGGTTTGTTTTTCTTCTACTACGATTCACACTTCTTCTTCATCTTCTTTTGTGTTTTTGTGAATTGTTGTTGAGTTCTTGTGCGTGATGCGTTGTGGTGTTGTTGTTCTGTAGTTGCGATTGCAAAATTACAACGGTGTTATGGATGATGCGGTGGTAGTAGATGCAAATAAGAGTGAAGCAATGAAGTGATATGTTTTTGAAGTTGCTGTAGATGAAGCCAGTGAAGATACATGTTAAAGGTTGATGATGAAGTGCGATGAAGTGATTTTTGCAGAGAGTTTGATGTTATGAGTTTTTGTGATTTTGCAGAATGAATGGTGGTGATTGAGAAATTGGAAGGAAGCTGACTTATATAGTTGAAGGTGAATTCATCTGAGCCATTGGATCTGTGAGAAATAGTTGGAGATCTAAAGGTATGAATCAATCTGACTCTGGTAGTTACTCAGTCTAACTCAGTTAGCTAAACTAAGTTTGGAGGCCTTGTATCACCTTTGTTGAGCTGTCCAATTGAAGCTTGAATCTAATTCCTCTGTTTTTTTTTTGTTTTCTGATTTTATTCTATTAGTTTCTATTGCTTCTCTTTTTGTATTCTTTCCAATTCATTTGGATGAACTGGTGCACTGATGTTAATAAGTTGTTAACTTTTTGTTTCTGTATAATAAATTATGAACTGGTTTTTTATGAATTGATGTAGGGCTCGTCATTATGATGTGATGAACTGGTTTGAATTTTTTCAAGGTTGGTGTGTTGTGGGTTTCTCTTGAAACTGGCACTAATGCAGATTGGTTACTTGTTCTTGTTTTACAGTATGCAGGGTTGTCCTAATTTGTGAGCATAGTTTGAATCAAGCCAAAGATAAGAGAATGGCATGAAAGGCTTGAGCATGGACAGGGGATGAAGATTTTTGAAGAAACAATTATGGGGCCATTAATATTGAAAGCCTTGAAGGTGAGACATGAAGCTTGGTGAAGTTGAAGGTTTCTTGGAGCGTGAAGGAAATGAGCAATGGCATGAAGTTATCTTGAAACATGAAGATTTAGGATAGGGTTTTTTAATGACTGTTGATGTAAGATCTTGTAATTGCAAGAGTAGTTGTAATTCTTCTTGTGCACTTTGTAATGAGTTTTGAAATCAATAATGCTTCACATATTTCAAATCTTTTCTCAAATTGCATATTTTCTTTTTGGTTTTTACATTGTATTCAAAATACTCACAGGGTTCCTTCTTGTCAAATTTATCTTATTTTATTTTGTGTTTTGAGGTGGGATGGATGATCATGTAATGACTTTTGTGAATGTAAACAAAAAACCCTCCAATATTTCCTTCTAATTTTGAAAGGATGTTTTGATGGCATAATGAGGTAATGACATGTCAGATCATGATGCTTTGATCTTTTAAGAGAACTTTGCTTTGTGATTCAAGTAACACTTTTCTAAAATAATTCCTCAATGCCTTTTATCTTACCTTACATTTGAATCAAGTCTCAAGCTTGTATTAAAACCCTAGTTGAATGAATTAGCATAGGAGGAGGTGACTTCTAATGCAAGCAATAATAAGCATCATATGTGTCGAAGGAAGCCAAAGAAAACCAAGGATAAGAGCTTTAGGAGACATGTACCCAAGCCCTGAGCCTTCATCGGATGACTTTGAGTATAAGGAAAAAACCCAAATCAATTCCCTTGTATCTTCAATTGAAACAAACCCTATAAAAGAATGAAACCCTAATACATAAGTGAAGCCTTAGTCTCCTTTACCTTTGATCCCAAATGCCAAACCTTGTTGATAGTGAATGCATGCAATGTTAGGTGACCTAATTGAGGGTATGTACATGATAATTATGAGATGCATAAGCCAGATAATTTGATAAAGGGTAGGACAAATTTGGGGTATCATAGCTGCCCCTATTTAATCATCTTTAACCTGAAGGTGAGATTGACGCTAGCCTTTCGAACATTCAAGGTGGAAGAAGATTAAATACAAAAACCTGAAATTTGTTCTGAAAAGAAAGTTTAGTTGTTTTGATATCTGTTGGGGAAGGAAAATTTTGTGTTTTGCTGAAAAGGTTTGCAACAAGTAGGTGTGCTTAGGTGGTGATAACTTGTAACGTGATAATAGTGTCAATACAAGGTCTCAAAGGAAATGATTGTTACATAAAACAATGGTTGAAGGAATAGGTCTGAAAAGTGAAGACAAAGGGTAATATCTACAGAAAATCTAAGATCCCAAAAAAGATGAAAAGAAGGGTAAGATATTCAGACGATCTCTGATCCCATAAAAGACAAAAAAGGGTAAGATATACGAACGATCTCCGATCCTAGAAAAGACGAAAAGAGAGTAAGATCTATGAACGATCTCTAATCCTAGAAAATATGAAAATAAGGTAAGATATACAGACGATATTCAATCCCAAGAAAAAGGAAAAGATGGTAAGATCTATGGGCAATCTCCGATCCCAAGAAAAGACGAAAAGAGGGTAATATCTACAGACGATTTGCAATCCTAGAAAAGATGAAAAGAGGGTAAGATCTACAGACGATCTCCGATCCCAAGATAAAAGGAAAAGAGGGTAAGATCTATGAACGATCTCTGATCTTAGAAAAGACAAAAAGAGGGTAAGATCTACAGATGATATCCGATCCCAATAAAAAAGAAAAGGGGGGGGGGGGTAAGATCTACGGACGATCTTCGATCCCAGAAAAGAAGAAAATAGGTTAAGATCTACGAACAATCTCTATTCCCAGAAAATACGAAAAGAAGTGTAAGATCTACGAATGATCTTCGATCCCAGCAAAGACGAAAATATGGTAAGATATACGGACCATATCTGATCCCAGAAAAGACGAAAAGAGGGTAAGATCTACGAACAATCTCCGATTTCATAAAAGATGAAAATAGGGTAAGATCTATGGGCGATCTCCAATCCCAAGAAAATGAAAAAAAGGGTAAGACCTACGGATGATCTTCGATCCTAGAAAACATGAAAATAGGGTAAGATCTACGAACGATCTCTGATCCCAAAAAAGGCAAAAATATGGTTAGATCTACGGACGATCTTCGATCCCAGAAAAGACAAAAAGAGAGTAAGATCTACATAAAATCTTTGATCCTAGAAAAGACAAAAATATGGTAATATCTACAGACGACCTCTGGTCCCAGAAAAGTAGAAAAGATTAATAGAGGGTATCGACTTTGTTGGGGTTAAGAGTGCAATGTACTTGCACCATGGCCAGATAAAGCTTCACAATTATAGATATCAACTGGGTCTGTGGGGATAACATTCTCTGTGGGGATGTATTATCGTTATGATTGAGGAGTGATTTAGGTCTTTCGTTCAAGGGTACCAAATCTTGCTTATGCTTCGTATGCAGGTTTGAATTTTGTATGGTGTAATGATCCCTTTTTAATGGATATGTGTTGTACCCCAATTTTTCCCCTAAGATCCCTTCATCATATCATGTTGATTCCATCACAACAAGATCACATTAGGATTCTTGGTTCCCCTCCCTATATTTAGCTTTGCTCTTTGAGGAATCAACAAGCACCTTGACTTGTGTCCTTTTGTGATCATGAATATTTTTTGTCTTGATTTCTTATTTTAATTAATAAAATACAATATTGGTTTGTCTTTCTTGTTATCCATGTAGGTAAAGGCAATAAGATTCAGCAAGTTGCTCCATGGGTACATGAGTTTATTTCCATGCCCTAGTTAATAAAGCTTGAGAATTTCAATCCTCACCATTGAATTTATTTTGGAAGGAATGGCATGGCAAAGTTATTTTGGTTCACCACATTTCAAGGTTATAAAATTTGGTTCAAAAACACAAGGGATTGATTGGAGAAGTTGGCTTGCTTGGACAAGGCTTTGTTCCCATTGGTCACAAATTCATATTTCTTTCAATTCTCAAGATATGGAAGTGTTTGTGGTTGCTATGAGTTCTCATTATCATCCTTAACAACTTATATTTACAAAGCATTTGTGTTGGTACAAGAAGTTTGTTCAAAATTGTCAAAGTTCCTCAAGGCATGTTTCTTGATCTAGGAGCTAGGGTTTTGAACTTCAAAGGAGTATATATTGCTCATCTTTTGGTATTTTTGAGTGATTACAAAGACACCACTCTATTAAAAGGGTTATAAACAAATCACTTCAAAATTTCCAAGGAGTTTTCATGTGGAAGAAACTTGATGAAGAAGAAAAATTACAAGTCCTCCAGATGCACCCCCAATTTTCCATGTGTGACTTCAAATGATCATAACTTGGTCATTTTTTATCACCTTGAGCCCATTATTTTTCCACATTTATCTTGAGGATTCGAACTTTATGCCTTCTTGTATGTGCAAAGTGAAAAAATGGATGGAAGTTTTCTTAAGGATACAAAAGATTATAGGTCATTTAATGATTTGTTTCCAACTTCAACAATTCATAACTCTCTCAATTTTTGGAGATTTTAAATGGTTCAAGTTTCAAAATGTCATTCAAGAGGTCTATTTCATGCAATAATTTTTGGTCAAGAGAAAATTCCAAGAGGAAGGCCATGTTTGGATGCAAAACATTATAGGTCACTTTTGAAGAAAAATTTGAAATATTTCTAAGTATGGAAAGTCAACCCTTTTTCTCCAACTTTGACTCAATGCAATTTTCAGCTCAAGCATCCATTTGATCCCATTCTTTTTCCATTTCAAATCTTGTAACCTCATCTTTCTCAAGCATCAAGAATCATGCCCTAAGACCCCTTGAGCTGAGAATGCCATTGGTCAGAAGTTGGCAATTTGAAATTGAATTTTTCACCAAGTCAGAAGTTTGAAATCCTTGATTTGGCTTTTAAACACTTTGTTTCTGCGCATTTATGCCTCTAAACATGTTTAATGAAGTTCAAGAAGTGATTAGCATAGCAAAACACGCGTTTTGGATGACTTTTGATCAAATTGGAAGTCACACTTTTTTTGTTTGCAACTTCACACGATTTCCCCCCAAACTTCATCATTTCACACGCTTGGACATTCCATTTGATTCCCTATAAATAAATGGTCATTCCCCATTCATTTCCTCAAGCTTGGATAACCAGAATCACCCTGCCAAACTTGTTTTATAACTCAAAATTCAGCAACTTCAAAATC
This sequence comes from Vicia faba, assembly GCA_948472305.1. Classification (NCBI taxonomy): domain Eukaryota; kingdom Viridiplantae; phylum Streptophyta; class Magnoliopsida; order Fabales; family Fabaceae; genus Vicia; species Vicia faba. The sequence continues at coordinate 1,445,951,640 of OX451738.1, read as the reverse complement.
CATTCAAAAGCCTTTTTCAATCTAATTTTTCCATCAATTCACCTTACTTGATCTTACCTGAAGCTAACTGTAGCGATAAAAAATGTAGCGGGGTAAATCGGAGATCGAATTATTGATTAATTCGTCTCACAAAAGCAAGAGTCGCCACCGCGCTTTATCATTTCCAAGGGAAAGGGGAAAGAGCAAAATAAAACCCTAAATATGCAATGTAAATAATACTTTTTTAAAAGTAATAATAATACAAGGCGTTTTTGAAAAGAGATCTATGGTTCGGGGGTTGGTTATACAATGGGAAGGTATTAGCACCCAATGTATCTATAGTACTCTATAGGAACCTTTTGAAATATCTGTTTATTTAAAATTGATCGTTTGATTAAAAATAAATCGTTTTGGCCGAAAAGGGGTACGGACGAGTTTTTGAAGATACGACGACCTAACGTCAAAGTTTTTACTTAAAAGGCATAAGTTTTGAAAAGATTGAATACTTGAAGGAAAATTATCCTAAGTTTTAATGAAATGCAAATATTCGCGCGATTAGACTTGAGGACATGAAGTCGACAAATCTAATCGTTTTTCCCTTGGATTTAAACGTAAACAGAATAATCATGTAAATGTGAAATAATTAAACAGAAAAAAAACATGCGGATAATAATTAATAGCAACAGTTAAATAAATGACTAAATGGTGTAAATATGAATTTTGGATTTTTGTTTAATGTTAATTAAAGCGGGAGAATTAATTAAAGAAAGGATAAAATGTTTTTTAAAGTTTTTTAAGTTTCTAGTTTTTATCCTTTTTTAGAGTTTTGATATTTTTAATATAAAGTATTATTAAAAGATGACTTAATGTCTTATACTAAATTGAGTATTTTAACTAATTTTATAAAAGGCCCTAATTAATATAACAAAATTTGTTCATTAGTAATTAATACTAATAAGAATAAAATATTTAATTAACTATATAGAAAAGTTGTTTATTATTACTAATTAGAAACAAAAGTGAATTAAGCTGATTCATTAAAACAAACTAAAGGAAATAACAAAATGGGCCAAAAGGGGTTTTAGGAGGCCCAAGCTTAATAGTATCAGAAGCAGGATAGGGGGGTGAATAAAGCAAATCGTTGGGCTTAGGCAGAAAAATGGGGTGAGACCCATTTGGTTTTGTAAATGTGTTAGGGTTAAACATGATTTGTTAATTTGGAAAAGGGATTAGGGTTCGGTTATGTGCAGAACGGCGCCGCTGGGTTGTTCGTCTTCTTCATCCTCGCGCGTTATCCTATTCGTTCGCTTCCTTTGCTTTGCTGCTCTCATGAAATCGCCTTCTCCTTCGTCTTCCTTTGCCCGAGCCGCCAACGCCTGCTCTCTTCATGCGTCAATCAACGCTACGATTGTGAAGGTGACGATTTGTCCAATGACGCGTTAAGTCTTATGATTTTTTGTTGCATGTTATGATTTTGTTCATTTCGATTCTAATTTCCTTTTATATACGATTTCTTGTTGAGGTGATGAAAAGGAAAAGAAGGGAAGCAACGAACTACCTTTATGAATGAGGAGGGAAGGGCGTTACGGAGGATCGCTGGCGGAGGGGGAACGCGGCTGTGGCTATGAGCTTGGAGACCCTGGTTTGTCCTCCTTATGCTTTTGTTTAATGATGAAAACCCTGAAAACGAGCTTTATCTTCTCCTCCTGGTAGCCTTGACACTTGCTTTGCTTTGTTGAACTGTGGCCTTCGAATACTTTTCCCTATTCTTCTCTTGCTGTGATTTTGATTGCTTCTCCTAGTGGCCTATGACGAATGTTGAGGCTTTTTGGTATGCTGGTTATTGTTTTGACATTGGTTTTGATCCTACTGGTTTTGGGATGGTTTGGACCAATGTTTGGTGTATTATGCAGGTAGCAGTTTTGAAATGGTTTAGGCCATGAAGGTTTAATGGTTTAGACAGGTTGATGGTTTTCTATGGCTTAAGAAGGTTATTGAGGTTTTCGTTTAGGCCTTGAAATGGTTATTTGTTTCTATGGTTTAAGGCATAGTTTTGGGTGGGGAATAGCAGGTTTCAAAAGGTTATGGTAACAAGTTGGTGGTTTAGGCCATGGTTGACATGGTCTCAATGCAGGTTGCGTATGTTTTGGTTTATGTTGATGATGTTTGAAAAATGGCTATATTCTGAGAATTGGTTTCTTGTATATTTTGTTCTGTTTTTGAATGCTTCCTTTCCTCAACAGGCTTTTTGGCTCCTTGAATTTAAAGGGGGTTTGTTGTTGTTATACTACCCGTTGGTTTTTCTTGGCTTATGTTCCAGGTTTGAATAATTTTAACCATATTTCTTGCTTTTGACCTCTGCATCCCATACTGATACATCAGTTTTGTTCTCTATCAGTTTTCATGCTTATCTTTCTCTATTGTATTGCTGCTGATTTGTTTGCTATCCAATTCCTGCCTAAGCCAAAAACCTGCAAAACCACATTTCTATCTCTCTTCTCTCTCTCAAGTACCAACTGATGCCTTAAGATGAGGTGTACTGTACTTGTTCTGAAACTGCATGGGCTGGAACATGATGAAAAAGGAAATATATTGCTTGCAAAAATTGTTTAAACTACATATTTTTAACTTGCCTACTACATGGCACAGTGGGAGCCTTTTTGTATGTTTGGCCTCTTCCTATATGGGCATGTTTACGTTGCAATTTGGCTTTGAAAGTGCATATGCTGTTGATTTTTTGTATGCTATTTGACAAACATTTGAATTGGTGCATATGTTGTTTGAAATATGCAGTGGACTTTTTGAAAATGCAATTGATTCGAAAAATGCAGTTTTTGACAAAAATGAATTTGTGCATTCATTTATAAAAATTCCTCTCTTTTTTGTGAACCGGGAGAAATCCTGTGATTTGCAAAAAAGGGTAAACTGATTCCAGCCATTGCTTTTAATGATGAACACTAAATAATTTTCTACTTTTAATTATTTGTTCAAATCTAATTTTTCTTTTAATTATTTTTTTTTGCAGGTAAAATCAAGTGAGCAGACAAAAGGCATTGGATAGAAGATTTAGAATTAGAAAACATTAGATTAGTTTTTATTTCATTTTAACTTTGTAAAATTATTATTGTAAATTCGTTGTAAATAAATACAGTATTTACACAATAATTGTACAATTAGAAGAAAATGAATAAAATTCCAATATTTGCCAATTAATTTCCTCCTTCTCTTTAATTATTTACTTTATCGTTTATAATTCTTTAAATTGTATAATAATTGAAAATGAATTTCAATTACCTAAATTCAGAATAATAAACAAATAAATAAATAATATCATTGATCAATTAATAGTTTCAATCATTTAATTCATTATTCATAACTTTCTAAATTATAATAATTAAAAATAGAATTTCAATTATTTAACTTAGAATGATAAATAATTAAATAATCATTATTGACCAATTAATGAACCTTTTTTCAAATATTTATCATATTATTCATAAATCTTTAAATTGTGTAACAATTGAAAATAAATTCCAATTATTTAAATTTAAGATAGTGAGTAATAAATAAACACTGTCTGAACGATTAATATGCCTTTTTCTAATATTTATTTTATTATCTATAAATCTTTAAATTATATAACAATTGGAAATAAATTCCAATTATTTAAATTTAAGATGATAAATAATTAATAAACATCATTTAAGCATGAATCGGTTAAATAATTTAGTGTTCAAAATAAATAGCTCTCGGCCTGAAAAATGTTATGAATTTTGAAAATCAAAACGCTTGCAATGCGAATGATGCAGATGAGAGATGGTATCTTAAGTCAAAATTTGGGGTACAACAGCTGCCCCTATTTAAGTTCCTTCTATCCGGAGATATGAAGATTAAAATCTTCGTTTCGACGAGATTGAAGGTACTTAAATACATAATTACGCAAATTTTGTCCTAAGATGCCGTCATTATGTATGATATGAATGCAGTGATTGAATTCACAGAGAAAGATATCGTATGAAACAAGACAATGTTGGAGGAATCGAACACCAACAAAACACAGAGACATGGATTATTCATTACTGGGAAAAATAAGTTATCGACTTCAATCGACGAACTCTTGACAGCGAATAAAATCGAGGGAATACTACCTCTGACCCTAACAAAGAGAGCATCTTGCATAGGCCATAACAGATTATTGACCCAAAACAGTGAGTTTGCAACCCAAGGTTAATGACAGACAGAGAGTATCAAATTGCTGATGACAGATTACCGACTTCTGACGGTAATGATTCATGACAAGCTTCTCTGCGAGATTTTCGGAGATATACTCATTAATGTTGATATAATAATATTGTAGATGCGCAAATTGTTCAAATAAAGAAACTGCCACTTGCTGTCGTCCAAAGAAAATACCGATAACATACAAGCTGCTCAAATAAAGATACTGCCACTTGCTGTCATCCAAAGAAAATACCAATAACATACAAGTTGCTCAAATAAAGAAGCTGCCGCTTGCTGTATTCCAGAAAAGTAATAACGTACAAGTTGCTCAAATAAAGAGACTGCCGCTTGCCGTCTTCCAGAAATCCTAATAACGCACAAGTTGCTCGTGAAGAGCTGCCGCTTGTCGTTTTCCCAAAAATATAACAACGCACAAGTTGCTCATGAAGAGCTGCCGCTTGTCGTGTTCCACAAGATAATAACGTACAAGTTGCTCGTGAAGAGCTGCCGCTTGTCGTTTCCCGAAAATAATAATAACGTACAAGTTGCTCGTGAAGAGCTGCCGCTTGTCGTTTTCCACAAGATAATAATAACGTACAAGTTGCTCGTGAAGAGCTGCCGCTTGTCGTTTCCCGAAAATAATAATAACATACAAGTTGCTCGTGAAGAGCTGCCGCTTGTCGTTTCCCGAAAATAATAATAACGTACAAGTTGCTCGTGAAGAGCTGCCGCTTGTCGTTTTCCAAGAATAACCCAGAAGGAACTTGCGATGACACTGGCAGAGAAATAAATCTTCGTCAAAGAGAAACATGAATCAATCCTTCCCGAGGAGATCACATACTCAAATGTGCAAAATAAATGCACCATCTGTCTAGGTCGCAACTTCACTGGGGAAAATCAATGAGATAGCCTATGCAAGAGGCGACAACTTTATCCAGGAATAACCAGAGAGAAAAATAGTCAAACGAGACTCTACCCAATGAGAAAGTAATTCGATTGAGGAATTCATCCTGTCCAGAAATGGACAAGGTAAGCTGAATTAAAAATCATCCACGAGGATTAGCTCAGTTGGGGAATTTAGAAAGGAAGCACATTTTCTGCCTAAGCTAACCTTCTACTTGGAAAGAAACATGTACATTATTTGAATAAACAAAGTACAACCCCAAAATCGATGGCAAACATGAATATGTATGCGTGATATAAGTGCGAATGAATAAATGAATGTTATGCTGACAAAACGAACAGATGGAATGTCTTGAAGATAATAAGATGTCACAGCATGATAGATACTCAGCCAATCCTAAAAGACGGAAGATAACCGGAACTGGAAACACAAAGCAACGTCGGAGCGTAACACTACAAGGCTCAAGTCTTCTGAGGAGAAAAGCATCCAAATCCAAACCTCTAGCACCAATAAACCACTGGCATGAGACGAAGTGTACCGCACTTCAAAATCTCCCAAACAAAGGTAGCTAAAACAACACTTAACTGGAACAACCGGGGAGTCACCAAACTTAGCACCACCATAACCAAGCGTGTACACAGCCAACACTTCATGACGATTTTGAAAGAAAATAAGCTCATCGTGCAAGGATAAATTACTGTACTGTTTTGCATTTCATGGCTTGACCATCTTCGGAACGACTTTTAATATTCCTTTCGTTATTCACGACACATTTTAGAAATAAGAATATTTTAAATACTTTGTTTCAAATATTGCCGTAAAAATTAAAATTTTGCCCACAAAAGGTAATGCTCAAATTTCATTAATAAGCTGGTAGTTCGCTAACAACGCGCCTCCAACAGTTTACAAAAGTTTGGGAAATAGTACATGAAATAAAAGGTTACACAGAAACAATGATCACTATTTTCCCTAACAACTTTGAATTCCAAAATGTGCTCAAATGCCACAGCCGGGATGACCAAAAGCTTGCTTAGGCGAAATACTTCTTGACTGCATCGGCGTTCATGGGACGCGGAAGCTCGTCACCGTCCATATTGGTGAGAATCAAAGCACCTCCAGAGAAAACTTTCTTAACAACATACGGTCCTTCATAATTCGGAGCCCACTTGCCCCTCGAATCAGGTTGGAAAGATAATATTTTCCTGAGCACTAGGTCACCTTCTCTGAACTCGCACGGTCGAACCTTCTTATCAAAAGCCTTCTTCATTCTCTGCTGATACAATTGACCGTGACACAAAGCTGTCAATCTCTTTTCTTCGATTAAATTCAACTGATCATATCTACTTTGACACCATTCAGCCTCAAAAAGTTTAGCTTCCATCAACACTCTCAGAGAAGGAATCTCAACCTCCACGGGGAGTACTGCTTCCATACCATAAACTAGGGAAAATGGGGTCGCGCCTGTTGAAGTTCGAACTGAAGTACGGTATCTATGTAAAGCAAACGGAAGCATTTCATGCCAATCTTTATAAGTTACCACCATCTTCTGGACAATCTTCTTGATGTTCTTGTTAGCAGCTTCAACAGCCCCATTCATCTTCGGTCTGTAAGGAGAAGAATTATGATGTTCGATCTTGAACTCTTCACAAAGCTCTCTCATCATCTTGTTATTCAAATTTGAACCATTATCAGTGATGATCTTGCTTGGGATACCGTAACGACAAATGATCTGATTCCTGATAAATCTGACTACCACCTGTCTGGTTACATTAGCATAAGATGCTGCTTCCACCCATTTAGTAAAATAATCGATCGCTACCAAGATGAAACGATGACCATTTGAAGCTTTGGGTTCAATCATTCCAATCATATCAATGCCCCACATAGAGAAAGGCCAAGGTGAAGATATAACATTGAGGAGGGTCGGTGGCACATGCATCTTGTCCGCATAAATCTGACATTTATGACACTTCTTCACATACTTGCAACAATCAGATTCCATGGTCATCCAATAGTAACCAGCTCTCAACATCTTTCTAGCCATTGCATGTCCGTTGGCATGAGTGCCAAAGGATCCTTCATGTACTTCTTGCATCAGCATGTCTGCTTCACGTATGTCTACACATCTGAGCAAGACCATGTCGTAATTCCTCTTATACAACACTTCTTCATTGAGAAAGAAACTGCTTGCTAATCTTCTCAACGTCTTCCTATCTTTATTGGATGCCCCAGGCGGGTACTCTTGAGTTTGAAGAACACGTTTAATGTCATAGAATCACGGTTTGTCGTCGGTAACCTCTTCTACTGAGAACACATGAGCAGGTCTGTCGAGACGCATAACTCGGATTGTAGGCACGTCGTTCCAATCATTTACTTGAAACATTGAGGACAAAGTAGCCAAAGCATCAGCCATTTGGTTCTCATCTCTAGGGATATGATGTAATTCCACTTTGTTGAAGAAAGTTAACAATCTTCTAGCATAGTCTCTGTAAGGGATCAAACCAGGATGACGAGTCTCCCATTCTCCTTTGATTTGGTTAATCACCAATGCCGAATCTCCGTAAATATCAAGAATCTTAATCCTTAGATCCACTGCTTCTTCGAGACCCATAATACATGCCTCATATTCCGCCATGTTGTTCGTGCAATCAAACTTTAATCTCGCCGTGAACGGGATATGAGTACCTCGGGGAGTAACGAGGATTGCCCCAATTCCATTTCCATAGGAATTCACAGCTCCGTCAAATATTAAACCCCAACGCGATTCAGGATCAGGTCCTTCTTCGGGTAACGGCTCTTCACAATCTTTAGCTTTCAAGTACATAAAATCTTCATCTGGGAAATCAAACTTGATGGATTGATAATCTTCAATTGGTTGGTGAGCCAAATGATCGGCTAAAATACTTCCTTTGATCGCTTTCTGAGTGTGATACTCAATGTCATATTCAGATAACAACATCAGCCAACGGGCTATTCTTCCAGATAAGGCGGGTTTCTCAAAGATATACTTGATCGGGTCCATTTTGGAGATCAACCAAGTAGTGTGATTAATCATATACTGGCGCAGACGGCGAGCAGCCCAAGCCAAAGCACAACAGGTTTTCTCAAGCAATGAGTATCGAGACTCACAGTCTGTGAATTTCTTACTCAGATAGTATACAGCATGTTCCTTTCTTCCAGTCTCATCTTGTTGACCAAGCACACATCCCATGGAATCTTCCAATATGGTCAAGTACATAATCAATGGTCTTCCTTCCACTGGAGGAATCAAAATGGGAGGTTCAAGCAAATATTCTTTGATGCTATCAAAAGCTCTCTGACAATCCTCTGTCCACACACATCCTTGGTTCTTTCGGAGAAGCTTGAAAATCGGCCCACAGGTAGCGGTCATATGAGATATAAATCTAGAGATATAGTTCAGTCTCCCGAGGAATCCTCTTACTTGTTTTTCCGTCTTGGGTGCGGGCATTTCTCGAATAGCTTTGACTTTATCAGGATCTACTTCGAAACCTTTCTGACTGACAACGAAACCCAGAAGTCTTCCAGAACGAACACCAAAAGTGCACTTGTTGGGATTCAGACGAAGTTTGTACTTCCTCAAACGCTGGAATAACTTCAACAAATGTTCCAAATGATCTTCCTCAGTTTGTGATTTGGCAATCATATCATCCACATACACTTTGATCTCCTTATGCATCATGTCATGGAACAAAGCAGTCATGGCCCTTTGGTATGTTGCGCCAGCATTCCTCAAACCAAACGGCATAACCCGATAATAGAAAGTTCCCCAAGGTGTAATGAAAGCGGTCTTCTCCATATCCTCTGGTGCCATCTTGATTTGATTGTAACCAGAAAAACCATCCATGAAAGAAAAGACTTTGAACTTGGCGGTACTATCGACCAATACGTCAATATGAGGTAATGGGAAGTCATCCTTCGGACTAGCTCTATTCAGATCTCTGTAGTCTACACACATCCGAACCTTGCCATCTTTCTTAGCAACATGCACTATGTTGGCTAACCACTGAGGATAGACCGATGTAACAAGGAAACCTGCGCTGATCTGTTTCTGAACCTTCTCTTTGATCTTGTCAGCCATGTCGGGACGAGTCCTTCTCAACTTCTGCTTGATCGGCGGACATTCAGGTCTCAACGGTAAACGATGCTCCACAATGTCATTGTCCAACCCTGGCATATCTTGGTAGGACCAAGCAAACACATCAACATACTCTTTGAGAAGCTCCAACATTTTCTCTTTAACTTCCGGGATAAGCAATGCTCCGACTTTGACTTCCCTTCTAACTTCTTCATCACCCAAGTTGACCAACTCTAAAGGTTCTTCAAATGGTTGAATAATCTTCTCATCATGCTCGAGCAAACGGGAAATCTCAGCAGGAATCTCTTCATCATCCTCTTCTTCGGCTCTGAACACAGGGAATTCAAAGTTGGGAGAGGGCATAGGATCATTGTTTTCGATGGTTAAGTCATGGATTAATCTGCACATATGATTATGCTTTATTTTAGAAATCAATTTGTGCAAATAAAACAAAAGGTTATTAATTAATTTCATTACTATTTCCCAAAAGGTGAAAAACAAAACAGTAGTGGACAAAATAACATTTTTATTCATTAAAGGGAAATACTTGAAACAAAGAGCCCAGACATTTCTCTTTTGCCTTGGGCAAAGCAAAAGGAATTATTTTTCATAGCCCGACACAAAATACGTTTCGCCTTGGGCAGAGCGAGTTTTTTTCAAAGGAAAAAAAAACAAAACATTACTCGGAAATGTGCATAACCACAGGAACATCAGCAGCTATCCAGTTTTGGCAAGCCAATCCAGGCGTCACAAAAACGGGCAAATCTTCCTCGGAATCATCATCTATGATAGCATCAACCTCAGGATGTACAAACCCTGCACTTCGAAAAACCTCTTGAATCGGACGAACAACCACCTCTTTCTTGACTCTTGCAGATACTGGATGAAAACCCAGACCTTCCCCAGACTTGTTCTCGGGTAACGTCAACACCTGGCCCCATCCTTCGGCCGAACCACTTTCCACCACTCGCCGCGCATCCTCAAAAGAAGAGATGGATGCCCCTTGCTTCTTCACTGTATTCTTAGCAACAGAAAGACCTTGGAACTGGGTTCCAACATCCCCGTCCGCATCAATAAAAGAGAATGATGATAAATGGCTTACCACCATAGCTTGCTCTCCCCCAATCACCACTAGCTTCCCATGCCTTACAAACTTTAGTCTCTGATGAAGCGTAGAGGTGACTGCCCCGACATCATGGATCTAGGGACGACCCAATAAACAACTGTAGGCAGCACGAATATCCATCACTTGGAAAGTGATTTGAAAAGTATGGGGACCAATCACTATAGGAAGATCCACTTCACCAATGACTGTCTTCCTAGAACCATCAAACGCTTTAACAATTACTCCACTAGGCCTCATAAGAGCACCTGGATATGAAAATCGAGATAATGTAGTCTTGGGCATCACATTCAACGACGAACCTGTATCCACCAACACACTTGATAAGGTATCATTTCCACAACTTACTGAGATATGCAAAGCCATATTATGGTTTCTTCCCTCCTCCGGGAGTTCTTCATCACTGAAACCAAGATTGTTACATGAAGTAATATTTCCCACAATTCCATCAAATTGGTCCACCGTCACATCATGATCCACGAATGCCTGGGCCAAGACCTTCATCAAAGCTTCTCTACGGGCACCAGAATCTCTCAGTAAAGCAAGCAAGGAAATCTTGGAAGGAGTTTGCAAAAGTTGGTCCACAATTTTATATTCACTTCTCTTGATAAGCTTCAGGATCTCATCATCCTCAGGGTGAGGGATAGGTTCACTGGATCGGCCTATCTCAACCCTTGGTTCAACATTTCTCACTGGAATCTCCGCCGGTATGTGTCTCCTGACTTGAACTTCTGGTCTCTTCAAAGGTACTGCTGCAAAAACACGTCCACTCCTTGTAACTCTACTAACATCAGCAATGTTAACAAAAGACGGTCTTGTTGGTATAGGGACTTCTACCCCATTCTCAATCATTGTGGCATTATACTTATACGGTACAGCTTGGTCCGAGTTGTAAGGCACAGGACCAGGTGGGTAAATAATCAAAGGATCAACAGGTGCAGTCTGACTGTCGTAAGCAATCTCTACTGATTCAGGCAAATTGAAATGTGGTATGATAACATTCACTTCATCCTCCAGATTTCTGTCATACGTAATAGTGATAACTCTCTGATCTAGCAACTTCTGAATATCCTCCTTCACAGTAGGACAATCAACCTCTCTTGAACAAAATTCACAAACATCATAATCATGCTGGTGCCTCACAAAGGCAAGTCTTCTCAAACTCTGATGTAACCTGATCAACGACTCTCTTATGTGTTCAACTTGAAAAACTCGAAACTTCCCCGGACAACCTTCCACCATATTCACTGAAGCTGCCCCATGTCGAGGCAAAGGATTATCTCTAACATTTGGATTAACATCCTTGAAAGACAAGATACCATTCTTAATCAATCTCTGTACGTCCGCCTTCAGAGCAAAGCAATTCTCAAGGTTGTGCCCCGGCGACCCTTGATGATACTCACAAAACTGGTCCGCCTTATACCACGGAGAAGTACTGTTCGGTGCGACAGGAGGAGGCTTTGTCGTGATGAGATTCTTTCTGATAAGAGCAGGGAACAATTCAGTATAAGTCATAGGAATGGCATCGAACTGCGGTTTTCTGGGTGAACGATTCTGATTGTTGAATGGATAAGCCTGTTGTCGAGGCTGCTGCTGAAAAGGCCGTTGTTGAGTTGGTGGAGTTTGATGAGCTGGGGTCATCAAAGCTGGGCGGACAACCGGAGTGACTGCCGCAACATGAGAGTAACCTCTCCTAGGTCTAGCTGGGAACAAAGCGCTGACATCCTGCTCTTTTCTTTTCGGGAAAACACTTCCAAATTTCTTAGCACTGCTAGACGGACTCCCTTCTTTAACCAAACGCCCTTCGCGAATCCCTTCCTCTAATCGCATACCCATGCTTACCATTTCGGTGAAGTCACTGGGTGCGCTGGCTATCATTCTTTCATAGTAAAAGGAACCTAAAGTCTTCAAAAATATCTTCGTCATCTCTTTCTCCTCAAGAGGTGGATAGATTTGAGCAGCGATTTCACGCCACCTCTGGGCGTACTCCTTAAAAGATTCCCGGTCTCTCTGCGACATCGCCCGGAGTTGATCCCTGTCCGGTGCCATGTCAACGTTATACTTGTACTGATGGACAAAGGCTTCGCTAAGGTCGTTAAAGTTGCGGATCCGAATACTGTCTAAACCCATATACCACTTTAGAGCAGCACCCGTCAAACTGTCTTGAAAATAATGAATCAACAAGTCATAATCATCAGAATACGTGGACATCTTTCTCACGTACATTGTCAAATGGCTTCTAGGACACGAATCACCCTTATATCTTTCAAAGTCTGGCACTTTGAATTTTGCTGGAATCTTAACATTCGGAACCAAACAAAGATCATGCGTGTTCTTCCCAAACAGATCCTTCCCCTTCAATGCTCTAAGCTCCTTCTGCATTTCTTGGAACTGATCCTGAAATTCTTCCATTCTATCAAAGTGACCCAAACTTTCAGCTGGCTCAGCAGGATAAATAGGTTCATTCAAGTATGGCACGGAGTGGACCACAGGAGTAACGGTTGTCATAATCGGTTGCGGAAAAGGTGTCACAGACGGAATTACTGGAGGCATGGCAGTTGTCTCTGGTTGAGGAAGAGACAAAGCAGGTTGAAATAAAGGTTGTACGGCAGGCTCATACCCCTCTGGCACAAAGTTGTAAGGCATTCCCCACGGAAAACCTTTCGACATCTGATGTTGAAGCGGAGAGTTGATTTGAGTCACGGATGCAGGAACAGTGACAATCTCGGAAACCACTGGAGTTGAAGTCTGAATCTCGGCAGCTGTAGTCGATGGCTGATTCTGAACAGCCACCAAACTTTCCACTAACGCAGTTAACTTTTCCATCTCGACACGAAGTGTAGCAACTTCCCCACGAAGCTCATGATTTTCCTGTTCCAAATCTTCCATTTTCGTTTGACGATTGGCCCGAGTGTCGTATCGGTGAGACAGCTTGACAACCTTTGGGAGTGGAAAAAGAACAAGGATAAGACTCTAGAAAACATGTGAAGTGGAATGTGGAATGATGCATGATGTGCGATGCAAATGATGATTCATTTTAAAAGTTTTTCAAGGAACTTTAATAATTTTTCATACATCAATGGTAAAGGAATTTGGAACAACAAAAACTCAATCCATTAATCGAAAGCGATAAATTACAACTTACAATTTGGAATATCAAAACAGTAAATTACAACTCTGGGATAACAAATCCAATTACAACCTCGAAACACGGAATCCATAATAAAGCGATAAATTACAATTTTAAAACATGAAGTCTAAAATAAAGCAATAAATTACAACTTCGGAGCATGAAGCCCATAATAAAGCAATAAATTACAACTTTGGAGCATGAAGCTCATGATAAAGCAATAAATTACAACTTCGGAGCATGAAGCCCTTTTACATAGTTTTACACAATGACATCAATAAAATAAACTAAAAGCTAAAGCTCACTCGGAATCCTCAGATGAAGGTCCAAACACCAACTGTAACTGGAGCTTCTTGATCTTCTCTTCATAAAAGTCTTCCATCTCTTTCTTCTCAGCTATCAGTCGATCAATGACTTCCTTCTGCGGATTAGGAACGAGAGCCACGCTTACCGAACCTTCCCTCTTTCTCTTCCTTTCACTAGCATACTTCTTCAGCAAGGCATCCTTTTGACGAAGCTTCTCATCATGATCAATGAACCGACCGTCTTGAATAAATAACAACTCCTCCTTTTCTTTTAACTGTCGAGTCAGGACTCGATTCTCATATTTAGACATATGGTACTTTTCCTTCCAAGCATCCCTCTCGGACTTCATCCTAGCCAGATTTCCTTGGTATTCTCCTATATCCGCGGTAGGGATAACAACAGATGATGGTGCAATGGCAGGGAATAAAGGCTTCTCAAGTTTATAGGGCATCTTGAGAACACAAGCCCTAGCACGGACCCACTGTAGGTAAGGCTCCAAAGAAACGGCACCTCTATGTCCTAACATATCTCTCCCTTTTCTATGGATGTGGCGCCAAGCTCCTTCGATCTCCCTCTTAGCTGCCTGATGATCTTGTCCTTCCTGAAGAAAGAAACCACTCACATGGATGTTGTTTGGTTTATCTCTCATCGGGTACCCGAACTGACGGCGCGCGAGAACAGGGTTATAGTTGATTCCACCCCTCGTACCGAGAAGAGGTACGTTAGGAAAAGCACCACAGCTATCAATGATCTCCACGTCGTGGTAAACTCGATTATACCAGTCAATGTTGAAATGAGTGAGAGCCATAATCTTTGGCGCCCAACGCAGTTCCTTCTCGAGATCCCAGAAAGCATCAGACCCAGGTAGATGCGAGACGTACCACTGATACAGCAACGATACACAACAAATAATCATCCCTCCTTGATAAGAGTTTCGAAGATGGATGGAGTAGTATGTATCTCCTAGCAGCGTAGGGACCGGATTTCCAATCAGGAAAATTCTGATGGCGTTGATATCCACAAACTTATCAACGTTAGGGAACAAAAATAGACCATACGCAAGTAGAGCGAACACGTCTTCGAAGGCAACAATATCCTTTGTCTCAGCAAAATGACGAGCTTTCTTCAACAAAAACTGCGCAGACAAACCCCGGATCCCCCCTTTCATAGTCATGTTCTCCTCTATCTCCGACTTCTTTAAGTGGGTGATGGTTGCCATCTCGTGAGATTTGGGCTCCTCTTCTAATCCAGAAAAAGGAACACGGTCAGTGATCGGCAAACCAAGTATATAGGAGTACTCCTCTAAAGTGGGCATCAACTGGTAATCCGGAAAGGTGAAACATCGGTACAAGGGATCATAGAATTGAACCAACGTGTTGAGGATGCCTTCCTTCATCTTGTGCTTCATGAGAGGTACAATGGACCCATACTTCTTCTGAAAATCCGTCGGACTCTCGATCTTCGGAATCAAACTCTTCAGTTCTTCGATCTCGGGCTCCTTGAAACTAAAGCTTCGAGTATTTCTCCTTCCAAGTTCCATAATAACCTGAGATGTCTGCAAAAATCATTCCGAAGTTCCTTGAAAAACAAGTTTTTTTTACAAAGATGCCAATGAGTGCATGAATGAATGATAATGCAACAGTCACACACAAGCTTGCAAACATGGGGTTCAAGGGTTCAACGTTCAGCATGGAGTCAAGGGTAAAGCCCACCCAAAGGTATGTACTAACGGTTCAATCACGCCTGTAAGACAAGGTTCTAAGAGTTCCCAGAGTCTACATTCCTCCTTCGGATATTACCAACGTCTTGATTACTCAATAATTAGCAATATTCTCAAGAGAAACTCGTCCGAGCGTAGCATCGCGTAACAACTACTTCCGAATTACTCCGTTATAGTCTCCGTGCTACACCTAAAAAGGCCAAGATGGGTTAGGGTTCTACGGTCCTCAACTTCTCGGGCTCCTAGGTCGAAAATAATAATGTCTTCCCGATTACTCGGTAAACAAATATTAAGTTCAAGAGGGCCTTCCATTGAGTGGGGGATCTCATGCCTTTTTCTTCGGGATTACTCCCACAAAGTTAACATGACTATACCGCCCGTCCTATTCCTTAAGTGTTACTTAATCCGGGTATAGGATTCGTCCTTTGCAAAAACCCAAACACCCAAAATTAAACACATAATCAAACAAATCAAATGACAATAAACAGATAAGACAAATTAGGCTTAACCCACTTAGGGATGGACCAGCAAGAGGTCAATCTGTCCCCAGCAGAGTCGCCAATTCTGTAGCGATAAAAAATGTAGCGGGGTAAATCGGAGATCGAATTATTGATTAATTCGTCTCACAAAAGCAAGAGTCGCCACCGCGCTTTATTATTTCCAAGGGAAAAGGGGAAAGAGCGAAATAAAACCCTAAATATGCAATGTAAATAATACTTTTTTAAAAGTAATAATAATACAAGGAGTTTTTGAAAAGAGATCTATGGTTCGGGGGTTGGTTATACAATGGGAAGGTATTAGCATCCAATGTATCTATAGTACTCTATAGGAACCTTTTGAAATATCTGTTTATTTAAAATTGATCATTTGATTAAAAATAAATCGTTTTGGCCGAAAAGGGGTACGAACGGGTTTTTGAAGATACGACGACCTAACGTCGAAGTTTTTACTTAAAAGGCATAAGTTTTGGAAAGATTGAATACTTGAAGGAAAATTATCCTAAGTTTTAATGAAATGCAAATATTTGCGCGATTAGACTTGAGGACATGAAGTCGACAAATCTAATCGTTTTTCCCTTGGATTTAAACGTAAACAGAATAATCATGTAAATGTGAAATAATTAAACAGAAAAAAAACATGCGGATAATAATTAATAGCAACAGTTAAATAAATGACTAAATGGTGTAAATATGAATTTTGGATTTTTGTTTAATGTTAATTAAAGCGGGAGAATTAATTAAAGAAAGGATAAAATGTTTTTTAAAGTTTTTTAAGTTTCTAGTTTTTATCCTTTTTTAGAGTTTTGATATTTTTAATATAAAGTATTATTAAAAGATGACTTAATGTCTTATACTAAATTGAGTATTTTAACTAATTTTATAAAAGGCCCTAATTAATATAACAAAATTTGTTCATTAGTAATTAATACTAATAAGAATAAAATATTTAATTAACTATATAGAAAAGTTGTTTATTATTACTAATTAGAAACAAAAGTGAATTAAGCTGATTCATTAAAACAAACTAAAGGAAATAACAAAATGGGCCAAAAGGGGTTTTAGGAGGCCCAAGCTTAATAGTATCAGAAGCAGGATAGGGGGGTGAATAAAGCAAATCGTTGGGCTTAGGAAGAAAAATGGGGTGAGACCCATTTGGTTTTGTAAATGTGTTAGGGTTAAACATGATTTGTTAATTTGGAAAAGGGATTAGGGTTCGGTTATGTGCAGAACGGCGCCGCTGGGTTGTTCGTCTTCTTCATCCTCGCGCGTTATCCTATTCGTTCGCTTCCTTTGCTTTGCTGCTCTCATGAAATCGCCTTCTCCTTCGTCTTCCTTTGCCCGAGCCGCCAACGCCTGCTCTCTTCATGCGTCAATCAACGCTACGGTTGTAAAGGTGACGATTTGTCCAATGACGCGTTAAGTCTTATGATTTTTTGTTGCATGTTATGATTTTGTTCATTTCGATTCTAATTTCCTTTTATATACGATTTCTTGTTGAGGTGATGAAAAGGAAAAGAAGGGAAGCAACGAACTACCTTTATGAATGAGGAGGGAAGGGCGTTACGGAGGCTCGCTGGCGGAGGGGGAACGCGGCTGTGGCTATGAGCTTGGAGACCCTGGTTTGTCCTCCTTATGCTTTTGTTTAATGATGAAAACCCTGAAAACGAGCTTTATCTTCTCCTCCTGGTAGCCTTGACACTTGCTTTGCTTTGTTGAACTGTGGCCTTCGAATACTTTTCCCTATTCTTCTCTTGCTGTGATTTTGATTGCTTCTCCTAGTGGCCTATGACGAATGTTGAGGCTTTTTGGTATGCTGGTTATTGTTTTGACATTGGTTTTGATCCTACTGGTTTTGGGATGGTTTGGACCAATGTTTGGTGTATTATGCAGGTAGCAGTTTTGAAATGGTTTAGGCCATGAAGGTTTAATGGTTTAGACAGGTTGATGGTTTTCTATGGCTTAAGCAGGTTATTGAGGTTTTCGTTTAGGCCTTGAAATGGTTATTTGTTTCTATGGTTTAAGGCATAGTTTTGGGTGGGGAATAGGAGGTTTCAACAGGTTATGGTAACAAGTTGGTGGTTTAGGCCATGGTTGACATGGTCTCAATGCAGGTTACGTATGTTTTGGTTTATGTTGATGATGTTTGAAAAATGGCTATATTCTGAGAATTGGTTTCTTATATATTTTGTTCTGTTTTTGAATGCTTCCTTTCCTCAACAGGCTTTTTGGCTCCTTGAATTTAAAGGGGGTTTGTTGTTGTTATGCTACCCGTTGGTTTTTCTTGGCTTATGTTCCAGGTTTGAATAATTTTAACCATATTTCTTGCTTTTGACCTCTGCATCCCATACTGATACATCAGTTTTGTTCTCTATCCCTTTTCATGCTTATCTTTCTCTATTGTATTGCTGCTGATTTGTTTGCTATCCAATTCCTGCCTAAGCCAAAAACCTGCAAAACCACATTTCTATCTCTCTTCTCTCTCTCAAGTACCAACTGATGCCTTAAGATGAGGTGTACTGTACTTGTTCTGAAACTGCATGGGCTGGAACATGATGAAAAAGGAAATATATTGCTTGCAAAAATTGTTTAAACTGCATATTTTTAACTTGCCTACTGCATGGCACAGTGGGAGCCTTTTTGTATGTTTGGCCTCTTCCTATATGGGCATGTTTACGTTGCAATTTGGCTTTGAAAGTGCATATGCTGTTGATTTTTTGTATGCTATTTGACAAACATTTGAATTGGTGCATATGTTGTTTGAAATATGCAGTGGACTTTTTGAAAATGCAATTGATTCGAAAAATGCAGTTTTTGACAAAAATGAATTTGTGCATTCATTTATAAAAATTCCTCTCTTTTTTGTGAACCGGGAGAAATCCCGTGATTTGCAAAAAAGGGTAAACTGATTCCAGCCATTGCTTTTAATGATGAACACTAAATAATTTTCTACTTTTAATTATTTGTTCAAATCTAATTTTTCTTTTAATTGTTTTTTTTTGCAGGTAAAATCAAGTGAGCAGACAAAAGGCATTGGATAGAAGATTTAGAATTAGAAAACACTAGATTAGTTTTTATTTCATTTTAACTTTGTAAAATTATTATTGTAAATTCGTTGTAAATAAATACAGTATTTACACAATAATTGTACAATTAGAAGAAAATGAATAAAATTCCAATATTTGCCAATTAATTTCCTCCTTCTCTTTAATTATTTACTTTATCGTTTATAATTCTTTAAATTGTATAATAATTGAAAATGAATTTCAATTACCTAAATTCAGAATAATAAACAAATAAATAAATAATATCATTGATCAATTAATAGTTTCAATCATTTAATTCATTATTCATAACTTTCTAAATTATAATAATTAAAAATAGAATTTCAATTATTTAACTTAGAATGATAAATAATTAAATAATCATTATTGACCAATTAATGAACCTTTTTTCAAATATTTATCATATTATTCATAAATCTTTAAATTGTGTAACAATTGAAAATAAATTCCAATTATTTAAATTTAAGATAGTGAGTAATAAATAAACACTGTCTGAACGATTAATATGCCTTTTTCTAATATTTATTTTATTATCTATAAATCTTTAAATTATATAACAATTGGAAATAAATTCCAATTATTTAAATTTAAGATGATAAATAATTAATAAACATCATTTAAGCATGAATCGGTTAAATAATTTAGTGTTCAAAATAAATAGCTCTCAGCCTGAAAAAAGTTATGAATTTTGAAAATCAAAACGCTTGCAATGCGAATGATGCAGATGGGAGATGGTATCTTAGGTCAAAATTTGGGGTACAACACTAACCATATAATTACATTCAAGAATCGTGCCCTATATTGCTCCATAGAAGTCCAGTTTCAGAGCTCTGCAACTCAACTTCAATAGGTAGATTCCTTCATCAATTCTTCAAAACTTTGATATCATTGTGATGCTCTCATTGCCCATGGTTCTAGTTGCAACACTTTCTTTTTACTGGAAACACGTTTTGACCATGAAATTTCAAATCCCTTTTCAAAACTTTCCTTCCAAATTGCTTGAACTACAGTTGCTATAAATTTGGCGCGAGGGTGTGGTTGTCTTCGTCTTGAAGAGACAAAGCGAATGACATAGGTCTGAGCTTCTGATTTTACAGTTTGAGAGACCTGCAATTCACGTTGGCTGGAGGTTGAAGATGACCTACGTGTCATCTTCTAACCAATGATGGCACGCCACTTGTTTTTTTAAATTATGATTTTATTATTGATGCTATGCGTTATTCACTAATGACCATGATATGCACAGCGCGCCAGATCCCTTGGATCTGATTATTAACACGTTTTGACTCTCATCCAATGGTCCACATATTTTTGACTTTTATTTTCTTCTGATTTTTATATTTAATTGTTTTAAACTTCAAAAAATCATAGAAAATTTATTTTTAGTCCAAAAAATCTGAAACAATTATGAAAAATATTTTTGATTATTCTCTTTCTTATTTTTATTTTTTCACAATTTAATTTTGTGTTTTGTATTTTTTATAAATTTTCACTTTATTTGAATTGTTTTAAATGTTTAAACATACTTTTATGCATTTTTAAATTCTGAAAAAATTATGGAATGACCCAATGATATTATGACAAATATTGGTGACCTCACTTATTTTTTATTTCTGAATTTGGTATTTTTTATCATTTTTATTTTATTTTACTCATTTCTTTTAATTTTTAAAAATAGTTTCTGACTTTAAAAAATTACCAAAATTTTTATGAGATCATTTGAGTCCTTTTCTGATTTTTCTATGGACTTACTTTTTATTTCTTGATCAATTTGAACATGGTTGATATTTTTCCCTTTTATTTTTATTTTAAAACATTTTTTAAACCTTTTTTTGTATATATTAAATGTAATATTATTTTGTGACTATTTTCTGGCTGATCTTGGGTTAAATTTTTGATCATGAACTTTATTAACATCATTGGATCCATGGTGTTGAGTCTAACTCCACAAAAAATGGATGAATGATTTTAATAATAGTTTGATTAAATTTAATTCAAAAGTGGTTTGTGTATTCTCTCCCACCCCTCTTCATCTCATCCCTTTTCTTATTGCACTAAGTGTTAATGGAGCATGATCTCAATATCATGTCTCAAAACAAATGGTGCATAGATTGCTATTGACCGGCCTCAAAATAGGTGCGACTTCTATATAAGTCCACTTACGATTGCTTAACATAATGCTAAATTTTGTCCTGATTCGAATAAATGATCATTCGTGGCCCAAACTTATGTTTGCAAGCCCAAGTATGTTAATTTGATCTCTTTGATCCAACAATCTTGAGATTCATCGTGTGGAGGCTTTGGTTCTACCAATCCTCTAATGGATCTACAACACTTTTGGTCAACGCGGATCACTTAAACATCATTGATCATTAAATGGTACTCATGAGGATTCCGAATGGATGATATACTTGACAAAAAGCAAATGCAACTTGTTGTGTGGAGGCTTTGGTTATACCAATCCTCTAATGAGTTCCAAATGCAATTTTCAAGATGATCATCCAACTAACCACTAATCACTAATAATTGACTTTATCCTTTATTTTTATTATATGCCCATTTATTTTTATTCACTACTTACTTTTAGCATTTACATTTCATGCCATTTTTATCTTTGTTCATTTGAGCATTTACTTTTTTGTCATTTTTATTTTGCTCACTTGAGCTTTTCTTTTCTTAAGATACCTAATAATCAACATAAACCCTAAAAATCTTTAATGATACTTCGACTATTTGGTTACTATCCTTGCCATTATGGAGCATTGGACTTTTTGGACTTAGGATTAGAAACCTTGGCCTATGATTGGAGACCTTGTGACCTTATCTGATTATTTTGTCTGGAGCTCTTGAGGTTTACCTCAAGACATTGGGTTGTTTGTTTGTTTTATGTGCAAGTTATTGTGATTACACTCTTTGTTTGTAATCTGAAATTCACCCGTATACAGCCGTTACTCTGCCCAATTTTTGTGAAGACTTAATACACTTGAAGTTTGGTTATCACAAGAGGTCTAATATCTTTTCTTTCTTGGTTTCAATCCAAAGAATGAGAATTATATCTTGGCCCATAGTTTCAAGTATTGGCTTCTTGTTCGTTAGATGGTTCCTATCCCTAGCTTTTACCTTATGCTTTAGGATAGTCCCTTCTTCTCCTCCCATCTTATTTAATTTCAAAAAAAATCTTCTCTCTCCTTTTGAAAAAATCTTCTTGTTTTTTTTAACTTGAACCACTTTCATAATAAACTTGACTTAGGTCCATGCATTTTCAAAACATTTTCATAAATAAACTTCAATAAACTTAATAATACTTTGACATTTTTTTGTGAGAAGACTAAAAGTCAATCAATATCATTTGAAACCATTTTGCCACTTTGGCTTTTATCTTTAAACTTTTCTCAAAAAGATTGGACTCTTATCAATGCTTGTAGTGATACAAACAACTATACTTCTATAATATGTAGTGAAGAGAGATATTTTACACTTGGGTGTTAAGTGAGGCATTGTTGATTTTAAAATCCAAGCCATATCCTCCACTTTGAGATGATGGAAATTCTCCTTTCTCATGATTTTGGGTAGTAAGTATGTTTTCAACACGAACAATGACGATGATGTCTTATCTCTTAAAATCAACCAACACACTTGTGTTTTAAAATCTTTAAAAGAGGAACTACGTGTACCCTGATCACCTATTGCACGAAAGGTGGTACGTAGGCACTAAAGGTTCGCAACCTTGGCGGGTGCAAAAATTATAAATATATTTCTTTTCTCACCTCCACCATCCATTTTCTAAACAACATTTTTATAGCCAAATATACAGATTTTACAAAGAGGTTCATGCGGAGTACCGTAGATGTTTAGGGTTCTAATACCTTCCCTTTGTATAACCAACCCCCTTACCTTGAACCTTTCCCCCTCTTTTTGGGTTACTCGCTCTTTTCCCATTCCTTTGGAAACAATAAAGCGCGGTGGCGATTTTTATTTTGATCTGTATAAGTCTAGTCAATCCAATGACTTAGTCTTAAACATTTCTACCGCTACAGAAAAATGGCGAATTCACTGGGGAAAGATTGACCTCTTACTGGTCCATCCCTAAGTGGGTTGAGCCTATCTTTGTTTATATCTGTGTATATGCTATTGTTATTTATGTGTTATATGTTGAATATATGTTTATATGGATTTTCCTGGTTTTCAGGGTGCTTGGTGATTACTTATAAGTCTTATACCCGGACTTGGGCAAACTTTAAGATAGGATGGGCGGTATAGTCATGTTAACTTTGAGGGAGTAATCCCAAAAAAGGAGGCATGATATCCCCCACTCAGTGGAGGCCCCTTTGACTGTAGTATCGTTTACCGAGTAATTGGGAAGACGTACTTCTTTCAACATGGGAGCCTACTGTAAATGAGAATCATAGAATACCAACCCATCTTGGCCTTTTAGGTGTAGTGCGGAAGCTATGACAGAGTAATTCGGAAATAGTTGTCATGCGATACTATGCTTGGACGAGATTTTCTTAAGAATATTACTAATTACCGAGTTAATCGGGAAGCTGGTAATATCCGAAGGAAGGATGTAGACTCTAGGAACCTCTAGAACCTTGTTCGGCAGGTGATAACTTTTAGACCAACACCTTATGGGTAGTACCTCCGACCTCATGCTCGTGACGTTGAACCTATGAACCCTATATGTGTGATCTTGTGTGTGATTGCTGCATCATGCATCCATGCACTCATAAGCATCTTTTGAAGAAATATTATTTCAAGGGATTTGAAAGTTGAGCATTTGTGAATATCCCAGGTACTTTTTAATCATGGATTCTGGAAAAAGAAAGACCGAGAAGTACAGTTTCAAGGATCCCAAGATAGATGAGTTGATCAGTCTAATTCCCGAGATTGAGTGTTCTTCAGATTTTCAGAAGAAGTATGGATCCATCATTCCTCTCATGAGGCTGAAGATGAAGGAGGGTATTCTCTCGACCTTGGTCCAGTTCTATGATCAGATGTATCATTGTTTTAGTTTTCCCGACTATCAGTTGATGCCTACTATTGTACCCCAAAATTTTCTCTCTCATTTATCAAGAATTTGCTCACAAGATCTCCTTGGGCTCAAGATTGCACTAGGGTTTGATCAACTCAAGACACCTCCATATGCACTGATGACCAAAATTAGGGTTTGAGTTTGCACAAGGATTTTTTAACTTCCAATGCCCCATATGAATTTCATGGGTCATTATTGACCTCCAAGACTACTCATGCCAAGTTTCAAACCTTGGATCACTCTTTTGCTCAGTCAATTAAACAGTTCACCTAAAAGTCAACTATGGCCAATTTACAGTCAAACTTCATAATTTTGACCCACATCAACATTTTAAACTCATATGTATCATTTGATCAAGTTTGGACCATAATTCCTCAAGAAATTTGATCAAATCTCCAAAAGGGCAAAATGGTCAAAATTAGGGTTTTGACTCGGAAAGGGCAATTTCTGATTTTTGACCTAGCAAATGGTCAATTGGTTTAAGGCATGATCTCAAGAGTCCAATTGCATAATTTTCACCTAATGACATGATTCAAAACATTTCAAATCTATTGGATTGACAAATGAATTTTGCAGTCAACTGATCAAAAGTCAACTGTACACTAAAAAGTCAAACTTTGACTTTTTGGTCAAATTCAAGTGCCAAAAATCCCAATTCATCAAAACATGTCAAAATATGAAACTTATTCATCAAGAAATAAAAAAAAAATCAAGATTTCATTTTGAAAAGTCAAAATTTCTAAACTTAGAAATTTTTCTAAGTGTCAAAAATTTCTTATTTTTTCATAACTTTGAGCAATTTTTTCATTATGATGAAAGATGATTAAAGAGAAACTTCCAACATTAAAGTTATAGATCTCCATGAAATCTACAACTTCACTTCACACAAATTCTTCCAAAAGTGCTTGAATCTCAAGTTATAATTTTGTGAACATAGGTTCATGAAACTAAACACTTAGTGAAATTTTACCCTAATTTGGCCAGGATTTTGACCTAACTTCATGGCACTTTTTCATATAGTTACAAGTGGAATATTCAAAATAAATTCAAACATGGGTTGTAGAGCACATTGCAAGCTTTCCAAAATGTCCAAGAACTCCTTGCGATCATTCTTGAGTAGGGAGAATCAAAGAGATCAAGTTAGGGTTTTGTCACTTGAATTACAAGCCATTTTTGATGAACACATAAACCAAATCCATGCTAGGCTGCATAATCTTTGCTTTGCAGGCCTCAAAATTGTTTGTCACTCCATAATTAAATGTTTACACAGCTGTTAGGGCTTTGATCCACGCAATTGAGCTATTATCCAAGTTGCATTTCCATTAATGGCATAAAGTTAACATTGTCATTCTTGTAAAGTAAGCTTTTTGCATAAAGTTCACATTGAGCCTCTAACTTGTTCCCTCTGATCACACTCCATCCACAAAGTCAGAAGCAAGCTTGTTTAAAGCATAACCACTCTATCTTAGCAAGTACACAAGACTTTGAAACTTGTTTTGTCAAAAAATCACATGTTTAGCTTAAGGATGCAAATTTGAATTCTGATCAACTAGAGCATCCCAAACTTGTTGCTTATAAATAGAAGCACTATTTGTGAGCTAGGACACGAGCTTGAAGACCCTTAAACTTAGTCAAACTCCCTCTATCCAGAAACTGTCTTAAAACACCATTGCTGTGCAAATTCTGACTTTACATACAAAACTCCAAATCCCCTCGTGCGTTCTTTGGACTTTCACTTCCATAGTTTGCATTTACATGGCCTGAGCTTAGAGAATTTTAGAGTTGAAGTTTATGAAATTTTTAGGGTTTAAATTAGGGCCATATAAATTCTTATTTATCTTTGACTTTTAGCTTTAGTTATTTACATGGTTAGATTCGTGAGGAAGAATGCAACAACTTTCATTTTGTCATCTTCCATTTTTCTTGAGAAATGAAGAAGTTGCAGGTACACTGACTGGAGGTTAAAGATGAAGTCATCAGGACTTGATTTGCCTTACATATTTATTGTTTTGTTTATATGAACAGATGTATAGCCACCCAAGTGGTAAAGCGCGCGTCTGTTAACCTATGGGACCTGGGTTCGAGCCCTAGTGGTACCCTTTTACCCATTTTTCATATTTTTTGACTTTCTAACATTTTTTTGCAGGCGCTGGGCCCTTTGGGCCTGACATTGTTTTTATTTTTGCTAGCTGACCTCCCTGCCTGCTTATGCACCCCTGGCGCATTATTTTATTATTCCTTTTTTCTATTTTTTTATTTTATTTTCATTTCACATTTTTCTTTTATTACTTACATTATTTTTATTATTAATACTATTTTTATTATTATTAACAAAGAAATCCAAAAATATTTTATTTATCATTTTTACACTTATTTATTTTATTTTCTTTATAAATACAAAGGAACAAAAAAAAGCATTTTCTCAATAAATTAATTTCCTTTTTAATAATTAATATTTAGATTTAGGTTTAATTATTACTTTTATTTTATTTTCTTGTAAATTAAATTTAAACTTAGGTTTATTTTAATTAGTTAATTTTTCATATTATTTTAATTTAAAACCTTTTCATAAAAACACCTAAAAATAATTTTTTTTAATTTAATTTCTTTCTTAATTAACTTAATTAATTTTAATTAATCATTTTTCTGAATTAGGGTTAGGTTAAAACCTCTTTTCATAAAAATCCAAACAAAAACCATGTTTCTTTTCCATTTGCGTTTGTACTTTATATTTATTCATTTCCTTGTACATTGATATCAAATTCAATATGGTTGTAATAGATTAATAGGTTTATTTTCTTACAAACCTCCATTTGTAATTTGTACACCCCCTCTCAAATGTTGTAATAGCGTAGTAATTTTAATTCCCGCAATTTATCGCTTTATATACAAATGCTAGTAATTAGGGTTTTGTATGGAAAGATTAAAACTAACCAAATAGCAAACCCTAATCAAAGACAAATCAATGCATGTAAATCAACACATTTGCACACATACACCCTTAGGGTAAACCCACTTTGTTGCCTTACAAAAATGGCCATATTACGCATATGAGGTATCGTAGCAAAAACAAACCAATACAAGATCTTAGTCTCTCGATGACGCTATCTAAATTGCCTTACAAATGATCTTAGTCCCTAAAAAAGAATGCTTAGATACCTTGCAACATTGCTAATCATGGCTATACAATGACCCATGCCCATCCCGTTTATATCAAAAGACAGGGTTGCTTACCAAATCAATGGTAAAAAAACAATGTCAAAGGAAAAGAAAATGAACAAGAAAGACATTTGAGTAGGTAGATTGCTCCTAATTACTTGCTCAATACATCCTTGCTATTTTCAAAACAAACACCTACACATTTCAAAACATCTTACAAAACTTGAAAACATTTTCAAAAGATCAACACCTTTGTATACATTCTTACGAACGAGAATCATTACAAAGATTGCCTAAACAAAGGCCTCTTTACAAAATACTTTCAAAAAACCACACTAATCACAATTTCAAACAAAGTCAAGTGATCTAGCAAGTAACTAAGAGCCCATGGAAAAGCATGGATGAAAAGGGTGCTAATATCTCCCCTTTTCATAATCTACCCCCCGAACTCAAGAAATAATCTCAAAAATCTTTCTTGTGCTTTTTCACCTTTCCTTTTGGATAAAAGAAAAGTTGGTGGTGATCTTGCTATCCTCAAAATTTGTGATCAAATGAAAAACCTTCAAGTCAGTTCTCCCACCGTATCACAGAACTGGCGACTCTGTTGGGGAAAATTCTAAAAGTGGGGTTACCTTAGGGATATATCACATTTATTTGCTTACATTGTTTGACTTGTATGCTTTACATTATGGTTCTTTGTTTGGGTTTGAATCCTCTACCCGGATTTGGGATACATTATAGGTAAGTAGCAATACATTGTTGAAACTGTGCGGGGTATAACGACATGGTCTAAGAATAACTATGTTAGTGTGACATATTTGTGGGTACCGGTAGCCTTTGAGTTAATCAAAGAGAATACGGGTCCGTTGAGTGATGCCATAAAGCACTAATGAACTTTTAGAACCTTTACTTGACCAACTTGGCCTTTAGGATCTAGTGAGATGATCGACTTTGGTGCAGTCCGAAGTTGGTAGATACTCGACACTACACTCATTAAGGTTTGGTTTATTGAGATATTTCGGTCGCCATTAAAGAGGCTTATGCTGAAACAATGACCAAGGAAACAAACCAGTGATATTGAGCTCCTTAGAACCCGATTACTATTACTAGGACAGGTTTAATCCAACTAAACTTCAAGAGGGTACTTACCTATAAAACTCCATGCAACAATGCATAACTTCCTCAATTTTGAACCTTTACAGGTGTTCTTGGAATTTTTATAAAGCTTGAGATGTCCTCTAACCAACCCTTTTGGTCTCATCTCAATTTTATATTCCATGCTGATGTATGAAGCTTTGACAAAAAAGGTATTTTTGTTGACTTTTCAAAATGACCTATAATGTCCAAATTCATAACTTCTTGTGAGTGCATATTTTGATCTTTGGAGCTGAAGATGGATTGTAGGGAATTGCATCCTCTTAAAAATGAGATTTGGATGTGTCATTTCTCATAAAGTATGAGAAAGTTATGCTTGGTCAAAGTTGAGTTGACTTTTTCTGTAAAACCCTAATTTAAGAACTTTTGAATCTTGATGAATTGTGAGCAATCCTTGATGAATCATGATAAACCCTTGATCAAATGATGAAATATACTTCAAAATGAGGATTTTGACAAAAAATCTTGAAGTTTGACTGTATGTAGGTCACAGTTGACTTTTGCCCTAACATAGTTGATTTTTGGACCTTTGAGCAATTGACTGAGCAAAATTCCTCTGCAAGGCTTGAAATTTGACATGGATGATCTTGAGAACATATTAGGACATTAATGAGAACTTGGGGTCACTTGGACTCAAGGATCTTCATGCAACATGAAACCCTAATTTGGGGTAGACTGCCTTAGGAGAGAGCTTGTCTGACCAACCCTTAGACTTCCTTGAGCAACTTGGGGCTCTTTCTTGAAATGTTTTGAGAAATATGGGAGGGAAAATTTTTGGGTACAACAGCTGCCCCTGTTCAATCTTCTTAAACCTGAGGATATAGATTGGCTTTCGTGCCTTTCGTGATCCGAAGGTGGAAGATGATTGAACACTAGAGTGCCCATAAATTTGTACTCACATGAAATGGTAATTGTCTTGTGATGTCGGGAATGGACTTATAGATGCCATTTGGAGGAGTGTCGATCGCATAAGAGATTCCTTAGCGAGAGCTTATATACCTGTTGTTGAGGAAGATCCCGCTAGGGAAGTCTGATCTTTCATTGAGAAAGGTAGAATTTAGGAGCTTTGGTCATCCGTTATTCTGCTGGTGAGTCGTCTCTGTTGATATTTAGGAACTTTGGTCATCCATACTCAACTGAGGAATCATCTCTGTTGATATTTAGGAGCTTCAATCGTCCGTACTCAACTGAGGAAACATCTCTGCTGAGATTTAGGAGCTCGTCCGTAATTTAACTGAGGTAATATTTATGCTGAGGTTTAGGAGCTCGTCCGTAATTCAACTAAGAAAACATCTCTGCTGAGATTTAGGAACTTGTCCGTAATTCAACTGAGGAAACACTTTTGTCTAGATTTAGGAACTTATCCATAATTCTACTGAAGAAACATGTTCGCTGAGATTTAGGAGCTCGTCCGTAATTCAACTAAGAAACCATCTCTACTGAGATTTAGGAACTCGTCCGTAATTCAACCGAGGAAACATCTGTCGAGATTTAGGAACTCATTCGTAATTCAACTGAGGAACATCTCTGCTGAGATTTAGGAACCCGTCTGTAATTCAACTGCTTTGCTGAGATTTAGGAACTCGTCTGTAATTTAACAACTTTGCTGAGATTTAGGAACTTGTCCGTAATGCAACTGCTTTGCTGAGATTTAGGAACATCATCCGTAATTCAACTGCTTTGCTAAGATTTAGGAACATAATCCGTAATTCAACTACTTTGCTGAGATTTAGGAACTCGTCCGTAATTCAACTGCTTTGCTGAGATTTAGGAACTCGTCCGTAATTCAACTGCTTTGCTGAGATTTAGGAACTCATTCGTAATTCAACAACTTCGCTGAGATTTAGGAACTTGTCCGTAATTCAACTGAGGGAATATCTGTCGAGATTTTAGGAACTCGTCTGTAACTCAACAACTTCAATGAGATTTAGGAACTTGTCCATAATTCAACAACTTCGTTGAGATTTAGGAACTTGTCCGTAATTCAACTAAGAAAGCAACTCTGCTGAGATTTAGGAACTCGTCTGTAATTCAACTAAGATAAAAGTTCTATCGAGATTTAGGAACTCGTCCGTAATTCGACTGAGGTGGAAACTTCATAGCTTGAATTTTGTGTATTTTTCCTGAAAGGTAAAGGTTAGCTGTATGTAATGCATGATATGTATCAAGCAATGATGTTCTCAAAATAAATGAGATTGTGTCGTATGATGCGTATGCATGTCATGATGTATGAAAATGTGATGTTTTTTTTATCTGGGGAAAATAAATCCCGGATAGCTGCTGGAGAAAATAAGTGAATCCTTCGTTTCAGCTGGAGATAGTGAATGAAGATATTTGTGAGAATAAACCTGCGGGAGAGGATAACTCCACTGGGGAATAAACTGACGAGATAATGAATCTGTGAGGAAGAGATGCTCTGCTGAGGATTCCGTTGATAAATTTAACTGGGGATGAATTACTGTTGCTGGTGATAGTGAACCTTGTTGGGGATTGAATTACTGTTTGTGAAAGGATAGAAACTCCGCTGGGGATGACTTTCCAATAGCGACCTTACTAGGGATAGTCCTTTTAGACTCTATTGGGAATAATCTTCCAGAGTCTATTGGGGACAATTCTTCAAACTTCACTGGGGATATCTTTATACTCCGCTGGGGATGATAAGACTTTGTAGTGCTGATGGTAGATAAACTCTGCTTGGGGAGAATATTACCGATTCATTCACAGTTATGAGTCTCAGCTGGGGAGAGCTACCACCACTGTCTTTCTCTTACTCTGCGGGGAATGAATGTACGTTCAATCGTTTCCTCCATCTAGGTCTATCCCTATACCTGGTGGACAGAGCAACTGTACGGTTTGGACATTTCTTGTTTGCCCCCTGTTTCTGATATTACCAGTAATCGTCTTTTGTTTCGCATGTAAATATTCATGAGCATCAATTAATGTCAAATGCACATATCAAAAATGGACATTGCACGTTATTGCAAAACAAAACAGAAAAAGAAAAATAGTTTGAAATTTCTTTGTGAAAATGACTTGTATTGATTTTGAAGTTAGCCTGTAAAAAGGCGTTTTTGTACAAGAGGCTGACGTCCTAGTAAGAGAACGCCGCCGCACAATAGAGTTTATACAATTTGTGAAAATACAAAGAAAACAGCTATGTGAATAATCCCACTGGGTTCCAACTCTGCTATTGCCTTTATGTCCTCGAGCATCTCATCACTTTGCTACTTGGTTGAAGGTAGATCAGATTGATTAGTGCCGTCTGAGCTTGATAGTCGATACCGAAGTCTGGTTGCAAGGTGATCCACTGAGACATAGTGTTACGCTTTGATCCCTAATTTTTGCCTGGACTTCCCTTTCGGGTTTTCAGTCCACCGGGATACCCTTTTTTGCCCAAGCCGCCTTTTCAGGTTTTCGACTTGCCGGGTGTACAAATTGTTTCATTTTCATCCCTTATTTTTGCCCGAACCCTTTTGGTTCGCCGGGAAGCCCTTATTTTTGCCTAGGCCAGTCGACCTAGAGGGTCTTTGATTATGCATAGTGATTTTTTGACCATGTCCACACTCTCAGGGTGTAGGGAGGTGTCACTGTCGGCAGTGTTGTGTTGCCATACTACCAGAAGATGTTCGTTTGATCATGCAAGATTCGTTGCTGGAATTCATGTCCAATGCCCCAATTGATTCAGATAGAGATTTTCCCCTGGCTATTTTGCATCTTTGAGAGATTCCTTGAATCTTGACTTAACTGCCCCAGATGATGGACGATGATCATGTCTGCCCCTTGCTTGGAAGTGCTTTTTTCCACCTGAGGTGACCCTTTTTATTGAGAAGGTTTATTGTTCACTAGATATTCGTCGTGCGAATTTCTCTGCTGTTGAACAAATAGTCATATGAAAACAATGTTATTTTAAGAATACAAAGCTTATGTCTGCTTTGAAGTTCTTTGAAAATGCAGTTTTCAATAAAACAAGCGAATTTTTGTAAAATGTAATGTCAACTCAGGATTTATAGCAAGTCCTACAGGAGTCAGGATACCTTTTGTAACATTATGCTTTTGAACTAACCCATGATTCAGCTAGGACTTTTAAGGGTTATAATGTGGTCTGGTTCACGGTTCAAGAAACAAAGGATAAAGGCTCAAATTTTATTTGTACCCAACCGTTCTTCATGATGTTCTTCGATCCTAAACTCAGCTAATTGTGCATTTAGATCCCATTTGAGTCTTTGCTCTGATATTCCAGTGATGGTTCGGATACTGGCAGATTTATTTTGAACAGGCAGTCATTTTTTTTTGAGAGTTTGTAGGATCTCTTTCTTTTTGATTTTATTATCCCTGTCTTTTGCCTGAACTGTTTCTTTTGTGATTACAATCAGCGGGATGCCCCAGTTTTGTAAGTCTCCTTCATAGGTTTTGACTTAATGGGTTTTTATTTTTGAGAGATAGTGACTGCCTGTCCTTACGGTTATACGGAACCATCACCGTCTTTTGTTTCGGAAGGATTTCTTTGATGCCATTCATTGTGCACCCGAATTAACTGAGAAACTACCCTGCCCCTGGTTGTGATTAAAGGGTTTTAATTTGTGTAAAAAGAAAAACTCCTAATTCTTTGGCTCAAAGGGGTTGACGAGGGATTATCTTCCTTATAACTCCACTGTTTAGGATTTGAAACAACGCCTGTACATTGTCAGCAAGGTCTGTTCAAAAGCATACTGTAGGGATTTTTGATATCATTTTCGTCATCCTCCCTCTAAAGGCTTAGAATTTTTAATCGAGAGTTGAACATCACAAAAATGAAAGCAATTTGAATATAGTGAATATGAATGGATTGATTCAAAACAGACATATGCAATGCATTGATAAAGTAACAAAGTTTTAACATGACTAAATGTTTTAACAATCAAAAGAAAATTACAAATTGAAAATTCTAATGAACAAAAAGTCTTCTCGTCTGGTCTTGTCACTTCAGAGGACGTTCCTTAGAGGGATGGTAGAAGAACTCAGCCTGACCATCTTGTGTGAATTCCAATGTTCCTTCATCAATTAGGTTTTGAATTTTGTACTTCAGCTTCCAACAGTCGTCAGTATCATGTCCCGGGCTGTTGGAATGGTATGCACACCTTGCATCAGGATTGTAGTTAGGTGAAGAAGTCTTAGAATTCAGATGAGGTCCTACCAACGTCACCATATTCAATCTCAACAAGTGTTGCAAAGCTTGGGACAGCGGCATGTTGAGCTTGGTGAACTGCTTCTTGGGCCTATCCGGCTTACTCTGATCAACCAATTGTTTATGGCGAGGTTGTTGTTGGACCTGTGAGGTAGTAACAACCTAGAGAGATCCATTCTTCACCAAACCAAACCCTCGTCTTTTTGGAGGCTGATCAATGACTTGGTCCACGTCCTCGACTGTTCGCCTCATACTTTTATCTCTGTCTTGATGAAGCTGGTTGATAATGGTTCTCAACTCTTCTTGTTCCCAGGCTAGGCCTTGGATAAGAGCCATCTGCCCTAGCATTTGGGTTCTCATTGCACCTATCTCAGCTTGCAGTTGTTTCAGCCGTTCGTCCTTATTGTCCTCAGGACTTTTCTTGACCAAGTTCCCAACGAGGAGTGCTTTCAACTCTTCCTGACCCTTGTATAGGTTTAGGAATATGTCCCTGAAATGAGTATTCTGAGCTTGTAGAGCCTTAATAGCTTGATCAGTAGATGCTTCAGAAGACACGGTGTGCTGAAATAAACAACGAAGAAGATGAGAAACCTGTAAGGGTACCTGTAATGAGGTGCATGGGAATGAAATGCGTATGATATGATTTCAAAGACTTTAGGGATATTCAAATTTGTAAACCAAAATGAAACACACTTTTATTAGATTAAAAACTTGAAACAATGTTTGACAAATGCATTTAAGGCGTTACAAAAGTAAGTCTAAGCTAAAAACAATAAAAGACATCAGTGCTCCCATGGTAGTTTTCCTCCCGTGCTGACATAGTCGTTGAGGACCTTCTCATTCTCCAGCTGCCTTGTAAGCTTCAGGATCTTCCGTTCTTGTTCATGATACTTTTCTCTGTAAGTATCCTGCTCTTCTCTCAACTGGATCCAAGACCTCTTTAATGCCCCAATGTCAGTAGGAATGTATGGATGGAGGACAGTATGAGGAACCCCTTCTTCATCATTACTCTCAACAATTACTGGCAAGACAACTTCGTACGGCATCCCCAGCTTTTGAGCACGGGCTCGAACCCACCAGAGATACGGTTCCATTGGAAGAGAAGTCTTCATTCCTAGCTCATGCAGATCAGACCTGTGCACCCTGTTCCAAGCTCGTATGAATCCGCGGTGATGTCCCTCAACATCCCCCATGAAGTCAAAGACAATGTCCGGAATCAACAACTCATGAGGTCCGTCCCTCCTAGCTCTCCCAAACTGTCGTAAGGCCAAACAAGGATTATAGGTAATCCCTACTCTAATTCCAAGCAGTGGAACATTGGGGTATTCTCCGCACCGGTCAATAACTGCTACTTATTCCATGTCTTTAGTACTCCAGATGATGTCCGTGTGAGCAAGGGACATAATTCTGTAGGCCCAACCCATGCCTTTCTTGTTCTTCAAAACAGATTTGGGCAGGTGAGAAATAAACCACTTCGCCAGCAATGGTGCACAACACATAAGGGTTCCCTATTTCCGAGCAGTACGGGCATAAAGAGCATGCAGAATGTCACCTAAGAGAGTGGGCACTGGATTATGGGACATGAAAATCTTGACTGCGTTCACGTCGACGAAAGAATCTGAGTTAGGGAACAAAACCAAGCCATATATAAGAAGAGCCAGGATGTCTTCAAATGCTTGAAAGTCCAAACTATCCCAGAACTGATGAGCCTGATCAATCAAGAACTTAGCCAGGAATCCTTTTACCCCGCTCCGAGTCTCCCAGTTAGAAATTACATCAGCCTTTGTCAGATGGAGGGCTGAAGCAATATCTTCCGGCCTAAGAGCTATCTCCCAAACTGTAAAGGGTGTTTGCTCTAGAATAGATATTCCAAGTAGATAAGAGAACTCCTCCAAAGTAGGGACCAACTGATAGTCCGGAAAGGTGAAGCAGTGGTACAATGGGTCAAAGAACTGGAATAAGACACTCATCATTTGTTCATCCAGCTTGGAAGTGACCAAACCAAGGAGGTGACCATGTCTTCTAACAAAGGAAAAAGTATCTGAAACTTTAGAAACCAACTCTCTAAGTTGAGCAGGGATTTGTACGAAGCTGATGCGAATAATATTTCTACACATAGATTCCATGATCTACAAAACAGAACAAAGATGAATCCCCTCGGTCTTTGAAATGGGTTAGTCTGATGAAATATGCATGGAATGTCATGATGCATGATGTTATGATAAAAACACACCACAAGTATTCACAGATAGAAAACATGGTAAGGGCAAACAAGTCACACAGTAGCCCTTAAATTTCAGGCTGGCATGGAGTTTAGGTACTACCCTCTTTCAGTTTTGTTGGTTCAATCTGTCCTAGTAATAGTAACCGGGTTCTAGAGGATCTCAATATCACTGACCACCCTCGATCGGTCATAATTCCAGTTTAGCAACCTTTTCTTGCAGCCGGAATCATCGCGAGAGTTTGGTCTCAATGAGTGTAGCATACTGCTACTTTTCTATGGCCAAGTTGGTCAATTATAGGTTCTAAGGTCAGTTGGTGCTTAATGACCCCTTAGCAGTCCCATATTTTCCTTGTTCCTCCACAAGGGATATCGGTACCAACTAATGCATCACACCAACGTAGCTACTGCTTCAACCGTATCAGTCTATGGCGTACAGTTCCCTCACAGTTTATTTCTACTTACCTAAAAGGTATCCCCCAGATCCGGGTTAGGATCTATAGTAACTCCGATTCAAACCCAAAAAGATAAAGCATACAAATCAAGCAATTGAAAACATTATGATGAACTATTCCTAAGGTACACCCCACTTATTAAGTCCCCAACAGAGTCGCCAGTTCTGTAATACGGTGGCCAGAACCGGGCTCGTGGTTTCCCTATTTCGTTAAGGAATTTGCTGGTTTGCGTTTTGCGTTTGTTTTTGCAAAATGTAGCGGTAAGCAAGAGTCGCCACCGACTTTTATTTTATCCAACAAGGAAAGGAAAAAAGCACAGAAAAATTCCTTTTTCGAGATATTTCTGAGTACGGGGTATAAATTATAGAAAGGGAAGGTATTAGCACCCTTTCTATCCGTAGTTATCTACGGGCTCTTAGGTACTTGCTCATCATTTTCAAAATTGTTTTCTTTGTGCTTGTGGGTTTTGAAAAGTTTTTGTTTTAACTTCGATTTAACTCTTGCTTCTGTCTTCAAGAGTGTAATGAAGTGTTTTTTGAAAACTTTGTTTGAAAAGGAGTGTAAGTGTGAAAAAGTTTTGTTTCGGATGAGCAAGTATCTAAGAACTAATCTACCTACTCGAAAAAGGAATCGTTCTATGCTAATTTCCTTTAGACAATGCTATCCCACTATTAGTGAGTGGGTAGCACCATCGTTGGAGTTTGAGGGTCAATTCGAAAGAGGGACATACGATCACTAAAGCAATGTTAGGATGTCTTAGTGGTAACCCTAATGTCTTAGATCAATTATTCGAGGCAACAATTCCGAGGCAACCATTTCGAGGCAACTATGATATTTTAGACAAGAGGGCGACCTCTAAAACAACCTATACTCAATGACCGTTTATGAAGGCAACCAATTGGGGTGTACCCTAGGAGTGCGCATGTGCGAGTGTGTTGATTTCAGTTATTTTTATCTTTGCACATGTTTAGGGTGATCTAACTGTTTTAAGATTAAACATTCATTCTTGTCATGCAAACCCTATTATCAAACATCTAACAGTTGTATATTTGCAGAAATTAAAGGTGCAGAATTTAAACTAAATTATTACAAGGCGTCAGGTATTTACATCGCCAAAGACAAACCCTTTGAAGTTTAAAAGCGGAAAAATAAATAAATGTCCTAATTAATTATTATAAACCGGGAGCAGATACAATAATTGAATAAAGAAAAAATAAAGCGCGCGATGCAAAATTAAATCGAATGCGAAATTAGGGTTTTGACCCTTTTAATTAAAGAAAATGTTTTTGTTGTTTTTATTTTTTAAGAAAAGAAATTAAATCCTAAAATTAAATGCTAAATTAGTTGGTTATTAAATTAATTAATGAAAAATAATTAATGACATATTTTTGGAGTTTTGTTAATTTAGGAAAGAAAATAAAATGATTAAATTAGTGTTAAAAACCTATTGATTTCTAATTAATTTTAAATATTTGCAAAAATCATTTAAAGTTATCTAACATTAATATCCTAATTAAATTAATTAATATTTATTATTACAAAATAAAATTATGAAATTTAATTGGACATAAAATATTTTTGGTGATTTTTTGATAAAAAAAGAAAATTGATTATTGGTTAGTAATTAATTAAAAATAA
Organism: Vicia faba; assembly: GCA_948472305.1. Taxonomy (NCBI): domain Eukaryota; kingdom Viridiplantae; phylum Streptophyta; class Magnoliopsida; order Fabales; family Fabaceae; genus Vicia; species Vicia faba. The sequence goes on along the minus strand of OX451738.1, from coordinate 1,445,913,775 downwards.
TTAAATGAAAATAAATAAAATATAAAAAAGGAGAGAGATGGGCTTGATTTAGGGGGTGTGAATAGCAGTTTTTCTGGGCCCAATTGTGGAGGTCCGTTTGACTTTTTTGATCCCATGCGTGTGCATTGACTTGGCCTATGGTGTCTCTTCAATGATGGCCACCAGATCTGGCCATCTGGCCATCTGGCACGCTTGATGCTGAAGGCATATGGTGGACGCTTGGCTTGCATATGCATATGATTATCTGAAAACAAACAAGAAAATGGCAAATTGCTGGAGGCAGGGATCGAACCCCTGACCTCCAGCCTCTGAATCCTTATGCGCTGACGTGGTCACCACTAGGCTGCTTGCTTTCATTTGTTAATATAACACAAACTAATAATAATATATAAAACAAAAGAAAATTGGAAAACAAAATAAAAAACGCGCGCTCGTTTTAAACAAGCCAATGGTGGGGTGACACACCTTTATCCCTGTTCTTGAACCGTGGCTAAAAGTTGAGCCACCTATACCTACGGACAAATGTCCGTCGCTACAAACAGGGGTTCATCCAAAATCTCCTATAGACCATGGAAATGATATCTAAGACCATGGTTGAGGTCGTCTCATCCTCCCGATTGCAACCATGCCCATTATGAAGGCTAATTATTCCTGAAACAAAAAACCCTAAAACCAAATACGAAACCCTAACAATGTCGGATTTCGTCACAGACCATTAAAATGCAATTGGGTAATGTCAAAAGCTTGCAAATGATTCATATGTTAAGAATATGCAATTGATTCAGGTTAACAATGCGTAAATTCCAAGATATGAATTCAAGAACAGAGCGGGGTTATGAATGACTTACAACGCGATTAAGGACTGGAATGGACCGGTTCTGGATTGCTTTAGCTTCTAGAGAGTGCCAGGAAGCGATTGGAATCAATAGCAAGCTTTGAGATTGCCTCTAATGGTGATTTCAAATTCACACTTTTTTGGTATTTTTTTCCATATTTTGTTATCTCTCTCTCTCGCCTGTTTCCAACCCTGATTTTGATCTTCCTCGCCTCCTTATGTATCCCCCAATGCATTAGGGTTGTTTATTCAGTCCAAATCTTCTTCTTTCAATGACTTTGGATTTGATTTGATACCCTTTGAAGATCTTTACAAATATGGCTTATTTTCAATCTTTTTGTGCACTCTAGGGCTTGGCACGAATTGGAAGGATGATAGCTGTATAATGAAGCCTGAAACAACACAAAATCCTTGGTTATTAATGTTTTGGATTTTTATTTGATTTATTTTGATTTAAATCAAATTAATTCAAATAAAAATCAAAATAATTAATAAAAATATGATATGGACAAATGGTCAAGGATAGAGCACGTGGGCTATAATGCCAACTCAAAACAAGTGGAAAAGAAGGGGCCCATTTGGCAAAATTTGAAGTTTTGGGGATAGTTGACTTTTGACAATTTTGCAAAAAAGGTCAAATTTTAACAATGCATAACTTCCTCAATTTTGAACCTTTAGAGGTGTTCTTGAACTTTTTAGAAAGCTTGATATTTCCTCTAACCAACCCTTTTGGTCTCATCTCAATTTAATATTCCATGCTCATGTATGAAGCTTTGACAAAAAAAGTATTTTTGTTGACTTTTAAAAATGACCTATAATGTCCAAATTCATAACTTCTTGTGAGTGCATATTTTGATCTTGGGAGATGAATATGGATTTTAGGGAATTTCATTCTATTAAAAATTAGCTTTGGATGGGTCATTTATCATAAAGTATGAGAAAGTTATGCTTGGTCAAAGTTGAGTTGACTTTTCCTACAAAACCCTAATTTAGCAACTTTTGAATCTTGATGAATTGTGAGCAATCCTTGATGAATCATGATCAACCATTGATCAAATGATAAAATATACTTCAAAATGAGGATGTTCACAAAAAAATATTGAAGTTTGACTGTATGTAGGTCACAATTGACTTTTGCCTTAACATAGTTGATATTTGGACCTTTGAGCAATTGACTGAGCAAAATTCCTCTGCAAGGCTTGAAATTTGACATGGATGATATTGGGAACATATTAGGACATTGGTGAGCACTTGGGGTCACTTGGACTCAAGGATCTTGATGCAACATGAAACTCTAATTTGGGATAGACTGCCTTAGGAGAGAGCTTGTCTGACCAACCCTTGGACTTCCTTGAGCAACTTGGGGCTCTTTCTTGAAATGTTTTGAGAAATATGGGAGGGAAAATTTTGGGGTACAACAGGTACGAACTCGTGCTCAGAGTCTTATGATGCCTTACCCCTCCATTCTCCCGGTAATCATTGAGCCTGTCATGGAAGGAGATGTTCCATACATTATCCTACATCCTGACATACCCACCTCTCTTGAAGACCTACAAAGGGATTGGATACAACTCAAGGGAAAGCGAGATACCTTCGAATCCCAATTCTAAGCGAGCGAGAAGAAGGTTTTGGAACTCACTAGACTACTTCGTGAGGAGCAGACTCTGAATGCCTACATCGCACCAAAGAGGATGAGAACTACCTTTTTATCTTAGAGTTTTTGTATTATTTTTCCCGAAAAGGCATTGATGTACTCAAGCTTTGACTTATTAATATAACGTGTGTTTCATTTTTGTCTAAAACAAATTTGAATCTTTGAAATCCTTGAAATCATTACATATGCATATACCATTCATCATAACATAAGCAGGTCTTTTGCAACAAGTCTCCTCATCTCTCTACTGTTTATTTCAGTAAGATGGATCTCGAGCAAACAGTGAAGGACCTCCAAGCTCAGAATACACATTTTTAACAGTTGTTCTTGACCCTAGCCAAATGAAAAGAAGAGTTGAAGACTTTGTTGGTTGAGGAGAAGAAAAAGAAGACAAAGAAGGTAACCGGAGTCCTAAACATGGGAAGAAGATTTCATGGGCAGACAAGAAGGACCTTAGACTTTGCAACGACATCCGGTGAAAGAGACAATCAAGATGGGAAAGGCAAGGTGTGATACGGTGGGAGAACTGACTTGGGATTTTGCGTTTTATGTTCGCAAATGTTTCGGTTTAGCAAGAGTCGCCACCGACTTTTTATTTTATCCTAAGGAAAGGTCAAAAAGCACAGGAAAGACCTTTGAGATATTTTCTTGGGTTCGGGGAGTAGGTTATAGAAAGGGAAGGTATTAGCACCCTTTCTATCCATGGTTATCCATGGGCTCTTAGTTACTTGCTTAGATCACTTGCTTTGTATTTCTATTGTTTGAAATGGTGCTTTTTAATTGTTTGAAATGGTGCTTTGTGTGTGATTTTGGAAAATGTTTTGAAAAGAGGCCATCGTTGTGGCAACCTTTGTAATGATTCTTGTTTGAATGTATACAAAGGTGTTTTTGTCTTTTAAAAGGTTTTCAATGTTTGAAAGTAGGGTTTTGAAATCGTGTTGTGGAGTGTGTTTTGAAAAGTAGCAATGATGTTTTTGCAAGCCTGATCAAGTAACTAAGAGCTATCTACCCTTTTTTACTCAAAGATCTTTCTTATATTTTTAACCCTTTTAACAGTGTTGCTTCACCATTGTATTTGGTGAACAACCTTGTGTTAGGATGTTTAACGGGACAGGCGCGAGTCATCGTATAGACCATGATAGCAATTGTGTCAAGTATCTTTTGCAATTTTCTTGAGGGACTTGATCATTTTTGTTTAGGCAACTCAGATAGCGTCATCGAGGAACTATGATCTTTTTGTTTGTTTTTGTTTTGCCAAAGTACTTGACATGCAACCATGGCTCATTTTTGAAGGCAACAAGTGGATGAAACCCTAGGGGTGCAAGTGTGCATTGTGTTTGTTTTTCATGCATGTTTATCTTGGATTAGGTCAAGCTAGTTGTTGATTTTATTTGCATACAAACCCTAGGTCAAAGCATGGCATAATTGAAAGGTTTTTAAATGTGCGAGAATTTAAAAGCTACACTATTACAACATGATATAGGGAGGGGGGTACAACTTTGAATTGGGGATATTTTGACAAGAAAATAAATTCTAAGTTATTACAACCATATCGAATGTACAAGATACGATATTTAACTGTACAATAATTGAAATAAATACAATAAATAAATGTAAATAAAATTTATTATGCCAAAATGTTTTTTTATATATGTTAAGAAAAGTGTTTTTAATATATGAAGTAAAAATAAATAAAGAAAAAGTCAAATTTAATTATTTTTTCATTTAGGGCAAAAACCCTAATTTTCTTAAATAACTAGGATTATTTATTATTTATTTACAAATATATATCAATTTGTAAAAAAAATAAAAAGTATATTGTAAAAGAGGTATTTTTAGTGTGTAATATTAATAAAAATAAACATGTGATATTTTTGTATTTTTTAACCTAATTATTTAATAACAAGTATATATATATATATATATATATATATATATATATATATATATATATATATATATATATATATATATATATATATATATATATATATATATATATATATATATATATATATATATATATATATATATATATATATATATATATATATATATATATATATATATATATATATATATATATATATATATATATATATATATATATATATTTATTTATTAAACATATTAAATGTACAAAGATAAAAATTAATTATTTACAAAAATGGATATTTTCAAGAAAATGTTTTCAAATGTAAATAAAAATAATAAATGAAAATAAATATATTTTTTGTAATATTTTTGAGTTTTATTAAAAAAGAAAATAGTTTATTTACATATATATATACTTAGTAAAATAAAATAAATATCAAATAAATATGAAAAAAAAATGGAAAACTATTTTTGGCATTTTTTATATTTATACAAAAAATAATAAAGTCAGGATAAAAAAATAAAATGTCAAAAATGATAAATATTAAACAAATGGGCCAAGGGGGTGTAAACAGAAAATATGGGTGTTAGAAGTGAAAACACAACAGGCCCAGCCCACCAGACTTCTTCTTCTTCCTCTTGCTCACAAAAAGCGCGCTTCTGTGTATCAATGGCCAACTCCTGATTCTTTGATTTTTTGAAAAAACTCATAACATGAACATTGTAGAGAATTAAACAACGAGTTCAACCATATAAAAAACTTGGATTAACTCTCAAAGACCAGAGAGAATTTCTCTGGCCCTAATTTTTAACCTAATTTTTTCAGAAAGTTCATGAGTGAAATTCTCTTAGCATGATTAATGTAAATGAAAACTAAGCATATGTATGGCTTCAGGGCTATGAGTACAACATATTTCATTCACAAACCTAAGCCTAACCATTCCTAAATAGAGAGATAGAAGTCCATGAAATACCTGTTTCAGTTGACTTTGAGTTGGACAATGTAGCAACCTTCAATGGTGTTTGAGCTTCTGTTGAGCTTGCCTGAGGTCCAAGGAAGCTTCTCCAATGCTTGGCTTGCTTTGGAACAACTTGAATCGTACTGTAGAACTCAACCTGCAGAGCTTTGAAATGAAAATGGCAAAGTGTGTTAGAGGTGTTACAGCTTGCAATGGGGGCTTGGGATAGTTCAGGTGAGTTGATTGGAAGGTGTTGGAACTATCTTGGGATAAAACGCACGATGGAAATTGGTTGTGGCTTGCAAGATGCAGAACCTGCTCTGTTTTGCAGAAAAACAGTGATTCTGAGTATGAGGAGGTTTTAGTGATGAAAGGGTCGTGCTTTAGGCTTGTTGGGATGTATGGAACTTGTTCACAAAGTTCTTGTAAGCTTGTGTTAACAGATATGTGTGATTGCTTATGTTTTTCCACTTTTCTTCTACTTGAAGCAAGAGAATGGAAATGATGTTATAGCCCTGTACAAGCCCTCCTATCATGCTGCAACTTTTGTTCTTGGTTACTGGAATTAGTGGACTTGATCTTGCCTCAAAGATCTGGCCCCCATGCCTCAAGGATTTGGTTTTGACATAAAGTGAAATTAGGCAAAAATGGCAATTTGCCTTTTTCTACTTAAGGCCTAATCTTGTGTATAATGTCCAAGTGAACAAAACAAAGGCTTAGACTGATGGATTTACATTAAATTATGGAGTGCAAATTGGTTTTGAGGCCTGTAATGTTGAACCAAGCTAGCTAGATCAGAATTGCAAGTTGTTATGAACATGTATTGGCCATGGACAAAAGTGAGTTTTTGCCAACTTCAAGCATTCGATTCTCTCTAACCACAAGGGTGTTTGAGGAGTTCTTGGACAATTTGGAAATCTTGGAACATGTAATACAATCCATCTTTGTAATGCAACTTGAAACTCCAAGTGGAACTATGTGAAAAATGGCCAAGAAGATGGGTCAAAATCCTGCCTAAATTAGGGCAAATTTTCTCTAAGTTAAAAGTTTTAGGTACCCTTGTTCCAAAAATCATAACTTGAGATACAAGCTTCTTTTGAGAAAACTTTGTGAATAAATGTTGTAGACTTTGTGATGTACTACAACTTTCATGTTGCAAGTTTTGTTTGAATCCATTTTCATCTTGGTGAAAAAATGGGACAAAGTTAGGAAAAAAAAAGAAAATTTCATAACTTAGAAAATTTCTAAGTTATGAAAATTTTCCATTTTAAACCTTAATTTGCATTTTTGGGTTTCTTGATGAACAAGTTTCATAATTTGACATGTCTTGATGAAAAATGACCCTTGGCACTTGATTTTGACCAAAAATTCAAAGTTTGACTTTTCAGTATACAGTCAAATTTTGATCAGTTGACTGAAAAATTCATCTGTCAATCTTATGCATTTGAGATCTTTTGAACTTGTTGAATGGGTGAAGACAATTTAATTGAGTCCTTGAGTCCATATGTGAGCTTGGTTTGCCATTGGTTAGGTCAAACAGTCAAAAATTGCCTTTGTGCAGTCAAAACCCTAAAAATGACCATTTTGCCCTTTTGGTGATCTGATCAAATTTCTTGTGGAATTGTGATCCAAACTTGATTAAATGGTTAATATGAGTTCATAATGTTTATGTGGGTCTAATTTCATGAGGTTTGACTGTCAATTGGCCATAGTTGACTTTTTCCCCAATACAGCTGATTTCTAGGTCAACTATCCAATTGACTGGGCAAAGATTTGAATCAAGGCTTGAAACTTGGTATGGGAAAACTTGTGAACCCAACATGGAGCATGAAAGTCAATTTGGGTATTGTAGGTCAAAATATCCTTGTGTAAACTCAAACCCTAATTTGGATTAACAATGCAAGGAGGGGTCTTGAGCAGAGCAAACCCTGGCTTGACCTTGAATTCCAAGAGTCTTGTGATGAGAAAGTGTTGATGAAATGAGAGGGCAAATTTTGGGGTACAACAGTTGCCCCTGTTCAATCTTCTTGAACCTGAAGAGTTAGATTGGCAAGTTTTCCTTTCGCGACTCGAAGGTAAAAGAGGATTGGACACTAGGGTGCCCGTAAATTTGCACTCGTCAAAATATAGCTGAGGAAATGGGCTTAAAGATGCCATTTGGAGATGGTAGAATCTTGCTGGAGATGGGCTTAAAGATGCCATTCAAGAATGTTTGTTGAATTGCAATGCTGTAAGCCAAAAGAATGAGTATCAAAATGGTATCCGTGTCTGGAATGCACTTGAACTGTATCTGGAGACTGAGTTTGTATGAGCAAAAGAATGGCGTCCGTGTCTGGGGCGTATCTGAGCTATAACTGTGTTTGAATGTTTGAATGAATATCAGAATGACTGCCGTGTCTGGAGTGTATCTGTATTGTATCTGGGTAACAGAGAAATATCTGTGTATGGAGCAACTGTGTGCTGGGGAAAAACTCTGAATGAGTGACAGAATGGCAACCGCGTCTGGAGCGTATCTGGAGTGTATCTGAAGTTGAGATCTGTATGAGTAGTAGAATGATTTCTGTATCTGGAGTGTATCTGTACTGTAACTGGGATCTGGATGAATGACAGAATGACTTCCGTGGCGACTGCACTGAGGGAATCAAACTGCTGGTGTAAGGGTCAGAATGGCATCCGTGTCTGGAGCATATCTGAACTTGAGGTTGATAATTGAATCTGAATGAAAGATAGAATGGCTGCCGTGTCCGGAGCGTATCTAGTCTGTATCGGATTGCTGAAGTCTGAATGAGTAGTAGAATGACCGCCGTGTCTGGGGTGTATCTGTACTGTATTTGACTTGAAATTCTGAATGAGTAATAGGATGACCGCCGTATCTGGGGTGTATCCATACTGTATCTGAATAATTGTTAACGATAGCCTTTTAATCTTATCCTGAAAAGGATATAAATGTTAGCTAAAACACAAAGTTATGCTGCATGATATGTATGATGCAATGAACTGTATTTCACCAGTGTTTATGATATATGAATGTAATGGTTATGCATGTAAGCTGAGTAGTCGTCTTTGTTGAGGAAGATAAAATCCGGATAGCTGGAGATAACGAAATCTTTGACTGCTGCATGGGAAAATAAATCCTTGACCGATGCTGAGGATTTGAAGATGAGAAACCCTTGCTGACTTCTTGGGGAATAAGGGAAACTCTGAAAAAACTCTACTGGGGAGTTAAAACCTGGGAGACCTCTGCTGGAGAAATGAGACTGAGAATCTTCAATCTGCTGGGAAATAAAATATGTGGGGAAATGTTCACTATTCTGGCTCCGCTGGGGATAGCATTTTCAGGGTTTTTGGGCTCCACTGGGGATCCTGAAACTTGACTCTGATGGGAATTTTGAAATTCAGCTTAGCTGGGGAATCAAGCTTTAGAAGGCATTTGCTCTGCTGAGGATCCTGAAGTTTAACTCCGTTGGGGAAATATACTCCAAATCTTAGTTTTGTCAAGGATCCGAATGATGTATCATAGGGGATTTCTTCTGAAATGGCATAAAGATATCTTCCTACACCTTCAACCTATCAGTAACTATCTTTTTTCAATTTCGTTTTATTTGTAAGCAGTGATTATGTTCAAATGCATATGCCTATTTAACAAAACATTGGACGTTTTCAAATATAACAGAAGTGTAAAAAAGAAAAGAAAGGCAAGCAAATTTCTGCACTTGGAAATGTATTTGTATTAACTTTTGTGAGTATCTTTGTACAAAGGAGACAGACACCCTAGTAAGAGAATGTTGTCATAAAAATTGGAAAATTTTATACAAAAGAAAGACGGCTATGTGTAACAATTCCATGGGATTCCCATTCTGCTATAGCCTTCACGACTCTGAATATCTTGTCCATTCACTGCTTCATCCGCTGATGACTAGGTCGATCAGAAGCTCAAAGCTTGTTGATGAAGAGATTGTTCTTTAAAGTGATTCGACGAGACACAGTCATACGCTTTAATTCCCTAACTTTTGCCTGAATCGCCCTTTCGGGTTTTCGATCCACCGGGAAACCCTTTTTTTGCCCAAGTCGCCCTTTCGGGTTTTCAACTTGCCGGGTGTACAAATTTTTTTTTGTTTTATCCCTAATTTTTGCATGAACCGCCCTTTTGGGTTTTCGGTTCATCGGGATGCCCATTTTTGCCCAAGTCGCCCTTTCGGGTTTTCAACTTGTCAGGTCGTTTTACGCGTAGTATCTTTTGACTATGTCTGCGTTCGCAGGGTGCGGTAAGTCATCACCGTCCATGGTGGTCAGAATCATTGCCCACCAGAAAAGATACTCTTGATTACAAATGGTCCTTCGTAAGTAGGAGTCCACTTGCCCCTGGGATCATTTTGCGGTAAGATGATCCGCTTGATTACAAGATCTCCGACTTGATATACTTGACGCCTGACTTTCTTGTTGAAAGCCTTGATCATGCGTTTTTGATACGCCTGACCATGACAAACAGCAGTAAGTCTCTTCTCGTCGATCTAATTGAGTTGATCAAGCCGGGTCTGAATCCAATCGTCTTCACTCAAACCAGCGTCTTTTATGATCCTTAAGGAAGGAATCTGAACTTCCATGGGTAACACAACTTCCATGCTATACACCAAGGAAAATGGGGTTGCCCCTGTTGAAGTACGTGTCGTGGTACGATATCCATGCAGAGCAAACGGTAACATCTCATGCTAGTCTTTGTAGGTGACTGTCATCTTTTGAATGATCTTTTTGATATTTTTGTTCGCGGCTTCAACAACACCGTTCATCTTCGGCCGATAGGGAGATGAATTGTGATGATAAATCTTGAACTGTTCGCATAGAGCGGTGATCATAGTATTGTTCAAATTTGTACCGTTGTCTGTGATGATCCTGTCGGGGATACCATACCGGCATATGAGATTCTGCTTGATGAAGCGGGCAACCACATTCTTTGTAACTGAGGCATAGGAAGCTGCCTCGACCCACTTGGTGAAATAATCAATAGCCACCAGGATGAAGCGATGTCCATTGGATGTCGTGGGCTTGATCTCTCCAATCATGTAAATGCCCCACATTGCGAATGGCCAAGGAGCTGTCAGAATATTGAGAGGAATAGGAGGAATATGTACCTTGTCGGTGTAGACTTGGCACTTGTGGCAAGTACCAGAATGTTGGTGACAATCAGCTTCCATGGTAGACCAGTAGTAGCCAGCCCTTAGAATCTTCTTAGCCATCGTATGTCCGCTCAAATGGGTGCCAAATGTACCACTGTGTACTTCAGTCATGATCAACTCTGCTTCAGCTTTGTCCACACAACGAAGTAGAACACAATCATGGATGCGCTTATAAAGGATGCCATTGCTTAGGAAGAACTTGGCAGCAAATCTCCTTAAGAACTTTTTGTCATTGACGGAAGCTCCTTCAGGGTATTCTCTAGTCTGGAGATACCTTTTGATTTCATGAAACCAGGGTTGTTCCACTACTTCTTCGGTATTAATCTCATGACAGTGCGCAGGTTCGTCCATTCGCTCGATGGTAATTTGGGGAGCCTCGTTATCCTAGTTGAGTTTAAACATGGAAGACATTGTAGCCAGAGCATCTTCTAGTTGATTCTCTTCTCGCGGGAAATGCTCGAAAGTAATCTGCTCGAAATGAGGCAACAATGTCAGGACATGTTCTTTGTATGGGATAAGATTAGGATGTTTGGTGTCCCACTCTCTTTTGACTTGACTGATAACCAAAGCCGAGTCCCCAAATACAACTAATGATTTGATTCCCAAGTCTATGGCAGCCTTGAGACCAATGATGCAAGCTTCGTATTCGGCCATGTTGTTGGTACAGCTGAAACAAAGTCGGGCAGTGAAGGGTGTATGGCAACCTTCAGGAGAGATGAGTACCACACCGATACCGTTGCCAAGTGCATTTAAAGCACCATCAAAGTACAGGGTCCATCGGGATCCTTGTTCAGGTCCGTCATACGGTCCGTTTCCTTCAATGTTGTCCAATGTCATGATGTCCTCGTCAGGGAAGTCGAATCTCATAGACTGATAATCTTCGACGGCTTGATGAGCTAGATGGTCAGCTAGTACACTCCCCTTTATAGCCTTTTGGGTAGTATACTGGATATCATATTCAGTCAGGATCATTTTCCATCTAGCAATTCTTCCAGATAAAGCCGACTTCTCAAAGATATACTTGATCAGATCCATCTTGGAAATCAGCAAAGTGGTATGAGTCAACATATACTGCCTTAGCCGGCGAGAAGCCCATACCAAAGCGCAACAAGTTTTCTCGAGCAGTGAGTAGCGAGTCTCACAGTCGGTAAATTTTTTGCTAAGGTAATAAATGGCATACTCTTTTCGGCCAGACTCGTCATGTTGGCCCAGTACGCACCCCATTGAGTTATCCAAAACAGTCAGATACATGATCAATGGCCTTCCTTCGACGGGTGGCATCAGAATAGGAGGTTCTAGTAAGTACTCCTTGATCTTATCAAAAGCAACTTGACAATCATCATTCCATTCAACTACCTAATCTTTCTTCAACAGTTTGAAAATTAGCTCGCAGGTAGATGTCAGGTGAGAGATGAACCTCGCAATATAGTTCAAGCGTCCCGAGAATCCTCTAACCTCCTTTTCAGTACGGGGGGCAGGCATTTCTTGTATAGCTTTTACTTTAGCTGGATCCACCTCAATGCCCTTGTTGCTGACAATAAATCCCAGAAGTTTACCAGACCTAACTCCAAAAGTGCACTTTCTTGGATTCAGTCTGAGCTTATACTCCTTCAACCTGGCAAACAACTTTTGCAAATGTTCAAGGTGTTCTTCTTCTGTCTGTGATTGAGCTATCATGTCATCTACGTAAACTTCGATCTCATGATGTATCATATCGTGAAATAAAGCTACCATGGCGCGTTGATAAGTTACCCCTGCATTCTTCAGTCCGAATGGCATCACTTTGTAGCAGAAGGTACCCCATTGCGTGACAAAGGTAGTTTTCTCCATGTCCTCGGGGGCCATTTTAATCTGGTTATATCCCGAGAATCCATCCATGAAAGAAAACACCTTGTGCTGAGCTGTGTTGTCAACCAAGATGTCGATATGTGGCAACGGAAAATCGTCTTTAGGGCTAGCCTTGTTCAAATCCCGATAGTCTACACACATTCTGACCTTGCCGTCCTTCTTAGGCACGGGCACAATGTTAGAAACCCATTATGGATAGGTAGTAACAGCCAAAAAGCCAATGTTGAATTGCTTCATTACTTCAGCCTTAATCTTTTCAGACATGTCAGGCCTCATTTGTCGGACCTTTTGCTTGATTGGTGGGCAATATTCTCTTGTAGGAAGACGGTGAACCACGATATATGTGTCTAACCCCGGCATGTCTTCATAAGACCAAGCGAAGATTTCAACATATTTGTTCAACAACTGCACTAAGTGCTCCTTGACACTTGGTTCCAGGTTGGCACCCACTTTTACTTCCTTCCTGTATTCCTCTGTTCCTAAGTTGATGGTTTCTAGCAACTCTTCATGAGGCAGAATGGCCCTCTCTTCTTGTTGTAGAAGTCTGGCTAACTCTCCCGACACTTCACAATCTTTGTCAACTTCGTACTCAGCATGATTGACCAAATCTTCAGAGTTATCGAAGGCTAAAACAGAATAGTCACCCATGGAATCCGGAATGGATGGGTACCTGCATTTGTGAGCGTGGGTGTGTGTAAGGGATAGCCATCCTTAAGCAAACAAAAATGCAAAAGGAAAGAAAATGAACACAACAGTTTATAGATGCAAAACGTACAATGATTCATTAAAACATGGCATATGATTATGAAGAAAATCAAACCCTTACAAATGGACCTACATGCCCCGGGCAAGGAATGAGGTGAAAATAGTGTGCGAATTGTTTTAGTTATTACAGACCATAAAAATGGGAAATTGTTCAAAGATAAAATTACTGGTTGATAAAGGTGATAGGAACAAAATCCTTTGCTTCCCAATTGCTCAAACCCCCTTCGACGGTCGAAAAGATCCAATATTCAAAGTGGCTCTCTTCATCTTCATCTTTTACAGCATTGATTCCATGGTGAGAGATCTTGACGGGTGGCCCTCCAGTCTTGGAATGACGCATAGCTTTTTGTCATGCAGCTGTAAACCCTAGTCCAAATTTGTCCGTCTTATGAGGAAAATCAGTCCGAACGACATCACTTTGTAGCAGAAGGTACCCCATTGTGTGACAAAGGTAGTTTTCTCCATGTCCTCGGGGGCCATTTTAATCTGGTTGTATTCCGAGAATCCATCCATGAAGGAAAATACCTTGTGCTGAGCTGTGTTGTCAACCAAGATGTCAATATGTGGCAGCGAAAAGTCGTCTTTAGGGCTAGCCCTGTTCAAATCCCGATAGTCTACACACATTCTGACCTTGCCGTCCTTTTTGGGTACGGGCACAATGTTTGCAACCCATTGTGGATAGGTTGTAACGGCCAGAAAGCCAGTGTTGAATTGCTTCATTACTTCAGCCTTAATCTTCTCATACATGTCAGGCCTCATTCGGCGAACCTTTTGCTTGATCGGTGGGCAATCTTCTCTTGTAGGGAGACGGTGAACCACGATATCGGTGTCTAGCCCAGGCATGTCTTCATAAGACCAAGCGAAGATTTCAACATATTCGTTCAACAACTGCACTAAGCGCTCCTTGACACTCGGTTCCAGGTTGGAACCCACTTTTACTTCCTTCCTGTCTTCCTCTGTCCCTAAGTTGATGGTTTCTAACAGCTCTTCATGAGGCAGAATGTCCCTCTCTTCTTGTTGTAGAAGTCTGGCTAACTCTCCCAGCACTTCACAATCTTCGTCAACTTCGTACTCAGCGTGATTGACCAAATCTTCAGAGTTATCAAAGGCTAAAGTAGAATAGTCACCCATGGAATCCAGAGTGGATGGGTACCTGCATTTGTGAGTGTGGGTGTGTGTAAGGGATAACCATCTTTAAACAAACAAAAAATGCAAAAGGAAAGAAAATGAACACGACAATTTTATAGATGAAAAACTTCCAATGATTCATTAAAACATGGCATATGATTATGAAGAAAATCAAGCCCTTACAAATGGACCTACATGCCCCGGGCAAGGCATGAGGTGAAAATAGTGTACGAATTGTTTTAGTTATTACAGACCATAAAAATAGGAAATTCTTCAAAGATAAAATTACTGGTTGATAAAGGTGATATGAACAAAATCCTTTGCTTCCCAATTGCTCAAACCCCCTTCGATAGTCGGAAAGATCCAATCTTCAAAATGGCTCTCCTCATCTTCATCTTCTACAGTATTGATTCCGTGGTGTGAGATCTTGACGGGTGGTTTTCCAATCTTAGAGCGACGCATAGCCTTTTGTCCTGCAGCAGTAAACCCTAAACCAAACTTGTCCGTCTTATGGGGAAAGTCAGGAAAATGTCCCCATACTGTGCTCTTCCCCTCCTTAATCCCAGCCTCTGTGTCTTTGAGAGATGCCATCCTAGATGCATGCTTTGGAACGATAGGCGCCTCGACCATTGTCTTCGCAACTGCTACCTCGGGAGAAACTTCCTCAAAATTTTGAAAAGGCGTTTCGATGAACTCGCCATCTAACTCCACATATCGAAAGGAATTGAGATGACTAATCATGTACTCTTCCTCGCCGTGCACAATTATGATTTTACCCTTAACAGGATATTTCAAAATTTGATGTAAAGAGGAGGTAACTTCCCCGGCATAATGGATCCACGATCTTCCCAGCAAACATGAGTATGACGGACGGATGTCCATTACGTAGAAGGTGGAGTTGAACACTTCGGTGCCTACCTTGATAGGAATATCAACCTCTCCATGAACCATTCTTTTGGAACCATCGAAAGCTCCGACGACGATGTTACTAGGTTTGAGGGTCAAACCTTCGCAATCCAAACAGTCTAAGGCCTTCTTTGGAAGCACATTCAGGGAAGAACCAGTATCAACCAAGACATGGGCGAGAGTGGTTCCTCGGCATTCAACTGAAACATGTAACATATCATTGTGCTTCCTTCCTTTGGGAGTTAAGTCAGCGTCGGAAAAGCCCAGGCCATTGTCAGCGGTAAGAATGGCCACACAATCCTGAAATTGGTCAGCCGAGGTCTCTTGGGGTACATGTGCCATCTTCAAGAATTTAATCAGGGCCTTAGAATGGGCCTCTGAACAGAGCAGGAGAGCTAACATTGAAATTTTAGAAGGGGTTTGCCCTAATTGTTCCACAACGTCGTAGTCACTTTTTCTGATTATTTTTAGGATACATCCATTTCCTTCTGAGTGGTTTCGGGGATAACCACAGCATGAGCCTTCGTCCTGACAGGCATTTCCAGTATCCCTTTACCCTTGTCGGTATTATAAGTAGATGGTCTTTCTTCAGAAATCTCTTGGACTGTTTCGATTTGTTTGATACCGTGGTAGAAGATTTCTCCCCCATAGTTCCACGGTATCATTTTGCTTGATTGGTACGGGACAGGCCCCGGCATGGTGATCTTTAAAGGTACACATTCAGAGTCGGGTGTAATCTTGACAGGCCTTTTGCAAGCCTTGGGAGGATTGTCGGAAATGGTTATGATGGCAATATCGTTGGTTGAAGTATCACAAGTATCAGAAGTAATCGGATTGAAAGTGTTAACAGGGGTTTTTTGGAAAAGTATTTCTTGAGTATCCATCAGGCGTTGGACACCTGACTTCAACATTGGACAGTCACCTTGAATATTCAAACAAAAATAACAGTTTTTACCACAACCAGGAAAGACCCCGGCTCTCAACAAATTTTCTTTAATCACAATCAAAGGAGTAAATAGATTGGCAACATCAGTAACATGGAGGTTTTCCAAAATGGCATGCACATTGTGGCCGTGCTTGGGCATCGGAGCAAATATAACATTGGGCTTCTCAGGAGCTTTAAATTCAACCTCTTTGGCATCAATTAAATCCTGAATTTTGTTCTTAAGTGCCCAGCAATTATTGGTATCGTGCCCAGCACTGTCGGAATGGTAAGCACACTTGGCGTTGGAGTGATAGTATGGAGAGGAGGTGTTAGGGTTTTTTGGCGCCTCCTTTAAACTAGTCAGATTTAGCTTCAACAAATGGGGAAGAACCTGCGCGGGTGTCATGTTGATGCGGGTGAACTGCCGTTGTGGCCGTTCTACCCGTTGTTGATTAGGTCTCGACTGATTGTTACGAGGTTGATCATTTGACGACTTTTGAATCATCACGGCCCCTACAGTCGGCTGACGCTCAGTTCTTCCTAATCCCTTCTTAGAATACACAACAAATGCTTCTTTCTTGGCTGGAAAAGGTTTTTTAACAGCTGTGGATGCGGAGGCATCCTTTTGAATCTTTCCACTTTTAATACCTGCCTCCATCCTTTCGCCGGTCAAAATCAGTTCAGTAAATCCCGCAGAAGAGCTCCCGATTAGATGGTTGAAGAAGGGGCCAGACAGGGTCCCCAGAAACATGTCAACTAATTCACTATCTGATAGCGGTGGCTGCACCCTTCCAGCCAGGTCACGCCACTTCTGGGCGTACTCCTTAAACCCTTCATTTGAAGTCATCCCCATACTTTGTAACTGGGTACGAGTGGGCGCCAAATCAGCATTGTACTGATACTGACGATAGAAAGCAGCTGCCAAGTCTTCCCAATTATGGACCTCTGATCTCTCGAGCTGATAAAACCAATCTAACTGAGTGCCAGACAAGCTGTCTTGGAAAAGTGTACCCAAAGGTCTTTATCGGGCGAATGAGGTTGGATCTTTCTAACATACGACCTCAGGTGCATCTTAGGGCAAGACAGACCGTCGTACTTGGCAAATGTTGGCACCTTGAACTTGGGAGGGATAACAATCCCGGCTACCAACCCCAGTTCCTCAAAATCTAATCCGGGCACCCTCTGCAACTCCATAGCTGCCAATCTGTCTTCAAGGTTTTTATACTTGTCATCTGCTGGTGGATACTGTTGTTCTGAATAGTCTTCGTCTTCTTCCTCTTCCTCCTCTTCTACCTCAAACTCAGAAGGTACAGTAACTCCTTTCCCCTTGCCAATCCCTTCGTCAGACGTTGAAGGAAACTCAAGAGTCCTTCTAGCATCACCCTTAAACCTTCTTCCGAAAGTGGCTACCCCCGGTCTCTTTTTCTTTTTCCTCTCTTTATTCTTCTCTAGCAGAACTTTGAGATCCTCTTGACCCTTTGCCAAGGTCATGAGGAGTTGCTGAAATTGCGAATTTTGTGCCTGTAGATCTTTTACTGTTTGCTCCAAATCCATCTTGCTGAAATAAACAACAGAAAGATAAGGAAACCTGGCTTGAAGACCTGTTTATGCATATGATGAATGGTATGTTATTCATGTAATGCATTCAAGGGTTCAAAAATTCTAATTTGTTGCAAACAAAAAGGAACGCACGTCATATTAAAAGAAATTGTTAGTACATAAGTGCCCCATGGGCAAAATATTACAAAATTCTTAATGTAAAAAGACATTGTGCATCCTCTTTGGTGCGATGTAGGTGTTAAGAGTTTCCTCCTCGTGAAGTCGGCGGGTGAGCTCTAAAACCTTCTTCTCACTGGCATAGAAGCTGGCTTCGAAAGTATCCCGTTCTTCTTTGAGTTGGATCCAACTCTTTTGCATTTCTTCCCATGATGTTGGCATGTCAGGATGTAGGATGGTGTATGGAACCTCTCCTTCCTTAACAGGATCTTTGATCAAGGGGAGAATGTGAGGATATGGCATCATAAGATTCTGGGAGTGGGTTCTTACCCACTTGAGGTAAGGCTCAAGAGGGATGGAATTTTTGTGCCCCAGTGTCTTACTATCCACCTTGTTAGGCATCCTCCAAGCTCTAATGAACCTTTGTCGAAGTCCTTGCGCATCGTTGTCGAAGTCAAAAACTAGGTCAGGAATCAGCATGTCATGAGGGCCATCCCTCCGGGCATATCCAAATTGCCTCAAAGCTAGACAGGGGTTGTAGGTAATGCCTCCCCTAATTCCAAGTAATGGGACATTAGGGAATTCACCACAACGATCAATGATGATGACATTTTCTCTGGACCGAGAACACCAATGTACATCAGAATGTGTGAGGGTCATCAACCATTGTGACCACCTTAAACCCTGCTCATTCTTCAAAACTGCTTGTGGAAGGTGAGAAATAAACCACCTTGCTAGGAGAGGAGTACAACATATGAGAACACCTCTTTTCCTCATTGTTCGTGTGTAAAATGAGTGTAGGATGTCCCCAAGAAATGTGGGTATGGGATTCCTGGATATGAAAATCTTGACGGCATTCACATCTATAAGTTGATCAGGATTTGGGAACAAAACCAACCCATAGATAAGGAGTGCCACAATCTCTTCAAAGGCTTGTAGATCAAGAGAATTCTAGCAGTCTTGTGCCTTCTCAAACAGAAATTTTACCAAGAAACCCTTGACACCACTTCTGGTTTCCCAATGCCTCTTGATGTCAGGTGGTTGCAAGTGTAATGCTTGAGCAACATCTTCAGGCTTTGGTTCTTTTTTCGTACCATTGTAGGGTAGTTGATGAAGAATAGGAATTATCAGAAGTTGAGAAAATTGCTCCAAAGTTGGTACCAGTTGGTAATCAGGGAATGTGAAACAGTGGTGTAGGGGGTCAAAGAACTGGAAAAGTACTTTTACCATGTCTTCTTCAATGTTGGTGTTGACCAAGTTGAGGAGTCTACCATGTCTTTCACTGAAGAGAGAATTCTAGGGAATCCTAGATGTAAGCTCCTTGAGTTGAGGAGGGATTCTCACAAGATTAACTTGAATTGTTTTCCTGCGAAGAGATTCCATGACCTACAAAACAAGAACAAAGATGAAGATCCAAACCCTTGAAATGGTTAGTGGATGAATATGATGCTTTATGATATTCATGATGTATGTACAAGCATATGTACAAGCAAGTCACACAAAATCCTAGTTTCAGGCTTGCATGAGGTTTCATAGGTAAGTACCCTCTTGAGTTTAGTTGGCTCAAACCTGTCCTATAAATAGTAACCGGGTTCTAAGGAGCTCAATATCACTGGATTGTTTTCTATGTTCATTGTTTTGGTTTAGCCACTTAACTAGCGACCAAAATATTCCAAGAAAACAACCCTCAATGAGTGTAGTATCGAGTATCTACCAACTTTGGACTGCACCAAAGCCGGTCATCTCACTACCCCTAATGAAAGGCCAAGATGGTCAAGTAAGGTTCTAGTTCATTAGTGCTTAATGACATCACTCAGCGGCCCCGTATTCTCTTTGATTGACTCAAAGGCTACCGGTACTCACAAATATGTCGCACTAATATAGCTATTGCTTCAACCGTTTCGGTATACCCTGCACAGTTTCCACAACGTATTTCCATCTATGAATGTTTCCCAAATCCGGGTGGAGGATTTCAAGCCCAAACAAAAGAACCAAAATATAAAGCAATCAAAGCAAACAATAATCATGCAAAGGGTGATCTAGCCCTAAGGTTACTCCACTTTTAAAGAATCTCCCCATCAGAGTCGCCAGTTCTGTGATACGGTGGGAGAACTGACTTGGGATTTTGCGTTTTGTGTTCGTAAATGTTTCGGTTTAGCAAGAGTCGCCACCGAATTTTTATTTTATCCTAAGGAAAGTTCAAAAAGCACAGGAAAGACCTTTGAGATGTTTTCTTGGGTTCGGGGAGTAGGTTATAGAAAGGGAAGGTATTAGCACCCTTTCTATCCATGGTTATCCATGGGCTCTTAGTTACTTGCTTTGTATTTCTATTGTTTGAAATGGTGCTTTTCAATTGTTTGAAATGGTGCTTTGTGTGTGATTTTGGAAAATGTTTTGAAAAGAGGCCATCGTTGTGGCAACCTTTGTAATGATTCTTGTTTGAATGTATACAAAGGTGTTTTTGTCTTTTGAAAGGTTTTCAATGTTTGAAAGCAGGGCTTTGAAATCGTGTTGTGGAGTGTGTTTTGAAAAGTAGCAAGGATGTTTTTGCAAGCTTGGTCAAGTAACTAAGAGCTATCTACCCTTTTTTACTCAAAGATCTTTCTTATATTCTTAACCCTTTTAACAGTGTTGCTTCACCATTGTATTTGGTGAACAACTTTGTGTTAGGATGTTTAACGGGACAGGCGCGGGTCATCGTATAGACCATGATAACAATTGTGTCAAGTATCTTTGGCAATTTTCTTGAGGGACTTGATCATTTTTGTTTAGGCAACTCAGATAGCGTCATCGAGGGACTATGATCTTTTTGTTTGTTTTTGTTTTGCCAAAGTACTTGACATGCAACCATGGCCCATTTTTGAAGGAAACAAGTGGATGAAACCCTAGGGGTGCAAGTGTGCATTGTGTTTGTTTTTCATGCATGTTTATCTTGGATTAGGTCAAGCTAGTTCTTGATTTTATTTGCATACAAACCCTAGGTCTAAGCATGGCATAATTGAAAGCTTTTTAAATGTGCGAGGATTTAAAAGCTACACTATTACAACATGATATAGGGAGGGGGTACAACTTTGAATTGGGGATATTTTGACAAGAAAATAAATTCTAAGTTATTACAACCATATCGAATGTACAAGATACGATATTTAACTGTACAATAATTGAAATAAATACAACAAATTAATGTAAATAAAATATATTATGCCAAAATGTTTTTTTATATATGTTAAGAAAAGTGTTTTTAATATATGAAGTAAAAATAAATAAAGAAAAAGTCAAATTTAATTATTTTTTCATTTAGGGCAAAAATCCTAATTTTCTTAAATAACTAGCATTATTTATTATTTACTTACAAATATATATATCAATTTGTAAAAAAAATAAAAAGTATATTGTAAAAGAGGTATTTTTAGTGTGTAATATTAATAAAAATAAACATGTGATATTTTTGTATTTTTTAACCTAATTATTTAATAACAAGTATATATATTTATTAAACATATTAAATGTACAAAGATAAAAATTAATTATTTACAAAAATGGATATTTTCAAGAAAATGTTTTCAAATGTAAATAAAAATAATAAATGAAAATAAGTATATTTTTTGTATTATTTTTGAGTTTTATTAAAAAAGAAAATAGTTTATTTACATATATATACTTAGTAAAATAAAATAAATATCAAATAAATATGAAAAAAAATGGAAAATTATTTTTGACATTTTTTATATTTATACAAAAAATAATAAAGTCAGGATAATAAAATAAAATGTCAAAAATGATAAATATTAAACAAATGGGCCAAGGGGGTGTAAACAGAAAATAGGGGTGTTAGAAGTGAAAACACAACAGGCCCAGCCCACTAGACTTCTTCTTCTTCCTCTTGCTCACAAAACGCGCGCTTCTGTGTATCAATGGCCAACTCCTGATTCTTTGATTTTTTGACAAAACTCATAACATGAACATTGTAGAGAATTAAACAACGAATTCAACCATATAAAAAACTTGGATTAACTCTCAAATACCAGAGAGAATTTCTCTGGCCCTAATTTTTAACCTAATTTTTTCAGAAAGTTCATGAGTGAAATTCTCTCAGTACGATTAATGTAAATGAAAACTAAGCATATGTATGGCTTCAGGGCTATGAGTACAACATATTTCATTCACAAACCTAAGCCTAACCATTCCTAAATAGAGAGATAGAAGTCCATGAAATACCTGTTTCAGTTGACTTCGAGCTGGATAATGTAGCAACCTTCAATGGTGTTTGAGCTTCTGTTAAGCTTGCCTGAGGTCCAAGGAAGCTTCTCCAATGCCTGGCTTGCTTTGGAACAACTTGAATCGTGCTGTAGAACT
Organism: Vicia faba; assembly: GCA_948472305.1. Classification (NCBI taxonomy): domain Eukaryota; kingdom Viridiplantae; phylum Streptophyta; class Magnoliopsida; order Fabales; family Fabaceae; genus Vicia; species Vicia faba. Next base: position 1,445,891,634 of record OX451738.1, on the reverse strand, counting down.
CAACCTGTAGAGCTTTGAAATGAAAATGGCAAAGTGTGTTAGAGGTGTTACAGCTTGCAATGGAGGCTTGGGATAGTTCAGGTGAGTTGACTGGAAGGTGTTGGAACTATCTTGGGACAAAACGCACGATGGAAATTGGTTGTGGCTTGCAAGATGCAGAACTTGCTCTGTTTTGCAGAAAAACAGTGATTCTGAGTATGAGGAGGTTTTAGTGATGAAAGGGTCGTGCTTTAGGCTTGTTGGGATGTATGGAACTTGTTTACAAAGTTCTTGTAAGCTTGTGTTAACAGATATGTGTGATTGCTTATATTTTGCCACTTTTTTTCTACTTGAAGCAAGAGAATGGAAATGATGTTATAGCCCTGTACAAGCCCTCCTATCATGCTGCAACTTTTGTTCTTGGTTACTGGAATTAGTGGACTTGATCTTGCCTCAAAGATCTGGCCCCCATGCCTCAAGGATTTGGTTTTGACATAAAGTGAAATTAGGCAAAAATGGCAATTTGCCTTTTTCTACTTAAGGCTTAATCTTGTGTATAATGTCCAAGTGAACAAAACAAAGGCTTAGACTGATGGATTGGCATTAAATTATGGAGTGCAAATTGGTTTTGAGGCCTGTAATGTTGAACCAAGCTAGCTAGATTAGAATTGCAAGTTGTTATGAACATGTATTGGCCATGGACAAAAGTGAGTTTTTGCCAACTTCAAGCATTCGATTCTCTCTAACCACAAGGGTGTTTGAGGAGTTCTTGGACAATTTGGAAATCTTGGAACATGTACTACAATCCCTCTTTGTAATGCAACTTGAAACTCCAAGTGGAACTATGTGAAAAATGGCCAAGAAGATGGGTCAAAATCCTGCCTAAATTAGGGTAAATTTTCTCTAAGTTAAAAGTTTTAGGTACCCTTCTTCCAAAAATCATAACTTGATATACAAGCATCTTTTGAGAAAACTTTGTGAATCAAAGTTGTAGACTTTGTGATGTACTACAACTTTCATGTTGCAAGTTTTGTTTGAATCCATTTGCATCTTGGTGAAAAAATGGGACAAAGTTAGGAAAAAATAAGAAAATTTCATAACTTCGAAAATTTCTAAGTTATGAAAATTTTCCATTTTAAACCCTAATTTGCATTTTTGGGTTTCTTGATGAACAAGTTTCATAATTTGACATGTCTTGATGAAAAATGACCCTTGGCACTTGATTTTGACCAAAAAGTCAAAGTTTGACTTTTTAGTATATAGTCAAATTTTGATCAGTTGATTGAAAAATTCATCTGTCAATCTTATGCATTTGAGATCTTTTGAACTTGTTGAATGGGTCAAGACAATGTCATTGAGTCCTTGAGTCCATATGTGAGATTGTTTTGCAATTGGTTAGGCCAAACAGTCAATAATTGCCTTTGTGCAGTCAAAACCCTAAAAATGACCATTTTGCCCTTTTGGTGATCTGATCAAATTTCTTGTGGAATTGTGATCCAAACTTGATCAAATGGTTCATATGAGTTCATAATGTTGATGTGGGTCAAATTTCATGAGGTTTGACTGTCAATTGGCCACAGTTGACTTTTTCCCCAATATAGCTGATTTCTAGGTCAACTGTCCAATTGACTGGGCAAAGATTTGAATCAAGGCTTGAAACTTGGTATGGGCAAACTTGTGAACCCAACATGGAGCATGAAAGTCAATTTGGGTATTGTAGGTTAAAATATCCTTGTGTAAACTCAAACCCTAATTTGGGTTAACAGTGCAAGGAGGGGTCTTGAGCAGAGTAAACCCTGGCTTGACCTTGAATTCCAAGAGTCTTGTGATGAGAAAGTGTTGATGAAATGATAGGGAAAATTTTGGGGTACAACACAAGGAAACAATTGTCCCGTCAGAATCGGAAGAGGAAGAGGAAGAAGAAGACTATTCTGAAGAACAATACCCTCCAGCTGATGACAAGTATAAACATCTCGAAGAGCGATTGAGTGCAATGGAAATACAAAAAGTGCCTGGCTTAGACTTTGAGGAATTGGGGTTAGTGTCGGGGATTGTCTTTCCTCCCAAATTCAAAGCACCTGTGTTCGCCAAGTATGACGGAGTCTCATGTCCAAAAATGCATCTCCGATCCTATGTGAGGAAAATCTAACCCCATACCGCTGACAAAGACTTATGGGTACACTTCTTCCAAGACAGTCTGTCTGGAACTCAACTTGACTGGTTTTACCAACTAGAAAGAGCCAACATTCACAACTGGGAAGATCTTGCTGCAGCCTTATACAAACAATATCAATACAATGCTGACCTTGCATCTACCCGTACTCAACTTTAGAGTATGGCCATGGCTTCAAATGAAGGCTTTAAGGACTATGCGCAAAAATGGAGAGATTTAGTCGAAAGAGTTCAACCCCTCTATCTGAGAGAGAGTTGGTAGACATGTTCTTGGGCACCTTATCTGGTCCCTTCTTCAATCATTTAATTGGAAGTTCATAGGCAAGTTTTATTGAACTGATATTGACCGGAGAAAGGGTAGAAGCCGGGATAAAGAGTGGAAAGATTCAAAAAGATACATCCTCTGATACCATAAGGAAGCCATTTATCGGAAAGAAAGAAGTGGTTTCCGTTTATCCTCAGAGAAATTAAGATAGGGACGAACTCCGTCCAATAGTGGGGGCTATTATGATTCCTAAGCCTGTGCCTGATCAACAAAGAAACAATCAACCAAGGATCTGTAATTGCAAGCTTCTCAAGTCATATTTAAAGCATGTGTTTTGATGAAGACAACTTGGACATCAACTTTCAAAGGATGTGCAAAAAGCTTATCAACATCAAATAAAAGTCTTGAAGATTATTGAAGAATTATTGAAGAAATCCTTAAATGTCAATATGGTATAATAATTCTTTAAACCTTGAATATAGATGTTCACAATATGCATTCATCAACATATACATATTCCATAACTTTAACATCAAGAAAAACTTTGTTTGAAATATCTTTCAAAATGTATTTTTGAAAATAAACTTTTAGGAACCGGTTCCTCCCTAACAGGGAACCGGGTTCCAGCATTTCTCAAAAAACATGTCCCTGGATTTTGTACCAGGAACCGGGTTGTACCAATAGGGGAACCGGTTCCTGCGTGATAAATTTGAATTTCAACTTCTAACGTTCACTAAGAACTGGGTTCTGTCAGTGTCGGAACCGGTTCCTAGCGAACCAATGCAGCTTTTACTTTGTTTTTTGAACATTTTTCAAGTGGTATCTTTTCATGAATGCATTGCAACTTTTCATATGAATTGGCATGAATGAAGAGGTTCTTACAACTTTATAAAATGCAGATTTTCTTATTTTCAAACAATGTTCAATACTTCAATTTTCAAATTAACAAATATACTTCTTCATTAACAATTTTCTCATTTACTCACATTTGAATTTAAACTTTCATGTGTTCATAATTTTGTGAAACTTGCCATATACACTTTCATTATCATTACAAGTTTCATTCATACATTGTGAACATTTATATACATTGTTGAGAATTGTTTTTATCTTGAAGAAGAAGATCAATTGAAGATTGATAAAGCTCTTCATATACTTCAAACTAAATCATTGTATTACTTAAAGAAATTATTCCCTTACTATCCAGGATTGTTGGAAGTAAGTGTTGTGATTTGAAGAGGATTGTTCTTCATTCACATTAGTGTTTGTTTGGTCTTAAAGGTGTCAAGAACCTTTGATCACCCTATAGGTTAGATAGTAAGCATAGGCTGTACAATCATTCTAACTATAGTGAAATCTCTTTCGTGTTGGAAAGGGGACTGGAGTACTCTCGGATTGTGAGGGGAACCAGGATATATCACCGTGTTCTTTACTTTTCCGCATTTATCGCTTTCATCACCATAATCAGGAAAAGATAAAGATATAATCAAAACCTTCAAACACTTAACCAAAAATTACTACCAAGCATTCTCATAAAACCGAATAAATTTTATAAGACCTAATTCACCCCCCCCCCCCCCTCTTAGGCACTCTGAGACTTACAATTGGCATCAGAGCAAGTTATAGGTAACTTGTTGCTAAAGATCCAGAATGGATTCCGCAAATCATCAACCAGTCTTCAGAGATGGTGGTAGTAACAACAAGCCTCCTCTATTCTGTGGTGAATATTTTGACTTCTGGAAAATACGCATGAAGGCGCATTTAGAAGCACAAGGAGAGGAAGTATGGGATGCTGTTGAAAATGGTCCATTTATCCCAATATCAGTAATCAATGGCATTGGTTCTGTAAAGCCCAAAACTGCATGGGACGACGATGATAAAAAGAAAGTTCTCTATGACAAAAAGGCAATAAACCTTCTTCAAGGTGTACTCAGTATGGACGAATTTTTCCGCGTCTCGAACTGCAAGACAGCAAAAGAAATATGGGATACCCTGGTTCAAACTCATGAAGGAACGGCTGAAGTAAAAAGATCAAGGCTAAATACCTTGAGTCAAGAATATGAACTATTTCGAATGCAGCCCGGAGAATCCATTCTTGACTTACAAAAGAGATTTGTGCATTTGACAAATCACTTAAATGCTCTTGGTAAAACCTTGACAAATGATGAACTCAACTTGAAAATCCTTAGATCATTGACTAGGGAATGGCAACCAAAGGTAACGACAATCTCGGAAAAGAAGAGTCTCTCCGCAATGACTTCTGCTACATTATTTGGCAAACTTCAAGAATATGAAACGGAACTCGGTAGACTTGAAAAACATGAAAATTTAGAGAAGAAATCCAAAGGCATTGCCTTGAAAGTTGATTCAAAGGAAAGTCAAGATAAAGATGCATCGGAGGAAGATGAAAACTTCTTGCTTCTTGTAAAAAGGTTAGGAAAATATTTTGGTCATAAAAATAATCTTCATAATGCTAACTTTGTCAAGAGGAAGAAATTTTATAATCATAAAGATAAAGAAGCCTCCACATCAACACAAGATGTCACATGTTATGAATGTGGAAAGCAAGGTCACATAAAGCCGGATTGTCCAAAACTCTCCAAGAAAAATGGATTCAAAGGCAAAAAGGAGTTCAAGAACAAAAAGGCTTATGTTGCATGGGAAGATAATGAGATAAGTTCTTCATCCGATTCGGAAAGCGAGGAATGTGCAAATCTAGCATTAATGGCTTCACATCACTCCGACAATGAAGAAGAGGTTAGTAATGAATTTAATCTTTTTGATGATGATGTTCAAGATGCTATTGATGAACTCTTGAAAGAATGCAAAAGTTTATACAAAAAAGTGTCAAATCAAGAAAAAGAACTTCTAAGTTGTTTAGAAAAAATTGACACCATGACTAAAGATTTTGAACTTCAAAAACAGAATTTTATTAAAGAAAAAGAAAACTTTGCATGCTCCAAGTGTGAATCAAATGTCTTTCAAATTGTTCAATTGAAAAGAGTCATTGAACGATATGAAAAAGGACAAATAGGATTGGAAGGATTACTAAGCCAACAACGTTATCCGAATGATAAAAGGGGTCTTGGTTATGTGAATTCTAAGAAACCAAGTAACAATCCCACTGTTTTTGTAAAGGCTAGTAATAGTTCCAATCCCAAGAAGGTAGAAAAGAAGCAAGTTGTTCATAATCATCAAAAGAAGAAGGCTAATGTATCGAAAAAGAAAACATTTCCTAAGAAGAAATCTTATCCTTCTAGATATAGAAGTAACTTTGAACCTACTTGTTTTTATTGTGGTATTAAAGGCCATACACCTAATGCTTGCTATGTTAGAAACTTTAGTATAGCAAGTGGGCATTATGTGTGGGTGAAAAAGGGAACTAACTATGAAGGACCCAAGGCAACTTGGGTACCTAACAAAGAATAATTTGTTTGTGTAGGTATGCTTGAAATCCACATCAAATGTTTGGTATCTTGATAGTGGATGTTCAAAGCATATGACAGGAGATGTACACCAATTTTCATATCTAGTACATAAAGCCAAAGGGTATGTCACCTATGGAGACAACACCAAAGGAAAGATTATTGGCGTTGGAATAGTTGGCACACCTCCATCCATTCAAATTGAGGATGTTCTCTATGTTGAAGGATTAAAACACAACCTTCTTAGCATAAGTCAACTTTGCGATAGAGGGTTCAAGATCAAATTCAACAAAGATGAATGTCTCATTATGGATGAGGCAACCAATGAGGTAAAACTCAAAGGTATAAGAACTAACAATATTTTTATGATTACTTTAGATGATTTGTCTCTGAAGGTACAATGTCTTATGGTAAACAACAATGACGCTTGGTTATGGCACAAGAGGATCGCTCACATTCACATGGAGCACTTGAACAAATTGGTTAAGCATGACTTAGTTATTGGTCTACCAAAGATGAAGTTCATCAAGGACAAATTATGTAATGCATGCCAAAAGGGCAAACAGACCAAAACAACTTTCAAATCTAAGAATGTGGTGTCTACTTCAAGACCACTACAATTGTTACACATGGATCTCTTTGGTCCATCAAGAACAAAAAGCTTCGGAGGTAATGTATACGCTTTAGTCATTATTGATGATTTTTTTAGATATTCTTGGACTTTGTTTCTTGTGCAGAAAAGTGATGCTTTCAAAGCCTTTAAGAAGTATGCTAAGCAAATCCAAAATAAAAAATCACTAAAGATTGTATCCATAAGAAGTGATCATGGTGGAGAATTCCAAAACGCACAATTTGAAGAATTTTGTGAAGAACATGGTATCTCTCATAATTTTTCAGCACCAAGAACTCCACAACAAAATGGAGTAGTTAAAAGAAATAATAGGTTTATAGTGGAACTTGCAAGAACAATGCTTAGTGATGCAAATCTTCCTAAATATTTTTGGGCGGATGCGGTTAGTACGGCATGTTATGTTGGAAATCGAGTTATCATTAGACCTATAATAAAGAAGACTCCATATGAACTCTTCAAAGGAAGAAAGCCAAATATTGCTCACTTCCACATTTTTGGATGCAAGTGCTTTGTTCTTAACAATGACAAGGATAATCTCGGTAAGTTTGACGAGAAATCCGACGAAGGTATTTTTCTTGGTTATTCGCTTTCTAGTAAAGCATATAGAATTTATAATAAAAGAACTTTAACTATTGAAGAGTCTATGCATGTATCTTTTGATGAAACTAACCCCTCTAAGGAGGAAGTAGTTGTTTGTGATGATGATGATCCTATAGATTTACCCCCGGAAGATCTTTCATTTGATCAAATTAAGAAATCACCGGAAAATCAAGAAAACATTGTTCAACAAGATTCAAACACCAATGATCTACCAAAAGAATGGAGAACTCATAGAGACCATCCTATTGACAAAATTATTGGTGACATTATCCAAGGAGTATCAACAAGATTGAATCTAAAAGATGCTTGCTTAAACATGGCGTTTGTTTCTCAAATTGAACCTACCAAAGTTGATGAAGCCTTAGGAGATGATCAATGGATTATTGCTATGCAAGAAGAATTAAATCAATTCGAGAGAAATCAAGTTTGGGAACTTGTTCCTAGACCAAGTGGTAAACACATCATAGGTACCCGATGGGTGTTTAAGAACAAACTTGATGAGAATGGTCTAATTGTTCGAAACAAAGCAAGGTTGGTTGCTCAAGGTTACAATCAAGAAGAAGGAATCGACTTTGAAGAAACATTTGCTCCGGTTGCAAGGTTAGAAGCTATACGTCTTTTACTTGCTTATGCTTGTTCATTAAATTTTCAACTTTTTCAAATGGACGTCAAAAGCGCATTCTTGAATGGATACATCAATGAAGAAGTCTATGTCAAACAACCCCCGGGATTTGAAGACTTCAAACATCCTTCACATGTCTTTAAGTTGAGAAAGGCTCTTTATGGCTTAAAGCAAGCACCAAGAGCATGGTATAATAGACTTATCAATTTTTTGTGTGAAAAAGGTTTCGAAAAGGGTAAGGTTGATAAAACCTTGTTCATTAAGAAAATCCAAAGTAACACTTTATTGGTTCAAGTCTATGTTGATGATATCATTTTTGGATCGACTAACAAAGAAATGTGTGAGGAATTCTCATTGATGATGCAAGGAGAATTCGAGATGTCTATGATGGGAAAGATGAACTACTTTCTTGGACTACAAATCAAGCAACTAGAAGATGGAATCTTCATCAATCAATCTAAGTATTGCAAAGAATTATTGAAAAAGTTTGATATGGACAATTGTAAAGCCATGAACACTCCAATGGGCTCCGGTACATATGTTGATCAAGATGAATCCGGTACTCCAATTGATATTACAAAGTACAGAGGTATGATTGGTTCTTTATTATACTTGACGGCAAGCCGTCCTGACATCATGTTTAGTGTTTGTCTTTGCGCTCGCTTTCAAGCAAATCCAAAGGAATCACACCTCATGGCAGTTAAAAGGATCATGAAGTATCTTAAAGGAACAATCAATGTCGGCCTATGGTATCCAAAAGGTAGTACTTGCACTTTAATTGGTTATTCTGACGCGGATTATGCAGGTTGTAAAAATGATCGTAAAAGCACAAGTGGCACTTGTCACATTATTGGAAATGCATTAGTATCATGGGCTTGTAAAAAGCAAGCATGTGTTGCTCTTAGCACGGCCGAAGCAGAATACATAGCAGCGGGTAGTTGTTGTGCACAAATTCTTTGGCTCAAGCAACAACTCCGTGATTACGGACTTGATCTCGGATGCATTCCTCTTCGATGCGATAATACAAGTGCTATCAATATTACAAAGAATCCAGTCATGCATTCAAGAACCAAACATATAGATATTCGACATCATTTTCTCCGTGATCATGTACTTAAAGGAGATGTCGAAGTCACTTTTGTGGATACTCATAACCAAATCGCAGATATCTTCACTAAACCACTTGCTCGAGAACCTTTCTTCAAAATCCGAAGAGAACTTGGTATTTTGGATGAAGGTGATATCTAATGTTTCTCTTAAGATACACGTCTTAATTTTTATATGTATCTATTTCACTCTTTTTCCTCATCCTTTTTGATGTTAACAAAGGGGGAGAAGAGTATGCATGTGTGTTGTTTTGTTTCAAAGAAATTGCAGGCCCATAAAATATCAAACTCTCTCCATAATTCAAAGAATCATGGACTTAGGGGGAGCATACAATTTAGGGGGAGCCTTGCATTTGCTCAACATGTTTGCTACACAAAACAACATGAATATTTCAAGAAATCGTTTTCAAGACTTGGTTGTCATCATCAAAAAGGGGGAGAATGTAATTGCAAGCTTCTCAAGTCATATTTAAAGCATGTGTTTTGATGAAGACAACTTGGACATCAACTTTCAAAGGATGTGCAAAAAGCTTATCAACATCAAATAAAAGTCTTGAAGATTATTGAAGAATTATTGAAGAAATCATCAAATGTTAATATGGTATAAATAATTCTTTAAACCTTGAATATAGATGTTCATAATATGCATTCATCAACATATACATATTCCATAACTTTAACATCAAGAAAAACTTTGTTTGAAATGTCTTTCAAAATGTATTTTTGAAAATAAACTTTTAGGAACCGGTTCCTCCCTAACAGGGAACCGGGTTCCAGCATTTCTCAAAAAACATGTCCCTGGATTTTGTACCAGGAACCGGGTTGTACCAATAGGGGAACCGGTTCCTGTGTGATAAATTTGAATTTCAACTTCTAACGTTCACTAAGAACCGGGTTCTGTCAGTGTCGGAATCGGTTCCTAGTGAACCAATGCAGCTTTTACTTTGTTTTTTGAACATTTTTCAAGTGGTATCTTTTCATGAATGCATTGCAACTTTTCATATGAATTGGCATGAATGAAGAGGTTCTTACAACTTTATAAGATGCAGATTTTCTTATTTTCAAACAATGTTCAATACTTCAATTTTCAAATTAACAAATATACTTCTTCATTAACAATTTTCTCATTTACTCACATTTGAATTTAAACTTTCATGTGTTTATAATTTTGTGAAACTTGCCATATACACTTTCATTATCATTACAAGTTTCATTCATACATTGTGAACATTTATATACATTGTTGAGAATTGTTTTTATCTTGAAGAAGAAGATCAATTGAAGATTGATAAAGCTCTCCATATACTTCAAACTAAATCATTGTATTACTTAAAGAAATTATTCCCTTACTATCCAGGATTGTTGGAAGTAAGTGTTGTGATTTGAAGAGGATTGTTCTTAATTCACATTAGTGTTTGTTTGGTCTTAAAGGTGTCAAGAACCTTTGATCACCCTATAGGTTAGATAGTAAGCATAGGCTGTACAATCATTCTAACTATAGTGAAATCTCTTTCGTGCTGGAAAGGGGACTGGAGTACTCTCGGATTGTGAGGGGAACCAGGATATATCACCGTGTTCTTTACTTTTCCGCATTTATCGCTTTCATCACCATAATCAGGAAAAGATAAAGATATAATCAAAACCTTCAAACACTTAACCAAAAATTACTACCAAGCATTCTCATAAAACCGAATAAATTTTATAAGACCTAATTCACCCCCCCCCCCCCCTCTTAGGCACTCTGAGACTTACAGGATCGAAAGACCAGTTAAACAATTCACCAGAATTAACATAACCCTATCTCAGGTATTGCCACATATGTTAAGATCCGACCTAGTGACCTTGAAAGAAGCTCCAAATAATCTTAACACAACATCTCCTCACTATCATCCTAATTCCCGCTGTGCATACTACTCTGAAAGTCCCGACCATGACACTAATAACTGTTGGGCTCTAAAGAACAAAATACAAAACCACATTGAAGCAAAAGAGATTGAATTCGATGCGCCCGAAAAGCCAAATGTCATTTCTGCCCCTATGCCCAAACATGGCCATAATACCAATGCCATTGAAGAATAAATGTTTGTTACTTCAGTTGATGAACTTATGACCCAACTCCTGATTATTAAAGTGAACTTGTTGAATGCCGGTGTGTTCCCGGGCTGTGATGACGACTGTCATTTCTGTTTGTCCTCACCAACCAGCTTTCCTTTGTTGAAAGCAGGCATTCAGTGCCTAATAAATAACAAAGAAATTTTGTTTGAAAAGACTTCTGCTCCACCTGTTCCTTTTGAAGATGTTTCTATCATTACCATTTCCGCCAATTCTTCCAGGGTCTCCACCAAAAGACCAGTTAGAATCACATCAGTTTCGAAAGCAACTCCTTTGATAATTACAATGCCTGGACCAATCCCGTATTCGTTAGAAAAAACATACCATGGAATTATGGAGGGAATGTCTACTACCACGGTATCGAGCAAGATTGGACAGCCACCGAAGATTCAAGTTCTGAGAAGGTTGACTCCGATATCAGTAATATTGCAGGAACTAGCAAGATTACCCGAAGCAGAAGGATATTCTCTCCAGAAATTTCTCCCCCAAAAGCAGTTTCTGGACCCGTAATCATTCCTGTTGTTACTCCTCCAAAAGTTGTTCCCAGTCCTACAATCATCCCCACCAATACTCCAACTAACAAAGCTGTTACAACCCCTGTTATCATTCCTACCGACACTCCTGCTACCAAGTTAACCAAGACTCGAGGAAAAGGTGTTCTGGTTGAGTCTATCAAGACGAAGACACAATCATTGGCTATCCCTGAGACCTCCCGGAAAGAGATGGAGGAAATTCTGAAGATCATAAAAAGAAGCGACTACAATGTAGTTGAACAACTGGGGCAAACTCCCTATAAAATTTCCATGCTGGCATTACTACTATGTTCCGAGGCGCATGCAAAAGCCTTGGTAAAATTCCAGAAAACTGCCCATGTACCCCAAGAGACATCTGCCGATCAGTTTCAAGACTGCGTAGCCAACTTGACTGCAGATAATGGTCTAGGTTTTTCGGATGTTGATTTAACGCCAAGAGGAAGGAAGCATAATGAGGCATTGCATGTCTCAGTTGAATGTAGGGGCACAACCCTGGCTCATGTTTTGCTGGACACTGGCTCATCTCTGAATGTATTGCCTAAAAAAGCTCTTGATAGGCTTGACTGTGAGGGATTGACATTGAATCCAAGTAACATAATAGTAAGGGATTTTTACGGCTCGAAAAGGATGGTACATGGGGAAGTGGATATCCCCATAAAGGTTGGAACCCAAACATTTGATTCAACTTTTTATGTAATGGATATCCGTCCCTCATATTCCTGCTTGCTAGGCCGACCATGGATTCACAATGCTGGCGCCGTTACTTCTACATTGCACCAAATCGTGAAATATCCGATTCAAGGGAAGATTATCACCGTTCATGGAGAAGAAGAGTATATGATCAGCCATCTCAATTCCTTCAGATATGTGGAATTAGATGGTGAATTTATTCCATTCCGACACTTTGAAGAGGTCTCGCAAGATGTGGCAGTAACCAAGGCTGTTCCCAAGATCACAAGGCCTCCACTCTGGATGTCATCTCTGAAGGATGCCAAAGCAGTGGTAGAAGAATGTGGGTGCACTATCTGGGGACAACTCCCGGATATCCCATACAAGTATGACAGGTTTGGCATGGGTTTCTCTTCAAGTGATCAGAAGGTTGTACGTCGCGCTCGTGTCGGAGGACCACCCCTGAAGATCAGCAACCGCGAGGTCAACACTGTAGAAGATGATGAAGATAGCTGTGACTTGGAGGACTGGATATTCCCAAATGTCAGTGGAGGACTCAGCAACTGGGAGGCTAGATATTTTTTCCCTATCACTTTTATCCTACAGTAATTTGTCTTTACATTTTGTTGGATATGTAATATTAAAACAATTCGCACTCTTAAAACCTTGTGTCTTACCCGAGGCACAACGGTCCATTTGTAAGGGTTATTATCTCATTTTCATATGACATCAATGAATCATGGACGTTTTCACATACAAACTTTTGTGCTCATTGTTTTTCTTTTTACATTTTCATTTCTTTCAAGGATAGCTATACCCTTACACACACTCACACTCACAATCCAGGTATACATCCATTCAGGATCCCATGGGTAACGATACTGCTATGGCCTTTTGTGACTCTGAGAATCTAATCTACCAAGCCTAAGACGAAGGTGAGGAAGATTGTGAAGTACCAGGGGAGCTTGCCAGACTACTACAATAAGAAGAGAGAACCATTCAGCCTCACGAGGAACCCGTGGATACAATCAACCTAGGTACCGTAGAAGACAAAAAAGAGGTCAAGATGGGTGCCAATCTGGAACCCAGTATCAAGAAGCGTCTGATTCAGTTGTTACATGATTATGTTTAAGTCTTTTCCTGGTCGTATGAAGACATGCCAGGACTTGATGCATATATTGTGGTACCTTGTCTGCCTACAAAAGAGGATTGTCCGCCAATAAAGCAAAAGGTTTGCTGCATGAGGCCTGATATGTCAAAAGATTAAAGTAGAAGTCATGAGGCAATTCAACGCTGGATTCTTGGCTGTCACCTCTTATCCCCAATGGGTTTCCAATGTTGTTCCCGTGCCCAAAAAATACAGCAAAGTGCGAATGTGTGTGGACTACAGAGATTTGAATAGGGCAAGTCCTAAGGATGATTTTCCACTCCCCCACATTGATATTCTAGTTGATAATATGGCACAACACAAAGTGTTTTCCTTCATGGACAGATTCTCAGGTTACAACCAAATCAAAATGGCACCTGAGGACATGGACAAAACAACATTTGTCACGCAGTGGGGAACTTTCTGCTATAAGGTGATGCCATTCAGACTGAAGAATGTTGGGTCAACCTATCAACGTGCCATGGTAGCTTTATTTCATGACATGATACATCACGAAATAGAGGTCTATATGGACAACATGATAGCCAGATCTCAAACAGAAGAAGAGCATCTTGATCACTTACAAAACTGTTTGAAAGACTGAAGAAGTACAAGCTGAGGTTGAATCCAAACAAATGCACATTTGGGGTATGGTCCAGTAAACTCCTAGGCATTGTCGTTAGCAAAAACGGTATCAAGGTCGATCCTACCAAAGTTAAAGCGATACAAGAGATGCCTGCTCCTCGTACTGAGAAGGAAGTCAGAGGATTCTTGGGGTGTTTGAACTACATTGCCAAACTCATCTCTCACCTGACAACTACTTGTGAACCAATCTTCAAATTGTTGAAGAAAGATCAAGTAGTCAAATGGAATGACGAGCGCCAAGTTACTTTTGACAAAATCAAAGAATACTTACAAGAGCCTCCTGTGTTGATTCCACCAGTCGAGGGAAGACCATTGATCATGTATCTGACTGTTTTAGAAAACTCAATAGGGTGTGTATTGGGGCAGCATGACGAGTCTGGCCGAAAAGAGCATGCTATTTACTACCTGAACAAAAAGTTTACTGACTGTGAAACCAAATATTCACTGCTTGAGAAAACTTGCTGCGCTCTGGCATGGGCTGCTCGCCGGCTAAGACAGTATATGCTGACTCATACTACTTTGTTGATATCTAAAATGGATCCAATAAAATACATCGTTGAGAAGCCTGCTCTTTCTGGGAGAATAGCGAGATGGCAGATGATCCTGGCGGAATATGACATACAATATACTACCCAGAAAGCAATAAAGGGCAGTGTATTAGCTGATCACCTTGCTCACTGTGATCGGTGGAAATAGAACTGACTGTTTTGGAATGCTGGTTCGCGTTCGTGTTTTGCAAAATGTCGCGGTAAGCAAGAGTCGCCACCATCTTTTATTTTCTCCAACGAGGAAAGGACAAAAGCACAGCAAAATTCCTTTTCGAGATGTTTCTCGGGTTCGGGAGGTAGATTATAGAAAGGGAAGGTGTTAGAACCCTTTCTATCTGTGGTTATCCACAGGCTCATAGGTACTTGCTCATTGTGTTTTCAATTTTTTTTTGCTTTTCTTGTGTTTGTGGGTTTTGAAAAGAGTTTTGTTTGAAACTTCAATTTAACTCTTGCTTCTGTCCTCAAGAGTGTATGAAGTGTTTTTGAAAACTTTGTTCGAAAAGTGTAAGTGTGAAAAGTATTTTTGTTTTGAAAGAGCAAGTATCTAAGAACCTCTACCTACTCAAAAGAAATTAAGCTGTGTAAATGTCCTTTAGACAGTACTATCCCACTATTGAGAAGTAGGTAGCACCGTCGTTGGAGTTTTCGGGTCAATTCGATTTTAGGGACATGTGGTCACCAAAGCAATAGTAGGACGCCTTAGCGGTAACCCTAATGTCTTAGATCATTTTTATCCGAGGCAACCGTTTCTAGGCAACTTTGATCTTTAGACAGGAGGGCGACCTCTAAAACACCCTATACTCAATGACCACGTCGAGGCAACCAAGTGAGGCGTACCCTAGGAGTGGCAGGTACAAGTGTGTCTGGTTTCATGTTATGTTATCTTTGTACATGTTATGGTGAGCTACGATTGATTTTAATTTAAGAGAAGTATTGACATGCATAGCCTAGTTAGCATACATCTAGCAGTTAATAGTTGCGGAAAATAAAACTAAGCTATTACAAGGTGTCGGGTATTTACATCGCCAAAAACAAACCCTTGAAAAATAAATTGCGGGAAATTAAATAAAGCGATAAATAGTCCTAATTAAAGCTATTACATCCTTGGAGCAATTACATAATATGGATCAAAATATGAATAAAAAATAATCACGCGCGAGAAAAAATTGGATCGGAGAGTTTTTAGGGTTTTGACCCTTTTTGAGAAAGAAAGAGATTTTTTGTTATTAAATTAAACCTAAACTAATTAATTAATAAAATAAAAGAAAGATATTTTTTGAGTTTTTTATGTTTTTTTAGGAAATAAAAAGAAAGATGATTAAAATTGTCAAGAACCATAATTCTATATTGATTTTAAATTATTGCAAAAAAGTTAGAATTATCCTAATTAAAACTAAATTAGTTAATTATATTTATTTACAAAAATAATGAAAGGGTGAAATTAATTTTAATAATAAAAAAAATTATATTTTTTTAGTTTTCTGATTTTATTATGAAAAAAATTAATTTGGTTAATTAAGTAATAATAAAAATAATTAATAGTAAAACAATTAAATGAAAAAAATATAAAAGAAGAAAAAAGGAATAACCCAGGGGGTGATGGACCCAAGAGGAGGTGTATTTGGAAATCTGAAGCCCAATTGCTGCAAGCCCTTTTGACTTTTCTGGATCGTCCATACGCATGTTGACTAAGGACTATGGTAGTCATTCCATTCTGGCCTTCAGATTTGGCCACGAGCCACTTGGCATGCTGAGATTTGAAGCATATGGTAGACTCCCTTTGCAAGCTTACACAAGAAAGCCTGAAGAAAAAAATCAAATAAACATTTGGGGGACCTGGGATTCGAACCCAGGTCCCAATAGCTTTTCCATCCACCTGCTTGCCAACTCAACTAGCACGTTTCTTTGTTATCATAATGAGATGAAATTATTATATATGAAAAACAATTAAAACGCTGTAAAATAAAAGCAAACGCGCGCTTTTTTTCAAATTAACCACTCAGATGCCAACACCTCATCATCTTCTTCGTTTTTCCTGCATATTCAGAATCAGATAGCGGGGGTTTTTAACCTCCACTATCTAGCTACACGAAAAATAGCGATTAGAAATCTAGCAAGCATAAATATTTCGCGAGGGGTGGGTTATGTTCATCTTGGCCACACGAGTTCAGTCATGTATCTCATGAGTCCCAATTTTTCCTGGTTTAGAAAGCCCTAATTGAAAGCTTAAGAACCCTAGAAATTTGATCATGGTATCTTTTGATTCAGGGCGTTATAGTTCAATTAAATCATACCACTAGCTTCGTATGGTTCCTAACAATGCAAATCAACCAAGAAAACATGTTAAATGCGCATGAATCAAGATATATAATTTTGAATAAGAAAGGCAAACCGTGAAACTGTAAGCGACGATTCTTTGAGTTTTAATGCTTGAGTTTGATTGCAAAAAACTCCTGGGACCTCCTGCAATACGTTTGAATGAATAAAAACCCTTGAATCGCCCTAGAATGCAAGAACAAGTTTTTAATTTTCTTGGAAATTCTTGAATTGGACAGGGTCTTTTCTGCAGCTTTTTCACGTTTTTTAGGTCAGGGTTTTCTTGCTTATGTATAAGGGAAACAAATTAGGTCAAGAAGCTGGGCCAATATCCATTGCATTGATGATTGAAAAATCAAATATCCTTGATTTTCATGATTGAACAAACTTGCCAAAATTGGATTTTTCTGTATCTTTGACTTGTGCACGAATTTGCCAGCATGTTTAGGTCATATTTGCTTCACAAAAAGATTTAAGAAACAAATCTTCTATTTTCTTATGATTTAAATTGATTAAATAAATTAATATTAATTAAAAATCCAATTAATCAATAAAAATAAGAAAATAAATCCAATTAATCTTGATGGGTCGTGCATAGGTCATGGGTGAAGTTTCAACAAGAGATTTGAGGCCCATTAGCAAAAGGAAGGTGTTTTGAGCAAAGTTGACTTTTGCAAATTCATGAAAGTTTCCCAACTTCTCCAATGCACAACTTGCTCAATTTTGATCATATGACCATGTTCTTGGACATTTTGGAAAGCTCTTGAAGTCCTCTAACCAATTCCTTTGGTCCCATGTCATTTGGATTTACCAATCTCAAGTTATGGCCTTTGACTCAAAGTGCACTTTTGTTGACTTTTGAAATTGACCTATAATGTAAAAATTGGTAACTTTTTGTGAGAGCATTTTCTGATCTTGGAGTGTGAAGATGGATTGTAGGAAATTGCATCCTCTTCAAAATGAGCCTTGGATGGGATTTTTCTGACAAACCATGAAAACGTTATGCCCTGGTCAAGATACAGTTGACTTTTCTACTGTCCAAAAATAGTAACTTTTTGCATCTTGATGAATTTTGAGCTATTCTTGTGGAATCATGATCAAGACTTGATAAAATGATGATTGTGACCTCAAAATAAGATGTTGACCAAAAATTCTGACTTTTGACTACAAAATGACCATTTTACCCTTGCAGTTGACTGTAGGTTAAATGGAGCTTTTGACTGTGCAAACTGGCATTGTGAGTCTTGAAACTTGGCATGTAGGTGCTTGAGAATGTATATAGGCCTATGAGACTTGATTGAACCATTGAAAACCTCAAATTCCTTGAAAGAACCAAAACCCTAATTTCAGCTATCTTAGGAGGTGATTAGACTGTACAACCCTTGAGCTAATTTGAGGATCATTCTTGACATATCTTGAGGAATATGGGAGGGAAAATTTTGGGGTACAACAGTTGCCCCTGTTCAATCTTCTTAAACCTGAGGATTTAGATTGGCTTGTGTGCCTTTCGTGATCCGAAGGTGGAAGATGATTGAACACTAAAGTGCCCAGAAATTTGCACTCGCATGGTGTAGTATCAGCAATGTGATGTCGGGAATGGGCTTACAGATGCCATTTGGAGATTGTTGGTAGAAGGATGGGCTTATAGATGCCATCTGGAGATTGTTGGTTGGTAGTTTTGTCTTTGTTGACGGGTTGTCTTCATTGACGGGTTGTCTTTATTGACGGGTTGTCTTCATTGACGGGTTGTCTTTATTGACGGGTTGTCTCTATTAACGGGTTTCAGAAAAATCTTTAGGAATCGATTTAACTGGTTTTGTCTCCTTTGACTGAATTAGCCTCAGAAAAATCTTTAGGAATTGATTTAACTGGTTTTGTCTCCATTGACTGGCTTAGCATCAGAAAAATCTTTAGGAATCGATTTAACTGGTTTTGTCTCCATTGACTGGCTTCAGAAAAATCTTTAGGAATCAATTTAACTGGTTTTGTCTCTATTGAATGAACTAGCATCAGAAAAATCTTTAGGAATCGATTTAACTGGTTTTGTCTCCATTGACTGAATTGTCTCAGAAAAATCTTTAGGAATCGATTTAACTGATTTTGTCTCCATTGACTGAATTTGTCTCCTTTGACTGGATTTGTCTCCTTTGACTGCTGAGAACTTTAACTGTATCTTTCCTGAAAGGCAAAGGTCAGTCGTATGCAATGCATGATATGGCTCAAGCAATGATGTTCTCATCATAAATGAGATATGATGCGTATATGCATGTATCATGATGTATGAATATGTGATGTTTTAGCTGGGGAAAATAAATCCCGGAGTTGCTGGAGAATAAAGTTGGATTCTTCGTTTCTGTTAGGGATGATGAACGAAGATGATTGTATGAATAAACCTGTAGGAGAAGATGACTCCGTTGGGGAATAAACTGGTGAAGAGATTACTCTGCGGGGAATTACTCTGTAGGGAAGAGATGTTCTGCTGAGATTTTAATAATAACTCTGCTGGGGGTTCCGTTGATAAGCTTTGTTGGGGATTTTGATGATGAACTCCGCTGGGGATAGAAAGAACTTCGCTGGGGATGATCTTTCCGTTGCAACTTGCTGAGGATAACCCAGTTAGACTCTTGTGGAGATAACCTTCTGAGTATGGCTGGGGAGAGATATTGGCACTCTGCAGGGGACAAGCTTCCAGAATCTACTGGGGAAGATAATTCAACTCTGGCGGGGAAGCCTTTTAGACTGCACTGGGAAATGGCTCCACTGGGGGTATCTTGTATTCTTCCAGGGAACATTCTTATATTCTGTCGAGGAATATTAAGACTGCCGGGGATGCTTTTATACTTGCTGAAGAACCTTCTTATACTCCGCTGGGGAATATTAAGACCTATTGGGGATACCCAATCTTTTGGGGCTGATGGTAGACCAACTTTGCTTGGGGGAGAGTATTGCTGATTTGTTCGTAGTTACAAGCCTCAGTGGGGAGAGCTTCCATTACTGTCTTACTCTTGGGGAGTGAAGGTATCTCGGTCATATTCTTCAGCCGAATCCACCTTGTACCTGGGTGGACAGAGCAACTAGATCGCTTAGGCAATTCTTATTGCCCCTACTTCCGATGTCCACCGTAATTAGTCCTTTGTTTCGTATGCAAATATTTATGAGCAGCAATTAATGTCAAATGCATATATCAAAAATGAACATTGGACGTTCTCTGCAAAACAAAACAGATAAAGGAAAAACAATTTGCAATTTGTTTGAAAAATGAATTTGTATTGATTTTGAAGTTTGCCTGTAAATAGGCACTTTTGTACAGGAGGCTGACGTCCTAGTAAGAGAACTCCGCCGAACAAAGAGGATTTATACAGTTTGTAAAAAGAAAACAAAACAGCTATGTGAAAAATCCCACTGGGTTCTAACTCTGCTATCGCCTTTATGTTCTTCAAGCGTCTCATCACTTTGCTGCTTAGTTGGAGATGAATCTGATTGATTAGTGCCGTCTGAGCCTGATAGTTGATACCGAAGTCTGGATGCAAGGTGATCCAATGAGACATAGTATTACGCTTATCCCTAACTTTTGCCTGGACCGCCCTTTCGGGTTTTCAGTCCACCGGGATACCCATTTTTTCCCAAGCCGCCTTTTCAGGTTTTCGACTTGCCGGGTGTACAGATTTTTTTTATTTCATCCCTTATTTTTGCCCGAACCCTTTTGGTTCGCCGGGAAGCCCTTATTTTTGCCTAGGCCAGTCGACCTAGCGGGTCTTTTAATCATGCGTAGTATCTTTTTACTATGTCTGCATTGGCGGGGTGAGGAAGGTCGTCACCATCCATGGTGGTTAGAATCATCACTCCTCCTGAGAAGATGTTCTTAACCATAAATGGCCCTTCGTACGTAGGGGTCCATTTGCCCCTGGGATCACCTTGAGGTAGAATTATGCGCTTGATTACCAGATCCCCGACTTGATACTCTTGTCGTCTGACTTTCTTGTTAAATGCCTTGATCATCCGTTTTTGGTACGTCTGACCATGACAAATAGCAGTGAGTCTCTTTTCGTCAATTAGGTTTAGTTGATCAAGCCGGGTCTGGATCCAGTCATCTTCGCTCAAACCTGCATCCTTCATGATCCGAAGAGAGGGTATCTGAACTTCAATGGGCAGGACTGCCTCCATGCCATATACCAAGGAGTAGGGTGTTGCCCCTGTTGACGTCCGTGCTGAAGTACAGTACCCATGAAGAGCAAACGGTAACATCTCGTGCCAGTCTTTGTAGGTCACTGTCATCTTCTGCACAATTTTCTTAATGTTCTTATTATCTGCTTCTACAGCCCCATTCATCTTCGGTCGGTAAGGAGAAGAGTTGTGGTGCTGTATCTTGAATTGCTCACAGAGCTCAGTGATCATCTTGTTGTTAAGATTGGTACCATTGTCTGTAATGATCCTCTCTGGTACACCGTATCGACAGATCAGGTTGTGCCGAATGAACCGTGCCACGACGTTCTTGGTTATGGTGGCAAAGGAAGCTGCTTCAACCCACTTCGTAAAGTAATCAATTGCTACCGGGATGAAGCGATGCCCGTTGGACGCCGTAGGTATGATTTCGCCGATCATATCGATGCCCCACATTGCGAAAGGCCAAGGTGCTGTCAAGACGTTCAAAGGAACTGGAGGAATGTGCACCTTATCAGCATAGACCTGGCACTTGTGACATGTCCGAGAATGCTGATAATAGTCGGCTTCCATTGTTGACCAGTAATATACTGTCCGAAGGATTTTCTTTGCCATGGTATGTCCACTGGAATGGGTCCCGAAGGTACCTTCATGCAGCTCTGCCATGATCCTTTCTGCTTCAATCTTATCCACACAACGCAGTAAGGTTGAATCATGGTTTCGTTTGTAAAGGATGTCATTGCTGAGGAAGAACTTTTCCGCGAACCTTCTCAGAAACTTCTTGTCATTAACGGATGCACCCTCAGGGTATTCTTGAGCTTCAAGGTACCTCTTTACTTCATGATACCAAGGTTTTTCTGTTACCTCTTCGGTCTCTAGATCACAGCAATGTGCAGGTTCATCCAATTTCCAAATAATGATCCAGGGAGCCTCGTTGTCCCATTTGACTTTGAACATAGAAGACATCATAGCTAACGCGTCCGCCAACTGATTTTATTCTCTTGGGAAATGTCCAAAGGTTATCTCCTCGAAATGGGGAAGCAACGTCAATACATACTCCTTGTAAGGAATAATTTTTGGGTGTTTCGTATCCCACTCACCTTTGATCTAACTGATCACGAGAGCGGAATCTCCGAAGACACTCAGAAACTTGATCCTTAGGTCAATTGCAGCTCGAAGACCCATGATGCATGCTTCATACTCCGCCATGTTGTTGGTGCAGTTGAAACATAGTCGGGCGGTGAGTGGAGTATGAGAGCCTTTAGGAGATATGATCACGGCGCCAATGCCATTACCCAAAGCGTTTGAGGCTCCGTCAAAGTGCATAGACCATCGGGATCCTTCCTCAGGTCCTTCATCCGGTCCAGGTATCTCGCAATCAGTTACTACCATGATGTTATCGTCTGGAAATTCAAAATTCATAGACTGGTAATCATCCACTGCCTGATGTGCCAAATGGTCTGCCAACACACTTCCCTTGATTGCTTTTTGGGTCATGTACTGGATGTCATTTTCAGTCAAGATCATCTACCATCTTGATATTCTTCCGGACAAGGCAGGCTTTTCGAAGATGTACTTGATTGGATCCATCTTTGAAATCAACAGAGTAGTGTGAGTCAACATATACTGTCTCAGCCGGCGAGCAACCCATACCAAAGCGCAACGAGTTTTCTCGAGCAGTGAGTATCGGGTCTCACAGTCGGTAAACTTTTTGCTAAGGTAATAAATAGCATGCTCTTTTCGGCCAGACTCGTCATGCTGACCTAGCACACATCCCATTGAATTGTCAAGTACTGTTAAGTATAAGATTAGAGGTCTCCCTTCAACCGGTGGCATAAGAATAGGTGGATCTTGGAGATACTCTTTGATTCTTTCGAAAGCGGCCTGACATTCATCGTTCCAACGTACTACTTGATCTTTCTTCAGTAGCTTGAAGATTGGTTCACAAGTAGCAGTTAGGTGCGAGATGAATCGGGCAATGTAGTTCAACCGTCCTAGAAAGCCTCTGACTTCTTTCTCTGTCTTGGGAACTGGCATCTCTTGTATGGATTTCACTTTGGCAGGGTCCACTTGAATACCTTTGTCGCTCACGACGAAACCTAGTAGTTTTCCAGATCTCACCCCGAAGGTGAACTTGTTCGGATTTAATCTCAGCTTGTATAGCTTCAATCGGTCAAACAACTTCTGTAGATGGTCAAGGTGTTCCTCCTTAGTTTGGGACCTTGCAATCATATCGTCGACATATACTTCGATATCATGATGGATCATATCATGAAACAGAGCGACCATGGCCCGCTGATACGTTGCCCCAGCATTTTTCAACCCAAAAGGCATGACTTTGTAGCAAAAGGTGCCCCACTGAGTGACGAAAGTGGTCTTCTCCATGTCTTCGGAAGCCATCTTTATCTGATTATAACCGGAGAAACCGTCCATAAAGGAGAATACCTTATGCTGAGCAGTGTTGTCAACCAGAACGTCGATGTGAGGCAGAGGGAAGTCATCCTTAGGGCTCGCCCTGTTCAAATCCCTGTAATCAACACACATTCTGACCTTACCATCCTTCTTCGGTACCGGAACCACATTGGCAACCCACTGAGGGTAAGAAGTTACTGCTAGAAAACCGGCATCAAATTGTTTCATAACCTCAGCTTTGATTTTCTCGGACATCTCTGGACGCATACGGCGGACTTTCTGTTTTACCGGAGGGAATTCTTCCTTGGTGGGCAGGTGATGAACCACAATGTCAGTATCTAACCCCGACATATCTTCGTAAGACCAGGCAAAGATTTCCACGTAGTCATGCAGCATCTGAATCAACCGTTGTTTCACACTAGACTCCAGATTGGCGCCAATCTTGACTTCTTTCCTGTCTGTCTCAGTACCCAGATTTACCATTTCCACTGGATCTTCATGTGGATGAATGGCCCTCTCTTCCTGAAGTAGCAGTCTTGCAAGCTCACCAGGCACTTCACAATCATCTTCACCTTCATCTTCGGCTAAGTTGATCGGATTTTCGAAGTCATAACTGGCAGTAGCAGAGTCGTTACCAGTGAGATCCAGAGTGGATTGGGACCTGTATATGTGAGTGTGTGTAAATAGCTGTTTTGAAATATATAATAAAGAAAGACAAGGAGCGCAAGATTTGAAATGCAAAAAACGTCCAATGCTTTTATTAATGATATATGAAAATGACACACAAAAGCCCTCACAAATGAAGCCACAATGCCCCGGGTAAGACACCGGGCCGTAAAGTTTCACAATATTGTTTGTTACAAATTCAAAACAAAGGAGTTCCTTACTGAGTAATAAAAGTAATAGGGACGAAGTCTTTCGCTGTCCAGTTATTTGGTACACCGTTGGTCGTAGGGTAGATCCAGCTGTCGAGTTTAGATTCATCTACGTCATCTTCAATAGCATTGACTCCCGAGTGGCTGATGAACACATGAGGTCTTCCAATCCTTGCACTACGAACAGCCCTTTGAGCTTCCTTCTCAATAACAGCCCGGGCATCCTTTAAGGAAGCCATCTTCAACGGAGAATCTTCAACCACAGTCTCAGCTGATGCCAGTGTCTGAGGAACCTCTTCAAAGTGCTGGAATGGAGTCTCAATGAATTCCCCATCCATCTCTATGTACCAGAACGAGTTGAGGTGGCTGACCATGTATTCCTCCTCCCCTTGAACTGTCACAATCTTCCCTTTGACCGGGTACTTCAGCTTCTGATGGAGTGTGGAGGTCACAGCTCTAGCCTTATGGATCCATGGACGACCCAATAAACAAGAATAGGACGGTCGAATGTACATCACGTAGAATGTAGAATCAAAGACCTGAGAACCAACTCTGATTGGAACGTCAACCTCACCATGCACCATCCTTTTCGACCCATCAAAGGCCCGAACAACAATGTTACTTGGCTTTAGCTCCAAACCTTCGCAATCCAACCTGTCTAGAGCTTTCTTGGGTAGGACGTTCAATGAGGAACCAGTGTCAACCTACACATGTGCAAGAGTAGTGCCCCTGCATTCAATGGAGACATGCAGGGCATTGTTATGGTTCTTCCCTTTAGCAGTCAGATCAGCATCGAAGAAACCCAAACCATTATCAGCAGTTAAGTTGGCCACACAGTCGGCTAACTGATCAACTGATGTCTCTTGTGGCACGTGGGCGGTCTTCAGGAAGGTAATCAGAGCCTTGGCATGGGCCTCTGAACACAACAACAGTGATAACATAGAAATCTTGGAGGGGGTTTGCCCCAACTGCTCAACTACATTATAATCACTCTTCTTGATGATCTTCAGGATCTCTTCCGTTTCCTGTTTGGAAGCTTCAACATTGATGGTCTTTGGTGCCTCCGTCTGGGCAGGCATATCAGTGGCAATCCCTTTGCCCCGAGCGTCAGATGAATCGGCGACAGGGGTATAACTAAGAACTTGATCAGGAAGGGAAGTAGGCACACTTGCAGGTGTGATGACAATAGGTCTCTGGATAGTTGGTGGCGCAATATCTGGTGAGAAAAGTCTACCACTGCGGGTGACTTTAGCAGGCCCGGTGATGTTGCTGACGCCAGTACTAGTATCAAACTCTTGTTTAACTCCCAGAACATAAACATCTGCCCCATAGTGCCAAGGGACAGCTTTGTCGGATGTATAGGGGATGACCCCCGGAACAGTGATATTTATAGGTGCAATCTTCTGAGCAGGCATAATTTTGACAGGCTTCCTCGAGGGAGCCTTGGCAGAATTATTGAAAATGGTAACAATGGAAACTTCTTCAGTAGGGGTGGTAGGAACAACAATCTTCTCAAACAGGATTTCTTTATCATCCATCAGGTTTTGGATACCCGACTTCAAAGATGGGCAACCAGGAGGTGAAACGGAACACAGATGGCAACCTTCACTACATCCCGGAAATAAACCGGCTAGCAACAGGTTCTTCTTGACGGTCATCAGCGGAGTAACAATATCATTCACAGAGGCTACAAACAAATCTTCCTCTACAGCATTTACTCCATGTTTGGGAATGGGAGCAGTCACAACATTAGGCCTCTCGGGCGCCTCGAACTCAATCTATTTTGCATCAATCAGGTCCTGAACCTTATTCTTCAAGGTCCAACAATCATCTGTATTATGCCCCGGGCTATCAGAGTGATAAGCGCGGCGGGCGTTAGGATTATACTTTGGGGATGTAGTATTAGGATTCTTTGGGGCTTCCCTTAGAGTTACCAAATTGGTTGTCAGTAACTGCGGAAATATCTGGGACAAGGTCATACTGAGGCGAGTGAATTGCCTTCTAGGTCTCTCACCCCTTTGTTGGTTGTGATGCTGAGGAGCACTAACAGGTTTTGAAATGACCACCACGTTGACAGCTTGGCGGTGTTCAGATCTATTTGGTCTCCTTGAACCATAGACAACACTGGATTCTTTCTTGAACGGTTTCTTCTCAGTGCTCGAGGAGGCACCCTTCTGTATCTTTCTGGCCTTGATACCAGCTTCAATTCTCTCACCAGTCAAGATAAGGTCTGTAAACCCGGATGAAGAATTTCCAATCAAATGGTTGAAGAACGTACCAGACAGGGTCCCCAGAATCATATCAACCAGCTCACGATCAGTCAAAGGTGGCTGCACCCTTCCGGCAAGGTCTCTCCATTTTTGGGCGTACTCTTTAAATCCTTCACCCGTCCTTAGTGACATACCCTGGAGTTGGGTACGCGTAGGAGCGAGGTCGGAATTATATTGATACTGCTTATAGAACGCAGTAGCCAAATCTTCCCAGTTGCGGATACTGGCCCCATCCAGCTGATAGAACCATTCGAGTTGAGTCCCTGAAAGACTATCCTGGAAGAAATGAATCCACAAATTCTTGTCAGCAGTGTAAGGTTGGATCTTCCTTACATACGACCGGAGGTGCAGCTTTGGGCAGGAGGCTCCGTCATATTTGGCAAAAGCAGGTGCCTTGAACTTATGGGGAATCACCACCCTAGAGGATAAGCCTAGGTCTCCAAAGTCCAACCCGGGCACATTCTGTATCTCCATAGCGCTCAGGCGGTCCTCCAATTATTTGTACCTATCCTCAGCAGGAGGGTACTGTTCTTCATCATAATCTGTCTCGTTGTCGGAGACCACGGGACTAGGAACCCTTCTCTCTTGGGGACTGTCTTTCCCTACAGAGGAGGTGGTCAGATCAACCTCGTTCTGCAGTCCATTCCCGAACCTGCGTCTGGTGTTGAACAAGACGGTCCTCTTCTTCTTCTTATTCTTCCTTTCCTTCAGAATCAGAGTCTTCAAATCCTGTTGACCCTGGGCTAGGCTCATAACCAACTCTTGGAACTGGGCATTCTGGGCCTGGAGGGCCTTGATAGCTTGCTCAGTGGAAGGCTCAGTAGACATGATGATCGCTGAAATAAACAGCGAAGAAGATAAGTGACCTGTAAAAAGGGTACCTGTTATGCATATGATGAATGGTATGCTATTTATGTAATGTATTCAAGGGTTCGAAAATTCAAATTCATTGCAGCCAAAAAAGGAACACACGTCATATTAAGAAGTAATTTGTTTAGTACATCAGTGCCTCATGGGCGAAATATTACAAAATACTTAATGTAAAAAGACATTGCGCATCCTTTTTGGAGCGATGTAAGTGTTGAGGGTATCTTCCCCGTGAAGTCGGCGGGTGAGCTCCAAAACCTTCTTCTCACTGGCATGTAAGCTGGCTTCAAAAGCATTCTGTTCTTCCTTGAGTTGGATCCAGCTCTTTTGCATTTCTTCCCATGATGTCGGCATGTCAGGATGTAGAATGGTGTATGGAACCTCTCCTTCCATAACAGGCTCTTTGATCACGGGGAGAATGTAAGGATATGGCATCATAAGATTCTGGGAGCGGGTTCGTACCCACTTGAGGTAAGGCTCAAGGGGGATGGAATTCTTGTGCCCTAGTGTCTTACTATCTACCTTGTTAGGCATCCTCCAAGCTTTGATGAACCTTTGTCGAAGTCCTTGCGCATCTTTATCGAAGTCAAAAACTATGTCAGGAATCAGCATGTCATGAGGGCCATCCCTCCGAGCATATCCAAATTGTCTCAAAGCCAGATAGGGGTTGTAGGTAATTCCTCCTCTAATTCCAAGTAAAGGAACATTAGGAAATTCTCCGCAATGATCAATGATAGTGGCATTTTCTCTGGACCGAGAACACCAATGTACATCAGAATGTGTGAGGGTCATCAATCGTTGTGACCACCTTAAACCCTGCTCGTTCTTCAAAACTGATTGTGGAAGGTGAGAAATAAACCACCTTGCCAGGAGAGGAGTACAGCACATGAGAACACCTCTTTTTCTCATTGTTCGTGTGTAAAATGAGTGGAGAATGTCCCCAAGCAATGTAGGTATAGGATTCCTGGACATAAAAATCTTGACAGCATTCACATCTATAAGTTGATCAGGATTTGGGAACAACACCAACCCATAGACAAGGAGTGCCACAATCTCTTCAAAGGCTTGTAGATCAAGAGAATTCCAACATTCTTGTGCCTTCTCAAACAGGAACTTTGCCAAGAATCCCTTGATACCACTTCTGATTTCCCAATGCCCCTTGATGTCAGATGGTTGCAGACGTAATGCTTGAGCAACATCTTCAAGTTTTGGTTCCTTTTCAATACCGTTGTAGGGTAGTTGACTAAGAATAGGAATTCTCAGAAGTTGAGAAAACTCCTCCAAAGTAGGGACCAATTGATAATCGGGGAATGTAAAACAGTGGTGTAGGGGGTCAAAGAACTAGAAGAGAACTTTTATCATATCTTCTTCAATGTTGGTGTTGACCAAGCTGAGGAGTCTACCATGTCTTTCACTGAAGAGAGAGTTCTCGAGAATCCTAGATGTAAGCTCCTTGAGTTGAGGAGGAATCCTTACAAGGTTGACCTGAATTATTTTCCTGCGGAAAGACTCCATGTCCTTCAAAACAAGAACAAAGATGAAGATCCAAACCCTTGTGTGATCGGTGGATCTGGAACTGACTGTTTAACGCTGGTTCGCGAAATGTTGCGGAAGCAAGAGTCGCCACCGTCTTTTATTTTCTCCAAATGGAAAGGACAAAAGCACAGAAAAATTCCTTAAAGAGATTGCTCTCGGTTCGAGAGGTAGGTTATAGAAAGGGAAGGTGTTAGCACCCTTTCTATCCATGGTTATCCATGGGCTCTTAGATACTTGCTCATTTGTGTTTTCAAAAATGGTTTGTTTGCTTTTCAACTGTGGGTTTTAAAAAGTTTTCTTTGAAAATTCCAGTTCGACTCTTGTATCGGTCCTCAAGAGTGTTTGAAAAATTGCTTTCGAAAGCTTTTTTGAAAAGGTGTCGGTGTGAAAAGTATTTTTGAATTTGTTTTGAATTTAGAGCAAGTATCTAGAGTCGTCTACCTACCCTAAGGAATTCGTCTGTGTAAATGTCCTTTAAAGTAGTGCCATCCCACCATTGAGAGGTAGGTAGCACCACCGTTGGAGGTGTTCGGGTCTATTCGAGGTTCGGGTCAATTCGAGGTTCAGGACATGGTGATCACCAGAGCAATGGGAAGACACCTTAGAAGCTACCCTCATGCCAGGTTCCCGGATCATGAGGACTTACTAAGACATCCTCTACTCGACGATCACCTTTCGAGGCAAGGCAACAGTGAGGCGTACCCTAGGGGTGGTGTGTGATTTGTGTGTCGTTTTCATTTATTTTTATCTTGTTCATGTCAAAGTGATCTATGCGTTTGTTTTTATTTTTGTCATTCATTCTTGCATGCATTTGTTAACAGTTAAAAAGTTGCGGAAATTAAAAGTTCTAAACTATTACAAAGGCGCGGGTCCACATCGCCAAATTAAAGTCCAGGACCCGATTTGACAAAAAATAAAGAACTAAAGTGCGAGAAATATAAAATGTCCGAGTTACATGGCTTTGGGAGAATTACATAAATATTTAAAAGAAACGAAATAAAACGCGCGAATTGAAATAAGATTGGAAACGAGGGCGTTGGACCCTTTTGAAGTTAAATTGAAATTAAAAATTAATTAATTATTTATTGAAATAAAAGAAGTGTTTTTTAGGTTTTTTTTTGTATTTATGAAATAAGAAAATTAAAATTAAAATTAAAAGAAACCCTAATTCTAAGTTATTTTTAATTATTTGAGAAAAATGTTAAAGTTTAACTTAATTTACTAAAGAATTTATGTACATGTTTATTTACAAAATAAATTAGTAATTAATAATAATAATAATGATGAGAAAATTATTTATTAAAAAAATGATGAAAAAGTTAAAAATCCTAATTTCTACATATTTAATTTATTAAGAAAAATATTAAAGTTTTGAAACCTAAATTAATCTAATTAATTGTTTAAAGTTTATTTACAAAAATAATAATAGTAAAATTAATATTAATAAAATAAACATTTTTTGATTTTTTCTGTATTTTATATTTATTATGAAAATTATTTTATGGAATTTAAAAGAAAACAATTAAAAAACAATTAAAAGAATAAAAAGGAAAAACAAATAAAAATTAAAAATTGAGCAAACCATAGGGGGTGTCTGACCCAAGGGGAGGTTTTTTGAAGTATTGACTCCTGAGTACCGTGGTCTGCATTCTTTGGCCATTGGATTGAGTTTCATGCATAAGTTGTTCTACTTTGGCCAATTGGCTTTTGGCTTTTGGCTTTTGGCCATTTGTGTTCTGGCTTCAACGTTCCCTTAATCTCTGGCTTAATGTCTGCCTCGCCATGTATTTGACTTTTGGCTTTTGGCCTTTTGGCCTTTTGACTTTTTGGCTTTTGGCCTCAACGTTCCTAAATAAACCTGGGATCCTGTCTAAATCTGCAGTTGAATCTCACGAACACATTAAATAAAATCATAAAAATTCAAATAAAACCAACATATGAAGAAATTTAATGTTTAGGCACAATATGGCATGTATGAATGATTATACCCTTTTGATCATGGAGATCAAATCAACCTTACCCTTACTGGAAAATCAGTGGCCTGAATGCTTTTATGCTCTTTGGATCATGGAGATCAAGTCAGCCTTACCCTTACTGAAGAAGTAATAAGATGTTGGTTTGTAGCTGAGATGGTTTTGTTTGTAGTGAGAGAGGGATTTGTAATAAGAATTTCAAGGTTTTAGGGTTCTTGAAAGAGTTTGATATTCCAACAGTGTTGTGGCAATGTTTTTTCTCTCTTTTTTTTCTTTCCTCTTTTTCTTTTTTTCTCCCCCTTTTTCTTTTTTTCTCCCCCTTTTTCTTTCTTTTTTTTCTTTCCTCTTTTTCTTTTTTTCTCCCCCTTTTTCTTTTTTTCTCCCCCTTTTTCTTTTTTTCTACCCTTCTCCTTTTTTTCTCCCCCTTGGTTTGTGTGACAAGAAGGTGATTATATAGTGGAAATTAGGGTAAAGAAAATGGGCTTTGAATGTGCAATTGGGCCTCCAATATTCACTTGAATTCGTCACTTTCCAGGCTAAATCGCAGGGACTTAAGTGCATTTTTTGAAGTTGAAATGTGAAAACAAAATGTAGCCGACATCGAGAACTAACTCCTGTCCGAAAATCGACTCAATCGGATAAACGGTGAATTAGTTATGAATTTTTGAAATTTCAGCTCAGACAAACTTATTTTGGGCTCCAGTGTCGACTCTGACACGTTCTTCAATAAAAAACTGGTATTGATCGGTGCATAATTCGGTCTCGACTTTTGAAGCAAAGTTGTAGATCTACGAGTCAGGGACCTTGGGTAAAAATATGAGCCCAATCCGATAAAAATTGACCGAGTTATGAATTTTCGAAGTTTCGGCCCAGATGAAATAATATTCAGCATTCAGGATTTTCAGCGTGTCACGCACTCTGAGCAAAAAACGAAGGCCTTTTGAATACCGTTTGAAATCAATACCTTCTATGAAAATGTAGCCAACTCAATTTGTGAAATTTTGGCACCGAAACCAGCTCGATACGATGAAAATCGACCAAGTTATGATTTTCTGAACATGACGCAAATAAACTTCTGTCACAAATTTTCTGCACGAAAATACTTGATAAATCCACATTTTTAAAGACATTCTGATCGAAATTGGCTTCCATCCGTGAGAGATGAAAACGTAGATAATGTCAAGACGGAATTTTGGCCACCGGAACGGGTTCAAAACGAGTCACGATCTTCAAGTTATGAATTTTTTAGCGCGTAAAAACTGCACTTTCAGCACACTTTTTCACTATATTTCTTCAAGAAAACTCACACATTCGGATACCTTCTTTAAAGAATTGACTCTTGAGCCGAACCTGAATTTGAGAATATGTTATCAGAGATATCTTGGCGAAAGAATACCTGAATATGACGCGCCAGGTTGGACTTGTGAATTTTCTTGAAATGTTTTGAGAAATATGGGAGGGCAAATTTTGGGGTACAACAGTTGCCCCTGTTCAATCTTCTTAGACCTGAGGATGCAGATTGGCTGACGTGCCTTTCGTAATCCGAAGGTGGAAGATGATTGAACACTAGAGTGCCCAGAAATTTGCGCTCACATAGTAGCGGTGATGGTGGAAATGGGCTTATAGATGCCATTTAGAGGTTGATGAAATATGATGATGGGCTTATAGATGCCATCTGGATGTTGATCGCGTAGGAGATTCCTTAGCGAGAACCTGCATACCTGCAAAAGAACAAATGAGTACCTGACACGTTGCAGGAGCCGGTTTTCAGATGCTTGGTATAGATGGGTCCTGACTGGTTACAGGAGTTGAGTCTGGAGCTTCAAACGGCGATGAATGAACCAGGGATGGTTACTGCCTTAGCATGAATGGTAAGAGAATCTTGGGCGACTTTAACTTCAACAACGCTCGTTGAGAAAAATCTTGGGTGACTTTAACTGCAACAACGCTCGTTGAGAAAAATCTTGGATGACTTTAACTTCAACAACGCTCGTTGAGAAAAATCTTGGGTGACTTTAACTGCAACAACGCTCGTTGAGAAAAATCTTGGGTGACTTTAACTTCAACAACGCTCGTTGAGAAAAATCTTGGGTGACTTTAACTGCAACAATGCTCGTTGAGAAAAATCTTGGGTGACTTTAACTTCAACAACGCTCGTTGAGAAAAATCTTGGGTGTCTTCTACTGGGATAAGAATCAGGGAGATCTTAGGGTCGATCTGACTGAACCAGAGGAGGTTTTTTTGATAAGGATGTGATGAAGGAATCTGAGATGATTGCTACCCCAAATATATGATGAAGGAATCTGGGACGATTACTACCTCAGCAGGACGATGAAGGAATCTGGGACGATTACTACCTCAGCAGAATGATGAAGGAATCTGGGACGATTACTACCTCAGCAGGATAATGAAGGAATCTGGGACGATTACTACCTCAGTAGGATGATGAAGGAATCTGGGACGATTACTACCTCGGCAGGATGATGAAGGAATCTGGGACGATTACTACCTCAGCAGGATGATGAAGGAATCTGGGACGATTACTACCTCAGCAGAATGATGAAGGAATCTGGGACGATTACTACCTCAGCAGGATGATGAAGGAATCTGGGACGATTACTACCTCAGCAGGATAATGAAGGAATCTGGGACGATTACTACCTCAGCAGGATGATGAAGGAATCTGGGACGATTACTACCTCAGCAGGATGATGAAGGAATCTGGGACGATTACTACCTCAGCAGGATGATGAAGGAATCTGGGACGATTACTACCTCAGCAGGATGATGAAGGAATCTGGGACGATTACTACCTCAGCAGAATGATGAAGGAATCTGGGACGATTACTACCTCAGCAGGATGATGAAGGAATCTGGGACGATTACTACCTCAGCAGGATAATGAAGGAATCTGGGACGATTACTACCTCAGCAGGATGATGAAGGAATCTGGGACGATTACTACCTCAGCAGGATGATGAAGGAATCTGGGACGATTACTACCTCAGCAGGATGATGAAGGAATCTGGGACGATTACTACCTCAGCAGGATAATGAAGGAATCTGGGACGATTACTACCTCAGCAGGATGATGAAGGAATCTGGGACGATTACTACCTCAGCAGGATGATGAAGGAATCTGGGACGATTACTACCTCAGCAGGATGATGAAGGAATCTGGGACGATTACTACCTCAGCAGGATGATGAAGGAATCTGGGACGATTACTACCTCACCAGAATGATGAAGGAATCTGGGACGATTACTACCTCAGCAGGATAATGAAGGAATCTGGGACGATTACTACCTCAACGGGTAAAGACTTTTATCTGTTGATCGTTCTTTCCTGAAAAAGTAACGAATTAGTTGTATGCAATGTCATAATGCATGAATTGCCTGATTTTAAGATGTTCTCAAAAATAAATGAGATTGGGGTGATGTGTAAAATGTTCTGTTTTCGTCTAGGAAAGTAAATCCTTGACGGGTGCCGGGAAGTCGTATCCTGGGCTGATGTTGAAGAATAGATTTTGCTTCCGCTGGGGATGATACTTGTAAGAATACCGGTAGGAGAAGATGACTCCGT
This sequence comes from Vicia faba, assembly GCA_948472305.1. Lineage (NCBI taxonomy): Eukaryota > Viridiplantae > Streptophyta > Magnoliopsida > Fabales > Fabaceae > Vicia > Vicia faba. The sequence continues at coordinate 1,445,857,187 of OX451738.1, read as the reverse complement.
TGCAGAATAAACTTGGCGAATGGGAGATTCTGCGGGGAGAAAAGATATTCTAGCGACCATGCTGGGAAGCAATACTCTGTGGGGATAGAGATGCTTTGCTGAATGTTGATAACTTGCTGAGGATACCCTTGTCGTTGGAAGTGTTGATGGACTTCGCTGGGGTAAGAAGACTTCGTCGAGGACGCTCTTTCCGTGGCTCTTGGCTGAGGATAACCCAGTTATATCCTGTTAAGGAAATAACTCTTTAAATAAAGCCGGACGACGCGTTCGCTTTGCGAAGGATAAGCTTCCAGAATTTACTGGGGATAAGCTTACTGCTTGGGGAGATGAATTCCAATTTTCCTGGGGAACTAGATTGGACTTTCCTGGGGAAGTTTTGAACTGCGGGGGAAGTGATTCCTTTGAATGTTTGATATACCGCCGGGGAACAATCTTTAGACCAAGACTGCCGGGGATGTTTGTCAAGAATGTGTGCTGCTGGGGAAGGTTGAGATCTGCGGGAGGATACCCAACTTCCTTAAGGTTGATAACTGCTTTGCTTGAGGAGAGTATACTGCTTGCTGACTCACTCTCTGGGGAATTAAAATACCTGGTTGTGTTCTTCAGCTGAACCTACCTTGATACCTTGGAGGACAGAACAATTAGATCGCTTAGACAACCTATCATTGCCCCTGTTTCTGAGGCGGGAGGGGAAGACTTGTGGAGGTGCTTGAGGACTGCCGATTTGACCAATCTTCTTCTGGTAGGCAGGTGACAAGATGACAGGACATAGTCGTACACTTTGATCCCTAATTTTTGCCTGGACCGCCCTTTCGGGTTTTCAGTCCACCGGGATACCCATTTTTGCCCAAGCCGCCTTTTCGGGTTTTCGACTTGCCGGGTGTACAGATTTTTTTCATTTCATCCCTTCATTTTGCCCGAACCCTTTTGGTTCGCCGGGAAGCCCTTATTTTTGCCTAGGTGTGTCAACCTAGCGGGTCTTTGATTATGCATAGTATTTTTTCGACTATGTCCGTTCTCAGAAAGTAGGGAGTTGCCCCTGTTAGAAGTGTTTTGTCATGCCACCAGAAGGTATTTGATCAGGCAAGATTCGTTGTTGGAATGCCCCAAGTGACTCAGGCGGAGATTTGCCCCAGGCTATTTGGCCTTTGAGAGATTCTCCGAATCTTGATTGGACTGCCCCAGATGATGGACCATGATCATGTCATGCCCCTTGATTGGAGGTACTTCTGTTCATTAGGCATTCGTCGTGCGAACTTCTATGCTGCTCAAACAAAAAGTCATATGCAAACAAAGTTATGTTAAAAAATGCAAAGCCTATGTCTGTCTTGAAGATTTTGAAAATGCATTCTTTTTTCATAAAACAAGTGAATGTTTGTAAAACGTGATGTCAACTCTGTATTTACCGCAGGCCTTAAGGAGTCAGGATACCTTTCGTAACAGTATGCTTTCGAACTAACCCGTGCTTCAGCTAGGACTTTTAAGGGTTATAACGTGGCCTGGTTCATGGTTTAAGAAACAAAGGATAAAGGCTCAAATTATTTGTACCCACCCGCTCTTCGTGATGTTCTCCAACCTAAACTCAGTTGATCATACGTTAGACCTTGTTCGAGCCTTTGCTCTGATTTTCCGGTGATGATTCGGATGTTGATAACTTATTTTGAATAGGCAGTCATTTCTTTTTTTGTTGAGGGTTTGTAAGACCTCTTTCTTATCTGATTTTTGTTATCCCTTTTATTTATTTTTTTTGCCTGAAATGTTTCCTTTTTTGGAATTACAGTCAGCGGGATGCCCCAGTTCCGTAAGTCTCCTTCATGGGTTTTGACTTATTGGGCTTTTATTTATGATTTTTTTTTTGATAATGACTGCCTGTCCTTATGATTATTCGGAACCATCACTGTCTTTTGTTTTTGGAAAAACTCATTTGGTGCCATTCATTGTGCACTTGGATCAACTGAGAAGACTACCCTGCCCCGGGTTATGATTAAGGGTTTCAATTTTCGAAAATAAAAACTCCTACTTCTTTGGCTCAGAGGGGTTGACGAGGGATTATCTTCCTTATAACTCCAGTGTTTAGGATTTGAAACAATGCCTGTACCTCATCAGCGGGGTCTGTTCAAAAGCATACTGTAGATCGTGGTATCATTTTCGTCATCCTCCCTCAAGAGGCTTAGAATTTTAGATCAAGAGCTGACATCAGAAAAATATGGAAATAATTTGCATTTAGTGAATACGAATATATTGTTTCAGAACAGACATATGCGATGCATTAATGAAATAACAATGTTTATCATGAGTAAATGTTTGAACAAAAGAAAATTGCAACTTGAACATTCGAATGAACAAAAATTTCTCAATCCGAGCCATGATTTGGCAAGGGAGCAGTGATCACGTGGGGAGTCTTGGGTACTTTAAACTGAATCTCTCCAGCGTCGATCATGTCTTGGATCTTATTTTTCAAGCTCCAACAATCATCTGTAGTATGCCCCGGGCTGTCAGAGTGATAAGCGCAACGGGTGTTGGGGTTATACTTCGGTGACGTTGTATTTTGATTCTTCGGAGCTTCTTTTAGTGTTACCAGCTTGGTCTCCAGCAACTGTGGCAATATCTGGGATAAGGTCATACTGAGCCGAGTGAACTGCCTACTCTCGCTCTTTTGTTGGCTGTGATGTTGAACTTGTGACACTGGAGTCATTTGAGGAGCTCTCCCCTTACCTCCTTGTCTCAAAGGTGGTTGAACGATGACTGGCTTTTTGCCCTTAGACTTGTGCCCCAGTTGGTTACCCTGAAGCAGCTGGTTGACGAGAAACCAGAGCTCATCTTGTCTTTGAGCTAACCCTTGAATGGCAGTCACCTGCCCCAGCATCTGGACCTTCAATGCATCCACCTCAGCTTGTAGATGTTTCGGCCTTTCATCCTCAGCACTGTTCCTGACAAAAGTCTCCATGAGAAGTGTCCTTAGCTCCTCCTGCCCCTTGGATAGGTTCAGGAGGATTTCCCTGAACTGAGTCTCTTGAGCGAGAAGGTCTTGGTTATCTGGTTGGAAGGCCATTGCTGAAATAAACAGCAGAGATGGTAAGTGACCTGTCAGAAGGGTACCTGTTATGCAATGATGTGTATGTATGCATGCAATGTTTTCAAGGATCTCACGGGGTAAACAAGAAAATTTGTTAGCATTTGGATCCGGTAGCTTGATTGGAGGAACTGCATATTATTGAGAGTCCTTCTTCAAAGGTCAAAGGCTCACCATATCCAGTGGGTCATAGCCCCTGACTTTAGTCATCATGTCTGGTTTTGATTTCCAAACAACCTTGGTTAAGGGAACCTTCTTCAAGAGTCAGAGCTCACCATATCAAGTGGGTCATAGCCTCTGACAACTTTGTCTAGAGGAAAATAAATCCTCTTTGCCCCTTGCTAGATGTTTGATTTATCATGACCTGCATCACAAGCCCTTGAGATCCTTGAAATGGGTTAGGATGTATGCAATGGTATGATGTCATGATGCATGGGGTAATATGAATAAACCCTGTTATGAGCCCTTATTAAGGACTATAAACAGAAACCTGCAAGAAACTCAAGTAAAACCTGTCATGAGTCCCAGTTAAGGACTAAAAAACAAAACCTGCAAGAAACTCGGTAAACCCTGTTATGAGTCCTAATTAAAGACTGCAAACCAAAATCTGTAAGAAACTTAGTATACCCTGTTATGAGTCCCTATTAAGGACTATAAACAAAACCTGCAAGAAATTCATGTGTCAGATAACAAGCATACAGACAGTCAAGTACGAAGGCACACAAGTCACACAAGAGAAGCCCTTAAAGTTTAGGCCAGCATGGGGTCTGGGTATTACCCTCTTGAAGTTGGTGGGTTCAACCTGTCCTATTAGAAGTAATCGGGTTCTAAGGATCCCAATATCACTGGATTGCTTTCATTGTTCATCGTTTCGATTTAGCCACTGAACTGGCGACCGAAATATTCCAGGAAAGCAATCCTCAATTGAGTGTAGTATCGAGTATCAACCAACCTCGGACTGCACCAAAGTCAATTATCTCACTACCCTAAAGAGGCCAAGATAGTTCAATTAAGGTTCCTAAGGTCTGTTGATGCTTCACGACACCACGCAGAGGCCCCGTACTCTCCTTGACTGAACTCAAGGGTTACCGGTACACACCAAAGTGCCACATCAACGTAGCAGACTGCTTCAACCATGTCGGTATACCCCGCACAGTTCCCTCACAGTCTTGTTGCTACTTTCTAAGAAGGTATCCCCCAGATCCGGGTTAGGATCTATAGAACTCCCAAGACAGTACCCACAATAATAAAGCAAACAATTCAGACAATTGAAAACACAAATGATCTTAGTCCTAAGGTACACCTCACTTTAAGCTAAATCCCCAGCAGAGTCGCCAATTCTGTGATCGGTGGATCTGGAACTGACTGTTTAACGCTGGTTCGCGAAATGTTGCGGAAGCAAGAGTCGCCACCGTCTTTTATTTTCTCCAAATGGAAAGGACAAAAGCACAGAAAAATTCCTTAAAGAGATTGCTCTCGGTTCGAGAGGTAGGTTATAGAAAGGGAAGGTGTTAGCACCCTTTCTATCCATGGTTATCCATGGGCTCTTAGATACTTGCTCATTTGTGTTTTCAAAAATGGTTTGTTTGCTTTTCAACTGTGGGTTTTAAAAAGTTTTCTTTGAAAATTCCAGTTCGACTCTTGTATCGGTCCTCAAGAGTGTTTGAAAAATTGCTTTCGAAAGCTTTTTTGAAAAGGTGTCGGTGTGAAAAGTATTTTTGAATTTGTTTTGAATTTAGAGCAAGTATCTAGAGTCGTCTACCTACCCTAAGGAATTCGTCTGTGTAAATGTCCTTTAAAGTAGTGCCATCCCACCATTGAGAGGTAGGTAGCACCACCGTTGGAGGTGTTCGGGTCTATTCGAGGTTCGGGTCAATTCGAGGTTCAGGACATGGTGATCACCAGAGCAATGGGAAGACACCTTAGAAGCTACCCTCATGCCAGGTTCCCGGATCATGAGGACTTACTAAGACATCCTCTACTCGACGATCACCTTTCGAGGCAAGGCAACAGTGAGGCGTACCCTAGGGGTGGTGTGTGATTTGTGTGTCGTTTTCATTTATTTTTATCTTGTTCATGTCAAAGTGATCTATGCGTTTGTTTTTATTTTTGTCATTCATTCTTGCATGCATTTGTTAACAGTTAAAAAGTTGCGGAAATTAAAAGTTCTAAACTATTACAAAGGCGCGGGTCCACATCGCCAAATTAAAGTCCAGGACCCGATTTGACAAAAAATAAAGAACTAAAGTGCGAGAAATATAAAATGTCCGAGTTACATGGCTTTGGGAGAATTACATAAATATTTAAAAGAAACGAAATAAAACGCGCGAATTGAAATAAGATTGGAAACGAGGGCGTTGGACCCTTTTGAAGTTAAATTGAAATTAAAAATTAATTAATTATTTATTGAAATAAAAGAAGTGTTTTTTAGGTTTTTTTTTGTATTTATGAAATAAGAAAATTAAAATTAAAATTAAAAGAAACCCTAATTCTAAGTTATTTTTAATTATTTGAGAAAAATGTTAAAGTTTAACTTAATTTACTAAAGAATTTATGTACATGTTTATTTACAAAATAAATTAGTAATTAATAATAATAATAATGATGAGAAAATTATTTATTAAAAAAATGATGAAAAAGTTAAAAATCCTAATTTCTACATATTTAATTTATTAAGAAAAATATTAAAGTTTTGAAACCTAAATTAATCTAATTAATTGTTTAAAGTTTATTTACAAAAATAATAATAGTAAAATTAATATTAATAAAATAAACATTTTTTGATTTTTTCTGTATTTTATATTTATTATGAAAATTATTTTATGGAATTTAAAAGAAAACAATTAAAAAACAATTAAAAGAATAAAAAGGAAAAACAAATAAAAATTAAAAATTGAGCAAACCATAGGGGGTGTCTGACCCAAGGGGAGGTTTTTTGAAGTATTGACTCCTGAGTACCGTGGTCTGCATTCTTTGGCCATTGGATTGAGTTTCATGCATAAGTTGTTCTACTTTGGCCAATTGGCTTTTGGCTTTTGGCTTTTGGCCATTTGTGTTCTGGCTTCAACGTTCCCTTAATCTCTGGCTTAATGTCTGCCTCGCCATGTATTTGACTTTTGGCTTTTGGCCTTTTGGCCTTTTGACTTTTTGGCTTTTGGCCTCAACGTTCCTAAATAAACCTGGGATCCTGTCTAAATCTGCAGTTGAATCTCACGAACACATTAAATAAAATCATAAAAATTCAAATAAAACCAACATATGAAGAAATTTAATGTTTAGGCACAATATGGCATGTATGAATGATTATACCCTTTTGATCATGGAGATCAAATCAACCTTACCCTTACTGGAAAATCAGTGGCCTGAATGCTTTTATGCTCTTTGGATCATGGAGATCAAGTCAGCCTTACCCTTACTGAAGAAGTAATAAGATGTTGGTTTGTAGCTGAGATGGTTTTGTTTGTAGTGAGAGAGGGATTTGTAATAAGAATTTCAAGGTTTTAGGGTTCTTGAAAGAGTTTGATATTCCAACAGTGTTGTGGCAATGTTTTTTCTCTCTTTTTTTTCTTTCCTCTTTTTCTTTTTTTCTCCCCCTTTTTCTTTTTTTCTCCCCCTTTTTCTTTCTTTTTTTTCTTTCCTCTTTTTCTTTTTTTCTCCCCCTTTTTCTTTTTTTCTCCCCCTTTTTCTTTTTTTCTACCCTTCTCCTTTTTTTCTCCCCCTTGGTTTGTGTGACAAGAAGGTGATTATATAGTGGAAATTAGGGTAAAGAAAATGGGCTTTGAATGTGCAATTGGGCCTCCAATATTCACTTGAATTCGTCACTTTCCAGGCTAAATCGCAGGGACTTAAGTGCATTTTTTGAAGTTGAAATGTGAAAACAAAATGTAGCCGACATCGAGAACTAACTCCTGTCCGAAAATCGACTCAATCGGATAAACGGTGAATTAGTTATGAATTTTTGAAATTTCAGCTCAGACAAACTTATTTTGGGCTCCAGTGTCGACTCTGACACGTTCTTCAATAAAAAACTGGTATTGATCGGTGCATAATTCGGTCTCGACTTTTGAAGCAAAGTTGTAGATCTACGAGTCAGGGACCTTGGGTAAAAATATGAGCCCAATCCGATAAAAATTGACCGAGTTATGAATTTTCGAAGTTTCGGCCCAGATGAAATAATATTCAGCATTCAGGATTTTCAGCGTGTCACGCACTCTGAGCAAAAAACGAAGGCCTTTTGAATACCGTTTGAAATCAATACCTTCTATGAAAATGTAGCCAACTCAATTTGTGAAATTTTGGCACCGAAACCAGCTCGATACGATGAAAATCGACCAAGTTATGATTTTCTGAACATGACGCAAATAAACTTCTGTCACAAATTTTCTGCACGAAAATACTTGATAAATCCACATTTTTAAAGACATTCTGATCGAAATTGGCTTCCATCCGTGAGAGATGAAAACGTAGATAATGTCAAGACGGAATTTTGGCCACCGGAACGGGTTCAAAACGAGTCACGATCTTCAAGTTATGAATTTTTTAGCGCGTAAAAACTGCACTTTCAGCACACTTTTTCACTATATTTCTTCAAGAAAACTCACACATTCGGATACCTTCTTTAAAGAATTGACTCTTGAGCCGAACCTGAATTTGAGAATATGTTATCAGAGATATCTTGGCGAAAGAATACCTGAATATGACGCGCCAGGTTGGACTTGTGAATTTTCTTGAAATGTTTTGAGAAATATGGGAGGGCAAATTTTGGGGTACAACACCTTGAAATGGTTAGCAAATGCATATGATGCTTTATGATGTTATGTACATGTATGCAAAGGTAATCAAGTGTATATACAGACAGTCATATTCACACAAAGCAAACAAGTCCTTAGGTTTAGGCTTGCATGGGGTTCTTAGGTAAGTACCCTCTTGAAGTTAGTTGGCTCAAAACCTGTCCTATAGATAGTAACCGGGTTCTAAGGAGCTCAATATCATTGGATTGTTTTCTATGTTCATTGTTTTGATTTAGCCACTTAACTGGAGACCAAAATATTCCAATAAAATAACCCTCAATGAGTGATGCTTCGCGACACCACGCGGCGGCCCCGTACTCTCCTTGACTTGACTCAAGGGTTACCGGTACTCACCAAAGTGCCACATCAACGTAGCTACTGCTTCAACCATGTTGGTATACCCAGCACAGTTCCCTCACAATTTGTTGCTACTTCTAAAGGGTATCCCCAGATCCGGGTTAGGATCTATAAAACTCCGATACAAGCCCACAAAGTTTAAAGCATACAAAGCATACAATTGAAAACACAAGTGATCTAATCCTAAGGTACACCTCACTTATAAAGGTGTTCCCCAGCAGAGTCGCCAGTTCTGTGATCGGTGGAAATAGAACTGACTGTTTTGGAATGCTGGTTCGCGTTCGCGTTTTGCAAAATGTCGCGGTAAGCAAGAGTCGCCACCGTATTTTATTTTCTCCAACGAGGAAAGGACAAAAGAAAAGCAAAATTCCTTTTCGAGATGTTTCTTGGGTTCGGGAGGTAGATTATAGAAAGGGAAGGTGTTATCACCCTTTCTATCTGTGGTTATCCACGGGCTCTTAGGTACTTGCTCATTGTGTTTTCAATTTTTTTTTGCTTTTCTTGTGTTTGTGGGTTTTGAAAAGAGTTTTGTTTGAAACTTCAATTTAACTCTTGCTTCTGTCCTCAAGAGTGTATGAAGTGTTTTTGAAAACTTTGTTCGAAAAGTGTAAGTGTGAAAAGTATTTTTGTTTTGAAAGAGCAAGTATCTAAGAACCTCTACCTACTCAAAAGAAATTAAGCTGTGTAAATGTCCTTTAGACAGTACTATCCCACTATTGAGAAGTAGATAGCACCGTCGTTGGAGTTTTCGGGTCAATTCGATTTTAGGGACATGTGGTCACCAAAGCAATAGTAGGACGCCTTAGCGGTAACCCTAATGTCTTAGATCATTTTTATCCGAGGCAACCGTTTCTAGGAAACTTTGATCTTTAGACAGGAGGGCGACCTCTAAAACACCCTATACTCAATGACCACGTCGAGGCAACCAAGTGAGGCGTACCCTAGGAGTGGCAGGTGCAAGTGTGTCAGGTTTCATGTTATGTTATCTTTATACATGTTATGGTGAGCTACGATTGATTTAATTTAAGAGAAGTCTTGACATGCATAGCCTAGTTAGCATACATCTAGAAGTTAATAGTTGCGGAAAATAAAACTAAGCTATTACAAGGCGTCGGGTATTTACATCGCCAAAAACAAACCCTTGAAAAATAAATTGCGGGAAATTAAATAAAGCGATAAATAGTCCTAATTAAAGCTATTACATCCTCGGAGCAATTACATAATATGGATCAAAATATGAATAAAAAATAATCACGCGCGAGAAAAAATTGGATCGGAGAGTTTTTAGGGTTTTGACCCTTTTTGAGAAAGAAAGAGATTTTTTGTTATTAAATTAAACCTAAACTAATTAATTAATAAAATAAAAGAAAGATATTTTTTGAGTTTTTTTATGTTTTTTTAGGAAATAAAAAGAAAGATGATTAAAATTGTCAAGAACCCTAATTCTATATTGATTTTAAATTATTGCAAAAAAGTTAGAATTATCCTAATTAAAACTAAATTAGTTAATTATATTTATTTACAAAAATAATGAAAGGGTGAAATTAATTTTAATAATAAAAAAAAAATTATATTTTTTTAGTTTTCTGATTTTATTATGAAAAAAATTAATTTGGTTAATTAAGTAATAATAAAAATAATTAATAGTAAAACAATTAAATGAAAAATATATAAAAGAAGAAAAAAGGAATAACCCAGGGGGTGATGGACCCAAGAGGAGGTGTATTTGGAAATCTGAAGCCCAATTGCTGCAAGCCCTTTTGACTTTTCTGGATCGTCCATACGCATGTTGACTAAGGACTATGGTAGTCATTCCATTCTGGCCTTCAGATTTGGCCACGAGCCACTTGGCATGCTGACATTTGAAGCATATGGTAGACTCCCTTTGCAAGCTTACACAAGAACGCCTGAAGATAAAAATCAAATAAACATTTGGGGGACCTGGGATTCGAACCCAGGTCCCAATAGCTTTTCCATCCACCTGCTTGCCAACTCAACTAGCGCGTTTCTTTGTTATCATAATGAGATGAAATTAATATATATGAAAAACAATTAAAACGCTGTAAAATAAAAGCAAACGCGCACTTTTTTTTCAAATTAACCACTCAGATGCCAACACCTCATCATCTTCTTCGTTTTTCCTGCATATTCAGAATCAGATAGCGGGGGTTTTTAACCTCCACTATCTAGCTGCACGAAAAATAGCGATTAGAAATCTAGCAAGCATAAATATTTTGCGAGGGGTGGGTTATGTTCGTCTTGGCCACACGAGTTCAGTCATGTATCTCATGAGTCCCAATTTTTCCTGGTTTAGAAAGCCCTAATTGAAAGCTCAAGAACCCTAGAAATTTGATCATGGTATCTTTTGATTCAGGGCGTTATAGTTCAATTAAATCATACCACTAGCTTCGTATGGTTCCTAGCAATGCAAATCAACCAAGAAAACATGTTAAATGCGCATGAATCAAGATATATAATTCTGAATAAGAAAGGCAAACTGTGAAACTGTAAGCGACGATTCTTTGAGTTTTAATGCTTGAGTTTGATTGCAAAACACTCCTGGGACCTCCTACAATATGTTTGAATGAATAAAAACCCTTGAATCGCCCTAGAATGCAAGAACATGTTTTTAATTTTCTTGGAAATTCTTGAATTGGACAGGGTCTTTTCTGCAGCTTTTTCACGTTTTTTAGGTCAGGGTTTTCTTGCTTATGTATAAGGGAAACAAATTAGGTCAAGAAGCTGGGCCATCTTCCATTGCATTGATGATTGAATCCTTGATTGAAAAATCAAATATCCTTGATTTTCATGATTGAACAAACTTGCCAAAATTGGATTTTTCTGTATCTTTGACTTGTGCACGAATTTGCCAGCATGTTTAGGTCATATTTGCTTCACAAAAAGATTTAAGAAACAAATCTTCTATTTTCTTATGATTTAAATTGATTAAATGAATTAATATTAATTAAAAATCCAATTAATCAATAAAAATAAGAAAATAAATCCAATTAATCTTGATGGGTCGTGCATAGGTCATGGGTGAAGTTTCAACAAGAGATTTGAGGCCCATTAGCAAAAGGAAGGTGTTTTGAGCAAAGTTGACTTTTGCAAATTCATGAAAATTTCCCAACTTCTCCAATGCACAACTTGCTCAATTTTGATCATATGACCATGTTCTTGGACATTTTGGAAATCTCTTGAAGTCCTCTAACCAATGCCTTTGGTCCCATGTCATTTGGATTTACCAATCTCAAGTTATGACCTTTGACTCAAAGTGCACTTTTGTTGACTTTTGAAATTGACCTATAATGTAAAAATTGGTAACTTTTTGTGAGAGCATTTTCTGATCTTGGAGTGTGAAGATGGATTGTAGGAAATTGCATCCTATTCAAAATGAGACTTGGATGATATTTTTCTGACAAACCATGAAAAAGTTATGCCCTGGTCAAGATACAGTTGACTTTTCTGCTGTCCAAAAATAGTAACTTTTTGCATCTTGATGATTTTTGAGCTATTCTTGTGGAATCATGATCAAGACTTGATCAAATGATGATTGTGACCTCAAAATAAGATGTTGACCAAAAATTCTGAGTTTTGACTGCAAAATGACCATTTTACCCTTGTAGTTGACTGTAGGTTAAATGGAGCTTTTGACTGTGCAAACTGGAATTGTGAGTCTTGAAACTTGGCATATAGGTGCTTGAGAATGTATATAGGCCTATGAGACTTGATTGAACCATTTAAAACCTCAAATTCCTTGAAAGAACCAAAACCCTAATTTCAGCTGTCTTAGGAGGTGATTAGACTGTACAACCCTTGAGCTAATTTGAGGATCATTCTTGACATATCTTGAGGAATATGGGAGGGAAAATTTTGGGGTACAACACTCACTAAGCTGTAGAAGACTACCAATCCTTGAAGTTTGAATTTCTGGATGAAGACATCATGGCGTTAGACAACTGTAAAGAATTCATGCCATATGACGGACCTGAACAAGGATCACGATGGACCCTGTTATTTGATGGGGCATCCAATGCACTTGGCAATGGTATTGGTGCTGTACTCATATCTCCGGAAGGGTGTCATACTCCCTTCACCGTAAGACTCTGCTTCAATTGTACAAACAACATGGTGGAATACGAAGCATGCATCTTTGGTCTCAGAGCTGCCATAAACTTGGGGATCAAATCTTTGAATGTATTCGAAGACTCGGCTTTGGTTATCATCCATATCAAAGGGGAATGGGACACCAAACACCCAAACCTTATCCCTTACAAAGAACATGTTTTGACGTTGCTACCACATTTTGAGAAGATTACCTTCGACCATTTCCCGCGAGAAGAAAATCAGCTAGCAGACGCTCTAGCCACAATGTCATCTATGTTTAAACTTAATTGGAATAACGAGGCTCCCCAGATAACCATCGAACGAATGGAGGAACCAGCGCACTGTCACAAGATTAATACTGAAGAAGTAGTGGACCAACCTTGGGTTCACGAAGGCAAGAAGTATCTCGAGGCTCAAGAATATCCAGAAGGAGCTTCAATCAATGATACAAAGTTCTTAAGGAGATTCTCTGCTAAATTCTTCCTTAGTAATGGCATTCTTTACAAACGCAACCATGACTCTGTGTTACTTCGGTGCGTAGACAAGGTTGAAGCTGAAAGGATCATGGCCGAGTTACATGAAGGCACTTTTGGCACTCATTCCAGTGGGCATACGATGGAAAAGAAAATCCTACGGGCAGGCTATTACTGGTCTACCATGGAAGCAGATTTCTATCAACACTCTCGAACTTGCCATAAGTGTCAGACCTATGCTGACAAGGTGCACGTACCTCCGGTTCCTCTAAATTTCTTGACATCTCCTTTTCCCTTTGCTATGTGGGGAATAGATATGATTGGGGAAATCAAGCCGACAACCTCTAATGGATAACGCTTCATCCTAGTAGCCATTGACTATTTTACAAAGTGGGTGGAGGCAGCTTCCTTCGCTTCTGTTACCAAGAACGTTGTCGCCCGGTTCATCAAGCAGAATCTCATCTGTCGTTATGGTATCCTGGAGAGGATCATTACAGATAATGGTATGAATCTAAACAATACAATGATCACTTCCCTATGCGAGCAATTCAAGATCCAACATCACAATTCTTCCCCTTACCGGCCGAAGATGAATGGTGCTGTTGAAGCCGCAAATAAGAACATTAAAAAGATCATACATAAAATGACAGTCATATACAAAGACTGGTATGAGATGCTACCATTCGCTCTCCACGGGTATCGTACCACAGGTCGTACATCAACCGAGGAAACACCATATTTCCTGGTTTATGGCATGGAGGTTGTCTTGCCTATCGAGGTCCAGATCCCCTCTCTGAGGATTATGAAGGATACAGGGCTGAACAAAGACGATTGGATCCAGACTCGACTTGATCAACTAAACTTGATTGATGAGAAGAGACTTACTGCTATTTGACATGGTCAAATGTATCAAAAATAGATGATCAAGGCTTTCAACAAGAAGGTCAGACGCCAAGTGTATCAAGTTAGGGATCTAGTGATCAAACACATCATACTGCCACAAGGTGATCCAAGGGGAAAATGGAGTCCTACCTATGAAGGACCATTTGTAATCAAAAACATTTTCTCTGGTGGGGAAATGATCTTGACAACCATGGATGGCGACGACCTGCCGCATCTTGCGAACGCGGACATAGCCAAAAGATACTACGCATAAGAGACCCGCTAGGTTGACATACTTAGGCAAAACAAGGGAATCCCGGCGAACCAAAAAGGTTCGGGAAAAAATTAGGGATAAAACAAAAAAATTTTGTACACCCGACAAGTTGAAAACCCGAAAGGGCGACTTGGGAAAAAAAGGGTTTCCCGGTGGACTGAAAACTCGAAGAGGAGGTCCAGGAAAAAGTTAGGGAATTAAAGTGTATGACTATATCCCGTTGGATCACTTTGAGGACAACATTTGGCTTCAACTTGTGAACCCGACATTTCCAACCAATTCAATCATCTTCTGACAAGGCAACAAATAGACAAAATGCTCAGAGAGACAAAGGCTATAGCAGAATGGGAACCCCATGGGATAAATACACATAGTTATCTTTTCTTTGTATTAAAATTTTCATTTTTTCTTACGATGACATTCTCCTACTAGAATGTTTGTCCCACTCTACAAAAATACTTACTCAAAGTCAATACAAAGATATTCCTTTGAAAGTGCAAAACTATATGTTTTTCTTTACTCTTGTGTTTTGTTTACAAAAACGTCCAATGATTCATTGTTGAACATATGCATTTGAACATAATTATTGTTTACAAATAAACAAAATAAAAGACAATTATTGGCGGCTTTAAGAGATAGGGAAATATCTCTAAGTTATTTCCATAAAATCCCCCGCGGTGTACAATTTAATCCCCAGTGGAATAGAGCTTCCAATTATCGATCCACAGTAGAAGTCGTCAAATTTCTCAGGATTCCCCAATAGGATTTTACAAGCAGTATACAGCATTTTCCTTACAACAGAGTTTATTTCTCTAAATATAAATTCATCAACACTTAGACTTCACAACATGAAGACTTATACTCCATATCCTCAGCAACAGTCAGGGATTTATTTTCCCCAATCCAACAGCGGTGCAGCAAACTAGCTCACATACGCATACATTGCATCCATATGTCATAAACATTGATAACGCGAATGCATTATACTATGCATTTCATACAACATAACATTGCATATTAGCTAACATTTTATCTTTTTTAGGATAAGGTTAACAACTACCATTAACAATGTTCAAAGTTTTCAGATATAATACATATACGCTCCAGACACGGATGCCATTCTGATACTCATTCAGATCCAACTTTCAGATATATTTCAAATACGCTCCAGACACGGATGCCATTTTGATACTCATTCAGATCCAACTTTCAGATACAGTTCAGATACGCTCCAGACACAGATGCCATTCTGATACTCATTCAGATCCAACTTTCAGATACAGTTCAGATATGCTCCAGACACGGATTCCATTATGACACTCATTCAAAACTAGCTTTCAGATACAGTTCAGATACGCTCCAGACATGGATGCCATTCTGATAATCATTCAAAATCAGCTCCCAGATACAGTTCAGATACGCTCTAGACACAGACGCCATTGTGATACTAATTCTTTTAGCTTACAAATTACAATACAAACAATCACTTTTGTATGGCATCCTTAAGACCATCTCCTAAAGCTTTATATCACCTCTCCAAATGGCATCTTTAAGCCTATTCCTTCTACCATCGCATCACAGAGTGCAAATTTTTGGGCACTTTAGTGTCCAATCATCTTCCACCTTCGAGTCATGAATGGCAAAACTTGCCAATCTAACTCCTCAAGCTTAAGAAAATTGAACAGGGCCAGCCGATGTACCCCAAAATTTGCCCTCTCACTTATCAAGAATTTTCTCACAAGATCTCCTTGGGCTCAAGACTGCAATAGGGTTTGATCAACTCAAGACACCTCCTTATGCACTGATCACCAAAATTAGGGTTTGAATTTCACAAGGATTTTTGAACTTCCAATGCCCCATATGACTTTCATGGATCATTATGGACCCCCAAGACTACTAATGCAAAGTTTCAAGCCTTGGACCACTCTTTTGCTCAGTCAATTGAACAGTTGACCTAAAAATCAGTTGTATTGGGGAAAAAGTCAACTATGGCCAATTTACAGTCAAAATTCATAATTTTTGACCCACATCAACATTTTAAACTCATATGTATCATTTGATCAAGTTTGGACCATAATTCGTCAAGAAATTTGATCAAATCTCCAAAAGGGCAAAATGGTCAAAATTAGGGTTTTGACTAGGAAAGGGCAATTTCTGATTTTTGACCTAGCAAATGGTCAATTGGTTTAAGGCATGATCTCAAGAGTCCAATTGCATCATTTTTACCTAATTACATGATTCAAAACATTGCAAATCCATTAGATTGGCAGATGAATTTTGCAGTCAACTGATAAAAAGTCAACTGTACACTGAAAAGTCAAACTTTGACTTTTTGGTCCAATTCAAGTTCCAAAAATACCAATTCATCAAAACGTGTCAAAATATGAAACTTATTCATTAAGAAATCAAAAAATCAAGATTTCATTTTGAAAAGTCAAAATTTCTAAACTTAGAATTTTTTCTAAGTGTCAAAATTTTCTTATTTTTTCATAACTTTGAGCAATTTTTTCATTATGATGCAAGATGATTCAAGAGAAACTTCCAACATGAAAGTTATAGATCTCCATGAAATCTACAACTTCTCTTCACACAACTTCGTCCAAAAGTGCTTGAATCTCAAGTTATAATTTTGTGAACACAGGTTCATGAAACTAAACACTTAGTGAAATTTTGCCCTAATTTGACCAGGATTTTGACCTAACTTCATGGCACTTTTTCATATAGTTCCAAGGGTAATCTTCAAAATAAATTCAAAGATGGGTTTTAGAGCACATTTCAAGATTTCCAAAATGTCCAAGAACTCCTTACGATCATTCTTGAGTAGGGAGAATCGAAGAGATGAAGTTAGGGTTTTGTCACTTGAATTACAAGCCATTTTTTATGAACACATAAACCAAATCCATGCTAGGCTGCATAATCTTTGCTTTGCAGGCTTAAAACTTGTTTGTAACTCCATAATTAAATATTTACACAGCTGTTAGGGCTTTAATCCAAGCCATATCCTCCACTTTGAGATGATGCAAATTTTCCTTTCTCATGATTATAGGTAGTAAGTATGTTTTCCACACGGACAATGACGATGATGTCTTATCTCTTAAAATCAACCAACACACTTGTGTTTTAAAATCTTTAAAAGAGGAACTACGTGTGCCCTGATCCCCTATTACACGAAAGGTGGTACGTAGACACTAAAGGTTCGCAACCGCAGCGGGTGCAAAAATTATAAATATATTTATTTTCTCACCTCAACCATCCATTTTCTAAACAACATTTTTATTTCCAAATATACAGATTTTACAAAGAGGTTCCTACGGAGTACCGTAGAAGTTTAGGGGTGCTAATACCTTCCCTTTGTATAACCAACCCCCTTACCTTGAATATTTCCCCCTCTTTTTGGGTTACTCGCTCTTTTCCCATTCCTTTGGAAACAATAAAGCATGGTGGCAATTTTTATTTTGATCTGTATAAGTCTAGTCAATCCAATGGCTTAGTCTTAAACATTTCTATCGCTACAGAAAAGTGGCGACTTCACTGGGGAAAGATTGACCTCTTGCTGGTCCATCCCTAAGTGGGTTGAGCCTATCTTTGTTTATATCTGTGTATATGCTATTGTTATTTATGTGTTACATGTTGAATATATGTTTATCTGGATTTTCCTGGTTTTCAGGGTGCTTGGTGATTACTTATAAGTCCTATACCCGGACTTGGGCAAACTTTAAGATAGGATGGGCGGTATAGTCATGTTAACTTTGAGGGAGTAATCCTAAAAAAGGAGGCATGATTTCCCCCACTCACTGGAGGCCCCTTTGACTGTAGTGTCATTTACCGAGTAATTGGGAAGACGTACTACTTTCAACCTGGGAGCCTTCTAAAACTGAGAATCGTAGAATAACAAACCCATCTTGGCCTTTTAGGTGTAGTGTAGAAGCTACGACGGAGTAATCCGAAAATAGTTGTCACGCGATACTACGCTTGGATAAAATTTTCTTGAGAATATTACTAATTACCGCGTTAATCAGGAAGTTGGTAATATCTGAAGGAAGGATGTAGACTCTGGGAACCTCTAGAACCTTGTTCGGCAGGTGATAACTTTTAGACCAACACCTTATGGGTAGTACCTTCGACCTCATGCCCGTGACGTTGAACCTATGAACCCTATATGTGTGATCTTGTGTGCGATTGCTGCATCATTGCACTCATAAGCATCTTTTGAAGAAATCTTATTTCAAGGGATTTAAAAGTTGACCATTTGTGAATATCTCAAGTACTTTTTAATCATGGATTCTGGAAAAAGAAATACCGGGAAGTACAGTTTCAAGGATCCCAAGATAGATGAGTTGATCAGTCTAATTCCCGAGATTGAGTGTTCTGTAGATTTTCAGAAGAAGTATGTATCCATTATTCCTCTCATGAAGCTGTAGATAAAGGAGGGTATTCTCACAACCTTGGTCCACTTATACGATCAGATGTATCATTGCTTTACTTTTCCCGAATATCAGTTGATGCCTACTGTTGTACCCCAAAATTCTCCCTCTCACGTATCAAGAATTTTCTCACAAGATATCCTTGGGCTCAAGACTGCACTAGGGTTTGATCAGCTCAAGACACCTCCTTATGCACTGATGACCAAAATTAGGGTTTGAGCTTGCACAAGGATTTTTGAACTTCCAATGCCCCATATGACTTTCATGGATCATTATGGACCCCCAATACTACTCATGCCAAGTTTCAAGCCTTGGATCACTCTTTTGCTCAGTCAATTAAACATTTGACCTAAAAATCAATTGTATTGGGGAAAAAGTTAACTATGGCCAATTTAGAGTAAAACTTCATAATTTTTTACCCACATCAACATTTTAAACTCATATGTATCATTTTATCAAGTTTGGACCATAATTCCTCAAGAAATATGATCAAATCTCCAAAAGGGCAAAATAGTTAAAATTAGGGTTTTGACTGGGAAAGGGCAATTTCTGATTTTTGACCTAGCAAATGGTCAATTGGTTTAAGGCATGATCTCAAGAGTCCAATTGCATAATTTTTACCTAATGACATGATTCAAAACATTTCAAATCTATTGGATTGACAGATGAATTTTGCAGTCAACTGATCAAAAGTCAACTGTACACTAAAAAGTCAAACTTTGACTTTTTGGTCAAATTCAAGTGCCAAAAATCCCAATTCATCAAAACATGTCAAAATATGTAACTTATTCATCAAGAAATAAAAAAAATCAAGATTTCATTTTGAAAAGTCAAAATTTCTAAACTTAGAAATTTTTCTAAGTGTCAAAAATTTCTTATTTTTTCATAACTTTGAGCAATTTTTTCATTATGATGCAAGATGATTCAAGAGAAACTTCCAACATGAAAGTTGTAGAACTCCATTAAATATACAACTTCTCTTCACACAACTTCTTCCAAAAATGCTTGAATCTCAATTTATAATTTTGTGAACATAGGGTCATGAAACTAAACACTTAGTGAAATTTTGCCCTAATTTTGCCAGGATGTTGACCTAACTTCATGGCACTTTTTCATATAGTTCCAAGGGGAATATTCAAAAGGAGTTCAAATATGGGTTGTAGAGCACATTGCAAGATTTCCAAAATGTCCAATAACTCCTTGCGATCATTCTTGAGTAGGGAGAATCGAAGAGATGAAGTTAGGGTTTTGTCACTTGAATTACAAGCCATTTTTGATGAACACATAAACCAAATCCATGCTAGGCTGCATAATCTTTGCTTTAAAGGCCTCAAACTTATTTGTCACTCCATAATTAAATGTTTACACAACTATTAGGGCTTTTATCCAAGCAATTGAGCTATTATCTAAGTTGCATTTTCATTAATGGCACAAAGTTAACATTGTCATTCTTGTAAAGCAAGGTTTTTGCATAAAGTTAACATTGAGCCTCTAACTTGTTCCCTCTGATCACACTCCATCCACAAAGTCAGAAGAAAGCTTGTTTAAAGCATAACCCCTCTATCTTAGCAAGTACACAAGACTTTGAAACTTGTTTTGTCAAAAAAATCACATGTTTAGCTTAAGGATGCAAATTTGAATTCTGATCAACTAGAGCATCTCAAACTTGTTGCTTATAAATAGAAGCACTATTTGTGAGCTAAGACACGAGCTTGAAGACCCTTAAACTCACTAAAACTCCCTCTATCCAAAAACTGTCTCAAAACACCATTATTGTGTAAATTCTGACTTTACATACCAAACTCCAAATCCCCTCGTGCGTTCTTTGACCTTTCACTTCCAAAAGCTTCTAAACATCAAATACAAACCATCCAAAGTCAATTTACTGAACTGTAACACCTCCATCATCAAGTTCCATTTTCAAAAATAGGGGGTCTGCAACTTGACTTCTCCAGAGCTCCTCAGCCACTTTCAGCTCAAGCTAATCACTGCATTAGCTTCCTGGGACCTCAAGGAAGCTAACCTGATCCTTGCAACACTTCCAATCAAGCTCATTTGCATTTCACGATTTCCAGTTTTGAGGTATTTCACTTGAACTTCCATATCATCATTTAAGAATCATTAATGTTTATTTTGGGGTGGAAAAATGTAGACCTCATTGCCACAAAGTTGTACATATCCATAGTTTGCATTTACATGGCCTGAGCTTAGAGAATTTTAGAGTTGAAGTTTCTGAAATTTTTAGGGTTCAAATTAGGGCCAGAGAAACTCTCATTTATCTTTGACTTTTAGCTTTAGTTATTTACATGGTTAGATTCGTGAGGAATAATGCAACAACTTTCATTTTGTCATCTTCCAATTTTGTTGAGAAATGAAGAAGTTGCAGGTACACTGGCTGAAGGTTGAAGATGAAGTCATCATGACTTGATTTGCCTTACATATTTATTGTTTTGTTTATATGAACGGATGTATAGTCACCCCAGTGGTAAAACACGCGCTGGTTAATCTATGGGACCTGGGTTCGAGCCCCAGTGGTACCCTTTTACCCATTTTTCATATTTTTTGACTTTTTAACATTTTTTTTACAGGCGCTGGGCCCTTTGGGCCTGACATTGTTTTTATTTTTGCTAGCTGACCTCCCTGCTTATGCACCCCTGGCTCATTATTTTATTATTCCTTTTTTCTATTTTTTTATTTTATTTTCATTTCACATTTTTCTTTTATTACTTTTATTATTTTTATTATTAATACTATTTTTATTATTATTAACAAAAAAAATCCAAAAATATTTTATTTATCATTTTTACACTTATTTATTTTATTTTCTTTATAAATACAAAAGAACAAAAAAAAAAGCATTTTCTCAATAAATTAATTTCATTTTTAATAATTAATATTTAGATTTAGGTTTAATTATTATTTTTATTTTATTTTCTTGTAAATTAAATTTAAACTTAGGTTTATTTTAATTAGTTAATTTTTCATATTATTTTAATTTAAAACCTTTTTATAAAAAAAACCTAAAAATACTTTTTTTTATTTAATTTCTTTCTTAATTAACTTAATTAATTTTAATTAATAATTTTTCTTAATTAGGGTTAGGTTAAAACCTCTTTTCATAAAAATCCAAACAAAAATCATGTTTCTTTTCCATTTGCGTTTGTACTTTATATTTATTCATTTCCTTGTACATTGATATCAAATTCAATATGGTTGTAATAGATAAATAGGTTTATTTTCTTGCAAACACCCATTTGTAATTTGTACACCCCCCTCTGAAATGTTGTAATAGCATAGTAATTTTAATTCCCGCAATTTATCGCTTTATATACAAATGCTAGTAATTAGGGTTTTGTATGGAAAGATTAAAACTAACCAAATAGCAAACCCTAATCAAAGACAAATCAATGCATGTAAATCAACACATTTGCACACATACACCCTTAGGGTAAACCCACTTTGTTGCCTTACAAAAATGGCCATATTACGCATGTGAGGTATCTTAGCAAAAACAAACGAATACAAGATCTTAGTCCCTCGATGATGTAACACCCCAATTCTACCCCAAGCAATTATGCAAAATAAATCAGAGTTATAAGATTTCAACCATACAAATCAATCGAGACGTCACAAATTCTTCTAACAAATTCATTGCATTCATCATGGATATATAACACTTTTTCAAAACATCGGATGAACTAACAACATAACATCTTTCATTAAATATTTAACAACTACGCAGTAGAATTCTTCAATAACATCTTTAAATAAACAACAACTTCGAAACATCTCATATTTAGTAAATAAACAATTTAAAGTTCAACAACTAAAAATCAGCAATCAAAAATCAGCAAGCGTTCATCCCCCCGAGTGTTACATATCAGAGCAATGACACCGACTCGATCTATTGAAGGTATACGGCCTTCACTCTCGATTACCTGCACGTTACCAACATAGGGGAAACATTCAAATAGAAGGGGTGAGATATCTAACAATATAATAAAGCACATGATAATTAATATATTAAATTAGATCAATAATATCACCACTTCTCATCTCATAATCAACAATAATTACAGCATATATACTCATTCATCAACATCAAATACATTTCATTATTCATTCATATAATGCGACTCAAAACTATGCAAATGCATGTGGTACCATTGGAGCAGAACTCCCATCTCAAAAATCTGCCAATTAATAGAGGCATCAACAAGGCATAACCTTCATCTCAAAATTTTCCAATCCAGGCCATCTCAACGAGCATAAGCTCCATCTAAAAAATGCAATGTATGCGACTCATCATGAATGTAATGTCAACACTCAATCAACATCATCTCAATTATCTCAAAATAATAACATCTCATAAATATATCAGAACAACAACATCTCATAAACATCTCAGAACAACAACATCTCATAAACATCTCAGAACAACAACATCTCATAAACATCTCAAAAACAACAACATCTCAATCATCTCAAAAATAATAACATCTCATAAACATCTCAAAAACAACAACATCTCAATCATCTCAAAATAACAACATCTCATAAACATCTCAAAACATCTCAATTACAACATCTCATAAACATCTCAAAATAATTTATTAAACATCATTTATTTATCACACGTCATTGGTTCATCATAATTATCAAACACACTTTAATGACCACATCTCACTATTAACTCAGTTGTATATCAATACTACAGTAATCCCTGCTGTTATTCTGCTACTGTACATCATTATTGTCACTAATCCTTCTGTCATATTTCTAACAGCAGTCTCTAACATCTCATATGCATCATTCTGTCCAAAATCCAGCATAACTGTCAATCACGGGAATTAATCCTAAATACTAAATTAGTTACTAGGATTACACTTCTTATCCATCATTTTAATCATCTAGAATAATATTTATCGCGTTAGCTAATCAACGCTTTGAACGACATCTCAAACAACATCTTAAAACTCAAGTTACAACATTTTAAAAACTGATTCTGTCAAAATTAGTCAGTATGGGTCGACACAAAACTCTATGGATCGACTCATCCTGCTTCTCCTTTACACCATGGGCCGATGCAAAACCCTATGGATTGACTCATCCTGACTTCAAATCGCAGCATGTATCGACACATGCATCGCACCGGTCGACTCATCCTGAGTCTTGCAACTTCCATGTATCGATGCAAGCCCTTCTTGTATCGACTCATCTTCAGTCAATCAGCCTTCATGTATCAACACATCCAATTTGGGGTCGACACATCCTGCTACCGTCTGCATAATTTTTGCTTTTTCTACTATAATTTCACTACGGGAATTATGTTACAGTCCTGTAAACCTCATTATAATCATGGTAATTCATCACCTAATCATTAACCTATCATACTACATAGATTAAACAACATCATAACGTCATTATTCATTCACATTCATCAAATCTTCATCATACATCATCCAATTCAAGAACAAAAACAAAAATCCTCTAACCCCACATATCAAACATCATAAACCCAATTATAAATCCAGAACCCCACCCTTACCTTGGATTGAAGGTCGCTCTACAATTTCCAGGTTTAATTCACGTTCTTGCCGTTTTCCACTTTTTCCAGCAGCTTCACGTGGAGTGATGTAAGTAAACCCTGTTATAAGCCCAAATTAAGGACTGTAAACAAAACCTGCAAGGAACTCATATTGTTAGGAAACAAGAATGTGCAAGTAGTTCAGATTTGAAGGCACACAAGTCACACAAGACAACCCTTAGAGTTTAGGCCAACATGAAGTTTAGGTACTACCCTCTTGAAGTTGGTGGGCTCAAAACCTGTCCTATCAAAAGTAACCGGGTTCTAAGGAGCTCAAAATCATTGGGTTGTTTTCTATGTTCATTGTTTTGATTTAGCCACTGAACTGGCAATCAAAATATTCCAAGAAAACAATCCTTAATGAGTGTAGTATCGAGTATCTACCAACTTCGGACTACACCAAAGTCGGTCATCTCACTACCCCTAAAGAGGCCAGGATGGTAAAGTAAGGTTCCTAAGGTCAGTTGATGCTTCACGACACCACGCGGCGGCCCCGTACTCTCCTTGACTTGACTCAAGGGTTACCGGTACTCACCAAAGTGCCACATCAACATAGCAACTGCTTCAACCGTGTCGGTATACCCCGCACAGTTCCCTCACAGTTTGTTGCTACTTCTAAAAGGGTATTCCCCAGATCCGGGTTAGGATCTATGAAACTCCGATGCAAGCCCACAAATATAAAAGCAATCAAAACATACAATTGAAAACATAAGAGTGGTCTAATCCTAAGGTACACCTCACTTATTAAATATCCCCAGCAGAGTTGCCAGTTCTGTGATCGATGGAAATAGAACTGACTGTTTTTTAAGCTGGTTCGGGAAATGTCGCGGTAAGCAAGAGTCGCCACCGTCTTTTATGTTCTCCAACAAGGAAAGGACAAAAGCACAGCAAAATTCCTTTTCGAGAATGTTTCTCGGTTCGGGAGGTAGTTTTATAGAAAGGGAAGGTATTAGCACCCTTTCTATCCGTGGTTATCCACGGGCTCTTAGGTACTTGCTCACTATGTTTTCAAAAGATGTTTGCTTTTCTTGTGTTTGTGGGTTTTGAAAAAGTTTCGTTTTGAAAACTTCTAGGTAACTCTTGTATCAGTCCTCAAGAGTGTATGAAGTATTTGTTTGAAAACGTTTTGAAAGTGTAGGTGCGAAAAGTTGTTTTTTTTTGTTTGAAAGAGCAAATACCCAGGAGAAATCTACCTACTCTAAGGAATTAAGCTGTGTAAGAGTCCTTTAGACAGTACTATCCCACTATTCAGAAGTAGGTAGCACCGTCGTTGGAGTTATTCAGGTCAATTCGATTATAGGGACATGTGTGGTCACCAAAGCAATAGTAGGACATCTTAGCGGTAACCCTAATGTCCTAGATCCTTTTTATCCGAGGCAAACGTTTCGAGGCAACTGGATCTTTAGACAGGAGGGCGACCTCTAAAACGCCTTATACTTGATGACCACCTCGAGGCAACCAAGTGAGGCGTACCCTAAGAGTGGCATGTGCACGTGTGTCCAGTTCAGTTAAGATCATCTTGTACATGTTATTTGTGAGCTACGTGTTGGTTTTAATTTTCAAACAAGTCTTGCATGCATAATTAACAGTTAATAATTTGCGGGAAATAAAGTGCGGAAAGTAAATCTACGCTATTACAAGGCGCGGGTATATACATCGCCAAAAACATAACCTGTTTGGAAAATAAATGCGAGAAAATAAAAGAAAGCGATAAAAGCCTAATTAACTATTACATCCTCGGAAACAGTTACATCAAATATGATCAAATAATGAATTAAAAATATGCGCGCGAAAGAATTGAATCGGGACGTCCTTAGGGTTTTGACCCTTTTTGAGAAAAGAATTGAATTTGTCCTTTTTTTGCATTTAATTAAAATTAAACCTAACAACTAATTAATTAATTAATTAAAAGAAAAAAATGTTTTTTTTAGCTTTTTAGGTTTTCTTAATGAAAATAAAAATAAAAAGAAATTAAAAATCAACAGTTAGTAAAAACCTAAGTCTAATTTATTTTACTTATTATGAAAAATAGTCAAAATTAACCTAATTAGACTAAATTAATTTATTAGAGTTTATTTACAAAAATAATAATTAATAGTGAAAATAATAAATAATAAAAATAAACAATATTTTAAGTTTCTGATTTTATTATGAAAAATAATTTATGAATTAATTAAATAATAGTAATAATAATTATTAAAAGAAAATAAAAAGAAAGAAAAAAGAAATAGAAAGAAAACCAGGGGGGTGTTGGACCCATTAGGAGGTTTTGTTTAGAAATCTGAGGCCCAATAAGCTCAAGCCTGCGTTGACTTTGGAGATGGGTTTCACGTTGCTTTGACTGGGAGTATGGTGTTCTCCACTTTTGGCCATTGGATTTGTGATTGTGTACACCTGGCGCTTGGATGGTTGAGGTGTATGGTGGAATCATTGGAAAGCGCTGCATGAGAATATCTTAGAAAAAATATGAAACAAAGGTTTGGGGGACCTGGGAATCGAACCCAGGTCCCAATAATCATATGTCAGATCACCAACCATTACCCCACGCTGCATGCTTTATTAGTATAATGATTAATTAATATAATATATGAAACAAACACATATGCTGTACACGCGCGCGTTTGTTTGAATGAACCTACCAGGCACCCCCACATCACTGTCTTCTTCGCTGAAACCTGCAAATAATAAACAGATAGCGGGGGTTTTTAACCCCCACAAAATAGCTTGAGGAATAATAGCGATTAGAATTCTAGGCTATATAAATATGGCGCGATATGTGATTTGGATTCGTCTGATTCTCACGAATTTAACCATAGGCATGAGAGGTTCTGATTTTACTAGATGTGGAAAGCCCCAATTCAAAACCTCAAGAACCCTAAAATCTGTTAATGGCAAGTCATGATTCTGCGTGTTATAATGCAATTAAACCATGCCAAAAGCTTCCTGTGGATTCATACAATACAAAACAAACAACAAATTGTGTTAATGATGCATGTAATATGGATTTCGATTCTGAGAAATAAAGTTAAACCGTGTGACTGGGTAGAGCAATTTCTTGAGTTCTAGCGTATGATTTTGATTGCAAA
Source organism: Vicia faba (assembly GCA_948472305.1). Classification (NCBI taxonomy): domain Eukaryota; kingdom Viridiplantae; phylum Streptophyta; class Magnoliopsida; order Fabales; family Fabaceae; genus Vicia; species Vicia faba. Next base: position 1,445,830,134 of record OX451738.1, on the reverse strand, counting down.
ATGTTACTGAGAGCTCCATCAATGTGTTTGAATCACTAAAACGCTTTGAATTGCCCTGGAAGATTGAAAACAGTTTTGGCTTTTTTCTTGATTTTTTGAATATGGTTATGGCTTTGTATGCAGAATTCTCACGTGAATGGCATTAGGGTTTGGTTATGCATATGTAATGGAAGGGAATTAGGTCAAGTCTTGGCCCAAAGATCCATGGAATTCATGTTTTCAATATTTGATTTTCAATCAAATTTTTTTGCATATTTTTGATTGAAAAACCTTGCCAAATTGAGAGACCCTTGTCCCCTTGATGTGTACACGAAATCTCCAGCACATGTAGGTCATATTTGCTTCATGAAAAGATTGCAAAACCCTATCTTGATATTTTCCTACAATTAAATGAATTAAATGAATTAAATGAATTAATAATCAATTAAAAATCCAAATAATTAATAAAAATAAGAAAATAATTCAATTTAATCTCAATGGGTCGTGCATAGGCCTTGGACAAAGTTTGAAGAAGGAATTTGAGGCCCATTAGCAAAAATGATGTGTTTTGGACAAAGTTGACTTTTGCAAATTCATAAAAATTTCCCAACTTCTCCAATGCATATCTTGCTCAATTTTGATCATATGAACATGTTCTTGGACATTTTGGAAAGGTCTTGAAGTCCTCTAACCAATGCTTTTGGTCCCATGTCATTTGGATTTATCAATCTCAAGTTATGGTCTTTGACTTAAAGTGCCTTTTTGTTGACTTTTGAAATTGACCTATAATGTAGAAATTGATAACTTTTATGAGAGCATTTCTTGGACTTGGAATGTGAAGATGAGTTGTAGGAAATGTCATCCCCTTCAAAATGAGCATTGGATGGGATTTTTCTGATGAACCATGAAAACGTTATGCCCTGGTCAAGTTACAGTTGACTTTTCTACTGTCCAAAAATAGTAACTTTTGCATCTTTGATGATTTTTGAGTCATGCTTGTGGAATCATGATCAAGACTTGATCAAATGAAGATTGTGAGATCAAAATAAGATGTTGACCAAATTTTTTGACTTTTGACTGTAAAATGACCATTTTGCCCCTGCAGTTGATTGTGAAGCAAATGAAGCTTTTGACTGTGCAATTTGGGACTGTGAGTCTTGAACCATTTGAAGATGATTCTTGATAAATCTTGGAGAATATGGGAGGGCAAATTTTGGGGTACAACTGCTTCCCCTGTTCAATCTTCTTAGACCTGAGGATGTAGATTGGCTTGCGTGCCTTTCGTGATCCGAAGGTGGAAGATGATTGAACACTAAAGTGCCCAGAAATTTGCACTCGCATAGTGTGGTATTAGCAATGTGATGTCGGAAATGGGCTTACAGATGCCATTTGTAGATACGATGGGTAGGAGGATGGGCTTATAGATGCCATCTGGATACGTGACAGAAACTTATCGGGAATGGACTTATAGATGCCATTTAGAGGTGTCGATCGCGTAAGATATTCCTTAGCGAGAACTTGCGTACCTGAGAAAGAAAGATAATTTCCTGGCTTGCTACAGGTGTTGATCTTCGAACTCTTCATGCAGATATGCCCTGGCTAGATACAGGTATCGAATCTACAATTAATCGCTCACAGATATGCCCTGGCTAGATACAGGTATCGAATCTGGAATTAGTCGTCTACAGATATGCCCTGGCTGGATACAGGTATCGAATCTCTAAACTCTTCATGCAGATATGCCCTGGCTGGATACAGGTATCGAATCTACAATCAATCACTCACAGATATGCCCTGGCTAGATACATGTATCAAATCTGGAATTAATCGTCTACAGATATGCCCTGGCTGGATACAGGTATCGAATCTCTAAACTCTTCATGCAGATATGCCCTGGCTGGATACAAGTATCGAATCTACAATCAATCACTCACCGATATGCCCTGGCTAGATACAGGTATCGAATCTGGAATTAGTCGTCTACAGATATGCCCTGGCTGGATACAGGTATCGAATCTCTAAACTCTTCATGCAGATATGCCCTGGCTGGATACAGGTATCGAATCTACAATCAATCACTCACAGATATGCCCTGGCTAGATACAGGTATCGAATATGGAATTAGTCGTCTACAGATATGCCCTGGCTGGATACAGGTATCGAATCTCTAAACTCTTCATGCAGATATGCCCTGGCTAGATACAGGTGTCAAATCCATAACTAATCGCTCACAGATATGCCCTGGCTAGATACAGGTATCGAATCTGGAACTGGTCGTCTACAGATATGCCCTGGCTGGATACAGGTATCGAATCTCTAAACTCTTCATGTAGACATGCCCTGGCTAGATACAGGTGTCGAATCCACAATTAATTGCTCGCAGATATGCCCTGGCTAGATACAGGTATCGAATCTCTAAACTCTTCATGCAGATATGCCCTGGCTAGATACAGGTGTCGAATCCACAATCAATCGCTCACAGATATGCCCTGGCTAGATACAAGTATCGAATCTGGAACTGGTCATCTACAGATATGCCCTGGCTGGATACAGGTATCGAATCTCTAAACTCTTCATGCAGATATGCCCTGGCTAGATACAGGTGTCGAATCCACAATCAAATCACTCACAGATATGCCCTGGCTAGATACAGGTATCGAATCTGGAACTGGTCGTCTACAGATATGCCCTGGCTGGATACAGGTATCGAATCTGGAACTACGACGGTTGATAGTAATCATCTTTTGATTGACCTTTTCCTGAAAAGGCAAAACATTAGTTGTATGCAATGTCATGATGTATGAAATGCATGATGTCATGATGTTCTCAGGAATAAATGAGGTTGTATGATATGATGCGTATCATGTATGTAAGCAGGATGTATGAAATGTGAAATGTCTATGAATGTATTTCCGTCTAGGAAAATAAATCCTTGACGAATGCCGGGAAGTTAAATCCAGGGCTGATGCTGAAGAGTAGGGTTCTTCATTTCCGCTAGGGATGATGATTGCAAGAATAAACCGGTAGGAGAAGATGACTCCGTTGGGGAATAAACTTGGTGGAGAGATTACTCTGCGGGGAGTTACTCTGTGGGAAGAGATACTTCGCTGAGATTTGATGATAACTTCGCTGGGGATATCGTTGATATGTTTTGTTGAGGAATTTTGATGAACTCCACTGGGGGATAGGAAGAACTTCGCCGAGGACGATCTTTCCGTGGTAATTAGTTGAGGATAACCCAGTTATAAGCTCTGGTGGGGAATAATCTCTGAATAAAGTCGGGGAGATGCTTTCGTACTCTGCAGGGGATAAGCTTCCAGAATCTACTGGGGAGGATGATTCAACTCTCCTGGGGAAACTTAGGGACTGTACTGGGGAGATTAATTCCACTGGGGTGTCTGATATTCCGTCGGGGAACAATCTTATATTAAGACTGCCGGGGATGCTTGCTTAGGAACATCTGTATACCCCGTTGGGGAATGTTGAGATTTTCTGGGGATACCCAAGGGATGACAGTAGCCTAACTCTGCTTGGGGAGAGTGTTGCTGACTTGCTGGAGATACTGTGCCTTTTCGGGGCTGATGGGAGACCAACTCTGCTTGGGGAGAGTATTGCTGAATCTTGTCTTACTCTGCGGGGAGTGAAGATGTCTTAGGCAAGTGACAAGATGACGGGACATAGTCGTACGCTTTAATCCCTAATTTTTGCCTGGACCGCCCTTTCGGGTTTTCAGTCCATCGGGATACCCCTTTTTGCCCAAGCCGCCTTTTCAGGTTTTCGACTTGCCGGGTGTACAGATTTTTTTCTTTTCATCCCTTATTTTTGCCTGAACCCTTTTGGTTCGCCGGGAAGCCCTTATTTTTGCCTAAGTGTGTCAACCTAGCGGGTCTTTGATTATGCACAGTATTTTTTTCGACTATGTCCACGCTCTCAGGATGTAGGGAGGTGCCCCTGTTGTTGTGTTGCCATGTGACCAGAAGATCTTCGTTTGATCAGGCAAGATTCGTAGCTGGAATTCGTGTCCAATGCCCCAAGTGATTCAGATGGAGATCTGCCCCTGGCTATTTGGCATTTTGAGAGATTCTCCGAATCTTGACTTAACTGCCCTAGATGATGGACAATGATCATGCCTGCCCCCTTGGTTGGAAGTGCTTTTGTTCACTAGATATTCTTTGTGCGAATTTCTTTGCTGTTCGAAGAAAAAGTCATATGCAAGCAATGTTATTTTAAAAATACAAAGCTTATGTTTGTCTTGAAATTTTTTTGAAAATGCATTTCTCAGTAAAATAAGCAATTTTTTTTATAAAGATGTGATGTCAACCCAGTACTTTACAGCAAGCCTTAAGGAGTCAGGATACCTTTGGTAACAGTATGCTTTCGAACTAACCCATGCTTCAGCTAGGACTTTTAAGGGTTGTAACGTGGCCTGGTTCTTGGTTTAAGAAACAAAGGATAAAGGCTCAAATTTTATTTGTACCCACCCGCTCTTCGTGATGTTCTTCGATCCTAAACTCAGCTAATCGTGCATTAGACCTTGTTTGAGTCTTTGCTCTGATATTCCGGTGATGGTTCGGATATTGACAGTTCATAGGCAGTCATTTCTTTTTTGTTGAGGGTTTGTAGGACCTCTTTTTTTTTATTATCCCTGTTTTTTTTTGCCTGAACTGTTTCTTTTGTGATTACAGTCAGCGGGATGCCCCAGTTTTTGTAAGTCTCCTTCATAGGTTTTGACTTGATGGGTTTTTATTTTGAGAGATAATGACTGCCTATCCTTACGATTATACGGAACCATCACCGTCTTTTGTTTTGTAAGGACTTCTTTGTTGTGCACTTGGATCAACTGAGAGAATTACCCTGCCCCAGGTTATGATTAAGGATTTTAATTTTCGAAAAGAAAAACTCCTACTTCTTTGGCTCGAAGGGGTTGACGAGGGATTATCTTCCTTATAACTCCAGTGTTTAGGAATTGAAACAATGCATGTACCTCATCAGCGGGGTCTATTCAAAAGCATACTGTAAGGATCGTGGTATCATTTTCGTCATCCTCCCTCAAAAGGCTTAGAATTATTAATTGAGAGTTGAACATCACAAAAAAAATGAAAGCAATTATAGTGAAATACGAATGGATTGATTCAAAACAGACATATGCAATGCATTGATAAAGTAATAAAGTTTGCTATGACAATAATTGTTTTTATAAGCAAAGAAAAATACAACTTGAAAATTCCAATGAACAAAAAATCTTCTACTCTCAGGACTTGTCACTTCAAATGGTGAACCTTGGAGGGATGGTAGAATAACTCCGCCTGACCATCTTGTGTGAATTCCAATGCTCCTTCATCAATCAGGTCTTGGATCTTGTTCTTCAGAGACCAACAGTCGTCGGTGTCATGTCCTGGACTGGCAGAGTGGTAGGCACACCTTTTATTGGGATGATAGGTAGGAGCTGAGGTGTTGGGATTCTGGGGAGGAGCCCTTAATGTGATCAGATTCAATCTCAACAGGCATTGTAAAGCTTGAAACAACGACATGTTGAGCTGGGTGAATTGCCTCCTGGGCTTGTCTGGCTTGCTCTGATCAACCCATTGTTCTTGGTGAGGTCGTTGTTGGACCTGTGAAGTAGTAGCAGCTCGGAGAGGCCTATTCATTGAACCAAACCTTAGACTTCTTAGAGGCTGATTACCGGTTTGGTCCCCAGCCTTGACTACTTGCTTCATACTGTCTTGCTGAAGCTGGTTGATCACAATTCTCAACTCTTCTTGTTCCCGAGCTAGGCCTTGGATAAGGGCCATCTTCCCCAGCATCTGGGTCCTCATTTCTTCTACCTCAGCTTGTAGATGTTTCAGCCGTTCGTCCTTATCGTCCTTAGAACTGTTCCTGACCAAAGTCCCCATGAGGAGTGTTCTCAACTCTTCCTGCCCCTTGGATAGGTTTAGGAGGATGTCCCTGAACCGAGTCTCCTGAGCATGAAGATCCTGGTTGTCTTGTTGGGAAGCCATTGCTGAAATAAACAGCGAAGAAGGTAAGTGACCTGTAACAAGGGTACCTGTTATGCAATGATGTGTATGTATGCATGCGATGTTTCAAGGATCTCGCGGGGTAAACAGAAAGCTGTTAGAATTTGAATCCAGTTGCTTGATTGAAGGAACTTCATGTTGTTGAGAGTCCTTCTTCAAGAGTCAAAGCTCACCATATCGAGTGGGTCATAGCCCCTGACTCAAGTCATCATGTTTTGATCTCCAAACAACCTTGGCTAGAGGAAAATAAATCCCCTTTGCCCCTTGCTAGACATTTGGTTCGCCATGACCTGCATCACAAGCCCTTGAGATCCTTGAAATGGGTTAGTCTTTATGCAGGATGTATGCAATGGTATGATGGTATGATGTTATGCTATGCGTGGAGTGATGTAAGTAAACCCTGTTATAAGCCCAGATTAAGGACTGTAAACAAAACCTGCAAGGAACTCATATTGTCAGGCAACAAGAATGTGTAAGTAGTTCAGATTTGAAGGCACACAAGTCACACAAGACAACCCTTAGAGTTTAGGCCAGCATGAAGTTTAGGTACTACCCTCTTGAAGTTGGTGGGCTCAAACCCTGTCCTATAAAAAGTAATCGGGTTCTAAGGAGCTCAAAATCATTGGGTTGTTTTCTATGTTCATTGTTTTGATTTAGCCACTGAACTGGTGATCAAAATATTCCAAGAAAACAACCCTCAATGAGTGTAGTATCGAGTATCTACCAACTTCGGACTGCACCAAAGTCGGTCATCTCACTACCCCTAAAGAGGCCAGGATGGTCAAGTAAGGTTCCTAAGGTCAGTTGATGCTTCACGACACCACGCGGCGGCCCTGTACTCTCCTTGACTTGACTCAAGGGTTACCGGTACTCACCAAAGTGCCACATCAACGTAGCAACTGCTTCAACCGTGTCGGTATACCCCGCACAGTTCCCTCACAATTTGTTGCTTCTTCTAAAAGGGTATTCCCCAGATCCGGGTTAGGATCTATGAAACTCCGATGCAAGCCCACAAATATAAAAGCAATCAAGACATACAATTGAAAACATAAGAGTGGTCTAATCCTAAGGTACACCTCACTTATTAAATATCCCCAGCAGAGTCGCCAGTTCTGTGATCGGTGGAAATAGAACTGACTGTTTTTTAAGCTGGTTTGTGAAATGTCGCGGTAAGCAAGAGTCGCCACCGTCTTTTATGTTCTCCAACAAGGAAAGGACAAAAGCACAGCAAAATTCCTTTTCGAGAATGTTTCTCGGTTCGGGAGGTAGTTTTATAGAAAGAGAAGGTATTAACACCCTTTCTATCCGTGGTTATCCACGGGCTCTTAGGTACTTGCTCACTATGTTTTCAAAAGATGTTTGCTTTTCTTGTGTTTGTGGGTTTTGAAAAAGTTTCGTTTTGAAAACTTCTAGGTAACTCTTGTATCAGTCCTCAAGAGTGTATGAAGTATTTATTTGAAAACTTTTTAAAAATTGTGTAGGTGCGAAAAGTTGTTTTTTTTGTTTGAAAGAGCAAGTACCCAGGAGAAATCTACCTACTCTAAGGAATTAAGCTGTGTAAGAGTCCTTTAGACAGTACTATCCCACTATTGAGAAGTAGGTAGCACCGTCGTTGGAGTTATTCGGGTCAATTCGATTATAGGGACATGTGTGGTCACCAAAGCAATAGTAGGACGTCTTAGCGGTAACCCTAATGTCCTAGATCCTTTTTATCCGAGGCAACCGTTTCGAGGCAACTGGATCTTTAGACAGGAGGGCGAGCTCTAAAACGCCCTATACTTGATGACCACCTCGAGGCAACCAAGTGAGGCGTACCCTAAGAGTGGCATGTGCACGTGTGTCCAGTTCAGTTAAGATCATCTTGTACATGTTATTTGTGAGCTACGTGTTGGTTTTAATTTTCAAACAAGTCTTGCATGCATAATTAACAGTTAATAATTTGCGGGAAATAAAGTGCGGAAAGTAAATCTACGCAATTACAAGGCGCGGGTATATACATCGCCAAAAACATAACCCGTTTGGAAAATAAATGCGAGAAAATAAAAGAAAGCGATAAAAGCCTAATTAACTATTACATCCTCGGAAACAGTTACATCAAATATAATCAAATAATGAATTAAAAATATGCGCGCGAAAGAATTGAATCGGGACGTCCTTAGGGTTTTGACCCTTTTTGAGAAAAGAATTGAATTTGTCCTTTTTTTGCATTTAATTAAAATTAAACCTAACAACTAATTAATTAATTAATTAAAAGAAAATTTTTTTTTTTTTAGCTTTTTAGGTTTTTTTAATGAAAATAAAAATAAAAAGAAATTAAAAATCAACAGTTAGTAAAAACCTAAGTCTAATTTATTTTACTTATTATGAAAAATAGTCAAAATTAACCTAATTAGACTAAATTAATTTATTAGAGTTTATTTACAAAAATAATTATTAATAGTGAAAATAATAAATAATAAAAATAAACAATATTTTAAGTTTCTGATTTTATTATGAAAAATAATTTATGAATTAATTAAATAATAGTAATAATAATTATTAAAAGAAAATAAAAAGAAAGAAAAAAGAAATAGAAAGAAAACCAGGGGGGTGTGTTGGACCCATTAGGAGGTTTTGTTTAGAAATCTGAGGCCCAATAAGTTCAAGCCTGCGTTGACTTTGGTGATGGGCTGCATGTTGCTTTGACTGGGAGTATGGTGTTCTCCACTTTTGGCCACTGGATTTGTGATTGTGAACACCTGGCGCCTGAATGGTTGAGGTGTATGGTGGAATCATTGGAAAGCGCTGCATGAGAATATATTAGAAAAAATATGAAATAAAGGTTTGGGGGACCTGGGAATCGAACCCAGGTCCCAATAATCATATGCCAGATCACCAACCATTACCCCACGCTGCATGCTTTATTAGTATAATGATTAATTAATATAATATATGAAACAAACACATATGCTGTACACGCGCGCGTTTTTTTGAATGAACCAACCAGGCACCCCCACGTCACTGTCTTCTTCACTGAAACCTGCAAATAATAAACAGATAGTGGGGGTTTTTAACCCCCACAAAATAGCTTGAGGAATAATAGCGATTAGAATTCTAGGCTATATAAATATTGCGCGATATGTGATTTGGATTCGTCTGATTCTCACGAATTTAACCATAGCCATGAGAGGTTCTGATTTTACTGGATGTGGAAAGCCCCAATTCAAAACCTCAAGAACCCTAAAATCCGTTAATGGCAAGTCACGATTCTGCGTGTTATAATGCAATTAAACCATGCCAAAAGCTTCCTGTGGATTCATACAATACAAAACAAACAACAAATTGTGTTAATGATGCATAGAATATGGATTTCGATTCTGAGAAAGAAAGTTAAACCGTGTGACTGGGTAGAGCGATTTCTTGAGTTCTAGCGTATGATTTTGATTGAAAAATGTTACTGAGAGCTCCAGCAATGTGTTTGAATCACTAAAACGCTTTGAATTGCCCTGGAAGATTGAAAACAGTTTTGGCTTTTTTCTTGATTTTTTGAATATGGTTATGGCTTTGTATGCAGAATTCTCACGTGAATGGCATTAGGGTTTGGTTATGCATATGTAATGGAAGGGAATTAGGTCAAGTCTTGGCCCAAAGATCCATGGAATTCATGTTTTCAATATTTGATTTTCAATCAAATCTTTTTGCATATTTTTGATTGAAAAACCTTGCCAAATTGAGAGATCCTTGTCCCCTTGATGTGTACACGAAATCTCCAGCACATGTAGGTCATATTTGCTTCATGAAAAGATTGCAAAACCCTATCTTGATATTTTCCTACAATTAAATGAATTAATAATCAATTAAAAATCCAAATAATTAATAAAAATAAGAAAATAATTCAATTTAATCTCAATGGGTAGTGCATAGGCCTTGGACAAAGTTTCAAGAAGGAATTTGAGGCCCATTAGCAAAAATGATGTGTTTTGGACAAAGTTGACTTTTGCAAATTCATAAAAATTTCCCAAATTATCCAATGCATATCTTGCTCATTTTTGATCATATGAACATGTTCTTGGACATTTTGGAAAGGTCTTGAAGTCCTCTAACCAATGCCTTTGGTCCCATGTCATTTGGATTTATCAATCTCAAGTTATGGTCTTTGACTTAAAGTGCCTTTTTGTTGACTTTTGAAATTGACCTATAATGTAGAAATTGATAACTTTTTATGAGAACATTTCTTGGACTTGGAATGTGAAGATGAGTTGTAGGAAATGTAATCCCCTTCAAAATGAGCATTGGATGTGATTTTTCTGATGAACCATGAAAAAGTTATGCCCTGGTCAAATTACAGTTGACTTTTCTACTGTCCAAAAATAGTAACTTTTGCATCTTTGATGATTTTTGAGTCATGCTTGTGGAATCATGATCAAGACTTGATCAAATGATGATTGTGAGCTCAAAATAAGATGTTGACCAAAAATTTTGACTTTTGACTGTAAAATGACCATTTTGCCCCTGCAGTTGATTGTGAAGCAAATGAAGCTTTTGACTGTGCAATTTGGGACTGTGAGTCTTGAACCATTTGAAGATGATTCTTGATAAATCTTGGAGAATATGGGAGGGCAAATTTTGGGGTACAACAGGTTCGACACATCCTGCTACCGTCTGCATAATTTCTGCGTTTTCTACTATAATTTCACTACGAGAATTATGTTAGTCCTGCAAACCTCATTATAATCATGGTAATTCATCACCTAATCATTAACCTATCATACTACATCGATTAAACAACATCATAACGTCATTATTCATTCACATTCATCAAATCTTCATCATACATCACCCAACTCAAGAACAAAAACAACAATCCTCTAACCCCACATATCAAACATCATGAACCCAATTATAAAGCCAGAACCCCACCCTTACCTTGGATTGAAGGTCGCTCTACAATTTCCGGGTTGAATTCACGTTCTTGCCGTTTTCCACTTTTTCCAGCAGCTTTACGTTCTCCTCAACTCCTTATTTTCTTCTTACTTCTTCTTTCTTCTATTCCTTCTCACAAATAATAAAATAACCTAATATTATTATATTATTCTTATTGGGCTCCAAACCTACACCCCCTTATTACATCTACTCACACCATATAGGCCCACATTAAATAATATTAGCTTCTAACATTATTTCACCACATAATAATATAATGCCTCTAATATATTATTATTTCTCCATTTAATAAAATAAATCCAATTATAATAACACTTCTTCACAAATATTCTAAAAATAATTTAATTAAATAATTAATTAAATTACGGGCGTTACAACTCTCCCCCACTTAGAATATTTTCGTCCTCGAAAATTTACCTCAATCAAACAATTCTGGATAGGAGTCTCGCATCTTGCTCTCCAACTCCCAAGTCATGCTTTCACCAGCAGCTCCTAGCCAAACCAATTTAACCAAAGCAATCTCCTTGCCCATCAGAATCTTTATTTCTTGATCCGCGATCCGTACAGGCATCGTCTCCACCGTAAGATTATCCCGTACTTGCACATCGTCCATATGAATCACATGAGATGGATATGAAATATACTTCCGAAGTTGCGATACATGAAACACATCATGCAAATTCGAAAGATTAGGCGGTAAGGCCACTCTATAAGTAACATTCCCCACTCTCTCTGAAATCTGATACGGTCCAATAAAACGAGAAGTGAGATTCTTAGACTTCAATGCTCACCCAACACCAGTCACAGGTGTAAATCTCAAAAACACATGATCACCAGCTTGGAATTCTAAGTCCTTCCTTCGCTTGTCATGATAACTTTTCTGTCTACTTTGTGAAGCTTTCATCTTTTCTTGAATCAACTTCACCTTCTTAGTAGTCTCACGAACAAGTTCAGGTCCAAGTACTACACTTTCACCAGATTCATGCCAACATAACGGAGTTCTACATCTTCGACCATACAACGCTTCAAAAGGTGCCATCCCAATACTAGAATGGTAACTGTTATTACACGTGAACTCTATCAATGGAAGATAAGTATCCCACGAACCTCCCTGCTCAAGAATACATGCCCTCAACAAGTCTTCCAATGATTGAATAGTCCGTTCAGTCTAACCATCTGTCTGAGGATGATACGCTGAACTCAACCTCAACTTAGAACCCAACTCTTCTTGCAAACTCTTCCAAAAATCAGAAGTAAATCTTGGATCTCTATCTGACACAGTGCACAAAGGAACACCGTGCAGCTTCACAACCACACTGATATAAATCTCATCCAACTTCGGCACTGGAAAACTGATGTTAATAGGAATAAAATGAGCTGACTTCGTAAGCCTATCAACAATCACCCAAATCGAATCATGCCCTCTTGAAGTACTAGGCAACCCCGTCACAAAGTCCATTGAAATGCTATCCCATTTCCATTCAGGAACTTCCAACAGTTGCATCAATCCTGCAGGCTTCTGATGTTCAACTTTCGACTTCTGACAAGTTAAACATGCATACACAAAACGAGCCACGTCGCTCTTCATCCCAGGCCACCAAAACAAACCTTTCAAATCTTGATACATCTTCGTAGCTCCTGGATGAATACTCAACTTACTTCTAGGACTCTCTTCTAGTATCACTTTCTTCATCTCAGCATCATCAGGAATACAAATCCGGTTATGAAATCTCAACACACCTTGCTCATCTAACTTGAAATCACTATTCTTAGGTTGATTAATCCCAACCATCAAATCTACCAGTTTCACATCCAACTTCTGAGCTTCTCTGATACTGTCTAGAAATTCATTATTAATCTTCAACATACCCAACATAACACTTTGCGGAGTAACCTCGCAAACTAAGCTCATATCTTTGAACTGCTCAATCAAATCCAACTCTTTAATCATCATTGCTGACATATGTAAAGTCTTTCGACTCAACGCATCAGCTACCACATTTGCCTTTCCTGGATGATAATTCAAACTGAAATCATAATCCTTTAACAATTCCAACCATCTTCGTTGCCTCATATTCAACTCTTTCTGGTCAAACAAATACTTTAAGCTCTTATGGTCACTAAACACTTCAAATCTAGAACCATAAAGATAATGCCTCCAACTCTTCAACACAAAAACAACTGTAGCAAGCACTAAATCATTCGTAGGATAGTTCTTCTCATGAGTCCTTAACTACCTTGACGCATAAGCAACTACCTTACCACTGTGCATAAGCACACCTCCTAAACCCATCTTAGAAGCATCACAATACACCACAAAAGGCTCTCCTGGATTAGGCAACGTCAAAATCAGAGTCAACGTCAACCTCTTCTTCAATTCTGTAAAACTTTCTTCGCACTGAACATCCCAAACAAAAGCTCTACCTTTACAAGTCAACTTAGTCAACGAAAGTGACAACTTATAAAACCCTTCAATAAACCTTCTATAATAACCAGCTAATCCCAAAAAGCTTCTAATCTCAGTAGCTGACTCTGGAGTTTCCCATTGCAACACAACATCAACCTTCGATGGATCTATAACAATGCCACTACCTAAAATCACATGACCAAGAAAACTAACCTCTTTTAACCAAAACTCACACTTGGATAGCTTTGCATACAACTTCTTCTCTTTCAAAACTTGCAATATTATTCTTAAATGTTCAACATGCTCTTCTTCTGACTTAGAGTAAATCAAAATATCATCAATGAACACAACTACAAACCGATCCAAATAAGTATGAAAGATACGATTCATATATTCCATGAATACTCCCGGCGCATTAGTAACACCAAAAGGCATCACTAAATACTCGTAATGTCCATAACGCGTTCGGAAATCCGTCTTCTGAATATCTTCATCCTTTACTTTAATCTGATGGTAACCCGAACTCAAATCAATCTTACTAAACACACGAGCATCCACTAATTGGTCCATCAAGTCATCTATTCTTGGAAGCGGATACTTGTTCTTAATCGTCACCTTGTTCAACTGTCTATAATCAACACAAAGCCTCATACTTCCATCTTTCTTCTTCGCTAACAACACTGGAGCTCCCCACGGCGATACACTTGGTCTTACAACATAAACGACGATTAGAACTCAAATTAACAATACTCGATTGTTAGACAACTACGACTCGACGACAAGGTCGAACCAACCTTTTGCTCTGATACCAACTTTGTAACACCCCAATTCTACCCCAAGCAATTATGCAAAATAAATCAGAGTTATAAGATTTCAACCATACAAATGAATCGGGACGTCACAAATTCTTCTAACAAATTCATTGCATTCATCATGGATATATAACACTTTTTCAAAACATTGGATGAACTAACAACATAACATCTTTCATTAAATATTCAACAACTACGCATCAGAATTCTTCAATAACAACTTTAAATAAACAACAACTTCGAAACATCTCATATTTAGTAAATAAACAATTTAAAGTTCAACAACTAAAAATCAGCAATCAAAAATCAACAAGCGTTCATCCCCCTGAGTGTTACATATCAGAGAAATGACACCGACTCGATCTATTGAAGGTATACGACCTTCACTCTCGATTACCCGCACGTTACCAACATAGGGGCAACATTCAAACAGAAGGGGTGAGATATCTAACAATATAAAAAGCGCATGATAATTAATATATTAAATTTGATCAATAATATCACCACTTCTCATCTCATAATCAACAATAATTACAACATATATACTCATTCATCAACATCAAATACATTTCATTATTCATTCATATAATGCGACTCAAAATTATGCAAATGCATGTGGTACCATTGGAGCAGAACTCCCATCTCAAAAATATGCCAATTAATAGAGGCATCAACAAGGCATAGCCTTCATCTCAAAATTTGCCAATCCAGGCCATCTCAACGAGCATAAACTCCATCTCAAAAATGCAATGTATGCGACTCATCATGAATGTAATGTCAACACTCAATCAACCACGTCTCAATTATCTCAAAACAATAACATCTCATAAACATCTCAGAACAACAACATCTCAGAACAACAACATCTCAGAACAACAACATCTCATAAACATCTAAAAAACAACAACATCTCAATCATCTCAAAATAACAACATCTCATAAACATATCAAAAACAAAAACATCTCAATCATCTCAAAATAAAAACATTTCATAAACATCTCAAAACATCTCAATTACAGCATCTCATAAACATCTCAAAATAATTTATTAAACATCATTTATTTATCACACGTCATTGGTTCATCATAATTATAAAACACACTTTAATGACCACATCTCACTATTAACTCAGTTGTATATCAATACTACAGTAATCCCTACTGTTATTCTGCTACTGTACATCATTATTGTCACTAATCCTTCTGTCATATTTCTAACAGCAGTCTCTAACATCTCATATTCATCATTCTGTCCAAAATCCAGCATAACTGTCAATCACGGGAATTAATCCTAAATACTAAATTAGTTACTAGGATTACACTTCTTATCCATCATTTTAATCATCTAGAATAATATTCATCGCGTTAGCTAATCAACGCTTTGAACGAAATCTCAAACAACATCTTAAAACTCAAGTTACAGCAATTTAAAAACTGATTCTGTCAAAATTAGTCAGTATGGGTCGACACAAAACTCTATGGATCGACTCATCCTGCTTCTCCTTTACACCATGGGTCGATGCAAAACCCTATGGATTGGCTCATCCTGACTTCAAATCGCAGCATGTATCGACACATGCATCGCACCGGTCGACTCATCGTGAGTCTTGCAACTTCCATGTATCGACGCAAGCCCTTCTTGTATCGACTCATCTTCAGTCAATCAGCCTTCATGTATCGACACATCCAATTTGGGGTCGACACATCCTGCTACCGTCTGCATAATTTCTGCTTTTTCTACTGTAATTTCACTACGGGAATTATGTTACAGTCCTGTAAACCTCATTATAATCATGGTAATTCATCACCTAATCATTAACCTATCATACTACATCGATTAAACAACATCATAACGTCATTATTCATTCACATTCATCAAATCTTCATCATACATCATCCAATTCAAGAACAAAAACAAAAATCCTCTAACCCCACATATCAAACATCATAAACCCAATTATAAATCCAGAACCCCACCCTTACCTTGGATTGAAGGCCGCTCTACAATTTCCAGGTTTAATTCACGTTCTTGCCGTTTTCCACTTTTTCCAGCAGCTTCACGTTCTCCTCAAATCCTTATTTTCTTCTTACTTCTTCTTTCTTCTATTCCTTCTCACAAATAATAAAATAACCTAATATTATTATATTATTCTTATTGGGCTCCAAACCTACACCCCCTTATTACATCTACTCACACCATATAGGCCCACATTAAATAATATTAGCTTCTAACATTATTTCACCACATAATAATATAATGCCTCTAATATATTATTATTTCTCCATTTAATAAAATAAATCCAATTATAATAATACTTATTCACAAATATTCTAAAAATAATTTAATTAAATAATTAATTAAATTACAGACGTTACAGATGACGTTATCTAAATTGCCTTACAAATGATCTTAGTCCCTCAAAAAGAATGCTAAGATACCTTGCAACATTTCTAATCATGGCTATACAATGACCCATGCCCACCCCGTTTACATCCAAAGATAGGGTTTCTTACCAAATCAATGGTAAAACAACAATGTCAAAGGAAAAGAAAATGAACAAGAAAGACATTTGAGTAGGTAGATTGCTCCTAATTACTTGCTCAATTTCAAACAAAAATCCTTGCTATTTTCAAAACAAACACCTACACATTTCAAAACATCTTACAAAACTTGAAAACATTTTCAAAAGATCAACACCTTTGTATACATTCTTACAAACGAGAATCATTACAAAGATTGTCTAAACAAAGGCCTCTTTACAAAATACTTTCAAAAAACCACACTAAGCATAATTTCAAACAAAAGCAAGTGATCTAGCAAGTAACTAAGAGCCCATGGAAAACCATGGATGAAAAGGGTGCTAATACATTCCCTTTTCATAATCTACCCTCCGAACTCAAGAAATAATCTCAAAGATCTTTCATGTGCTTTTTCACCTTTCCTTTTGGATAAAAGAAAAGTAGGTGGCGACTCTTGCTATCCACAACATTTGCGATCAAACACAAAACCTTCAAGTCAGTTCTCCCACTGTATCACACCACCACTAGAGGAGTATTCTTATATATTAGATTTACCTGTTACCGATCGTGTTCCTTTTACTGGTTTGGAGGGTGAGCCAAAACCACATGAGATTGCTGCTTTGATTCATCTGGGGAAGTCTGAGGTGGAAGCCCATATGACTAATAAAGGAGGGATTAGATGATTACCAGCTAAGTTCTTATTGGAGAAAGCTCGTTACTTTGCCAGGATGAAGAGTACAATCACTTTTGAGGCCATCTTTGCTCTACTTGCTTACGGGTTATTCTTATTTCCTAATGTGGACAAGTTTGTTGACATTCACGCTATTAGGATCTTCATGATTGGAAACCCATTTCCTACCTTGTTTGGTGATGCTTATTAATCTATTCATCTTCAAAATTCTTATCATAGGGGGATGATTATCTGGTGCATGCCCCTATTGTACCGGTGGTTTATCTCTCATATGTCTATGTCTTATGCTTTTTGGGATGTCAAGAAGGAACCCCGTTTGGCTCCTAAGATCATGGCACTTACTCACTCGGATATTGATTGGTATCATCGAGCTTACCAGGAAATAGAGATTATTGACAATTGTGGTAGTTTCCCCAATGTACCTCTTCTTGGTACAAAGGGAGGAATTAATTATAACCCTGTTCTTACACGATGACAACTTGGTTATCCGATGAGGGATAAACCAAATAGTATTCGTTTGAGTAGTTTCTTTCTGAAGGAGGGATAATACCATAGGGAAGCTAGGGAGCAGATTGCGAAGGCCTGGCGTCACATTCATAGGAAGAGTAGGAAGGATTTGGGACCTAGGGGTGTTGTTTCTTTGGAGCCATATCTTCAGTGGGTCCAAACGAGAGCTATTAATTTAAAGATGTCGTATTCCCGGGAAACACCTATGCCTGATCTATTTGTGAAGACCACTCCTCCCCTATTAGATGATCTAGAAGAGCCGCAGCTTGCTTTGGTCAGGATGCAACAGGAAAAAGACGCTTGGAAGAACAAGTTCCAAAATTTAGAGATTGCCTATTGTTGTACCCCAAAATTTGCCCTCTCATATTTCTCAAAACATGGCAAGAATAATCTCCAAGTGGATCAAGATTGCTCAAGAGTTGGACAGTCAAACTATCTCCTAAGGCAGTCAACCTCAAACTAGGGTTTTATGTTGCATCAAGGTACTTGCATCCAAATGACTTAAAATAATCCCAAATTTCCTAATATGTTATCAAGTTCATCCATGTCAAATTTCAAGCCTTGCAGAGGAAGTTTGGTCAGTCAATTGCTCAAAGGGTCCAAAAATCGACTGTGCTAGGGCAAAAGTCAACTGTGACCTATAACCAGTCAAACTTCAAGATTTTTTGTCAACATTCTCATTTTGAAGGATATTTCATCATTTGATCAAGGGTTGATCATGATTCATCAAGGATTTCTCAAAATTCATCAAGACTCAAAAGTTGCTAAATTAGGGTTTTGTAGGAAAAGTCAACTCAAATTTGACCAAGCATATTTTTCTCATACTTTATGAGAAATGACCCATCCAAAGCTCATTTTGAATAGGATGCAATTTCCTACAATCCATCTTCACACCCCAAGATCAAGAAATGCACTCACAAAAAGTTACAAATTTGGACATTATAGGTCATTTTTGAAAGTCAACAAAAACACCTTTTTTTCCAAAGCTTATAACTTGAGAATGGAACATCAAAATGATATGAGACCAAAAGGGTTGGTTAGAGCACATATCAATCTTTCTTAAAAGTCCAAGAACACTTCCAAAAGTTTAAAATTGAAGAAGTTATGCATTGTTAAAGTTGGGCATTTTTCCAAAAGTGCCAAAAGTCAACTATCCCCAAAACTTAAAATGTTTTCAAATGGGCCCACTTTTTTACACTTGATTTAATCTTGTCACACTACACACGTGTCCTATCTTCAGTCTTGTGTCCATTTATTGATTTTTCTATTTTATTTGATTTTTATTGAATTAATTCATTTTAAATCAATTTAAATCCAAATAAAATCCAAATATTGATCACTTGGAATCTTTTTGATTGATATAGGTCTTAAATATCATTATGGACATGATCAAATCCGTATCAAGCCATGCCATGAAAAAAATATTGGATTTGGGACAAATTTGGAAGCTTTTTAATGGTGAATCAAATCACATCTCCAAACATCAATGCATAAGGATTCAGCCCAAGAAACTTGACCTAATTCATTCCTCATTACATATACAAGCTAAAGGCACGAGAATTGGGACCTAGAAGCTGCAGAATCACCAGAACAAAACTTGGAAAATTATCAAAAAAGCTTAAAACTGAAATCACTCATAGAGGTGCTTTCAACATAAAACCTCAATGCTATCCTCTTGCTGGATATCCACTGAGTCAGTAGCAATCAAAAGCAAGGCCATTCACCTCCTAAAACGCGTTGTAAGTGATACACGACCTCCCTCTGAACTTGCTTTCGTGTTTCAAGATTTACACATCATTACAAGAAACTAATGGCATATTTGCAATCACCAAACAATTTCCATGCTTTCCATATTATTTGATTGCATTTATCTGTGCTATAATCCAAAACGCCATTGTAGGTTTTCCTAGGTTTGTTTTTAGGGGTTTTTTATGCAGGTGAAATTAAGCTTATTCATGGACATGGTTGAGACCGGGATGAAGAGACGAGTTCATCCATGGCATCACTTTCCATTTATATGGCCTGTGGAGGATTATTGAATCAACCTACGCCTTTTGATGCGGATTCAAATCCGCAGGTAATCCCTGTATAATTCTGAGGAGGAGATGACTAAGATTTTCTTGAAAATGCTGGGTGCTTTCTACTAAGAGAGGATGGTAGCAAGTGCGCCAAGTGACTTTACTGAAATGGTAGGAATGGGTATCCGCTTAGAAGAGGCTATAAGAGAGAGCTGTTTAATGAAGAGTGAAAGTTATGAAAGTGTGAATAAACCATCTTATGGGTTTACCAAGAAGAAGGAAGGGGATGGAAATGCTGTTATGAAAGAGAGGAGGGTTAATACTCCTAGAAGGAATTATCAGCATCATCAGCAAGTCGCCTCAGTTACTCCAGTTGTGGGAGAAGCTCCAACTACCGTTGCTTATCAGAGACTACCTCAGCAGGAGAATCAAGGGTATAATCAGAGAAGGGAGAGTTATGACCCTATTCCTATGAGCTATACAGAGTTACTACCAGTATTGATTCAGAAGAAGTTGGTTCAGACCCGACCACCTCCCGCTATACCGTCACTGTTGCTGTGGTATTACAAGGCAGACCAAATATGTGCTTTTCATCAGGGAGCACCAGGGCATAATGTTGAGAATTGTTATCCTTTGAAGACTGAGGTGCAGAAATTGGTGAAGTCTGGTATTCTATATTTCAAGGATGTGGGACCTAATGTGAAAGACAATCCTCTACCCAAGCATGGAGGAGTAAATTCTGTGAATATGGTGGTCGGTTGTCTGGTTGACTTCTAGATTTTTGATATCAATCTGGTTAGAGGTTTTCTTGGCTGAAGAAGAGTCGGATGAAGAGTATGCCTCTGCAGATGAGTTTTTCTTCTCAGATGAGGATGTGTTTTCTAAAAATGACTCAATAATGACATATTATGTTGAAGAGGGGGTAAACGTCATTGTACATTTTTTTAGGGCACCCGCCCATCTTGAAGTTGAATATTATAGCAAGCCAGCTGTTACCCTATTGGTGATTAGTTTGTCGGGTCTTATCCCCTACAAGTCAGATAAGGCTGTGCCCTACAAATACAATGCTACAATCTTTGAGGATTGAGTGGAAGTTCCCATCCAGCCAATGCCTGATGTTGGAAATATTGTTGAAAATAGAAGGGTGACTCGCAGTGGTCGTGTGATTGCACCAGTTGTTCGAGGAGATGTTAGTATTGGAAAGAAAATTGCTGAGAACGTTAAACCCAAGAAGGCTATGGGTGAGACTAGTGGGGCTACGTTAGAGAAAGAAGTGGATGATATTTTAAAGATAATCAAGATGAGCGACTATAGAATCGTAGATCAGCTACTGTAGACTCCTTCAAAAATATCTATCTTGGCTTTATTGATGAACTCATATGCTAATAGAGAATCCTTGATGAGGGTATTGGACCAAGCTTTTGTGGAGAGTGATATGCCTATAGACCAATTCAACAGCGTAATAGGGAACATTACGTCATGTAATAATTTGAGCTTCTGCGATGATGCATTACCAGATGAAGGAAGGAATCACAACCTGGCCCTCCACATCTCTATGAATTGCAAGAATGATTCACTATCCAATGTGCTAATTGATAATGGATCCTCTTTGAACGTTATACCGAGGAGCACTCTTATGAAGTTGAAATATCAAGGAACGCCTATGCACCCGAGTGGCATCATTGTGAAACCATTTGATGGATCAAGGAAATCTGTTATTTGTGAAGTGGACTTGCCTATTCATATAGGACCACATTTGTTTCAGATAACTTTCCAGGTCATGGATATTGTACCCGCTTATAGCTTTTTGATAGGAAGGACGTGGATTCATGAGGCAGGGGCTGTCACTTCAACTTTACACCAGAAACTGAAATTTGTACATGAAGGGAAAGCAGTGATCATAAATGGAGAACATGTATTATTGATATCTCATTTGTCCTCTTTCAGCATTGTGGAGGCGAATGAAGCTGCTATCGGAACTCAGTTCCAAGCCTTATCCATTGACAACATAAGAGGAAATGAGAATTCCATGGTTTCACTTAAGGATGCGCAGTATGTTGTGCGGAAGGGTCATAGCGAGGTATGGGGACAGATTGTGGATCCACTTGTGAACAAGAACAGAGCCGGCTTGGGGTTCTCTTTGAAGAATGACAAAGGTAAGAGCATGAAGCCGAAGTCTGCTGCAGGAAAGTATCAAGAGATCTTCCGTAGCAGGGGTTATCTTCATCTAACTGTTTCCAGGATTAATGCCATTGTAGAACATGAAGCAGAGTAGGAAATGCCGAATTATGTGACGCACAGAGTTAGGGTTCAGAACTGGATCACCATTGATGTTCCCTCTTGCATACATGTTTCAAAGTAATTTGTTTTGTTAATATTTTTGAAAAGCTTTCACTCTGCCCAAGGTGGAAGTATTAATGTTGTAGGGCTTATCTGTTTGCTGTGACTTTTAAAATTAATAATAAAAGTTGTCATTATTTCCCAAATTGTGTCTTTATTTTCTGCTTTTTCTTGGAAAATGGTAATAAAAAAAACTTTCAAAATAAATAATAACTGAAATTTAATATGCATGATCACTTGTTATATGTGTCAGTTTCTAAAAGCAATCATAAATCATATGTGCAGATTAATTAAAAAATCCGTTGAATACAATGACCATGCACCCTCTCCCAACTTTGAATGTCTTCTGTATGGGGCTGAAGAAGAAGATTATGATGAGATTCCAGAAGAGGTCTCACGGTTGCTTGAGCACGAGGAAAATACCATTTAGCCATATAAAGAGCCATTGGAAGTGATCAATTTGGGTTCAGAAGAAGATCCGAAGGAAGTCAAGATTAGAGCATTGATGCATCCTGATGTGAAGAGCAGGTTGATTGAGCTGTTAAAAGAGTATGTGGATATTTTTGCTTGTTCTTATCAAGATATGCCTGGTCTAGATACAGATATTGTAGAACACCATTTGCCGTTGAAGCCAGAGTGTTCGCCAATCAAATAGAAATTGAGAAGAACTCACCCAGATATGGCAGTGAAGATCAAAGAGGAGGTTCTAAAGCAAATTAATGCTGGTTTTCTTATGACGTAGGTGTATCTTCAATGGATTGCCAATATTGTCCCAATACCGAAAAAAGACGAAAAAGTTTGCATGTGCGTATATTACAGAGATCTAAATAAAGCTAGTCCAAAAGATGATTTTCCATTGCCGCACATTGATATATTAGTGGACTACACAACAAAATTCAAAGTATTCTCGTTCATGGACGGATTTTCCGGGTATAATCAAATAAGAATGGCTCCGGAGGACATGGAAAAAACAACGTTTATCACACCCTGGAGAACATTCTATTACAGAGTAATGCCCTTTGGGTTGAAGAACACTGGTGCAACGTACCAGAGGGCTATGACAACCCTATTCCATGATTTGATGCACAAGGAAATCGAATTATATGTTGATGATATGATTTCCAAATCCCAGACTGAAGAAGGGCATGTAGAAGATTTGTTGAAGTTGTTTCAGCGTTTGAGGAAGTATCGTCCCCGCTTGAATCCAACTAAATGCACCTTCAATGTTTGATCAGGGAAATTGTTGGGTTTCATTGTTAGCCTGAAAGTACTTGAAGTTGAACTTGATAAAGTCAAATAAATTCAAGAGATGCCAGCGCCTAGAACTGAAAAGCAAGTCAGAGGGTTCCTCGGGCGCTTGAATTATATTTCCAGATTCATTTTCCACATGACTGCAACATATGAACCGATCTTTAAGTTGTTAAAGAAAGATCAAGGTTATGTGTGGACAGATGACTGCCAAAGGGCATTTGAAAGTATTAAAGAATATCTGCTTGAACCTCCTATCTTGCTCCCTCCTGTCGAAAGAAGACCGTTGATTATGTATCTGACAGTGTTAGATAAATCCATGGGTTGTATTATGGGACAACAAGATGAAACAAGGAAGAAAGAGTTCACCATTTATTATCTCAGTAAAAAGTTCATTGATTGTGAGTCACGGTATTCCATGCTGGAAAAGACATGTTGTGCTTTGGCCTGGGCGGCAAAGCATTTGCGGTAGTATATGTTGAATCACACTACTTGGTTGATCTCCAAAATGGATCCAATCAAGTACATTTTTGAAAAGCATGATCTCACTGGGAGAATTTCCCACTGGCAGATGTTGTTATCTGAATATGATATCGAATACCACACTCAAAAAGCTATTAAAAGCAGTGTGTTGGCAGATTATCTTTCTTACCAACCAGTGGAGGACCATCAGTCTGTAGAATATGAATTCCCCGATGAGGATGTGATGTTCCTGAAAGTGAAAGATTGTGATGAACCATTGCCTGAGGAAGGTCCTGACCATGAATCTCGTTTGTGTATGATATTTGATGGAGCTGTGAGTGCTTATGGTAAAGGAATTGGTGCTGTGATTGTCACACCACATGGATCGCACATTCCTTTCACCGCAAGGTTAACATTTGATTGTACTGATAATATGGCAGAATATGAGGCTTGCATCATGGGTCTCGAAGAAGCTATTGATCTCAGAATTAAAAATCTAGATGTGTATCGTGATTCAGCTTTGGTAATAAACCAGATTAAAGGGGAATGGGATACTCGTCACCACGACTTGATCCCTTACAAAGATTATGCTAGAAGGTTGTTACCCTTCTTTAATAAAGTTGAATTCCATCATATTCCAAGAGATGAAAATCAGATGGCGGATGCTCTGGCAACTCTGGCTTCTATGTACCAAGTAAATACTTGGAATGATATACCTTGAATTATGGTCTGGCGACTGGATATGCCTGCTCATGTGTTTACAATAGAGGAGGTAGCAGATGAAAAACCTTGGTATCATGACATCAAGCATTTTATTCAGACTCAGGAATACCTGATCGGTGTATCGAAGAAGGATAGAAAGATATTGAGAAGATTGGCTGGCAGTTTCTTCCTCAGTGAAGATGTGTTGTATAAAAGAAATTATAACATGGTCTTACTCAGATGCGTGGATAGACACGAAGCAGGCATGTTGATGCATGAGGTTTATGAAGGTTCATTTGGCACTCATGCCAATGGACATTCAATGGCTAAAAAGATGCTAAGGGCAGGTTACTATTGGATGACAATGAAATCTGATTGTTATAAATTTGCAAAGAAGTGTCATAAATGTCAGATTTATGCAGATAAGGTCCATGTGCCTCCGACACTTCTCAATGTGATCTCTTCCCCATGGCCTTTCTCTATGTGGGGTATTGACATGATCGGGATGATGAAACCCAAAGCTTCGAATGGACACCATTTTATCTTGGTAGCAATTGATTACTTCACCAAGTGGGTGGAGGCTGCTTCATATGCCAATGTTACTAAGCAGCTGGTTGTGCGTTTCATCAAGAATAATCTTATATGTTGGTATGGTGTGCTAAGCAGAATTATCACCGAAAATGGCTCGAATTTGAACAATAAAATGATGACAGAACTGTGCGAAGAATTCAAGATTGTCCATCATAATTCCTCTCCGTATAGGCCAAAGATGAATGAGGCTGTTGAAGCTGTTAATAAGAATATCAAGAAGATCATCTAGAAGATGGTTGTTACTTATAAGGATTGGCATGAAATGCTCCCTTTTGCTTTGCATGGATATCGAACGTCTGTCCGCACTTCAACAGGAGCAACCCCGTTCTCCCTGGGGTATGGAATGGAAGTTGTACTCCCAGTCGAGGTTGAGATTCCCTCTTTGCGTGTTGTTGTACCCCAAAATTTGCCCTCCCATTTTCCACTCAGGATGCTATCCCAGGGTTCCTTAAACACTCAATTTGACTCAAAAGTTGATCAAGCAGATTCTCTTCCTAGGCAAACAATCAGCAATTAGGGTTTGGCGCTTCTCAAAGAAAATTGAGCCCTCAAGGTTTCAAATGATTTTCATAGGTCTTCATATCTCCTCAGAGTTGTTTAAACCAGTTTTCAGACCTTGCAGTACAAGTTTGCTCAACCAATGATTCAGATGACTGAAAATGACAACAGCAACCCCAAAATCAACCCTTTTGGTCAAGAGCTGAATATGCTTGAAAAAGCCACAAAAAAGTAAAAAAAAATGTTAGAAATCATTGTGAGTTTAGTGAAATTTAACTGGTTTTTCCCGACTTTACTAAATCGTGTATTTTTTCATTTTTAGTCATCTTTCTTTATTTCTTATTTTCATAAAAAAGGAAAATAAATCCAAATATATATATATATATATATATATATATATATATATATATATATATATATATATATATATATATATATATATATATATATATATATATATATATATATATATATATATATATATATATATATATATATATATATATATATATATATATATATATATATATATATATATATATATATATATATATATATATATATATATATATATATATATATATATATAGCATCATTTTATTTGAAAATTTTCTTTTCTTTTAATTCAAAAAAACATCAAAAAATAAATGTAATTTCATTTTCATGTTTTTTTTTAATTTTTTAATGTTAGTTTTAATTTGACATAGTTTAACATGTGTATAAAATATTTTAATACATCTTTTACTTTATTTTATATTTTTAGTTTAATTCTTTTATTGTTACTTATCTTTTATTATTATAATTATCATTGTTATTTAAAAAAAATTAAAACCATTTTCTTTACTGTCACTTTTTATTTGTTTACTTTTGTTGTTCGTAACAATTGTCATCTTTGTTTTTTTTTTAGTTCAATTTAATTGTTCCTAACAATTTTCATTTATAGATTTTTTAGTATAAATTGTTTAAATGTCATAACAATTTTCTTTTTATTAATATTATTATTTTTTTTATTAGTATTATTATTATTTATTAAATTGTTTTGTTTGATTATGTCCAAAGAATAAGCCAAATATTGGGACCACCAAGAATATATTAGTATACGATTTACACTAGCATTACAAAAGAAAAAAAAAACTCCTATTTTCATGTCATTTTTTTTCCTGCTACAAAACCAGTTCTTACTACAAATCTGCCCAAAATCAGTTCAAAACCATGTTGTCCTATGATGCCCAAAACCTGCATAAACAGTCAAGTATTACACAAAAATCAGCAACACAAAATCTTCCCCAGAAAGCAATAAAACAAGAGCCAAAATTGTTCAAAAAAATTATCATGCTTTTCCCCCCATTTTCACACTATCTCACCTATATAACAGATCCATCTTAACCGGAAAAAAGGGGTGTGAACAATACACAAGATTAATTGTTACAAAACCAACTGCAGAGAAAATATACAAAAAAAGAGACAGCAGTACACCAAAATCCCAAAAGAATCAAGAAAACAATCTAATACCTCAGTCAATCTCAAACCTCTCAAAAGGCTTGTTCATAAACAATCCTGTAAGTCTCCCTCTTCTTATCTCATAAACATATTGCTGCTTAGTGTTGCTCGAATTTTTTTGTTGTTATATCTTTACTGTCCATACTGTTGCTTTGCTGTTGTTCTACTAGTATTTTTGTAACTGTTAAAATATACCAAAATTCTGTTAAAAAAAAAGGAAATACACGATTACACATTCCCTGTATAAAAAAATAATTTTGGCCATTGAGTCTACACCCCATCTCTTTCTCACATGTTACAGTAACTATATCCTTTCATCACTTGTTTTCCATAACATAAATCTTTCACATATAAACCAAAGATGGAACCGAACTTTTTCAAAACCATACGAAATCTGCATAATCCATATTCACACATTCACAACACTGTGAATTAAGAAAGAAACACAGCAACATAACTTCAGATCTGTAGAAACTAGGATTAATCAAAGGACAAAGAGAATCAAAGAGAGAGAGGAGAAAGAAAAGATCTAAAAAAAACACAAAAAAAACATCACATTGTTTCTCAAATTACTGTAAAATTTCTTAACCTCTCTTAAAGAAAAGAAAAAAAGAAAAAACAGTAAAACTCCCTCATGCTTCTTCAGCTCAAACCGTGTTACACCTTCATCATCATAATACGGTGTATTCCCTCTGAACAATAATCCGACCTCCCACTTCCTCTTTTGAGCGTTTTTATCGTTGAAGATATAGATACTGATTTTGTTATGAATTTTTGTTGGGGATAACAGTTTATGGTTGTTTGTTTGAGTTTGACAGTTCTCGATTTCCCGTCCATTGTTTGAAATCGGTTTTTAAAAAAGAGGAAGAAGATGAAGCAAAAATGGAGTTTGGATGGGGGGGTTGTTTTATCGTTAAAAGCAAGAAGAGGAAGATATATGAAAATAGAGCAGAGAGAGAAATTATAATTTTATTTTGTTGTTGTTGGGAATAAAAAAAATTAATAGGACAAAAGATAATAATTAGCAAAATTTTTCTCTCTTTCCAATAAAGACTCTTCCGCGGCGCCTCCCTCTCTTTTGTCTCTAGGGTTTCAAATTTTTTTTATCCCCTTTAACACAAGTCGGGTTGGGCTTGTTTCGTTTAGCCCAATCCATTTCTGTAATTTCATTTTTTTGTATTATCACTAGCATTAAAATACATGAATGTTTAGTTTAGTGCAATGGTTGAAGTGACGCTTGGTAAATGCAGGACCCCAGGTTCAACTCCTACCGAGGCTTTATTTCTTTTTTTCTCTTGATTTAATTAATTTAGGGATTTTCATGAAACAATTTAGTCAAATAGCATTTTTTTGTTTAGTCAATATTCTTTTTAATTTGTTTAATTCTTTCATAAAAGAAAAATACCAAAGAATAGATAATCATTTAAAGTTTTTTTCTTTTCTTCTTTTTTGTGAATAATTAACCTTTTAGTTGACATTTTTTTTTGAAATTGTTTTTATTCATAATAAAAAATACCAAAAAGACGAAATGTATACAAATGGCATAATTTCTGTTAATCAATTATTTTATTTTCTTTTCTTCTCATTACTTTTTACAAACAAATACTTAGAATTTTATTGCCATACTTTGTTAATTAATTTTATTTCATAGACTGTTATAATTTTAATTAATCGTTCAATTCGATTTGATTGTATTGATTACCTATTTGGACTTTTAATCGCATTCGACTCATCCCCACTTGTAAAAAATTGTACCCCCATTCCCGAAAGCTCTGTAATAGCGTAGAATTTAAGTTTCCGCAATTTACTATTTTCTTTATACTGTATAGTAATTAGGCGTGAATGGCAAGCTTTAAAATCAATCGCTAGATAACCTAATTTCAAAGACAAAATAACTCGAAACGAACACACTTTTTTCACACGCGCACCTCTAGGGTAGCCTCGCTCGTTGCCTCGGAAACACAATCATGTCCCTCGAATACGGGACGTTTTAGCAAAGACCCTTTGATTAAAAAAAGATCGTAGTCCCTCGATGACCCTCGATGTTGCCTCTGGTAAAACGATCTCGTCCCTTACGAAAATTGCTAAAGCGTCTCATAAGTTGCTTTCGATGACTGTAAAATTGACCAACGCCCGTCCCTTTACATCCAACGATGGGGCTTCTTACCAAATTAATGGTAAGATAGCAACATTAAAAGGAGGAAGAAAAGAACATTGGAGACCTTTCGAGTAGGTAGATTCGCTCCTAGTTACTCGCTTGCTCACGACAAAAACATTTTTACACCAACACTTTCATCTTAAAACATTTTCAAAAAAAACAAGACCATTTTGTATACGTTCTTATAGAGATGATAACCATTGCAAAACATCTTTTCAAAACACTTTCCAAAACACAAATCCACAAACACATCTTTGAACCATCTTTCAAAACAAAACTTTGTACGCGTTCTTATAGAAATGAGAACTATTACAAAGAGATTTTTCAAAACACTTTCAAAGCCCACACCACAAGCACACTATCAAACAAAATCAAGTGATCTAAACAAGTAACTAAGAGCCCATGGAAAACCATGGATGAAAAGGGTGCTAATACCTTCCCTTTTCATAATCTACCCCCCGAACCCGAGAAATAATCTCGAAAGGTCTTTCCTGTGCTTTTTTACCTTTCCTTTTGGATAAAAGAAAAGTCGGTGGCAACTCTTGCTATCCGCACAAATGTGATCAAAACACAAAACACAAAGTCATTTCTCCCACCGTATCACAGAACTGGAGACTCTGCTGGGGACTTTCTAAAAAAAGTGGGGTTACCTTAGGGTTAGATCACCTTTACTTGCTTTCATTATTTGATTTGTGTGCTTTATATTTAGTTCTTTGTATTGGGCTTGCTTTGATCCTCCACCCGGATCTGGGACACCTTTTTAGGTAAATAGCAATAGATTGTGGAAACTGTACGGTGTAGACTGATACGGTTGAAACAATGGCTATGTTAGTGTGATACATTTGTGGGTACCGGTATCCCTCGTGGTGAATCTAGGAGAATACGGGGCCGCTGAGTGGCATCATGAAGCACTAATTGACTTTAGAACCCTAATTGAACAAACTTGGCCATTAGGACGTAATAAGATAGCCGGTTTCAGTGTAGAGCTGAAAATTGGTTGATACTCGATACTACACTCATTGAGGCTAGACTTTTGGGATATCTCGGCCGCAAGAAAAGATTATTGTGCTGAGACAATGCCTAAGAGAAAGGTCGGTGATATTGAGATCCTTTAGAACCCGATCACTATTACTAGGACAGGTTGAGCCAACTAAACTTCAAGAGGGTACTTACCTACAAAACTCATGTAAACCTAAAACATAGGGACTTGTTTGTTGTGTGTGTATATATTTACTTGTACATAAACATCATAAAAATAATGAACATCATACGCATGCTCACTAACCATTTCAAGGATTTAGAAATTTATCTTTGTTTTTGTTTTGTAGGACATGAATTCTCTCCGAAGAAACACCATCCGAATCAGATTTGTAAAAGCACACCCTCAAATTCAAGAGCTAGCCTCAAGAGTTCCCGGGGATTCTCCTTTTACCAAGAAATATGGTCGACTCCTCAGTTTGGCTACATCCAACTTCCAAGAAGAGATGATGTGTGTACTATTCCAATTCTTTGATCCCGTACATCATTGCTTCACATTCTCGGACTATCAGTTGGTACATACACTGGAAGAGTTATCTCTACTCTTAGGGGTGCCCGTGCTTGATCAGATACCATTCACCGGTCTAGAAGGGATTCCAAAACCTGAAGTGATCGCCGAAGCTTTACATGTGAAGAGGGCCGACGTCATATCCAATTGGGAAACAAGAAGCGGGGTTAAAGGCTTTCTAGCTAAGTTTCTATTGGAAAAAGCTCGTTCATTCTGGGATGAAATGGATTTCCAAGCTTTCGAAGATGTCCTAGCTCTTCTCATTTATGGTTTGGTTCTGTTTCCCAATTCAGACCAATTCATAGATGTTAACGCCATCAAAGTTTTTCTCTCTAGTAATCCTATACCTACCTTACTAGGAGACATCTTGCATTGCCTTCATACCCACACCATGAAGAAAAGAGGTACTCTTTTGTGTTATATTCCCCTACTCTCTAAGTGGTTCACTTCACACCTGCCTCAGTCAGCATTGAAGAACGAGCAAAGACTGACTTGGTCTCAAAGGATGATGTCTCTCACCCACTCTGATATCCGTTGGTGTTCGAGATCCTTGGAAGATGTCTCTATCATTGACTGCTGTAGGGAGTTCCCTAACGTACCCCTGCTTGGTATTAGGGGAGGTATCACCTACAACCCATTCTTAGCTCTTCGATAGTTTGGGTATGCCCGAAGAGGTGGCCCTCACGAGATGCTCATCCAAGGTCTGGTGTTCGACTACGACAAAGAAGACCAAGGTTATCGCTAGAGGTTTACACGTGCTTGGGGAATGGTGAACAAGGTGGACAGTAGGACTTTGGGACATAAAAAATCTATCCCTCTTGAGCCTTACCTTAGTTGGGTACGGGCTCGTGCCCAGAGTCTCTTGATGCCTTACCCTTCCATCCTTCCTGTCATCATTGAGCCTGTTATTGAAGGAGATGTCCTATACACCGTTCTTCATCCTGACATGCCTACCTCTATCGAAGACCTGCAGAAAGCTTGGGTTCAGTTGAAGGAAGAGCGAGACACCTTTGAAGCTCAGTATCACGCCAGTGAGAAGAAGGTTCTGGAGCTCACCAAACTGCTTCATGAAGAGAAACCTGAATGCCTACATTGCTCCAAAGAGGATGCGTTCAGTCTTTTTGTCTTAGAAGTTCGGTTGTATTTTGTTTATTTCATTGTAAGCCCAAGGAGGCATGATGTATTCAAACTTGGATTTTTAATATGACGCGTGTTCTTTTTTGGTTTGAACAAATTTAAATCTCTAATTTTCCTTGGAATCATTTGCATATTGCATCTTCATTCATCATAACATCATATAGGTTTCTCATAACAGGTCACCTTATCCTTCTACTATTTATTTCAGTAAGATGGATGTTGAACAGACTGTGAAAGATCTTCAGGCGCAGAACGCCCAGTTTCAACAAATTCTCTTGGCCCTGACAAAAGGACACGAGGAGTTGAAGACTCTGCTGGCCAAAGAGAAGAAGAAGAAAACGAAGAAATAAACCGGTGTTGTGATCATGGGAAGAAGGTTTAAAGGACAAGCCAGACGAACTTTGGACTTTGCGACATCATCAGGTGAAGGAGATAATCAAACCCAGTAAGTGAACAATGACCCAGCATCCGAGGAAGAGGAAGAGCCTGATTACTCTGAAGAACAATATCCTCCTACTGATGATAAATACAAACAGCTAGAGGATCATTTGAATGCTATGGAGATTCAGAGGGTACTCAGTTTATATTTTGAAGAATTAGGACTCATTTCAGGGGTTGTCATCCCACAAAAATTCAAGGTCCCCACTTTCGCCAAATATGACGATGTCTCCTGCCCGAAACTACATCTAAGATCATACGTCAGAAAGATTCAACCCCACACGGCTGACAAGAATCTGTGGGTGCATTTCTTTCAAGAGAGCTTATCTAGGACGCAGTTGGATTGGTTCTATCAATTGGAAGGGACCAATGTTCGCAATTGGGAAGAGTTTGCCGCCGCTTTCTACAAACAATATCAGTACAATGCTGATTTGGCTCCAACTAGGACGCAATTACAAAGCATGTCTATGGGAACAGGTGAAGGTTTCAAAACCTATGCTCAAAAGTGGAGGGACCTCACAAGCAGGGTCCAGCCCCCTCTATCTGACAGAGAATTAGTGGATATGTTTCTAGGAACCTTGTCGGGACCATTTTTCAACCACCTAATTGGGAGTTCCTCCGCTGGGTTTACTGAATTAATCATGACGGGTGAGCGGGTCGAGGCAGGTATAAAAAGCGGCAAAATTCAAAGAGATGCATCCTCGAGCATGATGAAGAAGCCTTTTGTTGGAAAGAAAGAGGTCAGTGCTGCATATGACTATAGAAATCAAAACAAAACTGACCGTCGCCCGGCGGTAGGGGCTGTCATGATTTCTAACCTTGTGCCAAATCAGCAGCGAAATTATCAGCGCAAACTAGAAGCGCCCATGAGACGGTTTACCCGGATCAACATGACCATGTCTCAAATTTTGCCACACCTTTTGAAGACCAATCTGACAACTTTAAAAGAAGCTCCCAAGAACCCCAATACTTCTTCTCCTCGCTATAACCCGAACGCTCGATGTTCCTACCATTCTGAAAGCCCGGGGCACGATACAAATGACTGTTGGGCCTTAAAGAATAAGGTGCAAGAACTTATCGATGCGAAAGAGATTGAGTTTGATCTCCCAGAAATGCCTAATGTAATAACGACGCCAATTCCCATACATGGCCAAGGTATCAACTCCATTGATGATGATCGTTTTGTCTCCTCTGTGAATTACTTAATTACTCCTTTGTTGACCACTAAACAGAATCTACTGCAAGCCGGTCTGTTTCCGGGTTGTGATGAAAATTGTCACTTGTGCAAGTCTCTACCGAACAGTTGTTTGTTACTAAAGATAGCTGTCCAGCGCATGATGACTAGCAAGGAAATCCTATTTGAAAAGCTACCCCTTATCAAGAGTTCTTATCAAGATGTTTCGATAATCACCATTTCCGACAATCCTCCCAGGGTCTCCACCAAAAGACTCGTCAGGATTACATTTGTCCCAAGATCCGCACCTTTAATCATCCCTATGCCAAGACCAATATCATACTCTTCGGATAAAGCTGTTCCCTGGAGTTATGAGGCTAACATTTATTACTATGGCGTCAAGTAAGATCAGTTGGCTGTCAAAGACGAAGTTGCGAGAGATATTGATCCCGATATCGGTAACATCACTTGGACCATCAAAATAACAAGAAGTGGAAGAGTCTTCTCACCTGAGATTTTTCCAAAGACCGTTGCTACTCCTGTGATCATTCCTACTGCCACTCCTACCGACACTCCCAGTGATACTCCTACTGTTATCCCTACTACCGATGCAAGGGGCAAAGAGGCTTTGATTGAGCCTGCCCAAGCAAGAGAATGTCCCGAGATCATCCTTGAAGCTTCTAGAAAATAGATAGAATAAATACTAAAGATAATCAAGAAAAGTGACTACAACATTGTCGAACAGTTGGGGCAGACCCCCTCGAAGATATCATTGTTGTCCTTACTTTTGTGTTCTGAGACCCACACCAAAGCCTTGGTAAAGTTTCTTAAGATCGCCCACGTGCCCCAAGAGATCTCCATCGACCAATTTGAAAACTGTGTGGCCAGTTTAACTGCTGATAACAGATTGGGCTTTTCTGATGCTGATTTAACCTCTAAGGGAAGGAAGCACAATGATGCCTTGCATATTTCCATTGAATGCAGGGGCACCACACTTGCCCATGTTCTCGTGGATACCGGCTCATCATTGAATGTTTTGCCCAAGAATGCTCTCGACCGACTGGATTGCGAGGGGCTTATCTTGAAATCAAGCAACATCATAGTAAGGGCTTTTGATGGCTCCAAGAGGATAGTGCATGAAGAAGTTAGTATCCCCATAAAAATTGGGACTCAGACTTTTGACTCAACTTTCTATGTGATGGACATCCGCCATTTGTACTCTTGTCTGTTGGGTCGACCCTAGATCCATGGTGCCGATGCTGTCACTTCTACCCTACACCAAATGCTAAAATACCTGATCAGAGGAAATATTGTCACAGTTCACGGAGAGGAGGAGTACATGGTTAGCCATCTGAACTCTTTCAGGTATGTTGAAATGGATGGTGAATTCATCGAGACTCCCTGTCAGAACTTTGAGGAGGTTCCAGCAATGGTCGCAGCAACCAAATCTACTCCAAAGGTCCCGAAGATTACCAGACCTCCACTAAAGATGGCCTCTTTGAAAGATGCTCAAGCAGTAGTTAAAGAAGGAGGGTGTACCATCTGGGGTCAGCTTTCGGATATTACCTACAAGTCCGACAAATTTGGGTTAGGGTTCACTTCAGAAGCCCAAAGAGCTGTTCGATGTTCTCGTACTGGGGGACCACCTCTGCGTATCAGTAACCAAGGAGTCAATGCAATATAAGACAGTGATGGCAGCTGTGATATGGACGAATGGATTTTCCCAACCACCGACGGATGGCTCAATAATTGGGAGGCCAAATATTTCATTCCTATTACTTTTATTCAAGAGTAATTGTCTTTTAATATTTTCAGGCTTGTAATATTTAAACAATTCATACTTTTAAAACCTTGTGTCTTGCCCGAGGCACAACGGTCCATTTGTGAGGGTTGTCACTTCATTCTCATATGTCATTAATGAATCATGGACGTTTTTGCATCAAATTTTGTGTTCTTTGTCTTTCTTTCTTATATTTTATTTTCTTTCAAAAGTAGCTATGCTCTTACACACACTCACATATTAAAATGCAGATCTACATCCACTCAGGATCCCATGGGTAACAGTTCTGCTATGGCCAATTGTGACTTTGAAGATCCAATCTACCAAGCCAACGACGAAAGTGAGGAAGATTTTGAGGTGCCAGGGGAGTTGGCCAGGTTGTTGCAACAGGAAGAAAGGACCATTCAGCCGCACGAAGAGCCGGTTGAAATAGTTAACTTAGGTACTGAGGAGGATAAAAAGGAAGTCAAGGTGGGTGCCA
The DNA here is from genome assembly GCA_948472305.1 of Vicia faba. Lineage (NCBI taxonomy): Eukaryota > Viridiplantae > Streptophyta > Magnoliopsida > Fabales > Fabaceae > Vicia > Vicia faba. Next base: position 1,445,794,205 of record OX451738.1, on the reverse strand, counting down.
ATTTGGAACCTAATGTCAAAGAGCGTCTGATTCAGTTGCTGCACGATTATGTTGAAGTCTTTGCCTGGTCTTACGAAGACATGCCGGGACTGGATACAGACATTGTGGTACATCGTCTGCCTACAAGGGAAGATTGTCCTCCAGTAAAGCAAAAGGTTCGCCACATGAGGCCTGATATGTCAGAAAAGATCAAGGCAGAAGTCATGAAGCAATTCAATGCTGGATTTTTGGTTGTCACCTCTTATCCCCAATGGGTGGCCAATGTTGTTCCTGTGCCCAAGAAAGACGGTAAAGTAAGAATGTGTATGGACTACAGAGATTTGAATAGGGTAAGCCCCAAAGATGATTTCCCACTCCCCCACATCGACATTCTAGTTGACAATACGGCACAACACAAAGTGTTTTCCTTCATGGAAGGTTTCTCAGGCTACAACCAAATCAAAATGGCGCCTGAGGATATGGAGAAAACAACCTTTGTTACACAGTTGAGAACTTTATGTTATAAGGTCATGCCATTCGAACTGAAGAATGTTGGGGCAACTTATCAACGCGCCATGGTAGCTTTATTTCATGACATGATACATCATGAGATAGAGGTCTACATAGACGATATGATAGCCAGATCGCAAACGGAAGAAGAGCACCTTGATCACTTACAGAAACTGTTTGAGAGGCTGAAGAAGTACAAGTTGAGATTGAATCCAAACAAGTGCACATTCGGAGTCCGGTCTGGTAAGCTCCTAGGCTTTGTTGTCAGCAACAAAGGTATCGAGGTTGATCCTGCCAAGGTTAAAGTGATACAAGAGATGCCTTCTCCTCGTACTGAGAAAGAAGTCAGAGGATTCTTGGGACGTTTGAATTACATCGCCAGGTTCATTTCTCACCTGACAGCTACTTTTGAGCCAATCTTCAAGCTCTTGAAAAAAATTCAAGTAGTCAAATGGAATGACGAATGCCAAGTTGCTTTTGACAAAATCAAGGAATATTTGCAAGAGCCTCCTGTGTTGTCACCACCCGTCGAGGGAAAACCTTTAATCCTGTATTTGACTATTTTAGAAAACTCAATGGGGTGTGGGTTGGGGAAGCATGATGAGTCTGGCCGAAAAGAGCATGCTATTTATTACTTGAGTAAAAAGTTTACCGACTGTGAAACAAGATATTCACTGCTCGAGAAAACTTGTTGCGCTCTGGCATGGGCTGCTCGCCGGCTGAGACAGTATATGCTGACCCATACTACCTTGTTGATATCTAAAATGGATCTGATAAAATACATCTTTGAGAAGCCCGCTCTTTCTGGGAGAATAGCGAGATGGCAGATGATCCTGACAGAATATGACATACAGTATACTATCCAAAAAGCTATAAAGGGTAGTGTATTAGCTGATCACCTTGCTCACCAAGCCGTGGAAGACTATCAGTCCATGAAGTTTGAATTCCCAGATGAAGACATCATGACATTAGACAATTGTGAAAAAATCAAGCCATATGACGGACCTGAACAAGGATCCCGATGGACCCTATTCTTTAATGGAGCATCCAATTCACTTGGCAATGGTATCGGTGCCGTACTCATATCTCCGAAAGGATTTCATACTCCCTTCACTGCCAGACTTTGCTTCAACTGTACAAACAACATGGCAGAATACGAAGCATGCATCTTCGGTCTCAAAGCTGCTATAGACTTAGGGATCAAATCCTTGGATGTATTTGGAGATTCAACTTTGGTCATCAGTTAGATCAAAGGGGAATGGGACACCAAACACCCTAACCTTATCCCTTACAAAGAACATGTCTTGACATTACTACCGCATTTTGAGAAGATTACCTTCGAGCATTTCCCGCGAGAAGAAAATCAGCTAGCAGATGCACTAGCTACAAAGTGCACGTACCTCCAGTTCCTCTGAACACCTTGACGGCTCCTTGGCCCTTTGTTATGTGGGGAATCAATATGATTGGGGAAATCAAGCCAACGGCCTCCAATGGACACCGCTTCATCTTAGTGGCCATCGAATATTTTACAAAGTGGGTTGAGGCAGCTTCCTTCACTTTCGTTACTAAGAATATGGTCGCTCGGTTCATCAAACAAAATCTCATCTGTCGGTACGGTATCCCAGAGAGAATCCTCACTGATAATGGTACGAATCTAAAAAATACTATGATCACCGCCTTGTGCGAGCAATTCAAGATTCGACATCACAATTCTTTCCCTTACCAGCCAAAGATGAATGGTGCTGTAGAAGATGCTAACAAAAACATTAAGAAGATCATACAAAAAATGACAGTCACATACAAAGACTGGAATGAGATGCTACCGTTCGCTCTCCACGGGTATCGTACCACAGCTCGCACATCAACTGGGGCAACACCCTATTCTCTGGTATACGGCATGGCGGCTGTATTGCCTATTGAGTTCCAGATCCCCTCTCTGAGGATCATGAAGGATGCTGGTTTGAATGAAGAAGATTGGATCCAGACTCGGTTTGACCAACTAAACTTGATTGATGATAAGAGGCTTACAGCTACCTGTCATGCTCAGATGTACCAAAAATGCATGATCAAAGCTTTTAATAAATAGGTAAAACGTCAGGTATATCAGGTCGGTGACTTGGTAATCAAGCGTATCATTTTTCCACAAGGTGATCCCAAGGGCAAATAGACTCCTATATATGAAGGGTTGTTTGTAATCAAAAGTATATTCTCTGGTGGAGTAATGATCTTGACCACTATGGATGGTGACGACCTCCTGCACCCTGTAAATACAGACAAAGTTAAAAGATACTACGCATGATCAAAGACCCGCTAGGTTGACCGGCCTAGGCAAAAATAAGGGCTTCCCGGCGAACCAAAAGGGTTCAGGAAAAAATAAGGGATGAAAATTATAAAAAAAATCTATACACCCGGCAAGTCGAAAACCCAAAAGGGCGGCTTGGGCAAAAAAGGGTATCCCGGTGGACTGAAAACCCGAGAGGGTGGTCCAGGAAAAAGTTAGGGATTGAAGCGTATGACTATGTCCCGTTGGATCATCTTGCAGACAATCTTCAGCGTCGGCCAATCAACTCAAACGGCTCTAAATCAATCCAATTGACTTCGCTGAGGCGACAAATGGATAAGACATTCAGAGACATGAAGACTATAGCAGAATGGGAACCCCAAGGGATTATTTCACATAACTATCTTTTCTTTGTATCAATTGCAATTTTTTTACGACGAAATTTTCTCTCTAGAATGCTCGTCTCATTGTGCAAAAAATACTTATTCAAGTTAATACAAAGATATCCCTTTTGAAAGTGCAAAACCATCTATTTTTCTTGGTTTCTGTGTCTTGTTTACAAAAACGTCCAATGATTTATTTTTGAGCATATGCATTTGAACGTGATTACTGTTACAAATAAACAAAAAAAAGGAAAGACAATTACTAATGACTTTAAGAAATAGGATAATATCTATAAGCCATTCCATAAGATCCATGCAGGCACCTTCTCCAGCAGGAGCGGAAGCGAATACATCCTACTACATAATCGCTAACATATCCCCAGTATGCAGACTGTTGGTATCAAGCGTTCTCATATCCCTGACAGAGTAAAACTTCCAACCACCGCTCCAGAGTGTCCCCGGTAAGTTGCCTAACTTCTCAGATTTCCCCAGCAGGATTTCATGAAGTCTATAAGAAATGTCTGACTTTTCCCTTCTACAACAGAGTTTATATTTGGAAATTCACCCATCAGTGCTTCAGAAGGGATTTATTTTCCCCGCTTCCAGCAACGCTATGACACAAACAATCTTTAATTCCATATATTTGCATCCATACGTCATAGCATTGACAACACAAGTACATACAATGCAATCTCATTTATTTTGAGAGATAAACATCACACCATGCATCACATACATCATAGCATTGCATACAATTAACTCTTCACCTTTTGTAGGAAAGAGTCATTCGACAGGAAATTATCATCAACAAATTTCCAACAGACAAAGATTTTCAACAAGAAAAGACTGGTCGACCATCTACATAACAAAATATTTCTTCCAGATTCTTACTGGTTCAGATAAATCTCTCAATGGTTTATTCTGATTCGTTTCCAGATTTTCACTGGTTCAGATAAATCTCTCAACGGTTTATCCTGACTCGTTTCCAGATTCTTATTGTTTCAGATAAATCTCTCAACGGTTTATTCGGATTCGTTTCTAGATTCTTACTGGCTCAGATAAATCTCTCAACAGTTTATTCTGATTCATTTCCAGATTTTCACCAGGTTCAGATAAATCTCTCAACAGGTTTATTCTGATTCGTTTCTAGATTCTTACTGGTTCAGATAAATCTCTCAACGCTTTATTCTGATTCATTTCCAGATTTTCACTAGTTCAGATAAATCTCTCAATGATTTATTCTGATTTGTTTCCAGATTCTTACTCGTTCAGATAAATCTCTCAACGGTTTATTCTGATTCATTTCCAGATTCTTACTGGTTCATACAAATCTCTCAATGGTTTATTCTGATTCATTTCTAGATTCTTACTGGTTCAGATAAATCTCTCAACGGTTTATTCTGATTCATTTCCAGATTTTCACTGGTTTAGATAAATCACTCAACGGTTTATTTTGATTTGTTTCCAGATTTTCACTGGTTCAAATATATCTCTCAATGGTTTATTCTGATTCTTTTCCAGATTCTTGCTGGTTCAGATAAATCTCTCAACGGTTTATTCTGATTCGTTTCCAGATTCTTACTGGTTCAGATAAATCTCTCAACGGTTTATTCTGATTCGTTTCCAGATTCTTACTGGTTCAGATAAATCTCTCAACGGTTTATTCTGATTCGTTTCCAGATTCTTATTGGTTCAGATAAATCTCTCAACGGTTTATTCTGATTCATTTTCTGTTAAAATCGAGTTCAGACTTTCTGTCAACAATCATCTTTGGATGGAATCTATAAGCCTATCTCCGACGATTCTCCATCGCTTCTCCAAATGGCATCTTTAAGCCCATTTCCTTACACAATCGACCAGCGCATCATCAAGCGCAAATTTCTGGGCACTCTAGTGTTCAATCATCTTCTACTTTCAAGCCACGAACGAGAAACACGTCGATCTCGCATTTCAAGTTTAAGAAGATTGAACAGGGGCAGCTGTTGTACCCCAAAATTTGCCCTCCCATTTTCCACTCAGGATGCTATCCCAGGGTTCCTCAAACACTTAATTTTGGCTTAAAAGTTGATCAAGCAGATTCTCTTCCTAGGAAAATAATCAGTAATTAGGGTTTGGCGCTTCTCAAAGAAAATTGAGCCCTCAAGGTTTCAAATGATTTTCATAGGTCTTCATATCTCCTCAGAGTTGTTTAAACCATTTTCAGACCTCGCAGTAAAAGTTTGCTCAACCAATGGTTCAGATGACTGAAAATGACTACAGCAACCCCAAAATCAACCCTTTTGGTCAAGAGATGATTATGCTTGAAAAAGCCATGAAAAAAAAAACGTTAGAAATCATTGTGAGTTTAGTGAAATTTAACTGGTTTTGCCCGACTCTACTGAATCGTGTATTTTTGCATTTTTTTAGTCATCTTTCTTTATTTCTTATTTTCATAAAAAAAAGGAAAATAAATTCATATATATATATATATATATATATATATATATATATATATATATATATATATATATATATATATATATATATATATATATATATATATATATATATATATATATATATATATATATATATATATATATATATATATATATATATATATATATATATATATATATATATATATATATATATATATATATAGCATCATTTTATTTGAAAATTTTCTTTTCTTTTAATTCAAAAAAACATCAAAAAATATATGTAATTTTATTTTCATGTTTTTTTTTATAACTTTTTAATGTTAGTTTTAATTTGACATAGTTTAACATGTGTATAAAATATTTTGATACCTCTTTTACTTTATTTTATATTTTTAGTTTAATTCTTTTATTGTTACTTATAATTTATCATTATAATTATCATTGTTATTAAAATATAAAAAAATTAAAACCATTTTCTTTACTGTCACTTTTTATTTGTTTACTTTTGTTGTTAGTAACAATTGTCATCTTTGTTTTTTTTTAGTTCAATTTAATTGTTCCTAACAATTTTCATTTATAGATTTTTTAGTATAAATTGTTTAAATGTCATAACAATTTTCTTTTTGTTATTAGTATTATTATTATTTATTAAATTGTTTTGTTTGATTATGTCCAAAGAATAAGCCAAATATTGGGACAATCAAGAATATATTAGTCTACGATTTACACAAACATTACAAAAGAAAAAAAACTACTATTTTCATGTAATTTTTTTTTCTGCTACAAAACCAGTTCTTACTACAAATCTGCCCAAAATCAGTTCAAAACCATATTGTCCTATGCTGCCCAAAACCTGCAGAAACAGCCAAGTATTACACAAAAATCAGCAACACAAAATCTGCCCCAGAAAGCAATAAAACAATAGCCAAAATTGTTCAAAAAAATTATCATGTTTTCCCCCCCATTTTCACACTATCTCACCTATATAACAGATCCATCTTAACAAGAAAAAAGGGGTGTGAACAATACACAAGATCAATTGTTACAAAACCAACTGCAGAGAAAATATACAAAAAAAAGAGACAGCAGTACACCAAAATCCCAAAAGAATCAAGAAAACAATCTAATACCTCAGTCAATCTCAAACCTCTCAAAAGACTTGTTCATAAACAATCCTGTAAGTCTCCCTCTTCTTATCTCATAAACATACTGCTGCTTAGTGTTGCTCAAATTTTTTTGTTGTTGTATCTTTATTGTCTATACTATTGCTTTGCTGCTGTTCTACTAGTATTTTTGTAACTGTTAAATTATACCAAAATTCTATTAAAAAAAAGGAAATACACGATTATACATTCCATATATAAAAAAAAACTTTTGGCCATTGAGTCTACACCCCATCTCTTTCTCAGATGTTACAGTAACTATATTCTTTCATCACTTGTCTTCCATAACATAAATCTTTCACATATAAACCAAAATGGAACCGAACTTTTTCAAAACCATACGAAATCTGCATAATCCATATTCACACATTCACAACACTGTGAATTAAGAAAGAAACGCAGCAACATAACTTCAGATCTGTAGAAACTAGGATTAATCAAAGGACGAAGAGAATCAAAGAGAGAGAGAGAGAGGAGAAAGAAAAGATCCTAAAAAAAACACAAAAAAAACAACACATTGTTTCTCAAATTACTGTAAAAATTTCTTAACCTCTCTTAAAGAAAAAAAAAACAAAAAAACAGTAAAACTCCCTCATGCTTCTTCAGCTCCAACTGCGGTACACCTTCATCATCATAATACGGTGTATTCCCTCCGAACAATAATCCGACCTCCCACTTCCTCTTTTGAGCGTTTTTATCGTTGAAGATATAAATACTAATTTTGTTATGAATTTTTGTTGGGGATAAGGGTTTATGGTTGTTTGTTTGAGTTTGATAGTTCTCGATTTACTGTCTATTGTTTGAAATCGATTTGAAAAAAGAGGAAGAAGATGAAGCAAAAATGGAGTTTGGATGGGGGGGGGGGGGGGGTGGGGGGGGGTTGTTTTATCGTTAAAAGCAAGAAGAGGAAGATATATGAAAATAGAGCAGAGAGAGAAATTATAATTTTATTTTGTTGTTGTTGGGAATAAAAACAATTAATAGGACAAAAGATAATAATTAGCAAAAAATTTCTCTCTTTCCAATAAAGACTCTTCCGCAGCGTCTCCCTCTCTTTTGTCTCTAGGGTTTCAAATTTTTTTTATCCCCTTTAACACAAGCCGGGTTGGGCTTGTTTCATTTGGCCCAATCCATTTCTGTAATTTCATTTTTTGTATTATCACTAGCATTAAAATACATGAATGATTAGTTTAGTGCAATGGTTGAAGTGACATTTGGTAAATGTAGGACCCCGGGTTCAACTCCTACTAGGGCTTTATTTCTTTTTTTCTCTTGATTTAATTAATTTAGGGATTTTTATGAAATAATTTAGTCAAATAGCATTTTTTTGTTTAGTCAATATTCTTTTTAATTTGTTTAATTCTTTCATAAAAGAAAAATACCAAAGAATAGATAATCATTTAAAGTTTTTTTTTCTTTTCTTCTTTTTTGTGAATAATTAACCTTTTAGTTGACATTTTTTTTTGAAATTATTTTTATTCATAATAAAAAATACCAAAAAGACGAAATGTATACAAATGGCATAATTTCTGTTAATCAATTATTTTATTTTCTTTTCTTCTCATTACTTTTTACAAACAAATACTTAGAATTTTATTGCCATACTTTGTTAATTAATTTTATTTCATAGACTGTTATAATTTTAATTAATTGTTCAATTCGATTTGGTTGTATTGATTGCCTATTTGGACTTTTAATCGCATTTGACTCATCCCCATTTGTAAAAAATTGTACCCCCATTCTCGAAAGCTCTGTAATAGCGTAGAATTTCAATTTCCGCAATTTACTATTTTCTTTATACTGTATACTAATTAGGCGTGAATGACAAGATTTAAAATCAGTCGCTAGATAACCTAATTTCAAAGACAAAATAACTCGAAACGAACACACTTTTTTCACACGCGCACCTCTAGGGTAGCCTCGCTCGTTGCCTCGGAAACACAATCATGTCCCTCGAATATGGGACGTTTTAGCAAAGACCCTTTGATAAAAAAAGATCGTAGACCCCCGATGACCCTCGATGTTGCCTCCGGTAAAACGATCTCGTCCCTTACAAAAATTGCTAAAGCGTCTCATAAGTTGCTTTCGATGACTGTAAAATTGACCCACGCCCGTCCATTTACATCCAACGATGGGGTTTCTTACCAAATTAATGGTAAGATAGAAACATTAAAAGGAGGAAGAAAAGAACATTGGAAACCTTTCGAGTAGGTAGATTCACTCCTAATTACTCGCTTGCTCACGACAAAAACATTTTTACACCAACACTTTCATCTCAAAACATTTAAAAAAAAACAAGACCATTTTGTATACGTTCTTATAGAGACGAGAACCATTGCAAAACATCTTTTCAAAGCACTTTCCAAAACACAAATCCACAAACACATCTTTGAACCATCTTTAAAAACAAAACTTTGTACGCGTTCTTATAAAAACGAGAACCATTACAAAGAGATTTTTCAAAACACTTTCAAATCCCACACCACAACCACACTGTCAAACAAAAGCAAGTGATCTAAACGAGTAACTAAGAGCCCATGGAAAACCATGGATGAAAAGGGTGCTAATACCTTCCCTTTTCATAATATACCCCCCGAACCCGAGAAATAATCTCGAAAGGTCTTTCCTGTGCTTTTTTACCTTTCCTTTTGGATAAAAGAAAAGTCGGTGGCGACTCATGCTACCCGCACAAATGCGATCAAAACGCAAAACACCAAGTCAGCTCTCCCACCGTATCACATGTGTGATAATGGAAACCATGTTGACAGAGGCTAAATGGGTCCAAAACCGGTTTGACCAATTGAATCTGATCGAAGAGAAGAGGATGACAGCTTTGTGTCATGGACAGTTATATCAGAAAAGAATGAAGAAAGCTTTTGATTAAAATGTCAAACCTCGTGAATTTAGAGAAGGTGACCTCGTGCTTAGGAAGATCATGTCTTTCAACACTAATTCTAGGGGCAAGTGGACTCCCAATTTTGAAGGCCCATATGTTGTCAAGAAAGCCTTCTCTGGCGGTGCAATAATTCTTGAAACTATGGATGGCGAGGAGTTCCCATGTCCCATGAATGCTGATGCAGCCAAGAAATACTTTGCCTAAAGAAATAAAATAACAACTCGCTAAATTGAAAACCCGAAAGGGCGGCTTAGGTAAAAAAGATCATCTCGATAGGCCGAAAACCCGAAAGGGCGGTCTAGGAAAAAGTTAGAGACATAAACAGAATAAATTTCCTGCTAAGTTGAAAACCCGCAAGGGCAGCATAGGAAAAAGTTAGGGACTTTCTTAGAAAGTAATTGCATCATGCAAGATCTGATCATTGAAGTAACAATCTTCTCGAATCCTCATCATACTTCAACGGTAGCTACTGCTTAGGATTTCAAAAATTGTTAGAGGGGATAGTGGTCATTATATCTCAATATATCTTTTCCTTTATATATTACCATTTTCCAAACTTTGTAATCATCTATGGAGTCTCGCCATTCACAGACTACCATTCTATTAATAAAGTTTGAGTTGTTACCCAATTCTTTGTGTTTCTTATTTTATTTAGCTTGCAAAGACTCCATTTATTAGTGATAATAACTTTCAAAGCAAAAAGATTAAATAACAAAATCGATTTTTCAAAAAGAATTTACAATTTGCTTTTACTTTAGAATTTGTGATGCGAAAAAATAATAACAACAAAAATGGTGATCCCAGGAATGGACAAACTCCAATTGTTTTAAGAAGTTTTTTGTTCCCCTCGGGAAAGTTTGCTCAGGATGATTCGCCGTATTGGGTTCGAGACTCCAGTATCCTCGGTCAAGTTTGGATTCATTTCTCCTCCTTGTCTGAGTTTTGATGATGTAAGGTTTTAATCCGAGATTTCTCCAGTGAAGTTTTCATTTGGTCTAATGGAAGTTATTTTTCCAGAAAAGACGGTACCACAATCATTCTTGAAGAATGCAGGTCCCCGTTTTCTCTAGTGAAGAACGTATTGTGGTTTTCCCTTTGAGGATATGGTGTTAATCTCCCCATTAAAGTGGGCCTGAATTCCCCAGTGAATGTTTTGATGATTTGGTGTCTATCTACTTTACTTGAGATTGGTTTTGCGATCCCCAGTAGAAGTGTTACTTTTGAAAACATTTGTTTCCCCGGTGAAGCCTGGAGAAGGATGTTTTATCCCTGTATCTGTACTTTTCTGTCACTTTGATTTGTTTGCCTTTGGATTATGTTTTTCCCCAGTAAAGCTGAAATAGGCAGTAGGTTTTGTTTCCCAAGTTGGCATTTACTTTTTTTTTGGAATGATCATCTTGGATGTGATTTAGCCGAGTGTTGTTTGTGCCCGAGTTGGTTTTCCCTGGTTACTCCCGGTGTTGTATATCTGTTTTGTCAGCATACGCACGATAACACTCATACATTCATACATACATCATGCATAGCTAAAATTGGAAAATCATTGCTCATTCACATTCTTTAATATTTTTGTTGACATATTACCCTGTTTTGCAGAGTTAGGTTGTCCTCTCCCTAATAGAGTGCTGGCCTTAAGCAGAAAGCGTATATTCTTTCAATTTCCCCACTGAGTTATCCCTCGTGGAAGATTTTTGCTTTATCCTTCCTGTACAGCTCCTTGTTTGGATGGATTTGGTTTTTCCTCTTGAGGTTATTTCTCAAATGATGTATTTTGATTGACTATTTCATTCCAGTTTATTTCTGGTTTGAATCTTTGGTTCCACAACAATATTATTTACTATGGATCTATGAAAGCTTCGAGTTTTTGTTCGTGAATTTATTTTGCACAAGAAGACTTGATCTCCTCAGCAGGAATATTGTGGCATTTCTCCAGGAAGTCATATTTCATTCCCCAGGAAGCCATACTGTTCTCCCCATAAAGTCATTTCTTTTTACAATCCTCCATAACAACAAGTAGCCGGTCTCTTTATTTGAGCAACTTGTACTTCCCCGTAAAAGTCGACGTTACTTTTTTGCTATCTTCTCTATGAGTGGATAATTTGCAGTTCATTGCCAAATTACTCCAGTGGATGGCAAGTCTTTCTATATCACAGAGACAGTTGGTTGTGAAATCTTTGCAAGTGGGGGTCTCTTTATTTGAGACAACTTATATATTACCCTTTCCAGGCAGAGTGCCTCGGTTAAAGAAGAAGTTGAGACCCGTTCTAGGTGAAATACCAGAATTTTGGGGAAAATGTGTTATCTGTTTTCTACCCTCAGTGAACGTTGGTAGTTCATCGTCAGTGATCGGCGGTGCTATGATATATTTTGTCTCTACCTTCAGTGAAAGTTGGTAGATCACCATCACTGAAATTTGGTGTTTGTTATCTTTTTTCTACCCTCAATGAACATTGGTAGTTCATCGTCAATGAATGGCGGTGCTATGATATATTTTCTCTCTACCTTCAGTGAAAGTTGGTAGATCATCATCAGTGAAAGTTGGTGTTTGTTATCTTTTTGCTACCCTCGGTGAACATTGGTAGTTCATCGTCACTGAAAGACGGTGCTATGATATATTTTATCTCTACCTTCAGTGAAAGTTGGTAGATCACCATCAGTGAAAGTTGGTGTTTGTTATCTTTTTGCTACCCTCAGTGAACGTTGGTAGTTCATCGTCAATGAACGGCGATGCTATGATATATTTTCTCTCTACCTTCAGTGAAAGTTGGTAGATCATCGGTAGTTAATGTCCGTGATTGTTATCTTTTCGCTACCCTCAGTGAACGTTGGTAGTTCATCGTCAGTGAACGATGGTGCTATGATATATTTTCTCTCTACCTTCAGTGAAAGTTGGTAGATCACCATCAATTAAAGTTGGTGTTTGTTATCTTTTTGCTACCCTCAGTGAACGTTGGTAGTTCATCGTCAGTGAACGGCGGTGCTATGATATATTTTCTCTCTACCTTCAGTGAAAGTTGGTAGATCACCATCAGTGAAAGTTGGTGTTTGTTATATGTTTGCAACCCTCAGTGAACGTTGGTAGTTCATCATCAGTGAACGGCGTTGCTATGATATTTCTTTTCCTTCTACCTTCAGTGAATGTTGGTAGCTCACCGTCGGTGAACGTCAGTGTTGTTTCTTTTCTCTCTACCTTCAGTGAAAGTTGGTAGGTTATCGACAGTGAACATCGATGATTCTTTCTCTCTGCCTTCAGTAAACGTTGGTAGCTTCGCCTTCAGTGGAAGTTGGTGAATCCTTTGACCATTTTACCATCCTCTCTGATTCAGGTCTTTTCGATCCACCAGTGATTTATTTTCCTGGTTGGGTTACTCTCTTATTTCTTTTTTTATTACATCCCCAGTGGCGTTTTGCGTCTCTTTGGTCTTGTTTATATGCATTCATGCTCATAAGCATTGCATGGCATCTTAGGGCCAAAAGTAGGGTTTGTTTTATATTTAAGTATCTTCGATCGCATTGACACAAATATTTTTTTAACCTTCGCATCTCCGGATAGAAGAAACTTAAATAAGGGCAGCTGTTGTACCCCAATTTTCCCCCCTAAGATCCCTTCATCATACCATGTTGATTCCATCACAACAAGCACCTTGACTTGTGTCCTTTTGTGATCATGAATATTTTTTTTCTTGATTTCTTCTTTTAATTAATAAAATGCAATGTTGGTTTGTCTTGCTTGTTATCCATGTAGGTAAAGGCAATAAGATTCAGCAAGTTGCTCCATGGGTTCATGAGTTTATTTCCATGCCCTAGTTAATAAAGCTTGAGAAGTTCAAGCCTCACCATTGAATTTGTTTTGGAAGGAATGGCATGGCAAGGTTATTTTGGTACACCACATTTCAAGGTTATAAAATTTGGTTCAAAGCACAAGGGATTGATTGGAGAAGTTGGCTTGCTTGGACAAGGCTTTGTTCCCATTGGTCACAAATGCATATTTCTTTCAATTCTTAAGATATGGAAGTGGTTTTGGTTGCTATGAGTTCTCATTATCATCCTCAAAAACTTATATTTACAAATAATTTGTGTTGGTACAAGAAGTTTGTTCAAAATTGTCAAAGTTCCTTAAGGCATGTTTCTTAATCTAAGAGCTAGGGTTTTGAACTTCAAAGGAGTATATCTTGCTCATATTTTGGTATTTTTGAGCGATTCCAAAAAAATCCTTCTCTTCAAAGGGTTATCAAAAAATCACTTCAAAATTTCCAAGGAGTTTTCATGTGGAAGAAACTTTATGAAGATGAAAGATTACAAGTCCTCCAGATGCACCCCCAATTTTCCTTGTGTGACTTCAAATGATCATAACTTGGTTAATTTTTATCACCTTGAGCATATTTATTTTCCATAATGATCTTGTGGATTTGAAATTTATGCCTTCTTTTATGTGCAAAGTGAGAAAATGGATGGAAGTTGCCTTAAGGATACAAAATATTATAAGTCATTTAATGATTTTTTGACAACTTCAACAATTCATAACTCTCTCAATTTTTTGATATTTTTAATGGTTCAAGTTTCAAAATGTCATTCAAGAGGTCTATTTCATTCCATCTTTTAGGGTCAAGAGCAAATTCCAAGAGGAAGGCCATGTTTAGATGCAAAACATTATAGGTTACTTTTGAAGGAAAATTTGAAATATTTCTAAGTATTGAAAGTCAACCATTTTTCTCCAACTTTGACTCAATGTAATTTTCAGCTCAAGCATCCATTTGATCCCATTCTTTTTCCATTTTAAAGCTTGTAACCTCATCTTTCTAAAGCATCAAGAATCATGCCCTAAGACCCCTTGAGCTGAGAATACCATTGGTCAGAAGTTGGCAATTTGAAATTGAATTTTTCACCAAAGAAGTTTGAAATCCTTGATTTGGCTTTTAAACACTTTGTTTCTGTGCATTTATGCCTCTAAACATGTTTAATGAAGTTCCCAAAGTTATTAGCATAGCAAAACGAGCATTTTGGATTAGTTTTGATCAAATTGGAAGTCACGCTTTTCTTGTTTGCAACTTCACACGATTTCCCTCCAAACTTCATCATTTCACACGCTTGGACATTCCATTTGATTCCCTATAAATAGAGGGCCATTCCCCATTCATTTCCTCAAGCTTGGATAACCAGAATCACCATGCCAAACTTGTTCCATAACTCAAAATTCAGCAACTTCGAAATCCATTCTCAAGCCTTTTTCAATCCAATTTTTCCATCAATTCACCTTCCTTGATCTTCCATGAAGCTAACCATATAATTACATTCAAGAATCGTGCCCTATATTTCACCATAGAAGTCCAGTTTCAGAGCTATACAACTCAACTTCAATAGGTAGATTCCTTCATCAATTCTTCAAAACTTTGATATCATTGTGATCCTCTCATTGCCCTGGTTCTAGTTGCAACACTTGCTTTTTACTGGAAACACGTTTTGACCATGAAATTTCAAATCCCTTTTCAAAACATTCCTTCCAAATTGCTTAAGCTACAGTTTATATAAATTTGGCGCGAGGGTGTGGTTGTCTTCGTCTTGAAGAGACGAAGCGAATGACATAGGGATGAGCTTCTGATTTTACAGTTTGAGAGACCTGCAATTCACGTTGGCTGGAGGTTGAAGATGACCTACGTGTCATCTTCTAACCAATAATGGCACGCCACTTATTTTTTTTTAATTATGATTTTATTATTGATCCTATGCATTATTCACTAATGACCATGATATGCACAGCGCTCCAGATCCCTTGGATCAGATTACTAACACGTTTTGACTCTCATCCAATGGTCCACATATTTTTGACTTTTCTTTTCTTTTCTGATTTTTATATTTGATTACTTCAAAAAATCATAGAAAATTCATTTTTAGTCCAAAAAATATGAAAAAATTATGAAAAATATTTTTGATTATTCTCTTTCTGATTTTTATTTTTTCACAATTTAATTTTGTGTTTTGGTATTTTTTATAGATTTTCACTTTATTTGAATTGTTTTAAATGTTTAAAAATACTTTTATGCATTTTTAAATTCTGAAAAAATTATGAAACGATCCAATGATATTATAACAAATATTGGTGACCTCACTTATTTTTTATTTCTGACTTTGGTATTTTTTATCATTTTTAGTTTATTTTACTCATTTCTTTTAATTTTTAAAAATAACTTATGACTTAAAAAAATTACCAAAAAATTTATGAGATCACGAGTCCTTTTCTGATTTTTCTATGGACTTACTTTTTATTTCTTGATCAATTTGAACATGGTTGATATTTTCCCTTTTATTTTTATTTTAAAACATTTTTTAAACCTTTTTTTGTATATATTAAATGTAATATTATTTTGTGACTATTTTCTGGCTGATCTTGGGTTAAATTTTTGATCATGAACTTTATTAACATCATTGGATCCATGGTGTTGAGTCTAACTCCATAAAAAATGGATGAATAATTTTAATAATAGTTTGATTAAATTTAATTCAAAAGTGGTTTGTGTATTCTCTCCCACCCCTCTTCATCTCATCCCTTTTCTTATTGCACTAAGTGTTATTAGAGCATGGTCTCTATATCATGTCTCAAAACAATGGTGTATAGATTTCTATTAACCGGCCTCAAAATAGGTGTGACTTCTATATAAGTCCACTTACGATTGTTTAACGTAGCGCTAAATTTTGTCCCGATTCGAATAAATGACCATTCGTGGCCCAAACTTATGTTTGCAAGCCCAAGTATGTTAATTTGATCTCTTTGATCTAATAACCTTGAGATTCATTGTGTGGAGGCTTTGGTTCTACCAATCCTCTAATGGATCTACAACACCTTTGGTCAACGCGGATCACTTAAACATCGTTGATCATTAAATGGTACTCATGAGGATTGCAAATGGATGATATACTTGACAAAAAGCAAATACAACTTGTTGTGTGGAGGCTTTGGTTCTACCAATCCTCTAATGAGTTCCAAATGCAAGTTTCAAGATGATCATCCAACTAACCACTAATCACTAATAATTGACTTTATCCTTTATTTTTATTATATGTTCCTTTATTTTTATGCACTATTTACTTTTAGAATTTACATTTCATGCCATTTTTATCTTTGTTCATTTGAGCATTTACTTTTTTGTCATTTTTATTTTGCTCACTTGAGCTTTTCTTTTCTTTTCTTAAGATACCTAATAATCAACATAAACCCTAAAAATCTTTAATGATACTTGGACTATTTGGTTACTATCCTTGGCATTATGGAGCATTGGACTTTATGGACTTAGGATTAGAAACCTTGGCCTATGATTGGAGACCTTGTGACCTTATCTGATTATTTTGTCTGGAGCTCTTGAGGTTTACCTCAAGACATTGGGTGGTTTATTTGTTTGTTTTATGTGCAGGTTATTGTGATTACACTCTTTGTTTGTAATCTAGAATTCACCCGTATACAGCCGTTACTCTGCCTAATTTTTGTGAAGACTTAATACACTTGAAGTTTGGTTCTCTCAAGAGGTCTAGTATCTTTGCTTGCTTGGTTTCAATCCAAAGAATGGGAATTCTATCTTGGCCCATAGTGTCAAGTATTGGCTTCTTGTTGGTTAGATGGTTCCTATCCCTAGCTTTTACCTTATGCTTTAGGATAGTCCCTTCTTCTCCTCCCATCTTCTTGAATTTCAATAAACTTGGACTTAGGTCCATGCATTTTCAAAACATTTTCATAAATAAACTTCAATAAACTTAATAATACTTTGACATTTTTTTGTGAGAATACTAAAAGTCAATCAATCTCATTTCAAACCATTTTTCCACTTTGGCTTTTATCTTTAAACTTTTCTCAAAAAGATTGGACTCTTGTCAATCCTTGTAGTGATGCAAACAACTATACTTCTACAATATGTAGTGAAGAGAGATATTTTCCACTTGGGTGTTGAGTGAGGAATTGTTGATTTTAAAATCCAAGCCATATCCTCCACTTTGAGATGATGCAAATTCTCCTTTCTCATGATTGTGGGTAGTAAGTATGTTTTCCACACGGACAATGACGATGATGTCTTATCTCTTAAAATAAACCAACACACTTGTGTTTTAAAATCTTTAAAAGAGGAACTACGTGTACCCTGATCCCCTATTGCATAAAAGGTGGTACATAGGCACTAAAGGTTCGCAACCACGACGGGTGCAAAAATTATAAATATATTTCTTTTCTCACCTCCACCATTCATTTTCTACACAACATTTTTAAGGCCAAATATAAAGATTTTACAAAGAGGTTCTTGTGGAGTACCGTAGATGTTTAGGGTGCTAATACCTTCCTTTTTCATAACCAACCCCCTTACCTTGAATCTTTCCCCCTCTTTTTGGGTTACTCGCTCTTTTCCCATTCCTTTGGAAACAATAAAGCGCGGTGGCGATTTTTATTTTGATCTGTATACGTCTAGTCAATCCAATGGCTTAGTCTTAAACATTTATACCGCTACAATATGATATGAATTTGAGGATGCAATGTGATGCAAATGATGATTGCAGAGTGCAAAAGATTATGATAAACTTTGTGGGGAGAAGACCAGGTTCATTGGGAATCGTTGCTTGTTGTCTTAAGATACCAATAGGGATCGATGCTTAAAAGCTCGTAGTATAAAAGTTCATTGGTGACTTAACTGGGGATTGAATTATAGTCTTGCTAGGAGGAAGTGATCTGGTCTAACTTCCCTACATCCTGGACTGCTTGGGGTTGGTGAAATGACATGGACCTCTTTCAGTGCCTCAGATTGCTCCACTACTGGGGATTATGTGACGATCATTTGGAGATTACATGTTGAACCACATATGGGACTCCTTGAGTGCCCCAAGTTTACCTCATTGTCAGGGAATAAATGATTCAGTATGACTTTCTTTACACCCTGAATTACTTGGGGATTAGGAAATGGATATGTGTCTCTTCGAGTGCCCCAAGTTTATCTCTTCGAGTGCCCCAAGTTTGATTCATTATGGGGAGTTGAGTGCTCAAACATCTTCAGGGGATAATGATGATTTTAATGGCGCGAATCAGGTCAAGTTGATTGTTATGACGCATTTAGCTTGATTGTAGTTTTCTTGCATGACATAGTTTTGCTTGAGTAGCTTCGTAAGTAGGGATAAGGAGTACCCTTCTCTATAATGATTTCTGGGAGAATCTGCGTTGAATAGAAGACTAGAATATGCGTGCCACAATAGAAGACTCAAATATTTGTGCCACAATGTCTTGGGTCACGAAATAGACTGTCCCTGATTACCGGATCCATTGAGATATTTATCGAATCTCGACGTGACTAGCCCAGGTTGATTGAATTCTGAAGAGATCTCTCAACCTGATTGCCCCAGATCGATGGTAACTTAAAGATATTCATCGACGTGATTGCCTTAGATTGGGGGTTGACTTTGAACAGATTCCCCTTTCTTGACGGATTCTTCGTGCATCTTTCCCCTTAGGATGCCCTGTTCTTTGAATTGATTGGCTCTTGGAAGTGATCAGGTTTTTCAATAGTTATTCATTGTTTGATCTTCCTTGATGTCAAGTGTTTACTCGAGAGTAAGAGATGCTTATTTTGGGGAGGATAATCCTAATGCAATGCTTATGTTAACTTTGAAATCAACGTTATTGAAACAATGTTGTGACATTCAGTGTTCGATTAATGTTCATATCGATATCAACACAAATTATAAGAAAATTTCTGGGAGTCAGTTTTATGCGATCTATTCTGTAGTATGCTTTCGAAATAAACCCTGCTTCAATTAGGTCTTTTAAGGGTTGTAACATGGCCTGGTTCACGGTTTAGAGTAAAAAGTATTTAAGGCTCAAAGTCTAACCTAACCCACCCATTCTCCTTGATGTTCTCCGGTCCTACACAGTTATTTCGACACGAGTGTTCACTTTTCAAAAGGGTTTTAGAGTGTAGATATGATGGTCAAGGAACCAACGAGGTTTTTTTGGTGTGGAAGTACCCTTTTTGTTTTTGTTTGTAGTCACACAAATTTGTTCTTTGAGGATTTTTATTTTGTAATCATTTCTTTTTTGTTCTTTTTGCTTTTGTTTTTCCTAACTTTTGGCTAGACTAATTCTTTTTGAGTATGCAGTCTTGTGGTATGCCCGAATTTTTGCCTAAGTCACTTGTTTTCAAGTTTTCGACTTAGCGCACTTTCTTTCTTTTTGCCTTTTGTTTCGGTTTTAAATTTCTTTTTTTATGAACAAATCGTGTGACATTGGTTGGTTTTAACTTTTTGAAGGGGTTGTGACTTCCTCGTTCATGGTAGTTAAGGGATAGCCATTGTGGTTTTGCATTTTCTGACCTATTGATCTGTGGGGGATGAAATGGTTGATCCTCGAATGTGACACTCTTTTTTATTTTGAAATTTGAACACCCGGTTAAATTAACTGAAGACTATCCTTCCCCTGATTAAGATTTGGGTTTTTTTGTATAGAAAATAAACTCCTACTTCAAGGCTCAAAGGGGTTGACGGGGTTTTCACTCCCCCATATCTCTAGTGTTTCGGAATTAAAGCAATGCCTTACATCGTCCATAGGGTTTTATTCAAAAGCATACGACAAGTGATTTAACACATTTTGCTTTCATTATTCTCATTTCAATTTTTGATTAAACAATAGTTTGATATCGATAAATAGGAAAAATAAACGAGTGAACATGAATGGATTGATTCAAAACAGACATACTTAGTGCAATAAAAACAAACGAGTTTACATGCGAGTAGAATTCTACAAACAAGAAAAATTACACATGAAAATGCATAAATGATCTAATGATTGCTAATTCCGAGGAGACTCTCTCAGGCTTGACTTATTGCTTCAAGGGATGCTGTTGCAGTCTTAGGGCTCACTTGGGAAAGGGATTGTTCAGTATACTCGGGACGATTAGCGAGAATGAGATTGCTTTGGAGTAGATGAGGTTCTAGACTTTGTGCTTCAGAATGTTACAATTCTCGATTGAGTGTCCATGTTCCCCAGAATGATACTCACATCTAGTTTTCACGTTGTAACCCTGAGGATAGGTGTTGGAGGAGGCCTAGATTCCCTTAGTTAGACTAATGAGTCCTTGAGGGAGAAACTAATTATATGTTATAGGTGTGATACGGTGGCAGAACCGACTGTTAATACTGGTTTGCATTTTTTGTTTGCAAATGTTGCGGTAAGCAAGAGTCGCCACCGTCTTTTATTTTATCCAACAAAGGAAAAGGGAAAAAGAATAGAAAAACCTTTTTCGAGATGTTTCTGTGTACGGGGGGTAGATTGCAGAAAGGGAAGGTGTTAGCACCCTTTCTATCCATGGTTTTCCACGAGCTCTTAGATACTTGCTCATTTTTAAATTGCTTTTGTGTGTGTTTTGAAAAGTTTTGAAAATTTCCTTAGTGCAGTGTTTCACTTTATGGTAACCCTTGTATCAGTCCTCAAGGGTGTGATAAATTGTTTTTGAAATTTTTTGTTTGAACAGTATGTTTGAAAGTGTATGGTGTAAAAGATTATTTTGAGCAAGTACTTAAGAGTTTCTACCTCCTCGAAAAAGACTGTTCATTTTCTTATTTCCTTTAGACAGTGTTATCCTACTATTAAGGAGTAGGTAGCTCCATCGTTGGAGTTTGAGGGACAATCAAAAGGGACGATTATGGTCACTTAAGGCAACAGGGAGAGATCTCTTAGTAATTGTCCTAAAGTTCTAAGATCACTTTATTATCGAGGCAGCGTCGAAAGGGTCATCGA
This sequence comes from Vicia faba, assembly GCA_948472305.1. Taxonomy (NCBI): domain Eukaryota; kingdom Viridiplantae; phylum Streptophyta; class Magnoliopsida; order Fabales; family Fabaceae; genus Vicia; species Vicia faba. Next base: position 1,445,772,815 of record OX451738.1, on the reverse strand, counting down.
GGGACTAGTGATATTTCGAATTAGAGGATAACCACTAAAAATTCTCACGTTTAGAGAATAGTGATCGTTTTTCGAAGGCAACCGAAGTGGGGCAAACCCTAGGAGTGAGCATGTGCAAGTGTTTATTTTTCAGTCAATTATCTTTGCACAGTTAGGGTTTTCAACTGTTTTAAACATTGATCTTTTTCATACAATCCTATTATCAATCATCTAACAGTTTATAATGACGAAAAGTAAAAGTGTGAGAAGTTTAAACCTAGCTATTACAAGGCTTTGGGGAGGGGGATTACATAATCAAAAACTTGGGGAAAATAGTAAATGAAAATAGTAATAAACATGATTAACTATTACAAACCTTAGAGCAATTACATTAATTTTAAAAAACAATGGAACAAGAAAACGCGCGACAAAATTAAATACGGAGAATTAACAATTAAATTCAAAGACATTTAATTAGTAAATAAATAAAAAATAATTTTGGATTTTTGAGAAAAGTAATTAAATTTTCAAATTAACCTAATTTCTAATTAATTTTGATTATGAAAAAGGAATTTAAATCATCCTAATTAACCTAATTAATTAATGAAATTAACTATTTTAAGAAGAAAAAAAACCTAATTCTAATGTTTTTGTGATTTTTTGATTTAATTAAAAAAAACAATGATTTTTTGTAAAATAATTAAAACCAATAATTAAATAAAGAAATTAAAAAGAAATAAAATGGGCCTGGTATGAAATAGCAAACTGGGAGGTGTATGGCTAAAATTTTCCAGGCCCAGAATAGCTGGCCCACCTGCTTTTTGCGTGATCCAATAGGGATCACCTTTGGAGGGTCTACCATGCTCTTTGCTTGCTGAACGTTTAGATTTGATCACGCGATGGATCTGATGGTTGATATCAGGGGCGCATGCTGGGCATTTGATGGTGAGGAACATGGGATCTACAAGAAATAACTTAGAAAATAGGTAAATGTTGAGACCTGGGATTGAACCCAGGTCCTTCCTCTCAATGGGCAACACCTGGACCAACTGTGCTGGAAAGCTCATTTGTTAATATAATAAACAAATAAAACGTAAGCCAAACAAATTAGCATGCCCAAAAAAATGCGCGTGGATTCAAACTGTCCAACCAGGCTTGGACACACCATCATCTTCCTCGTTGGGACTGTTGTTTTAGAAAGGACTTTTACCTACAGTCCAATTTGTCACTATAGGCTATAGTGACAGTTTTTTACTGTAGCTATAAACCTGTAAAACTCTAAAATACAATTCAAGCAGAATAAATTCCATCCAAAGACATGGATCGACTGTAAATCATCCCCTGAACACGAAAAGGCCCTTAATTTGACCCAATTTCTCCTCTAGCTAGGGTTTCTCAATTTGAAGCTTCAGAACCCTAACAATGGAAAATGATTATACCTGCACTCAAGCTTAAATTGAAATATCCAGAAATATTCACATGATGATCATGAACACAAATATGCAGTCAAATCATATTTATAATGGATGAATGAGTGATATCGAGATTAGAAAATATAAGAACAGACCGTGAGTGCAAGGGCGCAGTTCTGGACACTGCAAGCTTTGGGAATGATCGTGATAGCTTCCTAAACATCCAAGGATTATTGCTTGATCCTTAGAACAACTTGAATCGACCTCCAAAAGTGAAACCGATCTGCACTTTTTGTTGGAAAATTTGGAAATTTTCTCTCTGTTTTGAGGCTAGCTGCGCATCTGTTCTCTTCCTCTTTAGGTCTTGAGTGTCCTGGTATAAGTAGTGAATCAATCTAGGGTAATAGAATTGGAAAGAATCAAAAGATGTTATGGTCTTGAATTTTGATTCCAATCTTTCCACATTTGAAGATTTCTTCCCATTCTCAAGCTTGCACGATTTGTTTGGCTATTTGATAGCTCATGAGATATTCAATCAATGCCAAAAAAAATCTTATCCCATTTATTTGATTTATTTTTTATTTAATTTGATTTAATTTGAATTTTAAATAAATAGAATCAAAATAAATTAGATAAATAAATAAATGAGGCAAGGAGGGTCCCATGAATCGTGGACCATGCTAAGACTGAGATACAATCTTGAAAAGATGGGCCCATGTGGGAAAAAATGCAATTTTGAGCATTGTTGACTTTGTGCAAATTTCCAAAAATGGCCAACTTTGACAATGCATATCTCTCTCAATTTTGACCCTAAGAGGGTGTTCTTGGACTTTTTAGAAAGATTAGGATGTCCTCCAAACAACCCTTTTAGTTTCATCTCCATTGGATCTTCCATGTCCACGTAAGGAGCTTTGAACCAAAAGGTGTTTTTGTTAACTTTTTGAAATGACCTATAATGTATGAACTTGTATCTTTTCATTGAGGAATTTCTTGAACTTGAGGGCTGAAGATAAATTGTAGGGAATTAGATTCTCTTCAAAATGAGCCTTGGATGAGAAATTTATGATAAAGTATGAGAAAGTTATGCTTGGTCAAAGTTTGGTTGACGTTTCTTATAGGAACCCTAATTTAGCAACTTTTGAGTTTTGATGAATTAGGAGCATTCCTTGAGGAATCATGATCAACCCTTGATCAAATAATGGATATCACTTCAAAATGTTGATGTTGACAAAAAATATTGAAGTTTGACTGTATGTGGGTCACATTTGACTTTTGACATAGTATAGTTGATTTTTAGGCATTTGAGCAATTGATTGAGCAAACTTCTTGTGCAAGGCATGAAACTTGGAATGGATGATCTTGAGGACTATTAGGTCAACGGAAACCATTTGGGACCCTTAGAAATCAAACATCTTGATGAGGAGTGAAACCCTAGTTTGAGGTTCATTGTCATAGGAGGAGGATTTGTCTGGTCAATTCTTAGTCAACTTGAGAAATTGAGGACCTCTAGGAGTATGTTTTGAGTAAAATGAGAGGGCAAATTTTGGGGTGCAACAACTTCCCCTGTTCAATCTTATTAAACATGAGGATGTAGATTGGCCGGTCTACCTTTCGTGATCTGAAGGTGGAAGATGATTGAACACTAGAGTGCCCATAAATTTGCACTCGCATGAAGTGAATGTCAATCGATAATATCGGGAATGGGCTTATAGATGCCATTTGGAAGGTGACGAGAATTGTCGGAGATGGGCTTAAAGATTCCATCTAGGAAAGATATCGGTTGCATAAGAGATTCCTTTGCGAGAATTCCTGCACCTTCCGTTGAGGAGGACTTCACCGGGGAATGTTGATTTATGTCCTGGGAAATAGAGTATAGGAGCTTCGGCTGTCCATTACTCTACTGGGGAATTAACTCTTGATTGATAAGACAAAAGTGAGATGTTATCCGATCGAGTCCGGGTTTCATAGTGACTGGTTAAGGATGATAAGGATGACTGCTATCTGGTTGCATTCCAGGCTTCACAACAACTTACTGGGGAAATGTGAAATCGACTGTATCTGGTCGGGTCCAGGTTTTACAGTGTTGTAAACTATTGTCTGGAGATAAAAGAGAAGGAGCCTGTATAGGGCTTTCTCGGGACAAGTCCATGTAAAACTGCGTCAGGTAATTCATAAAAAGGAGCCTGGATAGTAGGGCTATGAGAAGGAACCTAGGTAGTAGAGTTACTTTTGAAATAAAAGCCTGGATAGTAGGGTTATGAGAAGGAACCTGGGTAGTAGGGTTACTTCGAAATAAAGCCTGGGTAGTAGGGCTATGAGAAGGAACCTGGGTAGTAGGGTTATGAGAAGGAACCTAGGTAGTAGGGTTACTTAAAAATAAAGCTTGGGTAGTAGGGCTATGAGAAGGAACCTGGGTAGTAGGGTTACTTCGAAATAAAAGCCTGGGTAGTAGGGCTGTGAGAAGGAACCTGGGTAGTAGGGCTATGAGAAGGAACCTAGGTAGTAGGGTTAATTCGAAATAAAAGCCTGGGTAGTAGGGCTGTGAGAAGGAACCTGGGTAGTAGGGTTACTTCGAAATAAAGCCTGGGTAGTAGGGCTATGAGAAGGAACCTGGGTAGTAGGGTTACATCGAAATAAAGCCTGGGTAGTAGAGCTATGAGAAGGAACCTTGGTAGTAGGGTTTCTTCGAAATAAAAGCCTGGGTAGTAGGGCTATGAGAAGGAACCTGGGTAGTAGGGTTACTTTGAAATAAAGCTTGGGTAGTAGGGCTATTAGAAGGAACCTGGGTAGTAGGGTTACTTCAAAATAAAAGCCTGGGTAGTAGGGATGTGAGAAGGAACTGGGTAGTAGGGTTACTTCGAAATAAAGCATGGGTAGTAGGGCTATGAGAAGGAACCTGGGTAGTAGGATTACTTCGAAATAAAGCCTGGGTAGTAGGGCTATGAGAAGGAACCTGGGTAGTAGGGTTACTTCGAAATAAAAGCATGGGTAGTAGGGCTATGAGAAGGAACCTGGGTAGTAGGGTTACTTCGAAATAAAGCCTGGGTAGTAGGGCTATGAGAAGGAACCTGGGTAGTAGGGTTACTTCGAAATAAAATCCTGGGTAGTAGGGTTGTGAGAAGGAAATGGGTAGTAGGGTTACTTCAAAATAAAAGCTTGGATAGTAGGGCTGCCTCATTTGATCACGTAGATTAGTTTACCCATTTGGTTTCGGAAACTAATTTTCCATTAGTTGTCTACAGATATGACATGTATAGCTTCATGGATTGAACTGGTGGAATTGTTGATGATAACCCTCTTTCTGAAAAGGAAAAGGATTAATTATATGCAATGCATGAAATGCATTGTGTGATGATGTTCTCAAAATAAATGAGATTATGATGTATGCAATATGTATGCGTATGTCATGATGTATGGACATGAAATGCTATTGTGACATATCCGAGTCTAGGAAAATAAATCCCTGACTGCTGCTGGAGAGTGCCAGAAATTGAATTCCTGACCATTGTAGAAAAAGTGGTTCTTCTACTTCCGTTGTGGATGGTGAATGGAGATGATTAAGCCATGGATTTGCAACTTTCTATTTGTGAATATCCTGTCGAGGAGAGACTCTGCTTGAGAATAACTCTGCGGGGGAATAACTCTGTTTGAGAGAGGAGATGCTTTGCGGGAAGATTTTGCCAATTCGGAGAAATAAACTCCGCTGGGGGATGAGCTTCGGTAGTTGGAGGAATAAACTCTGTTGGGGATTGAGCTTCTGTATTCAGAGAAATAAACTCTGCTCAGGAGAAAACTCTATAAACCGCTTGCGATTATAAAAATCGGCTGGGGAAATAGATGTCGGCTCTCTGAAGGAACTTTGCTGGGGAAAGTAACTCCTGTTTGGGGATGTCGATGTTAAATCTTTGGTTGCCTCTACTCTGTGGGGAGTATAGATGTCACGGGGTCGCATGTAATGGTGACCTTGTTTCAAAACTGTACTTGCCCCTGTTTCTTAAGTTATAAGCAGTTGTCCTTCCGTTTCTTATGCAAATATTTGTGAATATCAATCATATTCACTTCTTGTTTTATTGGACCATATCAGATTTCTGAGAGAATGAGGAATGTTGCTTATAGAGTGGATTTACCGCCTAATCTTTCGTATTTGCATGATGTGTTTCATTCTCAACTCCGGAAGTATATTTCAGATCCATCTCATGTGATTCATATGGATGATCTGCAAGTACAGGATAATCTTACTGTGGAGACGATGCCTGTACGGATCGCGGATCATGAAACAAAGACTTTGAGGGGTAAAGAGATTACTTTGGTTAAAGTGGTTTGGCTAGGAGCAGCCGTAGAAAGCATGACTTGGGAGTTGGAGAGCAAGATGCGAGACTCTTATCCTGAGTTGTTTTAGTAAGGTAAATTTTTGAGGACAAAAATATTCTAAGTGGGGGAGAGTTGTAACGCCCGTAATTTAATTAATTATTTAATTAAATTATTTTTGGAATATTTTTGAAGTTGCGTTGTGATTAGTTGTATTTAATTATTTTGTTAAGTTGTGGAATAATATGAGAAGGATAATATTATTTGATGTGTGCTTGTTTTAAAGGAATAGATGTAGTAAAAGGGGGGGTGTATTAGTTCTAAGCCCATTAAGTTATTAAGAGAATAATAGGTTATTTTATTATTTTTAGAAGTAATAAGAAAGAAGAGGCAGTAGAAGAATAAGGGTTAGAGAAAGAACGTGAAAGTTGTTGGAAAGAAGGAAAAGAGGCAAAATAGAAATTCAACCGGAAAAGTTATAGAGCAACCTTCAATCCAAGGTAAGGGTGGGGTTTTGACTCTATAATAGAGTTCATGATAATTGGTATGTGGGGTTAGAGGTGAATGTTATCTTGTTCATGATTGAATTATATGTTGTTATATGACAAGAATTAATGATTGAAAGATGAATGATGATGTCCTAATGTTGTTTATTTGATGTAGAATTATAGGATAATTCTAATTGATGATTATCTATGATTAGATGATGTTTTTAGGGCCTAAAGTATGGAACCCGTAGTGAAAATGCAGAGAAAATCATAGAAATTATCCTTAGCAGAGCAGTATGTGTCGACCCCAAATGGTATGTGTCGATACAAGAATGCTGTTAGACTCGGTATGAGTCGACACGAAGGAGTCATGTGTCGATACATGAGGGCTTTCAGACTCAGGATGAGTCGATATGTAAGGGCATGTGTCGATACATGTAGTAGGTGTTGTACCCCAATTTTTGACCTAAGATCCCATTTGGATTTTTTCATTTTTATACAAAGGTCAAGGTCACTAAATACAGTTGGTTTTAACCTCTCATCTTCGAGCATTGATTATGCAGAAATTGTCAAGAGTTTTGAACATTCTTAGCCTATGTATCACTAACGTCTAATCTAGCACGAAATATGTGTTTGTTGTTTCTTTGATTTCATGTGCTGACAGGTCTCTTTCGAATGCAACATTGTATTACATCCTTCGTTCTGAGCAAAAGCCTCCTTCGATTCAGCCTGCTTCGATTGGACAGTTTACTGCCTGCAAGCCTGCTTCGATTGGACAGTTTACTTCCTACAAGCCTATTTTGATTCACCAAGAGTGCTACCTGCAAGCCTGTTTCGAATCTGGACAAATTGGCTGCCTGGAAGCCTGCTTCGACTGAACAAGTTCACTGCCTGCAAACATGCTTCGATTGGGCAACATTGCTTCCTTCGAACACAAGATTTCGTTTGGGCAATATGTTTGTTTCGATCCACATGCTTCGATTGGGCAACATTGCTTCTTTCGATCCACAAGCTTCGATGGGCAATACAATCTCCCTTCAGTCACAAGCTTCGATTTGGAAATACAACCTCCTTCAATTCACAAGTTGGACCATTAAACCCTTCGAAGCAACGTACTTAAAGCACACAAGTGGCCTCCCATATACTGCCAAATTCAAACCTGCCACAAAACTGCTGCACAGTCCTGCACCAACCTGCCACTAAACTCCAAAAGACTGAAAATCCTGCGTTGACAGTCCTGTACTTGCACGAAAACGGAGTGCACAAGAACTGCATTGAAGAAAACAAGGGGGCAGTATACCCAAATAATTCAAACATTATTTTGTTTTCCCCCCAAAAAAACATATCAAAGCTTCAGCCACCTCGCCTATAAATACAAGGCTTCACAACATGTTTAGAGAGGATTTTTGGACCAAGAGGACGAATCCTCCAAATTTTCTCAAACACAAAATCTCTCAAGTCCCTTCAATACTTGTGGAAAAAAAAAACCAGAATCACACACTTCAGTCTCCTTCGATTCTAAAGAACACCCCACACATAGTTGTTTTGTTCAAACTCAGAAAGACAACCTTCTGTGACAACCCTTTGAACCAAAACCCAGAACCCCCTGCATCTTGTTACCATTCGAATCCAGCAGGAAGGACCTCACGCCTGTTATCCTATTTCGAATCCAGCATCAAAGGCCAAACCCCTGGTCCCTCCCTTCGAATCCAGAAGCGCTCCAGGCAACCACCTTACTGCCCCACATCCATTCGAAGCCCCCAGCAAGGTAAGTCACTCTTACCTTTGAAATTTTCGTTTCATAACATGTAAATACAATTCTTTTTCGTTTGAAATATTGTACATACCACTGTTCTTTCGTTTCCACCCTGTTAACATGTTTTTTAAAAGTTAACCCTTTCGTTTTTCCTTCTATTTATCTGAATTAGCTTTAATTGTTAAATTGTTTACCAAACACATACTAGCATGGTCTCAGGCCATGTTGTCATTTAATGTTTGAATTGAAAGAAACAGGAAACATGAAATAGGAAACGAAGCTTCTGGCTTCTACTATCTTTCTCCAAGTCAAACGAAAGAGACAACTAGGAGGAAAACCATGTCCAATCGAAAGATATTCCCCCCCTGCACTCAATCTCCAGTCGAAGAAGGCAACAAGGCAGAATCAAAAGACTTCGCCATACACTGATTGCCAGGCCAATCGAAGGAATGAACCTCACTGGTGCCAGCCCCCAGTCGAAGGATACAACTTGCTGCTGCCTTTGCCCAATCGAAGGACATGACCTCGCCCCTGCCAAAGCCCAATCGAAAGACGTGACTTCACTGTTACCAGCCCCAATCAAAGGAGGCCAACAAAATACCAGTCGAAGTGTGCTACTGCCTGGGTCGAAATACACTCAGTTTTCTTACTTTTGCCTCTTCTTTTCCTTCATATTTTTTATGCCTTTTGATATGTTTGTAATAGCGTAGGTTTTTTTATCTTTCTGCATTTTTTTTACTTTGTATAAATGCTAGTAATTAGGCAAGATAAAACCAACAAATAAACAAACCAAAAATCCAAAAAACACTCTTTAATCATTACTTGAATATACTTTAAAACATACAAAAACACTCAACAAATCAAAACTCCCCCCAAGGGCATATTATCTTCGTTCTACCGCGATACCGGCCGTGCCTATTGCTAGAATGATGTCGCCCACTAAAAAACACAAACAAATCAACTTTTTTCTAGAGGAACTACGGTGTTTTGATTCCTTCATTGGATACGTAGGCAAAGGGTCGCGAAACCCTCACGAACACAATAATAAAAACTCATTTCTTTCCCCTTAAGCAAACATACTTGTAGATAAATACACCCTTGTATATAACAAACAATTTTGACCAAAAAACAAATATTTCAAAAGGTTCCTGTGGAGTACCGCAGATGCATTGGGTGCTAATACCTTCCCATTGCATAACCAACCCCCGAACTCTTGATCTCTTTCAAAAACGCATTGTATTTTCATTACTTTTAAGTATTATTTTACATTGCATGTTTTAGGGTTTTATTTCGCTCTTTTCCCTTTTCCCTTGGAAATAATAAAGCGCGGTGGCAACTCTTGCTTTTGTGAGTCAAGTTAATTAATAGCTTGATCTCCGATTTTCACCGCTACAGAATTGGCGACTCTGCTGGGGAAAGATTGACCTCTTGCTGGTCCATCCCTAAGTGGGTTAAGCCTAGTTTGTCTTATCTGTTTTATTGCTATTTGATTGTTTGATTATATGTATATATTGTGTTTATTTAGGTGTTGATAATTTTTGCAAAGGACAAGTCCTATACCCGGACTAAGTTACACTTAGGAATAGGACGGGCGGTATAGTCATATTAACTTTGAGGGAGTAATCCCGAAGAAGGAGGCATGAGATCCCCCACTCAGTGGAAGGCCCTTTTGAACGTAATATTTGTTTACCGAGTAATCGGGAAGACATTATTATTTTCGACCTGGGAGCCAGAGAAGCTGAGAACCGTAGAACCCTAACCCATCTTGGCCTTTTAGGTGTAGCGCAGAGATTATAACAGAGTAATCCGGAAGTAATTGTTACGCGATGCTACGCTCAGACGAGTTTCTCTTGAGAATATTGCCGATTATTGAGTAATCAAGACGTTGGTAATATCCGAAGGAGGAATGTAGACTCCAGGAACTCTTAGAACCTTGTCTTGCAGGTGTGATTAAACCGTTAGTACATACCTTTGGGATGTTATTTACCTTTGACTCCATGCTCGTGACGTTGAACCTTCTGACTTTATTTGTGACCTTGCTTGTGGTTGTTGCATAGCCATGCATTCATGCATCCATAAAACCCTTTTCACTTGACTTTCAAGGAATTTGGAGGTCTTTCTTTGTAAACATCACAAGTTTCATCAATCTCAATGGATCTTGGGTGTTGATAGGGTGAAAACCCTAATCCACCAAAATGGATGATTGATCTTGATGATAACTTGATCAAAGCTTCGATCCAATTTAAAATTCATCTTCTATATTCATACTTTGATGTTTACAACTTAATTTCTTGAGTTCCTTGAAAGTCCAATAAAAACTCTCTTTTGCATATCATGCACCATTCTACATTTTTGGTTTTACTTTCAAAGGTCTTTTTCCAAGTCTTATTTTTCCTTTTGGTCTGACCAGTACAACACTCGCGCTAAGAGGATAATGGAGAATATCGAGCAAGAGGTTTCTGAACTCCGCAGAGAGATGACTAATTTGGAAGCTACTGTGGAGCCCTTAACTGGTTTGGTCTGAATTTTGGTTGCCTCCCAAGTCAACCCCTTTGCTAAAGCATAAGTGAATCTCTGTTGATTTTGGTCTTGAAGTTAAGGAGAGGTTTCCTCCAGCACAAATCCAGATGGAAAGCCCTCCCTGATTATTAACTTATTTCTGCTTTTTGTAATTTTTCTTGTTTATCAAAACATTGTTTGCATGTAAGAACTTGTTTGCATCTGAATGATTATCTTAATACAATGAGTATGTTTGTCTTGAAGAAATTCATATTTGTTTTCAAAACTTTAAATTTATTTTTGAATTATGATACCAACTTGTTGCCCATTCTTCTTCTTAGGCAGAGATTTGAGGGAGGATGATGATCTAAAGAACACAAAATCTCTGGTTGCATGCTTTTGAATAAATGTTGCTGACGATGTACAGGCATTGTTTCAAATCCCTAAACACCGGAGATATAAGGAAGATAATCCCTTGCTAACCCCTTTTGAGCCTTTGAAGTAGGAGTTTCTTTTCTATACAAAAAACCCTCAAATTTTAACCTGGGGCAGGGTAGTTTTCAGTTAATCTGATTGAGTGTTCAAAATTCATAAGGAAGATATTTCTGAAGTGAAACTACGAGGGCTATCCTTCATGTACAACGAAGCCAGAAGATGTGGAATCACAATGTTATCCCTCATTCATCAAGAAACGAGGAAGTCACAATCTTCTCAACAAGCAAATACAAGCTAATGTCACACATTTTGTTCAAAAATAAAAAAAATCAAGAAGAAAAAAAGAAAGCCTGCTAAGTCGAAAACTTGAAAACAAGTGACTTAGGCAAAAATTAGGGCATCCCTTTGGACTATCAATTCAAAAGAATTAGTTCAGGCAAAAGTTAGGGAAAATAAAAATTGCAAAGAAAGGACTACAAAGAAAAGTCCTCAGCAAAGAACAAATTGGTGACTACAAACACGAAGACATAAGGGTGGTTTCTACTCCGAAAGCCTCGTCGTTTCCTTAACCGTCACAAAATCCTTTTAAGAGATGAACACTCATATTGAATTAACTGAACATAGGGTTGGAGAACATCACGAAGAATGGGTGGGCACCTATAAATTTTGAGCCTTAAAAATCTTTTTTCTAAAAACCATGAACCAGGCCACGTTACAACCATCAAAAGTCCTAATTGAAGCAAGGTTCTTTTGAAAGCATACTTCAATGAGATAGTGTTCCTGACTCCCATGAATGTTTGCTAAATAGTTATGTTGGTATCATATATTTTTCCTATACAAAAATAAATGGTGCTCTAACTCGCAAAATTTGTGTGATATCTTTTCAAAACCTTCAAGACTCACATAACTGTTGCATTAGAATTTTCATTCTCATAATAAACTTTTTCTAACTGCAAAACTTTTGTTTGATATCAAGGAAGCTCATATATAAGCACTAGTGATGAGTTTATTCTTTTAAGTCCTGAAACTCTGTTGATTAATTGGCGAATCATTTCAAGAAAAATCATATCCAGGGGCATGTCACCTGAAGACCTTGAGCACAAACATGTTGCTTCTCCCAGTTAATGCTTTCCCAACTTGTTTACTCTTTTGGGGCAAAATTTGAAGACTTTGTTGTGCCAACTACAGTCAATCCGGGGCAATTATGTCGAGATTTGATGAATCTCTCTAAGAGTTTGAAGACACCAGAGCATGATGAATGCCAAGTCTTTTGTAAAATCCTCTTGAGACGATTTCTCCTCATCAACCATATAGCTTGGGGCATTTTAGAAGTGAAGTTATTCGCAAGAATTGTCGTGCAACATGCAGCTTATCAGCAGTAAACTTGGGGCATCCAAAATTAGTCCCAGGGGCAATCCAGATTTGTTAAGATATGTGATATGTTTTGCACACATTATCTGAGGGTGGTGTTCCCAGTATCTCCAGCTAAGCATGACTTCTTCCAGCTGAAACATTGTTTATGTTGTTATCCTTCAATGGATTGTTGACTATAGAAGACTGGACTTTGGGCTTTCTACTGAAAAATATCTTGCTCTCCAAAGAGATTTAAGCCTTGTAAAAGGACCTTACTCCAATGATGACTCTTGATCTATTTCCAGTAATGTTCCTATCTTGTTGAGATTAGCCGAGTGTCGGGTTGTACTGGGACGTCTTATCATCTCCTGTCTATCTCCTCTATCTGTTTTGTCAGCATATACATGACATTCATTTATTCATTCACACTTGCATCATGCACACACATTTGTATTTGTTGATGTCTTTGAGTTCGTACACCTTGGTTATGTCTATTCAAAGAGCGTATTTGATCTTTCCAAATAGAGTGTCAACTTAAGCAGAAAGTGTGCCTCCTTTCTAATTCCCCACTGAGTTAAATCTCGTGGAAGAATCTTGCTTTAGCTTTCCTTTTCCATCTCTGGATAGGATCAATCCCCATTTGAGTTGTTTCCTCATTGGGTGGAGTCTTGTTTGACTATTTTCTCTCTAGTTTATTCCTGGATTGAGCTTTGTCTCTTGTGAATGATACCCTGTGGATATCTCTAGGCTGTGAAACCTAGATGGAGAGTGCATTTATTTTGCAGTGTAAATACTTGGTCTCCTCAAGAAGAATTTATTCATGATTCCCCATTGAAGATGAACTCTATTCCCTAGTAGTGTTATCATAACATTCTTCTGGAATATCGACGTGACAACAAGCGACTGACTCTTTATTTGAGCAATTTGATTATTTCTGAATTTCTTCATGTTATGACAAATGGCGGTCTCTTCATGAGCAGTTTGTCCATCCCAGATGAAATTATTGATTCTCACCTCCAGCAATATCTTCACGATATTTTATGGATATCTTTGAAAGCAACAAGTGGCAGACTCTTCATGAGCAGCTTGTATGCTTTAATATTCTTTGAAGACAGCAAGTGGAGGTCTCTTTATGAGCAGCTTGTGGGTTATTGGCAACAAGTGGCGGACTCTTCATGAGCAGCTTGTGTGCTTTAATATTCTTTGAAGACAGCAAGTGGAAGCTTCTTTATGAGCAGCTTGTGGGTTATAAGCAGCAAGTGGCAGCTTCTTTATGAGCAGCTTGTGTGCTTTGATATTCTTTGAAGACAGCAAGTGGCAGCTTCTTTATGAGCAGCTTGTAGGTTATTGGCAACAAGTGGCAGACTCTTCATGAGCAGCTTGTGTGCTTTAATATTCTTTGAAGACAGCAAGTGGAAGCTTCTTTATGAGCAGCTTGTGGGTTATTGGCAACAAGTGGCGGACTCTTCATGAGCAGCTTGTGTGCTTTGATGTTCTTTGAAGACAGCAAGTGGCAGCTTCTTTATGAGCAGCTTGTGGGTTATTGGAAACAAGTGGCAGACTCTTCATGAGCAGCTTGTATGCTTTAATATTCTTTTAAGACAGCAAGTGGCAGCTTCTTTATGAGCAGCTTGTGGGTTATTGGCAACAAGTGGCGGACTCTTCATGAGCAACTTGTGTGCTTTGATATTCTTTGAAGACAGCAAGTGGTAGCTTCTTTATGAGCAGCTCGTGGGTTATTGGCAACAAGTGGGTTATTGGCAACAAGTGGCGGACTCTTCATGAGCAGCTTGTGCGCTTTGATATTCTTTGAAGACAGCAAGTGGCAGCTTCTTTATTTGAGCAACTTGTATGTCATAGTATTTTTGGAAGACAACAAGTGGCGGCCTCTTTATTTGAGCAGCTTGTGTATCCCCAACAATAATGTCTACTCAGCAAATGGCATCCCTTCAGAAAAGTCTCGTGGGGAAGTTTTCATTTTATCCTTTTCAAGTGATATCTTGGTTAAAAAAGGATTGTGTTACCATTCTTGGCAAAATTCAGAAGTCATAGATGTTATTTCCAGTCACAGTACTGATGTCAACCATTTCCTTTTCCAGTCACCGTACTGATGTAAATCATTTCTTTTTCCAGCCACAGTACTGATGTAAATCATTTCTTTTCCAGTCTCAACACTGATGCAAATCATTCAAGAGTCTCTCATTTGAAGCCTATGACTCTTGTTTCCCCAGTTGAGTTATAATCTCTTTCCCTATGGGATTACTGTATAATGTGCTTGGTTTCTCCAGCATAGTTTGTCTCATATGGCGTCATTCCCCATAAAATTCAGAATATTGCATTCATATCATATCATAAACATAATTGCGGTATCTTAAGGCCAAAAATTGTGTATTCTATATTTAAGTCCCTTCAATCTCATCAAAATGAAGATCCCGATCTTCATATCTCCAGATAGAAGAAACTTAAATAGGGGCAGCTGTTGTACCCCAATTTTTGATCTAAGATCCCATTTGCATTTTTGCATTTTTATACAAAGGTCAAGGTCACTAAATACAATTGGTTTTAACCTCAAACCTTCGAGCATTGATTATGCAAAAATTGTCAAGAGTTTTGAACATTCTTAGCCTATGTATCACTAACGTCTAATCAAGCACGAAATTTGTGTTTGTTGTTTCTTTGATTTCATGTGCTGACAGGTCTCTTTCAAATGCAACATTGGATTACATCCTTCGTTCTGAGAAAAAGCCTCCTTTGATTCAGCCTGCTTCGACTGGACAATTTACTTCCTGCAAGCCTGCTTCGATTGGACAGTTTACTGCCTGCAAGCCTATTTTGATTCACCAAGAGTGCTGCCTGCAAGCCTGTTTCAAATCTGGACAAATTGGCTGCCTGCAAGCCTGCTTCGACTGAACAAGTTCACTGCCTGTAAACATGCTTCGATTGGGCAACATTGCTTCCTTTGAACACAAGATTTCGTTTGGGCAATATGTTTGTTTCGATCCACATGCTTCGATTAGGCAACATTGCTTCTTTCGATTCATAAGCTTCGATGGGCAATACAATCTCCCTTCAGTCACAAGCTTTGATTTGGGAATACAACCTCCTTCGATTCACAAGTTGGACCACTAAACCCTTCAAAGCAACGTACTTAGAGCACACAAGTGGCCTCCCATATACTGCCAAATTCAAACCTGCCACAAAACTGCTGCACAGTCCTGCACCAACCTGCCACTAAACTCCAAAAGACTGAAAAGCCTGCGTTGACAGTCCTATACTTGCACGAAAACGGAGTGCACAAGAACTGCATTGAAGAAAACAAGGGGGCAGTATACCCAAATAATTCAAACATTATTTTGTTTTCCCCCCAAAAAAACATATCAAAGCTTCAGCCACCTCACCTATAAATACAAGGCTTCACAACATGTTCAGAGAGGATTTTTGGACCAAGAGGACGAATCCTCCAAATTTTCTCAAACACAAAATCTCTCAAGTCCCTTCAATACTTATGGAAAAAAAAACCAGAATCACACACTTCAGTCTCCTTCGATTCTGAAGAACACCCCACACATAGTTGTTTTGTTCAAACTCAGAAAGACAACCTTCTGTGACAACCCTTTAAACCAAAACCCAGAACCCCCTGCATCTTGTTACCATTCGAATCCAGCAGGAAGGACCTCACGCCTGTTATCCTCTTTCGAATCCAGCATCAAAGGCTAAACCCCTGGTCCCTCCCTTCGAATCCAGAAGCGCTCCAAGCAACCACCTTACTGCCCCACATCCATTCGAAGCCCCCAGCAAGGTAAGTCACTCTTACCTTTGAACTTTTTGTTTCATAACGTGTAAATACAATTCTTTTTCGTTTGAAATATTGTACATACCACTGTTCTTTCGTTTCTACCCTGTTAACATGTTTTTTAAAAGTTAACCCTTTCGTTTTTCCTTCTATTTATCTGAATTAGCTTTAATTGTTAAACTGTTTACCAAACACATACTAGCATGGCCTCAGACCATGTTGTCCTTTAATGTTTGAATTGAAAGAAACAGGAAACATGAAATAGGAAACGAAGCTTCTGGCTTCTACTATCTTTCTCTAAGTCAAACGAAAGAGATAACCAGGAGGCAAACCATGTCCATTAGAAAGACATTCCCTCCCTTCTCTCAATCTCCAATCGAAGAAGGCAACAAGGCAGAATCAAAAGACTTCGCCATACACTGATTGCCAGGCCAATCGAAGGACAGAACTTCACTGGTGCCAGCCCCCAGTCGAAGGATACAACTTGCTGCTGCCTTTGCCCAATCGAAGGACATGACCTCGCCCCTGCCAAAGCCCAATCGAAAGATGTGACTTCACTGTTGCCAGCCCCAATCGAAGGAGGCCAACAAAATACCAGTCGAAGTGTGCTACTGCTTGGGTCGAAATACACTCAGTTTTCTTACTTTTGCCTCTTCTTTTCCTTCATATTTTTTATGCCTTTTGATATGTTTGTAATAGCGTAGGTTTTTTTATCTTTCTGCATTTTTTTTACTTTGTACAAATGCTAGTAATTAGGCAAGATAAAACCAACAAATAAAAAAACCAAAAATCCAAAAAACACTCTTTAATCATTACTTGAATATACTTTAAAACATACAAAAACACTCAACAAATCAAAACTCCCCCCAAGGGCATATTATCTCCGTTCTATCACGATACCGGCCGTGCCTATTGCTAGAATGATGTCGGCCACTAAAAAACACAAACAAATCAAATTTCTTCAAGAGGAACTACGGTGTTTTGATTCCTTCATTGGATACGTAGGCAAAGGGTCGCGAAACCCTCACGAACACAATGATAAAAACTCATTTCTTTCCCCTTAAGCAAACATACTTGTAGATAAATACACCCTTGTATATAACAAACAATTTTGACCAAAAAACAGATATTTCAAAAGGTTCCTGCGGAGTACCGCAGATGCATTGGGGGCTAATACCTTCCCTTTGCATAACCAACCCTCGAACTCTTGATCTCTTTCAAAAATGCATTGTATTTTCATTACTTTTAAGTATTATTTTACATCGCATGTTTTAGGGTTTTATTTCGCTCTTTTCCCTTTTCCCTTGGAAATAATAAAGCGCGGTGGCGACTCTTGCTTTTGTGAGTCAAGTTAATTAATAGCTTGATCTCCGATTTTCACCGCTACAGTAGGGCAGACTCAATATGATTCGATACAAGAGAGGATGCATCAACTCATGTGGCGTGTTCAGTTTAGTACGCGTCAACCCAAGACGTTACGCGTCGATCCATGTTGTCTGGTTTTTGGCAGAATCTGTTTGAGAATGCTGTAACTTGAGTTTTCGGATTCCGTTTGAGGTGCCGTTCGAAGCGTTGAATTGCTAACGCGATGAACTTCATTCTTAAGGATTAAAATGAAGAATAGGAAGGATAATCCTAGTAACCAAATTGGGACTAGATTTAATTCCCATGTTAATCGCTATGTTGATCTTTGTGAAGAATGACGAGGATGAAACATTTATAGATTGTTGTTTGGGTTGTAGCAGTAGGATCAATGATGAGAATGAATGCAACATTGCAGAATAGTAATATGTAGAGGTTTGGTAATTAAAAGTAAGCCTTAGATGATTAATTAATTATAGACAATATCATGTTGTAGGCCTATGGCCAATGTTGCGAGGTTGACGAATTGCTATTGTAATGTTTTTGTGGCTGAATTGCTGTGAATTATGATGATATATGATGTTTGATGAATTGCGATGATATATGATGTTTGATGATTTATGATGATATATGATGTTGATGAAGTATGTTGAGATGCCTCTAATAAATGGGCAGCTATTAAGATGTAGGCTTATGGTCAACGATGATGTTTGTGTTGAGATGTTGTTAATTATGGTGTTGTCATTACATTCATGATTGTGTCGCATACATTGCATATCAAGATGGAGCTTATGCTCGTTAAGATGGCATGTGTTGGCGAATATTAAGATGAAGGCTTATGCCTTGTTGATGCCTCTATTTATTGGCAGATTTTTAAGATGGGAGTTATGCTCCAATGGTACCACATGCATTTGCATAGTATTGAGTCGCATTATATGATTGCATAAAGAAGTTGTGTATTGATGTTGTGAATGTGTATTGTTGTTGCGATTATTGTTGATTATAAGATGAGAAGTGGTGATGTTATGTGATCTAATTTAATATATTAATTATCATATGCTTTATTATATTGTTAGATATCTCACCCCTTATATTTGAATGTTACCCTTACGTTGGTAACGTGCAGGTAATCAAGAGTAAAGGCTGTATACCTTCATTAGTTCGAGCCGGTGACATTGCTCTGATATGTAACACTCGGGGGGATAAACGCTTGTTGCTTTTGATTGTTGATTATTCAATTGTAGAACTTTAAGTTGATTATTATTAAATATGTGTTGTTTTGAAGTTGTTGTAACAATGATAAAGATGTTATTAAGAATTCCGCTGCGTAGATGTTTAAATTACTGAATTAAGAGATTAAATTGTTACGATGACGGTTCATCCTATGTTTTAAAGTGTTATGTATCCACGATGAATGCAATGAGTTTTTAATGATGAATTTGTGGCATCCTGATTCGTTGCATGAATGATTTTATAACTCTGATTTGTTTATATAATTGTCGAGTATAATTGGGGTGTTACACGTACAACCTCCATGATTTATTGCTACTTACTTAAAAAGGTGCCCCAAATCCGGGTATAGGATCTTTAACAGTAATCCAAGCAACCCCTTTAAAAATAAAGCATACAAAACACACAAGGAAAGCAATTAAAATGATATAAACTCTAAGGTAACCCCACTTTTTAGTATTTTCCCCAGTAGAGTCGCCAGTTCTGTAATACGGTGGCAGAACTGACTGTTATACTGGCTTTGCATTAGTATTCGCAAATGTTGCGGTAAGTAAGAGTCGCCACTGACTTTTCTTTTATCCAACAAAGGAAAGGGTGAAAAGAACAGAAAAAGACCTTTTGAGATTATTTCTGAGTAAGGGGGATAGATTATGGAAAGGGAAGGTGTTAGCACCCTTTCCATTCATAGTTATCTACGGGCTCTTAGATGCTAGCTCATTTTGAAATACCTTGTGCTTTGTGTGTTTAAAAAGTATTTTGAAAGAAAGCACCTTAGTACGGCAAACTTTGCAATGTTTCTCGGATTAGTAGAGAACGTAGACAAAGCGTTTTGAAAAATGTTTTTGGAAAGAGTTTTGTGTACGTGTAAAAGTTTGTTTTGTTTTGAGAAAGCATATATGAACTATCTACTTTACTAGAAAGGTTGTTCTTTTCCTCTTTTCCTTTAGACAGTGCTATCCTACTATTAGTGAGTAGGTAGCCCTAGTCGTTGGATGTTTGAGGGACATTCGAAGGGACATCGTATAGTCACAAAGGCAACTGGGCAAGAAACCTTAGAAACTACCCTAGGGTTTTAAGACCATACCGAGGCAACATTGAGAGGGTAATTTTTTATCTTTTAAACCGGAGGGTAGCCACTAAAGTCTCTCACGTTTCGAGAGTTGTGACTATTTTCCGAAGGCAACCAAACTAGGGATACCCTATAGGGATATATGTGAGAGTGTGTTGTATTCAATCATTTTTCTTTGATGTTAGGTTTGCTAACATTTTGTTTTTAATTCTTGTCATGCAATCCTATTTATCATGTGTTGCACCCCAAAATTTGCCCTCCCATATTCTCCAAGAAATTGCCAAGCCAAGTCACAAAATTCCCTAAGGGTTGCACAGCTCAACAGTCTCTCGTACAGTCAAAACTAGGGTTTGTGTTCTGATCAAAGAAAGGAAGTTCTCAAAGGCCCAATCAAGTCTCACATGCCTACAGATATGGTCAAGTATCCTCATATCAAGTTTCAAGACATTCAGCTCAAAATTGCACAGTCAAAACCCTAAATTGCACTACAGTCAACTGTAGGGGCAAAATGGTCATTTGACAGTCAAAAGTTCAAATTTTTGGTCAACATATCATTTTGAAGCCACAAACATCATTTGATCAATGCTTGATCATGATTCTCAAAATTTGGCTCAGAAAATCATCAAGATGCAAAAGTTTCCTTATTTGGACAGCTGAAAAAGTCAACTGAAATTGACCAGGGCATAACTTTCACATGGATTATCATAAAAATTCCATCCAAAGCTCATTTTGAAGAGAAAGACATTTCCTACAACTCATCTTCATATTCCAAGTCCAAGAAATACTCTCACAAAAAGTTATCAATTTCAACATTATAGGTCATTTTCAAAAGTCAACAAAAAGGGACTTTAAGTCAAAGGCCATAACTTGAGATTGGTAAATCAAAATGACATGGGACCAAAGGCATTGGTTAGAGGACTCAAAGACCTTTCCAAAATGTCCAAGAACATGTGAAAAGCTTAAAAATTGAGCAAGTTATGCCTTGTGGAAGTTGGGAAATTTTTGGATATTTTGAAAAGTCAACTTTGATCCAAATGACCTAAAATTGCTAATGGGCCCATTTTTCTTCTATGATTCATCATTCTAAGCATATGCACGACCACTTGGCCCAAAGGGAATTATTTTCTCATTTTTATTTATTTATTTGAGTTTTTATTTATATTAATTCAATTAAATCAATTAAATATGTGAAAAATATTTAACCTAACAAAACCAATCTTTTTATACATGTTTTAAGGTCAATATTTCGTGTAAATGCAAATGGGGAAAGATTTGGAGCTGATTGGCATGATTGAGAGCAAAATACACATGAAAAGATATGGAAAAGATCCTTAAGAAATCAAATATTGAAAACCATTATGGCCATGTATTTTATTCAATTTTCTTGACCTAATAGCTTCAATACATAATCAGAATCACAACCCTAATGCTAACACACCCTAAGCTGCGCAGAAGAACAATAGAGAAACTTGAAAAAATTCCTAGAAAACCAAATTCTGAAATCATTGTTGGAGGACGATTCAAGCCTTAATCTTGATTCCAATAGCTTGCTCAAGGTCTATTGGACACATTCCAATCAGAAACCACCATCAAAACTCCAGGAATCGGTACCTAGAACCGGAACTGTATCAAACAAATTGCATAATCATACATTCTATTCTATGCGTTATTTGTGAATTTTATTTGTTGATTCTTGTTCCTTGTGAAGTTCTAAAGCTAACCATGGTATTTAATTGAATTATTATGCATCGTATGTGATTTCGCCATAATCGATTTCTAGGGTTGCAGGTTTTTTGAATTAGGGATTTTCAGACCAAGCAAAATTAGGATTCCAGACCCATGCCATTCAAATCAGTACATCAAGACGAAGAGATCTTGACCCTCGCGATCAATTTATTGACATCATAGCGCTAGTCGCTATTTTCTTGAAGCTAGCCTAAGACCACGCGTTTAAAACCGTTGCCATAGGCTTTTGTTTTCAGAAAAAATAAAAATAACGAAGAAGACAACCTCGTTGTCAAAACGTGATAGGCCGGTTTGAAATTCGCGCCAGAAACCCACTAACGCGTTTGTCTTTCTTTTTTATTATTTATTTGTTATAACATGTTAACGTGCGTTTCATAGTTCAGCTGGCAAGCGTTGATAGCTTCAACGTCCAAGACCTGGGTTCGAACCCCAGGTCTGTACAATTCCAATATTATTTTTCCATAGATGTTCACATGCAGCACTATCATCCAATGCACACCATATTCCACTTCATCCAGCCAGCCACGTGCTTAACGAATCCAGATCAAGGGCTCATAGTTGAAGAACACCATAAAGACAAGTCAACAAGCGCATACGTGGCCTGGAAAAGTCAATTGATTTCAAGCTTATTGGGCCAGATTTTCATAAACACACCTCCACTTTAGGGCCTGAACCCCTCCCCTGGTTTGCAATTTCATTTTTTATTTATTTTGTTTTTAATTGTTTCTTTATTTATTTTTTTGTTTTTAATTAATTAATTATTTTACCAAATACAAAAATATCATAAAAACCAAAAAAAAGGGCAAAAATATAATAACTTTTATTTCCAATATTATTTTCATAAAAATGCATGTAAATAAATTTAGTAAAATAGGTTTTAACTTTAATTCTTTTTAATAACCAAAAATCCAAATAAACATAGAATTTAGGTTTAATAAATTTTATTCCCTTCAATTTTTTTTCTTTTTTTTTCATAATAATGATATTATTTATTTTATTTATTTTATAATTAAATTGTACATAAATAATTTAGGTTTAAATTAGGTCAAAAATTCAATATTTTCTTAATAACTAAAAATAATTAGAATTAGGGTTTGATATTTTTATCTTAATTCTTTTTTCTATTAAATCCTAAAAAACATAAAATACCAAAAACATTTAATTTTGATTCTTTATTAATTTAAAATTTTGCAAAAAAAAGGGGTCCAACGCCCATATTTTTAATTGTTTAATTTCGCATGTTTATTTTGTTTCGCTTAAATAATTGTGTATCTCTCCCAAAGCCATGTAACTAAATTTCTCGCATTTTTATTTCTTTTGCTTTATTTACTTTCCGTCAAATCGGGTCTGGTTTAATTTTGGCGATGTGGACCCGCGCCATTTGTAATAGCTTTAGAATTTATTTTCCCGCAAATATAAACTGTTAAACAAAGCATGAAAGAATGTATGGCCTTAAAAATAAAATCAAGCGTAGATCACAACAAACATGACAAGACAAATAACTGAAAAACGACACACAAATCGCACACATCACCCCTAGGGTACGCCTCACTGTTGCCTCGAAAGGTGATCGTCGAGTAGAGGACGTCTTAGTAAGTCCTCATGATCCGGGAACCTGGCATGAGGGTAGCTTCTAAGGTGTCTTCCCATTGCTCTGGTGATCACCATGTCCCTACAAACTCGAATTGACCCGAACACCTCCAACGGTGGTGCTACCTACCTCTCAATGGTGGGATGGCACTACTTTAAAGGACATTTACACAGACGAATTCCTTAGGGTAGGTAGGTTCTCAAGGATACTTGCTCTAATCTCAAAACAAATTCAAAGAGACTTTTCACACCAACACATTTTCAAAAGCTTTCAAAGCAAATTTTTCAAACACTCTGACGTACGAGTCGAACTGAAATTTTTCAAAGAAACTTTTTTTTAAACCCACATTGAAAAGCAAACAAACAATTTTTGAAAACACATTGAGCAAGTATCTAAGAGCCCATGGATAACCATGGATAGAAAGGGTGCTAACACCTTCCCTTTCTATAACCTACCTCCCGAACCGAGAGCAATCTCTATAAGGAATTTTTCTGTGCTTTTGTCCTTTCCACTTGGAGAAAATAAAAGACGGTGGCGACTCTTGCTTCCGCGACATTTCGCGAACCAGCGTTAAACAGTCAGTTCCAGATCCACCGATCACATCATGCATCTAACAGTTAATAGTTTGTAGGAATTTAAAATGCAGAAACGTAAAACCTAGCTATTACAAGGTTTCGGGGAGGGGGATTAATTACATGTCCAAAATGGGGAAAGTAAAAACAGTAAAGTAAAGTCCTAGTTATAGCTATTACATCCAAATACAATAATATGAAAATGTAATAATAATACGAAAGTATTTAAGCGCGTGTGAATTGAAAATAACGTCTAAAACCCTAATGTACTTATAGGGTTAAAGAAAATCTTTTTTGTTGTTTTTGTTTATTTGGAAAATGTTAAATTAAATTAAATCTAATTAATTAAAACAAGAAAGGAAAGAAAATTAAAATTAATTTTAAGACAACCTAATATTTTTATATTTTTATTTATGGAAAGAAATGAAATCAAATAAATCCTAAGTCTATTGATTTTAAATTAAGGAAATAAATTAAAATATAAAATAAACCTAATTCTAAGTTATTTATATTTTTTCTGATTTTTTATGATTAATAAAAAAAGTTTTAGAGAATTAATAAATATAAAGCAAATAAATAAATAAGCTAAATGGAATCTTCTTGGCATTTGTGACAAGTACGGGAATATTGATGACAGTCAGCTTCCATGGTAGACCAGTAATAGCCTGCCCTTAGAATCTTCTTAGCCATCGTATGTCCGCTCAAATGGGTGCCAAATGTGCCACTATGCAGTTCAGTCATGATTAGCTCAGCTTCAACCTTGTCCACACAACGAAGTAGAACACAATCATGGCTGCGCTTATATAGGATACCATTGCTCAGGAAGAACTTGGCAACAAATCTCCTTAAGAACTTTTTGTCATTGACTGAAGCTCCTTCAGGGTGTTTTCGAGTCTTGAGATACCTTTTGATTTCATGAAACCAAGGTTGTTCCACTACTTCTTCAGTATTAATCTCATGACAATGCGCAGGTTCATCCATTCGCTCGATGGTGATTTGGGGAGCCTCATTATCCCAATTGAGTTTAAACATGGAAGACATTGTAGCGAGAGCATCCGCTAGCTGATTTTCTTCTCGCGGAAAGTCACTACGCCAAAAACTGCTTTTTGCAGCGCCTCTACTAAAGCGCTTATTGAAAAAGCGCTGCCATAGCCTTCACAAAAAACAAAATTAAAAAAAAGGGAAACCTACGAAGGCGCTTTTTTAAAAGCGCTGGCATAGGTGGGGGATACGAAAGCGCTTTTTTAAAAGCGCTGGCATAGGTGGGGGATATGAAGGCGCTTTTTAAAAAGCGCTGTGGAAGATTGGCCTTTGAAAGCGCTTTCAAAAGCGCTGGCATAGGGTCTGATGCTACTAAAGCGCTTTTTAGGCTAAAAGCGCCGTGGTAGCTCAAATATCAAAATTAAATAAAATGAAATATTGAACAGCGCCTGTTCAGAATACCCACGAAACCCACGAAACCCACGAAATTTCGGCACGAAGCTTTTCAGCCTCCGTTGGTCACCCCCACCGTCTACACCCTTTCCAACCACAATTCCGCTCCATCAACTCCTTCCAGTACACCTACAACGAGCTTCCCCTGTCTTCCTCTAGCTATGCCACCATTTCCGGTATCTTAGAAGTGAAACGCTTTGCATCAATCTCAGTTATCATCATCAGGTATCATCAATTCTTCACTACCCAGATGCTAATTCCTCTTTAATTATGCTTTGTTCAAACAATTTCTTCAGTTTTTCAATGCTTACTTGTTGAATGCTGAATATTGACTATTGAAGTTGATAAGTTTTTTTGGTGTTTTTTTTTGTTACTAGCTTTGAATTGGGTCAAGATACTGTGAAACTTGAAAAAGAGGTTAGTCCATGTGTGATTGTGAATGATCTTGTGAATTGAGTTGATTGATGTGAGTGAGTCTGTTGAATGTGAATGTATTGGTTTTTTTAAATCTATCTTCTGATACATGGTGGCACAATTTCTTTGATTCCATAGTGGATTGAGCAAAAAATAATTTGTTTCTTAGGCCAAAATCATACATTCTATGCAAAAAAATGGATGTTAGTGTTGCTAATGGTTGAAGTTTATCCCATTTTGGAGGAAATTTAAGGACTAAAGTCTTGTGCAAGTCACTTGTTTGACAGTTTGCTTGAAAAGAGACAAAAAAGACTATTCTCGCCGGCACGAAGCTATTCTCGTTTTTGTTCTGATTCCTCATCCTCGCCGGCACGAAGCTTTTTTCGTCTAGAGTCGTATCAAAAGGTATGTTTCAAAATCCTTGCCATTCATACATTGCTTCTGTTCGATTTGTCTGTGTTGCCGGGAATCTTGTTTTGTATCTTGCACGCAAACTGTTCGATAAAATGAGGAATATTGTTTTGTGTTGTGGAAGTAATGTCTGACTCAAAGCAACTAGCTAGGAACTAGTAATATTTTTGCTATTTGATTTTCCATTTTTGAACTTGGTATAGAGATGTAGAATGATGTTTAGGATTTGATTTTCAACTGATAGTGCATGAATTGCAAAGAAGCTTGTGGTTTGAATAAAATGATGTTCACTATGGTGGTGACACATTTCTTGATGCAGCTTCTACAGCACCTTCAATCTTATTAATGCAAGATTTATAGAGAAATCCTAGATAATCCACTAAGTTGTTCTCTGATACATCTTCAAGAGGATTAATCTCAAAAGACCATTGAATAAGAGTTGATTCATCTCCATAATCAACTAGTTTTAGTGAATTTACAGAACCATCCAAACCAACATTACTTGCTTCCATTCTATAAACATAGCTATACGATGAAGACTCCTTTGAAACCAACCTCTCTTTGATCCATGACCTTTCTCCATCTTGTTGAGGAAACATGAAACCGGAAACTAGCCTAACATACCCTGGTTCATCTTCATCTCCAGCTAAGGTGGTGCATCTTTCCACCATTGGCAGCCATTGTGGAAGATTCTTAGTTTGAGAGACTATAGTCCAAACTTTGTCAATAGGTGCACAAATTATGCCACTAATTGAACCATGCCATTTTCCATTTCCTATTTCAATAGCCTGCAAGATATGAGTTAATGTTAAAGTACTATCATACTATAACTGTATAACAGAATGTACTAATAATAATGAATCATATCAGGACACATTTACATACCATGTGTATGTTCTGATTATAGTAACTCAGGCCTAATATAGCTTTTTATAGTAAAATCCTTATTTTACATAATATGAATGCGGGATATTCGAGGCAAAATTTTGTCATGTTCATTGGATAAAAGACAACAAGTTTCTGGTGCTTTCATTTCAAGACTGATAACTCCAAAGACAGACTTAGATTTTTCCACCATTTCTTAGGTATTAAACATTTACATGTTATTTTGAGGCTTAAGAATTTGTTCCATAGTGAATTAATGCATACATCACTAGGTCATATTCTGGATTTAAAGTTTAAAGATATGACCGAGGTCTTACCATTATTGTATAGGTTATATGATTGAGCACTAGTGATAGGATTTATTCAGTGATTGGATTGAGCAGGTTTTAAATAATGGTGGATGTCAGCACGAAGATTTTCGCAATTTTGATCAATACAGATATTCCAATACTAATTTCAGTTGTGGCGGTATGAATTAAGCACAATTAGTTTTTTAACATCAAACCAGTAAATAACTATATCAGTATTGACAGCTTCTTCCAATACTGTATCGTCCCGCTCATGACCGTTTTTAAAACATTGTGTAGCTTCTTCTAATCTGTTAACTTAATCTGCTGTGTTTTTTTCCTGTCTTGATTAAAGTTGAAGGAATAGTCCAATGGTGACTTTGTGAGCTTAGTTTTTAGTTTTTGTATATAACCAAAATGGTGTGTGTAGTCAGATTAAATCAGTGGACTTCTTGATGCCTTTGTTACATTTTATTTGAACATTATGAGAACTTAAACTATTGCAGTATTATTTTTCTGTCATGATTAAGTTTGGGGGTGTAATCAAAATGAAAAGCTTGGCCATGTTAGTTTTTTCCAGATGGGACTCTGCTGTGCCCCTTTAAGATTCAGTCATGATCATTACTCTGTGATCTGTTTTCAGCACTCAATAAATGGATTGAGTAGTAATAGGTTAGTTTAATTGTTTTGAATCAGCTATTTAATCTTTTTTTGTCAAAGAGTACTTGCTAGTAATTTTGAAATGGAAGTATTAAACATAAAATAATGAAAATTCAGAGTACTTTTCATTGAATACTTTATATTTCATGATTCCTAACTAATATTGGTGCCCTCAGGGAACATGTTAGTAATACCCTTTGGGGTTTTATGCAAAGAATGATTGTGTTAGTATTAAAAAAGTGACACTATTAATGGAATAATGGTGTACTGGTGCTCTACTATTGTTTGAATATAATTGTTATTACCTGTATCCAAGACTGAATCACTAGTATCCGACTTCACTAGTTAGTAATTAGTTATGAGTTGTTTAGCACATGCTTAAGGTGAGGCAAGAATAACTATGAATTTGATTACCTGATATGTTGAATTTCTTTACAGATAATTAATTATTATTTTGCTATAGTTGCGTGACTAATTAGTTGCTATAGTCAAACCATGGATAAAAAATGGATGACTGCCAATCGATTGTCGAAAGAGTATGAGGATGGGGTATCAGAATTCGTTAAGTTTGCCGTTGCGCACGCCAGAGAACCCAATGGAATGATATGTCCTTGCTTGAGATGCTGTTATGGGAGACGGGTTGACGCGGTTCAGTTGGAATCGCATTTACTGATGCATGGAATTGATAGAAGTTATGCATGTTGGAATTTGCATGGTGAGAAAAGTAGCGGGAATGTTGAATCGAGTTATAATACGACGTATGCTTCAAATGAGGATTTCGCAGACGCATACGATTATGATCGAGTCGAAGAGATTGCAGAAGCGCTTGAAGAAGATCTTGAGGATTGTCCCAAAATGTTCGAGAGGTTGGTAAGCGATGCAGAGAAACCGTTGTATGATGGTTGTACAAAATTCACAAGATTGTCTGCGGTGTTAAAGTTGTACAACTTAAAGGCGGACAACGGATGGTCGGATAAAATTTTCACACAGTTATTAGCCCTCGTGAAAGAAATGCTACCAGAGGATAATGTTCTTCCCAATCGAATGTATGAGGCCAAAAAGATGTTGTCCTCTATTGGCATGAGCTATGAAAAGATACATGCATGTCCAAAAGATTGCGTTTTATTTCGAAACGAGTACGCAGTGTTAAATGAGTGTCCTAAATGCGGTGCCCCTCGATATAAGGAAAAGTTGTCTCCGGAAAAGGTGTTATGGTATTTTCCTATAATTCTGAGATTTAGGCGCATGTATCGTAGTGAGACCGATTCAAGACACTTGACTTGGCATGCAGATGAAAGAATTATTGATGGGAAGTTGCGACATCCGGCAGACTCACCACAGTGCTCGAAGGTAATCTGCTCGAAATGAGGTAACAATGTCAGGACATGTTCGTTGTATGGGATAAGATTAGGATGTCTAGTGTCCCACTCTCCTTTGATTTGACTAATAACAAAAGCTGAGTCCCCAAATACAACCAAAGATTTGATTCCTAGGTCAATCGCAGCCTTGAGACCAAAGATACAGGCTTCATACTCGGCCATGTTGTTGGTGTAGCTGAAGCAGAGTCTAGCAGTGAAAGGTGTGTGGAAACCTTCTGGAGAAATAAGTACCGCGCCGATACCGTTGCCAAGTGCATTTGAGGCACCATCAAAGTATAGGGTCCATCGGGATCCTTGTTCAGGTCCGTCATACGGTCCGTTTCCTTCAATGTTGTTCAATGTCATAATGTCTTCATCGGGGAAGTCGAACTTCATAGATTGGTAATCTTCGACGGCTTGATGAGCTAGATGGTCAGCTAATACACTCCCCTTTATAGCTTTTTGGGTTGTGTACTGGATATCATACTTAGTCAGGATCATCTGCCATCTAGCGATTCTTCCGGATAAAGCAGGCTTCTCGAAGATGTACTTGATCGGATCCATTTTGGAAATCAGCAAAGTGGTATGTGTCAACATATATTGCCTTAGCCGGCGAGCAGCCCATACCAAAGCGCAACAAGTTTTCTCGAGCAGTGAGTAGCGAGTCTCACAGTCGGTAAACTTTTTGCCAAGGTAATAAATGGCATGCTCTTTTCGGCCAGACTCGTCATGTTGGTCCAGTACGCACCCCATTGAATTATCCAAAACAGTCAGATACATGATTAAAGGTCTTCCTTCGACGGGTGGCATCAAGATAGGTGGTTCCAGCAAATACTCCTTGATCTTATCGAAAGCAACTTGACATTCATCGTTCAATTCAACCACTTGATCTTTCTTTAACAGCTTGAAGATTGGTTCACAGGTAGATGTTAGGTGAGAAATGAACCTTGCAATGTAGTTTAGGCGTCCCAAGAAACCTCTGACCTCCTTTTCAGTGCAGGGGGCATGCATTTCTCGTATAGGTTTGACTTTAGCAGGGTCAACCTCAATACCTTTGTTGCTGATGATGAATCCCAAAAGTTTACCAGACCTGACTCTGAAAGTGCACTTGCTAGGGTTCAGTCTGAGCTTATATTCCTTCAATCTAACAAACAGCTTTTACAGATGGTCGAGGTGTTCTTCTTCTGTTTGTGAATGGGCCATCATGTCGTCTACGTAGACTTTGATCTCATGATGTATCATGTCATGAAACAAAGCTACCATGGCTCGCTGATAGGTTGCCCCGACATTCTTCAGTCCGAATGGTATCACTTTATAGCAGAAGGTACCCCACTACGTAACAAAAGTAGTCTTTTCCATGTCTTCGGGGGCCATTTTGATCTGGTTGTATCCCGAGAATCCGTCCATGAAGGAAAATACCTTGTGTTGAGCTGTGTTGTCAACCAAGATGTCAATGTGTGGTAGTGGAAAATCATCTTTAGGGCTGGCCCTGTTTAGGTCTCTGTAGTCCACACACATTCTGACTTTGCCTTCCTTCTTAGGCACGGGGACAGTGTTAGCAACCCATTGTGGATAGGAAGTAACAGCCATAAAGCCAGCATTGAACTGCTTCATCACCTCAGCTTTGATCTTTTCGGACATGTCGGGCCTCATTCGATGGACTTTCTATTTGATTGGTGGACAATCTTCTCTTGTAGGGAGACGGTGAACCACGATATCTGTATCCAGTCCCGACATATCTTCATAGGACCAGGCGAAGATCTCAACAAACTCATTCAACAACTGAACTAAGCGCTCTTTGACACTCGGCTCCAGGTTGGCACCCACTTTAACCTCTTTTTTGTCTTCCTCGGTTACCAAATTGATAGTCTCTAACAATTCTTCATGAGCCAGAATAACCCTTTCTTCTTGTTGCAAAAGTCTAGCTAACTATCCAGGCACTTCACAATCTTCATCACCTTCGTACTCGGCATGATTGACCAAATCATCAGAGTCACTGAAGGGCAAAGCAGAATAGTCACCCATGGAATCCGGAGTGGATGGGTACCTGCATTTTGTGAGTGTGGGTGTGTGTAAGGGATAGCCATCTTTAAACAAAATAAAATGTAAAAGGACAGAAAATGAACACAAAAGTTTATAGATGAAAACGTCCATGATTCATTAAAAATGGCATATGAAAATGAAGAATCAAAACCCTTACAAATGGACCTATGTGCCTCGGGAAAGGCACAAGGCAAAAGAGTGTACGAATTATTTAAAAGTTATTATAGACCAACATAAATGTTCAAAAGATAAATTACTGATTGATGAAAGTAATGGGAACGAAGTCTTTCTCCTCCAAATTGTTCAGTCCCCCTTCAATGGTTGGAAAAATACAATCTTCAAAATTGCCTTCTTCATCATCATCTTCTAAAGCATGAACTCCGTGATGAGTGATCTTTAAGGGTGGTCCTCCAGCCCGGGAGCGACACACAGCTTTCTGGCTAGCAGTAGTGAAACCCAATCCGAACTTGTCTGTCTTGTGAGGAAAATCTGGCAGTTGACCCCACACTGTACTTCCTCCCTCCTTGATTACAGCCTCCGCATCTTTAAGGGATGACATCCGGGACACAGGTTTGGTAATGATGGGCACATCAGTCATTGTCTTGGCTACCGCAACTTCAGGAGAAACCTCTTCAAAATGTTGGAAAGGTGTTTCTATGAATTCACCATCTAACTCCACGTAGCGTAAAGAGTTAAGGTGGCTTATCATATACTCCTCCTCCCCATGAACCGTTATAATCTTACCCTGAACTGGGTATTTGAGCATTTGGTGTAGAGAAGAAGTGACTTCCCCGACATTGTGGATCCATGGCCTTCCCAACAAGCATGAATATGAAGGACGGATGTCCATCACATAAAAGGTAAAGTTGAAAATTTCTGTTCCCACCTTAATTAGGATGTCCACCTCTCCGTGAACCATCCGCTTAGAACCATTGAAGGCTCTAACAATGATATTACTGGGCTTTAAGGTCAAACCTTCATAGTCTAGCCTGTCCAATGCTTTCTTTGGTAGGACATTTAAAGATGAGCCGGTATCAACCAGAACATGAGCAAGTGTGGTCCCCCTGCACTCTACCGAAACATGTAGCGCATCATTATGCTTTCTTCCCTTAGCGGTTAGATCAACGTCAGAGAAGCCAAGACCATTATCGGCTGTAAGGCTAGCTATGCACTCTTGAAACTGATCTGCAGAAGTTTCTTGAGGTACGTGCTCTGTCTTCAGGAATTTGATCAAGGCTTTGGCATGAGCCTCAGAGCAAATTAATAGAGCCAGCTTAGAGATTTTTGAAGGGGTTTGCCCTAGCTGATCTACGACATCATAGTCGCTCTTCTTAATCATATTTAAGATTTCCTCCATCTCCTTTTGGGTGGTCTCGGGGATAACCAAAGTCTGAGCCCTCGTCCTGACGGGCGCTTCTTTGATTCCCTTACCTTTATTAGCAATAACAGCAGAGGGTACAACTTCAGGAGTAACAATTTCTTCGATCACTGGACTTCGCACATATATCTTGACCGGAACGGGAGAACTTGAGGGTCCGAAGACTGCCCTTGGAGGAGCAATCTCCGGAGAGAAGATTCTTCCGTTGTGAGTTATCTTACTCGTCCCCACAATGTTCCCTATGTCAGGAGTTTCTTCATCGGAATTCTCTTGGACTGATTCGATCTGTTTAACACCATGGTAGAAGATCTCTCCTCCATAATTCCATGGTATCGTCTTGTTGGACTTATATGGGATAGGCCCCGGCATGGTAATCTTCAGCGGTACAAACTTGGGATCAGGTGTAATCTTAACAGGCCTTTTGCAGGTCTTGGAAAGATTGTCGGAAATGGTGATTATAGCAATGTCATTGATTGGAGTAACAGGAGCAACATGAGTAACATGAGTGATAATATCAACAGGAGTTTTCTGAAAGAGTATTTCTTGAGTATCCATCAGGCGTTGGATGCTTGATTTCAACAGCGGACAGTCAGATTGCAAGTTTGAACAATAGTAACAATCTTTTTCACAGCCCGGGAAAATCTCGGCTTTCAACAGATTCATCTTGATCATTGGCAATGGAGTCATTAGGTCATTAACAGTGGTAACATGAAGATCTTCCACAATTGCATGGACATTATGACCATGTTTTGGCATAGGAGCGGATATCACATTAGGCTTTTCGGGAGCATCAAACTCTACCTCCTTGGCATCTATCAAGTCTTGAATCTTGTTTTTAAGGGCCCAACAGTTGTTGGTGTCATGCCCTACACTATCCAAATGGTATGCACATTTTGCATTTGAATGATAATAGGGAGAAGAGGTATTTGGGTTTTTCGGCGCTTCTTTCAAGTTGGTAAGGTTTAACTTTAATAGACGAGGGAGGACCTGAGCCGGGGTCATATTGATCCGAGTGAATTGTCGTTGTGGCCTTTCTACCCTTTGCTGGTTAGCTCTGGGTTGACTGCTTCGAGGATGATCAGCTGAGGAGTTCTGGATCATCACTGCCCCCACCATTGGTCGGCACTCCATTCTTCCTTGATTTCTCTGGGAGTTAACAACAGAAGCTTCTTTCTTGGCCGGGAAGGTCTTCTTGACAGCAGCAGAAGCAGCTGCATCCTTCTGAATTTTGCCACTCTTAATGCCAGCTTCAATCCTTTCACCTGTCAGTATTAATTCGGTGAACCCTGCAGATGAGCTCCCAATTAGGTGATTAAAAAATGGACCTGACAGGGTCCCTAAAAACATGTCAACCAGCTCTCTATCCGACAATGATGGATGCACCCTTCCAGCCAAATCCCACCACTTTTAGGCATACTCCTTAAATCCCTCGTTAGAAACCATACCCATACTCTGTAGTTGAGTGCGAGTAGGCGCTAAATCTGCGTTATATTGGTATTGTCGGTAGAAAGCAGCAGCCAAATCTTCCCAGTTATGAACATCAGATCTCTCAAGTTGATAGAACCAGTCCAATTGTGTACCCGACAAACTATCTTGAAAAAAGTGGACCCATAGATCCTTATCGGAAGAGTGAGGTTGGATCTTTCTGATGTAGGATCTCAGATGCATCATTGGACAAGACAAACCGTCATATTTGGAAAATGTAGGTACCTTGAACTTGGGGGGAATGACGATCCCATCAACCAACCCTAGTTCTTCGAAATCCAACCCGAGAACCCTTTGTACTTCCATGGCCGCCAATCGATCCTCAAGATTCTTATACTTATCGTCTACCGGAGGGTACTGCTGTTCGGAGTAATCTTCATCCTCTTCCTCTTCTTCTTCTTCATCTTCAGACTCGGAGGGCATTGCGACTCCCTTTCCTTTACCAACCCCTTCGTCAGATGTCGAGGGGAATTCCAGAACTCTCCTATCCTGGTTCTCAAACCTTCTTCCTATAGTGGCCACACCAATTCTTTTCTTTTTCTTCTTTTCCTTTTCTTTCTCTTTCTCTAATAGTGCTTTAAGGTCCTCTTGACCCTTTGCTAAGGTCATGAGGAGTTGCTGGAATTGCGAATTATGTGCTTGCAAATCTTTAACCGTCTGTTCTATATCCATCTTGCTGAAATAAACAGCAAAAAGATAAGGAAACCTGGTGTGAAGACCTGTTAATGCATATGATGAATGATGTGCGTTCATGTAATGCATTCAAGGATTCAGAAATTCAAATTTGTTGTAAACAAAAAGAACACACGTCATATTAATAAGAAGAAATTTGTTAGTACATAAATGCCCCATGGGCAGAATATTACAAAGCTTCTTAATGTAAAAAGACGTTGCGCATCCTTTTTGGCACGATGTAAGTGTTAAGAGTCTCCTCTTCGTGAAGTCGACGGGTAAGTTCCAAAACCTTCTTCTCACTGGCATAGAAGCTGGCTTCAAAAGTGTTCTGCTCTTCCTTGAGCTGTATCCAACTCTTTTGCAATTCTTCCAATGATGTTGGCATGTCAGGATGTAGGAGGGTGTATGGAACTTCTCCTTTCATAACATGCTCTTTGATCACGGGGAGAATGTAGGGGTAAGGCATCATAAGACTCTAGGCACGGGTTCGTACCCACTTGAGGTAAGGCTCAAGGAGGATGGAATTCTTGTGCCCCAGTGTCTTACTATCCACTTTTTTGGGCATCCTCCAAGCTCGGATAAACTTTTGTCGAAGTCCTTGAGCGTCGTTGTCGAAGTCAAAAACCAATTCAGGAATTAGCATATCATGAGGGCCATCCCTTCGGGCATACCCAAACTGCCTTAAAGCTAAATAGGGGTTATAGGTAATACCTCCCCTAATGCCAAGTAGTAGGACATTAGGGAATTCTCCGCAACGATCAATGATGATGACATTTTCTCTGGACCGAGAACACCAATGAACATCAGAATGTGTGAGGGTCATCAACCGCTGTGACCACCTTAAACCCTGCTCAATTTTCAAAATTGATTGGGGAAGGTGAGAAATAAACAACCTTGCTAGAAGAGGAGTACATCACATGAGAACACCTCTTTTCCTCATTGTTCGTGTGTGAAATGAGTGTAGGATGTCCCCAAGCAATGTAGGTACAGGATTCCGAGATATGAAAATCTTGACAGTATTCACATCTATAAGCTGATCAGGGTTTGGGAACAAGACCAACCCATAGATGAGAAGTGCTACAATCTCTTCAAAAGCTTGTAGATCTAGAGAATTCCAGCAGTCTTGTGCCTTCTCAAATAGAAACTTTACCAAGAAACCTTTGACACCACTTCTGGTTTCCCAATGACCCTTGATATTAGATGGTTGCAAGTTTAAGGCTTGAGCAACATCTTCAGGCTTTGGTTCTCTTTACGTACCGTTGTAGGGTAGTTGATGGAGAATAGGAATCCTCATGAGTTGAGAAAATTCCTCCAAAGTAGGTACTAGTTGGTAATCAGGAAATGTAAAGCAATGGTGTAGGGGGTCAAAGAATTGGAATAGAACTTTCACCATGTCTTCTTCAATGTTGGAGTTGACCAAGTTGAGGAGTCTACCATGTCTTTCACTGAAGAGAGAATTCTCTGGAATCTTGGAAGTAAGCTCCCCGAGTTGAGGAGGGATTCTCACAAGGTTGACTTGAATTGTTTTCCTGCGAAGAGATTCCATGACCTACAACACAAGAACAAAGATGAAGATCCAAACCCTTGAAATGGTTAGTGGATGCAAATGATGTTTCATGATGTTCATGATGTATGCACAAGCATATGTACAAGCAAATCACACAAGATCCTAGTTTCAGGCTTGCATGAGGTTTCATAGGTAAGTACCCTCTTGAAGTTAGTTGGCTCAACCTGTCCTATAAATAGTAACTGGGTTCTAAGGAGCTCAATATCACTGGATTATTTTCTGTGTTCATTGTTTCAGTTTAGCCACTTAACTGGCGACCGAAATATTCCAAGAAAACAACCCTTAATTAGTGTAGTATCGAGTATCTACCAACTCCGAACTGCACCAAAGCCGGTCATCTCAATACCCCTAAAAAAGGCCAAGGTGGTCAAGTAAGGTTCTAATAGTTCATTAGTGCTTCATGACATCACTCAGCGGCCCCGTATTCTCTTTGATTGACTCAAAGGCTACCGGTACCCACAAATATGTCGCACTAATATAGCTATTTCTTCAACCATGTCGGTATACCCTGCACAGTTTCCACAACGTATTTCTATTTACCTATGAATGTTTGCCAAATCTGGGTAGAGGATTTCAAGCCCAAACAATGGATCCAAATGTAAAGCAATCAAAGCAAACAAGATAAGCATGCAAAGGTGATCTAAACCCTAAGGTTACTCCACTTTTAGTTAGTCCCCAGCAGAGTCGCCAGTTCTGTGATACGGTGGGAGAACTGACTTGAGGATTTTCGTTTGTGTTCGCAAATGTTTCGGTTTAGCAAGAGTCGCCACAGACTTTTTATTTTATCCTAAGGAAAGGTAAAAAAGCACAGGAAAGACCTTTGAGATGTTTTATTGGGTTCGGGGAGTAGATTATGAAAAGGGAAGGTGCAAGCACCCTTTTTATCCATGATTATCCATGGGCTCTTAGTTACTTGTTTAGATCACTTGCTTTTGCTTTTCAATTGTTTGAAATGGTGCTTTGTGTGTGGTTTTGAAAGATGTTTTGAAAAGAGGCCATTGTTGTGGCAACCTTTGTAATGATTCTTGTTTGAATGTATACAAAGGTGTTTTGTCTTTTTCAATATTTGAAAGTTTGTTTTTGGGAAATGTTTTGGAATTGTGTTGTGGAGTGTGTTTGAAAATAGCAAGGATGTTTTGCAAGTTTTGATCAAGTAACTAAGAGATATCTACCCTATTGTACTCAAAGATCTTTCCTACATGTTTTTAACCCTTTTGACAGTGTTGTTTTACCATTGCATTTGGTAAACAACCTTGTATTAGGATGTTAAACGAGACAGGCGCGGGTCATCGTATAGATCATGATAGCAATTGTGTTAAGTATCTTTGGCAAATTTTCTGAGGGACTAGACCACTTTGTATAGGCAACCAAGATAGCGTCATCGAGGGACTATGATCTTTTGTTTTGTTTTTGTTTTGCCAATGTATCCAACATGCATAACATAGCCCATTTTTAAAGGCAACAAGTGGATTGTAACCCTAGGGGTGCAAGTATGCATTGTGCATTGATTTTTATGCATTTTTGTCTTTATATTAGTCAAGTTACTTGTTGATTTGGATTTTTGCATACAAACCCTAATCTCTAATCATGGCATAATTGAAAGCATAAAGTGCGAGAATTTAAAGTCTAAGCTATTACAAAATGATTATAAGGATGGGGGTACAATCTTTGAATGGGGATTATTTGACAAGAAATATAAACCCTAATTTACTATTACATCCAAATTTAATCCAATGGCATAAATATTAAATGGACAATATTTAAATAAACAAAATAAATAAATATACCAAATAATA
Source organism: Vicia faba (assembly GCA_948472305.1). Taxonomy (NCBI): domain Eukaryota; kingdom Viridiplantae; phylum Streptophyta; class Magnoliopsida; order Fabales; family Fabaceae; genus Vicia; species Vicia faba. The sequence continues at coordinate 1,445,734,829 of OX451738.1, read as the reverse complement.
TGAATTATGCAAAAAAAGGTTTTTGTTTGTTTATGTATGTAAAAAATATTTAAAGAAAGGAAAAATAAAAAAGGATTATTATTTTTTATTAAGGGTAAACCCTAATTTTTCTTTAAGAAAATAAATATATTAATTACATTATTTATATACAATATAAAATAATGTATATACAAAAAATATAATATATTTAGAAAAAGGTATTATTTTAAGTATAAATAATAATAATAAAAAAGTATATTTTTTCATGCTTTTTTTATTCTCAAGTATTTATTAAATAAAAATAAAAGTGTGTATATATATTAATTATATTAAATATGTATAAAAATAAAATAAAATATATACAAAAAAAATAAAAACATATTTAGAATGATATTTTTTGGTGTGAATAAAATAAAGGATAAGATAAAAATATATTTTATATATTATTTTTAAGTTTTCAATAAATAAAATAAAAGTATATAATCAATAAACTAATTTTATGTTGGAAAAAATAAAAATAAAATACAAAATAAATATGAAAAATTTATAAAAATATTTTTGAGTATTTTTTATATTTGGAAATAATAACATAAAATCAGAAATGAAAATGAAATACAAAAATATAAAATATAAAGAAATTGGGCCAGGGGGTGCAAAAAGTAAAAGGGGGGTGTCAATAGTAAGCCAGGACCAAGCCCAGCCCACCACTTCAACTTCAACCTCTGACTTTCAAATAACACGCGCGCCCTGTACAATTGCCAGATCCTGTATACGAGCTCTATTGCAAAAACACATAACATCAAAGTTGTAGAACTTTTCAAGATGAATCCAACCATATAAACAACTTGTCTTAACTCTCAAAGACCAGAGAGAATTTCTCTGGCCCTAAAATGTAACCTAATTTTTTCAGTATGTTCATGGATCAAATTCTCTTAGCACGCTTAATAAAAATGAAAATTGAGCATATGTACAACTTCATGGCTATGGATACTACATTTCTTATTCATAAACCTAAGCCTAAATGTTCCTAAATAGAGAGATAGGAAGTTGATAAAAAACTGTTTCAGCTGACTTCGTGTATGGCAATGTGGAGCTTTTCAACAAGGCTTGAGATGTCTGGGAGCTTGCTTGAACTTCACTTGACCTTCTCCAATACCATGCTTGCCTTGAATATGCTTGAACAAGCCTACAAAACTCAACCTGCACAAGCTCAAAATGAAAATGGCAAACCCTGTAAATGGAGTTACAATTGGTGTTTAAGGTTTGTGATAGCTTTGGTGGATTGAATGGAAGGTGTTTGAACAGGTTTGGGGCAAAACGCACGAGCCAATTGAGCTATGGAAGTCAAGTTACAGATGCTGCCCTGTTTTGCCAATGGAAGGTGATTTCTTGCTATGGGATGTTTGAAGGCTCAAGAGATCGTGTTTATGGATCAGAGAGGTGTGAAAAAGATGGTTCAAATGTTTGCACAAGTTGGTTTTGGATGATGTTCCAGTTCTTGTGTTTTTGATATCTTTCTTGTATTTTAAGCCAACATGAGAAATGATGTGTAGCAGGCCTGTACAGGCTATCCACCACCTTGTACAATTTGCCCTTGGCCCCTCCAACTTGTGGATTTGATTTGTTGTATGAGATATGGACCAATGCTCAAGAAATCCGTTTTGACATAAAGCATGATTTAAGCAAAAATGGAAATATTGCTTTTTCTACTTAGGGATTAATCCAAGGTGCAATGCTCTAATGACCAAAACAATGCTTTAGACCAATGGTTTTGCACTTAATTATTGAGTGTGAAATGGTTTTAAGGCCTGTAATCTAGTGCAAAGCAAGCTGATTTGAATTTGCAACTTGTATGAACATGAACATGACATGGATGAAAAGTGAGTTTTTGCCAACTTCAAGCCTTCGATTCTCCCTAACCACAAATGATTTTGGAGAGTTCTAGGACATTTTGGAAAGCTTGCAACATGATATACAATCCATCTTTGAAATGCAATTTGATATTCCAAGTGGAACTATGTGAAAAATGGCCATGAAGATAGGTCAAAATCCTGCCTAAATTAGGGCAAAATTTCACTAAGTTAAAAGTTTTAGGGACCCTTGTTCCAAAACTCATAACTTGAGATCCAAGCTTCTTTTCGGAAAACTTTGTGAATCAAAGTTGTAGAATTTGTGGGGAACTACAACTTTCATGTTGGAAGTTTTGTTTGAATCCAATTGCATCATGGTGAAAATGTTGGGCAAAGTTAGGAAAAATTAAGAAAATTTCATAACTTAGAAAAATTCAAAGTTATGAAAATTTCCAACTTTAAACCCTAATTTGCAAAAATGGGTTTCTTGATGAACAAGTTTCATGTTTTGAAACATCTTGATGAAAAATGACCCTTGGCACTTGATCTTGACCAAAAAGTCAAAGTTTGACTTTTCAGTGTACAATCAAATTTTGATCAGTTGACTGAAAAATCCATCTGTCAATCCAATGCACTTGAGATCTTTTGAACCTTATGAATAGGTCAAGATGATGTCATTGAGTCCTTGAGTCTATGCTTGAGCCCAATTTGCCATTGGCTAGGTCAAAAATCATAAATTGGCTTTGTGCAGTCAAAACCCTAAAAATGACCATTTTGCCCTTTTGGTGATTTGATCAAATTTCTTGTGGAGTTGTGGTCCAAAATTGATCAAATGGTTCAAATGAGTTTATAATGTTAATGTGGGTCAAAATTCATGAGGTTTGACTGTAAATTGGCCATAATTGACTTTTTCCCCAATACAGTTGATTTCTAGGTCTACTGTCCAATTGACTGGGTAAAAATTTGATTCAAGGCTTGAAACTTGGTATGGAAAAACTTATGAGTCCAACATGAGGTATGAAAGTCATTTTGAGCATTGTAAGTCAAAAATCCATGTGCAAACTCAAACCCTAATTTAGGTTATCAGTGCAAGGGGATGTCTTGAGCAGTGCAAAACCCTAATCCTGTCTGGAGTTCAAGGAGCCTTGTGATGAGAAATGTTGATAAAATAAGAGGGAAAATTTTGGGGTACAACACAAGGAAATGTAGAAATGATTTTATAGGTCTTTCATAAGGCTAGGAATATGTTTGAAACCCAAAAAGTTAATCCATTGACCTAAAAGTTCTAATTTGCCTAATGCACAAATTCTTGAAATTTCTCAAATTTTCCCAACTTGGGCAAGCCATAACTTACTCAATTTTTATCCAATGAATATGATATTGTACATTTTGGAAAGCCTAAGATATCTCCTTCAATTCCTCTTTTAATCAATTTTGCATTTGAAGATTTTATATTTATGTAAATGGTCTTGGAAAAAGTGTCTTTTGTTGACCTTTTGAAAGTGACCTGTAATGTATGAGTCCATATCTTTCCAATGATGCATTTCTTGAACTTGAGAAAAAAAGAGAAGTTATAGGGAATTAGATTCTCTTAAAAATGAGATTTTGTTGGGGCAATATGGATGAAGTATGTGAAAGTTATGCCTAGTCAAAATTCAGTTGACTTTTCCTATAGAAACCCTAATTTAGAAATTCTTGACTTTTGGTAAATTAAGAGCATTTCTTGAGGAATCATGATCAAATGATGGATATAACTTCAAAATGTTAATGTTGACAAAGAATATTGAAGTTTGACTGTATATTGGCCATATTTGACTTTTGACCCAGTATAGTTAATTTTCAAACACTTGAGCAATTGACTGAGCAAGCTTGTAGTGCAAGGCATGAAATTTGGCATGGACAATCTTGAAGACATATTAGGGACCATGGAAATCATTTGATGTCTTTGCAACCCAATTTTTATTTTGAAAAGTGAAACCCTAATTGAAGGTTTATTGCCTAGGAGGAGAATTTGTCTGATCAATTCTTGGTCAACCTTGAGCAATTGAGGACCTCAATGAGCATGTCTTGAGTAAAAATTGGAGGGGAAATTTTGGGGTACAACAACTTACCCTGTTCAATCTTCTTAAACCTGAGGATTTAGATTGGCTTGTCTGCCTTTCGTAATCTGAAGGTGGAAGATGATTGAACACTAAGGTGCCCAGAAATTTACACTCTCATGAAGTAACGCCGTTGGTTGATGATGTCGGAAATGGGCTTTCAGATACCATTTGGAGAAGATGACAAAGATTTGTCAGAGATGGGCTTATAGATGCCATCCAAAGTAGATGCTAACTTCATTAGAGGTCTCTTTATGGGGATTCTTGTTCCTATTGTTTGAGGAGGACTCCGCTGGGGAATATTGATTTCTTCTTTAAGGAATAGTGTCTAGGAGCTTTAGTTGTCCATTACTCTACTAGGGAGTTATATCTTCATTGGATAAATGAAAGTTAGATGTTATCTGGTCGAAATCCAGGCTTCACAGTAACTTGTTGATGATAATAAAGTTGACTGTTATCTGGTCGTATTCCAGGCTTCATAGCGACTTACTGGGTGTAATGCGGTGGGAGAACTGACTTGGTTGTTTTGTGTTTGATCGCAAATGTTGCGGTTAGCAAGAGTCACCACTGACTTTTCTTTTATCCAAAAGGAAAGGTTGAAAAGAACAGGAAAGACCCTTGAGATGTTTTCTTGAGTTCGGAGGGTAGGTTATAAAAAGGGAAGGTATTAACACCCTTTTTATCCATGGTTATCTATGGGCTCTTAGTTTCTTGCTAGATCACTTGCTTTTATTTGAAAATGTGATTTGTGTGGTTTTTGAAAGTATTTGGAAAAGGCGCCATTGTTTAGGAAAACTTTGTAATGATTCTCGTTCGTAAGAGTGTATACAAAGTGTTGATCTTTTGAAAATGTTTTCAAGTTTGAGAGATGTTTTTGAAAGTGTTGGTGTTTGTTTTGAAAATAGCAAGGATGTTTTGGTTTGAAAATGAGCAAGCAACTAGGAAAATTCTACCTACTCAAAAGTCTTTCATGTTTATTTCCTCTTTCCTTTAACATTGTTATCTTACCATTGATTTGGTAAGAAACCCTATCTTTGGATGTAAAAGGGACGGGCAAGGGTCATCGTATAGTCATGAATAGAAATATTGTAAGATATCTTAGCATTTTCTTTGAGGGACTAAGATAATTTGTAAGGCAACATTTGTAGCGTCATCGAGGAACTATGATCTTGTATTTTGTTTGTTTTTTCTAAGAAGTCTTACATGCGTATTATGACCATTTATTTCTCAAGGAAACAAAGTGGATTTACCCTAAAGGTGTGAGTGTTCAAGTGTATTAATTTTCATGCATTGTTTTGTCTTGAATTAGGGTTTGCTAACTTGTTGATTTTAATCTTTACATACAAATCCTAATTACTAGCATTTATATGTAAAGCATTAAATTGCGGAAAATAAAAATACTAAGCTATTACATCAATAGGGGAGGGGGTGTACAAATTTACAAATGGGGGAATTGCAAGAAAATTAAATCTAAATAATTATTACAATCATATTGAATATTGTACAAAATTGAAAATAAAAATGCAAGAATGTAAATGGAAAAAGAAATGATCTTGTTTGGATTTTTATGAAAGGATTTTAACCTAAACCTAATTAAGAAAAATGATTAATGAAAATTGAATAAAATTAACTTAAACTAAATAAGAAAAGAAAATAACTAAAAAAGGATTTTTTAGGGTTTTATTTATGAAAAGGTTTTAAATTAATAAAAATAATATAAATATTAATTAATTAAAAGAAACCTAAGTTCTAAATTGATTTTAATTGCAAGAAAATAATATAATAGTTAAACCTAAACCTAAATATTAATTATTAAGAAAGAAATTAATTTATTAAGAAAATGTTTTTGTTCTTTTAGTTTTATGACACAAATAAGCTAAATAAGTGTAAAAAATAATAAATAAAATATTTTTGGATTTTTATTAATAACAATAAAAATATACTAATAATAATAATAATAATAATAATAATAATAATAATAATAAAGGAAAATAAATAAAATAAAATAAGAAAAAAAGAAATAGTAATGAAAATTTGGGCCAGGGGGTGCTGAAGTAAGACAGGGGTTAGAAAGTTAGCAAAAAAGAAGAAGGTCCAATGTTGGGGTCCAGGCGCTGTAAAGAAACCAAAAAAATGTAAAAAAGTGTAAAAAAGAACAAAAGGCAGCGCGCTGGGTGTTGAACCCACGCCCTCTTGGTTGCCAGTGTGCTGCCTTACCACTGGGGTGGCTATACATCCGTTCATTTATATCAAACCATAAATATATATTACAAATCAAGTCCATGGCCTGAACTTCATCTTCAACCTCTCGCCCAGCTAGAGTACCTGTAACTTCTTCATCTCTCAACAAAAATGGAAAGTACAAACATGAAAGTTATGGTATTTCTTCCCATGAATCCAACCATATAAATAACTAAAAGTCAAAGATGAGTGAAAATTTTTCTGGCCCTAATTTAAAACCTAAAAATTTCAGAAACTTTAACTATAAAACTCTCTAAGCTCAGGCCATATAAATGCAAACTATGGATATGTACAACATTGTGGAAATGGTATCTACATTTTATCTTTGAAAATGGAAGCCTAACAATGCCTATATGAATAGTTCAAAAGTCAGAAAACTCACCTTGCAAGAGGGTATCATGTTTTGAGTTTGAGAAGCTTTCAATGAGTCCTAGTGATTGGGTTAGCTTCCTCAAGTTCCCAGGAAGCTAATGTGATGCTTGGCTTGAGCTGAAAGTGGTTGAGGAGTTCTGGAGAAGTCCACTTGTAAAGCTTTGTTTTTGAAAATGGAACTTGATGATGGAGGTGTTACAGTTATGCAAAAGGACTTTGAATGGTTTGTATTTGATGTTTAGAAGCTTTAGGAACCAAAAGGCTTGGAAACGCACGAGGGAGATGTGAGTTTTAAGTTTTTGATCAGATTATGCAACAATGGAGTTTTTGTGTGTGATTCTGAGTTTTTGGGAGTTTGAGGGCTTAATCATGCGTGTCTTTTGATGCAAACAACTTGTGCATAAGTAAGGAAAAGGTTCTAGCACTTGAAAGGGTCAGAAATGCAAGATATAGAGTTATGGCTATGTTACTTGATTTTGAAGAAAAGTGAAAACATGGTTTCAAGGCAAAGTACAAGCATGGGATGAGTGTTTTGAGGCTTTAGACAAGTTTCTTTTGGTTTATAGATTGTGTATGATCAGAAGAAAACAAGTGCAAAGCTCAAGAACTGATTTTGTGCATAAAGCTACTTTTCCAAAATGACAATGTGCACTTTCTTCCCAAAATGGAAATAAGCATAGGCAATGCATTGAATGCTTGAGTTGAAGCTTCTTACAGCTGCACAAACATTTAATCATGGAATTCCAAGCAAGTTTGAGGCCTGCAAAGAAAAGATTGTGCAACCTAGCATGGATTTGAATTCTTGTTCATCATGAAATTCGGCCTTGTAAAACAACTTGAAACCCTAACTTATGGCCTTCGATTCTCCTTGCTCACAAATGATCTCAAGGAGTTCTTGGACATTTTAGAAAGCTTGTAATGTTATCTACAACCCCTCTTTGAATCACTTATGAAAATTCCCCTTGGAACTATGTGAAAAATTTCCATGAATTTAGGTCAAAATCCTGCCTAAACTAGGGCAAAATTTCACTAAGTTTTCAAGTTTCATGAACATGTATTCACAAAATCATAACTTGAAATCCATGCATTTCTAGGAGAATTTGTGTAAGGAAATGTTTTAGATATCATTGAGATCTACAACTTTCATTTTGAAAGTTTCCTTTGAGTCATCTTGCATCATGGTGAAAAATTAACTCAAAGTTGTGAAAAAATATGAAGTTTTCAACACTTAGAAAAATTTCTAAGTTTGGAAACTTTGACTTTTCAAAATGAAATCTTGACTTTTTAATTTCTTGATGAACAAGTTTCATATTTTGACATGTTTTGATGAATTGTGATCTTTGACACTTGATTTTGACCAAAAAGTCAAAGTTTGACTTTTTAGTGTACAATTGACTTTTAATCAGTTGACTGAAAATCAACTATCAATCAATTGATCTTGAGGAAAGTTTTGAGTCATACCATTAGGTAAAAATAATGCATTTGAAACCTTAAGATCATGTCTCAAACCAATTAACCATTTGCTAGTTCAAAAAATCAGAATTTGCCCTTTCTCAGTCAAAACCCTAATTTTAACCATTTTGCCCTTTTGATGATCTGATCAAATTTATAGAGGAATTATGGTCCAAACATGATCAAATGACATAAAGTAGTTCACAATGTTGATATGGATAAAAAATTATGAAGTTTGACTGTAAATTGGCCATAGTTGACTTTTTACCCAATACAGTTGATTTTTAGGTCAACTGATCAATTGACTGAGCAAAAATGTGATCCAAGACTTGAAACTTGACATGAGAAATATTGAGGGTCCATAATGATCCATGAAAGTCATATGAGGCATTAAAAGTTCAAATATCCTTATGCAATCTCAAACCCTAATTTCAGTCATCAATGCTTAAGGAGGTGTCTTGAACTAATCAACCTTAGTGCAGTCTTGAACCAAAGGAGATCTTGTGAGAAATTACTTGATAAATGAGAGGGAAATTTTGGGGTACAACAACTGCCCCTGTTCAATCTTCTTAAACCTAAAGAGTTAGATTGGAGGATCCGCCATTCGTGACTTGAAGGTGGAAGATGATTGAATACTAGAGTGCCCAGAAATTTGCACTCGAAGATGGATTGTGAATGGGCTTATAGATGCCATTTGGAGGAATGATGGAGATTTTCCCGAGATGGGCTTGTAGATGCCATGCAAGGGTGACTGCTGACAAAAAATGGACTAAGTCTGAACTTGATTTCTACTGGAAAAGAATCAGAATAAATCTTTGGAGCGATTTATCTAAAACTAGCAGAAGTCTTGTATGTTGTTTGACTGGGAAGAATCAGAATAAATCTTAGAGCGATTTATCTGAACCAGAAGTGTTCATTTGTAAAGTATCAGGATAAATTGTTTCGAGGTTTAAACTGAACCAAAAGAGGTCTTGAACATTCTTTAACTAGAGAGAATCAGAGTAAATCTTTGAGTGATTTATCTGAGCCAGAGAAAGTGTCTTCAGGAAAGAATCAGAATAAACCGTTGAGAGATCTAAACTGAACCGGCAGGGGTCTAGAGAAGAATCAGGATAAATCGTTGAGAGATTTATTCGAACTAGAGAAAATGTAAGCGGGAAAGAATCAAAATAAATCGTTGAGAGATTTAAACTGAACCGGAAGGGATCTGGAGAAGAATCAGAATAAATCATTGAGAGATTTATCTAAACCAAAGAAAGCGTCTGCAAGAAAGAATCAGAATAAACTGTTGAGATATTTAAACTGAACCGGTAGGGATCTGGAGAAGAATCAGAACAAATCAGTGAGAGATTTATCTGAACCAGAGAAAACATCCGCAGGAAAGAATCAGAATAAACCGTTGAGAAATTTAAACTGAACCGGCAGGGGTCTGAAAGAAATATCTGTTATGGAGATGGTTGACCAGTCCTTTCTTGGGAATTGATTTGTAATTTACTTGTTGAAAATTTGACGATAATTTTCTGTTGATTGATCTTTTTCCTGAAAAGGTGAAAGGTTAGTTGCATGCAATGCCATGATGTATGAAATGCACGGTATAATGCTATTTCTCAAAATAAATGAGATAGTGTTGTATGCATATGTGTTGTCAATGCTATGACATATGGATGTAATGTATGGACATATTAATTGCTATACCGCAGTGTTGCTGGAGTTGGGGAAAATAAATCCCTGAGCACTGCTGGGTATGAGGAGTGTAATTCTCCATATTTTGAAGTTGAAGTGTTGATGAGTTTCCATATGTTAGAGAAATAAACTCTGTTGTGTAAGGGAAACGCCGTGCATTGCTTGTGGACCTTGTGAAATCCTGAGAAGCTGGGCGACTTTCACTGAGGAATCTTCAGAGCGGTAACCGAAAATTTTGTTCCGTCGAGGATGTCAGAGCACTTGATACCATTAGGATGCGTACTTGGAGATACGTTAGCGATCCTGTAGTGGGATGTCCTGATTTCCGCTCTTGCTGGAAAGGTACCTGCGGGGAATTTTATGGAATAGTCTAAAGATATTATCCTATTTCTTAAAGCCATTAGTGATTTGTTTCTATTTTCTGTTCCTCTTTTTTTGTTCATTTGTAAATAGTAGTCATGTTCAAATGCATATGTTCAAAAATAATCATTGGACATTTTCGCAAATAAAACACGGAAAAAAAAGAAAAACAGATAGTTTTTCACTTTCAAAGGGATATCTTTGTATTAACTTGAATAAGTATTTTTTGTACAACGAGATGAACATTCTAGTAAGAGAATGTCGTCGTAGAATATGAAAACTGATACAAAGAAAAGACAGCTATGTGAAATAATCCCATGGGGTTCCCATTCTGCTATAGCCTTCATGTCTCTGAGCGTCTCATCCACTTTCCCCCTTGTCCGAAGCTGATTGGATTGATTAGACCCGTTTGAGTTTGTTTGTCGATAATAAAGGTTGTTTATAAGGTGATCCAACGGGACATAGTCATACGCTTTAATTCCCTAACTTTTTTCCTGGACCGCCCTTTCGGGTTTTCAGTCCACCGGGATACCCTTTTTTGCCCAAACCGCCCTTTCAGGTTTTCAGCTTGCCGGGTGTACAGATTTTTTTATTTTATCCCTAATTTTTGCCCGAACCTTTGTGGTTCTCCGGGATGCCCTAATTTTTGCCTAGGCCAGTCGACCTAGCGAGTCTTTATTCATGTGTAGTATCTTTTGACTATGTATGTGTTTACAGGGTATAGAAGGTCGTCGTCATCCATAGTGGTTAAGATCATTGCCCCACCAGAGAATATGCTTTTGATCGCAAATGGTCCTTCGTATGTAGGAGTCCATTTTCCCCTGGGATCACGTTGTGGCAATATGATACGCTTGATTACCAAGTCACCAACCCGATGTACCTGACGTTTGACCTTTTTGTTAAAATCTTTGATCATATGTTTTTGGTACATCTGGCCATGACATACAGCCGTAAGCCTTTTCTCGTCAATCAAATTTAACTGGTCAAGTCGAGTTTGAATCCATTCATCTTCATTCAGCCCTGCATCCTTTATGATTCTCAGAGAAGGTATTTGGACTTCAATTGGTAGAAGAACTTCCATGTTGTATACCAAGGAGAAGGGAGTTTCCCCTGTTGATGTGCGCGCCATGGTACAGTAACTGTGGAGAGCGAATGGTAACATCTCATGCCAGTTCTTGTAGGTCACTGTCATTTTTTATATGATCTTCTTGATGTTTTTATTTGCGGCTTCGACAACACCATTCATCTTTGGCCGGTAAGGAGAAGAATTATGGTACTGGATCTTGAATTGCGTGCATAGTGCAGTTGTGATACGGTGGGAGAACTGACTTGAGGTTTTGCGTTTGTGTTTGCAAATGTTTTGGTTTAGCAAGAGTCGCCACCGACTTTTTATTTTATCCTAAGGAAAGGTCAAAAAGCACAGGAAAGACCTTTGAGATGTTTTCTTGGGTTCGGGGAGTAGATTATGAAAAGGGAAGGTGCTAACACCCTTTTCATCCATGGTTTTCCATGGGCTCTTAGTTACTTGTTTTAGATCACTTGCCTTTGCTTTTCAATTGTTTGAAATGGTGCTTTGTGTGTGGTTTTGAAAATGCTTTGAAAAAGAGGCCTTGTTTAGGCAACCTTTGTAATGATTCTTGTTTGAATATATACAAAGGTGTGTGTCTTTTTGAAAAGATATTTCAATGTTTTGAAAGTTGTTTTGAAATTGTGTTGTGAGGTGTGTTTGAAAATAGCAAGATTGTTTTTGCAAGCTTTTAATCAAGTAACTAAGAGCTATCTACCCTATTTTACTCAAAGATCTTTCTCATGTTTTTAACCCTTTTAACAGTGTTGTTTCACCATTGTATTTGGTGAACAACCTTGTGTTAGGATGTTAAACGGGACAGACACGGGTCATTGTATAGACCATGATAGCAATTGTGTCAAGTATCTTTGGCAATTTTTGAGGGACTTAATCATTTTTGTTTAGGCAACCAAGATAGCGTTGTCGAGGGACTATGATCTTTTGTTTTGTTTTTGTTTTTCCAAAGTACCCAACATGCATAACATGACCCATTTTTAAAGGCAACAAGTGGATTGTAACCCTAGGGGTGCAAGTGTGCATTGTGTTTGTTTTTCATACATTTTTGTCTTTGATTAGGTCAAACTATTTGTCAATTTGATTTTGCATACAAACCCTAATTCTCTAATCATGGCATAATTGAAAGCGTAAAAGTGCGAGAATTTAAATTCTAAGCTATTACAACATGATTATGGGGATGGGGGTATAATTTTGAATGGGGGTATTTTGACAAGAAATATAAACCCTGGTTACTATTACATCCAAATTGAATCTCAAATGCATCAATATTTAAATGTACAATATTTAAATAAACAAAAATAAATAAATATTAAATAAAATGTATTATGCAAAAAGAAGTTTTTATTTGTTTAGATATGTTAAGTATTTTTTTATGTGAAAAAAGTATAAAATGAAAAAAGGTTAATTTTATTGATTAAAGGGGTAAACCCTAATTCTTTAAGAAAAAAATTATAATCTATTATTTACATACAATAATATATTAATATGTACAAAAATAAAATATATTGAAAAAAAGAGTGTTTTTTAGCATAAATAACAATAAGAATAAAAATGTAATATTTTTGTATTTTTTATTCTAAGTTTTTAATAAAATGAGAGTATATATATATATATATATATATATATATATATATATATATATATATATATATATATATATATATATATATATATATATATATATATATATATATATATATATATATATATTAAGTATGTATAAAATAAAATAAAATATTTACAAAAATAAATTATATTTTATAACAATATTTTCAGTATGAATGAAATAAGAAATAAAAAATAAAAGTATGATATATACATTATTTCTAGTTTTAATAAATAATATAAAGTATTTAAATTGTTTTTATGTTAGAAAAAATAAGAATAAAATGCAAAATAAATGTGAAAAAATTACAAAAAATATTTTTGAGCATTTTTTATATTTGGGGACAAATAAATAAAATTAGAAATGAAATTAAAATACAAAAATAATAAAATATAAAGAAAATGGGCCAGGGGGTGCATTTAGCAAAATGGGGGTGCAAACAGCAAGAAGGCCAGGCCCAGCCCAGACTTCACCTTCAACCTCCAGAACTTTGAAAATAAGCACGCGCCTGTACAAACTTGGGATATCCTGGAAACATGATCTTTTTCCAAAACTCACAACATCAAATTTGTAGAGAATTTCAATACGATTCTAACCATATAAAGCATTAAATCTAACTCTCAAAGACCAGAGAGAATTTCTCTGGCCCTAAAATCTGACCTAGTTTTTTCAGCATGTTCATGGATGAAATTCTCCTAGCACACTTAATATAAATGAAAACTGAGCATATGTACAGCTTCATGGCATTGAATACTGCATTTTTCATTCACAAACCTAAGGCTAACTGTTCCTAAATAGAGAGATAGGAAGTGAGAAAAAATCTGTTTCAGTTGGATTCGAGTTGGACAATGCAGAGCTTCTCAACAAGTTTTGAGGTGTTTGGTAGCTTGCCTGAACTTCACTTGATCTTTTCCAATAGCTAGCTTGCCTTGAATGTCCCTGAATCAGCTCCTAGAACTCAACCTGCATAAGCTTGAAATGAAAATGGTGAACACTGTAAATGGACTTACAATCAGTGGCTAGTGGTTGGGATAGTTCAGGTGGGTTATATGGAAGGTGTTGGAACAGGTTTGGGGCAAAACGCACGAGGGGTTTGTGTGATGGAAGTGAAACTGCAAGGGGTGCCCTGTTTTGCAAGTTTTTGGTGTTTTGGTGCTCAAGAGTGTTTGAGGGATGAATGGCTCGTGTTTCTGGCTTACAGGGATGTGCAAAACTTGTTTGGAATGTTGGAAAGAGTTGATTATATCAGATGCTCAAGTTGTGTTGTGTTTTACAAGTTGACTTGTTTTGAAAGAAAAGTGTGAAGTGATATGAGGTAGGCCTGTACAGGCTATCTCCAAGCATGCACAAGTTTCTTGTACCTTTGCCTGAGTTTGTGGAACTTGGTTGCTGCAAAGAAAGAGGTCCAAGGCTCAAGAGAAGCAATGTTGACATAAAGTTGCCTTTTTGAAAGTGGAAGTGTTACATTTATGCCATAAATGGATTTATTCATTGTGCCAAGCTCCATTGATCAGAATAAGACCAATGTCCATTGTATTTGCATTTAATTTTTGATTGTGAATTGGTTTAGAGACCTGTAATCAAGTACGAAGCTAGTTTGGACAAATTTTGCAACTTGTATGAACATGAATTGGCCATGGATCAAAAGTGAATTTTTGCCAAATTGAAATCTTCGATTCTCCCTAACAATAAATGTGTTTGAGTATTTCTTAGACAATTTGGAAAGCTTGCAACATGCTCTATAATCCATCTTTGAAATGCAACTTGAGACTCCAAGTGTAACTATGTGAAAAATGGCCAAGAAGATGGGTCAAAATCCTGCCTAAACTAGGGCAAAATTTCTCTAAGTTAAAGGTTTTAGGGACCCTTGTTCCAAAAATCATAACTTGAGATACAAGATTATTTTAAGAAAACTTTGTGAATCAAAGTTGTAGACTTTGTGGAAGAATACAAATTTCATGTTGTAAGTTTTGTTTGAATCCATTTGCATCATGGTGAAAATGTGGGGCAAAGTTAGGAAAAATTAAGAAAATTTCATAACTTAGAAAATTTCTAAGTTATGAAAATTTTTAATTTCAAACCCTAATTTGCAATTTTGGGTTTCTTGATGAAAAAGTTTCATAATTTGACACATCTTGATGAAAAATGACCCTTGGCACTTGATTTTGACCAAAAAGTCAAAGTTTGACTTTTTAGTATACAATCAAATTTTGATCAGTTGACTGAAAAATTCATCTGTCAATCCCATGCATTTGAGATCTTTTGAACTTGTTGAATAGGTCAAGATGATGCCATTGATTCCTTGAGTCCTTGGTTTAGCTTGAATTTCCATTGGCTAGGTCAAAAAGTCAAAAATTGCCTTTGTACAATCAAAACCCTAAAAATGACCATTTTGCCCTTTTAGTGATTTGATCAAATTTCTTGTGGAATTGTGGTCCAAAATTGATCAAATGGTTTATATGAGTTCATAATGTTGATGTGGGTCAAAATTCATGAGGTTTGACTGTAAATTGGTCATAATTGACTTTTTCCCCAATACAGCTGATTTCTAGGTCAATTGTCCATTTGATTGGGCAAAAATTTGATTTAAGGCTTGAAACTTGGTATGGACAAACTTATGAGTCCAACATGAAGTATGAAAGTCACTTTGGGCATTGAAGGTTCAAAAATCCATGTGCAAACTCAAACCCTAATTTAGGTCAATAGTGCAAGGAGGTGTCTTGAGCAGAGCAAACCCTAGCTTGTGTTGAGTTCCAAGAGTCTTGTGATGAGAAATATTGATAAAATAAGAGGGAAAATTTTGGGGTACAACAGCAGTGATCATAGTATTGTTGATATTTGTGCCATTGTATGTGATGCTTCTCTCCGGGATACCGTACCGACAGATGAGATTCTGTTTGATGAATCGGGCCATAACGTTCTTGGTAACAGAAGCGAAAGAAGTTGCCTTAACCCACTTCGTGAAGTAGTAAATGGCCACCAAGATGAAGCAGTGTCCATTAGAAGCTGTAGGTTTGACTTCTCCAATCATGTCGATGCCCCACATCGCGAATGGCCAGGGAGCAGTCAGGACGTTTCGAGGAATTGGAGGCACATGTACTTTTTTAGCATAGATCTGACACTTGTGACAGGTTCGTGAATGCTGATGGCAATCTGCTACCATGGTAGACCAGTAATACCCCGCCCGTAGGATCGTTTTAGCCATCGTATGCCCACTAGAATGGGTGCCAAAAGTACCTTCATGTAGATCAGCCATGATCTTGTCTTCCTCAACCTTGTCTACGCAACGAAGCAAAACGGAGTCGTGATTGCGCTTGTAGAGAATGCCATTACTGATGAAGAACTTAGCAGAGAATCTTCTCAAGAACTTCTTATCATTGATTGAAGCTCCCTCCGGGTACTCTTGGGCCTCGAGATACCTCTTAACTTCATGGAACCAAGGCTTGTCCACTATCTCTTCAGTATCGATCTCGTGACAGTAAGCTGGTTCATCCATCCGCTCAATGGTGATCTGGGGAGCCTCGTTACCCCACTTTAGTTTAAACATGGATGACATAGTGGCTAGCGCGTCCGCTAGTTGATTTTCCTCTCGTGGAAAATGCTTAAAGGTAATCTCCTCAAAATGTGTGATTAATGTCAACACATGTTCTTTATAGGGGATGAGATTAGGGTGCTTCGTGTCCCATTCTCCTTTGATCTGACTGATGACTAAGGCTGAATCTCCAAATACACTTAAGGACTTGATTCCCAAATCTATGGCAGCTTTGAGACCCAAAATACAAGCTTCTTATTCTGCCATATTATTGGTACA
The DNA here is from genome assembly GCA_948472305.1 of Vicia faba. Lineage (NCBI taxonomy): Eukaryota > Viridiplantae > Streptophyta > Magnoliopsida > Fabales > Fabaceae > Vicia > Vicia faba. The sequence goes on along the minus strand of OX451738.1, from coordinate 1,445,718,292 downwards.
GTTTAAACAAAGTCTTGTAGTGAATGGAGTATGACATCCTTTAGTGGATATGATTACATCTCATATGCCATTGCCGAGTGCGTTGGAAGCTCCGTCAAAAACCAAGGTCCATCGGGATCCTTGTTCAGGTCCGTCATATGGTCTGAGTTCTTCAAAATTGTTTACCAACATGATGTCTTCATCTGGGAACTCCAATTTCATGGATTGGTAGTCATCCACAGCCTGATGAGAAAGGTGATCGGCTAGCACACTGCCTTTTATTGCTTTTTGGGTAGTGTACTGAATGTCGTATTCAGTCAGGATCATCTGCCACCTTGCTATTCTCCCAGAGAGGGCGGGCTTCTCGAATATGTATTTAATTGGATCCATCTTGGATATCAATAAGGTAGTATGGGTCAACATATATTGTCTTAGCCAGCGAGCAGCCCATGCCAGAGCGCAACAAGTTTTCTCGAGCAGTGAATATCTTGTTTCATAGTCCGTAAACTTTTTGCTCAGGTAGTAAATAGCATTCTCTTTTCGGCCAGACTCGTCATGCTTCCCCAGCACACACCCCATTGAATTTTCCAAGACAGTTAGATACATGATCAAAGGTCTTCCCTCGACTGGAGGCATTAAAACAAGAGGCTCTTAAAGGTATTCTTTGATCTTGTCGAAGGAATCTTAGCATTCATTATTCCATTTGACTACTTGATATTTCTTCAGTAATTTGAAGATTGGTTCATAAGTAGCGGTTAGGTGAGAAATGAATCTGGCGATGTAGTTTAGCCGTCCTAAGAATCCTATGATTTCCTTCTAGGTGCGAGGAGAAGGAATTTCTTGTATTGATTTTACCTTTTCAGGGTCCACTTCGATACCTTTACCGTTGACGATAAAGCCTAGGAGTTTACCGCACCTCACCCCAAATGTGCATTTATTCAGGTTTAACCATAGCTTGTATTTCTTTAGCCTTTCAAACAGTTTCTGCAAATGGTCAAGATGTTCCTATTCAATTTGAGATCTGGCTATCATGTCATCCACATATACTTCTATTTCATGATGGATCATATCATGAAACAGAGCTACCATGGTGTGCTGATAAGTTGCCCCAACATTTTTCAACCCGAATGGCATAACTTTGTAACAGAACATGCCCAACTGCGTGACAAAGGTCATTTTCTCCATGTCCTCAAGTGCCATTTTGATTTGATTATAGCCTGAGAAACCATCCATAAATGAGAACACTTTATACTATGCGGTATTGTCAACCAGAATATCGATATGGGGAAGTGGGAAATCATCCTTAGGGCTTGCCCTATTCAAATCTCTGTAATCCACACACATGCGTACTTTATCGTCCTTTTTAGGCAATGGAACAACATTGGCGACCCATTGTGGATAGGAAGTGATGTCTAAGAATCCGGCGTTGAATTGTTTCATGACTTCAGTCTTGATCTTCTCTGACATGTCTGGACGCATGTGACAAACTTTCTGTTTTACCGGAGGGCAGTCTTCTTTTGTCGGTAGACGGTGGACCACGATATCAGCGTCAAGTCCTGGCATGTCTTCATATGACCAGGAAAAGACCTCAACATAGTCATGTAGTAATTGAGTTAAACACTTATTGACACTGTATTCCAAATTGGCACCTACCTTGACTTCTTTCTTGTCCTCTTCGGTACCTAAGTTAACTGTGTCAACCGGTTCTTCATGGGGCTGTATAGTCCTTTCTTCCTGTTTTAGTAACCTGGATAGTTCCCCTGGCACTTCACAATCTTCCTCACCTTCGTCTTTGGCTTGGTAGATCATATTTTCAAAGTCACAATAAGCCATAGCAGAATCGTTACCCATGGGATCCTGAGTGGATGTGGATCTGCATTTTGATATGTGAGTGTGTGTAAGAGCATAGCTATCATTGAAAAAATAAAAATGTTGAAAAATAAGAACAAAGGGCGTAAAGTTTGCATGCAAAAACGTCCATGATTCATTGATGACATATGAAAATGAAGCAACAACCCTTACAAATGGACCGTTGTGCCTTGAGTAAGACACAAGGTTTTAAAGGTCTAAATTGTTTAATTATTACAAGTCCGACAAAAATTTAAAGACAATTATTGTTGGATAAAATTAATAGGGACAAATTCTTTGGCTTCCCAGTTGTTGAGTCCTCCGTTGATAGTTGGAAAAATCCATTCTTCTAGGTCACAACTGTCATCACTATCCTCCAATGCGTTGACTCCATGGTTGCTAATCCGCAAAGGTGGTCCCCCAACACGAGCACGACGAACATCTTTTTGGGCTCCTGAACTAAAACCCAAACCGGATTTTTTAGATTTGTAGGGAATATCCTGGAGTTGGCCCCAAATAGTACACCCACCTTCTTCGAATACTGCCTTGGCATCTTTCAGAGAAGCCATCTTTAGCGGAGGTCTGGTAATCTTCGGGACCTGGGAAATAGTCTTGGTTGCCACAACTGTTTGTGGGACTTCTTTGAAATGCTGACACGGATTTTCGATGAATTCACCATCCATTTCCACATATCTGAAGGAGTTCAAGTGACTGACCATATATTCCTCCTCTCCATGAACAATTATGATTTTCCCTTGGTGGGGTACTTCAACATTTGATGTAATGTAGAGGTGACGACACCAGCGTTATGAATCCAAGGTCGGCCCAATAAACAGGAATAGGAAGGGTGAATATCCATTACATAGAAATTTGAATCAAAGGTCTGAGTTCCAACTTTAATGGGGATGTCCACCTCCTTGTGCACCATTCTCTTTGAACCGTCGAAGGCCCTTACCACTATGTTGTTGGGTTTTAAGGTCAAGCCTTTATAGTCTAGTCTATCTAGAGCTTTCTTAGGCAGGATATTCAACGATGAACCAGTATCCACCAATACATGGGCCAAATTAGTGCCCCTACATTCGATAGAGACGTACAACGCCTCATTGTGTTTCCTCCCTCTAGGTGTCAGGTCAGCATCAGAAAAGCCCAAACCGTTATCAGCGGTCAAACTGGCCACACAGTCCTCGAATTGGTCAGCAGATGTTTCCTGTGGCACATGGACAGTTTTATGAAATTTTACCAAGGCCTTCTGTTGTACCCCAAAATTTGCCCTCCCATATTCTTCAAGAAATTGCCAAGTCATGCTTCAAAATTCCCCAAGGGTTGCACAGTGTAAGGGCCTCCTAACAGTCAAAATTAGGGTTTTGGTTCTGGCAAAGAAAATGAAGTTTCCAAGGGTCCAATCAAGTCTCACATGCCTATAAATATGGTCAAGCATCCTCATACCAAGTTTCAAGAATTTCAGCACAAAATTGCACAGTCAAAACCCTAATTGCACTACAGTCAACTGTAGGGGCAAAATGGTCATTTGACAGTCAAAAGTTCAAATTTTTTGTCAACATCTCATTTTGAAGCCACAAACATCATTTGATCAATTCTTGATCATGATTCTCAAAGCTTGGCTCAAAAATCATCAAGATGCAAAAGTTTCCTTATTTGGACAGTTGAAAAAGTCAACTGTAAATTGACCAGGGCATAACTTTCACATGGATTATCAGAAAAATTCCATCCAAAGCTCATTTTAAAGAGAAAGACATTTCCTACAACTCCTCTTCACACTTCAAGTCCAAGAAATGCTATCACAAAAATTTATCAATTTCAACATTATAGGTCATTTTCAAAAGTCAACAAAAAGGGACTTTAAGTCAAAGGCCATAACTTGATATTGGTAAATCAAAATGACATGGGACCAAAGACATTGGTTATAGGACTCAAAGACCTTTCCAAAATGTTCAAGAACATGAGCAAAGCTTAAACATTGAGCAAGTTATGCCTTGTGGAAGTTGGGAAATTTTTGGATATTTTGAAAAGTCAACATTGCTTCAAATGACCTAAAATTGCTAATGGACCTCTTTTTCTTCCACAATTCATCATCCAAGGCATGTGCACGACCATTTGGCCCAAAGGGAAGTTTTTATCATTTTTATTTTATTTATTTGGATTTTTAATTATCAATAATTCATTTAATTAAAATAAATAGGTGAAAAATACTAAACCTAATTTTCTAAATCTTTTTGTGCATAGAATAGGCTTAAGATTTCGTGTACAATCAAATATGGAAGGAATTATGGTGATTGGATATGATTGAAGCCAAAATATCATGAAAAAGATTTGAAAAGTTATGGCATAAAAAATCAAATATTGATTCCTTCAATTCATGGATTTTTGATCAATTTCTTTGACCTAAATCATTGATACATATATGTGCAAGCTAACCCTATTCAAAAGAACCTCCCAGCTGCGCAAGAACCTGATCAACAAGTTTGCAATTTTTCTCAAAAAGTCAAATACTGAAAACTAGGATACAGGGCGATTCAAGGCAAAATATCTGTTCCATTGGCTTGCTGAGGCTTCAAGGAAAGAATTTGGATCAAAACCATAAGCCCTAACACCAAGAAACGTGAGAATCATCGCACCCTGTACAGAAAATTTCTTGCATTCTTATATCATGAATCATACGTTTTTAACAATTTTTAACATGTGATTTATGTTCATTATTCAATTCTAAAGCTAACTGTGTGGTTTGATTAAGTTTTCGTGCACCATGGAAGGATTCACCATTAAAGATATTTAGGGTTACCAAGCTTTTGATTTGGGCGTTTTCAGATAATGTAAAATTGGAACATGAAACCTAGGCCATTCGGCTCAGCATGCTTGGACGATGCTAAATCCACCCTCGCGCTCAATTTATGAGCCACTATGAGCTAATCGTTATTTTGGAATATAGGGTATAAGGGGACAGTTCAAAACCGTTGCCAATGTCTTTTTTGTTTCAGGAAAAAAAATCATGAAGGAAGAAGATGATTATGTGGCCAGTTGTAGTTGGTCTATTTGAAATTTCGCGCTAGTTTTCTCACTAACCATGTTTTTCTCTTATATTAATTATTAGTTATTATATATTCAAAGACGCATGAATGGCATAGTGGTGGAGAAGGCACTTGGTAATCTTCAGGACCTGGGTTCGATCCCAGGTCCCCCTCATATTCCCTTATATTTTTCTTTGAAACGTGATCAGGTACTTTGGCCCCTCAATGGTCTATCATACGCTCCTCAATCCAATGCACCACATGTCCCACTGCACTCAATCAAAGGCCATGATTCAAAGACTATGGTGAACCTCAGTCAATACGCAGGCGTGCTAGTCAAAAGGTCAACGAGGCCAAAGATGCTTGGGCCCAAATTGCTAAGCAAAAAACCTCCCAAATGGGGACAGACCCCCCTAGGTTTGCAATATTCCTTTCATTATTTTTTTATTTACTTCAATTATTGTTCTTTTCAATTAATTCCTTTAAATTAATATTTTCATAAAAAACAATAAAAATCAGAAAGAAGACAAAAAAAATAGTATTTTTATTTAAAGTTATTTTCTTTGTAAATAAATTGCATTAATTAATTTTAGTTTTTTTTAATCTAGGATTAATCTTAATATTTTTCAATAAAAATCTAAAATTGGTAGAATTAGGGTTTCAAGCATTTTTCATCCTTTTTTTATTTTTATTATATTAATTATTAATTAGCTATTTTATAAATCAAGTTGCAATTAATTAATTAGGCTTAATTTTAGATAATTGTCATAATTTCTAAATAAACTAAAAAAACAATTAGAATTAGGGTTAGCATTTTAATTTCAATTAATCTCTCTCATTAAAATCATAAAATACAAAAATACAAAAAAAAATTTATTTTCCTTTTTAATTTAATTAATTTAACAATGTAATTTAATTTCGTTAAAAAGGGTCCAACGCCCTCGTTTCCAGTTCTAATTCAACTCGCGCGATTTATTTCGTTTCTTATAATTCTTATGTACTTCTCCCAAAGCCGTGTAATATTTACCTTTCGCACGTTACTTTACTTTATTTCTTTATTTACTTTCTGTCAAATCGGGCCCTGGAAATTTTGGCGATGTGGACCCGCGCCTGTTGTAATAGTTTAGAACTTTACCTTTCTCGCTCTTTTAACTGTTAAATAAATGCATGCAAGAATGAATGGCCTTAAATAAAAACAAACGCGTAGATCACCATAACATGGACAAGATAAATGCAAATGAACATGACACACGAATCACACACCACCCCTAGGGCACGCCTCATTGTTGCCTTGCCTCGAAAGGTGATCGTCGAGTAGAGGATGTCTTAGTAAGTCCTCATGATCCGGGAACCTGGCATGAGGGTAGCTTCTAAGGTGTCTTCCCATTGCTCTGGTGATCACCATGTCCCGAACCTCGAATTGACCCGAACACCTCCAACGGTGGTGCTACCTACCTCTCAATGGTGGGATGGCACTACTTTAAAGGACATTTACACAGACGAATTCCTTAGGGTATGTAGGTTCTCATAGATACTTGCTCTAATTTCAAAACAAATTCAAAAATACTTTTCACACCAACACATTTTCAAAAAGCTTTCGAAAGCAATTTTTCAAACACTCTTGAGGACCGATACAAGAGTCGAACTGAAATTTTCAAAGAAACTTTTTAAAACCCACAATTGAAAAGCAAACAAACCATTTTTGAAAACACAAGTGAGCAAGTATCTAAGAGCCCATGGATAACCATGGATAGAAAGGGTGCTAACACCTTCCCTTTCTATAATCTACCTCCCGAACCGAGAGCAATCTCTATAAGGAATTTTTCTGTGCTTTTGTCCTTTCCATTTGGAGAAAATAAAAGACGGTGGCGACTCTTGCTTCCGCGACATTTCGCGAACCAGCTTTAAACAGTCAGTTCCAGATCCACCGATCACAGGACTGGCGACTCTGCTGGGGACTTAACTTAAAGTGAGGTGTACCTTAGGGATAGTTCATAACTGTGTTTTCAATTGCTTTCTTTGCTTGCTTTAAATTGTGGGATTGTATTGGGAGTTCTATAGATCCTAACTCGGATCTGGGGATACCTTCTTAGAAAGTAGCAACAAGGCTGTGAGGGAACTGTGCGGGGTATACCGACATGGTTGAAACAGTCTGCTACGTTGATGTGGCACTTTGGTGTGTACCGGTAACCCTTGAGTTCAGTCAAGGAGAGTACGGGGCCTCCGCGTGGTGTCGTGAAGCATCAACAGACCTTAGGAACCTTAATTGAACTATCTTGGCCTCTTTAGGGTAGTGAGATAACTGACTTTGGTGCAGTCCGAGGTTGGTTGATACTCGATACTACACTCAATTGAGGGTTGCTTTCCTGGAATATTTCGGTCGCCAGTTCAGTGGCTAAATCGAAACGATGAACAATGAAAGCAATCCCGTGATATTGGGACCCTTAGAACCCGGTTACTTCTAATAGGACAGGTTGAGCCCACTAACTTCAAGAGGGTAATACCCAGCCCCCATGCTGGCCTAAACTCTAAGGGCTTCTCTTGTGTGACTTGTGTGCCTTCGTACTTGACTATTTGCATGCTTGTTATCTGACACATGAACTACTTGCAGGTTTTGTTTATAGTCCTTAATTGGGACTCATAATAGGGTTTACTAAATTTCTTGCTGGTTTTGGTTTGCATTCCTTAATTAGGACTCATAATAAAGTTTACCAAGTTTCTTGCAGGTTTTAGTCTGTAGTCCTTAATTGGGATTCATAACAGGGTTACTTACATCACCCCATGCATAGCATAACATCATACCATTGCATACATCCTAACCCATTTCAAGGATCTCAAGGGCTTGTGATGCAGGTCATGATAAACCAACATGTCTAGCAAGGGGCAAAGGGGATTTATTTTCCCCTAGCCAGGGTTGTCAGGGGCTATGACCCACTGAATATGGTGAGCCTTTGACCCTTGAAGAAGGACTCTCAACAACATGAAGTTCCTTCAATCAAGCTACCGATTCAAACGCTAACGACCTTCTTGTTTACCCCGCGAGATCCTTGAAAACATTACATGCATACATACATATCATTGCATTCCAGGTATCCCTTTTACAGGTTGCTCACCCTCTGCGCTGTTTATTTCAGCATCATGAATCCTGACTCATCATCAACCGAGATGTCTATCAAGGCCCTCCAGGCTCAGAATGCCCAGTTCCAAGAGCTGATCATGAATTTGGCCCAGGGGCAACAAGATCTGAAGACTCTGCTCCTGAAAAAGAAGAAGAAGAGGACTGTTTTGTTCAGCCCTAGACGTAGACCTGGGAATACACTGCAGATTGAAACTGAGAGGACTACTCCATCTGTGAGGGAAGGCAGTCACCATGAGAGAGGTGCCTAGTCCAGTGGTCTCCGACAACGAGACAGATTTCAACGACGAACAATACCCTCCTGCTGAGGACAAGTACAAACAGTTGGAAGACCGCCTGAATGCAATGGCAATTCAACAAGTGCCTGGTTTGGATTTCAGAGACTTGGGTCTAACTTCTGGTGTGGTGATCCCACACAAATTCAAAGCACCCTCTTTTGCTAAGTACGATGGGGCATCCTGTCCCAGGCTGCATCTCAGGTCTTATGTGCGGAAGATTCAACCGTATACTGTGGACAAGAACTTGTGGATCCACTTCTTCCAGGAGAGTCTTTCAGGGACTCATCTCGAATGGTTCTATCAGCTGGACGGAACCAAGATTCGTAACTGGGAGGAGTTGGCTACTGCTTTTTACAAGCAGTATCAGTACAATGCCGACCTCGCTCCTACGCGTACCCAACTCCAGGGTATGTCGTTAGGATCGGGAGAAGGTTTTAAAGAATATGCGCAGAAGTGGAGGGACCTTGCTGGAAGGGTACAACCACCTCTGACTGACCGCGAGCTCGTCGACATGTTCTTAGGGACCCTGTCTGGTCCATTCTTCAACCATCTGATTGGGAACTCTTCTGCTGGGTTTACAGATCTGATCTTGACTGGGGAGAGGATCGAAGCTGGTATCAAGGCTGGGAAGATACAGAAGGATGCTTCATCGAGCACCGATAAAAAACCTTTTAAGAAGGAATCCAATGCCGTCTATGGTTCAAGGAGACAGAATAGACCAGAATGCCGCCAAGCTGCCAATGCAGTGGTGATCTCAAAACCTGCTGGTGCTCTTCAACATCACAACCAACAAAAGAGCGAGAGAAGGCAGTTCACTCGGCTCAGCATGACCTTATCCCAGATATTGCCACAGTTGCTGGAGACCAAGCTGGTAACTCTAAAAGAAGCTCCGAAGAATCAAAATACAACGTCACCGAAGTATAACCCCAACGCCCGCTGCGCTTATCACTCTGACAGCCCGGGGCATACTACAGATGATTGTTGGAGCTTGAAAAATAAGATCCAAGACTTGATTGACGCAAAGGAGATTGAGTTCGAGGCGCCCGAGGCTCCCAACGTGATCACTGCTCCCATGCGAAAACATGGCTAGGATAGAAAGCAATTTTTGTTCATTTGAATTCAAGTCGTATTTTTCTTTGTTTATTCAAACAATAATATTCATGTCAAACATTGTTATTTCATTAATGCATTACATATGTCCGTTTTGAAGTAATTATATCGTATTCACTATATGCAAACTGTTTTCATATTTTTGTGATGCTCAACTCTCGATTATTAATTCTAAGCCTCTTGAGGGAGGATGACGAAAACGATACCACAATCTACAGTATGCTTTTGAACAGACCCCGCTGATGAGGTACAGGCATTGTTTCAATTCCTAAACACTGGAGTTATAAGGAAGATAATCCCTCGTCAACCCCTCTGAGCCAAAGAAGTAGGAGTTTTTCTTTTCGAAATTTAAAACCCTTAATCATAACCTGGGGTAGGGTAGTCTCTCAGTTGATCCAGGTGTATAACGAATGGCACCAAAGGGGTCCTTACAAAACAAAAAAAAAGACAGTGATGGTTCCAAACGATCATAAAGACAGGCAGTCACTACTTCTCAAAATAAAAGCCCAATAAGTCAAAACCTATGAAGGAGACGTACGAAACTGGGGCATCCCGCTGACTGTAATTCCAAAAAGGAAACAACTCAGGCAAAAAATAGGGATAACAAAAAAAAAGAGAAAGAGGTCCTACAAGCCCTCAAACAAAATGACTGCCTATCCAAAATAAATTGCCAATATCCGAACCATCACTGGTATATCAGGACAAAAACTCAAACAAGGTCTGACGCATGATCAACTGAGTTTAGTTTTGAAGAACATCAAGAAGAGCGGGTGGGTACAAATAGTTTGAGCCTTTATCCTTTGTTTCTTAAACCGTGAACCAGGCCACGTTATAACCCTCAAAAGTCCTAGCTGAAGCATGGGTTAGTTCGAAAGCATACTGTGACGAAAGGTATCCTGACTCCTTAAGGCTTACCATAAAGAAAGAGTTGACATCACGTTTTACAAACATTCATTTGTTTTATGAAAAAAGAATGCATTTTCAAAATCTTCAAGACAGACATAGGCTTTGCATTTTTAACATAACTTTGTTTGCATATGACTTTTTGTTTGAACAGCAGGGAAATTCGTACGATGAGTACCTAGTGAACAAAAGCACTTCCAATCAAGGGGCATGGCCTGATCACTGTCCATTATCTGGGGCAATCCAATCAAGATTCAGAGAATCTCTCAAAGGCCAAAATAGCCTGGGGCAAATCTCCGCCTGAGTCACTTGGGGGCATTCCAGCAACAAATCTTGCACGATCAAGCACCTTCTGGTGGCATGACAAAACACTTCTAACAGGGGCAGCACCCTACATTCCGAAAGCGTGGACATAGTCGAAAAAAAATACTACGCACGATAAAAGACCCGCTAGGTTGACATACCTAGGCAAAAATTAGGGCTTCCCGGCGAACCAAAAGGGTTCGGGAAAAATGAAGGGATGGAATAAAAAAAAAATCTGTACACCCGGCAAGTCGAAAACCTGGAAAGGCGGCTTGGGCAAAAAAGGGTATCCCGGTGGACTGAAAACCCGAAAGGGCGGTTCAGGAAAAAGTTAGGGATCAAAGCGTACGACTATGTCCTGTCAGCTCATCACTTGCCTACCAGAAGAAGGTTTATCCATCAAGCAAATGTCAGCACCTCACAGGTCTTCCTCTCCCACCTCAGAAACAGGGGCAATGATGAGTTGTCCCAAACGATCTCATTGCTCTGTCCACGAGGTACAAGGTATGATCAGCTGAAGAAGGTAGCCAATATATCTTAATTCCCCAGAGAGTGAGCCAGCAAGTCAGTACACTCTCCTCAAGCAAACCTACAGTCAGCCTTAAAGAAGTTGAGTATCCTCCAGCAGATCTCAACATTCCCTAGCACGATATGCAGACATTCTTTACAAGCATCCCCGGTAGTCTTGGTCTAAAGATTGTTCCCCGGCGGTATATCAAACATTCAGTGGAGTTACTTCCGATACAGCTCAAAACTTCCCCAGGAGAGTCCAATCCAGTTTCCTCAGGAAAGTTGGAATCCATCTCCCCAAGCAGTAAGCTTATCCCCAGTAGATTCTGGAAGCTTATCCCTCGCAGAGCACGAACGCGTCTCCCGACTTTATTCAAGAGTTATGTCCCTACCAGGATATAACTGGGTTATCCTCAGCCAAAAGCCACGGAAAGATCGTCCCCGACAAAGTCTTCTTATCCCCAGCGAAGTCTATCAACACTTCCAACACAACAAGGGTATCCCCAGCAAGTTATTATCAACAACTCAACAAAGTACCTCTCTCCCCACAGAGTATTGTCTCCCAGCAAGATCGCTAGAGTACTTTTCTCCCCGCAGAGTAATCCATTCGCCAAGTTTATTCCCCAACGGAGTTATCTTCTCCTGCCGGTATTCTTGCAACTATCATCCCCAGCGGAAGCAAAATCTATTCTTCAACATCAGCCCAGGAGTGACTTCCCGGCACCCGTCAAGGATTTACTTTCCTAGACGAAAACATACATACATAAACATCACACTTTCATACATCATAGCACGCATATACGCATCATATCTTACAAATCTCATTTATGTTGAGAACATCATTGCCTGATCCATATCATGCATTGCATATGACTGACCTTTACTTTTCAGGGAAGATCCAGTTAAATTTTCAAATATACTTCAAGACCTTGTCTGGTTCAGTTAAATCGACTCCCAAAGATTTTCCTGGTTATTATCCAGTCAAAGGCCTTCTCTGGTCTAGTTAAACCGACTCCTAAAGGTTTTTCTTTTGAAGACTCAGTTGAAGACTCCAAGTCCTTGTCTGGTTCAGTTAAATCGACTCCCAAAGATTTTCCTGGTTATTATCCAGTCAAAGGCCTTCTCTGGTCTAGTTAAACCGACTCCTAAAGGTTTTTCTTTTGAAGACTCAGTTGAAGACTCCAAGACCTTGTCTGGTTCAGTTAAATCGACTCCCAAAGATTTTCCTGGTTATTATCCAGTCAAAGGCCTTCTCTGGTCTAGTTAAACCGACTCCTAAAGGTTTTTCTTTTGAAGACTCAGTAGAAGATATCCAAGATTCTCTCAATGATTGCTGTTGAGGTTGTAGTCGCCTATGGTTCTCTCCCCGATACTGCGGAGGTGGTAATCCCAAGATTCGCTCAACGATTGTTGTTGAAGTTGAAGTTATCCAAGAATCTCTCAATGATTGCTGTTGAGGTTGTAGTCGCCTATGGTTCTCTCCCCGATCCTGCGGAGGTGGTAATCCCAAGATTCGCTCAACGATTGCTGTTGAAGTTGAAGTTATCCAAGATTCTCTCAATGATTGTTGTTGAGGTTGTAGTCGCCTATGGTTCTCTCCCCGATACTGCGGAGGTAGTAATCGTCCCAAGATTCTCTCAATGATTGCTGTTGAGGTAGAAGTCATCCAAGGTTCTCTCACCGTTCCTGTTGAGGTAGTAACCACCCCTGGTTCATTCATCACCGTTTGAAGCTCCAGATCCAGCTCCTGTAACCAGTCAAGACACATCTATACAAAGAGTCTGAAGATCAACTCCTGTAACGGGTCAGGTACTCATTTTTCTTTTGCAGGTACGCAAGTTCTCGCTAAGGAATCTCTTACGCGATCAACATCCAGATGGCATCTATAAGCCCATCCACCTATCCATCATCTCTTAGCATGGCATCTATAAGCCCATCATCCTATCCATCAATCTCTAAATGGCATCTATAAGCCCATTCCCACCATCATACTACTATGTGAGCGCAAATTTCTGGGCACTCTAGTGTTCAATCATCTTCCACCCTCGGATTACGAAAGGCACGTCAGCCAATCTGCATCCTCAGGTCTAAGAAGATTGAACAGGGGCAACTGTTGTACCCCAAAATTTGCCCTCCCATATTCTTCAAGAAATTGCCAAGTCATGCTTCAAAATTCCCCAAGGGTTGCACAGTGTAAGGGCCTCCTAACAGTCAAAATTAGGGTTTTGGTTCTGGCAAAGAAAATGAAGTTTCCAAGGGTCCAATCAAGTCTCACATGCCTATAAATATGGTCAAGCATCCTCATACCAAGTTTCAAGACTTTCAGCACAAAATTGCACAGTCAAAACCCTAATTGCACTACAGTCAACTATAGGGGAAAAATGGTCATTTGACAGTCAAAAGTTCAAATTTTTGGTCAACATATCATTTTGAAGCCACAAACATCATTTGATCAATGCTTTATCATGATTCTCAAAGCTTGGCTCAAAAATCATCAAGATGCAAAAGTTTCCTTATTTGGACAGCTGAAAAAGTCAACTGTAAATTGACCAGGGCATAACTTTCACATGGATTATCAGAAAAATTCCATCCAAAGCTCATTTTAAATAGAAAGACATTTCCTACAACTACTCTTCACACTTCAAGTCCAAGAAATGCTCTCACAAAAAGTTATCAATTTCAACATTATAGGTCATTTTCAAAAGTAAACAAAAAGGGACTTTAAGTCAAAGGCCATAACTTGAGATTGGTAAATCAAAATGACATGGGACCAAAGACATTGGTTAGAGGACTCAAAGACCTTTCCAAAATGTTCAAGAACATGAGCAAAGCTTAAAAATTGAGCAAGTTATGCCTTGTGGAAGTTGGGAAATTTTTGGATATTTTGAAAAGTCAACATTGCTTCAAATGACCTAAAATTGCTAATGGGCCTCTTTTTCTTCCATAATTCATCATCCAAGGCATGTGCACGACCATTTGGCCAAAAGGGAAGTTTTTATCATTTTTATTTTATTTATTTGGATTTTTAATTATCAATAATTCATTTAATTAAAATAAATAGGTGAAAAATACTAAACCTAATTTTCTAAATCTTTTTGTGCATAGAATAGGCTTAAGATTTCGTGTACAATCAAATATGGAAGGAATTATGGTGATTGGATATGATTGAAGCCAAAATAGCATGAAAAAGATTTGAAAAGTTATGGCATAAAAAATCAAATATTGATTCCTTCAATTCATGGATTTTTGATCAATTTCTTTGACCTAAATCATTGATACATATATGTGCAAGCTAACCCTATTCAAAAGAACCTCCCAGCTGCGCAAGAACCTGATCAACAAGTTTGCAATTTTTCTCAAAAAGTCAAATACTGAAAACTAGGATACAGGGCGATTCAAGGCAAAATATCTGTTCCATTGGCTTGCTGAGGCTTCAAGGAAAGAATTTGGATCAAAACCATAAGCCCTAACACCAAGAAACGTGAGAATCATCGCACCCTGTACAGAAAATTTCTTGCATTCTTATATCATGAATCATACGTTTTTAACAATTTTTAACATGTGATTTATGTTCATTATTCAATTCTAAAGCTAACTGTGTGGTTTGATTAAGTTTTCGTGCACCATGGAAGGATTCACCATTAAAGATATTTAGGGTTACCAAGCTTTTGATTTGGGCGTTTTAAGATAATGTAAAATTGGAACATGAAACCTAGGCCATTCGGCTCAGCATGCTTGGACGATGCTAAATCCACCCTCGCGCTCAATTTATGAGCCACTATGAGCTAATCGTTATTTTGGAATATAGGGTATAAGGGGACAGTTCAAAACCGTTGCCAATGTCTTTTTTGTTTCAGGAAAAAAAATCATGAAGGAAGAAGATGATTATGTGGCCAGTTGTAGTTGGTCTATTTGAAATTTCGCGCTAGTTTTCTCACTAACCATGTTTTTCTCTTATATTAATTATTAGTTATTATATATTCAAAGACGCATGAATGGCATAGTGGTGGAGAAGGCACTTGGTAATCTTCAGGACCTGGGTTCGATCCCAGGTCCCCCTCATATTCCCTTATATTTTTCTTTGAAACGTGATCAGGTACTTTGGCCCCTCAATGGTCTATCATACGCTCCTCAATCCAATGTGCCACATGTCCCACTGCACTCAATCAAAGGCCATGATTCAAAGACTATGGTGAACCTCAGTCAATACGCAGGCGTGCTAGTCAAAAGGTCAACGAGGCCAAAGATGCTTGGGCCCAAATTGCTAAGCAAAAAACCTCCCAAATGGGGACAGACCCCCCTAGGTTTGCAATATTCCTTTCATTATTTTTTTATTTACTTCAATTATTGTTCTTTTCAATTAATTCCTTTAAATTAATATTTTCATAAAAAACAATAAAAATCAGAAAGAAGACAAAAAAATAGTATTTTTATTTAAAGTTATTTTCTTTGTAAATAAATTGCATTAATTAATTTTAGTTTTTTTTAATCTAGGATTAATCTTAATATTTTTCAATAAAAATCTAAAATTGGTAGAATTAGGGTTTCAAGCATTTTTCATCCTTTTTTTATTTTTATTATATTAATTATTAATTAGCTATTTTATAAATCAAGTTGCAATTAATTAATTAGGCTTAATTTTAGATAATTGTCATATTTTCTTAATAAACTAAAAAAACAATTAGAATTAGGGTTAGCATTTTAATTTCAATTAATCTCTCTCATTAAAATCATAAAATACAAAAATACAAAAAAATAATTTCTTTTCCTTTTTAATTTAATTAATTTAACAATGTAATTTAATTTCATTAAAAAGGGTCCAACGCCCTCGTTTCCAGTTCTAATTCAACTCGCGCGATTTATTTCGTTTCTTATAATTCTTATGTACTTCTCCCAAAGCCGTGTAATATTTACCTTTCGCACGTTACTTTACTTTATTTCTTTATTTACTTTCTGTCAAATCGGGCCCTGGAAATTTTGGCGATGTGGACCCGCGCCTGTTGTAATAGTTTAGAACTTTACCTTTCTCGCTCTTTTAACTGTTAAATAAATGCATGCAAGAACGAATGGCCTTAAATAAAAACAAACGCGTAGATCACCATAACATGGACAAGATAAATGCAAATGAACATGACACACGAATCACACACCACCCCTAGGGCACGCCTCATTGTTGCCTTGCCTCGAAAGGTGATCGTCGAGTAGAGGATGTCTTAGTAAGTCCTCATGATCCGGGAACCTGGCATGAGGGTAGCTTCTAAGGTGTCTTCCCATTGCTCTGGTAATCACCATGTCCCGAACCTCGAATTGACCCGAACACCTCCAACGGTGGTGCTACCTACCTCTCAATGGTGGGATGGCACTACTTTAAAGGACATTTACACAGACGAATTCCTTAGGGTAGGTAGGTTCTCATAGATACTTGCTCTAATTTCAAAACAAATTCAAAAATACTTTTCACACCAACACATTTTCAAAAAGCTTTCGAAAGCAATTTTTCAAACACTCTTGAGGACCGATACAAGAGTCGAACTGAAATTTTCAAAGAAACTTTTTAAAACCCACAATTGAAAAGCAAACAAACCATTTTTGAAAACACAAGTGAGCAAGTATCTAAGAGCCCATGGATAACCATGGATAGAAAGGGTGCTAACACCTTCCCTTTCTATAATCTACCTCCTGAACCGAGAGCAATCTCTATAAGGAATTTTTCTGTGCTTTTGTCCTTTCCATTTGGAGAAAATAAAAGACGGTGGCGACTCTTGCTTCTGCAACATTTCGCGAACCAGCTTTAAACAGTCAGTTCCAGATCCACCGATCACACCTTCGCATGAGCCTCGGAGCACAACAATAAAGCTAGCATAGAAATCTTCGAAGGGGTCTGCCCTAGCTGTTCGACTACATTGTAGTCGCTTCTCTTTATAATTTTCAAAATTTCTTCCATCTCCTTCTTGGAGGCCTCTGGGATAGATACTGATTGTGCCTTCATCCTGATAGGTTCAACCAAAATTCCTTTGCCCCGAGTCTTGGTCGACTCAGTGATAGGGGTGTCAGCAGGGGTAACCACATGAACTGTAGTAGTAATGTCAACAGGAAAAAAAGCAGGGATGATCATAGGACCGGTAATAGTTTTCGAAGGAGAAATCTCAGGGGAGAACACTCTTCCACTTCTGGTTATTTTGCTGGTTCCCACAATGTTGCCGATGTCGGGGTCAACTCTCTCAAAAATCGAGTCTTCATCAGCCAACCAATCTTGCATGACGCCGTGGTAGTAGACGTCACCCCCATAGTTCCAAGGGACAGCTTTATCTGAGGAGTACGGGATTGGCCCTGGCATAGTAATTATCAGTGGAGTCACCTTCGGAATATATGTAATCCTAATGGGTCTTTTGGTGGAGACCCTGGAAGGATTGGAGGAAATGGTTACTATTGAAACATCCTCGTAAGCAATGGTTGGAATGGGAGTCTTTTCAAACAAAATCTCTTTGTCATCCATCAGGGGCTGGACACCTGCTTTCAATAAATGGCAATCGTTTGGTAGGGATAAACAGAGGTGGCAGCCTCCGCCATAACCCAGAAATAAACCAACCTTCAACAGGTTCCTCTTGACGGTCAGGAGTGGAGTAACAAGTTCATCAACAAGAGTAACAAACACATCATCTTCAACAGCGTTAACATTTGGGATCTCAGGAGCATCAAACTCAATTTCTTTGGCCTCGAGAAGGTCTTGCACCTTTTTTTTCAAAACCCAGCAGTCATTTGTATCATGACCTGTACTTTCTGAATGGTAAGCACAACGGGCGTTTGGGTTGTAACGGGGAGAGGCAGTGTTGGGATTCTTCGGAGCTTCCCACAAGGTTACCAGATTAGATCTCAACAAATGTGGCAAGACTTGAGACAATGACATATTTATCCGGGTAAATTGTCTTATTGGTCTTTCTGTTTTAGGCTGGTTGTTCCTTTGTTGAGTAGGTGCAGGCTTAGGGATCATGACGGCCCCTACCGTTGGACAACATTCAGTTCTATCCTGATTCCTTTGAGGGTACACAGTACCAACCTCTTTCTTCCTAGTGAATGGTTTTCTCACATCACTGGAGGATGTGTCCTTTTGGATCTTCCCACTCTTAATCCCAGCTTCCACTCTCTCCCCGGTCAAGATTAATTCAGTGAAGCCGGTTGAGGAACTTCCAATTAGATGATTAAAGAAAGGACCGGACAAAGAACCCAGAAACATGTCCACTAGCTCCCTGTCAGACAGGGGAGGCTGGACTCTTCCTGCTAAGTTCCTCCACTTCTGAGCGTAGTCTTTGAAACCCTCGCTCAAACCCATAGCCAGACTCTGGAGTTGAGTACCGGTGGGAGCAAGGTCTGCGTTGTACTGATACTGCTTATAAAAAGCAGCGGCCAAGTCTTCCTAATTATGGATATTGGCCCTCTCCAGTTGATAGAACCAATCTTGCTAAGTCCCGGATAGACTATCCTGAAAGAAGTGGACCCATAAATCTCTGTCAGCAGTGTGAGGCTGTATCTTACTCACATAAGATCGGAGGTGCATCTTGGGACACGAAACCTCATCGTACTTAGCAAACACTGGTGCCTTGAAATTTGATGGAATAACAATCCCAAACACCAAACCCATCTTTTCAAAGTCCAGCCCAAGCACTTTCTGAATCTCCATTGCACTTAAGCGATCTTCCAACTGTCTGTATTTGTCATCAGCTGGAGGATACTGCTCTTCAGAGTAATCAACCTCTTCTTCCTCTTCAGATTCTGGATGGTCAGTCACTTCCTTGTTTTTACCTTCTTGATTATCCTTTTCACCTGATGATGTTGCGAAGTCTAGGGTCCGTCTGGCTGCCCCTTGGAACCTTCTTCCCAGATTCAAAATACCGGTTGATTTCTTCGCTTTCTTATTCTTTTATTTGATCAGTAAAGTTTTCAAATCCTCTTGTCCTTTTGCTAGAGTCAAGAACATTTATTGAAACTGAGCGTTCTGCGCCTGGAGGTCTTTTACTGTCTGTTCCATATCCATCTCACTGAAATAAATAGTAGAAAGATAAGGAGACCTGTTGTAAGAAACCTGCTTGTGTTATGATGAATGAAGATGCATATGCAATGATTTCAAGGAAATTAGAGATTTAAATTTGCTTTAGACAAAAAAAGAACACACATTATATTAATAAATCAAAGTTTGAGTAATCATGCCTCTTTGGGCTTACAAAGAAATAAAATACAAACTTTAAAACAAAAAAGTTGAGCGCATCCTCTTTGGTGTGATGTAGGCGTTCAGACTCCGCTCTTCATGAAGCTGCTTGGTGAGTTCCAGAACTTTCTTCTTGCTGGCATAAAATTGGGCTTCGAAAGTGTCTCGCTCTTCCTTAAGCTGTATCCAATCCCTTTGCAAGTCTTTGAGAGATGTGGGCATGTTAGGATGAAGGATAGTGTATGAGACATCACCTTCCATAACAGGCTCTATGATAACTGGGAGAATGGAGGGGTAAGGCATCATAAGACTTTGAGCATGGGCTTATACCCATTTGAGATAAGGCTCAAGAGGGATGGAATTCTTGTTCCCTAGTGTCTTACTATCCATCTTGTTTACCATCCTCCAAGCTTGCATAAACCTCTGACAGTAGCCTTGATCATTGCTTTCGTAGTCGAACACCAAACCTTGGATTAGTATCTCATGAGGACCATCTCTTCGGGCATACCCAAATTGTCGTAAAGCTAAGCAAGGGTTGTAAGTGATACCCCCCCTAACGCCAAGTAGAGGGACGTTAGGGAATTCCCCATAACGGTCAATGATAAAAGTATCATCCGAGGGTCTTGAACTACAATGAATATCAGAGTGGGTGAGGAACATCATCCTTTGAGACCATGTCAATATTTGCTCGTTCTTCAATGTTGATCGAGGTAGGTGTGAAATGAACCACTTGGCGAGTAAGGGAATACAACACAAAAGGGTACCTCTTTTCTTCATGGTGCAGGTATGGATGAAATGTAAGATGTCTCCCAACAGGGTAGGTATAGGATTACGAGAGAGAAAGACTTTGATGGAATTTACATCTATGAATTAGTCCGATTTGGGGAAAAGAACCAGACCATAGATGAGAAGGGCCAGGACATCTTCAAAGGCTTGAAAATCCATATCTTCCCAGAATGAATGAGCTTTCTCTAACAGAAATTTGGCTAGGAACCCTTTGTCTCCGCTTCTAGTCTCCCAATTTGCTATGATATCGGCTCTCTTCAGATGTAGAGCTCCGGCCATGACCTCAGGTTACGGGATCCATTCTAGACCGATGAACGGTATCTGATCAAGCACGGGCACTCCTAATAGTAGAGAGAACTCTTCTAGTGTAGGTACCAACTGATAGTCAAGAAAGGTGAAGCAATGATGTATGGGATCAAATAATTGGAAGAGCACACACATCATTTCTTCTTGGAAATTGAAGGTAGCCAAAATGAGGAGTTGTCCATATTTCTTGGTAAAAGGAGAAATCTACGGGCACCCTTGATACTAACTCTTGGAGCTGAGGGTGTGCTTTCACGAAGCTGATTCAGATGGTGTTTCTTTGGACGGAGTTCATGGCCTACAAAACAAAAACAAAGATAAATTCCTAAATCCTTGAAATGGTTAGTGAGATTGCATATGATGTTATAATGTTCAGGATGTTATGTACAAGTAAGCATATACACACAAGGCAAAAACAAATCCTCAGGCTTAGGCTTGCATGGAGTTTGTAGGTAAGTACCCTCTTGAAGTTTAGTTGGCTTAAACCCGTCCTAGTTAATAGTAACCGGGTTCTAAGGGGTATCAATATCACTGACCATTCTTTTAGGCATTGTCCCAGCACAATCAGTATTTTCTTGCGGCCAGGATATCCCAAAAGTCTAGTCTCAATGAGTGTAGTATTGAGTATCAACCAATTTTCAGCTTTCCACCGAAACCGATTATCTCACTATGTCCTTAATGGCCAAGTTTGTTCAATTAAGGTTCTAAACTCAGTTAGTGCTTCATGACACCACTCAACGGCCCCGTATTCTTCTCGATTCAACACAAGGGATACCAGTACCCACAAATGCGTCACACTAACATAGCCATTGTTTCAACCATATCGATCTACGCCTTACAATTTCCATAATCTATTGCTACTTACCTAACAAGGTTTCCCAGATCCAGGTGGAGGATCAAAGCAAACCCAAACAAAGAACCATAATGTAAAGCATGCAAGTCAAAAAAAGAAAGCAAGTAAATTTTATCTAGCCCTAAGCTAACCCCACTTTTAAGTTTATATCCCCAGCAGAGTCGCCAGTTTTGTAATGCGGTAGGAGAACTGACTTTGTTGTTTTGCGTTTGATCACAAATGTTGTGATTAGCAAGAGTCGCCATCGACTTTTATTTTATCCAAAAGGAAAGGTTGAAAAGAACAGGAAAGACCTTTGAGATCTTTTCTTGAGTTCGGGGGATAGATTATAAAAAGGGAAGGTATTAGCACCCTTTTTATCCATAGTTATCTATGGGCTCTTAGTTGCTTGCTAGATTACTTGCTTTTGTTTGAAAATGTGCTTTGTGTGGTTTTTGAAAGTATTTGAAAAGGCGTCATCGTTTAGGCAAACATTGTAATGATTCTCGTTCGTAAGAATGTATACAAAGTGTTGATCTTTTGAAAATGTTTTCAAGTTTGAGAGATGTTTTTGCAAGTGTTGGTGTTTGTTTTGAAAATAGCAAGGATTTTTTGGTTTGAAAATGAGCAAGCAACTAGGAACATTCTACCTACTCAAAAGTCTTTCATGTTTATTTCCTCTTTCCTTTGACATTGTTATCTTACCATTGATTTGGTAAGAAACCCTATCTTTGGATGTAAAAGGGACGAGCAATGGTCATCGTATAGTCATGAATAGCATAATTGTAAGATATCTTAGCATTTTCTTTGAGGGACTAAGATCATTTGTAAGACAATATTTGTAGTGTCATCGAGGGACTATGATCTTGTATTTTGTTTGTTTTTGCTAAGACGTCTTACATGCGTATTATGACCATTTATTTCTCAAGGCAACAAAGTGGATTTACCCTAAGGGTGTGAGTGTGCAAGTGTATTGATTTTCCTGCATTGTTTTGTCTTGAATTAGGGTTTGCTAACTTGTTGATTTTAATCTTTCCATACAAACCCTAATTACTAGCATTTATATGTAAAGCATTAAATTGCGGAAAATAAAAATACTAAGCTATTACATCAATAGGGGAGGGGGTGTACAAATTTACAAATGAGGGAATTGCAAGAAAATTAAATCTAAATAATTATTACAACCATATTCAATATTGTACAAAATTGAAAATAAAAATGCAAGAATGTAAATGGAAAAAGAAATGATTTTGTTTGTATTTTTATGAAAGGATTTTAACCTAAACCTAATTAAGAAAAATGATTAATGAAAATTGAATAAAATTAACTTAAACTAAATAAGAAAAGAAAATAACTAAAAAAGGATTTTTTAGGGTTTTATTTATGAAAAGCTTTTAAATTAATAAAAATAATATAGATATTAATTAATTAAAAGAAACCTAAGTTCTAAATTAATTTTAATTGCAAGAAAATAATATAATAGTTAAACCTAAACCTAAATATTAATTATTAAGAAAGAAATTAATTTATTAAGTAAATGTTTTTGTTCTTTTAGTTTTATAACACAAATAAGCTAAATAAGTGTAAAAATAATGAATAAAATATTTTTGGATTTTATTAATAACAATAAAAATATATTAATAATAATAATAATAATAATAATAAAGGAAAAGAAATAAAATAAAATAAGAAAAAAAGAAATAGTAATGAAAATTTGGGCCAGGGGGTGCTGAAGTAAGGCAGGGGTTAGAAAGTTAGCAAAAAAGAAGAAGGCCCAATGCTGGGGCCCAGGCGCTGCAAAGAAACCAAAAAAATGTAAAAAAGTTTGAAAAAGAACAAAAGGCAGCGCACTGGGTGTTGAACCCATGCCCTCTTGGTTACCAGCGCGCTACCTTACCACTGGGGTGGCTATACATCCATTTGTACCCCAAAATTTGCCCTCACATTTCTCAAGGAATCACCCTGAATTCTCAAATTTTCTCTCATACAATTCTAAGCCTTGAACTATCAATTTTTCCAAGGAAATCACTTCCAAGGGAAAAATGGTCATTTGCATGCTGAAAAGTCAAACTTTGACTTTTGGATCAAAATCAAGCTTCAAGAATCATATTTCATCAAGACATGTTGGAATATGAAGTTTGTATCATCAAAAAGTTCAAAAGTCAAATTTACTATGGAAAAGCCAAATTTCTAAATACTTGGGATTTTTCTAAGTATTTAAGAAAAAATTACACTTCAGAATTTCTGAGCCAGCCTCCAGGCAGTTGTTGCACCCCAAAATTTACCCTCTTGATTTAGGCTTATGTTTCATCATGAATATCATATTGCATTACATTCATACATGGTGATGGGATCAAAGTACTTTGGTTATCAAGTCTTCCTCAAGCCTTGAAGGTTGATTGTATTGACATGTTGCTCAAGTAGAACCTTATCATCTAAACCTCTGGATCTTTCAAGCTCAAAAGTTATTGCATATCTCAAGATGTTTTATCCATCGCTTTGGATCATCAGAGGATTGAAGTTTGTGTTTGATTATAAGAAGAATCACTCTTTTAAATCACCGGTCAAAATTAGGGTTTTGTTTGGTCAAGGCTATTGATGCTGAAAGAACAAGATTAGTTCTAACCTATCTCAAGAGTTTTGATGATAACTAAATTATATTTAAGATAATTTATGCTCTGATGAATGTGCTTAAATGTCTCAGTTAATGTTCTGACAGAAAACATTCTGAAGTGCTAAGCAAAAATTATGTAGAAGTTCTTTGATAAAAGAACCTTTTATTCAAGCGCATCTGCTGACTCTGGTAAGACACTTTATTTGTTAAATATATCTTCTAACTTTTAGCAGGTTCCTTGCTCAGAAGATAACTTGAAAGCAAGTGATGTTCAAAGTTCTTAGCAAGCAACGCACTTCCTAGAAGATGAGTGAAGCATGTTCTAACTTAAACACATTGGAGAAAATTCTGAAATAACATTTAGATCAACTTGTCTTGTCAAATAAAAGGAAATATGTTCTTACATACTGTTGTTTGCTCATTAATGCAAAGACGGATGAAAGCACTCAAGTGCCTACAACTAGTTTCTTGGAAAATGGAATATTGCAAGGAAACACGCAAGCATTTATTGCTCTCCAACTTTTCTGAAGGCAACAACGATCTTATTGTTCCTACTATAAATAGAAGGACATTTATTGCAAGCCAACAACTTTGTGAACCAAGTGAACCAATCAAATTTTCAAAAGAAGCAAGAAACTATGTGAAAGATCCTAAGCTCACAAACTTATTGTTCATACAATTTGTGCATTATATTCTAAGTGAAAAATCACAGTTGTGATATAGCTTGATTAGAAGCAAACTTTATTTCATTATCTGTAAAGATTAAACTCCTGTATTTGTTCCTTGAGAGACCAAGTTTAGTCAGATTTCTCAAGTAGACTAGGACTAGATTTAAGTCTTAGTGGTGTTAGTCACTTGTAAGTTTACTTGTGCATTGTTATTCACAATAGTTGTTGTGTGTTTGTAATCAATTGATTATAGTGGATTAAGTCCTTGTTGAGAAAGGCGAAATCACCTTGGCGGGTGGACTGGAGTAGTTTGAGTTCAAACGAACCAGGATAAAAATAACTGTGTTTTTCCATTATTGTGTTGAGCTTTGTTTTGAAAAGGAAAAGAGTCACTTATTCAACCCCCCCCCCCCTTCTAAGTGTTTTCTTACCCCTTCAATTGGTATCAGAGCTTGACTCTGAGCACAACACTTAACCGTGTCAGGAAAAGATCCAGAAGAAAATACAATGGCCGTTGAACAAAACAATAATAGTTACAACAAACCTCCAGTGTTTGATGGAGAATATTTTGAGTACTGGAAAGATAGACTAGAAAGTTTCTTTCTAGGTCATGATAGTGATCTTTGGGATATAGTCTTGGATGGTTACAAACATCCTACAGATTCAGAAGGAAACAAAGTGGATAGAAAAAATATGGATAGACAACAAAAAGTTGATTTTAAAAATCATCATAAAGCTAGAAATATTTTTCTAAATGCTATCTCTAAAGTTGAATATGAAAAAATCACTAATAGAGATACATCGCATAATATGTTTGAGTCTCTCAAAATGACTCATGAAGGAAACACTCAAGTTAAGTAGTCTAAACCTCTGGCTTTAGTTCAGAAGTATGAAGCTTTCAAAGTTGATGAGAGCGAGTCTATAGAAGCAATGTTCTCTAGGTTTCAAACTCTGATCGTTGGTCTAAGAGTTTTGAAAAAAGGATATACCAAAGAAGATCATGTGAAAAAGATCATCAGAAGCTTACCCATACGATGGGCACCAATGGTCACTGCTTTCAAAGTGTCAAAAGATCTGAACAATGTGTCTCTGGAGGAACTCATCAGCGCCCTCAGAAGTTATGAGATTGAACTAGATGAGCATGAGCCTCAGAAGAAAGGTAAGTCTCTAGCCCTTAAATCAATTAAGAAATTTGATACTAACGCTTTTCAGGCTGAAGAGGAAAACTCTGAAGAATCAGCGTCAGAAGAAGACGAACTATCCTTGCTCTCCAAAAGGATAAATCATCTGTGGAAGCACAGACAAAAGAAGTTCAGAAACTTCAAGAAGTCAGAAGATAAACCAGAATCTTCTGGACACAAAAAGTCAAACAGAAGAGAGATCATCTGTTATGAATGCAAAGAACCTGGTCACTACAAAAGTGATTGTCCAAAGCTTCAAAAAGAAAAACCAAAGAAGAGATTTGGTAAGAAGAAAGGAATGATGGAAACCTGGTATGACTCAGATTCTTCTGAAGATGGATCTGGTTCTGAAGATGAAAATGCCAACCTAGCTCTGATGGCTATCACAGAAGATGACTCAGACTGTGAGTCAGAACAAATAGAGGTATTTTCTGAATTTTCTAGAGAAGAACTTGCTGATAGTTTATCAGAACTTCTGGAAAACTATAGTAAGTTCAAAATCAAATACAATAAACTCAAGAAGAGTCTTGCATCTGATCTTGAGAAACTTGAAACAGAAAAATCTGAACTTTTAGAAAATAATTTTAAACTTAAAAAGGAAATTCAAAATGTTCAAAAGAATTTTAGTTCAGAGTCTGTGTCTAGTTCAAAAGATATTCTGAAAGAATATGACTATAGCTTTCAATCTTTTCTTGCTAAAGGAATAGACAGAAGCAAAATGGATTCAATGATCTATGGAGTTAGTGGGAAAAACAGAAGAGGAATTGGATATGAACCTCCCAAAGGGAAGGAGACATACATTCCAAAACCTGTTACTAAAATGACCTTCACTTACAAACCTCTGAATAAGCAATTCAAGTTTGGACACTCACATGATATAAAATATACATCACATTCTGGAAACTCTTATGCTAACCCAAAAGGACCCAAAAAGATATGGGTACCTAAGGATAAAATAATATTTGTTGCAGATGTCCTTAACAGCTCAATTGAAACACCAGTCATGGTACCTGGACTCTGGGTGCTCACGACACATGACGGGAAAAAGGTCTATGTTCCAAAGCCTGGAACTTAAAGCTGGAGGAGATGTGAAGTTTGGAGGTAATCAGAAAGGGAAGATTATTGGTTCTGGAACCATAGGAAACAGTAACCTTCCTTCTATCTCCAATGTTTTATTAGTAGAAGGATTAGCTCATAATCTATTGTCCATAAGTCAATTAAGTGACAATGGCTATGACATTATCTTCAATCAAAACTCCTGTAAAGTTATAAGTCAAAAAGATGGATCAATCCTCTTTTCTGGCAAGAGAAAGAACAACATTTACAAAATTGATTTATCAGATCTTAAATCTCAAAATGTCAAATGTCTTTTGTCTGTTAGAAATGAGCAATGGGTATGGCACAGAAGATTGGGACATGTCAATCTTAGAAAAATCTCTCAACTAAATAAATTAAATTTAGTCAGAGGACTTCCCAATCTGAAGTACAACTCAGAAGCTCTGTGTGAAGCATGCCAAAAAGGAAAATTTTCAAAACCTTATTTTAAATCCAAAAATGTTGTCTCTTCCTCTAAGCCATTAGAGTTACTTCATATTGATCTGTTTGGTCCAGTTAAAACTGCATCCATCAGAGGCAAGAAGTATGGATTGGTCATCGTTGATGACTTCAGCAGATGGACATGGGTAAAGTTTTTAAAACACAAGGATGAGTCACATTCTGTATTCATTGACTTCTGTACTCAAGTGCAACACGAAAAATATTTTAAAATCACAAAAGTCAGAAGTGATCATGGTGGTGAATTTGAAAATCATTATTTTGAAAAATATTTTAAAGAAAATGGTATTGTTCATAATTTTTCTTGTCCTAGAACTCCCCAGCAAAATGGAGTTGTAGAAAGAAAGAATAGAACATTACAAGAGATGGCCATAACCATGATCAATGAAACAAATATGGCTAAGCACTTTTGGGAAGAAGCTGTGAACACAACATGTTACATTCAGAATAGAATCTCTATAAGACCTATTCTAGAAAATACTCCCTATGAATTGTGGAAAAACAGAAAGCCCAACATTTCTTATTTCCATCCTTTTGGATGTACTTGTTTTATTCTAAACACCAAAGAAACTATGAACAAGTTTGATTCCAAAGCACAAAAGTGTTTCCTGCTTGGATACTCTGAACGCTCAAAAGGCTATAGAGTATACAACACAGAAACTCTGATTGTTGAAGAATCAATCAAAGTTAGGTTTGATGATAAGCTTGGCCAGCCACAGCCAAAGCAAATTGATTTTTCTGTAGGTACAGAAGATAATCCCTCAAACTCTGACAGTTCAGAAGCAACTGGAGATTCAGAAGCAAAAGAAGACTCATCAAATCATCCTCTTGACGATGCTCTAAACAATCGCAGAATATTTGACCAACCCACTCAGAGAAGGTTTCCTAGAATATCTTCAGCTCACAAAGAAGACGTAATCATTGGAAGAAAAGAATATCCCATCAGAACAAGATCCTCTCTCAGAATCAATGAAGAATCTTTGTTTGGTTTGGTCTCTCTGATTGAGCCAACTACCATTGATG
The DNA here is from genome assembly GCA_948472305.1 of Vicia faba. NCBI lineage: Eukaryota > Viridiplantae > Streptophyta > Magnoliopsida > Fabales > Fabaceae > Vicia > Vicia faba. The sequence goes on along the minus strand of OX451738.1, from coordinate 1,445,690,035 downwards.
AAGCTCTGGAAGATAATGATTGGATCTTAGCAATGCAAGAAGAACTCAATCAATTCTCCAAAAATGATGTATGGAATCTAGTTCCAAGACCCAAAGGATTCAATGTTATAGGAACCAAATGGGTTTTCAGAAACAAATTGAACGAACAAGGAGAAGTAATCAGAAACAAAGCACGACTGGTTGCACAGGGTTATAGTCAACAAGAAGGAATTGATTATAATGAAACCTTTGCCCCAATCGCCAGGTTAGAATCTATAAGATTATTAATTTCTTTTGCTGTACAAAATAACATTTCATTATATCAAATGGATGTTAAAAGTGCATTTCTAAATGGCTATATTGAAGAAGAAGTATATGTCCATCAACCTCCTGGATTTAATGATTCAAAACATCCAGAACATGTTTTTAAATTAAAAAAGTCTTTGTACAGTTTAAAACAAGCTCCCAGAGCTTGGTATGACCGTCTGAGTAATTTTCTATTAGAAAAAGATTTTACCAGAGGGAAAGTGGACACAACTCTTTTCAGAAAAACATTTAAAAATGATATTTTAATTTGTCAAATTTATGTTGATGATACAATTTTTGGAACCTCTAATATCTCCCTTGGAAAAGAATTTGCTAAGACCATGCAGGCAAAATTTGAAATGAGCATGATGGGAGAATTGAAATTCTTTCTGGGAATTCAAATCAACCAGACTCCAGAAGGTACTTTCATACATCAGACGAAGTATGTTAAAGAACTTTTGAAGAAATTTCAAATGTCAGAAAGCAAAGATGCCAAAACTCCTATGCATCCAACCTGCATTCTAGGTAAAGATGAGGTAAGTATGAAAGTAGATCAGAAGCTCTATAGAGGTATGATTGGATCCCTTCTCTATCTGACTGCATCTAGACCTGATATACTATTTAGCGTGTGCTTGTGTGCTAGATTCCAATAAGATCCTAGAGAATCTCACTTAACAGCTGTTAAGAGAATTCTTAGGTATCTGAAAGGTACTACTAATCTGGGTCTGTGTTACAGAAGATCACAAGATTACATACTAGTAGGTTATTGTGATGCTGACTTTGCTGGAGATAGAATTGAAAGAAAGAGCACCTCTGGAAGCTGTCAGTTTTTGGGTGACAATCTTATCTCGTGGTACAGCAAGAAGCAAGCAACAATTGCAATGTCAACCACAAAAGCTGAATATATCTGCTGCTGGATGTAGCTCTCAGATGATTTGGATGAAAAGTCAACTAGAAAATTTCAACCTTTATGAAAGTAAGATTCATATCTTGTGACAATACTTCTGCTATTTGTCTTTCTAAGAATCCAATCTTACATTCTAAAGCCAAACATATAGAAATTAAATATCATTTCATAAGGGACTATATTCAGAAGGGAATTTTAAACTTAATTTTTGTAAAATTAGACCATCAATGGGCTGGCATTTTTACCAAACCCCTTTCAGAAGATAGATTTAATTTCATTCTGAAAAATATTTGTATGGAATTATGTCCTGAATAAAATAATATTTATTTTCTGTGATTGACTTCAGAATATTCTGAAATGAATGCTCTGATCAACAACTCTTCAGAAGTTAGAAGAGAAGTTGTAACAGAAGCTATATGAAAAGTTATGAAATGTTCTAACGCTTCATGTCCAAGTGTAGTTCAGAAATTCATTAGAACAAACAGCTGTTACATGCATCCTTTAGGAGATGAACACATGGCGTGTTTCTGAAAGGTCAAGCGTGCAAAAGCTACTGATGACGTTCTAGGTAACTATTGATGATTACCCATAATCCCACGTTTTCCCTCATTTTTAGCATATCATTAAATGCAAGTAATGATGAGATTCGTTTTTAAATTCATTTTAATTTTATTTTAAATGTGTCTTAAATAATTTTAATTTTAATTATAAACCTATTTTCTGAAATTATTGCCTATAAATACTTTTTGAAAAAATCTTTTTCATTCTTTACTGTCTCTTTCAAACTCAAGCATTTTTCTGTACTTTTCTCTTAAAACCCTTTTCTTCAAATTTCTAAAGAACTTCAATGGCTTCTTCTTCTTCTACCCACTCTAAGCAATACTTTATACCTGAAAGGACAACTCTCATTCCAGTAGAAAATTTGGAAGTTTTGAGTGAGCTAATGGTAGACTTTGAGAATCTCAGAGAGAATGGATTTGACTTATTCCTTGCTGTGAAGTTTCAAGGTTGGGAAAGCTTCTTTGACCGTCTCATTGGTCCAATCTTTCCACATCTGGTGAAGGAATTCTGGATTCACGCTATTGCAACCCCCAAGGTTATTCTCTCCTTTGTAATGGGCAAGGAAATATCCATTACAGAAAATCAAATCAGAAAGTTACTAGGATTTAAAGGACTTGGAGTTACAGGAATGCCCAGTGGAAGAATGGAGATGTCTAGGGTATATTCAGAGATTTTCACAAACGGTCAAGGTTCTTCCAAAGTCAGGGATTTGAAAAACATATACAAGATTTGGGCAAGGATTATTCATGGATGTATTCACCATAGGAAAGACACCAGTTCTCCTGATTACATCAACGCTGATCAATAATATTTGCTGTTTTGCCTTGGAACCAATGTCAAAATTGATTTTCCCTACTTGCTATTTGAACATCTCTGGAACCATGTCAAAGAAACCAGAGAAGCTTAAAGGTTGAAGAACCCCAAATCAAAGAGGAATTGGATTCCTATGGGGAGGTTAATATCAAACATTCTGACTGAGAATGGTCTGATTGCTCACCTAAAAGAAGCAAATCTTCTGGGGGAGTTAGAACCTATCTGTGGTAAGACTATGACTGTAAAGAACCTGCTGAAAAGGAAAATTATTGACAAGCTGCTGGTGGAACCCACTCCGTGTGTGTCAGCTGTTGTGAAGAGGAGAAGGATTCCTATTGCTGACTTTCCTATGTTCAACTCAGGAGATCATCCTCGTATCATCTTGCACTATCTTGAGATCTGCAAAGAAACAAAATCACCCATTGATCCAGCTTGGCTTCAAGGAAGAAATCAAGCTGCTCCTGATGTTATTCTCCAAGAATTTGTGAAGAGAAAAGTTGTAGAAGGACCTTCTGACACTCCTCAGAAGAAGAAAAAGAAGACAGGTAATCATGCTGAAACTATACTTGTTTATGATTATGAAAATGTATCTGCATCTGCTGAACCCTCCCAAACCTTAGGAGACTTAGATGTTGACATTGATCTGACCTTACCATCTAAACCCCTTGCTGACAACCCTCGTAAAAATCAGGTTTTATCAGATTTAAGTGATTTTGACTCTGATGAACATTCTGACTCTCAATCAGAACCCCCTGAACCATCTGTTTTTCAATCTATTCCTGCTGAACATTTTTCAAGACTCCCTCCCAGACCTCTATCACCCAGACCCACTGGATGGTAGGATGCTGGCTCTTGGAGAATTCCAGGGATAAATGAACCTCTAGCCACTATAAATCCTCCTTTCAACCTACCATCTGAGAATATTTTTGCTATGAGTCAACCACAACCTCAAAATCCCATTCCCACTCCTGATTACACAATAATAATTTTGCCTGATGTCACTCCACCCACTTCATCACAACATACAACACCAATCTCACCTACACACTCACCCCCTCAAATTCTAGAACAACAACCTTTTGAACAAACTGAAACTGTTGAACCATTTGTACCTCATGAAATATCAGAACCTCCTATTTTTGTTGACCAACCTAAACCTACCAATAATCCTGAACCCAATAGCTTTTTAAGAACTGTAGTGTACTTTCAATCTCTACAATTCTTGAAAAATAAAACTTACAAAAAGGCTATCCCTAAACCTGTTCAGCCAGATGTAAATACTTTGTTTCAGAATTTTATAACAAATGTTCAAGCATGGTTACAACCACTGAAAGAAGATTGCTCCAGAAGCGTGAACACAACTGCAACAGATCTTCTATGGGAAACCTTCAGAAGAACTTTGGTTGCTGAATTACAGAAGTTATAGGACTTATGCCATTTTCAGGTGCTGGACAACTTTTCCAAACTTCTGCATGCTTTCAAGACAGAAGCTGCTAACACATGGAATAAGAAGTCTTCATTAATGATTGCTGATACACCAACTGATAAGATGGACATATCAGAAGATGAATCTGAAGAATCCTCTGAAGATTCAAATCCTCTGGCTATTATTCTATTGAATAAACCTTCTGTTAAGGCTGGACCTGAACCTGTGCCAACTCTTACAATGGATCTGGGCACTCTGCTTTCCACCTTTGTGAATTCTGACTCAACGGTTGATGCTTCTGAGCCTGTTGCTACTGAAGCTTCATCATCCTCTGCTCCTACCTCACTCATTATGGACACTCTGAAAGAGCTAAAGAAGGAGAATGAAGTCTTGAATAAACACATTGATAAGCAAGATCAAAAAAATCTAGAGATCAAGAACTGGATGGCGAAACAAGACGAATCTGCCTCTGAGATCAAGAATCTTTTGATGGCTCTTGTCACTAAGAAATCCTAGTTTCTTTTTGTCTCTTGTTTGGATGTTTTGTTTGTACTTCTGGATATTTATTTTTAACTTTTTTATGAAATCTTTTAAAATTTCTCATTTATTTTTTTTACACTTTTTGATTATGCCAAAAAGGGGGAGAAAATGTGCATTCTTGAACTAATCACTGTTTAACATTTATGGGACTAAGTCTCAGACATTCTAACAAATTTGCAAGAATTCCTTCTGTGCAAAAGAATTTTTATTGCAGGTATCACTTTAACTCTGAAAGAATATTCCAACTAAGATTTATCTTCTTGAAGAAGTTCTGAAGAAATTCAAGAAGACTGTGTATTACTCTGACTAAATAATCTCAGGATGTCTTATGCATAGAAATATTCATTTCAGGGGGAGATTCTTATCTCTTAATCCATTTCTTTTCTTTATCTAAAATAATTTTTGTCATCATCAAAAAGGGGGAGATTGAAAGAACAAGATTAGTTCTGACCTATCTCAAGAGTTTTGATGATAACTAAATTATATTTAAGATAATTTATGCTCTGATGAATGTACTTGAATGTCTCAGTTAATGTTCTAACTGAAAACATTCTGAAGTGCTAAGAAAAAATTATGTAGAAGTTCTTTGATAAAAGAACCTTTTATTCAAGCGCATCTGCTGACTCTGGTAAGACACTTTATTTGTTAAATATATCTTCTAACTTTTAGCAAGTTCCTTGCTCAAAAGATAACTTGAAAGCAAACGCTGTTCAAAGTTCTTAGCAAGCAAGACACTGCCTAGAAGATGAGTGAAGCATGTTCTGACTTACAGACATTGGAGAAAATTCTGAAATAACGTTTAGATCAACTTGTCTTGTCAAAGCAAAGGAAATATGTTCTTACATACTGTCGTTTGCTCATTAATGCAAAGACGGCTGAAAGCACTCAAGTGCCTACAACTAGTTTCTTGGAAAATGGAATATTGCAAGGAAACACGCAAGTATTTAATGCTCTCCAACTTTTTTGAAGGCAGCAACGGTCTTATTGTTCCTACTATAAATAGAAGGACATTTATTGCAAGCCAACAACTTTGTGAACCAAGTGAACCAATCAAATTTTCAAAAGAAGCAAGAAACTACGTGAAAGATCCTAAGCTCACAGACTTATTGTTCATACAATTTGTGCATTATATTCTAAGTGAAAAATCACAGTTGTGATATAGCTTGATTAGAAGCAAACTCTATTTCATTATCTGTAAAGATTAAACTCCTGTATTTGTTCCTTGAGAGACCAAGTTTGGTCAGATTTCTCAAGTAGACTAGGACTAGATTTAAGTCTTAGTGGTGTTAGTCACTTGTAAGTTTACTTGTGCATTGTTAGTCACAATAGTTGTTGTGTGTTTGTAATCAATTGATTATAGTGGATTAAGTCCTTGTTGAGAAAGGCGAAATCACCTTGGTAGGTGGACTGGAGTAGTTTGAGTTCAAACGAACCAGGATAAAAATAATTGTTTTCTTCTATTATTGTTTTGAGCTTTGTTTTGAAAAGGAAAAGAGTCACTTATTCACCCCCCCCCTCTTCTAAGTGTTTTCTTACCCCTTCAGATGCATGTTCAAGCCTTGACTTGGAAGCTAAAACATCTCATTTGTATTTGAAAAGTTTTTTGCACAAGGAATAGGTCAAGATGCCCAGTGGATTTGAAATTTTGGACATGACTCATCAGTCTTCTAATGTGTTGAACAAAACAAGGGTTTGGAATTTCATCAAGATTTCTTGAGAATTTTGAAGTGAAACTTTGCACATGGCTTCTATATGTTTGGAAGATCATATGTTTTAAGTTTTGATCATCAATTTTGAAGGGAAGTGGATCAATTGATTCAAAGGGGCAAAATGGTCATTTTGGTCAAAATCAGTCAAAGTCAAGTTTGACCAAGGGAACTTTTGGTAAACCATTAATTCAAGGGTGTACTTTTCATATTTCAAGTCCATTTTGATCATTGGATCCAAAAGTTTGAGGTTTGGGTTGAAACTTGTTCATGAAGAAACCCTAAAAGTTTCTAATTTTGGAAAATGAGGACTTAATTTCAAAAATTCATATTTTTTTAAAATGTGATCAAAAAAATGCAAATGAAGTATGCTTTGAAAGATAAGAGTATGATATTTCATCTCCTTTTGGTCTCATGTCCAAATTGGCAAGGAATCAAGAATTATGGTCTTTGGAAGTCACAAAATTATAGGTCATTTTCCAAAATTAGTGAATTTCAAGCTCAATTTTGGGAAACTTAATGGATTCAACTGCAAAAACTCAAAACTAAGGGATTGTATATCTTTTCAATACCTTTCCAAATTGTACTCATTTGTTTCCAAATTCAAAAATATGAGCAAGTTATGGACTTTGGAATTTTGAGGCATGTTATTGAATTTTGACAAATATGCAAAATGGCCATTTCTTGTAAACTCAAGTTTTAGCCATTCCTTTTGCTTCTAATCAAACCAATTGGTAATTTGTGACATGCTGAGGCCCATTACACTCATCATTTCGTGCCCATGTTCTTCATGAACTTGCTTGAATGAAAAAATACAAAACATGCTCAATTTTGCAAAATCACCAACACTTCTTCATTTCAAACAACCATGAGCTGGCACTTTGGGCATGTAATTCTGACTTCATTTGGCTCACAAAACGCACAAAAGGCAAGCAAATGCATGAGTGAAATGTAACTTCCATGTGCATCCTCATTTTTGGCCAAAACTTCCAATCTTGCCCTCCAACAGTTTTGGGTGCCAAATACCACTTCTATCCTCTTACCCTCATGCTATATAACAAGATTCAAGGCTCAGTTGTGAAGGGGGAGGCTCATAATCTCTACATTACAAATCTGAACATTTTGGAAGCATCTCTGCAAATTGCTTCGAATCTCTCTTCTCCTTGGACCATTCTTCAAAATTCTTGGTGATTTATCTTCACTGAAGTAAGGAGATCAAGCCTGCACTATTGGATTGCTTCTGGAGTGAAGGAATCGTGTTTCTAGATTTCACATCCATGTGAGTTTCTTGAACTTTAATTTATGTGTTTCCGCTTGAATTGATGATGCAAATCATGTTCATTGAGTTGCTAGCTGGCCAATCATTAGGATTGATGTATATTTGAGCTTTGATTCAAGCAGAATTGTTGAAATCGTGTTCATGACTTTGATGTTTGCAGTGAGTTTTTTCAGTTTTTGAGACTCTATTTCTTGATCCATGCTTGATCTTTGAGATTAATTCAAATTGCATCATGTAGTATGATATGCTAGCTTTAATTTGCACTTGATTTCATGGATTTTGGTTAAGAAACGAGCATGATTCATGGATCTAAACATAGGCTCATGAACTGTTGTATTGCACGCGTTTTGCCCTATGCTGGAGGTTGAAGATGAAGTGAGGTGGCGCGCTGTGATTGACTTGTTTCAAATTATCATGCATTTTTCATATTTTTGTTTTAATTGATTTTCTGATTTTTATTTCTTGATCAAAACAATTTAAAAAAAATCTGAAAAAACTATCACAAGTCTAAAATAATTTCTACTATCTTGTGCAATTTTATTGGAATTTTTAAAAATGTTTTGATTGGTCTAATAATTAATGAGTTTAGTTAATTGTTTGTTTAAAGATTATTTTTATTTTAATAGTTTCTTTGATCTAAAAATTCCACAAAAAATATTTTGGAATCATAAAATAATTTAGAATTTGTTTCTGAAATTTGTTTAGCATTTTTTATATTTTTGATTAGGAATTTAATTTGAGAGGTTTATTTTGAATTTTTTGATTTATAATTTTTATTTTAATACTTCCATTAATTCAAAAATCCTCAAAAAAATAATGCAAGCTTGTTTTTAATCATAGAATATGAATATATTTTTATTTTGACCTTTTTGTGAATTTTGGCCAGGGTTTGCATTTTTTTACCCTTAAATAATAGTTTAATTGTTAATTGTTTGTTTGATTTTTATTTTAATATTTCCTTTAATTCAAAAATTCCACAAAAAATCAGGGATGTGTGTTTTTAGTTCTAATTTTTGTATATAATTTTGGTTGGATGTTTTTTCGGATTTTTTATTAGAATTTCATTTTGAGATTTGATTATTTGTTTAATTGATTAATTGTTTGAATTTGATTTTATTTTTGACTTTTCTTTAATTCAAAAAATGTGAAAAAATATGTATTCTGACATTTAGGGTTTCCTTATGATTTGCATGATATTGGTTTGAATTGTTTGAATTTTGATCTTATTTAATTAATATTGAAGATTAAAAGTCAAAAATTAGGGTTTTGTTGCTTATTATCAAGTTTCATTTTCAAAACCATTATGCCCTGCATTTTCAATGGAATTTAAGTCTTGGTTATGGTTCATGGATGTATTGAAGATTTGAAAACCATTTTTCTTGAACTATTTGACTTGGTTTGATATTTTTTCCACAAATTATTTTGAAAGCTTGGCTGGTTTGGTAGTTTGGCCAACTAGTTTTGAACTTTGGGCCTCATTTGATCCCCTCCTCAACTATTCATGAACTTAAGGCTTTCTTTCTGACTTCTACACACTTCAAAGATGTTAAGAAATTTTTGGTTTGAATTATTGAAATCCTTTCCTATTTTTGATGTATTTTTGAAGTGAGGGTACCCAATTGATGTTGCATATCTTGTTGCATATTGTTTGATGGCCAATGAACTTGAGTGAGGCCTATAATTGGGCACCTAATGATCATGTTGGATATCTTCATCCAAATAAACTCAATCCATTTCACTTAATGCCCCATGTTTGAATGATTGAACCTTTTGATGCATTGTGTGGGATTTCTCTCATATTTTGCTTGTGAGTTGTGATGAATTAATTGAGCATGATTTAATTGTGGTTGCTACTGACCTTCATGGTCTTTTATTGTATTCTTCTCAAGCTCCCATGATCCTTTATTGATATTCAATTGTCAATTCAATATGGTGATAGAAAGGAGCAACATTCCTCTGATTCTTTTGACCAAATTGTGCATTTGCCTGTTTCCTTTTGTCTATCATGACTAATGTTTGATAGTTGCTATCATGTTTTCTCATTTCATCATGGTGTCATCATCCATACCTTATGTGAATCATCATTCTATTTATGGGAATACTAACTTGGTTGTTGAATGTGCGAGGTACTTTGAGAAAGTTTCCATTTTTGGCTTGAGGCTACTGTGTTTCACTTTATTTGTGGAACACAGTTTATTATATTGGCACTATTCTTGTGCTTGGCATGTTTGATGGTTTATGCAGGATATATATACATGTGATTATGAATTCTATACATTTCCCATGGGATCTGTTCATATCTGAAAATCTCAATACTTATATCTTGATGGTGTAATTTCTGACTTGATTTGTCTACTGATGCCAGCTTGCTTAAGGTTCTCTGGTTTTCTTTTATTATTGCTCAATTGCTACGGATAGTTATCTGTTTGGTATTTCACTATTTCCTTTCTTCTATTTTCATAGTTCTATGTTGCATGATGGGACCTCTGTTGCTGATATATGTCAGGAGGCCCTATGTTTTTGTTTGATACATGTATTGTGTTTGTTTCTTTGATTGTTGATCGATGAGTCACTCAATTTAGAAATTGAGGTCACGACTTTTCTCTAGTGCATGTTCCCTATATGATGTTTATTACTTCTTATTTAATTGTTGATCAATGAGTCACTCAATTTAGAAATTGAGATCACGACTTCGCTCTCAGTGCATGTTCCCTATAGGATGTTTATTGTTTTTTCTTCTTTAATTGTTGATCGATGAGTCACTCAATTTAGAAATTGATATCACGACTTCTCTCTCATTGCATGTTCCCTATAGGATAGTTTTGTTAAGCTTCCTTTAACATGTTAATTAAGGTAGGGTTTTCCTTTATCCTCAACCTTAGGGTCAACCATTGTATGATAACATTAGGGTTAGAGATTAGGATAGTCTCCCTTAGTTGTTTTCTTTTCCTTTTCTTTTTTCACCTTAAAACAAAAATTGTTTTCTTGGAAAATCATAAAACACTTCTAATAAACTCAAACCCTTCTTCAAGATAAAAGACACAAATCAATCTTATTTGTTTGTGCGCCTCTTGGCTTTGTTTTTAAACCTTTTAGCCGATGTTTTTCCATCGCACAATTGTTTGAAGCCAATGTTTCGCCATCGCACATGTTTGTTATCCTACTTTGATTCTCAATATCATTGTTAGGTGTGATGTTTTGTCATCCGATTTATTGATGTTTCGCCATCTTTACCATGATACCATGCTACCTTTTAGCTGATGTTTTGCCATCGCACAATGGTTTGAAGCCGATGTTTCACCATCGCACATGTTTGTTATCCTACTTTGATTCTTGATAATCATTGTTAGGTGTGATGTTTTGCCATCCAATTTATTGATGTTTTGCCATCTTTGCCATGATATCATGTTATCTTTTAGCCGATGTTTTGCCATCGCACAATTTTTTGAAGCTGATGTTTCGCCATCGCACATGTTTGTTATCCTACTTTGATTCTCAATATCATTGTTAGGTGTGATGTTTTGTCATCCGATTTATTGATGTTTTGCCATCTTTGCCATGATACCATGCTACCTTTTAGCTGATGTTTTGCCATCGACAATTGTTTGAAGCTGATGTTTCGCCATCGCACATGTTTGTTATCCTACTTTGATTCTCAATATCATTGTTAGGTGTGATGTTTTCTCATCCGTTTCGTTGATGTTTCGCCATCTCTGACATGTTACTATGTTATTATTTACTCGATGTTTTTACCATCTCATTTGTTTGTTGTTTCATGTGATGTTTTTCCATCTTGACTGTTTTTTTTTATTGTCTTAACTAAAAAACACAAACCAACCAAAATATGTAAGCCGAACTACGGCTGCTCTGATTCCTTAAAAGGGATACGTAGGCATTGGGGTAGGGCCCAAACGAGCATAACTTTTATTTTCCCTACATTGTTTTCTTTTTTTTTCTTTCGCATGCATTCCCTTTTTAGCTTTAAGCCATAGACATAGGTTTTGACCACACCCATTAGATTAGACAACAAGAGTGGATACCGTAGAGTACTACAGTCGTGTGGGGTGCTAATACGTTCCCCTCGTGTAACAGACTCCCTTACCCGATCTCTCAGTCGAAAGACCGTGATTTCTCCCTTTCCAGGTTTTCTCGATGTTTACCTTTCCCTTTTGGCGGGATAAAATACATTCGGTGGCGACTTCATTGATGTTTCATTGCATCCAGATGACGGTTCGGCCCAGGCGGTTTCAGCTGGCGACTTCACTGGGGACAGATTGACCTTTTGCTGGTCCATCCCGGAGTCGATCCTAGCTCTTGTTTGTTTTCTTTTTGGGTGTTTATTTTACCGCTTTGCATATTTATCTGTTTGCATTGCATCCTATGTGCGCTTTACTTTCTGCATACTGGATTTGGCTGGACTATTTGGATTCCGGATTTCTTGGTGGGTGGGTTGTTCCATGAGGTAAAAGGCCTCGTACCCAGGCTATGAGTGAATTCTATAGGAACTAGGAATAGAGTGGCCATTACAGCTATGAGGCGGATGCTTTGTATACCTGACCATGAGACCCATGACTTCAGAGGTAGTTCGGATAGGTGTTATCGTATGATGATTGTTGTACCCCAAAATTTGCCCTCTCATATTCCTCAAGACATTGCAAGAAAAATCTCCAAGTTGCCCAAGTTTGCTCAAGAGTTGGACAGACAAGTTATCTCCTAAGGCAGTCAACCCCAAATTAGGGTTTTGTGTTGCATGAAGATCCTTGAGTCCAAATGACCTGAAGTGCTCACCAATGTCCTAATATGTTCTCAAGGTCATCCATGCCAAATTTCAAGCTTTGCAGAGGAAGTTTGCTCAGTCAATTGCTCAAAGGTCCAAAAATCGACCGTGCTAGGGCAAAAGTCAACTGTGACCTATATACAGTCAAACTTCAAGATTTTTGGTCAACATTCTCATTTGAAGGATATTTCATCATTTGATCAAGGGCTGATCATGATTCATCAAGGATTGCTCAAAATTCATCAAGACTCAAAAGTTGCTAAATTAGGGTTTTGTAGGAAAAGTCAACTCAACTTTGACCAAGCATTACTTTCTCATACTTTATGAGAAATGACTCATCCAAAGCTCATTTTGAATAGGATGCAATTCCGTACAATCCATCTTCATACCCCAAGATCAAAAAATGCACTCACAAGAAGTTACAAATTTGGACATTATAGGTCATTTTTGAAAGTCAACAAAAACACCTTTTTTGCCAAAGCTTATAACTTGAACATGGAATATCAAAATGAGATGAAACCAAAAGGGTTGGTTAGAGGACATCTCAAGCTTTCTAAAAATTGAAAAAGTTATGCATTGTTGAAGTTGGACATTTTTGCAAAATTGCCAAAAGTCAACTATCCCCAAAACTTCAAATTTTGTCAAATGGGCCCATTCTTTTCCACTTGATTTGAGCTTGCATCATTGCCCACGTGTCCTAGCTTCAGCCATGAGCTCATATTTCATTTTTATTATTTTATTTGATTTTTTATTGAATTTATTCATTTTAAATCAAATTAAATCATATAAAATCTAGAACTTTGATAACATGAGATCTTTTGGCTATTTCAGGATTTGATTACCATCATTAACATCATCAAAATCGAATCATACTAATTCATGTTCAAAAAGATTGAGATTTGGCAAAATTGGAAAGTTTGTAAAGGGATAATCAAATCAAATATGTATGCATTGATATGGGAAGATTTGATTCATAATTCTTACCCTAATACACTACACACTACATAAGCAAGCCAAGGCAATCGAAACAAGGGTTGGAAATTGCAGAAAGAGGCAAAACAAAGTTTGAAAAAAGTCACAAAAAGCTTGAGATCAAAATCGTGCTTAGAGGTGTTTTCAAGGGCTGAGACCTGTCCCAAACGCTTCCTGGGTGTTCACTCAATCTACCTAGATCAAAAGCAAGCTTCTTCAAACCCCATAACGCGTTGTAAGTGTCACGAAATGTACCTCTGTTCTTGATTTCGCAACTCAGAATTTAAGCATCCTTTTCATGAATCAATACCATATTTTGAATCTACATAACATTTGCAAGCGATTGGTATTATTCAATTGCGTTTATATGGTCTGAATGAAGAACCTCCATAGCTAGGGTTCTTCGCTTGTTTTTTAGGGTTTTCTGTTTTAGGAAAAATTGGGACTAAAGAAGGGCATGGTGTTGATCAGGAAGCCAAGACGAGTTCAACCATGCTCGTGGAATTTGTTTTCATGGTCTGGAATGGATTTTAGAACAGGCTTGCGCATTTAGTTGCGGATCCAAATCCGCAGGTAATATTTGCAGGTTTGGAGGTAAGAGACGATGAGCTGTCGTTCTCCCATACGTCCGTTCAAACTAAGTGCGCCCTTTTTTGCTTTGCTGGCATATGTTTGGTTTTCATTATATTATATTTTCTTTGTATATTACTAACAAACAAAACAAAGCAGCATAGTGGAAAGGCAAGCGTTCCAATCACTTTCAGGACCTAGGTTCGAATCCCAAGTCTCCCACATTCTCAATGTTTTTATTCTTCAGGTGATTCAGTGCATATGCCTAGCTACAACATACCATGCGCCCTCGTCCATTCAATGGCCAGATGGCCAAAGGCCAAATCTAAGAGTCCCAGGCTGAGGGTCCACCATAGGCAAGGTCCACGCACGCCAACCAGATCTGCAAAGTCAAACAAGGCCAGCTCATTTGGGCCACATAATTGCTATTCAAACTCCTAATTTCAGGCCCATACTCCCTCTTCTCATTTATTTTGTTTATTTATTTTAATTGTTTTTATTATTTTTATTTAACTTCTAACCAATCAAATTTCCTTCTTTTCATAAAATAAAATCACAAAAATATTTTCATATTTAATTAAACTTGAAACTCTTATTTTTTTTAATAAACATTAATTAATTAATTAGTTTTTGTTATTCTAGAATAACTTTAACCTATTTTTTGTAAATAATTAAAATTAAATTAGATTTAATTGGGTTTTAATTACTAACATTAATTATTTTATTTTTCTTTCTTAAAATAACCAAAAAACCCAAAATAAATTATTTATTTTTAATTAATTAATTTATTAATTCAATTTGGTAATTAATTCAGGTTAATTTCTTTCTTAAAATAAAAACCAAAAAAAGATATTTTCTTTAACCAAAAAGGGTAAAAACCCTAATCTTGCGCTCGATTTAATTTCCCGCACGCGATTTATTTATTTTTATCCAATAATGTACTTGCTCCCGGATTGTAATAGTTAAATATGACTTTTATTTATTTTTATCGTTTTATTTATTTTCAAAGGGTTTGTCTTTGGCGATGTAAATACCCGACGCCTTGTAATTTAATTTTCGCACTTTTAATTCCGCAACTTATAATTGTTAGATGTTTGATAATAGGATGGCATGACAAGACTGAATGTTTTAACCTAAAATCAACTTAGATCACCCTTAACATGTACAAAGATAAAAATAACTGAAAACGACACACTCGCACATGCGCACTCTTAGGGTACACCCCACTTGGTTGCCTTCGTACGCAGTCATTAAGTATAGGTTGTTTTAGAGGTCGCCCTCTTGTCTAAATGATCATAGTTGCCTCGAAACAGTTGCCTCAAATATTGTTGCCTCAAACAAATGATCTAAGACATTAGGGTTACCGCTAAGGCGTCCTAACATTGTTTTGGTGACCGTAAGTCCCTAATTCGAATTGACCCTTAAATTCCAACGACGGTGCTACCTACTCATCAATAGTGGGATGGCATTGTCTAAAGGAAATTAGCATAGAACGATTCCTTTTTCGAGTAGGTAGATGGTTCTTAGATACTTGCTCTTTCAAAAAACAAAAACTTTTCACACTTACACTTTTCGAACAAAGTTTTCAAAAACACTTCATACACTCTTGAGGACAGAAGCAAGAGTTAAATCGAAGTTTTCAAAACAAAAACTTTCTTCAAACCCACAAGCACAAAGAAAGCAATTTTAAAAACAATTGAGCAAGTACCTAAGAGCCCGTGGATAACCACAGATAGAAAGGGTGCTAACACCTTCCCTTTCTATAATCTACCCCCCGAACCCGAGAAATATCTCGAAAAAGGAATTTTTCTGTGCTTTTTTCCTTTCCTTGTTGGATAAAATAAAAGTCGGTGGCGACTCTTGCTTACCGCGACATTTTGCAAACATAAACGCAAAACGCAAACCAGCATTCCAAAAAACAGTCAGTTCTTCCCACCGTATCACAGAACTGGCGACTCTGCTGGGGATATTTAAGTGGGGTGTACCTTAGGATTAGTTTATAATGTTATCAATTGCTTGACTTGTATGATTTATCTTTGTGGGCTTGAATCGGAGTTACTATAGATCCTAACCCGAATCTGGGGGATACCCTTTAGGTAAGTAGCAATAAACTGTGAGGGAACTGTACGGCGTAGACCGATACGGTTGAAGCAGTAGCTACGTTGGTGTGGCACTTTAGTATGTACCGATATCCCTTGTGGCGAAACGAGGAGAATGTGGGTCTGCTAAGGGGTCATTAAGCACCAACTGACCTTAGAACCTTTAAATTGACCAACTTGGCCATAGAACAGTAGCAATATGCTACACTCATTGAGACTAAACTCTCGCGATGATTCCGTCTGCAAGAAAAGGTTGCTAAACTGGAATTATGACCGATCGAGGGTAGTCAATGATATTGAGATCCTCTAGAACTCGGTTACTATTTTTTAGGACAGGTTTGAACCAACTGAACTGAAAGAGGGTAGTACCTAAGCGCCTTGCCAGCCTGAAATCTAAGGGCTATTTGTGTGACTTGTTTGCCCTTACCATGTTTGCTATTTGTGGATACTTGTGGTGTGTTTTCTATCATGACATCATAACATCATGACATTGCATGCATATTGCATTGGACTAACCTATTTCAAAGACACGAGGGATTCATCTTTGTTCTGTTTTGTAGGTCATGGCACCCATGCGTAGAAACACTATCCGGATCAACTTTGTCCAGGTTCCCACTCTTCTTAAAGAATTGGTTGCAAAGATGCCAAATACTACCTCCTTCATCAGAAGACATGGTCACCTTCTTAGTTTAGTCACCTCCAAGTTGGATGAACAGATGATGAGTGTCTTAGTCTAGTTATTTGATCCACTGTACCATTGCTTTACTTTTCCAAACTACCAGTTGGTCCCTACCTTAGAAGAGTTCTCTGATCTGCTTGGTATCTCTATTCTGGAGCAAACCCCGTTCACAGGTTGGGAGAAGAACCTTAGGCCAGAAGAGATTGCTTCAACCCTTCATCTGACAAAGGCTAAGGTAATGTCTAATTGGGAAACTCATAGTGGAGCAAAGGGTTTATTGACTAAATTCTTGGTTGGTAAGGCTAATCAGTTCTGGGACAGTCTAGATTTCCAGGCATTTGAAGACATTCTGGCTCTTATCATATATGGTTTGGTATTGTTTCCTAACTCTGATTCCTTTGTTGACGTGAATGCGGTAAAGATCTTCATGTCCGGTAATCCGGTACCCACCCTCTTGGGTGACATTCTTCACTCTCTTTATGCCCTTACTGCTCGGAAACGGGGAACCCTTATGTGCTGTGCACCATTGCTGACGAGGTGGTTTATTTCTCACCTCCCCAAATCAGTTTTGAAAAACAAGGAAGGCATGGGTTGGGCCTATAGGATTATGTCTCTCTCTCATAATGACATCATTTGGACTATTAAGGGTATGGAAGACGTGGCTATTATTGATCACTGTGGGGAGTACCCCAATGTTCAACTGCTAGGAACCCATGGAGGAATCACCTATAGTCCGTGTTTGGCCTTACGTCAGTTCGGGCGAGCAAGGAGGGAAGGACCTCATGAGTTACTAATGCCAAGTATTGTCTTCGATTTCCAAGGGGACAGTGACGAGCAACGCCATAGATTCATAAGAGATTGGGATAGAGTACACAGGTCTGATCCACACGAGCTGGGTGCGAAGACTTCTCTACCAATGGAACCATACCTGCGATGGGTTCGCATACGTGCCCAAAAGCTGGGAATGCCCTACGAAGCCGTCTTACCTATAATTGTTGAAGTTACTGATGAAGAGGGGGTTCCTCCTACCTTCCTACACCCTTACATGCCTACTGACATTGGGGAATTGAAGAGGTCGTGGATGCAACTGAGAGAAGAGCGGGATACTTATAGAGAAAAGTATCACGAGCAAGAGCAGAAGATTTAGAAATTGACAAGGCAGCTGGAGAACGAGCGGATCCTCAATGACTATGTCTGAACCGACAAGAAACGACCATGGGAGCACTGATTGTCTTTTAATTATTTCTAGTTTTGATTTACTTTTCAGTTTTTCTTTCTTGTAACGCCTTAAAAGCATCTGTTGAACAATTGAATTCAAAGTTTATCTAATAAAAGTGTGTTTCATTTTTTGTTTACGAATTTGAATCTCTCAACGTCTTTGAAATCATATCATGTGCATATCATTCTCATGCACCTCATAACAGGTACCCTTACAGGTTTTCTCATCTTCTTCGCTGTTTATTTCAGAACTCATCATGTCTTCTGAACCATCAACTGAATAAGCAATCAAGGCTCTGCAAGCTCAAAACGCCCAATTCCAGGAGTTGTTCATGAATCTGGCTAAGGGTCAGCAAGATCTGAAGACCCTTATCTTGAAAGAGAAGAAGAAGAAGAAGAAGACGGTCCTATTTAATATGGGTCGCAGATTCGGAAACGATTTGCGAGAAAAGGTTGATTTGACCCACTCATCTAGAGGGGGAGATAATCAGGAAGAAAGGAGGGCTCCTAGCCCTGTGGTTTCAGACAACGAGACCGACTTTGACGAAGACCAGTATCCTCCGGCTGAGGATAGATATAAGCAATTGGAAGACCGGTTAAGTGCCATAGAGATCCAAAAGGTCCCTGGGTTGGACTTTGGTGATCTGGGTTTATCGTCTGGGGTGGTGATTCCCCACAAGTTCAAAGCACCAGCCTTTGCTAAATAAGACGAGGTTTCTTGCCCAAAACTGCACCTCTGGTCGTATGTTAGAAAGATCCAGCCGTACACTGCTGATAAGAATATATGGATCCATTTCTTTCAATACAGTCTCTCAGGGACTCAGCTTGAATGGTTTTACCAGCTGGAAGGAGCTAGTATCCGTAATTGGGAGGACTTGGCTGCTGCTTTCTACAAGCAGTACCAATACAACGCCGACCTCGCTCCTACGCGTACCCAACTCTAGGGTATGTCTATGGGTGCGGGTGAAGGTTTCAAAGACTACGCTCAGAAGTGGAGGGACCTTGTTGTATAAGTGCAACCTCCCTTGGCTGATAGGGAGCTAGTGGATATGTTTTTTGGGACCTTGTCTGGTCCGTATTTCAACCATCTGATTGGAAGCTCATCGTCCGGATTTACAGAGCTGATTATGACCGGGAAAAGAATTGAGAATGGTATCAAATCTGGTAAAATACAGAAGGGTGCTTCATCAGGCACCGAGAAGAAGCCTTTTAAGAAAGAGTTCAATGCTGTTTACAGTTCAAAAAGTCAGAACAGACCCGAACGCCGCCAAGCTGTTAATGCGGTTGTTATATCAAGACCTGTTGGTGCTCCTCAGTGCAACAATCAGCCAAGGGCCGAGAGGCCGCGAAGACAGTTCACTCAGCTCAACATGACTTTATCCTAAATTCTGTCGCAGTTATTGAAAACCAACTTGGTGATTCTGAAGGAGGCCCCAAAGACTCCCAACACTGCATCACCCATGTACGATCCGAATGCCCGCTGTGCTTTTCACTCTAATAGCCCGGGGCATGATACATATAACTGCTGGATCCTGAAGAACAAGGTACAGGACTTGATCGATGCGAAGGAGATTGAGTTCGAAGCACCTGAAAGACCTAATGTTGTGACAGCTCCTATGCCCAAGCATGGAGTAAATGCTGTAGATGAAGACCCGTTTTTGGTTTCTGTGAAAGACATTATTACTCCCTTGATGATTGTGAAGAAGAACCTTTTGTTAGCCGGTTTATTTTCGGGCTGTGACGAAGATTGCTGTATGTGTGTCGTACTACCTACCGGTTGCCATCTTTTGAAGTCAGGTGTCCAACGCCTGATGGATAATAAAGAAATTCTGTTTGAGAAGACTGTTGTTCCTTTGGTTCCTACTGAAGAAGTTGCTATAATCACCATTTTCGACAATTCTTCCAAGGCTTCCTCGAGAAATCCTGTTAGGATTACATCTGTTCCAAGAATCACACCCTTGATCATCACTGTTCCTGGGCCTATCCCCTATGCATCCAATAAAGTTGTCCCGTGGCATTATGGGGCTGACGTATATTATCACGGAGTTAAGAAAGACTTGAATGCTAAAGAGTCTGATACTGACGTCAGTAACATTGTTGGACCTGCTAAATTCACCCGCAGCGGAAGACTTTTCTCCCCTGAGATCTCTCCTCCAGTGGTTCGGAAACCTGTTGTTATTACACCTGCCAGTGTACCTGCTACTATTCTTGTTCAAGTTCCCATTCTTACCCCTGTTGTCAAGTCATCTGATACTCGGGGCAAAGGGACCACTGATGAGCCTGCCCGGACGGAGGCACCGAAGATAATTGTTGTGGAAGCCTCTAAACAAGAGATGGAGGAAATTTTGAAGATCATCAAAAAGAGCGACTATAATGTAGTCGAACAGTTGGGGCAAACCCCGTCCAAAATCTCTATGTTGTCTTTGTTGCTATGCTCAGAAGACCATGCCAAGGCTCTGATTTCCTTCCTAAAAACTGCACACGTACCCCAGGAAACATCAGCTGATCAGTTTAAAGATTGTGTGGCTAGTCTGACAGCGGATAATGAGTTGGGTTTCTCCGACGCAGACTTTCCTGCTAAGGGGAGGAATCACAATGATGCCCTGCATGTCTCCATTGAATGCAGGGGCACTACTCTAGCTCATGTATTGGTGGATGTTGGTTCCTCATTGAACGTTTTACCTAAGAAAGCTCTAGACCGGTTGGACTGTGAAGGTTTAGAGTTGAAGCCAAGTAACATTGTTGTTAGGGCCTTTGATGGGTTAAAGAGAATGGTACATGGAGAAGTGGATATTCCAGTGAAGGTTGGTTCTCAGATCTTTGCGTCTACTTTTTATGTGATAGACATTCGGCCATCCTATTCTTGTTTGCTGGGTCGCCCATGGATCCACAAAGCTGGGGCAGTAACTTCTACGCTCCACCAGATGCTGAAATACCCAGTCAAAGGGAAAATTGTTACGGTATGAGGGGAGGAGGATTACATGGTGAGCCACCTCAACTCTTTCCGATATGTAGAGATGGATGGGGAGTTCATTGAGACCCCGTTTCAACATTTTGAAGAGGTTCACAGACGCCGACATCAACTGAGATTGTTGTTGAAGATCCTTCAATGAAGATGGCTTCCTTCAAGGATGCTCGGGCTGTTGTCGAGAAAGGTGGGTGTGCAAATTGGGGCCAGATCCCTGATTTTGCACATAAGACTAACAAGTTTGATTTGGGTTTCACTGGAGAAGCTCAAAGGGTTATTCGGAGTGCAAGGACTGGAAGACCTCCCTTGTTTATCAGCAATTCAGGAGTGAATGCCATTGAAGACGATGTTGAAGAATCTGAGTTCGACAGTTGGATCTACCTAACTACTGATGGTGGACTAAGCAATTGGACAACACAGGACTTCATCCCAATTTCTTTTGTTACCCAGTAATGAGACTTTTGTTTTGTATTTCTAACAGACAATGTTTTAAACTTTATGGCCCGGTGTCTTACCTGAGGCGCTGTGGCTTTGTTTGTGAGGGCTTTATGTGTGTCATCTACATATATCATTAATAAAAGCATTGGACGTTTCTTGCATTTCAAATTTTGCGCTCCTTGTTTTTCTTCTATTATATATTGCAAAACTACTATTTTACACACACTCACATATACAGGTATATATCCACTCTGGATCTCACTGGTAACGACTCTGCTACTGCCAATTATGACTTCGAAAGTCCAATCAACTTAGCCGAAGACGAAGGTGAAGATGATTGCGAAGTGCCTGGTGAACTTGCTAGACTCTTACTCCAGGAAGAGAGGGATATACGGCCGCATGAAGAGCCTGTGGGATCAGTGAATCTGGGTACGGAGATAGACAAGAAAGAGGTCAAGATCGGTGCAAATCTAGAAGCTAGTGTTAAACAACGGTTGATTCAGATGCTTCGTGACTATGTTGAGATCTTCGCCTGGTCTTATAAAGATATGCCTGGGTTGGATACTGATATTGTGGTTCACCGATTGCCTACCAAGGAAGACTGTCCTCCGGTAAAACAGAAGGTCCGCCGAATGCGCCTGGAGATGTCTGAGAAAATCAAGGCTGAGGTTATGAAATAGTTTGACGCCGGTTTTCTAGCAGTTACTGTTAGAACATAGTTTGATTCTACAACCCTTAATTAGAGTTTTGATGATAACAAAATACAAAAATAAATAAATTCAAAAGATATATATATATAGAACAAATATGCTTCTTAAATTATGTTATGTATGTACAGAAGTTCTGATGGAATCAGCATCAACATCAACAGAAGCATCAGAAGATAAGTGATATGTCAGCATCAGAAGATCAACAACATATGCTACACACTGAAGCTACCAGATCATACGCTGAAGCTTGATGACCAGAATCTGCACATAACATATACACTCTGACTCTGATCAAAGATCTCTTCCAAGTCATCAGCACTCAGAAGCGTCAGCATAAGTTAAAGCAAAGAAGACTCTGAAGCGTTACTAAACATTCAAGACAGATTAATTACCAACGGCTTTATTCAAGACAAGATCTTCTTAAAAAGGAAAGAGCGTTATTATCATTGAAAGTGCATTATGGTCAACGTATCTCTTCCTTGGCTATTTAAACAAGTCTGTGTGAGAAAAGACTATGCATATAATACGCACGCACTCATAATTTGCTAAGCTTTCCAACCACGCTTACTCAAACGCTCTAGCAAATCCAGTTTCATTCTAAGCTTAAATTTGTGTATTATCACAGTTGTGGTATACTGTTTTATTAGAAAACATTAAACATATTATTGTTCAATTCTTTGTAAGAGATTTCCTTGAGATAAACCGGTTTGTAGTTATACTCAAGAAGGCTTTAACAGTTGTTAAAGTGGCTGTGTAATCCTTTGAATATAGTGGATTAAGACCTCGTTGGAGAGAGGCGAAATCACCTTGACGGGTGGACTGGAGTAGTTTGAGATCAAACGAACCAGGATAAAAATATAGTGTTGTTTAATCTTTTGATTTAAGTTTTAACAATTCAACCCCCTTCTTGTGTTTTTCACATCTTCAATTGGCATCAGAGCGCCTGGTTCTGAGCTTATAACACTTAACCGTGTCAGTACAAGATCCAGCGTCAGAAAAACACAATGGCAGGACCAAATCAAAATATCAGCAATTACAACAATGAAGAAAGAGATAGATTCAGTGGCAAACCTCCAGTCTTTGATGGAGAGAACTTTGACTACTGGAATGACAGAATTGAGAGTTTCTTTCTGGCCCATGATGCTGATCTATGGGACATGGTGACTGATGGATACACGCACCCAGTGGATGGAAGTGGTCAGAAGATTGACAGGAAAACAATGTTTGATCAGCAAAAGCGTGAGTTCAGAAATAATCACAAGGCCAGAACAATTCTTCTCAGCGCCATCTCTTATTTAGAATATGAAAAGATATCAAACAGAGACACTACAAAGAATATGTTTGACTCTCTGAGAATGACGCATGAAGGCAACATTCAAGTCAAAGAAACCAAAGCCCTTGCACTCTGTCAGAAGTATGAGGCATTCAAGATGGAAGAGAGTGAATCAATAGAGACTATGTTTTCAAGATTTCAAATTCTTGTTGCTGGTCTAAAAGTTCTTGACAAAGGGTATTCCACTGCTGATCATGTTAAGAAGATCATCAAAAGCTTTCCAAAACAGTGGAGGCCAATGGTCACAGCGCTTAAGCTAGCCAAGGATCTCAACAAAATCTCTCTGGAGGAACTTGTCAGCTCCCTCAGAAGTCACGAGATAGAGCTAGAAGCAGATGAACCTCAAAAGCAAGGTAAGCCATTAGCTTTAAAATCTAACAGAAAATCTGACTCCAAAGTTTTGCAGGCTGTAGAAGAAACCTCTGATGGGTCCTCATCAGAAGAAGATGAACTGTATCTCCTCTCCAGAAGGGTAAACCAATTATGGAAGCAGAGGCAAAGGAAGTTCAGGAATCCCAGAAGATCAGAAAATCAGAATGAATCTTTCTCCAGATACAGAAGGTCAGAATCCTCCTCTGGACACAGAAGATCTGAAGGTTCTTCAGGAAACAAAAAGCCAAACAACAAAGACATCATCTGCTATGAATGTAACGAGCAAGGGCACTACAAAAGTGATTGCCCAAAGCTTCAGAAGGAAAAGCCTAAAAAGAAGTTTGGCAAGGAAAAGAAGAAAAGTCTCATGGCTACATGGGATGATTTTGACACATCTGAAGCTGACTCAGAATCAGATGATGAAAGAGCAAACATAGCTCTTATGGCAAACATAACAGAAGATAGTGAAGCTTCTGAGTCAGAATCTGAATCAGATACATAAGAGGTATTCCCTGACTTTATTATAAACTTTACTAAGGCTGAACTAGTTGAAAGCCTTAATGAAATTCTGGAAAGATATCAACAGATCAGAGTCAAATTCAGAAACCTGAAAAGGAATCTTGCTTCTGACTCTGATAAGACTGAGAGTCTCAAATTGGAGAATTCTGAGTTAAAAGATAAAATTTCAAAATTAGAAAACCAATTGCAAAACTCTCATAAGGAAACAATCCCTGAAACTCCCAGCAATGCTGTTGAGATCATCAAGGAGTATGATCACAGCTTTCAGAAGTTTCTAGCTAAAAACATAGACAGAAGCAAAATGGCTTCAATGATCTATGGAGTTAGCAGAAATGGCAGAAAAGGGATAGGATATCAAGGTAAGGTACCTACACCTAAAAATGCCATGGATTTAGTTATAAAACGCACTCCACTTGATTCACACTTTATATATGGGCACACACATGACATAAAATATACAAGTAGTGATTACTCTGTCAAACAAAAATTCAACCAGAGTTTTGGTAAAACTAACAAATCAGGACCCAAGAAAATATGGGTACCTAAGGATAAAATAATACATGTGGCAGATATCTTTAGCAGCAAAGCAAAAACACCAGTCATGGTACCTGGACTCTGGCTGCTCATGACACATGACGGGAAGAAGGCATATGTTCCAAAGCCTGGAACTTAAGCCTGGAGGCCACGTAGGTTTTGGAGGCAATCAAAGAGGAAAGATCATTGGCTCTGGAACAATAGGTAATGGAAATCTTCCATATATAAGTAATGTTTTATTAGTAGATGGATTAATGCATAACCTGTTATCCATAAGTCAATTAAGTGATAACGGTTATGATATAATCTTCAATCAAAATTCATGCAATGCTGTTAGTCAGAAAGATGGGACTATCCTATTTAATGGAAAGAGGAGAAACAACATTTATAAAATAAAACTTTCTGAACTAAAAAGTCAGAATTTAAAGTGTCTTCTGTCTGTTAACAACGAGCAATGGATCTGGCACAGAAGATTGGGACATGTTAGTATGAGAAGAATATCTCAGATTAACAAACTCAATCTGGTAAGAGGACTTCCTAACCTGAAGTTCAATTCAGATGCTCTGTGTGAAGCATGTTAGAAAGGAAAGTTTGCAAAACCAGCTTTCAAATCCAAAAACGTTGTTTCCACCTCTAAGCCATTAGAACTTCTGCACATTGACTTATTTGGACCAGTTAAAACTGCTTCAGTCAGTGGCAAGAAGTATGGGTTAGTAATCGTAGATGACTATAGCAGATGGACATGGGTAAAGTTCTTAAGGCACAAGGACGAGTCACACTCTGTGTTTGTCACCTTCTGCAACCAAGTTCAGAATGAAAAGGATCTTAGAATCGTCAAAGTCAGATGTGATCATGGTGGAGAGTTTGAAATCAAAGATTTTGAGTCATTCTTTAATGACAAAGGCATTCTGCATGATTTCTCTTATCCTAGAACTCCCCAGCAAAATGGAGTTGTAGAACGAAAGAACAGAACATTGCAAGAAATGGTCAGAACCATGATTAACGATACTAACGTTGCTAAGATCTTCTGGGCAGAGGCAATAAACATAGCGTGTTACATTCAGAATAGAATCTCCATAAGACCTATTCTGGAAAAGACTCCATATGAATTGTGGAAGAACAGAAAGCCCAACATTTCCTATTTTCACCCATTTGGATGTACATGTTTCATTTTGAATACAAAAAATTATTTGAACAAGTTTGACTCTAAAGCACAAAAGTGAATTATGTTAGGATACTCTGAACGCTCAAGAGGGTATAGAGTATACAATACAGAAACACAGATTGTGGAAGAATCAATCAGTGTTCGTTTTGATGATAAGCTTGACTCTCAAAAGTCAAAGCAGAATGAATTCCTTGCAGGTATGGAAGTTGAACTCACAGGTACTGAAGACAAGTCATCAGAAGCTCTCAACAGAGACACTCCCTCAACATCAGAAAGAGGCACTACAAGCAATCCAGCACCTTCTGTTGATCAACTTCAGAAAAGACTATCAAGAAGCAGCATGGGTCACCCAGAAGAAACAATCTTAGGAAGAAAGGAAGATCCAATCAGAACAAGATCTAGCTTCAGAAACTCTGAAGAATCCCTCATGGGATTGGTTTCTCTAATTGAACCAACAACAATTGATGAAGCACTTCTGGACAATGACTGGATTCTAGCAATGCAAGAGGAGCTAAATTAATTCACAAGAAATGACGTATGGGATCTTGTTCCTAAACCAAAAGGATTCAACGTCATTGGAACAAAATGGGTGTTCAGAAACAAACTGAATGAATAAGGTGAAATCATCAGAAACAAAGCACGACTGGTGGCACAAGGTTATAGTCAGCAAGAGGGGATATACTATACAGAAACCTTTGCTCCAGTCGCCAGGTTAGAATCTATCAGACTCTTAATTTCATTTGCTGTTAATAAAGGCATCACTCTGTATCAGATGGATGTTAAGAGTGCATTCTTAAATGGCTATATAGAAGAAGAGGTATATGTGCACCAACCCCCTGGTTTTGAAAGTTCCAAAAATCCAGAATATGTTTTCAAACTAAAGAAGTCACTGTATGGTCTGAAACAAGCTCCCAGAGCTTGGTATGAAAGACTAAGTAACTTCCTGTTAGAAAAGGAATTCACCAGAGGGAAAGTGGACACAATCTTGTTCTGTAAGACAGTTAAGAATGACATTTTAGTATGTCAGATTTATGTTGATGACATCATATTTGGATCTACTAAACCTTCTCTGGGAAGAAAGTTTGCTAAGTGTATGCAGGCAGAATTTGAGATGAGCCTAATGGGGGAACTAAAATTCTTTCTGGGCATTCAGATTAATCAAACCCCAGAAGGAACTTACATTCATCAGAGCAAATATGTCAGAGAACATCTGAAGAAATTTGATCTCTCAGAATGTAAGCCATCAAAGATTCCAATGCATCCCACGTGCATTCTGGAAAGAGAAGAGGTAAGTAAAAAGGTAGAACAGAAGGTCTACAGAGGTATGATTGGTTCTCTTCTCTATCTGACGGCTTCAAGGCCTGATATTTTATTCAGTGTTTGCATTTATGCTAGATTCCAATCAGATCCTAGAGAATCTCACTTAACAGTAGTTAAGCAAATTTTCAAGTATCTGAAAGGTACTACTAATCTGGGTTTGTTTTATAGAAAATCAAGTGATTACAGCTTAGTAGGATACTGTGATGCTAATTTTGCTAGAGACAGAGTAGAACGTAAAAGCACTTCTGGAAGCTGCCAGTTTCTGGGAGAAAATCTGATCTCCTGGTCCAACAAAAGACAATCCATAATTGCTCTATCAACAGGACAAGCTGAATACATAGCAGCAGCTGGATGCAGCACACAAATGCTCTGGATGAAAAGTCAACTTGAGGACTTTCAAATATTTGAGAGTAACATTCATATCCTCTGTGACAATACTTCTGTTATTTGTCTCAGCAAAAATCCTATTTTGCATTCTAGGGCTAAGCATATAGAAATAAAACATCATTTTATTAGGGACTATATTCAGAAAGGGATTTAAAATTTAAAATTTATTAACACAGACCATCAATGGGCTGATATTTTTACAAAACCTCTTTCTGAAGATAGGTTCAACTTCATTCTGAAACATCTCAGCATGAAGCTCTGCCCAGAATAAAATTGTTTTGATTCCATATATTAACCTTCAGAACTTTGTTTAATTCTCTGTGAACTACTGATCAATCCTTCTTCAGAACTTTAGAAGTGCAGATTGTATCAGAATCTATCCATGAAGATCTGAGCGCTTCATTTCAAGGATAAAGATGTGTTGTTCACTTAAGCAAACAAGTGTCATCCAGTCATCAACTATTTTCTGAGGCTGAACACGCGTTCACGTTTCTGAAAAGGCAAAAGCGCTGATTGGATGCATTGAGACACATGTCATGGGTAACCGTTCCAAATATCTTTCTGAATCCCCTAAAATCAGCTATCATTAAATGCTAATAATCATTATTAATTTCTCTCTCTTGCCGTTTATGTTTTCAAAATTGTTTAGAAATCTATTTAAACACACTTCACACCATTCACACTCTTTTACCTTCACTTTTATTTTCTCTCAAACTTACTGATTTCAGTTTTCATACTTTCTCAAAAACCCTTTCAATCTTTGTCACAAAAACCTTCGTGTGAACATGGCTTCTTCCAGCATTCCTACTTCAAGTTCCCAGAAAACAGTTTCATCTGAACAATACGAAGAACCCTACAGAATGCTTCTCACTCCAATCAAAAATCTAGAGGTTCTGTCAGAATTGATCGTGGATTTCAATAGTCTACAAGAGAATGGGTTTAATCTATCTGAAGAGGTTAAGGCTCAAGGCTGGGAAAAGTATTTTGACCGTCTGGTGGGTCCAACATTCCCTATTCTGGTAAAGGAATTTTGGATTCACGCTTCTTCTTCAAATCATCAAGTTACTTCTTACATTATGGGGAAGAAGATTGTTATTAATGAAGACCTCATTGCACGCTTGATAAGCTACAGTGGTGGTGGTGTTCATTGCATTGGCATGGCAGAAAGGTGCGCTGATGTTGCCCTAATTACAAGGGAAATCTTCACTCTAGGGCTTCCCTCCAGCAAGATAAGGGATTTAAAAGACCAACACAGAATTTGGGCCAAGATCATTCTGGGGTGCATAAACCATAGGAAGCCCACCAGCTCTCCTGATTACATCAATATTGATCAGCAGTTTCTGATCTATTTCATCTCTCAAAAGATCAAGGTAAATCTGGCTCATCTTCTGTTCAACCATCTGAAGACAAGTGTTAAAGAAACAAGAGAAGAGGAACGTACAAAAAGGGATTGGATACCCTTAGGAAGACTGATATCAGATATTCTAACAGAGAATAAGCTGATTGATCATCTGACAGAGGCTCAGGAAATCAGCTCGTTGGAAGCTATTCTTGGCAAACAGCTGAATGCCAAGAATCTGAAGAAAATGAAGTTGATTGAGAACATTAAGAAGGAACCCAGCGTCACTCCTTTTGCTGCAATCTCCAGCAAAAGAGTCCCTCTGGACAACTTCCCTCTGTTCTCAGAGATTGATTCTAAACCAGATATAATACTCATATATCTGGATGCTTGCAAGGCTAATGATACAACACCAAATCTGAATATTCAAGATCTTCAGCAGAAGGCTCCAGAAGTTGTGCTGAAGAAAACCAAGAAAAGGAAAGTTGTAGCAGAAGGATCCTCCCAGCAGACTCCTAAAAAGAGAGGTAATCTTTCTTCTGTAACTATTTTAGATTCAACTGCTGTATCAACATCTATCCCGATTTCCACTCCATCTGAAAACCCAACACCACAAACTTTTGATGATTTTGACCTTGACTTTGACCCCTCTGAATCATTAATTCTTAGAAGATCTCGCTCCCAACCTCAAAATCCAAATATTGTTGAAACCCAACAAGAACTTGTAAAAGTTCTTTCTGATATAGACCAACATACTTCTGCTCCCATACCAGAAAATCTAAATCCTGAAACCACCACAGAACCACAACCAAAAATTCCCATCTCACCACAACCAGAAATTCCCCTCTCTCCAGAACCAGAAATTCCACTACCTCCATCTCCTCAACCAGAAATTAATCCACCTTCTCCACAACCTGAACCATTTCATCCAGAAGTTCAAACTTCTGAAACTCAACCCTCTGAATCCCCTGAACCAGAACCTCAAAATCAAACTGTTGATTCTGATACCATTCCCATTCCTGGAATCATACAACCTCTAGCCATTCATTTGCCCTTTGGCACCATTGTGAATTTTCCCCAACTTCCCTCTTCACCAGAATTAACTCCACCAAATTCCCCATCAAGTCCAATCATAATTCCTGACTCTCCCACTCCCTCACCAAAGAACAATCCAGAAGACAACATCAAGACTGTCATTGACTTAACAGTTTTTGAACGTCTTGCTGCCATCAACCACAAAACTGCTATCCCAAAACCAAAACATCCAGATGTTGGTACCAACATATTGAACTTTGAAACAGAAGTACAGAAGTGGATCACTTCTCTGAAACAAGCTAGTCTTGAGCTGGTTGATCCTGCTGCATCAGACTACCTTTGGACAAAGTTCAGAAGATGGGTATGCTCTGAAACTTTTAATTTGCAAGAACAGAGCTACGGACAAGCTCAACAGAACTTCAGCAATTGCTAAAGGAAATTGAAGGTCCAGTTCTGAGCAAGCTGCTTAAGGAAGAAGTTCTCCCTCTGGACAATGCTCCTTGGTCTGAACATCGTCCAGCATTCAAAGCTCAACCGGATACTCAAGATCTGATGGTTCCTGCTGAAGCACTGGGTCAAGAAGAAGATATTGTTGAATGCTTTGAGAAGCATCCTGTTTCTGAAGATCCTCAAGCTTCCTCCCTTGACAGGCAGACTCTAGAAGACTTGAAAAGATCTGATATGCTGATGAATGAAAGAATGGATAAACAGGACAACAAAATTGATGAAATCAAGAACATGTTAACCCAGCAACAGGAAACCAACACCCAGATCAAGAGCATGTTAGAGGCCTTGTTCACACGAATTCCTCCTCCCTCTTAGAATTTTCCTGTTTTTAAAACATGTTTATTTGTAATATTCGTACATTACTGCTACTTTGAACTTATCATTGCTTCCGTTTTTCAATATAAATGCATTTTTGACTCTGATTATTTGTGCTTTTTGATAACTGACAAAAAGGGGGAGAAAGAATGATATTTTTCAATAACGGATTACTGAGACATAAGTCTCAAACATTCTAATCTATTTAAATTTTGTCTTCTGAAAAGCTTACAGGTACAAAATTATGACGAAAGATACAGTAAAGTACAGTAAAGCTCTGATGCTCAAAGACTCATGGAATTAAAGGGAAGTAATCAACTCAGGGGGAGTTTTCTCCTCTTAGCTCTGATACCTTTTATTCTTTATTTTTAATTGAAAAAATCTGGTTTTTGTCATCATCAAAAAGGGGGGAGATTGTTAGAACATAGTTTGATTTTACAACCCTTAATTAGAGTTTTGATGATAACAAAATACAAAAATAAATAAATTCAAAAGATATATATATATATATAGAACAAATATGCTTCTTAAATTATGTTCTGTATGTACAGAAGTTCTGATGGAATCAGCATCAGCATCATCAGAAGCATCAGAAGATAAGTAATATGTCAGCATCAGAAGATCAACAACATATGCTACACACTGAAGCTACCAAATCATACGCTGAAGCTTGATGACCAGAATCTGCGCATAACATATACACTCTGACTCTGATCAAAGATCTCTTCCAAGTCATCAGCACTCATAAGCGTCAGCATAAGTTAAAGCAAAGAAGACTCTGAAGCGTTATTAAACATTCAAGACAGATTAATTACCAACGGCTTTATTCAAGACAAGATCTTCTCAAAAAGGAAAGAGCATTATTATCATTGAAAGTGCATTATGGTCAACGTATATCTTCCTTGGCTATTTAAACAAGTCTGTGTGAGAAAAGACTATGCATATAATACGCACGCACTCATAATTTGCTAAGCTTTCCAACCACGCTTACTCAAACGCTCTAGCAAACCCAGTTTCATTCTAAGCTTAAATTTGTGTATTATCACAGTTGTGGTATACTGTTTTATTAGAAAACATTAAACACATTATTGTTTAATTCTTTGTAAGAGATTTCCTTGAGATAAACCGGTTTGTGGTTATACTCAAGAAGGCTTTAACAGTTGTTAAAGTGGCTGTGTAATCCTTTGAATATAGTGGATTAAGACCTCGTTGGAGAGAGGTGAAATCACCTTGACGGGTAGACTGGAGTAGTTTGAGATCAAACAAACCAGGATAAAAATACAGTGTTGTTTAATCTTTTGATTTAAGTTTTAACAATTCAACCCCCCTTCTTGTGTTTTTCACATCTTCAGTTACTTCTTACCCACATTGGGTGGCCAACGTGGTTCCTGTGCCGAAGAAGGATGGTAAGGTTTGAATGTGTGTCGACTATAGGGATCTGAACAAGGCAAGTCCCAAGGATGATTTCCCTCAGCCTCACATCGACGTTCTAGTTGACAATACCGCTCAACATAAGGTCTTTTCCTTTATGGATGGTTTCTCCAATTATAATCAGATTAAAATGGCTCCCGAGGATATGGAGAAGACGACCTTTGTTACTCAATGGGGTACCTTTTGCTACAAGGTCATGCCTTTCGGATTAAAGAATGTTGGGGCAACGTATCAGCGCGCCCTGGTCGCCTTGTTCCATGACATGATCCATAACGAGATTGAGGTATACGTTGACAACATGATTGCAAGATCCAAGACTGAAGAAGAGCATTTGGACCATCTTCAGAAGTTATTTGACAGGTTGAAGTTGTACAAGCTAAGGTTAAACCCAAACAAGTGCACCTTCAGGGTGAGATCTGGTAAGCTATTGGGTTTCGTCGTAAGTGATAAAGGTATTCAAGTGGATCCTGCAAAGGTGAAGGCTATACAGGAAATGCCAGCTCCTCGAACAGAGAAAGAAGTCAGAGGCTTTCTGGGACGTCTGAACTATATTGCCCGATTCATCTCGCACCTGACTGCTACTTGTGAGCCAATCTTTAAGCTACTGAAGAAAGATCAAGTGGTAAGATGGAACGATGAATGTCAGGCCGCTTTCAAAAGAATCAAAGAGTATCTCCAAGAGCCACCTATTATGATGCCTCCAGTTAAAGGGAGACCTTTGATCTTATACTTAATAGTACTCGACAACTCAATGGGGTGTGTGTTGGGTCAGCATGACGAGTCTAGCCGAAAAGAGCATGTTATTTATTACCTTAGAAAAAAGTTTACCGACTGTAAGACCCGATACTCGTTGCTCGAGAAAACTTGTTGCGCTTTGGCATGGGCTACTCGCCGGCTGAGGCAGTATATGCTGACTCACACTACTCTATTAATATCAAAGATGGATCCAATCAAGTATATCTTCGAGAAGCCTGCCTTATCCGGAAGAATAGTAAGATGGCAGATGATCTTGACTGAGTATGACATCCAATACACAACCCAAAAGGAAATCAAGGGAAGTGTGTTGGCAGACCATTTGGCACATCAAGCAGTGGATGGTTATCAGTCTATGAACTTTGAATTTCTGGATGAGAATATCATGATAGTGACTGACTGTGAGACACCTGGACCAGATAAAGGACCTGAGGAAGGATCCCGATGGTCTATGTACTTTGATGGAGCTTCAAACGCTTTGGGCAATGGCATTGGCGCCGTGATCATATCTCCTAAAGGCTCTAATACTCTGTTTACCGCCCGACTATGTTTCAACTGCACCAACAATATGGAGGAGTATGAAGCATGCATCATGGGTCTTCGAGCTGCTATTGACCTAAGGATTAAGTTTCTAAGTGTCTTCGGAGATTCCGCTCTCGTGATCAGCCAGATCAAAGGCGAGTGGGATACGAAACCCCCAAATCTTATTCCTTACAAGGAGTATGTGTTGATGTTGCTTCCACATTTCGAGGAGATAACCTTTGAACACTTCCCTAGAGAGGAGAATCAGTTGGCGGACGCACTGGCTACGATGTCTTCTATGTTCAAAGTCAATTGGGAAAACGAAGCTCCTCGGATTATCATTGAAAGATTGGACGAACCCGCACATTGCTGTGATCTTGAGACTGAAGAGGTAGAGGATAAACCCTGGTTTCATGAGGTGAAGAGGTATCTTGAAGCTCAAGAGTACCCCGAGGGTGCATCTGTTAAAGACATGAAATTTCTGAGGAGGTTCTCGGCGAAGTTCTTCATCAGCAATGGTATTCTTTACAAGCGTAACCATGATTCAACCTTATTGTGATGTGTGGATAAGAACGAAGCAGAAAGAATCATGATAGAGTTACATGAAGGTACTTTCGGGATTCATTCCAGTGGATATACCATGGCAAAGAAAATACTTCGGGCAGGATACTATTGGTCCACAATGGAAGCCGACTGTTATCAGCATTCTCGGACCTGTCACAAGTGCCAAGTCTATGCTGATAAGGTGCACATACCTCTAGTACCTCTGAACGTCTTGATAGCTTCGTGGCATTTTGCAATGTGGGGCATTGATATGATCGGCGATATTAGACCTACGGCATCCAACGGGCATCGCTTCATCTTGGTAGCTATTGATTACTTTACGAAGTGGGTTGAAGCAGCTTCCTTTGCTACTGTAACCAAGAACGTTGTGGCACGGTTCATTCGGCACAATCTGATTTGTCGATACAGTGTACCAGAGAGGATTATTACAGACGATGGTACAAATATGAACAATAAGATGATCACCGAGCTCTGCGAGCAGTTCAAGATTCAGCATCACAACTCTTCTCCTTATCGGCCGAAGATGAATGGGGCTGTAGAAGCGGCTAATAAGAACATTAAGAAAATTGTGCAGAAGATGACGGTGACATACAAGGATTGGCACGAGATGTTACCATTTGCTCTTCATGGGTACCGCACCTCGACGCGGACGTCAACAGGGGAAACCCCTTATTCCTTGGTATATGGCATGGAGGCTGTCTTGCCCATTGAAGTTCAGATACCCTCTCTTT
This sequence comes from Vicia faba, assembly GCA_948472305.1. Lineage (NCBI taxonomy): Eukaryota > Viridiplantae > Streptophyta > Magnoliopsida > Fabales > Fabaceae > Vicia > Vicia faba. The sequence goes on along the minus strand of OX451738.1, from coordinate 1,445,655,260 downwards.
GTATTATGAGGGATGCAGGTTTGAGCGAAGACGACTGGATTCAGACCCGGCTTGATCAGATGAACTTAATCGACGAAAAGAGACTTACTGCTATTTGTCATGGTCAGACGTATCAAAAGCGGATGATCAAGGCATTTAACAAGAAAGTTAGACGACAAGAGTATCAAGTTGGGGACCTAGTTTTCAAGCGCATCATACTACCTCAAGGTGATCCCAGGGGCAAATGGACCCCTACTTACGAAGGGCCATTTGTGGTTAAGAACATTTTCTCAGGAGGAGCTATGATTCTAACCACCATGGATGGTGATGACCTTCCTCACCCCGTCAATGCAGACATAGTGAAAAGAAACTTTGCATAATCAAAGACCCGCTAGGTTGACCGGCTTAGGCAAAAATAAGGGCTTCCCGGCGAACCAAAAGGGTTCGGGAAAAAATAAGGGATGAAAATGAAAAATCTGTACACCCGGCAAGTCGAAAACCTGAAAAGGCGGCTTGGGCAAAAAAGGGTATCCCGGTGGACTGAAAACCCGAAAGGGCGGTCCAGGAAAAAATTAGGGATCAAAGCGTAACACTATGTCTCATTGGATCACCTTGCAACCAGACTTCGGTATCGACTATCAAGCTCGGACGGCACTAATCAATCTGATCTACCTTCAACCAAGCAGCAAAGTGATGAGATGCTCGAGGACATAAGGGCAATAGAAGAGTTGGAACCCAGTGGGATTATTCATATAGCTGTTTTGTTTAGTTTTTCACAAATTGTGTAAATTCTATTATTCGGCGGCGTTCTCTTACTAGGATGTCAGCCTCTTGTACAAAAACGCCTATTTACGGGCCAAACTTCAGAATCAATACAATTCATCTTCGAAGAAATTTCAAACTGTTTTTTCCTTTATCTGTTTTGTTTTGCAAAGAACGTCCAATGTTCATTTTTGATATATGCATTTGACATTAATTGTTGCTCATAAATATTTACATGCGAAACAAAGGACGATTACTTGTAACATCAGAAACAGGGGCAAATAAGAATTGTCCAAGTTGTACAGTTGCTCTGTCCACCAGGTACAAGATAAATTCAGCTGAAGAATATGGCCAAGGTGCTTTCACTCTCCGCAGAGTAAGAAAAGACAATAATGATAGCTCTCCTCAGCTGAGACTCGCAACTGTAAATGAATCGGTAATATTCTCCCCAAGCAGAGTTTATCTACCATCAGCACTGAAAGGTCTTAATATTTCCCAGCGGGGTATAAGGACATTCCCCGGCAGAGTACAAGGTATCCCCAGTGGAGTCCGAAATTTTTCCCAGCGCAGTCTGAAAAAGCTTCCCCAGTGGAGTTTGGAGAATCATCCCCAGTAGACTTTGGAAGATTGTCCCCAGCAGAGCTCAAAGGATTATCCCCATTAGAGTCTAAAAATGTTATCCCCAGTGAAGTCGCAATTGAAAGATCACCCCCAACAGAGTTCTTTCCTTTCACAAATAAGAATTCAACCCCCAACAGGATTCAGTATCACCAGCAACGCTAATTCATCCCCGGCGAAATTTATCGGTGGAATCCTCAGCAGAGCATCTCTTCCCCACAAAGTAATATCCTCATCAGTTTATTCCCCAACGAAGTTATCCTCTCCTACAGTTTTATTCTCATAATCATCTTCATTCGCCATCCCCAGCGGAAGCGAAGAATTCAACTCTTTTCTCCAACAGCTATATAGGATTTATTTTCCCCAGCCAAAACATTACATTTCCATACATCATGACACATGCATATACGCATCATACAACACAATCTCATTTATTTTTAGGATATCATTGCTTGATATATCATGCATTGAATACGACTGACCTTTACCTTTCAGGAATGATGCAGTTAAGTTCTTAGCTATGAAGCTTTCACCCAAGTCAAAGTACTGACCAGTTCTTAAATCTCAACTGAATTAGTCTCGGTTGAATTACATATAAGGTTCTAAATCTCGACAATTTTCCTCCGTCAAAGTGTGGACGATTTCTTAAATCTCAACAGAATTATCCTCCGTTGAAGTACAGACAGTTCCTAGATCTCGATGAAGATGTTTCCATCAGTCGAAGTACTGGCCGGTTCTTAAATCTCAACTGAATTAGTCTCGGTTAAATTATAGATAAGGTTCTAAATCTCGACAATTTTCCTCCGTCGTAGTGTGGACGAGTTCTTAAATCTCAATAGAATTATCCTCCGTTGAAGTACATACAGTTCCTAGATCTCGATGAAGATGTTTCCCTTAGTCGAAGTACTGACCGGTTCTTAAATCTCAACTGAATTAGTCTCGGTTGAATTACAGATAAGGTTCTAAATCTCGACAATTTTCCTCCATCAAAGTGTGGACGAGTTCTTAAATCTCAACTGAATTAGTCTCGGTTGAACTACAGATAAGGTTCTAAATCTCGACAATTATCCTAAGTCGAAGTACCGACCGGTTCTTAAATATCAACTGAATTATCCTCGGTTGAATTACAAATAAGGTTCTGAATCTCGACAAATTTCCCCCAGTTGAATTACGGACAAGTTCTTAAAACTCAGCAGAGATTTTCTCTCAGTTGAAGTACATGTAAGTTCCTAAATCTCAACAAAGATCAGACTTTCCCAAGCAGAATCTTCCACAACAACAGGTATGCAAGTTCTCGCTAAGGAATATCTTATGCGATCGACACTCATGCATATGGCATCTTTAAGCCCATCCTCCTGCCAGCAATCTCCAAATGGAATCTGTAAGCCCATTCCCGACATCACAAGGCTGATACCACTTCATGCGAGTGCAAATTTCTGGGCACTCTAGTGTTCAATCCTCTTCCACCTTCAGATCACGAAAGGCACGAAAGCCAATCTACATCCTCAGGTTTAAGAAGATTGAACAGGGGCAGCTGTTGTACCCCAAAACTTACCCTCTCATATTCCTCAAGACATTGCAAGAAAAATCTCCAAGTTTCCCAAGTTTGCTCAAGAGTTGGACAGACAAGCTATCTCCTAAGGCAGTCAACCCCAAATTAGGGTTTTGTATTGCATCAAGATTCTTGAGTCCAAATGACCTCAAGTTCTCACCAATGTCCTAATATGTTCTCAAGGTCATCTGTGTCAAATTTCAAGCCTTGTAGAGGAAGTTTGCTCAGTCAATTGCTCAAAGGTCCAAAAATCGACTGTGCTAGGGCAAAAGTCAACTATGACCTATATACAGTCAAACTTCAAGATTTTTGGTCAACATTCTCATTTTTAAGGATATTTCATCATTTGATCAAGGGTTGATCATGATTCATCAAGGATTGCACAAAATTCATCAAGACTCAAAAGTTGCTAAATTAGGGTTCTGCAGGAAAAGTCAACTCAACTTTGACCAAGCATAACTTTCTCATACTTTATGAGAAATGACCCATACAAAGCTCATTTTTAAGAGGATGCAATTCCCTAAAATACATCTTCATACCCCAAGATCAAAAAATTCACTCACAAGAGGTTACAAATTTGGACATTATAGGTCATTTTTGAAAGTCAACAAAAACACCTTTTTTCCAAAGCTTATAACTTTAACATGGAATATCAAAATGAGATGAAACCAAAAGAGTTGGTTAGAGGACATCTCAAGCTTTCTAAAAAGTCCAAGAACACCTCCAAAAGTTCAAAATTGAAGAAGTTATGCATTGTTGAAGTTGAACATTTTTGCAAAATTGCCAAAAGTCAACTATCCCCAAAACTTCAAATTTTGTCAAATGGGCCCATTCTTTTCCACTTGATTTGAGCTTTCATCATTGCCCACGTGTCCTAGCTTCAGCCATGAGCTCATATTTCATTTTTATTATTTTATTTGATTTTTTATTGAATTTATTCATTTTAAATCAAATTAAATCATATAAAATCTAGAACTTTGATAACATGAGATCTTTTGGCTATTTCAGGATTTGATTACCATCATTAACATCATCAAAATCGAATCAGACCAATTCATGTGCAAAAAGATTGAGATTTGGCAAAATTGGCAAGTTTGTAAAGGGAGAATCAAATGAAATATGTATGCATTGATATGGGAAGATTTGATTCATAATTCTTACCCTAATACAGTACACACTACATAAGCAAGCCAAGGCAATCGAAACAAGGGTTGGCAATTGCAGAAAGAGGCAGAACAAAGTTTGAAAAAAGTCACAAAAAGCTTGATATCGAAGTCGTGCTTAGAGGTGTTTTCAAGGGCTGAGACCTGTCCCAAACGCTTCCTGGGTGTTCACTCAATCTACCTGGATCAAAAGCAAGCTTCTTCAAACCCCATAACACGCTGTAAGTGTCACAAAATGTACCTCTGTTCTTGATTTCGCAACTCAGAATTTAAGCATCCTTTTCATTAATCAATATTATATTTTGAATCTACATAACATTTGCAAGCGATTGGTATTATTCAATTGCGTTTATATGGTCTGAATGAAGAACCTCCATAGCTAGGGTTCTTCGTTTATTTTTTAGGGTTTTCTGTTTCAGGAAAAATTGGGACTAAAGAAGGGCATGGTGTTGATCAGGAAGCCAAGACGAGTTCAACCATGCTCATGGAATTTGTTTTCATGGTCTGGAATGGATTTTAGAACAGGCTTGCGCATTTAGCTGCGGATCCAAATCCGCAGGTAATATTTGCAGGTTTTGGAGGTAGGAGACGATGAGCTGTCGTTCTCCCATACGCCCGTTCAAACCAAGCGCGCCCTTTTTTGCTTTGCTGGCATATGTTTGGTTTTCATTATATTATATTTTCTTTGTATATTACTAACAAACAAAACAAAGCAGTGTAGTGGCAAGGCAAGCATTCCAATCACTTTCAGGACCTGGGTTCGAATACCAGGTTCCCCACTTTCTCAATATTTTTTTTCTTCAGGTGATTCAGTGTATATGCCTAGCTACAACATACCATGCGCCCTCGTCCATTCAATGGCCAGATGGCCAAAGGCCAAATCAGAGAGTCCCAGGCTGAGGGTCCACCATAGGCAAGGTCCACGCATGCCCACCAGATCTGCAAAGTCAAACAAGGCCAACTCATTTGGGCCACAGAATTTCTATTCAAACTCCCAATTTCAGGCCCATACTCCCTCTTCTTATTTATTTTGTTTATTTATTTTAATTGTTTTTATTATTTTTATTTAACTTCTAACCAATCAAATTTCCTTCTTTTCATAAAATAAAATCACAAAAATATATTCATATTTAATTAAACTTTAAACTCTTATTTTTTAATAAACATTAATTAATTAATTGTTTTTTGTTATTCTAGAATAACTTTAACCTATTTTTTTTAAATAATTAAAATTAAATTAGATTTAATTAGGGCTTAATTACTAACATTAATTATTTTATTTTTCTTTCTTAAAATAACAAAAAAACCCAAAATATTTTTTTTTAATTAATTAATTTATTAATTCAATTTGGTATTTAATTTAGGTTAATTTCTTTCTTAAAATAAAAACCAAAAAAAGATATTTTCTTTAACCAAAAAGGGTCAAAACCCTAATCTTGCGCTCGATTTAATTTCCCGCACGTGATTTATTTATTTTTATCCAATAATGTACTTGCTCCCGAATTGTAATAGTTAAATAGGACTTTTATTTATTTTTATCGTTTTATTTATTTTCAAAGGGTTTGTCTTTGGCGATGTAAATACCCGACGCCTTGTAATTTAATTTCCGCACTTTTAATTCTGCAACTTATAATTGTTAGATGTTTGATAATAGGATAGCATGACAAGACTGAATGTTTACCTAAAATCAACTTAGATCACCCTTAACATGTACAAAGATAAAAATAACTGAAAACGACACACTCGCACATGCGCACTCTTAGGGTACACCCCACTTGGTTGCCTTCATACGCGGTCATTAAGTATAGGTCGTTTTAGAGGTCGTCCTCTTGTCTAAAAGATCATAGTTTCCTCGAAACGGTTGCCTCGGATATTGTTGCCTCAAACAAATGATCTAAGACATTAGGGTTACCGCTAAGGCGTCCTAACATTGCTTCGGTAACCGTAAGTCCCTATTTGAATTGACCCTTAAATTCCAACGACGGTGCTACCTACTCATCAATAGTGGTATGGCATTGTCTAAAGGAAATTAGCATAGAACGATTCCTTTTTCGAGTAGGTAGATGCTTCTTAGATACTTGCTCTTTCAAAAAACAAAAACTTTTCACACTTACACTTTTCGAACAAAGTTTTCAAAAACACTTCATACACTCTTAAGGACAGAAGCAAGAGTTAAATTGAAGTTTTCAAAACAAAAACTTTCTTCAAACCCACAAGCACAAAGAAAGAAATTTTGAAAACAATTGAGCAAGTACCTAAGAGCCTGTGGATAACCACAGATAGAAAGGGTGTAACAACTTCCCTTTCTATAATCTACCCCCCGAACCCGAGAAATATCTCGAAAAAGGAATTTTTCTGTGCTTTTTTCCTTTCCTTGTTGGATAAAATAAAAGTCGGTGGCGACTCTTGCTTACTGCGACATTTTGCGAACATAAACGTAAAACGCAAACCAGCATTCCAAAAAACAGTCAGTTCTTCCCACTGTATCACAATTATACCGACATTCGAGCTCTTGTAGTCTGATTTGGCTTTTAACCTTACCTTGACCTAGACTACACCCATGAGAGGGGCGGGAAAACTTTTCTTATAGGTACTGTTGTTGACTTTGTGTTGCGAAGGTGACTCAGGTTCCCATGATAGTTTTGAAGTTTTGGGATTTTCTTTTGATCTTGAGTGGTGTTGTTCTGTAATGGTCCAACCATTATCCAGTGTGAAACTTTGATCCTGTCATATTGCATCATAGCATATTTATTTTTAAAAAATGATGTATAAAAAATAACTAGCATGCGCATGTCATCTTCCAGGGACATTCAAGAGTCTTCTTTCCATCAAGAAATGGCTAGCCTCCCGTCAGTTGAGTTTGATTCAGTTCATGTTAAAGAGCCCACCAGGCATACATTCGCTTATCAGATTTCTACTATTGATGTGTCCGAATTGAAGAGGTTGAGTTCTTATTTGAAGGATGATGTTCTGAACAATTTCAACAAAAATTATGGCAATTTGTTACTAATCCTTAACACTCCAGTTGACCCAATGGCTTTGATCACCCTCTTCCAATTCTATGACAAGGAGTTACGGTGTTTTACTTTTCAAGATTATCAACTGGTTCCCACACTAGAAGAGTACGCGTACCTACTTAATATCAAGTTGTCCGATGAAGTTCCTTTTGTCCAGGTGCCGGAGAAGCCAAAGTTCGAAGTTATTGCTGAAACCCTTCATTTGAGTTGGAAAGAGGTGAAGGACAATTGGAAATAAAGTGAGGATACTACAGGGTTTTATTTGGATTTCTTAGTGAAGAAAGCTGAAGACTGGGCAAAGAAAAGGAATTGGAATGACTCCAGCTCTCTGTTTGCTCTCATGATATACGGGATCATCCTCTTTCCTCACAAGAGAAATTTTGTGGATTTGGCGGCTATTTGTATTTTTAGAAACAAGAACTCGGTACCGAAACTCTTGGCAGATACTCTTTATACCATTCATTTCAGGCATGGAAAAGGAGGTAATGTAAGTTTGTGTCATTCGATGTTGTATCAATGGTATAAGTTGCACCTACCGGTAAGCGGCCCTTTCATGGATACCAGACATTCTCTCTGATGGTCATCAAGACTTGTCAACCTTACTTCATTTGATATCTAGTGGAATTATGACATGGGGGAAGTGTGAAGTATTATCACTAGCCGCAGAGATTTCCATAATGTTCCCCTCATAGGAACTAAGGGGTGTATCAACTATAATCCTGTGCTTTCTTATCGTCAATTGGGATATGCAATGGATGGACCACCAAAGGTTGAGGAGGTGTCTGAATCAGTGTATTTTGCTAGAGGAGGTAATCCAGTGATGTAGAAAAGAGTGACAAGTGCTTGGAAGGGAATTCACAAGAAGGATAGAACTACTTTGGGAAAGAAGGTTCCTATTGCTAGGGTTCCTTACTTGGAATGGATTAGAGCCAAGGTTAAGATTTTACGGTTACCATTTGCAAGGTCGGCTCCTATATGCGAGCAACCTCCTACCGTTCTGAGTAACATGGTGCCTACTGAGGTGTTCACCCAGGTTCATGTTGAGAACATTCAACTTCGTGCAAAAGACCGTGAGGCAGGGATGAAACTTTATTGGGTAGATCAAGAAAGGGTCGACTTAGCTCGCAAACTCAAAGAAGCTCAAGGGGAAACTTCTGATACAACCAGTGTTAGGAAGAGGTCTCATGCTGAAATGGAAGAAGAGTTGAGTAAAACCTAGCAAGAGTGCCAGAAGCTTTAGGCATCTGAGAATAGCTACAGGAAAAAGATTCAAAACTTGGAGAAACAGCTCAGAGACAAAGACGCTCAGCTTAAGAAGGAAGTAGCTCAGAGGCGTGTCGTAGAGGATCAGTTTCAAGAAAGTAAAGAAGCCGCATCACAAATTTTGAAGGAGAAAGCCAGGCTTGAAGAGTATTGTCAACACCTTGAAGCGTGTCTTATTCCGGAAATTTAGTTTTGTTACTTACCTTTGGTGTATTTGGTCACCCCCAAGATTGTTGGAAGGGACCATTTGTTTGTTTTTATTATTCATTTTTTGTTAAGTTTACTTTGAAACGCGTATTTTGTTATTTATCGTTACACTCTTAAATGTCCGAAGTTACTCGAACATCGTTTCTTTTGTTTGTAAATAATTAAAGTGTTTGTCTTATTGTCCTTTTTTATTTGATTGAATGCTTGATTGTTGGTTGCACGTCGTGATTGATGAATAAAAGGACTCTTGAAAACCTGGAAATGACAAACATATCATGCACATCATGCATTTCATAACATTACAGGTTATCTCAAGACGGTATTCTTATTCTTCTGCTTTTCTTATTCAGAATTCAAGACGACTACTCATCGGTATTCCACCAGAAACAATTTGCCAAGACAGATGGAATAAGTTCAACCTGAACTCGTTGAAATGAGGGCCCAGATGGCTACTCAGATGACCCAGTTCATGGAGGTCATTACCAACGTGAATCGCCGACAGGAGGAACTGGCTGCCATTTTCAACAACCAGCACCGCTATCCAGGGGATGGTGGAAATCAAGGGCTCTATCAGGACATTTCTGTAGGATTGGGGGATGTGCAAGATCAACCTGTTGGAAATTTTCACGGGATGCCCGAAAACCCTTTTGTGTGCAACGTAGGGTAGTTTCCCCCGTCTCCAGGACCTTGTCTCGTGGGGAACAGAAGAGATAATCAGGGCGGTGTAAGGGGCTATCAGGAGCAGGATTATGACTTTGACCAGGATGAAGATCAGTTTTCTATTAGGCGTTTAGAGCCGGAAGTTCAGGTTGAGGATAGGAAGTATCGGTTGTTGGAAGAACATTTGAAGGCTGTGGAAGGGCAATGAGCCCTTGGTATGTGTTGTACCCCAAAATTTCCCTCCCATATTCTTCAAAATTTGCCAAGTCAAAGCTTCAAAATCTCCCCAAGGGTTGCACAGTTCAAGGGCCTCCTAATAGTCAAAGACTAGGGTTTTGGTTATGACAAAGAAAATGAAGTTTCCAAGGGTCCAATCAAGTCCCACATGCCTATAAACATGGTCAAGCATCTTCATACCAAGTTTCAAGACTTACAGCACAAAATTGCACAGTCAAAAACCCTAATTGCACTACAGTTAACTGCAGGGGCAAAATGGTCATTTGACAGTCAAAAGTTCAAATTTTTGGTCAACATCTCATTTTGAAGCCACAAACATCATTTGATCAATGCTTGATCATGATTCTCAAAGCTTGGCTCAAAAAGTCTCAAGATGCAAAAGTTTCCATATTTGGACAGCTGAAAAAGTCAACTGTAACTTGACCAAGGCATAACTTCCACATGGATTATCAGAAAAATTCCATCCAAAGCTCATTTTGAAGAGAAAGACATTTCCTACAACTCCTCTTCACACTTCAAGTCCAAGAAATGCTCTCACAAAAAGTTATCAATTTCAACATTATAGGTCATTTTCAAAAGTCAACAAAAAGGGACTTTAAGTCAAAGGCCATAACTTGTTATTGGTAAATCGAAATGACATGGGACCAAAGACATTGGTTAGAGGACTCAAAGACCTTTCCAAAATGTCCAAGAACATGAGCAAATCTTAAAAATTGAGCAAGTTATGCCTTGTGGAAGTTGGGAAATGTTTGGATATTTTGAAAAGTCAACATTGCTTCGAAAGTCTTAAAAATGCTAATGGGCCTCTTTTTCTTCCAAGAATCATTATCCAAGGCATGTGCACGACCATTTGGCCCAAAGGGAAGTTTTTCATCATTTTTATTTATTTATTTGAATTTTTAAATGCTAATAATTCATTTAATTAAAATAAATATGTGGAAAATACTAAACCTAAGTTTTTAAATCTTTTTATGCATGGAATACACTCAATATTTCGTGCATGATCAGATTTGGAAAGAATCTTGGTAATTGGACATGATATGAAGCAAATTTGCATGAAAAAGATTGGAAAATATATGTCATAAAAATCAAATATCTCTTCATCAATACAAAGGTTCTTTGGATCAATTTCTCAACCCTAATCACTCATACATATATATACATGCTAACCCTAGTGATCAGGACCTCCCAGCTGCGCAAGAACACCATAACCAAGCTTGAGTTTTTTGACAAAAATTCCAAAACTCAAAACTAGGTTACAGTGCGATTCAAGGGCAAATACTTATTCCATTGTGTTCCTGAAGCTTCAAGGAAGGAGTTTGAATCAAAACCATAAGCTCTAACACCAAGAAACGTGAGAACAATCGTGTCCTGTACAGAACTTTTTTTCATATGCTTGCATCATGATTCATGCGTTTTTAGTAATTTTTAATGTTTGATTTATGTTCCTTGATTGATTCTAAAGCTAACTGCATTGTTTAATTAAGCTTTCATCACTCATACGCGAAAATACCATGGACGATTATTAGGGTTCTTCAAACTTGAAATTGGGCATTTCTAAATACTGTAAAATTAGAGAACCTCAGTGCCATGTTTGGAATCAGGAAGCTTGGACGAATTGATTGCCATAGTCGTGCCTAATTTATGTGGCCACATGGCCTAATCGCTATTTTGGAAAACTGCATGTTTTGGGGGGGTTTAAAACCCCCGTTAACCTTTTTATGTTTCAGGAAAAAAAAGCAAAACGATGAAGAAGATGATGAAGTGCAGGCCAGTGATTGGATCGTTCAAATTTCGCGTGAAAACGCCCCACTAACTTTTGTTTTATTTCATATTATTTATTAGTTATATTATAAACAAAAAGCGCAGTTGGAGCAGTTGGCAAGGCATGTGTATGGTAATCTCCAGGACCTGGGTTCGATCCCAGGTCCCCCTTTCTATTCCATATTATTTTTCTAATGGTGCTTCTATGTAATTTCCAAGCAAGCGTCCACCATACGCTCCCCACTCAAACGCGCCACACGTCTCACAATCTCCATCCAAGGGCCAAGATCTGAGGCCTATGATATGCTCAGTCCACGCGTACACACGCCAGCGTAAAAGTCAAATGAGGCCCTGAAACAGATGGGCCTAAATTGCTAAATCATACCTCCAATTGGGGACAGAACCCCCCAAGGTTTTACATTTCTTTTCTTTCTTATTTTTATCTATTTCAATTATCTCTTTTTTTTTATTCTTTAAATTAATTATTTTCATAAAATATAAAAATAACAAAAAAATCAGAAAAGACAAAATGAAAAGTATATTTTATTTTAATATTTTTTAGTAAATATCATTAATTAATTTAGCTTTGTAAAATTAGGTTTAATTTTAATATCTTTTCTTAATAAATTAAAAGCTTGTAGAATTAGGTTTTAATCAATTTTATTATCTTTTCTTTTATTTTCCCATCACTAATAATTAATTATTTATTTTTATAAATCAAATTGCATTAATTAATTAGGTTTAATTTTAGGTAATTTTCATATTTCCTTAATAAATTAAAAAAAAAACTAGAATTAGGGTTAATTGATTAATTTCTTAATTTCATTTAATTCACAAAAAAATCATAAATACAAAAAACCTCAAAAATAATTTCTTTTTTTTTCTTTATTTTAATTAATTTGTTAATAATAATTTAATTTCATTAAAAAGGGTCCAACGCCCTCGCTTTCGGTTTTAATTTAATTCGCGCATTTTATTTTATTTCTTATAATATTTATGTAACTCTCCCAAAGCCTTGTAAACTCGGACATTTTATTTCTCGCACTTTACTTCTTTATTTTCTGTCAAATCGGGTCCTGGATTAAATTTGGCGATGTGGACCCGCGCCTTTGTAATAGTTTAGGAACTTTTAATTTCCGCATATTTTTAACTGTTAATAAATGCATGCAAGAATGAATGACAAAAATAAAAACAAACGCATAGATCACTTTGACATGAACAAGACAAAATAACTGAACATGACACACAAATCACACACCACCCCTAGGGTATGCCTCACTGTTGCCTTGCCTCGAAAGGTGATCGTCGAGTAGAGGATGTCTTAGTAAGTCCTCATGATCCGGGAACCTGGCATGAGGGTAGCTTCTAAGGTGTCTTCCTATTGCTCTGGTGATCACCATGTCCCGAACCTCGAATTGACCCGAACAACTCCAATAGTGGTGCTACCTACCTCTCAATGGTGGGATGGCACTACTTTAAGGACATTTATACAGACGAATTCCTTAGGGTAGGTAGACGACTCTAGATACTTTCTCTAATTTCAAAAACAAATTCAAAAATACTTTTCACACCGACACCTTTTCAAAAGCTTTCGAAAGCAATTTTTCAAACACTCTTGAGGACCGATACAAGAGTCGAACTGAAATTTTCAAAGAAACTTTTTTAAACCCACAGTTGAAAAGCAAACAAACCATTTTTGAAAACACAAATGAGCAAGTATCTAAGAGCCCATGGATAACCATGGATAGAAAGGGTGATAACACCTTCCCTTTCTATAATCTACCTCCCGAACCGAGAGCAATCTCTTTAAGGAATTTTTCTGTGCTTTTGTCCTTTCCATTTGGAGAAAATAAAAGACGGTGGCGACTCTTGCTTCCGCGACATTTCGCGAACCAGCGTTAAACAGTCAGTTCCAGATCCACCGACCACTGAATTGGCGACTCTGCTGGGGAAATCTTTTTAAAGTGAGGTGTACCTTAGGGATAGTTCATAACTGTGTTTTCAATTGCTTTCTTTGCTTGCTTTAAATTGTGGGTTGCTTGGGAGTTCTATGGATCCTAACCCAGATCTGGGGATACCTTCTTAGAAAGTAGCAACAAGACTGTGAGGGAACTGTGCGGGGTATACCGACATGGTTGAAACAGTCTGCTACGTTGATGTGGCACTTTGGTCTGTACCGGTAACCCTTGAGTTCAGTCAAGGAGAGTACGGGGCCTCCGCGTGGTGTCGTGAAGCATCAACTGACCTTAGGAACCTTAATTGAACTATCTTGGCCTCTTTAGGTTAGTGAGATAACTGACTTTGGTGCAGTCCGAGGTTGGTTGATACTCGATACTACACTCAATTGAGGGTTGCTTTCCTGGAATATTTCGGTCGCCAGTTCAGTGGCTAAATCGAAACGATGAACAACGAAAGCAATCCCGTGATATTGGGACCCTTAGAACCCGGTTACTTCTAATAGGACAGGTTGAGCCCACCAACTTCAAGAGGGTAATACCCATACCCCATGCTGGCCTAAACTCTAAGGGCTTTCTCTTGTGTGACTTGTGTGCCTTCGTACTTGACTACTTGCATGCTTTATCTGACACATGAACTACTTGTAGGTTTGTTTTTAGTCCTTCATTGGGACTCATGACAGGGCTTACTAAGTTTCTTGCAGGTTTTGTTCATAGTCCTTAATTGGGACTCATGACAGGTTTTACTTGGGTTTCTTGTAGGTTTTGGTTTGCGGTCCTTAATTAGGACTCATAACAGGGTTACCTACATTACCCCATGCATAGCATAGCATCATACCATTGCATACATCCTAACCTATTTCAAGGATCTCAAGGGCTTGTGATACAGGTCATGATAAATCAAACATCTAGCAAGGGGCAAAGAGGATTTATTTTCCTCTAGCCAAAGTTGTCAGGGGCTATGACCCACTTGATATGGTGAGCTTTGACTCTTGAAGAAGGTTACCCTAACCAAGTTTGTTTGGAAACCAAAACCAGACATGATGACTAAAGTCAGGGGCTATGACCCACTGTATATGGTGAGCCTTTGACCCTTGGAAGAAAGACTCTCAACAAATATGAAGTTCTTTCAATCAAGCTACCGGATCCAAATGCTAACAAATTTTCTTGTTTACCCCGCAAGATCCTTGAAAACATTGCATGCATACATACACATCATTGCATAACAGGTATCTTTGTTGCAGGTCACTTATCTTTCTCGCTGTTTATTTCAGCAATGGCTTCCCAACAAGATAACCAGGACCTTCTTGCTCAAGAGACTCAGTTCGAGGAAATCCTCCTGAATCTATCCAAGGGGAAGGAGGAGCTAAGGACACTTCTCATGGAGACTTTTGTCAAGAACAGTGCTGAGGATGAAAGGCTGAAACACCTGCAAGCTGAAATGGATGCAATGAAAGCCCAAATGCTGGGGCAGGGGACTGCCATTCAAGGGTTAGCTCAAAGACAAGAGGAGCTCGGAGTTCTCATCAACCAACTGCTTCAGAATAACCAATTGGGGCAAACGTCTAAGGGTAAAAAGCCAGTCATCGTTCAACCACCTTTGAGACAAGGAGATAAGGGGAGAGCTCCTAAAATGGCTTCAGTGTCAAAAATTCAGCATCAACCTCACCGGCTTCAGCCAGACAAGTCCAGGAGGCAATTCACCCCGCTCAACATGTCGCTGTTTCAAGTTTTACAACGCTTGCTGAGACTGAATCTGATCACATTAAGGGCTCATCCCCAGAACCCCAACACAGCATCTCCTATCTATGATCCCAATAAGAGGTGTGCCTACCACTCTGCCTGTCCAGGACATGATACCAATGAGTGTTGGGCTCTGAAGAACAAGATCCAGGACCTGATTGATGAAGGAGCACTGGAGTTCACACAAGATGGTCAGGCTGAATTTTTCTACCATCCCTCCAAGGCTCACCATTTGAAGTGACAAGCCCTGAGATGAAAAGAATTTTGTTCATTCGAATGTTCAAGTTGTAATTTTCTTTTGTTCAAACATTTACTCATGTTAGAACGTTGTTATTTCATTAATGCATCGCATATGTCTGTTTTGAAGCAATATATTCGTATTCACTATATGCAAATTGTTTTCATATTTTTTCTGATGATCAACTCTTGATTAAGAAATTCTAAGCCTCTTGAGGGAGGATGACGAAAACGATACCATAATCTACAGTATGCTTTTGAACAGACCCCGCTGATGAGGTACAGGCATTGTTTCAATCCCTAAACACTGGAGTTATAAGGATGATAATCCCTCGTCAACCCCTTTGAGCCAAAGAAGTAGGAGTTTTTCTTTTCAAAATTTAAAACCCTTTATCATAACCTGGGGCAGGATAGTTCTCTCAGTTGATCCCGGTGCACAAATAACGGTATCAAAGGAGTTCTTCCGAGACAAAAAGAACAATGATGATTCTGTATAATCATAAAGATAGGCAGTCATTACCAAAACAAAAAAAAACTAAAGCCCAATAAGTCAAAAAACCTATGAAGGAGACTTATAAAACTGGGGCATCCCGCTGACTGTAATTCCAAAAAAGGAAACAGTTCAGGCAAAAAAAAGAAAGGGATAACAAAAATCAGACAAGAAAGAGGTCACACGAACCCTCAACAAAAGCAAAAAATGACTTCCTATTCAAAATAAGTTATCAACATCCGAATCATCACCGGAAAATCAGAGCAAAGACTCAAACAAGGTCTAACGTATGATCAACTGAGTTTAGGTTTGGAGAACATCACGAAGAGCGGGTGGGTACAAATAAAATTTGAGCCTTTATCCTTTGTTTCTTAAACCATGAACCCGACCACGTTATAACCCTTAAAAGTCCTAGCTGAAGCATGGATTAGTTCGAAAGCATACTGTTACGAAAGGTATCCTGACTCCTTAAGGCTTGCGATAAAATACGGAGTTGACATCACGTTTTACAAACATTCACTTGTTTTATGAAAAAGAATGCATTTTCAAAATCGTCAAGACAGACATAAGCTTTGCATTTTTGATATAACATTGTTTGCATATGACTATTTGTTTGAACAACAGGGAAATTCGCACGATGAATACCTAGTGAACAAAAGCACTTCCAATCAAGGGGCACGACATGATCATTGTCCATCATCTGGGGCAGTTAAGTCAATTCAGGGAATCTCTCGAAACGCCTAATAGCCTGGGGCAAATCTCCGCCTGAGTCACTTGGGGCATTCCAGCAACGAACCTGGCCTAATCAAACATCTTCTGGTGGCATGACAAAACACTTCTAACAAGGGCAACTCCCTACATTCTGAGGGCACGGACATAGTCGAAAAAATACTGCGCATAATCAAAGACCCGCTAGGTTGACACACCTAGGCAAAAATAAGGGCTTCCCGGCGAACCAAAAGGGTTCGGGCAAAAATAAGGGATGAAATGAAAAATCTGTACACCCGACAAGTCGAAAACCTGCAAAGGCGGCTTGGGCAAAAATGGGTATTCCGGTGGACTGAAAACCCGAAAGGGAGGTCCAGGAAAAAGTTAGGGATCAAAGCGTACGACTATGGCCTGTCATCTTGTCACCTGCTTACCAGAAGAAGTTTTGCCCATCAACAACTATCAGCACCTCACAGGTCTTCCCCTCCCACCTCAGAAACAGGGGCAATGATGAGTCGTCCAAACGATCTAATTGCTCTATCCGTCAAGGTACCAAGATAGGTTCGGCTGAAGGATGTAGCCCATACACCTTAATTCCCCAGAGAGTGAGTCAGCAAGTCAATGCACTCTCCTCAAGCAAAGTTACAATCAAACCTTAAGGAAGTTGGGTATCCTCCCGCAGATCTCAATATTCCCCAACAACATACAGGTATTCTTAACAAGCATCCCCGGCAGTCTTGGCCTAAAGATTGTTCCCCGGCGGTATATCAAATATTCAATGGAGTCACTTCCCCGATACATCTCAAAATTTCCCCAGGAGAGTCCAATCCAGTTTCCCCAGGAAAGTTGGGATCCATCTCCCCAAGAAGTAAGCTTATCTCCAGTAGATTCTGGAAGCTTATCCCCATAGAGCACGAACGCGTCTCCCGGCTTTATTCAAAGAGTTATTTCCCTACCAGGATATAACTGGGTTATCCTCAGCCAAAAGCCACGGAAAGATCGTCGTCGACAAAGTCTTCTTATCCCCAGCGAAGTCTATTAACACTTCCAATACAACAAGGGTATCCCCAGCAAGTTATTATCAACATTCCAACAAAATATCTCTCTCCCCACAGAGTATTTCTCCTCAGCAAGAGCGTTAGAGTACTTCTCTTCCCGCAGAGTAATCCATTCTCCAAGTTCATTCCCCAACGGAGTTGTCTTCTCCTACCTGTATTCTTGCAACCATCACTCCCCGGCGGAAACAAATATTCTTTTCTTCAACATCAGCCCAGGATATGACTTCCCGACACCCGTCAAGGATTTACTTTCCTAGACGAAAAGATGCATTCATAAACATCACATACATCATTATACCATGCATATACGCATCACATCTTACAAATCTCATTTATGTTGAGAACATCATTGCTTGATTCATATCATGCATTGCATACGACTGACCTTTACCTTTCAAGAAAGATCTAGTTAAGTTATCAGACATATTTCAAGACCTAGACCGGTTCAGTTAAATCGACCCTAAGATTTTTCTGTTTCTTATCCCGTCCAAGGCCTTCTCTAGTTCAGTCAGATCGACCCTAAGATCTCCCTGTTTCTTATCCAGTTGAAGATTTCAAGACCTAGACCGGTTCAGTTAAATCGACCCTAAGATTTTTCTGTTTCTTATCCAGTCCAAGGCCTTCTCTAGTCCAGCTAAATCGACCCCTAACAGATTTTTCTGATGAAGACTCAGTAGAAGATATCCAAGATTCTCTCAATGATTACTGTTGAGGTTGAAGTCGCCCAAGATTCTCTCAATGATTACTGTTGAGGTTGAAGTCGCCCAAGATTCTCTCAATGATTACTGTTGAGGTTGAAGTCGCCCAAGATTCTCTCAATGATTACTGTTGAGGTTGAAGTCGCCCAAGATTCTCTCAATGATTACTGTTGAGGTTGAAGTCGCCCAAGATTCTCTCAATGATTACTGTTGAGGTTGAAGTCGCCCAAGATTCTCTCAATGATTACTGTTGAGGTTGAAGTCGCCCAAGATTCTCTCAATGATTACTGTTGAGGTAGAAGTCGCCAAAGGTTCTCTCCACGATACTGCGGAGGTAGTAATCATCCCCAGATTCTCTCAGCGTTACTGTTGAGGTTGAAGTCATCCAAGATTCTCTCAATGATTACTGTTGAGGTTGAAGTCGCCTAAGGATCTCTCACCGTTCCTGTTGAGGTAGTAACTATCCCTGGTTCATTCATCACCTTTTGAAGATCCAGGTTCAACTCTTGTAACCAGTCAGGACGCATCTATACAAAGAATTTGAAGACTAGTTCCTGTAACAGGTCAGGTAATCATTTTCTTTTGTAGGTACGCAAGTTCTCGCTAAGGAATCTCTTACGCGATCAACATCCAGATGGCATCTATAAGCCCATCCACCTTCCATCATCTCTTAGCATGGCACCTATAATCCCATCATCCTATCCATCAATCTCCAAATGGCATCTATAAGCCCATTCCACCATCACACTACTATGTGAGCACAAATTTCTGGGCACTCTAGTGTTCAATCATCTTCCACCTTCGGATTACGAAAGGCACGTTAGCCAATCTGCATCCTCAGGTCTAAGAAGATTGAACAGGGGCAACTGTTGTACCCCAAAATTTGCCCTCCCATATTCTTCAAAATTTGCCAAGTCAAAGCTTCAAAATCTCCCCAAGGGTTGCACAATTCAAGGGCCTCCTAACAGTCAAAGACTAGGGTTTTGGTTCTGACAAAGAAAATGAAGTTTCCAAGGGTCCAATCAAGTCCCACATGCCTATAAACATGGTCAAGCATCTTCATACCAAGTTTCAAGACTTACAGCACAAAATTGCACAGTCAAAAACCCTAATTGCACTACAGTCAACTGCAGGGGCAAAATGGTCATTTGACAGTCAAAAGTTCAAATTTTTGGTCAACATCTCATTTTGAAGCCACAAACATCATTTGATCAATGCTTGATCATGATTCTCAAAGCTTGGCTCAAAAAGTCTCAAGATGCAAAAGTTTCCATATTTGGACAGTTGAAAAAGTCAACTGTAACTTGACCAAGGCATAACTTCCACATGGATTATCAGAAAAATTCCATCCAAAGATCATTTTGAATATAAAGACATTTCCTACAACTCCTCTTCACACTTCAAGTCCAAGAAATGCTCTCACAAAAAGTTATCAATTTCAACATTATAGGTCATTTTCAAAAGTCAACAAAAAGGGACTTTAAGTCAAAGGCCATAACTTGAGATTGGTAAATCAAAATGACATGGGACCAAAGACATTGGTTAGAGGACTCAAAGAACTTTCCAAAATGTCCAAGAACATGATCAAATCTTAAAAATTGAGCACGTTATGCCTTGTGGAAGTTGGGAAATTTTTGGATATTTTGAAAAGTCAACATTGCTTCGAAAGTCTTAAAAATGCTAATGTGCCTCTTTTTCTTCCAAGAATCATTATCCAAGGCATGTGCACGACCATTTGGCCCAAAGGGAAGTTTTTCATCATTTTTATTTATTTATTTGAATTTTTAAATGCTAATAATTTATTTAATTAAAATAAATATGTGGAAAATACTAAACCTAAGTTTTTAAATCTTTTTATGCATGGAATACACTCAATATTTCGTGCATGATCAGATTTGGAAAGAATCTTGGTAATTGGACATGATTTGAAGCAAATTTGCATGAAAAAGATTGGAAAATATATGCCATAAAAATCAAATATCTCTTCATCAATACAAAGGTTCTTTGGATCAATTTCTCAACCCTAATCACTCATACATATATATACATGCTAACCCTAGTGATCAGGACCTCCCAGCTGCGCAAGAACACCATAACCAAGCTTGAGCTTTTTGACAAAAATTCCAAAACTCAAAACTAGGTTACAGTGCGATTCAATGGCAAATACTTATTCCATTGTGTTCCTGAAGCTTCAAGGAAGGAGTTTGAATCAAAACCATAAGCTCTAACACCAAGAAACGTGAGAACAATCGTGTCCTGTACAGAACTTTTTTTCATATGCTTGCATCATGATTCATGCGTTTTTAGTAATTTTTAATGTTTGATTTATGTTCCTTGATTGATTCTAAAGCTAATTGCATTGTTTAATTAAGCTTTCATCACTCATACGCGAAAATACCATGGACGATTATTAGGGTTCTTCAAACTTGAAATTGGGCGTTTCTAAATACTGTAAAATTAGAGAACCTCAGTGCCATGTTTGGAATCAGGAAGCTTGGACGAATTGATTGCCATAGTCGCGCCTAATTTATGTGGCCACATGGCCTAATCGCTATTTTGGAAAACTGCATGTTTTGGGGGGGTTTAAAACCCCCGTTAACCTTTTTATGTTTCAGGAAAAAAAAGCAAAACGATGAAGAAGATGATGAAGTGTAGGCCAGTGATTGGATCGTTCAAATTTCGCGCGAAAACGCCCCACTAACTTTTGTTTTATTTCATATTATTTATTAGTTATATTATAAACAAAAAGCGCAGTTGGAGCAGTTGGCAAGGCATGTGTATGGTAATCTCCAGGACCTGGGTTCGATCCCAGGTCCCCCTTTCTATTCCATATTATTTTTATAATGGTGCTTCTATGTAATTTCCAAGCAAGCGTCCACCATACGCTCCCCACTCAAACGCGCCACACGTCCCACAATCTCCATCCAAGGGCCAAGATCTGAGGCCTATGATATGCTCAGTCCACGCGTACACACGCCAACGTAAAAGTCAAATGAGGCCCTGAAACAGATGGGCCTAAATTGCTAAATCATACCTCCAATTGGGGACAGAACCCCCCAAGGTTTTACATTTCTTTTCTTTCTTATTTTTATCTATTTCAATTATCTCTTTTTTTTTTATTCTTTAAACTAATTATTTTCATAAAATATAAAAATAACAAAAAAATCAGAAAAGACAAAATGAAAAGTATATTTTATTTTAATATTTTTTTAGTAAATATCATTAATTAATTTAGGTTTGTAAAATTAGGTTTAATTTTAATATCTTTTCTTAATAAATTAAAAGCTTGTAGAATTAGGTTTTAATCAATTTTATTATCTTTTCTTTTATTTTCCCATCACTAATAATTAATTATTTATTTTTATAAATCAAATTGCATTAATTAATTAGGTTTAATTTTAGGTAATTTTCATATTTCCTTAATAAATTAAAAAAAAAACTAGAATTAGGGTTAATTGATTAATTTCTTAATTTCATTTAATTCACAAAAAAATCATAAATACAAAAAACCTCAAAAATAATTTCTTTTTTTTTCTTTATTTTAATTAATTTGTTTATAATAATTTAATTTCATTAAAAAGGGTCCAACGCCCTCGCTTTCGGTTTTAATTTAATTCGCGCATTTTATTTTATTTCTTATAATATTTATGTAACTCTCCCAAAGCCTTGTAAACTCGGACATTTTATTTCTCGCACTTTACTTCTTTATTTTCTGTCAAATCGGGTCCTGGATTAAATTTGGCGATGTGGACCCGCACCTTTGTAATAGTTTAGGAACTTTTAATTTCCGCATCTTTTTAACTGTTAATAAATGCATGCAAGAATGAATGACAAAAATAAAACAAACGCATAGATCACTTTGACATGAACAAGACAAAATAACTGAACATGACACACAAATCACACACCACCCCTAGGGTATGCCTCACTGTTGCCTTGCCTCGAAAGGTGATCGTCGAGTAGAGGATGTCTTAGTAAGTCCTCATGATCCGGGAACCTGGCATGAGGGTAGCTTCTAAGGTGTCTTCCTATTGCTCTGGTGATCACCATGTCCCGAACCTCGAATTGACCCGAACAACTCCAATAGTGGTGCTACCTACCTCTCAATGGTGGGATGGCACTACTTTAAGGACATTTATACAGACGAATTCCTTAGGGTAGGTAGACGACTCTAGATACTTGCTCTAATTTCAAAAAACAAATTCAAAAATACTTTTCACACCGACACCTTTTCAAAAGCTTTCGAAAGCAATTTTTCAAACACTCTTGAGGACCGATACAAGAGTCGAAATGAAATTTTCAAAGAAACTTTTTTAAACCCACAGTTGAAAAGCAAACAAACCATTTTTGAAAACACAAATGAGAAAGTATCTAAGAGCCCATGGATAACCATGGATAGAAAGGGTGCTAACACCTTCCCTTTCTATAATCTACCTCCCGAACCGAGAGCAATCTCTTTAAGGAATTTTTCTGTGCTTTTGTCCTTTCCATTTGGAGAAAATAAAAGACGGTGGCGACTCTTGCTTCCGCGACGTTTCGCGAACCAGCGTTAAACAGTCAGTTCCAGATCCACCGATCACAGTATGGATGCTAATGATCTCAGGTTGGTGTCCGGGGTGAAAATTCCTCCAAAGTTCAAGCCTCTTGTATTTGAAAAGTACAACGGAACATCATGTCCTGTTACTCATGAAATTGCTTATTTCTGAAAGATGTAAGTACATACTGAGGATCAGGGGCTTTTGATTCACTTTTTCCAGGATAGCCTATCTGGGGCATCCCTGGAGTGGTACATGAAGTTGGAGAAAACCCATATTCGTTGCTGGAATGATCTTGCTCGGGCTTTTGTCAAACATTATCAGTACAATGTGGATATGTCGCCTAATCGCACTCAGTTACAGAATCTATCACAGGGACCAAGAGAATCTTTCAAGGAATAAGCTCATAGGTGGCGTGAGTTGGCTGCGAGGATTCAACCTCCACTCATGGAGAGAGAACTCATTGATATGTTTATGAGTACCCTGCAAGGGCCATTCTATGAGCACATGATAGGAAGTACTTCGGCGGGATTTGTAGACTAGGTTATGGTTGGTGAAAGAATTGAAGTAGGTTTGAAATTGGGGAAAATTCAGATTGGAGTTTCTAGCGGCTCATCAGGGGGCAGTAAGAAACCATTCAACACTTACCCTAAGAAAAGGGAAGGCGACACAAGTTCCGTTTACTCTCATAGAGGAAGAAGAGAGGATCGTCAGCACCAACAAATCAATGTTATTTCTATTCCTGTTAATGCTCCTCCGCAACAGAGACCAAATACAGTGCCTCAACAACAAAGACAGCAAGATGCTCCCCATCAGTATAATAATCAACAACAGAGACAACCCAGAAAATTCGATCTCTTGCCAGTATCTCTTACTGAAGCACTCCACCATTTGCTCGATTTGAAGTTGATCGGTTTGAGAAATATGCCACCACCACCCACAAGAGTTTCTCCTAACTATGATGCTAACGCAAGATGTGAATTCCATTCAGGGGGAGTTGGTCATTCTACTGACAATTGCCTTGCATTGAAGTGCAAGATACAAGACTTGTTGGATGCTAAGACAATTGAGTTTACTCCTGTGACTGGTCCGAATGTTACTCAGAACCCAATGCCTAGGC
Source organism: Vicia faba (assembly GCA_948472305.1). Classification (NCBI taxonomy): domain Eukaryota; kingdom Viridiplantae; phylum Streptophyta; class Magnoliopsida; order Fabales; family Fabaceae; genus Vicia; species Vicia faba. Next base: position 1,445,631,494 of record OX451738.1, on the reverse strand, counting down.
ATGGAGGGGGTGTTGTTAATATGATTGATGATAATGGTGAAGTGTTGAATTTAATCATGAATGTGGAACAAATAACTACCCCGTTATGGTATGTTAAGAGGTATTTGCTTGATAATTCTATTTTCCCGGGTTATACTTCAGAGTGTTCCAAGTGTAGAGAGCAGTCGAAGGGCTGTGATGATTTAAAAGCCAGTATCCAATTGATGATAAAAGAGGGTTCCCTGCAGTTCGATAGAAAACTGAGCTACCGTAAGGTTACCGAAGAAGATGTTGCTGTTGTATCTATTCCTTACACCCTGTGCACATTCATACCCCATCTAGGGAACCTCCTTTGATGATTACGGTACCTGGTCCCATGCTGTATACCAGTGAGAAGGCCATCCCATGGCATTACGGTGATGATGTTTATTACCATGGGGTGAAGCAGGAAGTAAGTACTCGTTTGTCTGAGGAAGAACGTGCTGAAGATAATGAAGAGGAAGTTTATAATTTTTTTGGTGTGAGTCGAATGACTAGAAGTAGGAGAGTATTTGGTCCTTCCAATGTGCAAGATACATAAGATGTTTCTGCAAGATCAAAAGGAAAACAACAGGCGATGATTAGTAATTCAAGGGTTACACCAGCCAACGAGACTCAACCAATTCCGATACCAAAAGCTTCTTCAGTTCCCGGTGAGGTTGAAGAGTTAATGCAAATTATCAGAAAGAGTGATTATAGTATAATTGATCATCTGAGCCATACTCCTTCTAAGATGTCTATCTTGTCTCTGTTGATTTATTCAGAACCTCACAGAAATGCTTTGATGAAGTTATTAAAGAATGTGTTCGTGCCACATGAGATAACAGTCAATCAGATTGAGAATGTTTGTGCTAACATATCTGCCGGGAACGGTCTGGGCTTCGTAGATTTTGATCTTCCTCTGGTGGGGCTAGACCATAACAAAGCGTTGCATATTTCAATGGAGTGTAGGGGCACTACTTTATCCCGGGTTTTGGTGGACACAGGGTCATCTTTAAATGTATTGCCCAAGTCAGCATTGATGAAAATTGATTATTCTGGACTGGAGCTGCGCCCTAGTGATTTGATGGTGAAGGCGTTTGATGGGTCTCGAAGGTCAGTGTTTGGGGAGGTGGAGTTACCAATCAAGGTTGGTCCTCGCACCTTCACGGCTACATTTTTTGTGATGGATATACAGCCAGCGTATTGTTTTTTGTTGGGGCGGCCGTGGATTCATAAAGCAGGGGCAGTCACTTCTACTCTTCATCAGAAACTCAAGTATCCTGCAGAGGGAAAGGTGATAACTGTGTGAAGCGAGGAAGAGTACATCGTGAGTCATTTGACATCATTCCGCTATGTTTAAGTTGAAGGCGAGATACATGAGACTCCGTTTCAGGCGTTTGAGACAGTTCATGCTGTCAATTTTCCTCCTCCATAGCAGAAAAGGAAACATGTGATTGTTATGTCTTCTCTCAAGGATGCGAGAGCTGTGGTGGAAAATGGAAACCCTGAAGGTTGGGGTCAGGTGCTGGACGTTACCCCAAAATTTAATAAATTTGGTCTTGGTTTTATCCCGGGTCAGCAGAGTTCAACTCCCAGAGCATCTAGTTTAGCTACTCCTGTGAAGTTTTCCCGTCCTTGTGCTGCTCAAGAAGGACACATCAATGCAGTTGGTGACAATGGGGTTGATGGCTACAATATCGAAGATTGGATTCGTCCGAGTATTCCAGGCCAGACACTCAACAATTGGACTTCTGTGGATGTTATCCAAGTTTCAAGCGCTGGGGAGTAATTTTCTTGTTTTATTTATTATCATAGCATAATTCATACGCTCTGCCCAAGGCGTAGTGGATCATTTGTGTAGGGCCACCATGTTTATTTTCAAAACTTTATCATGAAATAAAAGACGTTTTTGCATTCAAAATTTTGCTCCATTTCTTTTTTATTTAAATGGCAATGTTTCTTTTTTCACACACTGTCACTAAAAAACGCCAAAATGTCATTCATGCAGATGCACTTCGACCACTGATCATATTGATAACGACTCTGCTATGGCTCATTATGACTTTGATACTCCTATTTATCAAGCTGAAGAAGAAGCATATGAGGATTATGATCTTCCTGAGGAATTAGCAAGATTGTTAAAACAAGAGGAGAAGGTTATCCAGCCGAATCAAGATTCGATTGAGGTGGTGAATATTGGAACAGAAAAGGTAAGAAGAGAAGTCAAGATAGGGGCAGATCTCGAGGAAAGTATAAAGGTCAGATTGATTGAGCTACTCCATGAGTATTCTGATATCTTCGCTTGGTCTTATGAGGATATGCCTGGGTTGGATACAGACATAGTGGTGCATCGACTACCGCTCAAAGAAGGTTGTTCCCCCGTCAAGCAAAAGCTCCGAAGAACTCATCCTGAGATGTCCAAGAAGATCAAGGAGGAGGTCCAGAAGCAGTTGGACGCGAATTTCTTAAAAGTCGTCAATTATCCGCCATGGATTGCAAATATTGTGCCTGTGCCCAAGAAGGATGGTAAGGTCACGATGTGCGTGGATTATAGGGATTTGAACAGGGCTAGCCCTAAAGATGATTTCCCTCTTCCGCATATTGATGTGTTGGTCGATAATACTGCTCATTCCAAAGTGTTTTCATTTATGGATGTTTTTTCGAGTTACAATCAAATTAAGATGGCTCTGGAGGATATGGAGAAGATAAAATTTATCATGCCTTGGGGAACTTTTTGTTAAAAAGTGATGTCGTTTGGTTTGAAAAATGTCGGGGCAACATATTAGCGCGCCATGGTCACTCTCTTTCATGATTTGATTCACAAAGAGATTGAGGTATATGTAAACGATATGATTGCTAAGTCTGACACGGAAGATGAACATCTTGTTCATCTGGAAAAATTGTTCGAGTGACTGAGGCAGTTCTTGCTAAGGTTGAATCCGAATAAGTGCACCTTCGGGGTGAGATCCGGCAAGCTGTTGGGTTTTATTGTAAGTGAAAAGGGTATCGAGGTGGACCCAACCAAGGTAAAAGCGATACAGGAAATGCCTGAACCAAGGACAAAGAAGGAAGTACGTGGTTTCTTGGGAAGGTTAAACTACATTTCTAGATTTATTTCTCATCTCACAGCCACCTATGAACCTTTGTTCAAGTTGTTGAAGAAAAGTCAGACAGCGAAATGGAATGAGGATTGTTAGAAGGCCTTTGACAAAATAAAGGAGTATTTGCAGGAACCTTCGATACTCATGTTGCCGGTGGAAGGAAGGCCACTAATCATGTATCTAACCGTGTTGGAGAGCTCAATGGGTTGTGTCCTCGGTTAGCACGACGAGACAGGGAAGAAAGAGCAGGCTATTTACTACTTGAGTTAGAAGTTTACAAAATACGATTCGAGGTACTCATTGCTAGAAAAGACTTGTTGTGCGCTTGCCTAGGCCGCCACACATTTGAGATAGTACATGTTAACTCACACCACCTACTTGATATCCAAAATGGATCCAATCAAGTACATCTTTGAGAAGCCTGCTCTCACAGGCAGCGTAGCCCATTGGCAGATGATACTCACTGAATATGATATCCAATACACTACTCAAAAAGCAATTAAGGGTAGTGTACTGGCCGACCATCTTGCTCATCAGCCCATGAATGATTATGAACCAATGAAGTTTGATTTTCCAGACGAGGAAATTGTGTATATACGGGATTGTAATATGCCAGACCCAGACGAAGGACCCTAGCCGGGATCACGTTGGACGCTTGTTTTTTATGGTGCCTCCAATGCCATGGGTAACGGTGTCAGAGCTATTATCACTTCCCCTGAGGGATACCATATTCCTTTCATGGCTCATATTTGTTTCGATTGCACTAACATCAATTTTTTGAAAGTTTACGGGGATTCCAATCTTGTTATCAGCCAGATTAATGGAGATTGGGAGACTCGCCATCAGAACCTAATTCCATATCGTGAGCATGTTATGAAGTTGATTCCATACTTCGAGGAGATCACGTTTGAACACATTCCTAGAGAAGAAAACAATCTAGCTGACGCACTGGCAACTTTGTCCTCCATGTTCAAGGTTAAGTGGGCTAATGAGGCACCTTCCATTACTATCAGAAGTTTGAGTGAGCCAGCTTTCTGTTTTGAGGCTAGTTTGGAATCAGATGGTAATCCTTGGTTTTATGACGTTAAACGGTATCTTGAAACACAAGAGTACCCTGAAGAGGCATCTGTCACAGATAAGAAGTTCTTGAGAAGATTTTCAGCCAAGTTCTTTCTCAGTGGTGACGTGTTATATAGAAGGCATCATGACGATTTACTTCTCAGATGTGTTGACAAAAAAGAAGCAGCTAGAATCATTGAAGAGATACATGAAGGTGATTTCGGGACCCATTCTAACGGGAATACCATGGCCAAAAAGATTTTACGAGCAGGTTATTATTGGTCCACCATGGAGACCGACTGTTACAATCATGCGCGGGTTTGCCACAAGTGTCAAGTCTATGCTGATAAAGTGCATGTGCCGCAAGTACCTTTGAATTTCTTGACTTCCCCTTGGCCGTTTGCGATGTGGGGGATTGATATGATCGGTAAAATTGAACCGACTGCATCCAACAGGCACCGTTTCATTCTGGTCGCCATCGATTATTTTACAAAATGGGTCAAAGTTGCATCCTATGCCAATGTCACCAAGCAGGTGGTAACTCGGTTCATTAAGCACAATATTATCTATCACTACGGAGTGCATGAGAAGATCATTACCGATAATGGGTCTAATTTGAATAACAAAATGATGAAGGAGCTTTGTGAGTCCTTCAAAATCAAGCATCATAACTCTTCCCCATACCGACCAAAGATGAATGATATTATCGAAGCGGCCAATAAGAATATCAAGAAAATCATCCAGAAGATGGTGGTAACCTATAAAGATTGGCATGAGATGCTTCCTTTCGCTATGGTTATCGCACCACTGTGCGTACTTCGACTAGGGCAACCCCATTTTCATTGGTTTACGGCATGGAAGCGGTATTGCCGGTAGAAGTCGAGATTCCTTCTCTTAGGATCATGAGAGATGTTGAGCTGGATGAAAGTGAATGGGTACAGAATCGGCTGGATCAGTTGGAACTTATTGATGAGAAGAGGTTGACGACTGTATGTTATGGTCAGGTATATCAGCAAAGGATGAGGAAAGCTTTTGATAAGAGGGTACGGCCTCAATGTTACAAGCTAGGTGACCTTGTGCTAAAAAGGATAATTCTTCCCCAGGGAGATCCCAGGGGCAAGTGGGTTCCGACTTATGAAGGTCCTTTTGTGGTCAGAAAAGTTTTCTCTGGAGGAGCGATGATGCTCACGACTATGGATGGAGAGTACTTCCCTCTCCCTGTGAATGCTGACGTAGTTAAAAAATACTTTGCACAAAAAAAAAAAATCCCGCTAAACTGAAAACCCGAAAGAGCAGTTTAGGCAAAAAAAAGGGTGTCCTGGTGAATCGAAAACCCGAAAGGGAGATTCAGGAAAAAGTTAGGGACTTAAAGAAAATGACTATGCTCAGCATGAGATCCTTTGTTTCTTTCCTTTGTTCCGTCATCTGGCATAAGTTCGAAGATAATCCAAGAATGATCTGTCTGAAAATAGGAAGATGAAAGTGTGGGAGTCATAAGAGTCATAGCAGAGTCGGGACTTGATGGATACTCACATTCACATTGTCATTTGTAAACACTTGTTTGCTTTGATTTTGCAATTACTTGCTTCCAAATGTAAATGCCTTTTTCACAGGCTGATTTCTCAAAATCAATAGAATATCTTCTTTCAAGTATACGAATACGTTTCTTTTCTCCCTTTTTACTATTTTGTTCGCAAAAACGTCCAATATTTTTTATAAGCATGTGGATATAAACTTCGTAGGCCTTACACGGAAATGGTAATACAAGTCATGGTTAGTTGATCGCTTGAAATACGGATAACAAACACAGCTACTACCATGCAAGGGGCATGGTTGTTTCTCTGATGGATAGGATTCTCATTCAATTTACTGGTGGATGCCTTGCCTTTTGTTTCACCGCTTCGTGCTGTTCGTAGAAGTCATGGTTCAGGGTAATATCAAGATTATGGAAGGTCGGCGAGATTGGAGAACCTAATTAGAGAACATTTCTTCCCCATAATGGCTTTTATTGCGTTTCTTTGCAGCACTTTCATGTGTTATCTTGATTGATTGTTTCAGCATTGTCTGCATATAGGATTTTGTTTATAGCCGAATGTCAGTCTTGATGTGTTGAATATTTTCTCCTTGAAAAAAAAATTTGTTTCATTTTACTTAATCCATCCAGTATCACTCTTTAATCAATTTTTCGGGCATTTTGATACCAACTGTGCCAATTCTTTTGCTTAGCCAAGAGTTTGGAGGAAAGAGTTTAGATAAAAACGATGACTGTAATGGTATGCTTTCGAGTAGAACCCCGTTGACAATGTACATGCATTGTTTCAATCCCCAAATACCAGAGGTATAAGGGAGTTAGACCCTCGTTAACCCCACTGAGCCTTCGAAGTAGGAGTTTCTTTTCCGTCCAAAGAAAAAAACCTTGTTTTTTTTTTTAAAACCTGGGGCAGGGTAGATGTTCAGTTAATTTGATCAAGCATTCAAATTTCAGAAGGAATGTCCCATCTGAGGATCACCATATTTTATCTTTCACATCATGAGATCAAAAATGTCTAAACCACGATGTTCATTTCCTCACAAAATCCTGAGGTCGAGGTCGAATCGATACAATAATGGCTATCCATCGCCGACCAAGGAATGAGGCATTTGTTTTCTTCGGGAAAAAAAAAGAGAAAAAAAGAAAAAAAGTTCAAAGACCTAAAGTCATATTGACTTGTTCGAAGTGGAAAGTATGAATAAGAAAGAAACAAAAAGCCCCGCTAAGTCGAAACTTGAAAACAAGTCGGTTAGGCAAAAGTTAGGGCGTCCCGCTGGACTCCCAAAATTGAAATTCTTAAGATTTTGTCCAAGCAAAAGTTAGGGAAAAGAGAGCCTAAAAGGCCAACAAAAAAGAGAAGAGAACGATTATTCAATAAAATTTTCATCAAAAGAAGAGGAACAATAATATCAAAAACAAAAGCAGCAAAAGTTAAGTGACAATTATGTTGGAGAATTTGTCGTGATCACTCAACCATTACAAATCCTTTTGAAAGATAAATGCTTGTGATAAGTTAGTTGAACTTAGGACAGGAGAACATCACGAAGGGGGTGGGCACCAAATAACTTGAGCCTTGAAAAACTTTTTTCTAAAAAACCCTCGAACCAGGCCATATTACAACATTTAAAAGTCCTAACTGAAACAAGGGTTTAACTCGAAAGCATACTACAACAGGGTAACGTTTCCTAAACTCCCAAATATGTGTTGCATATCCATGTTGGTATCTTATCACTCGTATCTTGACTTGTTTTCTTTTTTTTTTGAAAAAAAGGAGAAGAAAAGTTTTAAATTTTTGCACTCTAGCCAGTGACTCATTCACAACAGAGATGCGACACTTTGTTAATATTTTCAACTGCAAAGCTTAAATAATCGTCGCATCAGGTCTGTCATTCCCAAAATAAACATCTTTCTACATGCAAAACATTTGTTTGACATAAAAAAAAGGAGTTTACACGTTGAACACCTGTAAAGAGGTTAATGATTGTCAGGAAGGGAAATTTGGTTTTCTTCTGCTAGATAGAACCCGTGTATGAATAAGACTTTACCTATCCCTAGTGAAGTTTCGTTTCCACAGCGAAGTTTTGTTGCCCCTGGAATATTCTTTTAAAGACTTCATTTTGAGACTTCAAGTTTGGATATGTCGCATATCCCCAACGGAGTTGCCAACAGAGATCCCTCGCCATGGCCTCTCATTTCCCAGTCGGTCTACTGACTGGGGCATCCTTATGTTAAGATATTTCCTTATCCCCAATGAGGTCGATACTGTGTGACTACCTGCATGATCCATCCGTTGGTTGCATTCCAAAAAAAGAAATCTCTCTCCAACAAAAATCTTCAACAGAGTTTTGTATCCCCGGTGAAGTCCTGTCTCCTCAGCAGAATTTTGTTCCCCAGCAAAGGTTTTCACCTCTCACGCTAGGTTTGTTGTCCTGGTACCATCCTCAACATGGCCACGCGCTGTCTTTTCCAGAGATTATAGTTTTGCCCTGATCTTCTCCCTCAATGTCTAATCTTCTCCAGAAGTTACAGTGTCGATCTGATATTCCCTGTAAGTTTACAATTTATTTTTGCAGCTCCCTTCAGTGTATATGGACCGATTCTACTAGTTACTCGGTTGTTATTCCCCGCAAAGCTTCATCTCTTTGAGGTTCCCTCTTTAGTGGTTCCCCGTATTTTTCTCCTCTACTTTGGATTTTGCAATTTATTTTTGCAAGTCATGACAGATTCTGACTTCTTGGTTTTTGGTTTCTCAATTGGCCATTTCCCTAGTGAAACTTTTAAACATGCATCATTACATTGCATCTACCAAAACGCGTAGCATTTCCATTATATGGAGCATTGCGCTATATAAAAAGAATTCAAACATGCATCGGAACATAAGCCATTACTATTTCTGTTGTCCCCAGTGAATTTGCTAATACTTTGGGTTAAATCCCCAGCGAGGTCCTCGTCCTCATTATCTCAGTTTCCTCCCCATACCAATATCCCTTTGACGTCAATCATTTGTTTGTTTGAGTGTCTACTCTTGACTGTAGTTCAGTTTCGCCCTGGCGCGGTCTTCTCGGGTTTAGTCTTCACTACCCTCTCTGGTTCATTCTAATGTCTATTAATGCACCTTTAAAATACCAGTTTCGTCCTGATATTAGCTTTCAGCAGGTTTTTAGGTGTACGCCCTAATCTCCTTGCTTTGGGATTAGCTCAGAGTTTCGTCTTCTCACCTTGCGCATGAAATCCAGTTTCATCCTGGTGCTCATCTAGTTTAGTTTCGCCTAACTAGTTTTTGAGTCGAGTTTCGTCTCGTTTTTTATTTCATACCTTGGACCCTTTGACGGTGTTCGTTTACCGAGTGCAGTGTTCGTACTGCGTCCCTGGTTTGAAATCAATCTCTTTTGTTCCTTGGATTCTTCTATCAGTTTTCGTCACTGTTTATCCATTGATCTGAGACCAACAGGTGCTTTGAGAAAAATGTGTTAGAACATAGTTTGATTCTACTACCCTTGATTAGAGTTTAAATGATAACAAATACAAAGAATAAATAAATGCAAAGAATTTATACAAAGAATAAATATGCACCTTAAAAATATGTTTTATGTATGCAGAAGCTCTGACGGGATCAGCATCAGAAGATAAGTTGAAGTATTACACGCTGAAGCAAAACAGTTTTTAAGCTGAAGTTTGATGACCAGAATCTGCGCCTAAACAAGTAATCTCTGATTCAGAACAAAGACATATCAACCAAGTCATCAACACTCTGAAGCGTCATCAGCAGTTAAAGTAAAGAAGACTCTGAAGCGTTACTGATTATTCAAGACAGAATTAAATGCCAACGGCTTTCTTCACACAAGATCTTCTACAAAAGGAAAGTGTGTTATTAACATTAAACTTGCTTTATGGACAACGTCTCTTGCTTGCCTATATAAAAAAGTCTACTTGCAAAAGAAGCATGTACGTACGCACACATCAATTTGCAGAGAATTCCAAACCACGCATATTCAAGCTCTAGCAAATTTATTCTATTCTAAGCTTAACCTGTGTAATTATCACAATTGTGATAAACCGTTTTGCTAGAAAATAACAACACATTCTTGTTCAATTATTTGTAAAAGATTTCCTTGAGATTAATCGGTTTGTGGTTGTACTCAAGAAGACTTTAACAGTAGTTAAAGTAGCTGTTGTAATCGTTTGAGATTAGTGGATTAAGACCTCGTTGGAGAGAGGCGAAATCACCTTGACGGATGGACTGGAGTAGTTTGAGATCAAACGAACCAGGATAAAAATACTGTGTCTTTAAGATGTTTTTATTTGATCCAAGTTTTTCAATTCAACCCCCCTTCTTGTGTTTTTCACATCTTCAATTGGCATCAGAGCGCCTGGTTCTGAGCTTAAACACTTAACCGTGTCATTACAAGATCCAGCGTCAGAAAAACACAATGGTAGGACCAAGTCAAAACATCAGCAATGACAACAATGAAGAAAGGGACAGATTCAGTGGCAAACCTCCAGTCTTTGATGGAGAGAACTTTGACTACTGGAAAGACAGAATTGAGAGTTTCTTTCTGGCCCATGATGCTGATCTGTGGGACATGGTGACTGATGGATACACGCACCCAATGGATGGACGTGGTCAGAAGATTGACAGGAAAATGATGTCTGATCAGCAAAAGCGTGAATTCAGAAATCATCACAAGGCCAGAACAATTCTCCTCAGCGCCATCTCATATTCAGAATATGAGAAAATATCAAACAGATAAACTGCCAAGAATATGTTTGATTCTCTGAGAATGACGCATGAAGGCAACATTCAAGTCAAGGAAACCAAAGCCCTTGCGCTCATTCATAAGTATGAGGCATTCAAGATGGAAGATAATGAATCAATAGAAACTATGTTTTCAAGATTCCAAATTCTTGTTGCTGGTCTAAAAGTTCTTGACAAAGGGTATTCCACTGCTGATCACGTTAAGAAGATCATCATAAGCTTGCCAAAATAGTGGAGGCCAATGGTCATAGCGCTTAAGCTAGCCAAAGATCTCAACAAAATCTCTCTAGAGGAACTTGTCAGCTCCCTCAGAAGTCACGAGATAGAGCTAGAAGAAGATGAACCTCAAAATCAAGGTAAGCCATTAGCTTTAAAATCTAACAGAAAATCTGACTCCAAAGTTTTGCAGGCTATAGAAGAAATCTCTGATGGATTCTCATCAGAAGAAGATAAACTGTCTCTCCTCTCTAGAAGGGTGAACCAACGTTGGAAGCAGAGGCAAAGAAAGTTCAGGAATCCCAGAAGATCAGAAAATCAGAATGAATCCTCATCCAAATACAGAAGGTCAGAATCCTCCTCTGGACACAAGATCTGGAGGCTCTTCAGGATTCAGAAAGCCAAACAAAAAAGACATCATCTACTATGAGTGTAAAGAGCAAGGGCACTACAAAAGTGATTGCCCAAAGCTTCAGAAAGAGAAACCCAAGAAGAAGTTTATCAAAGAAAAGAATAAAAGCCTCATGGCTACATGGGATGATTCTTACACATCTGAAGCTGACTCAGAATCAGATGATGAAAGAGAAAACATAGCTCTCATGGCAAACATATCTCAAGACAGTGAAGCTTCTGGTTCAGACTCAGAATCAGACACTGAAGAGGTATTCCCTGACTTTACTATAAACTTTACTAAGGTTGAACTTGCTGAAAGCCTTAATGAAATTCTGGGAAGGTATCAGCAGATCAGAGTCAAATTCAGAAACCTGAAAAGGAATCTTGCTTCTGACTCTGATAAGACTGAGAGTCTCAGATTGGAGAATTCTGAGTTAAAAGAAAAAATTTCAAAATTAGAAAACCAGTTGCAAAACTCTTAGAAGGAAACAATCCCTGAAACTCCCAGCAATGCTGATGAGATCATCAAAGAGTATGATCACAGCTTTCAGAAGTTTCTAGCTAAAAACATAGACAGAAGCAAGATGGCTTCAATGATCTATGGAGTTAGCAGAAAATGGCAGAAAAGGGATAGGATATCAAGGTAAGGTACCTACACCAAAAAATGCCATGGACTTAGTTATAAAACGCACTCCACTTGATTCACACTTTATATATGGGCACACACATGACATAAAATAGATGAGTGGTGATTATTATGCCAAACCAAAATTCAATCAGAATTTTGGTAAAACTAACAAATCAGGACCCAAGAAAATATGGGTGCCTAAGGATAAAATAATACATGTGGCAGATATCTTTAGAAGCAAAGCAAAGACACCAATCATGGTACCTGGACTCTGGCTGCTCACGACACATGACAGGAAGAAGGCATATGTTCCAAAGCTTGGAACTTAAGCCTGGAACTTAAGCCTGGAGGCCACGTGGGCTTTGAAGGCAATCAGAGAGGAAAGATCATTGGCTCTGGAACAGTAGGTAATGGAAATCTTCCCTCTATAAGTAATGTTTTACTAGTTGATGGATTAATGCATAACCTGTTATCCATAAGTCAATTAAGTGATAACGGTTATGATATAATCTTCAATCAAAATTAATGCAAAGCTGTTAGTCAGAAAGATGGGACTATCCTATTTAATGGAAAGAGGAAAAACAACATTTATAAAATCAAACTTTCTGAACTGAAAAGTCAGAATGTAAAATGTCTACTGTCTGTTAACAAGGAGCAATGGATCTGGCACAGAAGATTGGGGCATGTTAGTATGAGAAGAAGATCTCATATTAACAAACTCAATCTGGTCAGAGGACTTCCTAACTTGAAGTGAAATTCAGATGCTTTGTGTGAAGCATGTCAGAAAGGCAAGTTTGCAAAACCTGCTTTCAAATCCAAAAATGTTGTTTCCACCTCTAAGCCATTAGAACTTCTGCACATTGACTTATTTGGACCAGTAAAAACTGCTCCAGTCAGTGGCAAGAAGTATGGGTTAGTAATCGTAGATGACTATAGCAGATGGACATGGGTAAAGTTCTTAAGACACACGGACGAGTCACACTCTGTGTTTGTTACCTTCTGCAACCAAGTTCAGAATAAAAAGGATCTTAGAATCGTCAAAGTCAGAAGTGATCATGGTGGAGAATTTGAAAATAAATTTTTTGAAATATGCTTTAATGAAAAAGGCATTCTGCATGATTTCTCTTGTCCTATAACTCCCCAGCAAAATGGAGTTGTAGAACGAAAGAACAGAACATTGCAAGAAATGGCCAGAACCATGATCAACAAGACTAACGTTGCTAAGATCTTCTGGGAAGAGGCAATAAACACAGCATGTTATATTCATAATAGAATCTCCATAAGACCTATTTTGGAAAAGACTCCATATGAATTGTGGAAGAACAGAAAGCCCAACATTTCTTATTTTCACCCATTTGGATGTACATGTTTTATTTTGAATACAAAAAATTATTTGAACAAGTTTGAATCCAAAGCACAAAAGTGTATTATGTTAGGATACTCTGAACGCTCAAGAGGGTACAGAGTATACAATACAGAAACACAGATTGTTGAAGAGTAAATCAGTGTTCGGTTTGATGATAAGCTTGACTCTCAAAGGTCAAAGCAGAATGAATTCCTTGCAGTTATGGAAGTTGAAATCACAAGTACTGAAGATAACTCATCAGAGGCTCTCAATAGAGACACTCCCTCAACATCAGAAAGAGTCACTACAAGTAATCCAGCACCTTCTGTTGATCAACTCCAGAAAAGACCATCTAGAAGCAGCATTGATCACCTAGAAGAGACAATTTTAGGAAGGAAGGAAGATCCAATCAGAACAAGATCTACCTTCAGAAACTCTGAAGAATCCCTCATGGGACTGGTTTCTCTGATTGAACCAACAAAAATTGATGAAGCACTTCTAGACAATGACTAGATTCTGGCAATGCAAGAGGAGCTAAATAAATTCACGAGAAACGACGTATGGGATCTGGTTCCCAAACCAAAAGGATTCAACGTCATTGGCACAAAATGGGTGTTCAGAAACAAACTGAACGAACAAGGTGAAGTCATCAGAAACAAAGCACGATTGGTAGCACAAGGTTATAGTCAGCAAGAGGGGATATACTATACAGAAACCTTTACTCCAGTCGCCAGGTTAGAATCTATCAGACTTTTAATATCATTTTCTGTTAATAAAGGCACCACTCTGTATCAGATGGATGTCAAAAGTGAATTCTTAAATGGCTATATAGAAGAAGAGGTATATGTGCACCAACCCCCTAGTTTTGAAAGTTCCAAAAATCCAGAATATGTTTTCAAACTAAAGAAGTCACTCTATGGTCTGAAACAAGCTCCCAGAGCTTGGTATGAAAGACTAAGTAACTTCCTGTTAGAAAAGGAATTCACCAGAGGGAAAGTGGACACAACCTTGTTCTGTAAGACAGTTAAGAATGACATATTAGTGTGTCAAATTTACGTTGATGACATCATATTTGGATCCACTAAACCCTCTCTGGGAAGAGAGTTTGCTAAATGTATGCAGGCAAAATTTGAGATGAGCCTAATGGGGGAACTAAAATTCTTTCTGGGCATTCAAATAAATCAAACTCCAGAAGGAACTTACATTTATCAGAGCAAATATGTCAGAGAACTTCTGAAGAAATTTGATCTCTCAGAATGTAATCCCTCAAGTATTCCAATGCATCCCACGTGCATTCTGGAAAAAGAAGAGGTAAGTAAAAAGGTAGAACAAAAGGTCTACAGAGGTATGATTGGTTCTCTTCTGTATCCGATGGCTTCAAGGCCTGACATTCTATTCTGTGTTTGTATTTGTGCTAGATTCCAATCAGATCCTAGAGAATCTCACTTAATAGTAGTTAAGCGAATTTTCAAGTATCTGAAAGGTACTGCTAATCTGGTTTTGTTTTATAGAAAATCAAGTGATTACAGCTTAGTAGGATACTGTGATGCTGATTTTGCTGGAGACAGAGTAGAACGTAAAAGCACTTCTGGAAGTTGCCAGTTTCTGGGAGAAAATCTGATCTCATGGTCCAGCAAAAGACAATCCACAATAGCTTTATCAACAGCAGAAGCTGAATACATAGCAGCAGCTGGATGCAGCACGCAAATGCTCTGGGTGAAAAGTCAACTTGAGGACTTCAATATATTTGAGAGTAACATCCTATCTTCTATGACAATACTTCTACTATTTATCTCAATAAAAATCCTATTTTGCATTCTAGGGCTAAGCATATAGAAATAAAACATCATTTTATTAGGGACTATATTCAGAAAGGGATCCTTAATTTAAAATTCATTGACACAGACCATCAATGGGCTGATGTCTTTACAAAACCTCTTTCTGAAGATAGGTTTAACTTCATTCTGAAACATCTCAGCATGAAGCTTTGCCTATAATAAACTGTTTTATTTACATATCTTAACCTTCAGAATTTTGGTTATTTTCTGTGAACTGCTGATCAACCTGCCTTCAGAATTTTAGAAGTACAGATTGTATCAGAATCTATCCATAAAGATCTGAGCGTTTCATTTCAAGGATAGAAGTGTGTTGTTCACGTAAGCAAACAGTTGTCATCCATTCATCAGCTACCTTTTGAGGCTAAACACGCATTCACTTTTCTGAAAGGTCAAAAGCGCTGATTGGGTGCATTGAGACACATGTCATGGATAACCGTTCCAATATATTTCTGAATCCCCTAAAATCGGCTGTCATTAATGCTTATAATCATTACTAATTATTTCTCTCCCTTGCAGTTTATGTTTTCAAAAAAAAAATCTATTTAAACACAAATTTCACTTTACACTCTTTCACGTTTACTCTCTCAATACACTCTAATTGTTTTCTGTTCATCTTTCAAAACCTTTTCATTTTCTTCTCAAATTTCTTGTGTGAACATGGCTTCCTCAAGCGTCCCAAATACCAGTACTCAGAGAATAGAATCCATGGAACAATATGAAGAATCGTTCAGAACTCTCCTTACGCCCATTGACAACCTAGAAGTGCTTTCAGAACTAATCGTGGATTTTGACAGTCTTCAAGAAAATGGATTCAATCTTTCTGAAGAGGTAAAAGCTCAAGGATGGAACATGTATTTTGACCGTCTTCTAGGTCCAACGTTTCCAATCCTTGTGAAGGAATTCTAGATTCATGCTTCATCCTCCAACCATCAAGTCACTTCGTATGTAATGGGGAAGAAGATAGTAATTACTGAAGACCTAATTGCAAGACTGATAGGTTACATTGGTGGTGGCGTAAGGTGTATAGACATGGATGAAAGATGTGTTGATGTTGCTTCAATTGCCAGAGAAATTTTAACTCTGGGTCTTCCCTCCAGCAAGATAAGGGATCTGAAGGATCATCACAGAATATGGGCTAACATAATTCTGGGATGCATCAACCACAGGAAGCCAACCAGCTCTCCTGACTACATAAACATTGATCAGCAGTTTCTGATCTACTTTATCTCCCAGAAGACTAAGGTAAATCTGGCTCACTTGTTGTTCAATCATCTGAGGACCACTGTTAAGGAGACTAGAGAAGATGAGCGTACCAAAAGGGACTGGATACCCCTTGGAAGGCTCATGTCAGATATTCTGACAGAGAATAGGCTGATAGAGCATCTAACAGAAGCACAAGAAATCAGCTCTCTAGAGGCAACTGCTGGGAAGCCTTTGAATGCGAAGAATCTGAAAAAGATGAAAATTTTTGAGAACATAAAAAAGGAACCAAATGTTACATCCTTTGCAACCATTGCTTCCAGAAGAATCCCTCTGGATGATTTCCCTATGTTCTCAGAAATTGATTCCAAGCCTGAGATTATCGTCAGATATTTGGATGCATGCAAGGCAGATGGCACTGCACCAAGGGTAAATATTCAGGACTTGCAACAGGCGGCTCCATAAGTTGTGTTGAAGAAGAAAAAGAAAAGAAAGGCAGCAGCAGAAGGATCATCCCAGTGGACTCCAAAAGCTTCTAAAAGGAAAGGTAATCCCTCTTCTGTTAATGTTTTAGAATCAATATCTTTATCAACATTTGGACCCTTACCTACCCAATCAGAAATTCCTACCACACAAACGTTTAATGCTTTTGACATAGGGTTTGACCCCTCAGAAACTCTAAGTCTTAGAGAAACTCACTCCCTTCCTACCAATCCAAATACTGAATCAACTCAACCAGAACTTGCAAAAGTTCTGTCAGATATTGAATCTTTTGACCGAAATATTTTTGCTCCCACACCAGAAAATCCAAACACTCTAATCCCAGAAAATCCAAACTCCGAAACCACATCAGAAACTCCACAACCAGATATTCCCCTCTCTCCTCAACCAGAAATACCACTACCTCCATCTCCTCAACCATACATTCATCCACCTTCTCTACAACCTGAGCAATCACAACCAGAAGTTCACACTTCTTAGATCCAGCCTTCTGAATCCTGTGAAATAGAACCTCACCATCTTACATCCAACCAATCTAAAGAACCTACTTCAGATTCAGATACAATTCTCATTCCAGGAATCAATGAACCTCTGGCCATCCGTATGCCCCTCACTATTCTGGACATTCCCCAAATTCCCTCTTCACTAGAATCAACTCCACCAAATTCCCCAACCAGTCCAATAATTATACCAGACTCTCCCACTCCCTCGCAAAAAAGCAATCCAAATTACAACGCTAAACTTGTCATTAACCTAAATGTTTTTGAACGCCTAGCTGCCATAACTCATAAAACTGCCATTCCAAAACCAAAACCATATGAACCCACACCAGATGTTGGTACTAGTTTATTGATGTTTGAAACAGAAATGGATAACCTCCCTGAAGCAAGCTAGTCTTGAGATGACCAATCCTGCTGCCTCAGATTATCTTTGGACAAGTTTCAGAAAATGGATAAGTTCTGAAACTCATAAGATGCAAGAACAGTGCTACCAACAAGTTCAACAAAATTTCAGTAATCTGCTAAAGGTATTTGAAGACCAAGTTCTGAGCCAACTGCTCAAAGAAGAGATTCTCCCTCTGGACAATGCTCCCTGGTCAGAACATCATCTAGTAGACAAAGTTCGACCAGAGTCAGAAGATCTCATTCTGACCGCTACTCCAGATGAGATGATCTCAGCAGAAGAATTGGTTCAAAATGACCATGTTGCAGAATGCTCTGAGAAGCATCCAGTTACTGAAGATTCTCCAGCTCCCTCCTATGAAAGGCAAACTCTGGAAGAACTGAAGAGAGCGGATATTGCTATTCAGGAAAGGTTGGATAAACAGGATGATACAATCAAGAAAACCAAGATCATGTTAAGCAAACAAGAGGAAACCAACACCCAGATCAAGGGCTTGTTGGAAGCTTTGTTCACGCGCCTTCCTCCTCCCTCTTAGATTTTCCTTTGTTTTCAAAATCTGTTTATCTGTAATATTTGTTCTACATTGCTGTTGTTCTGAACTTCTTATCATTACTTCTTATTTTTAATATAAATCCTTTTTAGCTCTGATTATATAGCCTTTTTGATAACTGACAAAAAGGGGGAGAAAGAATAAGATATTTTCAATAACGGATTACTGAGACAAAAGTCTCAAACATTCTGAACTACTTAACTTCTTTCTTCTGAAAAGCTTGAACAGGTACACAACTCTGATGAAAGACGTAGTCAAATTCTGATGCTCAAGGAATCAAAGAATTTAAGGGAAGTAATCAACTCAGGGGGAGTTTTCCTCTTAATTCTATACTTTTTATTCTTTACTTTTAATTGAAAAATCTGGTTTTTATCATCATCAAAAAGGGGGAGATTGTTAGAACATAGTTTGATTATACTACCCTTGGTTAGAGTTTTGATGATAACAAATACAAAGAATAAATAAATGCAAATAGTATATACAAAGAACAAATATGCACCTTAAAAATATGTTTTATGTATGAAGAAGCTATGATGGGATCAGCATCAGAAGATAAGTTGAAGTATTACACGCTGAAGCAAAACAGTTTTTAAGCTGAAGTTTGATGACCAGAATCTGCGCCTAACCAAGTAATCTCTGATTCGGAACAAAGACATATCAACCAAGTCATCAACACTCTGAAGCGTCATTAGCAGTTAAAGTAAAGAAGACTTTGAAGCGTTACTGATTATTCAAGACAGAATTAAATGCCAACGGCTTTCTTCAGACAAGATCTTCTACAAAAGGAAAGTGTGTTATTAACATTAAACTTGCTTTATGGACAACGTCTCTTGCTTGCCTATATAAACAAGTCTGCTTGCAAAAGAAGCACGCACGTACGCACACATCAATTTGCAGAGAATTCCAAACCACGCATATTCAAGCTCTAGCAAATTTATTCTATTCTAAGCTTAACCTGTGTAATTATCACAGTTGTGATAAACTGTTTTGTTAGAAAGCAACAACACATTCTTGTTCAATTATTTGTAAAAGATTTCCTTGAGATTAACCGGTTTGTGGTTTTACTCAAGAAGACTTTAACAGTAGTTAAAGTAGTTGTTGTAATCGTTTGAGATTAGTGGATTAAGACCTCGTTGGAGAGAGTCGAAATCACCTTGACGGGTGGACTGGAGTAGTTTGAGATCAAACGAACCAGGATAAAAATAATGTGTCTTTAAGCTGTTTTTATTTGATCCAAGTTTTTCAATTCAACCCCCCTTCTTGTGTTTTTCACATATTCAACATGCACTCTCATCACTTTGATATGGGTCGAGTCCCGCCTCGTTACCCGTGTGTGAAACCCAGTTTCGTCCTGGTACTCATCTAGTTTAGTTTCGTCTAACTGGTTATTAAGTCGAGTTTCGTCTCGCTTTTGTTCCTCTTTTCTGGGATTCTTTCAGTTCCTTCATACTGTCTATCTTAGTTGAGATTAGCAAGTGCTCCTAGAATCACGCACTCTAGCCACTTCGCTTTGGGTCGAACTCAGAGTTTCATCTCCTCACCCACGTACGTTTTCTTTTCCAGAGTTTAGTTTTGTCTATACTCTGTAGTCTGTGTTTTATCTCACCCTTCTTTGAAGCCCAGTTTTGCCCTAGCACATTTGTCCAGAAGTTTAGTTGCGTCTATTCTTCTATTATTTTTGTTCTGTTTCAACCTGCGTTACAGTTTCATTCTCACACATGTCTTAGGGGTTTTCTGCTTCTGTTTCTTTCTGCTTCAAGAGTGTAAATTTTCGGGTCCTTTTGTATTCAATCATCTTCAACTCTGAACGCTCGAAAGTTGTCACTTTTCTCACTTATCATGTTGAAGATATTTGAATAGGGGAAGCTGTTGCACCCCAAAATTTACCCTCTTGATTTAGGCTTGTGTTTCATCATGAATATCATATTGCATTGCATTCATACATGGTGATGGGATCAAAGTACTTTGGTTATCAAGTCTTCCTCAAGCCTTAAAGGTTGATTGTATTGACATGTTGCTCAAGTAGAACCTTATCATCTAAACCTCTGGATCTTTCAAGCTCAAAAGTTATTGCATATCTCAAGATGTTTTATCCATCCCTTTGGATCATCAGAGGATTGAAGTTTGTGTTTGATTATAAGAATAATCACTCTTTTGATTCACCAGTCAAAATTAGGGTTTTGTTTGGTCAAGGCTATTGATGCATGTTCAAGCCTTGACTTGGAAGCTACAACATCTCATTGGTATTTGAAAAGTTTTTTGCACAAGGAATAGGTCAAGATGCCCAGAGGATTTGAAATTTTAGAGATGACTCATCAGTATCCTAATGTGTTAAACAAAACTAGGGTTTGGGATTTCATCAAGATTTCTTGAGAATTTTTAAGTGAAACTTTGCACATGGCCTCTATATGTTTGAAAGATCATATGTTTGAAGTTTTGATCATCAATTTTGAAGGGAAGTGGATCAATTGATTCAAAGGGGCAAAATGGTCATTTTGGTCAAAATCAGTCAAAGTCAAGGTTGACCAAGGGAACTTTTGGTCAACCATCAATTCAAGGGTGTACTTTTCATATTTCAAGTCCATTTTGATCATTGGATCCAAAAGATTGAGGTTTGGGTTGAGACTTGTTCATGAAGAAACCCTAAAAGTTTCTAATTTTGGAAAATGAAGACTTAATTTCAAAAATTCATATTTTATTCACCTTTGATAAAAAAAATGAAAATGAAGTACGCTTGGAAATATAAGAGGATGATATTTCATCTGCTTTTGGTCTCATGTCCAAATTGGCAAGAAATCAAGAATTATGATCTTTGGAAGTCACAAAATTATAGGTCATTTTCCAAAATTAGTGAATTTCAAGCTCAATTTTGGGAAACTTAATGGATTTAATTTCAAAAACTCAAAACTAAGGGATTGTAGATCTTTTCAATACCTTTCCAAATTGTACTCATTTGTGTCCAAATTCAAAAATATGAGCAAGTTATGGACTTTGGAATTTTGAGGCATTTTATTGAATTTTGACATATATGCAAAATGGTCATTTCTTGTAAACTCAAGTTTTAGCCATTCCTTTTGCTTCTAATAAAACCCATTGGTAATTTGTGACATGCTGAGGCCATTACACTCATCATTTCATGCCCATGTGCTTCATGAACTTGCTTGAATGAAAAAAATACAAAACATGCTCAATTTTGCAAAATCACCAACACTTCTTCATTTCAAACAACCATGAGCTGGCACTTTGGGAATGTAATTTTGACTTCATTTGGCTCACAAAATGCACAAAAGGCAAGCAAATGCACGAGTGAAACGCAATTTCCATGTGCATCCTCATTTTTGGCCAAAACTTCCAATCTTGCCCTCCAACAGTTTTAGGTGCCAAATACCACTTTTATCCTCTTACCTCTAATTCAAGGCTCAGTTGGACCATTCTTCAAAATTCTTGGTGATTCATCTTCAGTGAAGTAAGGAGATCAAGCCTGCACTATTGGATTGCTTCTGGAGTGAAGGAATCGTGTTTCCAGATTTCACATCCATGTGAGTTTCTTGAACTTTGATTTATGTGTTTCAGCTTGAATTGGTGATGCAAATCATGTTCATTGAGTTGCTATCTGGCCAATCATTAGGATTGATGTATATTTGAGCTTTGATTCAAGCATAATTGTTGAAATCGTGTTCATGACTTTGATGTTTGCAGTGAGTTTTTTCAGTTTGTGAGACTCTATTTCTTGATCCATGCTTGATCTTTGAGATTGATTCAAATTGCATCATATAGTATGATATGCTAGCTTTAATTTGCACTTGATTTCATGGAATTTGGTTAAGAAACGAGCATGATTGATGGATCTGAACATAGGCTCATGAACTGTTGTATTGCACGCGTTTTACCTTATGCTGGAGGTTGAAGATGAAGTGAGGTGGCGCGCTGTGATTGGCTTGTTTCAAATTATCATGCATTTTTCATATTTTTATTTTAATTGATTTTCTGATTTTTATTTCTTGATTAAAACGATTTAAAAAAATTCTGAAAAAATTATCACAAGTCCAAAATAATTTCTACTATCTTGTGTAATTTTATTGGAATTTTTAAAAATGTTTTGATTGGTCTACAAATTAATGAGTTTAATTAATTGTTTGTTTAAAGATTATTTTTATTTTAATAGTTTCTTTGATCTAAAAATTCCATAAAAAATATTTTGGACTCGTAAAATAATGTAGAATTTGATTCTGAAATTTTTTTTGAATTTTTTCTATTTTTGATAAAGAATTCAATTTGAGAGGTTTGTTTTGAATTTTTTGCTTTATAATTTTTATTTTAATACTTCCATTAATTCAAAAATCCTTAAAAAAATTATGCAAGCTTGTTTTTAATCATAGAATATGAATATATTTTTATTTTGACCTTTTTGTGACTTTTGGCTAGGGTTTGCATTTTTTTCCCTTAAATAATAATTTAATTGTTAATTGTTTGTTTGATTTTTATTTTAATATTTCCTTTAATTCAAAAATTCCACAAAAAATCAGTAATGTGTGTTTTTAGTTCTAATATTTGAATATAATTTTGGTTGGATGTTTTTTCTGTTTTTATTATAATTTCATTTTGAGATATGATTATTTGTTTAATTGATTAATTGTTTGTATTTGATTTTATTTTTGACTTTTCTTTAATTCAAAAAATATGAAAAAATATGTATTCTGACATTTAGGGTTTCCTTGTGATTTGCATGATATTTGTTTGAATTTTCTGAATTTTGATCTTATATAATTAATATTTAAGGTTAAAAGTCAAAAATTAGGGTTTTGTTGCTTATTGTGCAAGTTTCATTTTCAAAACCATCATGCCCTGGATTTTCAATGGAATTTAAGTCTTTGTTATGGTTCATGGATGTATTGAAGATCTGAAAACCATTTTTCTTAAACTATTTGACTTGGTTTGATATTTTTTCCACAAATTATTTTGAAAGCTTGTCTGGTTTGGTAGTTTGGCCAACTAGTTTTGAACTTTGGGCCTTCTTTGATCCCCTCCTCAACTATTCATGAACTTAAGGCTTTCTTTCTGACTTCTACACACTTCAAATATGTTAAGAAATTTTTGGTTTGAATTATTGAAATGCTTTTCTATTTTTGATGTATTTTTGAAGTGAAGGTACCCAATTGATGTTGCATATCTTGTTACATATTGATTGATGGCCAATGAACTTGAGTGAGGCCTATAATTGGGCACCTAATGATCATGTTGTATATGTTCATCCAAATAAACTCAAGCCATTTCACTTAATGCCCCATGCTTGAATGATTGAACCTTTTGATGCATTGTGTGGGATTTCTCTCCTATTTTGCTTTTGAGCTGTGATGAATTAATTGAGCATGATTAAATTATGGTTGCTACTGACCTTCATGGTCTTTGATTGTATTCTTCTCAAGCTCCCATTATCCTTGATTGATATTCAATTGTCAATTCAATATGGTGATAGAAAGGAGCAACATTCCTCTGATTCTTTTGACCAAATTGTGCATATGTTTGTTTCCTTTTGTCTATCATGACTAATGTTTGATAGTTGCTATCATGTTTTCTCATTTCATCATGGTGTCATCATCCATCCCTTATGTTAATCATCATTCTATTTATGGGAATACTAACTTGGTTGTTGAATGTGCGAGGTACTTTGAGAAAGTTTCCATTTTTGGCTTGAGGCTACTGTGTTTCACTTTATTTGTGGAACACAATTTATTATATTGGCACTATTCTTGTGCTTGGCATGTTTAATGGTTTATGGAGGATATATATACATGTGATTATGAATGCTATACATTGCCCATGGGATCTGTTCATATATGAAAATCTCAATACTTATATCTTGATGGCGTAATTTCTGACTTGATTTGTCTACTGATGCCAGCTTGCTTGAGGTTCTCTGGTTTTCTTTTATTCTTGCTCAGTTGCTACGAATAGTTATCTGTTTGGTATTTCATTATTTCCTTTCTTATATTTTCATAGTTCTATGTTGCATGATGGGACCTCTGTTGCTGATATATGTCAGGAGGCCTTCTATTTTTTTTTATACATGTATTGTGTTTGTTTCTTTGATTGTTGATCGATGAGTCACTCAATTTAGAAATTGAGATCACGACTTCGCTCTCAGTGCATGTTCCCTATAGGATGTTTATTGTTTTCTTCTTTAGTTGTTGATCAATGAGTCACTCAATTTAGAAATTGAGATCACGACTTCGCTCTCAGTGCATGTTCCCTATAGGATGTTTATTGTTTTTTCTTCTTTAATTGTTGATCAATGAGTCACTCAATTTAGAAATTGAGATCACGACTTCGCTCTCATTGCATGTTCCCTATATGATAGCTTTGTTAAGCTTCATTTAACATGTTAATTAAGGTAGGGTTTTCCTTTATCCTCAACCTTAGGGTCAACCATTGTATGATAACATTAGGGTTAGAGATTAGGATAGTCTCCCTTAGTTGTTTTCTTTTCCTTTGCATTTTACACCTTAAAACAAAAATTGTTTTCTTGGCAAATCATAAAACACTTCTAATAAACTCAAACCCTTCTTCAAGATAAAAGACACAAATCAATCTTATTTGTTTGTGCGCCTCTTGGCTTTGTTTTTAAACCTTTTAGCTGATGTTTTGCCAACGCACAATTGTTTGAAGCCGATGTTTCGCCATCACACATGTTTGTTATCCTACTTTGATTCTCAATATCATTGTTAGGTGTGATGTTTTGTCATCCGTTTTGTTGATGTTTCGCCATCTCTGACATGTTACTATGTTATAATTTAGCCGATGTTTTTACCATCTTATTTGTTTGTTGCTTCATTTGATATTTTTCCATCTTGACTTTTTTTTATTGTCTTAACTAAAAAATACAAACCAACCAAAATATGTAAGCCGAACTACGGCTGCTCTGATTCCTTAAAAGGGATACGTAGGCATTGGGGTAGGGCCCAACCGAGCACAACTTTTATTTTCCCTACATTGTTTTCTTTTTTTTTCTTTCGCATGCATTCCCTTTTTAGCTTTAAGCCATAGACATAGGTTTTGACCACACCCATTAGATTAGACAACAAGAGTGGATACCATAGAGTACTACGGGCGTGGGGGGTTCTAATACCTTCCTCTCGGTCGAAAGACCATGATTTTTCCCTTTCCAGGTTTTCTCGATGTTTACCTTTCCCTTTCGGCGGGATAAAAGCGTTCGGTGGCGACTTCATTGATGTTTCATTGCATCCAGATGATGGTTCGGCCTAGGCGGTTTCAGCAGGTGCAATCAGAAGTTGTAAAAATGGTTCAACACATAGTCTTCAGTCAGAACATGGCTCTTCAGCATCTAAGCAAGTTCAGTCAGAGTTTGTTAGCATAATGAAAAGAAGATTAAGGAGCGTGCTGCAAGCTTTATAGAAAGTCTGAAAGCTCCTTCAGAACATGATGCATCCAGAAGATAAGAGGATCAGAAGATGGGATGCTACGTTGAAGCAGAACTTATGATCCAGAACTAAGCCTTGGTGTAGAGTTTCACGTTGCAAGATTTCTGGTTGTGATAAGTCTCATCATCATTTAACGCTCATTTAATGCTCACAACCACCTTCTGAGTCTTTATCCAAAGGATCTTCACCACGTGTACCTCTACTGTCTTCAGATAGCAACTTCGCTTTTGCTTTTCCTTAATTCCTGCTGACAACCACCATGCTTGCTTCAAAGACAAGGCAGGACTTTAGCACATGAAGGCTAATTTCAACGCTTTGGTCAGAACTTGACCAAATCCCAAAACCTTGCTTATACAACTTGCTGCAGTCCTATGACCAATAGCTGGTTCAGCCTACGCTTGCATCCCATGATTACACCAAACTAGCATATGAAAACTGTGATGAAAAAGCAAAAGAACAGGATGCCAAAATAGGTTCAAATCCCATTTTTCCCCTCAAAACACAATTTAATCATCTATAAATACTTGGCTCCATCACACGTTCAAGGGGCTGGCTTTTGAAGAGAGAGATTAGCCAAAAGAGAGAAGTGGTTGTGAAACCTTCATAAAAATCCAGATTTCTCGTATACAAAAAAGAAAACCTGTGTTCCTCCCTTTGAATTAAAGAACACAACCATTGTTCCATCACCCTTTGCTGACTCAGAGCATCCAAAGGCAGCCACTCAAAGCTCTAAGCACGTTCCAGGTTCTAGGTGAGTCTTTCTGACTTTGCTTGTTTTTCATTCTGAGCATCATTAACATGTAAATATCATAGTATTAATTTTGTACATATCATTGTATGAATAGAAAAAATATGGATAAGAACTTCTAGAATAATGCTAGGCTTAGACTTAGGCTGGGAACTTCTGGATTTGTTGTGCTGTGATTATTTTGATTTGTTGAACTGAATAAATTGTTGTTGTGCTGATTAAGAGCTGAAATGTAACACAGAACTTCTGTTTTTCACTCATCATTTTAACACACAACTTCTAGGATTTTCTCACTGTTTAAGTATACAGAACTTCTAAGTTCTCTTCACTATTTTAACACACAAAACTTCCATAATTTTTCTCACTGTTAACACACACCGAACTTCTGATGTTAACCCACTGGCTCAGCACAATACAGAACTTCAAGACAAGCATAAACTTTGCATTACTTGAATATCATTGTTCGCATGTGGCTATTTGTTTGACAGCGAAGAAATTCACACAATGAATATCCAGTGAACAAAAGCTCTCTCAGTAAACAAAATCACTTAAAGTAGGATGATACTTCCATTGACAAACCTCCTATCCACAAGGGGACATGACATGTCACTATCCAGCACACCTGGGGCAGTCCAGTCAAGATTCCAAGAAATCTCTCAAGATTTGCAGAGTAACCAAGGGCAAGTCTCCATCTCCGTCACTTGGGTCATTGAACGTCAATCCCGATAAAGGGTTACATACAGTCAAACATTTCCAGGCAGTGCCACAAACACTCACTACTATGGGCAGTGACCAATCTCCCTAAAATCCTTCAAATAGGATGATTCCCCAGTCAGAGTTTAATCTCTGAAAACCTTTCCCCGTTTGAGACAACCTCAAAAATCCTCGAGGACTTTCCCCAACGAAGTCGTCACCTCTCTAGCAGACCGACAACGGGATTTATTTTCCCCAATCCAACAGCAATACAACAAATCATCTCACATACGCATACATTGCATCCATATATCATAAACATCAATAAAACCAATACATTGCATCATACATTTCATGCAACATAACTTGGTGTTTCAGCTAACATTTTACCCTTTTCAAGATAAGATTAACAACTACCATTAACAATATGAAAACTCTTGATACAGTTCAGATACGCTCCAGACACGGATGTCATTCTGATACTCATTCTGATTCAACCCTCAGATACAGTTTCAGATACGCTCCAGATACAGAAGCCATCCTGATACTCATTCTAATTTATCCTTTTGATACAGTTCAGATACGCTCCAGACACGGATGCCATTCGGATACTCATTCAGATCCAACTTTCAGACACAGTTTCAGATACGCTCCAAATACATAAGCCATTCTAATACTCATTCAGGTTCAACTTTCATGATACAGTTCAGATATGCTCTAGGTACGGAAGCCATTCCGATACTCATTCAGATTCAACTTTCATGATACAGTTCAAATATGCTCCAGGCACGGATGCCATTCTGATACTCATTCAGATCCAACCTTCAGATACAGTTTTAGATTCGCTCCAGATACGGAAGCCATCCTGATACTCGTTCTGATTCAACCTTTTGATACATTTCAGATACGCTCCAGACACGGATGCCATTCTGATACTCATTCAGATCCAACTTTCAGATATAGTTTCAGATAGGCTCCAGATACATAAGACATCCTGATACTCATTCTAATTCAACTTTCATGATACAGTTCAGATACGCTCTAGATAGGGAAGCCATCCTTATACTCATTCAGATTCAACTTTCATGATACAGTTCAGATACGCTCCAGGCACGGATGCCATTCTGATACTCATTCAGATCCAACCTTCAGATATCGTTTCAGATATGCTCCAGATACAGAAGCCATCCTGATACTCGTTCTGATTCAACCTTTTGATACAGTTCAGATACGCTCCAGACATGGATGCCATTCTGATACTCATTTAGATCCAACTTTCAGATACAGTTTCAGATACGCTCCAGATACGGAAGCCATCCTGTTACTCATTCTAATTCAACTTTCATGATACAGTTCAGATACGTTCCAGATACGGAAGCCATCCTGATACTCATTCTAATTTAACTTTCATGATACAATTCAGATACGCTCCAGATACGGAAGTCATCCTTATACTCATTTAGATTCAACTTTCATGATACAGTTTAGATACACTCCAGGCACGGATTCCATTCTGATACTCATTCAGATCCAACCTTCAGATATAATTTCAGATACGCTCCAGATACGGAAGCCATCCTGATACTCGTTCTGATTCAACCTTTTGATACAGTTCAGATATGCTCCAGACACAGATGCCATTCTGATACTCATTCAGATCTAACTTTCAGATACGCTCCAGATACGGAAGCCATCTTGATACTCATTCTAATTCAACTTTCTTGATACAGTTCAGATACGCTCCAGATACGGAAGCCATCCTTATACTCATTCAGATTCAACTTTCGGATACAACACGGATACGCTCCAGACACGGATGCCATTCTAATACTCATCCATATACAACCTTTTAGATACAGTTCAGATACGTCCCAAACACGAACACCATTCTGATACTTATTCTTTCGACTTACAACTTACAATTCAACAAACATTCTTGGATGGCATCTACAAGCCCATCTCCAAGAAAATTCTATCACTTCTCCAAATGGCATCTTTAAGCCCATTCCCTCAACTACACATCATCGAGTGCAAATTTTTGGGCACTCTAGTGTCCAATCATTCTCTCACCTTCAAGTCGCGAATGGTGGATCTGCTAATCTAACTCTTCAAGTTCAAGAAGATTGAACAGGGGCAGCTGTTGTACCCCAAAATTTGCCCTCACATTTCTCAAGGAATCACCCTGGATTCTCAAGTTTTCTCTCATACTATTCCAAGCCTTGAACTATCAATTTTTCCAAGGAAATCACTTCCAAGGGCAAAATGGTCATTTGCATGCTTAAAAGTCAAACTTTGACTTTTGGATCAAAATCAAGCTTCAAGAATCATATTTCACCAAGACATGTTGGAATATGAAGTTTCTATCATAAAAAAGTTCAAAAGTCAAATTTACTATGGGAAAGCCAAATTTCTAAATACTTGGGATTTTTCTAAGTATTTAAGAAAAAATGACACTTCAGAACTTCTGAGCCAGCCTCCAGGCAGGTGCAGTCATAAGTTGTAAACATGGTTCAGCACATAGTCTTTACCCAGAACATGGCTCTTCAGCATCTACGCAAGTTCAGTCAGAGTTTGTTAGGATAATGCAAAGAAGGTTAAGGAGTGTGCTGCAAGGTTTCTAAAAAGTCTAAAAGCTCCTTCAGAACATGATGGAGCCAGAAGATAAGAGGATCAGAAGATGGGATGCTACGATGAATCAGAACTTTTGATCCAGAACTAAGCCTTGGTGTAGAGTTTCACGTTGCAGGATTTCTGGTTGCGATAAGTCTCATCATCATTTAATGCTCACAACCACCTTCTGAGTCTTTATCCAAAGGATCTTCACCACGTGTACCTCTATTGTCTTGGGATAGCAACTTTGCTTTTGCTTTTCCTTAATTCCTGCTGACAGCCACCATGCTTGCTTCAAAGACAATGCAGCACTTCAGCACACGAAGGTTATTTTCAACTCTTTGGTCAGAACTTGACCAAATCCCAAAACCTTGCTTATACAACTTGCTGCAGTCCTATGACCAACAGCTGGTTCAGCCTACGCCTGC
This sequence comes from Vicia faba, assembly GCA_948472305.1. Taxonomy (NCBI): domain Eukaryota; kingdom Viridiplantae; phylum Streptophyta; class Magnoliopsida; order Fabales; family Fabaceae; genus Vicia; species Vicia faba. Next base: position 1,445,601,555 of record OX451738.1, on the reverse strand, counting down.
ATCCCATGATTACACCAAACTAGCATACGAAAACTGTGATGAAAAAGCAAAAGAACAGGATGCCAAAACAGGTTCAAATCCCATTTGTTTTTCCCCCTAAAACACAATTTAATCATCTATAAATACTTGGTTCCATCACACGTTCAAGGGGCTGGCTTTTGAAGAGAGAGATTGGCCAAAAGAGAGAAGTGGTTGTGAAACCTTCATAAAAATCTAGATTTCTCGTATACAAAAAAGCAAACCTTTGTTCCTCCCTTTGTATCAAAGAACACAACCACTGTTCCATCACCCTTTGCTGACTCAGAACATCCAAAGGCAGCCACTCAAAGCTCTAAGCACGTTCCAGGTTCCAGGTGAGTCTTTCTGACTTTGCTTGTTTTTCATTCTGAGCATCATTAACATGTAAATATCATAGTATTAATTTTGTACATATCATTGTATGAATAGAAAAAATATGGATCAGAACTTCTAGTATAATGTTAGGCTTAGACTTAGGCTGAGAACTTCTGGATTTGTTGTGCTGTGATTATTCTGATTTGTTGAACTGAATAAATTGTTGTTGTGCTGATTAAGAGCTGAAATGTAACACAGTACTTCTATTTTTCACTCATCATTTTAACACACAGAACTTCTAGGATTTTCTCACTGTTTAAGTATACAGAACTTCTGAGTTCTCTTCACTATTTTAACACACAGAACTTCCATGATTTTTCTCACTGTTAACACACATTGAACTTCTGATGTTCACCCACTAGCTCAGCACAATACAGAACTTCTGATCGTTCACTCATTGGTTCAACACAATACAAAACTTCTGAGTTCTCCTTACATGTTAAATACACTGAACTGCTGACGTTTACTCACTGTTTGAGTGTAATACATAACTTCTGACTTTTGGTTCACTGGCTGAACACCATCCAAAACCTATGTTCCCTTTCCCTCTGACGTTTTTCGCAGGACCTCGGAGTGTACGAATCTAGAACTTCTGATCCCCCTGACTTTTCCTGCTGAGTCATGCGCCTGGCTCCAACTTCTGATCCTTGTTTCTTTGTTTGCAGCAACACGCTTTTTCTATTTTGCATTTATTTTCCTTTTCATCTTTTTTTTGTTAACATAAAAAAACATAAAAATATTTTCTTTTATTTTATTTCCTTAAAGACAAAAACATTTTCTAAACAAGTCTATTTCTTTCTTATATTATACATTTCTACATGGTTGTAATAATAACTTAGGGCTTATTTTTACTTGCAATCCCCATTCGTACATAAGTACCCCCATCCCCAAATATTGTAATAGCATAGAATTTCATTTTTCGCAATTTACTGTTTTCCTTATACTGTATAGTAATTAGGCGTGTATGGCAAGATAAAACCAACAAGTAGACCACCAAAAATCAAAGACAAATACATGTAATCAAATACACTTGCACACATGCACCCTTAGGGTAATCTCACTTGTTGCATTATAAAATTTGCCATGTTATGCATGTGGGATGTCTTAGCACAAACAAATAGAAAAATACAAGATCATAGTCCCTCGATGACGCTATCAAAGTTGCCTTTCAAAATGATCTTAGCCCCTAAAGAAAAGTGCTAAGTCATCTCACAACATTGCTATCATAGTCATACAATGACCCAACGCTCGTCCCTTCACATCCAACGATGGGGCTTCTTACCAAAACAATGGTAAGATAGCAACATCTAAAGGAGGAGGAAAAGCACATCTAAGACCTTTTGAGTAGATAGGTTCGCTCCTAGTTACTCGCTAGCTCACAATAAAAACATTTTATACACCCACACTTTCATTTGGAAACATTTTCGAAACAAACACTTTGTATACATTCTTATAGACACAAGAATCATTACAAAGTTACATTTTTAAAATACTTTCAAAAACACATCTCACAAACACGTCTTTGAACTATTTTCGAAACAAACACTTTGTACACGTTCTTATAGAAACAAGAATCATTACAAAGTTACATTTTCAAAATACTTTCAAAAACCACACCACAAGCACATTTCAAAACAAAAGCAAGTGATCTAGCAAGTAACTAAGAGGCCATGGAAAACCATGGATGAAAAGGGTGCTAATACCTTCCGTTTTCATAATCTACCCCCCGAACTCAAAAACATCTCTAAAGGTCTTTCCTGTGCTTTTTCACCTTTCCTTTTTGGATAAAAGAAAAGTCGGTGACGACTCTTACTAAACCGCAACATTTGCGAACACAAACGCAAAAAACCTCAAGTCAGTTCTCCCACCGTATCACACATCCGTTCATTTATATTAAACCATAAATATATATTATAAATAAAGTCCATGGCCTGAACTTCATCTTCAACCTCACGCCCAGCTAGAGTACCTGTAACTTCTTCATCTCTCAACAAAAATGGAAAGTACAAACATGAAAGTTATGGTATTTCTTCCCACAAATCCAACCATATAAATAACTAAAGCTAAAAGTCAAAGATAAGTGAGAATTTTTCTGGCCCTAATTTAAAACCTAAAAATTTCAGAAACTTCAACTCTAAAATTCTCTAAGCTCAGGCCATATAAATGCAAACTATGGATATATACAGCTTCTTGGCAATGGTATCTACATTTTATCTTTGAAAATGGATGCCTAACAATGCCTATATGAATATTCAAAATTCAGAAAACTCACCTTGCAAGAGGGTATCGTGTTTTGAGTTTGAGCAGTTTTCAATGAGTCCTAGTGATTGGGTTAGCTTCCTCAAGTTCCCAGGAAGCTAATGTGATGTTTGGCTTGAGCTGAAAGTGGCTGAGGAGTTCTAGAGAAGTCCACTTGCAAAGCTCTGTTTTTGAAAATGGAACTTGATGATGGAGGTGTTACAGTTATACAAAAGGACTTTGGATGGTTTGTATTTGATGTTTAGAAGCTTTAGGAACCAAAAGGCTTAGAAACGCACGAGGGAGATGTGAGTTTCAAGTTTTTGGTCAGATTATGCAAAAATGGAGTTTTTGTGTGTGATTATGAGTTCTAGGGAGTTTGAGGGCTTAAGCATGCATGTCTTTTGATGCAAACAACTTGTGCATAAGTAAGGAAAAGTTTCTAGCACTTGAGAGGGTCAGAAGTGCAAGATATAGAGTTATGTCTATGTTACTTGATTTTGAAGAAAAGTGAAAACATGGTTTCAAGGCAAAGTACAAGCATGGGCTGAGTTATTTTGAGGCTTTATACAAGTTTCTTTTGGGTTATAGATTGTGTATGATCAAAAGAAAACAAGTGCAAGGCTTAAGAACTGATTTTGTGCATAAAGCTACTTTTCCAAAATGGCAATGTGCACTTTCTTCCCAAAATGGAAATAAGCATGGGCAATGCATTGAATGCTTGAGTTGAAGCTTCTTACAATTGTGTAAACATTTAATTATGGAGTGCCAAGCAAGTTTGAGGCCTTCAAAGTAAAGATTGTGCAGCCTAGCATGGATTTGAATTCATGTTCATCATGAAATTCTGCCTTGTAAAACAACTTGAAACCCTAACTTCTGGCTTTCGATTCTCCTTGCTCACAAATGATATCAAGGAGTTCTTAGACATTTTGGAAAGCTTTTAATATGCTCTACAACCCCTCTTTGGATCACTTTTGAAAATTCCCCTTGGAACTATGTGAAAAACTTCCATGAAGTTAGGTTAAAATCCTGCCTAAACTAGGGCAAAATTTCACTAAGTTTTCAAGTTTCATGAACATGTATTCACAAAATGATAACTTGAAATCCATGAATTTCTAGGAGAAGTTGTGTAAAGAAATGTTTTATATCTCATTGAGATCTACAACTTTCATGTTGAAAGTTTCCTTTGAATCATCTTGCATCATGGTGAAAAATTGGCTCAAAGTTGTGAAAAAATATGAAGTTTTCAACATTTAGAAAAATTTCTAAGTTTGAAAACTTTGATTTTTCAAAATGAAATCTTGACTTTTTGATTTATTGATGAACAAGTTTCATATTTCGACATGTTTTGCTGGATTGTGTTCTTTGACACTTGATTTTGACCAAAAAGTCAAAGTTTGACTTTTCAGTGTACAGTTGACTGAAAATCAAATATCAATCAATTGATCTTGAGGGAAGTTTTGAGTCATACCATTAGGTCAAAATGATGCATTTGAAACCTTGATATCATGTCTCAAACAAATTAACCATTTTCTAGGTAAAAAAAATATCAGAATTTACCCTTTCTCAGTCAAAACCGTAATTTTGACCATTTTGCCCTTTTGATGATCTGATCAAATTTCTAGAGGAATTATGGTCCAAACTTTATCAAATGACATATAGGAGTTCACAATGTTGATATGGATAAAAAATTATGAAGTTTGACTTTAAATTGGCCATAGTTGACTTTTTCCCCTAATAAAGTTGATTTTTAGGTCAACTGATCAATTGACTGAGCAAAAATGTGATCCAAGACTTGAAACGTGACATGAGAAATATTGAGGGTCCATAGTGATCCATGAAAGTAATATGAGGTATTAAAAGTTCAAATATCCTTGTGTAATCTCAAACCCTAATTTCAGTCATCAATGCTTAAGGAGGTGTCTTGAGCTAATCAACCTTAGTGCAGTCTTGAACCAAAGGAGATCTTGTGAGAAATTACTTGATAAATGAGAGAAAATTTTGGGTTACAACATTGGGGAATATGAAATTAACTGTTGTCTGGTCGGACCCAAGCTTCAGTGATTTGAAGGAATTAAGTTGTTATCTGGTCGGGTCAAAGCTTCAGTGACTTGAACTGTTATCTGGTCGGGTCCAGGCTTCAGTTATTTGAACTGTTATCTGGTCGGGTCTAGGCTTCAGTGATTTGAAGAAATTAAGTTGTTATTTGGTCGGATCTAGGCTTCAACTTGAACTTGAGGTATGCTTCCAGGCTTCAGATCCACTTATACTGTTATCTGGTCGGGTCCAGGCTTCACAATGTCTTGAATTGTCGATTGACTTTTATCCGGTCAGATTCCGGGCTTCAACAATGGTATTGACTGCTATATGGTCGGGCCCAGACTTCACAGTGATTGTAAACTGCTATCTGGTCAGATTCCAGGCTTCACAGTGTTGTAAACTGCTATCTGGTTGGATTCCAGGCTTCAAAGTGTTGTAAACTGCTATCTGGTCGAACTCTAGGCTTCACAGTAAATTGATGAGTTGTTACTTCAGATAGTCGCCCTTTCTTGTTTCAGGAATTAATCTGGAACGTGTTGAAAATTGATGATGATATTTGTTTGTTGATCTTTCCTGAAAAGGTAAAGAATTAGCTGTATGAAATGTCATGATGCATGATACACCTTGTGTAATGATACACCTTGTTTGTAAAATGATGTATGAATGCAATATATGAACTAATCAGTTGTTTTTTTTGTACAGTCATTGAATTGAGGGAAAATAAATCTCTGACTGCTGCTGGGGATGAAGAATGTGATTCTTCATTATTTATTGAAGTTGAATTGCTGGGAGATGGATTTCCTTGGCTAGAGAAATAAATTCTACCAGGGAAAGAAAACTCTGTAACTGCTTGGGGATTTTTATGAAGCCCTATTGGGGGAACCCAAGAAGTTTATGAACCATGCTGAGGAGTTCTTCAAGATGCTTGGGAGATGATTGGAGACTCTTGCTCTGTAGGGGATATCAGAACCTCTGACATCATTAGGCTGTATGTTGGAAATATGGCAGTGACTTTGCAGGAGGACGTCTATGTCTCTGCATCTATTGTGGGATGTATCTGCAGGGATTTGCAGATGGCTTTTTAGACATTGTCCTGTTTCTTAAAACCATTAGTAACTGTCTTTCTATTTTTTATGCGTGTATTTGTAAACGGTATCACATTCGAATTCACATGTTCAAAAATATCACTGGACGTTTTTGCAAACAAAACAGAAAAATAAAAACAAGTAGTTTAGTACTTTGAAAGAGATAACTTTTGTATTAATCTGAAGAAGTCTTCCTATAACAGGCGTTTTTGTACAAGGTGACAGACATCCTAATAAGAGAATGTCGTCGTAAGAATGAAAACTATATAAATTACTATACAAAGAAAAACAGCTATGTGAAATGATCCCATTGGGTTTCCATTATGCTATTGCCTTTATATCTTTGAGTGTCTCATCTCTTTGCTGCTTGACCGAAGCTGACTGGATCAATTAGTACCATTTGAGCTTGACACTTGTTACCGAAGTCTGTCTATGAGGTGATCCATCAGGACATAGTTATACGCTTTTAATCCCTAACTTTTTCCTGGACCTCCTTTTCAGGTTTTAAGTCCACCGGGATACCCTTTTTTGCCCAAGCCGCATTTTCAGGTTTTCGACTTGCCGGGTGTATAGATTTTTCATATGTATATCCTAACTTTTGCCCGAACCCTTTTGGTTCGCCAGGATGCCCTTATTTTTTCCTAGCCCAGTCAACCTAGCGGGTCTCTGTTCATGCGTAGTATCTTTTAACTATGTCCACATTTACAGGGTGCGAAAGGTCGTCTCCGTCCATAGTGGTTAAGATCATGGCTCCACCAAAAAATAATTCTTGATCATAAATGTTTCTCCGTACATGGGAGTCCATTTGCCCCTGAGATCACCTTGTGGCAGAATAATGTGCTTGATTATTAGGTCACCAAGTTGATATACCTGACGTCTGACCTTCTTGTTAAAAATTTTGATCATACGTTTCTGGTACATCTGACCATAACAAACAGAAACCAGCCTTTTCTAGTCGATCTGGTTCAATTGGTCAAGTCGAGTATGAACCCATTCGTCTTCATTCAAACCTGCATCCTTCATGATTCTCAAGGAAGGGATCTGGACTTCAATGGGTAGGACCTCTTCCATACCGTATACCAGAGAGAAAGGAGTTTCCCTTGTTAATGTGTATACTAAGGTATGGTAACCATGAAGAGCAAACGATAACATCTCGTGCCAGTCTTTATATGTCACTATCATTTTTTGTATGATCTTCTTGACGTTCTTATTAGCAGCCTCTACAACGCCATTCATCTTCGACCGGTAAGGAGAAGAATTATGATGCTGAATCTTGAACTATGTATAGAGCTCGATGATCATAGTATTATTGAGATTGGTACCATTATCTGTGATGATTCTTTATGGAATACCATACCGACAGATAAGGTTATGTCTGATGAACCGTGCCACAACATTATTGCTAACAGAAGCAAATGAGGCTGCCTCGACCCACTTTGTGAAGTAATCAATGGCAACCAGGATGAACTGGTGCCCATTAGAAGCGGTAGGTCTAATCTCTCTGATCATATCAATGCCCCACATTGTGAAAGGCCAGGGAGCAGTCAAGACGTTCAAGGGGACCAGAGGTACATGTACTTTATCAACATAGATCTGGAATTTGTGACAAGTTCGGGAATGCTGATTGCAGTCTGCTTTCATAGTGGACCAATAGTATCCTGCCCGTAGGATCTTTTTAGCCATTTTGTGCCCACTAGAATGGGTGCCAAAGGTACCTTCATGCATGTCTGCCATAATCTTATCTGCTTCACTCTTGTCTACACATTGAAGTGGAGTAGAATCGTGGTTGCGCTTGTATAGGATTCCATTACTGAGGAAAAACTTGGCAGAGAACCTTCTTAGGAACTTCTTATCATTGAAGGAAGCTCCCTCAGGATACTTTTGGCTTCAAGGTCTCTTTTAACTTCATGGAACTAAGGCTTGTCCACTACTTCTTCAGTATCAACCTCATAACAGTATGCCGGTTCGTCCATTCTCTCAATAATGATCTGAGAAACTTCGTTATCCCATCTGACTTTAAACATAGATGACATAGTAGCTAGCGCGTCCGCTAATTGATTTTCCTCCTATGGAAAATTCTCAAAGGTGACTTCTTCAAAGTGTGGAATCAGTGTCAACACATGCTCTCAGTAAGGGATGAGATTGGGATGCTTCGTGTCCCATTCTCCTTTTATTTTACTGATTACCAGGGTTGAATATCCAAATACACTCAAGAATTTGATTCTCAAGTCGATAGCAGCTTTGAGACCCATAATGCATGCTTCATATTCAGCCATATTGTTGGTACAGTTGAAACATAGCCTAACATTGAAAGGAGTATGACAACCTTCAGGAGATATTATCACAACACCAATGCCATTGCCAAGTGCGTTGGAAGCTCCGTCAAAGATCATAGTCCATCGGGATCCTTTTCCAGGTCCTTCACCCGGTCCTGGTTCTTCATAATCAGTAACTAACATGATGTTCTCGTCCGGGAACTCAAAATTCATGGATTGTTAGTCTTCCATAACCTGATGAGCCAAATGATCAGCTAGTACACTTCCTTTTATTTCCTTTTGAGTAGTGTACTGGATATGGTATTCGGTCAGGATCATTTTCCATCTTGATATTCTTCCGGAGAGAGCGGGCTTCTCAAAGATGTATTTGATAGGATCCATTTTAGATATCAATAAGGTAGTGTGATTCAACATATACTGTCTTAGTCGGTGAGCAGCCCATACCAAAGGTAGTATATTGCATGCTCTTTTCGACCAGACTCGTCATGCTGGCCCAGCACATACCCCATTGAATTCTCTAATACTGTTAAGTACATGATCAGAGGTCTTCCTTTAACCGGCGGCATCAAAATTGGAGGTTCTTGAAGATACTCCTTGATTCTTTCAAAGGCAGTCTAGTAGTCATCATTCCACTTCACTACTTGATCTTTCTTCATTAATTTGAAGATTGGCTCACAAGTAGCGGTTAGACAGGAAATGAATCTGGAAATATAGTTTAGACGTCCCAAGAATCCCCTAACCTCCTTCTCGGTGCGAGGAGTTGGCATTTCTTGTATAGCTTTAACCTTTGTAGGGTCTACTTCAATACCTTTTCCGCTGACAATGAAACCCAAGAGCTTACTAGATCTTACTCCAAAGGTGCACTTGTTCGGGTTCAGTCTCAACTTATACTTCTTCAATCTTTCAAACATCTTTTGCAAGTGACCCAAGTGCTCTTCTCCAGTTAGACACCTGGCGATCATGTCGTCGATGTAGACCTCTATCTCGTGATGGATCATATCGTGAAATAAGGTTACCATAGCCTGCTGATAGGTTTCCCCGGCTTTCTTCATCCCAAATGGCATAACGTTGTAGCAGAAAGTGCCCCACTGTGTGACAAAGGTTGTTTTCTCTATATCTTTAGGTGTCATTTTAATCTGATTATACCCGGAGAAACCGTCCATGAAGGAGAATATCTTATGCTGCACGATGTTGTCAACCAGAACATCAATATGGGGTAGCGGAAAGTCAACCTTGGGGATCGCCCTATTCAAGTCTCTGTAATCCACACACATACATACTTTTCCGTACTTCTTAGGTACCAGAACAACATTAGCAACCCATTGTGGATAAGAAGTAACAACTAAGAACCCGACATTAAATTGTTTCATGACGTCAACCTTAATCTTTTCTGACATCTCAAGACGCATACGACAAACCTTTTTCTTAACTGGAGGGCAGTCTTCTCTCTTTGGCAGACGCTGAACTACAATATCAGTGTCCAACCCTGACATGTCTTCGTATGACCAGACAAAGATCTCAACATAATCGTGTAACATCTGTATTAACTTCTTTTTGACACTATGCTCTAAGTTGGCACCTATCTTAACTTCCTTTTTATCCTATTCAGTACCCATCTTTACCGTCTCAACTGGATCTTCACGAGGTTGTATTGCTCTTTCCTCCTGTTGTAACAGTCTAGCAAGTTCTCCTGGTACTTCACAATCTTCCTCACCTTCGTCCTCGGCTTGGTAGATCGTATTTTCAAAGTTATAATTGGCAATAGCAGAAGCGTTATTAATGGGATCCAAAGTGGATGCGGATCTGCAGTTTGATATGTGGTTGTGTGTAAGAGATTATAGTTATTTTGATAAAGTAAAAGCAGAAAAGAAAGACATAGAGCGTAAAATTTGTATGCAAAATGTCCAATGATTTATTTATGACATATGAAAGTGAAATGATAACCCTTACAAATAAACCATTGTGCCTCGGATAAGACACAAGGCTTTAGAGTTTAAATTAATCAAATATTACATATAAAAAAAACAAAAAGACAATTACTCCTAGATGAAAGTAATGGGAACAAAGTCCTTGGCCTTCCAAATGTTGAGTCCACCGTTGATAGTTTGGAAGATCCAATTGTCCAGGTCGCAGTCACCGTTAGTGTCTTCCACAACATTGACTCAATGGTTGCTGATGCATAGTGGTAGTCCTCCAACGCGAGCACGACGAATAACTTTTTGAGCTCCTGAAGTAAAACCCAAACCAAACTTGTCAGATTTGTAGGGGATGTTAGGTAGTTTGCCCCAAATAGTGCACCCACCTTCTTCAATTACAACCCTAACATATTTTAGAGAAGCCATCTTCAGTGGAGGTCTGGTAATCTTTGGAACACTAGCAATAGTATTGGTAGCAGCAATTATCTGAGGAACCTCTTCAAAATTCTGGCAGGGGGTTTCAATGAACTCACCGTCCATCTCAACATATCTGAAAGAGTTCAAGTGGCTCACAATATATTCTTCGTTGCCATGGACTGTAACAATCTTTCCATTAACCTGATACTTTAACATTTGATGTAGAGTATAAGTAACAACACCGACCCCATGGATCCAAGGGTGTCCCAGGAAACAAGAGTAAGGCGGACGTATGTCCATCACATATAAAGTAGAACCGAAAGTCTGAGAACCAACTTTAATAGGAATGTCCACCTCCTCGTGTACCATTCTCTTGGAACCATCAAAATCCCTCACCATAATATTACTAGGCTTCAATGTAAGTCCCTTACAGTCCAATTTGTCCAAAGCACCCTTGGGTAGAACATTTAGTAACGAACCCGTATCAACCAGTACATGAGCCAGGGTGGTGCCCCTAAACTCATAGAGACATGCATGGAATTATTATGCTTTCTTCCTTTGGACGTCAAATCAGCATCAAGAAACCGAGTCCATTGTCAGCAGTCAGACTAGCAACACAGTTCTCAAATTGATTGACAGAAGTCTCTTGCGGCACATATGCAGACTTCAGGAACTTTACCAAAGCCTTAGCATGGGCTTCAGAGCATAATAACAAGGCCAACATTGAAATTTTTGAAGGGGTGTGTCCCAATTATTCCACAACATTGTAATCACTCTTCCGAACGATTTTCATTATTTCCTCCATTTCTTTTATGGAGGCTTCAGGAATGGTTTCTTTAGGTGCCCCCGTCCGGGCAGGCTCAACCAGTATTTCTTTGCCCTGAGTCTCAGCTGACTCAGTAGCAGGAATAACAACAAGAGTGGCAGTAGGAGTAGCAACATGAGTAACAATAGGAACATTAGCAGGAATAACCAAGGGAGTGGCAACAGTCTTCAGAGAGATTTCAGGAGAGAAAATCCTTCCACTTCTGGTGATTTTACTGGTCCCCGTAATGTTGTCGATGTTGGGATCAATATCTTTAGTAGCTTCATTTTTAATGGCCAATAGGTCTTTCTTGATGCGATGGTAGTAAACATCATCTCCATAATTCCAAGGAACAACTTTGTCAGAGGAATATGGTATGGGCCTTGGAAAGGTGATAATTAAAGGAGAAACCTTAGGAGTGGATGTAATCCTGACAAGTCTTTTGGAGGAGACCCTGGGAGGATTGTCGGAAATGGTAATAATTGACACATCTTTGCACAAACTTCTTGTAGAGGGAATCTTCTCAAAGAGGATCTCCCTATCAATAATCAGATTCTGAACGCCCATCTTCAACAACAAACACTCACTGGTCAGAGACGCACACAGGTGGCAACCTTCACCATATCTCGGAAATAAACCAGCTCGCAAGAGATTCTTTTTAACAATCGAAAGAGGAGCAACGAGTTCATCAATAGAAGAAACAAACAGGTTATCATCAACAACATTAATACCCTGTTCATGCTTGGGCATAGGTGCATTTATCACATTAGGGGTCTTAGGAGGGTCAAATTCAATCTCCCTTACATCAATAAGATCTTGCACTTTGTTCTTTAGAGCCCAACACTCATTTGTATCATGCCCTGGACTGTTGGAGTGGTAGGCACACCGAGATTTGGATTATAACGGGGAGATGTAGTGTTTGGATTTTGAGGAGGTTCCCTCAGAGTGACCAAGCTAGCCTTCAATAGATGTTATAATACTTGAGATAAGGGCATGATGAGTCTGGTGAATTGTCTTCTAGGTGCATCCTTCCTGTGCTAATTATTTTGTCGTTGAGTTGATGTAGGGTTGGAGATCATTACAGCTCCTACCGTTGGACGGCGTTCAGTTTTACCATGGTTTCTCTAGTCATAAGTAGCACTGACCTCTTTCTTCCTAATGAAAGGCTTCTTCATTGTACTTGAAGATGTATCCCCTTGAATCTTATCGCTCTTGATACCAGCTTCTACTCTTTCACCTGTCAATATCAGCTCAGAGAACCCAACTGAAGAGCTTCCAATCAAGTGGTTGAAAAATGGACCAGACAAAGTGCCCAAAAAGATATCTCGCAGCTCTCTATCAGACAGAGGAGGCTGGACTCTTCCTACAAGATCTCTCCACTTTTGGGAATAATCTTTGAAGCCCTCACTAGAACCCATATACATGATTTGAAGTTGTGTACGGATTAGAGCGAGGTCAGTATTATATTGGTACTTCCTATAGAAAGCAGCAACCAGATCCTCCTAGTTGCGGATGTTGGTTCCCTCCAGCTGATAGAACCATTCCAATTGAGTCCCTGATAAACTTTCCTGGAAGAAATGCACCCACAAATTCCTATCAGCGGTATGAGGTTGGATCTTCTTGACATAAGATCTCAGATGCAGCTTAGTGAAACAATCGTCCAAACCGTCATCTGATAATAAAATCAATGAAGTCTCCACCAAACGTCTTTTATCCCACCGAAAGGGAAAGGTAAACATCGAGAAAACCCGAAGAGGGTGAAATCACGGTCTTACGACCAAGAGATCGGGTAAGGGATTCTGTTACGCGAGAGGAAGGTATTAGCATCCCACATGCCCGTAGTACTCTACAGTATCCACTATTGTTGTCTAATCTAATGGGTGTGCAAAATCTATGTCTAAGCTGTATAGGGAATGCATGCAAAAGAAAGGAGAAAATAATGTAGGGAAAAATAAAAGTTGTGCTTGCTTGGGCCCTACCCCAATACCTACGTATCCCTTTTAAGGAATCAGAGCAGTCGCTGTTCGGCTCATATATTTTGGTTGGTTTGTGTTTTTTAGTTAAGAAGACAAAAGCAACAATCAAGATGGCAAAACATCAAATAAAACAACAAAACATCAACAACAATGATAAAACTACAAAAGAGATGACAAGGCATCGCATGGAAACATAAACTTGGATAAGATGATGACAGGTCAGCAAGATAGAAAAATATTAGACAAGATGATAAAACATTACACCTAACAATGATATCAAAAATCAAAGTAGGATGACAAACATACGCGATGGCGAAACATCAGAAACAAACATATGCCATGACGAAACATCGGCAAAAAGATATCAAGATAGCATGGCAAAGATGGAAAAACATCAACCAATTAGATGATAAAACATCACACCTAACAATGGTATCGAGAATCAAAGTAGGATAACAAACATGTGCGATGGAGAAACATCGGCTGCAAACATATGCGATGGCGAAACATCAACTAAAAGATACCATAAAATCATGGAAAAGATGGCAAAACATCAATAATCCAGATGACAAAACATCACACCTAACAATGATATCGAGAATCAAAGTAGGATAACAAACATGTGCGATGGAAAAACATCGGCTAAAAGATAACATGGCAAGGATGGAGAAACATCAATAATCAAAGTTCAAAACAAAGCCAAAGGGCGCACAAACAATTAAGATTGGTTTGTATTTTTTACCTTGAAGAAGGATTTGAGTTTATTAGGGACATTTTATGATTTTGCCAAGAAGAAGTTTTAGTTCTAAGATGCAATATGCAAAGAAAAGAAAACAACTAAGGGAGACTACCCTAATCTCTAGCCCTAATGTTATCATACAATGATTGACCCTAAGGTTGAGGATGAAAGAGGGAAGTTTCTACCCTATGTTAGCTTGCATGGATATCTATCCTAATGTCTGGTTCGAAGACTAACCCTGCACGAGCAATCCTAAGGGAACATGGTAAATACCAAACAAGTAAACAAACAAGTGTACAAACATGAGTAGCAAACAAGGCACATATGCAGAATCGCCTTAAACAGGTCTTTAAATAAACCAGAGGGTCTCCTGACATATATCAGTAACGGTGGTCCATCATTCAATAGAAAGCAATAAGGAGCAGAAACGGTAAAAGCAAATAGTGCAATAACAAATGGATAACTATCCGTAGCAAATGAGCAAGAAAAAGAAACCCAGAGAACTTCAAGCAAGCTAGCATCAGCAAATAAATCAAGTCAGAAATCACGCCATCAAATATAAGCACTGAGACTACAAATATAAACATATACCAAAGGTGATGTGTAACAGTCACCATCACATATATACATCCTGCAAGAGAATAAAAAATATACAAAGCACACGAGTGTTTTAATCACAACCAATTGTGTTCCATAAGTAAAGTGAAACACTAAAACGTCAAGTCAAAATGGAAAACTTTCCTCAGAGTACCTCGCACATTCAACAGACAAATTAGTGATTTCATAGAGAAATGATGATCCAGCAAGGGATGGATGATGATATGACAAAGCAATGTAAGAACATGATGGAAAAACATCTAAACGGTAGATGTAGGAAGTATCTAGTAAGCACATGTAAGAATTAGGTCAAAACTAAAGAACTGTTGCTCCTTTCTCGTCACCATGTTGAATTGACAAGTAAATATGAATCAAGGATCAAAGGAGAACGATAAGAATACAAACAAAGACATTAGAAGCCATAAAAAACACTACACATCCATACTCATTCAACTCATTTTGATTCACAAGCATAACAAAAGAGGGGTAACACAAAATGTATCACAAAGCTTGGATCATAAGTTAGCAAGGAAAGAAATTTAAACAAAGACAAAGTTAGAAGACTTAAACCATTCAAAGACTTGAAATCAGGCTTCTAACATGCTATGAGGATATGATCAAGATATTAAAATGTTGATTCTAAAGCATGTTGCACAAGTACATTCAATATACCTCAAAGATTCAAAAGAAAAGAAAGGATTAAACATCAAATTCACAATAGGATGAAATAGTTCAAATATTAGAGGTCAAGTGATCTCAAGTCTGTATGAGACTATCCTTGATGTATAATTCCCCAAGATGTCATCATTGGTCAGTTTATGACCTCAAACTCAAAACAAAAATTCAAAACTCAAAGCAAAATTCACAAAATAACATCACTCGGGAGGTATGGCTCAAAAAGTGCTCATCAACCAATTATGAGAAGTCAAGAGGATTGACTTGAATTGATGTGAGAAAACAGAAGCAATATGATTATTAAATGCCAATTTATAGGCCTCACACAAGTACATTGGCCATCAAACAAATTGCAACAAAGAATGTAACACCAATTATTCACTTTCACTTCAAAAATTCATCAATACTAGAAAAGGACTTCAATAATTCAAACAAAAATTTTCTTAGCATCTTTGAGATGTGTAAAGGTTAGAAAACAAGTTTGAAGTTCATGGATAGTAGAGAAAAGGATCAATTAAGCTTCAAACATCAAAACTAGTTGGAAAAACCACCAATCTAGACAAATTTTCAAAATAAATCAATAAAAAATACCAAACCTTATCAATTAATTCAAGAAAAATATTTTTAAGATCCTCAATCCATCTATAAAGTTCAAACAAAATCTGAATTCTATTAAAGCCTGGGGAAAATTGGTTTTTGGAATCAGAACAAACAAGGGAATTATCAAAACTCTAATTATTTGGAAATTAATCTTAACAATTGATTAATTAAGATTAAAGCCCAAACAATAAAAAAATAAAAAAATGTACTAAAACTTAGAAAACTAATGAGGTTATAAGGATCATTTTATATATTTTTAAACCAAGAGGAAATTCAGAATTAAAATACAATTTTATTGATTAAATAATTAAGCAATTATTTAATCAAAAAAATGGAATCATGATCAAAACGCAAAATAAATGCCAACCAAAATTATTTTATGATTCTTCTGATCCAAACAAACTTCCATGAATTTTCTCATAATTTTTTTATCAAAGAAACAATTATTCAAAGATTAAATCAAATTAACCAATTAATTAAACTCAAGAATTTTAAATCCAATCAAACTATTTTCAAAAATTATAAAAAAAATATACAAGGTCAGAAATATTATTTCCGACCTCCACAAATTTTTTCATAATTTTCCAACAATTTTGGAGTGAGAAATAAAATCAGAAAAAATCAAGTCATAAAACAAAATTCAAATAAATGAAAAATTCAAATGTACCAATCAGGAGGTGACACGCTTCGTCTTCAACCTCTAGCCCTAACCAACACGCGCGGAAAACAGATGCTAGGGCTCAATGTTCAGATCAACACCTCATACTCATTTTTCAATCCTTTTTTACCAAATCAAGCGCAAATTAAAGTTGAACTAGCAAGCTATATCATGATATTCTCAAATTTTCATATAGATCCAAGATCAGAGAGAAACAAGCATGAGAAAACATCATGAAACACAGAAACATACAAGTTGAAGAGATCTCTATTACATGATTCAAGCTTCAACAAGGCATCAAATATACATCAGACCTAAAGTCTGGCCAGCTAAACCACAAACACACGATTTACATCATCAATTCAAGCTTAATCATAAGAATCAAAGTCCATGAAAACCTACCTCAAGGCAAAAACAATCTACTGACTCCTTCTCTCTAGATGCGAACCAAGCTTGGCTTCGTCTTCCTCAGTACTTGAGGATGAAGAATCAACAAGAAAATTAAGGAAAGATCAAGAAACAAGAGAAATTCGAAGAAACTGATTTTTTGAGAGAAAAAGTGACTTTAGATCTGAGCTCTCCAATGCAGCCTCTCCCCTTTTTGAATGAGCGATGCAATATTTATATAGCCACTTTGGAGTGAGGGAAATAAGGTCATAGTTCACACAAATTCGTTGGAGGGTAATTTGGCCAAAACATGCAAGTGAGAGTGTGAGAGCATATGCTTACATTTTGTGTGCACTCAGAGGGAAAAAGAGTTGCATTTTGAGTGAGCTATAAGTTGTATGAGTGAGGAAAACAAAGTGTGAGGGGGTGAGGTGGAAAGGATTGCACATGGGACTGATTTGCTCGTGAAGAAAGTTTCCCATTTTAGGCAAAAATGTGAAAATGAGAGAGGCATGAGGTAAGCACTTGGTTTGGCCTTTTTTAGCAAGCACATGAGGTGTAATTCGTGCAAAGCATGTGCAACAATACTTAAAACCAAACATAATCGAAGGGTGCACAAAATCTAAAATTTTCAACCAAACAGAATCGAAGCGTGCACAAAATCTGAAATTTGCAACCCATGCATGCACCAAAAGTCAACTGACTTCCAACTGAGGCTATAGAAAATTGGCTCATGCATTCTCAAATTTTCCTTGGGCCAATTAAAGAAAATACCCTAAGCTTCGAAACAAGCTGAGGTTCGAAAGAAGTGATGGAGAGGTGAGAAAGATATAAGGCTTAGGATTCCTAGGCAACTTAAGCCAGCTTTCTGAAGACTGGGCGCGCGCTGGCCTGGCCCATAAGGTAACACTTCGATTGGTCCAAATTGAGGGAAATCGAAAAGAGCAGAAGGAAGATTCGAAAAGGCTCATAACTTTTGATTTTGAGTAAGAAGTGTGTTTTTTATCCCCTGTGAGCCCTTGTAGATCTCTTTCCCCTCTTCAATTGTCAAAAAGAACCACCAAACTCCCCTGAAAAATGAGAAATTTATGCCCTTGCAAAGTCAGCCAAAATTAAGAATACTTAGTGAAATTTTCAATCACCAAGATAACTTCAAATCCAAGTAACCTCTAAAACTTTCAATTCTCATCAAAATCAATCATCAATGATCATCCCACATGAAAATACATGTCAAATGTTTTATGTTGACCAAAAGTCCATTTGGTCAACTTTGACTTTGTTGACTTTTGAGTAAAATGATTGTTTTGCCCCTTTGATTCAATTGAACCACTTATCTTCAAAATTGGTGAACAAAACTTTAAACATATAAAATTTCCAAACACATAGAGGCTATGGAAAGATCTTCCACTCAAAATTCCAAAGAATCCATGATTAAAACGCAAACCCTATGTTTGCACTCTACATTGGGAGATAGTTGATCAAGCTTCAAACCCCTAATTCCTCTGGGCATCAAGAGAGACTTCTTGAACAAATTTTATTCCAATGATGATAAGAGAATGATGCTTCAATACTTGGTTCATCTAGACTCCAATTACTCCAATTTGGACAAAACCCTAATTTTGATTGATGAATCAAAAGGATGTGATTCTCCTCATGGTTAACACAATCTCCAATCTTCTAAGGATCCAATGAGGTGGATAAGATATGTTGGGATATGTGAAACCTTTAGGCTTGGAAGATCCAGAGGTTTAGATAATAAGGCTCTCCTTGAGCAACTTGTCAATACAATCAACTTCCAAAGCTAGAGGAAAATTTGATGACCAAAATACTTTGATCCCAGCATAATGTATGAATGTAATGCAATATGATGTTTATGATGAAACATAAGCCTAAAAATTCTGAAATCAAGAGGGTAAATTTTAGGGTGCAACAGCTGCCCCTATTCAATTATCTTTAACCGGATAAATGAGAAAAGTGACAACTTTCGAGCATTCAGAGTTGAAGATGATTGAATACAAAAGAACCCGAAAATTTACACTCTTGAAGAAAAAGAAAACCCCCCCAAAGACAAAGAAAGTCAACAGACGCGGGATTAAGAAGATACCAAACGAAATTGGATTTAGCAAACAGAGAGTTTAAGGAATATTGGACCTCCCAAGACGTGCGTCATAATTAAGTTGTAACGCATATTTTAACAAAATTGAAGCAAAACTAAAACTTAGAAGAGTAGACGAAACTAAACTTCATAATGAATGTGCCAGTATAAAAACTGGACCACAAAAGGGGTGAGATAAGACTCGAATCACAGAGAATAGGTGAAACTAAACTTTGGAAAAGTACACGGGGCAAAGTGGCTAGTGTGCGTGATTCTAGGAGCACCTGCTAATCTCAACCTAAGATAGACAGTATGAAGGAACTGAAAGAATCCCAGGATTGAGGAACAAAACAAGATGAAACTCGACCCATAAAAACTAGTTAGACAGAACTAAACTAGATGAGTACCAGGAAGAAACTGGATTTCACGCACGGGTAACGAGGAAAAGCTTGACCCATAGCAAAAGTGATGAGAGTGCATGTTTCTCAGAGCACCCGTTGGTCTCTTACTAATGGATAAACGGTAAGGAAAACTGATAGAAGAATCCAAGGAACAAAAGAGACTGATTTCAACCAGGGACGCAGTACGTACACTGCAAAGAGACTCGGTAAACGAAAACCGATAGAGGGTCCAAGGTATGAAAATAAAACGAGACGAAAATTGACTCATTATAACTAGTTAGACGAAACTAAACTAAATGAGTACCAGGACGAAACTGGATTTCATGCATAGGCGACGAGATCGAAAATTGACCCAAAACAAAGTGATGAGAGCGCATGTTTCTCAGAGCACCTGCTGGTATCAGATCAGTGGATAAACAGTAACGAAAATTGATAGAAGAATCTAAGGAACAAAAGAGATTGATTTCAACCAGGGACGCAGTACGAACACTGCAAAGAGACTCGGTAAATGAAAACCGATAGAGGGTCCAAGGTATGAAAAAAAAAGATGAAACTCGACTCGTTATAACTAGTTAGATGAAACTAAACTAGATGAGTACCAGGACGAAATTGGATTTCATGCGCGAGTGAGGAGATGAAACTCAAAGCTCGACCCAAAGCAAGGTGATTAGGGCGTACAACTAAAAACCTGCTGAAAGCGAATATCAGGACGAAACTAGTATTCAAAAGGTACATCAATAAAACCTCAGAATGAACCGGTGAGGGTAGTGAAGACTAAAACCGGGAAGACTGTGCCAGGGAAAAACTGAACTACAATCAAGAGTAGACACTCAACCAATCAAATGATTAACACCAAAAGGATATTTGTAAGGGGTGAACTTGAGATATTGAGGATGAAGACCATGCTGGGGACATAATCCGAAGTATTGGTAAATTCACTAGGGAAAATAGAAACAATAATAGCTTATGTTCCGATGCATGTTTGAAATTTTTTTTTATAGCGTAAAGCTCCATATAATGGAAATGCTACACGTTTTGGCAGATGCAATATGATGATGCATGTTTAAAATGCTTCACTGGGGAATGGCCAATCGTGAAGCCAGCAACCAAGAAGTCAGAATTTGTCTAACTTGCAAAAATAAATTGCATAATCCAAAGGAGAAGAGAAGATATAAGGAACCGCCGGAGAGGAACACTTGAAGAGTTGGAACTTTGTAGGGAGTAACAACTGAGTAACTAGTAAAAACAGGCTACAAACACTGAGAGGAGTTGCAAAAATAAATTGCAAACTCTGTTGGAGAAGATTGGGTTGAAACTAATTAACCGCAAGAAGGAATGCCAAATGAAAATGAGGCGTTGTGGGAGAAGATCAGGGCAAAACTATAAATCTCTGGAAAGGACAACGTGCAGTCGCGTTGAGAGTGACACCAAAATAATGGATCAAATGTGGGAAGCGACACCTTTGATGGGGAAACAAAACTTTATTGAGGAAACAAAACTTCACTGAGGAAATAAAACTTTGTTAAAGAGTGATTTGCTGGGGATTCCTGAACCCTTGGTATGCAACCATAGAGATAGATCACGAAGATAGTCAAACATAATCAACTTCACTGGGGAATTGGAAATTTCATCCAATCATCAACACTACCTAGGATGGTAAGGGGTTACTTTGACATTAACACTCTTTCATGACAGGAATGGCCTCTGTTCAACATAGTAGTCAAATCTTTCTCTCTTGACAAAATTAAGCTTTTCACTGATGTTCATTGTGTACGCTCTTTTTGATGTCAAACAATTGTTTTGTATGCAGAAGGGTGTTTATTATGGGAATGACAACCCTGATGTGACAATTATGTAAACCTTGAAATAAAAAGCCTTGAATGAAAAGATGTCACATCTCTATTATGAATGAATCACTAGCTAGAGTGCAAAATTTCAAAACTTTTTCTTCTCTCTTTTTTTTAACATGAACCTGATACGGGCGATAAGATACCAACATGGATATGTAATACATATTTGGAAGTTTAGGAAACCTTATCCTGAAGTAGTATGCTTTCAAGTTAAACCCATGTTTCAGTTAAAACTTTTAAAGGTTGTAACATGGCCTGATTCATGGTTTTTTGAAAAAAAAAGGTTTTTAAGGCTCAAGTTATTTGGTGCCCACCTCCTTCGTGATGTACTCCAGTCCTAATTCAGTTAACTTGACACGAAAATTCATCTCTCAAGAGGAGTTTATGATGGTTGAGGAACCATAGCAATTTCTTGGACACGACAGTCACTTAACCTTTGGTTATTTTTTGGTGTTCGATCACACGACTTTTCTTTTGATGAAGATTTTATTAAATAATATTTTTCTGCCTTTTGGGCTTTTCAAATTCTTTTTCTCTTTCCCTAACTTTTTCCTGGACAATTTCTTTTTCAATTTCAATTTGGAAGTCCAACGGGATACCCTAACTTTTGCCTAAGCGACTTATTTTCAAGTTTCGACTTAGCGGGGCTTTTTGTTTTTTTCTTATTCTTGTTCTCCTTTTCGAACAAGTCATGTGACCCTAAGTCTTTGAACTTTTTGGAGGAAAGTGACTGCCTCATTCCTTGGTCGGCGAGGGATAACCTTTGTTGTA
This sequence comes from Vicia faba, assembly GCA_948472305.1. Lineage (NCBI taxonomy): Eukaryota > Viridiplantae > Streptophyta > Magnoliopsida > Fabales > Fabaceae > Vicia > Vicia faba. The sequence goes on along the minus strand of OX451738.1, from coordinate 1,445,579,636 downwards.
CCGATTCGATCTTGACCTTAGGATCTTTCTTTCTTTTTTTGAAGAAATAACCATTATGGTTTTGATCTTTTCCCGTCCTCATAGCGCGAGGGATAAAATATGGTGATCCTCAGATGTGATACCCCTTCTGAGATTTTGAAGGTTTGATCAAATTAACTGAATATCTACCCTGCCCCGGGTTAAAAATAAGGGTTTTTTCGAACAGAAAAGAAACTCCTACTTCGAAGGCTCAGAGGGGTTAACGAGCGTCTATCTCCCTTATATCTCCGGTGTTTGGGGATTGAAACAAGGCATGTACATCATCAACAAGGTTCTACTCAAAATAATACCATCAGAGATATCTACTTTAACTATTGTCATCCTTCCTCCAATCTTTTGACTAGGAAAAAGAGTTGGCACAATTGGTATCAAAATGCCAGAAAATCATTTAAAGAGTGATAATGAATGGTTTAAGTAAAAACAAAAGAATTACTTCAAGGCAAACATATTCAGTGCATCAGGGTTGACACTAAAAAACTAACAAGTTCCTACATGCAGACAATGTTAAAACAGACAATCAAGATACACATGAAAATGCAACAGAGAAAAATGCCACCATGGAAGAGAATTGACTCCGTACGGACTTGTCAATTTGGATGAAGCACTGCAATCCTGATATATCCTGACCCATGACCTCTATATCATGAAGATAAGTTTCAAATGGTTTTTCTTTCATTTGTCTTTTCGAAGAAATGAGCATTCAAAGGGGAGACGTAAACCTTTGCCACCAGTACAGAGTCATGAAATAACTTAGCAAAATATCCACAAGAAATTAGTTGAGTACCAAAAAGAAGAAAATTAACATGCCCCTTGCATAACATGACAATTGTATTTATTATCCATATTTCAAGAAATTATAACTTAGATTATCATGTTCATGTAGGGCCAACAACGCTTATATGCACATGTTTATCAAAAATATTGGACGTTTTTGCAAACAAAATAGTAAAAAGGAAGTTATGTGCACGTATATAAAAGAGGATCTTTTATTTACTTGAGAAATCAACCTATGAAAAAGGAGTTTACACTTGGAAGCAGATCGCAAAAATAAAACAAACAAATGTTTACAAATGGCAATGTGAACATAAATATCCATCAAGTTCCGACTCTGCTATAACTCTTATGACTTTAACGCTTCCGTCTTCCCACTTCTTGACAAAAAATTCTTGGACTAGTTCCGAGCTTCTTCCAGGTGACCGAACAAAAAAACAAGGGATCTCATGCTAAGCGTAGTAATTTGCTTTAAGTCCCTAACTTTTACCTGAATCGCCCTTTCGGGTTTTCAATTCACTGGGACACCTTTTTCTTTTTTCCTAAGTTGCCCTTTCGGGTTTTCAACTTAGCGGTTTTTTTTAATATTTTTTTTATGAAAATTATTTTTTAACTACATCAGCATTCACAGGGAGAGGGAAGTATTCTCCATCCATGGTTGCGAGCATCATCGCTCCACCAGAGAAAATATTTCTGACCATGAATGATCCTTCATAAGTCGGAGCCCACTTGCCTCTGGGATCCCCCTGGGGAAGAATTAACCTCTTTAGCATAAGGTTACCTGGTTTGTAACATTGAGGCTGCACCCTCTTGTCAAAAGCTTTCCTCATCCTTTGCTGATATACTTGACCATGGAATACAACCGTCAACCTCTTCTCATCGATGAGTTCTAACTGATCCATCCGATTATATACCCACTCACTTTCGTCGAGCTCAACGTCCCTCATGATCCTAAGAGAATGAATTTCGACTTTTACAAGCAACACTGCTTCCATTCCGTAGACCAAAGAAAATGGGGTTGCCCTAGTCGAAGTACGCACAATGGTACGATAACCATGTAAAGAAAAGGGAAGCATCGCATGCCAATCTTTATAGGTTACTACCATCTTTTGTATAATTTTCTTGATGTTCTTATTGACCGCTTCGACAACGCCATTCATCTCCGGTCTATACAGAGAATATTTATTATGCTTGATTTTGAATGACTCATAAAGCTCCATCATCATTTTGTTGTTCAAATTGGACCCATTGTCGATAATGATCTTTTCAGGCACTCCGTAATGACAAATAATGTTGTGTTTAATGAACCGGGTTACTACTTGTCTGGGTACATTGGCATAAGACGCCGCTTCAACCAATTTAGTGAAATAATCAATGGAAACCAGAATGAAACGATGTCCTTTGCATGCGGTCGATTCAATTTTGACAATCATATCAATTCCCCACATTGCGAACGACTAAGGGAGGTCGAGACATTCAGTGGTACGGGCAACACATGTACCTTATCAGCATAGACTTGACATTTGTGGCAAATCCGTGCATGATTATAAAAATCAGTCTCCATGGTGGACCAATAATAACCAACTCGCAAAATCTTGTTAGCCATGGTATGCCCACTAGAGTGAGTCCCAAAGTCACCCTCATGTATCCCTTTAATGATTCTAGCTGCTTCTCTCTTGTCAACACATCTGAGATTCATACACAGCATGCATAGCTGAATTAAAATTCATTGCTCATTTGCATTCATTGATGTTTTTGTTGGCATATTATCCTCTTTGCATAGTTATGTTATTGTCTCTCCAATAGAGCGTCAACCTTAAGAAGAAAGTGTATATCCTTTTAATTTCCCCACTGAGTTATCCCTCGTGGAAGAATTTTTCTTTAGCCTTCCTAACCAGCTCATTATCTGGGTGGAATTTGATCCCCATTTGAGTTTACTCCTTATTGGATGGTGTCTTAGTTGACTGTTTCACCCTGGTTTATTCCTCGTTTAATTTTTTTGTCCCCGACAACAATATTATTTTGACCTCTCTAGCCTGTGAGCCATGGATTGAGAATGTGCATTTATTTTGCATGTGAAGACTTTATCCCCTCAGTAGGAATATGTTGGTATTTTCCCCATGAAATCAAGATTCATTTCCCATCATTGTTGTCACAACCGTTTTTGTAACAGCAGGTGGCAGTCTCTTTATTTGAGCAACCTATACTTTCCCAGTAAGTCTATTAATTCCAGAGAAGATGTTTTTACTCAGATGGGTGATGGTCTCTTTGTTATGATAGATAGTTTTTTGTTGAGGATATATTTACTCCGATGGATGGTGGTCTCTTTGTTATGAGAGATAGTTAGTTATTGAGGATATATTTACTCCGATGGATGATAGTCTCTTTATTATGATAGATATTTCATTAATTGAGGTTGGCTTTACTCTGATTATAAAGACAGTTTGTTGAAAGATTCTTACAGCAATTTGTTACCCTTTCCGAGTGATATCTTGGTCAAAGAAGAAACTCGTACCATTCTCGGAGAAATCTAGAAGTTGGTAAAGTTTATTACCCATTCCAGGTGGAATGCCTTGGTAAAATAAGGAGTTGAGACCCGTTCTAGGTGAAACACCCGAATTTTTGGAAACTCGTTATTGTTAATGCAGATCCTATCTTTAGTGGAAGTTGGTAGTTCACCTTCAGTAAAAGTCGGTGCACCTTTTGTATCCTACCTTAAGTAGAATTTGGTAGTTCACCTTCAGTAAAAGTCGATGCACCTTTTGTATATCTACCTTAAGTGGAAGTTGGTACTTCACCTTCAGTAAATGTTGGTGTATCTTCTATTTCTTTACCTTCAATAAAAGTCGGTATTGTTCTATTTTTTCTAGCTTCATTCATGAGTTGGTAGTTCACCATCACTTGTTAGTCGATATTTACCTTTTTCTCCTCATTGGACTTTGCCCCAATAAAGTTGAGTTTTTCCCAGCCATAAGTGTTGATGTCAAACCCTTGTTCCCAGCCATAAGTGCTGATGTCAACTCTTGTTCCCAACCATAAATGATGACATCAACCCCTTGTTCCCATCCATAAGTGTTGATGTCAATCTTTGTTCCCAACCATAAGTGATGATGTCAAACCTTTTCTTCCCAACCATAAGTGTTGATGTCAACCCCTTGTTCCCAGCAATAAGTGTTGATGTCAAACCTTTGTTCTCAGCCATAAGTGTTGATGTCAACCCTTTTGTTCCCAGCCATAAATGTTAATGTCAACGCCTTGTTCCCAGCCATAAGTGCTAATGTCAAACCTTTGTTCCCAGCCATAAGTGTTGATGTCAACCCTTTGTTCCCAACCATAAGTGCTGATGCTAACCCTTTGTTTCCAGCCATAAATATTGATGTCAATCTTTGTTCCTAGCCATAAGCGCTGATGTCAAACTTTTGTTTCCAGTCATAAGTACTGATGTCAATCATTCGCTCACTAGTCTCAAGATTGATGTTTTTCATCATCCGTGAGCCGGTATTATCTTATCGTTTCTATTTGCGTCCTTTGGGTTGTTAATTTATGATCCCCTATGAGTCGATATTACTCCCTTTTTACTACCTCCTCTATGAGTGGGCAATTTATAGTTATCTACCGGTCATTGTTATACATTGCTTTTTCCTCATTTATTGAGTTTATGATACTTTGTCTCCTATTTGGGCCTTACCCCAGTAGATTTGACTTTTCTATTCCCCAGTAGAGTTGACTTTTCTTTTCCCCAATGATTTATTTTCCTGATCGAACTCTCTTTTTGGTCCGTTATTTTTATTTTTCGCTTCCTTGGTGGTGTTCTGTGTCACATATGGAATTGTTTGTTTGCATTCATAATTATAAGCATTGCATGGCATCTCAGGGCCAAAAAATATGGTTTGTTTTGTATTTAAGTATATTCAATCGTGTCGAGACGAAGATTATAACCTCCGTATCTCTGGATAGAAGACACTTAAATAAGGGCAGCTATTATACCCCAACTTTTGCCCCTAATATCTCTCATCATCTCATTTTATCAATACATCAAGATCACACACTAGGGTTGATTCTCTCTTTTTACTTCATCCTATCTTTAAGTTTTCTCGTGAGGGATCACCAAGCACCTTGATTTGTGTAGATTTTACATTTGTTTTAAATGGATTAACTTTTAACTAACATCAAAATATGTATATATGTCTCTTTGGTGGTGGCATTCATCAAGAAGATTCATAGGTTCATGTGTTTTTTTCTGTGCCTTCTTCAACAAGTTTTATTGAGACTTAAGATCCATCTTTGAGTGTGCTTCAAGACAACATAATTTTAAGTCCTATTATGGTTCATCATGCTTTATTTTGCCAAGAAAGTTAAAGATTCAAGGTTGATTCAAGAAGTTTGACCTAACTGAGCAAGTGCTTGATTCAGTGATCACAAATGCATAACTCTCTCAATTTTCAATATTTTGACTTGGTTCTTTTTGCTGTGTGTTCTTATCATCATTTATAACAACTTCTCTTCATATGACAAGATCCAATTATGCAAGAAAAATCATCAAAAGTTGAAAGGGGTTTCAAGTCATTTTGACACTCTCTGAGCTAGGGTTTGTTGACTTCCAAGGACCATATTTTGAATGGAAGATCACCAATGGTTGAGAAAGATTACAAGTCTCCCTGAAAAGCCTTTGAATCTTAGGGTTGACTTCAAATGATCATAACTTGGTTAATTTTTATCTCCTTGAGCATATTATTTTTCCACAACAATATTTGGGATGTCTACTATAACTTTGTTTCAATGTGCAAGACTTGAAAATACTTGTAAAGTTGTTGAAGAATTGAAAAGATTATAGGTTTTTTGTGAATTTTCCCAAATTTGTTCATCATCTTCCAAAGACCATAACTCTTTCAATTTTTATGATTTTCGAGTGATCTCAATTCCACAATTTAATTCAATAGGTATACTTCACGTCATATTCAAATATCAAGAACAAATTTTAAGTGGAAGGTCATGTAATTTTGAAGAACATTATAGGTCATTTTGAGGTCCCATACTTAGAAATATTTCTAAGTACAAAAAACAGTTTGTTTTTCACGATTTCAATTGATCAAAACTTTCAGCTCAATTATCCAAATGGAGTCTTTCTTGGCACATTGTATAGATTGTGACCTTGTATTTCAAATGAATCAAGAATCATATGATAAGCCTCTTGAGTTGTGTGCACCATGGATTCAAAGTTGGCACCTTGAAACTGATTTTGTCAAAATAGTCAGATTGCAATTTCCATAATGTGACTTCTAATCACCAAATTACCACATGATTTTCACTTAAACATGATTAGCATAAATATTTGGATCATTTAGAATGTAAAATTGCATCATTTGAATGAGTTTTGATGCACATGTGATCACACTTCCTACATGAACAAATGTATGCATGATTTCCACTCAAATTGCATCATTCACCCCCCTCTTGATTCCATTCACTTCTCCTATAAATATAAATTGTACTCCACTAATTTTAGCAAGCTTAAATAGCCAAAACCAGTATGCCAAGGTTGAACATAAAAAAATTAAGGTTACTTGGACTATTTGGTTACTATCCTTGGCGTTGTGGAGTTGTAGTTCTCTCGGACTTAGGATTAGAAGCCTTGATACTTAGGGACCTTGTTGCTCTGTTATTTTGTCTGAAGATCTTAGGGTTTACTCCAAGGCATTGGGTTGATTTTATTTGTGTGTAGGTTATTCTGATTATATTCTTTGCGTGTGATTAAGAATTCCTTTGTATACATCTGTTACTCTGCTCAATTTTTGTGAAGACTTAATTCAGATGAAGCTTGGTATTTCTCATAGGTTTAGTATCTTTGCTTGCTTGGTTTCAATCCAAAGGATGATAATTATTCATTGACTTCATATGTCAAGTGTTGGCTTCTTGTTGATTAGATTGTTCTTTTTCTTGGCTTTTACCTTTATGATTTAGGATAGTCCCTTCATCTCCTCCTATCTTCCTTAATTTCAAAAAATTTCCCCCTCCTTTTCAAAACTCTTCTTGTTTTCTAACTTGAACCGCTTTCATAATAAACTTAGACTTAGGTCCATGCATTTTCAAAAATCTTTTTTTAATCAAACTTTAATTAATTTAACCATACTTTGACATCTTTCTCAAGACTAAAAGTCATTAATCTCATTCATACCATTTTGCCACTTTGGCTTTTTATTTTAAAACTTTTCTCAAAAGATTAGACTCTTGTCAATTCTTGTAGTGATGCGAACTACTATACTTCTAAGATATGTAGTAAAGTGAGATATTTTCAACTTGGGTGTTGAGTAAGACTTTGTTGATTTTAAAATCCAAGCTATATCCTCCACTTTGAGATGATGCAAATTCTCATTTCTCATAATCGTGAGTAGTAAGTATGCCTTCCACTCGGATATGATGATGATGTCTCTTCTCTTAAAATTAGCCAACACATATGTGTTTTAAATTTTTTGAGGTGAACTACGAGTACCCTGATTCCCTATTACACTGAAGGTGGTATGTATGCACTAAAGGTTCACAACTGTGACGGGTGCAAAATTATTAAAAAAATACTTCTTTTCTTCATCTCTACCATCTAGTTTTGTATACACCTTTTATAGCCAAAATACATAGATTTCAAAGAGGTTCCTGCGGAGTACCATATATGTTTAGGATGCTAATACATTCCCTTTGCATAACCAACCCCCGTACTTAGATTCTCTCCCCCCTCTTTTTTGGGTTTATTCCCTCTTTTCCCATTTTCTTTGGAAATAATAAAGCGCGGTGACGATTTTTATTTTATATGTGTGAGTTAAGTCAATCCAATGGCTTAGTCTCAACATTTCTACCGCTAGAGATTATTATGTATTGAATTTAATTCAACACAAAAGAAAAAAAAACTCAATAATTTGTAATTTAATTTTGGATCTTCGATGTTAAATAGAGTAATCAATTCGAACTAATAGATGTTGGATTTATAAAATTTGACTAATTTTAAACTCAAACATTTAAAATTCAAACCAATTTACTTAATTTTAATTTATCTCAATTTAGATTTTGGTTTCACACTGAAGAATGGAAAAACACAAGAAGGGGGTTTGAATTGGGGTTTTTAAAACTTTAAGTAAAAAACATGTTGGTTATCTTGGTTCGTTTGAACTCAAACTACTCTAGTCTACCCGCCAAGGTGATTTCACCTCTCTCAACGAGGTCTTAATCCACTAATCAAACTTAATTACACAACTACTATGACAACTGTCAAAGTCTTCTTGAGTTTAAACCACAACCCGGTTTTCTCAAGGAATTACACTATACAATATTTAAGAGAGTGTACAAAAATTGTTTTCTAATAAAACTGTATCACGCAAGTGATGTTTTACACAAATGAAATTCAATATGTTGAAGGTGATGAAGGTGACTCATTTGTTGTGCACTCAAAATCTTAAATGATTTCTCCTTCAAGCTTGTTTATATAGGCAATGCATGTGGGAGATTTTGGAATGTTGATAAATAGTAGTTAAAGAGCTTTCCAAAAATAGAGATTTTTGTTCCCTTTCAGCCGTTACTTTTGAATAACCATAAGTGATTTGTAACGCTTCCGAACATGCTTGCTTCAGAAGATGAAAGTTATCATTACTTCTTTCCATAATGTATGAATCAGAATAACGGAGTTCCTGTTCGCAGCGTTTAGGCACTCATAAGTTGCAGCTTTAGAACTTCTTTATAAAAGATGTATTGAATCAGAGTTTGAACAGTGATCAAACTCATCTTCTGTGCTTCTTCCATCATAACTTCTCTACAAAACAAAATACTTATTTAGGGAGCATGATTGTTCTTTGAGTGTTTGTTATCATCAAAACTCTTACAAGGGTTGTAGAATCAAACTATGTTCTAACAATCTCCCCCTTTTTGATGATGATAAAAACTTGGATTTTTCCATAGAAACTTAAAGAACATAAAGCATTTAAAGTACCCCCTTGTGTTGAATACTAAGATAGATAAGAAATACTTCCCTAAAGATTATTCTGATCCGAGCTTTTGAGAAAATGATTTTTGATGCATCCACTTCGGTCCTCAACTGAGTTTGTTCCTGTTTTGCTTTCAGAAAAAACAATACAAGTTATGATATTCAAAATGTTTGAGACTGAGTCTCGATACTATTATATTAGAAATATTTTACGTTCTCTCCCTTTTTTGTCAAGAATCAAAAAGCAATAAAAACACTTTAAGCCATAAAAGACAGTTTGTATTCAAAAGAATTTCAATAAAACACATTCTGAAGAAAACAGAGAAAATATAAAGAAAAAAATTTCATAACTAAGTTTGAGGTGGTGGAAGTCGTGTGAACAGGGCTTCCAATAAACTCTTGATCTGACTATTTGATTCCTCTTTTTTTCCAAGAATCCCCTTGATTTCCTTGCACATATCATCTTGCTTGTCTAGCCGCTCCTTAAACACGTCATTCTCTTTCTTCAACTCCTTCAAAGTTTGCAGCACAAGAGATGAAGAAGGTATATCAGCAGAAGGAATCACTTTTTCAGAGCAAGTTGCGGCTGATTCTGACTCAGGAGATTTTTCAACTTCCTTACCTTTATCTTGAAACATAATCAGAGTAAGAGGATCATAGGATGGTTCACCACATTCTGTTGGTTGATGATCTTCCCAAGGGACATTGTCCAGCAGAAGGAGTGGATTCTTTTCCCAGCGATGCAGAACTTGATCTTTGAAGATATCCAGATGATCACAGAAGTTCTATTGAGAAATTTCATAACTAAACTCCTTGAGTTTCTGGGATTCAGAGCTTAACCATTTTCTGAACTGGTTCCAATGATAATCAGAAGTAGCAGGATTAAGATTCTCTAAGTAAGCTAGCTTCAGAGAGTTAACCCATTCTTGTATTTCTGTTTCAAAAATCAGCAAAGATTTACCAACATCTTCTTTGGAGATTTTTGGTTTTGGTTTTGGTTTTGGTACGACAATTTTTTGAGAGCTTATGACAAGATTGTCCAGATCTTCTATGTCTATAACATTTCGAAGGGGATCTTCTGGGAGGTTGTTTCGAGAGGGAGAGTCAGGAATAACAATGGGTGAATATGGTGTGTTTGGTGGAGTGGATTGATAGGGAGGTGGAATATCTGGGATGGAGTGGATTGTGAGTGGTTGTGAGACCATGAGAGGACAAGTGATTCCAAGAATGGATGTTGTGGTATCAGAGTCAGAATTTGGATTTTCTGTGTGGGAAGCTTCAAACAAAGGATTAAATTGATCAATATCAGAAAGAACTTGAGCAAGTTTAGGCTGATTTTGGTCAAGATGGGTAGTAGGTGGATTATTCATAAGGTTATCTAGAGATAGTGAGGGGTCAAATTCAATTTCAAATTCATCAAAAGTTTGTGGCAATGGATCTTCTGTGGGTTTTGGAGAATAAGGGTTTTCAGATGTTGATATCAGTACTGATTCAATAACAGAAATAAAAGATGGATTACCTTTATTTTTAGCAGCCTTGGGAATCTTCTGAGAAGTTCCTTCTGCATCAACTTTACTTTTCCTTGATTTTTTGGGATCAATTTCCAAAGGTTATTGTCTCAGATCACAGATGTTTACTTCTGGATTTTTCCAGTCCCTTTTGCACGCATCCAGATACCTAAGAATAATATCTAGAGAAGCATTTGTTTTAATGAAGAGTGGAAAGTCTTTCAGAGGTACTCTTCTATTTGCAATGACTTCCTTGGTTGTTATTGTTGGATCCTTCTTGATGGTCTCAATAATCTTCATCTTCTTCAGATTCTTAGCATTGAGAGGTTTACCAGCACAAGCTTCCAGAGTGTTGACTTGTTGAGCTTCAGTCAGATGTTCTATCAGTTTCTTTTCTGTCAAAATATCTGAGATGAGTCTGTCCAGAGGAATCCAGTCTCCCATTGTTCTTTCTTCTTCTCTTGTCTCTTTGACGCTGGTTTTCAGATGATTAAACAGAAGATGAGGAAGATTAACCTTTGATTTTGTTGCTATGAAATACAGAAGACGCTGGAGAACTTGTGGGTTTTTTGTGATTGATGCAGCCCAAAATGATTTTTGACCAAGTTCTGAGGTAGTCTTTCAGATCTTTGATTTTGTTGGAAGGTTGTCCAGAAGTAAAAATCTCTTTTAAAATCTTTGTTAGGTCAGAGCTTTTTTTCATCCATATCACTATAACGAATACCTCTACCGTCGTGACCTATCAATTTCCCAATGATATCTTCAAAGATTACTATTTTCTTTCTCATCACAAAAGAAGTGACCTGATGATTTGAAGCAATAGCGTGAATCCAGAATTCTTTAACCAGTCTTGGAAAAACTGGACCCAGTAGACGATCAAAATACTTTTTCCATCCTTGAAATTTAACATCAGGAGTTAAATCATATATGTTTTCCTTCATACTGACGAAGTCCATAATGAGTTCACACAGAACTTCCAGCAAATCAATAGGAGTTAGGAGTGTTCTTGACGGTTCTTAGTGCCTTTCTATTGTTGAGGAAGAAGAGCCAGGAACGCTTTGAGAGATTTGATAAATTTGTTGGGAGGAAGCCATTGTTCACACATACTTTTTAGGGTTTTGAAATATTGAACACAAGTGAGAGAAAAAAGGAATTGAGAGTGAAAAAGTGATAGTGAAAGTGAGCAACGTATTTATAGAAAAATAGGAAACTTAATTAACAAGAAAAGGGAAAGAAAATGACTACTAGCATTAATGATTCCTGAAAAGAGGGATGGCGTAGAGATATGAAACAATTACTGATACGACATGAGTCTCAATGTATCCAATCAATGTTTCAGTCTCTTCAGAATTTGAACACGTGTTCAGCCTTAGAAGAAACCCTTATGAAGAGATGACAAATGTTGATATTGTGAACTACAGTCATATCTTTGAAATGAACCATTTGAAGACTGTTCAGATCTTCTTAGATAGATCCTGATACAACTCTCCTTCTTACTTCTGAAGAATTATTGATCAGATGTTCACACAAAAAAAACATAAAGTTCTGAGGGTTAACGTATACATAAATAAAACTATCATTCTGGGCATAATTTCATGCTGACATGTTTCAGAATGAAGTTAAACCTATCTTCAGAAAGGGGTTTTATGAAAACATCAACCCATTGATGGTTTGTGTCTATAAATTTTAATGAAAGAATTCCTTTCTGAATATAGTCTCTAATAAAATGATGTTTTATTTCTATATGCATAACCCTAGAATGTAAAATAGGATTTTTTGAAAGACATATAACATAAGTGTTGTCACGGAGTATAGGAATGTTACTCTCAAATATGTTGAAGTCTTTAAGTTGACTTTTCATCCAGATCATTTGTGTGCTGCATTCAGCTGCTGCTATATATTCAGCTTCAGCAGTTGACAATGCAATGGTGGATTGCCTCTTGCTAGACCATGATATAAGATTTTCTCCCAGAAATTAGCAGCTTCCAGAAGTACTTTTCCTTTCTATTCTCTGTAGATCTTTTGTTCTACCTTCTTACTTATCTCTTCCTTTTCCAGAATGCAATGTGGCATGCATGGGAGTTTTAGCTGGCTTACATTCTGATAATTCAAATTTCTTCAAAAGTTCTTTGACATATTTGCTTTGATGTATGTATGTTCCTTATGGAGTTTGATTGATTTGGATGCCCAAAAAGAACTTGATTTCTCCCATCAAGCTCATTTTAAACTCCGTCTGCATAGACTTATCAAATTCTCTTCTCAAAGAGGCTTTAGTAGATCCAAAAATAATATCATCTACGAAAACCTAACAAACTAGAATGTCATTTTTAAATAGTTTACAGAATAAAGTTGTGTCCACCTTCCATCTGGTAAAATAATTTTCTAATAGAAAACTACTCAGTCTTTCATACCAAGCTTTGGGTGCTTGTTTTAGACCATATAGTGATTTCTTTAGTTTATAGACATATTCTGGATGTTTTGAATTTTCAAAACCAGGGGGTTGGTGCACATAAACTTCTTCATCAATGTACCCATTTAAAAATGCACTTTTAACATTCATCTGATAAAGAGTGATGCCATTATTTATAGAAAAAGAAATTAAAAGTCTGACAGATTCTAACCTGGCGACTAGAGCAAAGGTTTCTATATAGTTTATCCCCTCTTGCTGACTATAACCTTGTGCTATAAGTCGTGCTTTGTTTCTGACGACTTCTCCTTATTCGTTCAGTTTGTTTCTGAATACCCATTTGGTTCCAATGATGTTGAACCCTTTTGGTTTAGGAACTAGATCCCATGCATCATTTTTGGTGAATTGGTTTAATTCTTCCTGCATTGCAAGTATCCAGTCATTGTCCATAAGGGCTTCATCAATGGAAGTTGTCTCAATCAGATACATTAATCCCATGAGAGATTCTTCAAAATTTTTGAATGTAGATCTTGTTTTGATTGGGTCTTCTTTCTTTCCCAGAATTTTGTTTTCTGGATGAGCTAAACTGCTTCTGGATTGTCTTTTCTGGAAAGGCTCTTCAGATGTTGTTGTAATGTTTGTGACATCTTCTTCTGGAGTTAACTGTAATTCTTTGTGAGAAACTTCTGATGCAGTGTCTTCAGTACCTGTAAATTGGACTTCTATATCTGCAAAAGTTTTATCCTACTTTGACTTTTGAGAGTCAAGCTTATCATCAAATCTGATACTGATGGACTCTTCTATAATTAGTGTTTCTGTGTTATATACTTTATAGCCTCTTGAGCATTCAGAGTATCCTAACATGAGACACTTTTGTGCTTTAGAGTCAAACTTGTTCATATGTCCGTTAGTGTTCAGAATAAAACAAGTACATCCAAATGGATGAAAATAAGAAATGTTGGGATTTCTGTTCTTCCATAGTTCATATGGAGTCTTATCCATAATAGGTCTTATGGAGATTCTATTCTGAATGTAACACACTATGTTAATTGCTTATGCCCATAATTTCTTAGCAATGTTAGTCTCGTTGATCATGGTTCTGGCCATTTCTTGTAAAGTTATGTTCTTTCGTTCTACAACTCCGTTTTGTTGAGGAGTTCTAGGACAAGAGAAATCATGAGAGATCCCATTCTAATTAAAAAATAGTTCAAATTTTTTGTTTTCAAATTCTCCACCATGATCACTTCTGACTTTAACAATTCTAAAATCTTTTTCGTTTTTGGACTTGGTTACAGAAGGCAAAGAACACAGAATGTGACTCGTCCTTATGTCTTAATAATTTTACCCATGTCCATCTGCTATAGTCATATACGATCACTAATACATACTTCTTGCCTCTAATGGATGCAGTTTTCACGGGTCCAAATAGATCTATATGCAGAACTTCTAATGGTCTAGAGGTAGAAACAACATTTTTTGTTTTGAAAGAAGGTTTTGCAAACTTACCTTTTTGACATGCTTCACACAGAGCATCTGAGATGAACTTAAAGTTAGGAAGTCCTATGACCAGATTGAGTTTGTTAATCTGAGATATTCTTCTCATACTAATATGCCCCAATCTTCTGTGCCAGACCCATTGTTCATCGTTAACAGACAATAGGCATTTTACATTCTGACTTTTTAGTTCAGAAAGTTTTATTTTGTAAATGTTGTTCTTTCTCTTTCATTAAAGAGGACAGATCCATATTTCTGACTAACTGCTTTACAAGACTTTTTATTGAAGATTATATCATAACTGTTATCACTTAATTGACTTATGGATAACAAGTTATGCATTAATCTATCTACTAACAGAACATTAGTTATAAAAGGAAGTCTATCGTTACCAATAGTTCTAGAGCCAATAATCTTCCCTTTCTGATTGCCTCTGAAACCTACGTAGCCTACTGATTTAAGCTTCAGGCTTTGGAACATATGCTTTCTTCCCGTCATATGTCGAGAGCGTCTAGAGTCCAGGTACCAAGATTGGTGTTTCAATCTTGCTGTTAAAGACATCTACAACATATACGATTTTATCCTTAGGTAACCATATCTTTTTGGGTACTTGTTTGTTAGAGTTACCAAAATTCTGTTGGAATTTTGGTTTAGCAGAAATAGCATTACTAGTATACTTTATGTCATGTGTGTGCCCATAGGTGAAGTGAGAATACAGAGGTGTGTGTTTAATGACCATATCCTTAACTTTCTTAGGTTGAGGTACTTTACCCTTGTATCCTATTCCTTTTCTACCATTTCTTCTAACTTCATAGATCATTGAAGTCGTTTTGCTTCTATTTATGTTTTTAGCAAGAAATTTTTGAAAGCTATAATTGTAACGCCCGTTAATTTAATTAAACTAATTATAGATTAATGGTTGAAAATGTTCTTGAAATTGTTGAAGTTGCGAAATGTCGAGAAATGTTGATTTAAGTTGCTAAGTTATTATTTGTTTGATATTTAATTGATTGGTTCATTAATATTAGCAATAATATTAATATAGATATTATAATAATATAAGGTTTATTAGTTGGGCTCATTATTTGGTTGTATGGAGTAATAGGTGGAGTGTGAAAGTTAGGCTCAATAAGAATATTAATAATTATAAGGTTAAGCTAATTATGAGAATTATGTTAATTAGAAGGAATAAGGAAAAAGTCTTGAGTATTTTGTGAGAACGTGGAAGTTGCAAAGTTGCAGAGAAGAGGAAAAGCTAGATGTTGAATCAGAACGTTATAGAGCGGTCTCCAATCCAAGGTAAGGGTGGGGTTCTGACTCTATAATGGGAATTATGATGAATAATATGTGGGAATTAGGTTGTGTAAAATCGTTGTTGTATGTGTATATTTGTTCTGGTTGGTTGTTTATGAAATTTATCATATTTCTATGAATATGTTGTTGAGGATTAATTTGTGTTGAATTAGTTGTCATGTTGATGTGGTTCCATGTTGTTGGTTATGGAAAATTGTGTTTCTGTGAAAATTAATGTTGCTGTAATGATATATATTGTTCTGATGTGATACTGTTAATCGAAGGCAGTTTGGGCAAGTAACAGAAAGGTACTGAATAAATACACGCGAAAGAGGTGTGCCGAAGGGCACACGAATGGTGACGGACGACACAAAATTGGGAGTGCCGAGTGGCACACACAACATGCCGCACGGCATATGTTGTTGATGGAGGGTGTCAATCGGCACATGCTTAGGAGAGGGGGTGTGCCGAGTGGCACACCTTGGTGATGAGGGGCACGCTACATTTTAGTGTTTTAATTGATTTGTTTAGTCATTAGGCGCTACTGTAGCGGATTCACACATATATACCCATTTGATAACATTAGTAGGTAGTTAGTAATCATTAATATATTCATCAAGTTAGTTGGGCAGAGTTAGTAAATTTAGCAAAAGACATTAGTAACTACTGAACATAATTTAATAGTATTACTAGTGATGATTTAGCAGAGACAATTGTTAGTTACAGAGGTAATATTAATTAATTAGCAGAATAATAGAATGGAAATAAAATGACAGAAGGACAATACAGTGACATGTAGTATATTTTGTAAGTGAATTACAGGAAGCAAATGACACTAATTTGGTGGGGAGGCATTAGTAGTGGTATGAATGGAAAATCGTAGTACCGAATAAAATAATATTAGTAACTAGTAGTAAACTAATAAGTGAGTAGAAGAAGTAGTATTATGGACAAGCATGAATACATGTGCTAGTAGTATCAGCCTAGAATTAAGAGCATTAGCACATAGTATTAGTAATAAAACTTATAGCCGATAAGTAATTAGCAGGATTTAGCCAATTTGTCTAAATAACTATACGGAACAATTGTTGTACATTTTAGTCGATACGGTGTGTTGAATACTTCGCTGAAAAATATGAGTTGCAGGTGGTATTGAATTGTTAGGCTTATGGCCAATGTTGTTTTCTTGTTGATGTTGTTGTCAAATTACTATTGTTGATGTTATTGTCATTGTGAAGTACTAAGTGGTAGGCTTATGCCAACGTTGCATTAATTGTTGTTGTTGAAATATCAAGTTGTAGCCCTATGGCCAAAGTTGAATTATGTTGAGTTGATGTTGAATTGTTGTTGATGTTATAGGATTATGACCAATGTTGATTTATGTTGAGTTGTTGTTTGTTGTTGTTGTTGTTGCTACATTCATGTTGTGTCGCATACACTGCATATCAAGTTGGAGCAGATGCTCGTCAAGTTGGCCTGGATTGGCAAAATATTAAGTTGAAGGCTTATGCCTTGTTGATGCCTTTATTTATTAGCAGATTATTAAGTTGGGAGTTTTGCTCTATTGGTACAACATGCATTTGCATCGCAACAAGTTGCATTTCATGTTACATCTTTAGTTGTTGTGATGATGAATTGGTTGTGATATTATGTTAATGACTTGGTTGTGTTGAATGTTGTTAAAAAGCTGAAGTGGTGATTGTTATATGAACTGATTCTAATGTATTATTTATCATACATCTGATTATATTGTTTGATATCTCACCCCTTATGTTTGAATGTTACCCCGATGTTGGTAACGTGCAGGTAATCCAGAGTGAAGGTTGTTTACCTTTATTAGTTCGAGTTGGTGTCGTCGCTCTGATAGGTAACACTCTGGGGGATGAATGCTTCTTACTTTATTGTTGTCATTACTTAAGTTGTTGAATTTTAAGTTGATTTTCATCAAGTACTTGTTGTTTTAAAGTTGTTTTAAGTTGCACAAAGAAGTTACATTATTTTGAGTTGAAGACTAAATAATAAAGTTGTTTTATTTTGAAGACTAAATAATATGGTTATCTATTCATCCGATGTTTTATGTGTTATGTATCTGTTTTACATGTGATTAGATGTCGTTGTGATAAGTTGAAATTGTAGCATCCTGATTTGTATGTCGAAATTTTATAACTCTAATTTTATTAATATTCGCCCGGTAGAAATGGGGTGTTACAAGTTGGTATCAGAGTAGGTCGGTCCGTCCGACCAAGTTATTGAGTCAGTAGAGTAGTGTGACAGTTGAATACAGTCGATATGTTGTTTCTTAGTACGTGACATGTGTGTAACACACTGTCGGTACTTGTTTGCTTTCCCAATCGATTGTACGCAGGAGTTGGTTTGAAGATAAGTGGGGGAGAAGCTTTGCTTCTCGGATATTTTTCGGTTGTAAGATGTTTGTTCAGTATGTTGCTGATGAAGACAGTGCAAGTATTGTTGAAGTTTTTTTGTTTCCTGAATCTGAAGATGACATGGATTCAATATTTTTTTCTTAATCAAGTTGGAGCATCTTGAGGAAGAATGATCAGACTTTGTTTATGTTTACTTCTCGAAGGATGAGGAGCAATGTAATGGTTGTTGATATACGAGTAGAGTGTAAATACCTGATGTTTCTGAAGGTGATGTCTAAGTAACAAGGATAATTTTTAGAAGATGGAATTAGAAAGTTGAGATGTTTCAATGCTGCTGGTGGATTGTGAAGTTGTCAGTTTGAGTAGCCCTTGCGTAAGATGTCGATGTTTGAATAGTGATAGAGTGATAGATTGTTATAGACCTTGTTGTGGAATCCTTGTGAGTGATTGTAAAAGTTGTTGAAGTGGTTTGAATGTTTAGAATTGCGAGTCAGAGTCAGAAATGCAAAGAGATAAGTACGATTTCAAGAATGGTAAATGTTGGTACTGGTACAAAGAAATTTTGTTCTGATGTTATCGTAAGGTGTGTGATAGTAGTTCGCTGCATGACATCGGTGTTCACATTTTTGGATAACTTTGGAAATTCATATCTTGTGTTCCGAGTATCGGATTGGCGTTCCATTTGAACCTATGAGGAGATAGAAATATATTCTAACCTATGAAAGTGTTTTTCAAATACGGTAGATGCATTCCTATATGGAGAGACTCTAAAGTCAGTATTGGAACTAGAGGCTTTTTGGGCATGATTGGTTATTATCGCGGTTGTTCGAGACGAGGTCAATCGTAATATGTTGTTGGCGATTAAGTTGAGAAATGAGATGTTCGATATTAAAAAGAATGTGAAAGTATTGGAAAAGCGCATAAAGATGCAGCTTATGATAATTAACAATCATTATAATGAAGATGTCCTTTTAAAGGAAGATGTTTTTAAGAGGAATTATAGTTGTGTTTATGATGCCAAGGTAGTGTCATGTGTAAAAGAAGAATTGGAGAGGTTTTATCACGAAAATGGTGTCGGACAGTGTTGTTGAGATTTCAATTGAATATGAGACAACGAAGAGGGTTGGAGTTGTTCAAAGATTATAATGTCAGTTTGATTTATCATCCAGGTAAAGCTAATGTTGTGGTGGATGCTTTAAGCCAAAGGACTTTGTACCTATCGATAATGATGGTTAAAGGGTTGGGAATAATTGAAAAGTTCAGAAATATGAGTTTAGTTCACAAGGTGGCAGCGAAGGGTGTTATGTTAGGACTGTTGAAAATTATCAAATGGTTTTCTGGACAGTATCAAAGAAGCCCAAAAGTTAAATGTGAAACTGGTAGATTCGGTGGTTGGACTCGATCAGTTTGAGAATGATGATTTCAAGTTAGATGCGCAGGGTGTGTTGAGATTCTATAATCGAATTTGTATTCCTGGTGATGCAAAGATGAAGAAAGTAATTCTTGAGTTAGAGAATGCTTAACCATTGAGTAAGGCTAAGTGAGTGTAATGTGGACCGTGTAATATGTTAAGCATTAGTGTCTCATCGACAAGATCGAAGGAGAGGGATGTTGTGGGAGTATTTGTAAACCTCATTGGAAATTATTGGATTATGGTGCATTAGGTGACTTGAGTAAAAGTTCTAAAGGAACACAGTTATAGTTTGGTAACGATGGTTTATACTCCATTATGGTTGTCGGCTATCTATTGACAAATTGAGGAGCTGATCACCCTTAATCTCTTGTTGATAGTAGACGATATCATGTTGGATGATATATATTTGTCGTGCTATCTTAATGTTGTGTAAAGTGATGGACTTTATATCCAAGTATAACTGTCTTATAGATGTTGCTACTTTAAATGTTGATATGTCAGATTATGGTGGAGTAGTTGAGATGCTAGTACCGTTCATGTCGCGAAGTGTTGAATGATTGGCATGTGTGTAATCAATTTGAATTGTGTTGAGTTATTGAGTTATCAGGAAAGTAATGGTCGAAGTGTTGCCAAACGCAACTTGGAAATCAATGAGTTGGATGCGAAACCCGTACTAAGAGTAGTAGTATCGAATAGATTTTCGAGGACGAAAATATTCTAAGTGGGGGAGAGTTGTAACACCTATTAATTTAATTAATTATTTGATTAAATTAATTATGGATTAATGGTTGAAAATGTTGTTGAAAATGTTGTTGAAATTGTTGAAGTTGCAAAATGTCAAGAAATGTTGATTTAAGTTGCTAAGTTGTTATTGTTAGAACATAGTTTGATTCTACAACCCTCATAAGAGTTTTGATGATAACAAACACAAAGAACAAATATGCACTCTAAATTTGTGTTTTATGTTGTACAAAAGTTCTGACTGAAATGACATCAGAAGTTAAGCCACCGAGGCATTCAAGTTGAGTAATTAGAATGTTATGAAGTATGATGATCAGAATCTGCGCTAAAGAGAAAGATATCCTGAATCTGAATAGAAGTCTAATGCGCCAATAGATCCTTATGTTTCTGACTTATCAAGATCTGAAACGTTACTTTTCCATTAAGGCAGTATCATGTGCAATGGCTTCATTCAGACAAGAATCTTCTCAGTATGGAAAGTGCATTAAGTGTCCATTATCACGTTTCAGTTTGGACAGATTGCCACGCCTATATAAACAAGCTCAAAGGTTAAATCGTTCACGATTTTTACACGACTGCTCTATACAATCTCAAAAAGTCTGTAAAAATTAATATTCATTCTACATTCAATTTGTGTAATACATCACAGTAGTGATATAGTTTTTGTAACGAAAAACAAACAGTACACAGTAAACCATTTCTTTTGATCAAATTATTTTCCTTGAGATAAATCGGGTTGTGGTTGTACTCAAGAAGACTTTGGCAGTTGTCAAAGTAGAATTGTAATCAATTTGATTAGTGAATTAAGTCCTCGTTGGAGAGAGGCGAAATCACCTTGGCGGGTGGACTGGAGTAGTTTGAGATCAAGCGAACCAGGATAAAAATCTCGTGTCTATTGCTTTTGATTTTTAAAGTTTCAATTCAACCCCCCCCCCCCCCCCCCTTCTTATGTTTTTCATTTCTTCAATTGGCATCAGAGCGTCTGGTTCTGAGTTCATACACTTAACCGTGTCAGTACAAGATCCAAGCTTTAGAAAAACACTATGGTGGGACCAAGCCAAAACATCATTAATAACTATAACGATGACAAGGACAGAATCAGCGGTAAACCTCCAGTCTTTGATGGAGAAAATTTTGACTACTAGAAAGACAGAACTGGGAGCTTCTTTCTGGCTCATGATGCTGACTTATGGGATATGGTAATTAATGGATACACGTATCCAGTGGATGAAAGTGGTCATAATATAGATAGAAAAAGAACGCCTGACCAACAAAAGTGTGATTTCAGAAACCATCATAAGGCTAGAACAATTCTTCTCAGTGCCATCTCATACTCAGAGTATGAGAAGATCTCAAATAGAGAGACGGCCAAAAACATGTTTGACTCTCTGAGAATGACGCATGGAGGCAACATACAAGTTAAAGAAACCAAGGCCCTTGCGCTCATTCAGAAATACGAAGCCTTCAAGATGGAAGATAGTGAATCCATAGAAGTGATATTCTCAAGATTCCAGATTCTAGTTGATGGGCTGAGAGTTCTTGACAAAGGGTATTCTACTGTTGATCATGTAAAGAAGATCATCATAAATTTACCAAAGCAATGGAGGCCAATGGTCACTGCTCTTAAGCTGGCTAAAGATCTCAACAAGATATCTCTGGAGGAACTTGTTAGCTCCCTCAGAAGCCATGAGATAGAACTAGAAGATGACGAGCCTCAGAAGCTAGGTAATCCTTTAGCATTAAAATCTAAAAAAAAACTTGATTCTAAGGTTTTGCAAGCTATGGAAGAAACCTATGATGGATCCTCATCATAAGAAGATGAATTGTCTCTTCTCTCTAGAAGGGTCAATCAGCTGTGGAAGCAAAGGCAAAGAAAATTCAGAAACTCCAAAATATCAGAGAATCAAAATGAATCCTCCTTTGGATACAGAAAGTCTGAGCCTTCCTCTGGACACATAAGGTCTGAAGCTTCGTCTGGTCACAAAAAGTCAAACAACAGAGACATCATCTGCTATGAGTGCAATGAACAGGGGCACTACAAAAGTGGTTGTCCAAGGCTTCAGAAGGAGAAGCCCAAAAAGTTCTTCAAGGAGAAGAAGAAAAGTCTCATGGCAACATGGGATGATTTAGATACTTCTGACGCAGACTCAGAATCAGATGATAAAAGAGCCAACATTGCTCTTATGGCAAATGTGACAGAAGACAACGAAGCATCTGGGTCAGACTCGGAATCAGACACAGAAGAGGTATTTCCTGATTTTACTGTTAATTTTACTAAAGTTGAACTAGAAGAAAGTCTGAATGAGATTCTGGAAAGGTATCAGCAGATCAGAGTCAAATTCAGGAACCTAAAAAAGGATCTTGTCTCTGCCTCTGAAGAAACTGTGAGTCTTAGATTAGAAAATCCTAAGTTAAAAGAAAATATTTCAAAATTAGAAAATGATTTACAAAACTCTCAGAAAGAAATAATCTCAGAGGCTCCCAGTAATGCTGATAAGATCATAAAAGAATATGATCACAGCTTTTAGAAGTTTTTGGCTAAAAACATAGATAGAAGCAAGATGGCTTCAATGATCTATGGAGTTAGCAGAAATGGTAGAAAAGTAATAGGATACCAAGGTAAGGTATCTCCACCTAAGAAAGTCATGGACCTAGTAATTAAACGCACACCACTAAAATCTCACTTCACCTATGGGCACACACATGATCTGAAATACACTAGCAATGATTATTCTGCCAAACCAAAATTCAAACAGAATTTTGGTAAAACTAACAAACAAGGACCCAAAAATATATGGGTACCTAAGGACAAAATTATATATGTAGCAGATATCTTTAGCAGCAAGGCTAAAACACCAATCATGGTACCCGGACTCTGGATGCTCTCGACACATGACGGGAAGAAAGCATATGTTCCAAAGCATGGAACTTAAACTTGGTGGCTACGTGGGTTTTGGAGGCAACCAAAGAGGGAAGATCATTGGCTCTAGAACAGTAGGTAATGGTAACCTTCCTTCTATTAATAATGTATTGTTAGTTAATGGATTGATGCATAACCTGTTATCCATAAGTCAATTAAGTGATAACGGTTATGATATAATCTTTAATCAAAATTCATGCAAAGTTGTTAGTCAGAAATATGGAATTATCATATTTAATGGAAAGAGGAAAAACAACATTTATAAGATAAAACTTTCTGAACTAAAGAGTCAGAATGTAAAATGTCTTCTTTCTATTAACAACGAGCAATGGGTCTGGCACAGAAGATTGGGGCATGTTAGTATGAGAAGAATATCTCAGATTAACAAACTCAATCTGGTCAGAGGACTTCCTAATCTGAAGTTCAGCTCAGATGCTCTGTGTGAAGCATGTCAGAAAGGAAAATTTGCAAAACCTGCTTTTAAAGCTAAAAATGTTGTTTCCACTTCTAGGCCATTAGAACTTCTGCACATAGATTTAGTTGGACCAGTGAAAACTGCGTCTGTTAGTGGAAAGAAGTATGGGTTAGTGATTGTAAATGACTATAGCAGATGGACATGGGTAAAGTTCTTAAGATACAAGGACGAGTCACATTCTGTGTTCGTTGCTTTCTGTAACCAAGTTCAGAATGAAAAGGATATTAGGATTGTCAAAGTCAGAAGTGATCATGGTGGAGAGTTTGAAAACAAAAATTTGAAATATTTTTCAATGCAAAAGGCATTTTGCATGACTTCTCTTGTCCTAGAACTCCCCAACAAAATGGAGTTGTAGAACAAAAGAACAGAACATTGTAAGAAATAGCCAGAACCATGATCAATGAGACTAAAATTGCTAAGATCTTCTGGGCAGAAGCAATTAACACAGTGTGTTACATTCAGAATAGAATTTTTATAAGACCTATTCTGGAAAAGACTCCATATGAATTGTGGAAGAACACAAAGCCCAACATTTCTTATTTCCATCCCTTTGGATGTACATGTTTTATTATGAATACTAAAGATCATCTGAACAAGTTTGACTCTAAAGCAAAGAAGTGTATTATGTTAGGATACTTTGAAAACTCAAGAGGATACAGAGTATTCAATACAGAAATACAGATTTTTGAAGAGTCAATCAGTGTTAGATTTGATGATAAGCTTGACCCTCAAAAGTCAAAGCAGAATGAATCTTTTGCAGATATAGAAGTTGAATTCACAGGTGCTGAAGGCAACTCATCAGAAGTTCCCAACAGAGACGCTCCAACAACGTCAGAAGGAAATGTCACAAGCATTCTAGTACCTTCTGTTGATCAACTCCAGAAAAAGTTATCCAGAAGCAGCATAGCTCACCCTGAAGATAAGATTCTGGGAAAGAAGGATGATCCAATCAGAACAAGATCGACATTCAGAAACTCTAAAGAATCCCTCATGGGATTGGTATCTCTGATTGAACCAACAAAAATTGATGAAGCTCTTTTGGACAACGACTGAATTCTGGCAATGCAGGAGGAGTTAAACCAATTCACCAGAAATGACGTATGGGATCTGGTTCCCAAACCAAAAGGATTCAATGTCATTGTAACAAAGTGGGTGTTCAGAAACAAACTGAATGAGCAAGGAGAAGTCATCAGAAACAAGGCACGACTGGTTGCACAAGGTTATAGTCAGCAAGAGGGGATAGACTATACAGAAACCTTTGCTCCAGTCGCCAGGTTATAATCTATCAGACTCTTAATCTCTTTTGTTGTAAACAATGACATCACTCTGTATCAGATGGATGTCAAAAGCACATTCTTAAATGGTTACATTGATGAAGAGGTATATGTGCACCAACCCCCTGGATTTGAAAATTCCAAACACCAAAATATGTTTTCAAACTAAAGAAGTCACTTTATGGTCTGAAACAAGCTCCCAGAGCTTGGTATGAAAGACTAAGTAACTTTATGTTAGAAAAGGAATTTACTAGAGGGAAAGTGGATACAACCCTATTTTGTAAGACATTTAAGAATGACATGTTAGTTTGTCATATTTACGTAGATGATATTATATTTGGATCTACTAAACCTTCTCTAGGAAGAAAATTTGCTAAGTGCATGCAGGCAGAGTTTGAGATGAATTTGATGGGAGAACTTAAATTCTTTCTGGGCATTCAAATCAATCAGACTCCATAAGGAACTTACATTCACCAGAGCAAATATGCCAGAGAACTTCTGAAGAAATTTGACCTCTCAGAATGTAAGCCATCAAAGACTCCAATGCATCCCACGTGTATTCTGGAAAAGGAAGAGGTGAGTAAAAAGGTAGAGCAGAAAATCTACAGAGGTATGATTGGTTCTCTCCTTTATCTGACAGCTTCAAGGTCTGACATTTTATTTAGCATTTGTTTATGTGCTAGATTCCAATCAGATCCTAGATAATCTCACTTAACAATAGTTAAGCGAATTTTCAAGTATCTGAAAGGTACTACTAACCTGGGTTTGTTTTATAGAAAATCCAATGAATACAGCTTAGTAGGATATTGTGATGCTGACTTTGCTAGAGATAGTAGAACGTAAAAGTACTTCTGGAAGCTGCCAGTTTCTGGGAGAGAATCTGATTTCATGGAACAGCAAGAGGCAGTCCACAATTACGTTGTCAACAGCAAAAGTTGAATACATTACAGTTGCTGGATGTAGCACACAGATGCTCTGGATGAAAAGTCAGCTTGAAGACTTCAACATATTTGAGAGTAACATCCCTATTTTCTGTGATAATACTTCTGCTATATGTTTATCCAAAAATCCTATTTTACATTCTAGGGCTAAGCATATAGAAATAAAACATCATTTTATTAGGGACTATATTCAGAAAGGAATTTTCTCTTTAAAATTTATTGACACAGACCATCAATGGGTTGATGTGTTTACAAAACCCCTTTCTGAAGATAGATTTAATATCATTCTAAAACATCTCAGCATGAAATTATGTCCAGAATAAGAAGTTTTATTTGCATATTCTGTAACCCTCGGAACTTTATTTTTTTGTGAACATCTGATCAACGTGTCTTCAGAAGTTATGAGTATAGTTGCTTCAGAATCTATCTATGAAGATCTGATCCTATCATTTCAAAGATAGAGGCATGCATTTCACACCATCAAACATCTGACATCCTCTCACAAGCTACCTTCTGAGGCTGAACACGCATTCAAATTCTGAAGGGTCTAAGGCTCTGATTGGATGCATTGAGACACCTGTCAATGGTAACTATTCAGTATCTACATGCTATCCCCTAATTTCAAGTTTCATAATTTCAGTATAATCATTACTTATTTTCTCTTTCTTACTGATTAAGTTTTCAAAAGTGTTTATAAATTCAATTTCAATATTTCATTCACTTCTTACTGCATCCATTATTTTCTCTCGCTCTCGTTTTTGCAAAAACCCCTTTTCTCAGTTTTCTTCAACAAATCCGTGTGAACAATGGCATCCTCATCAAGCATCAAAAATATCAACAGTGCTCCTGGTTCTTCTTCAACAGAACAATATGAGGAACCTATAAGAATGTTGCTCACACTGGTAGATAATCTTGAAGTTCTATGTGAGTTGATCGTTGATTTTGAGAGTTTAAAGGAAAATGGATTTTACAAGGGTTATCACGAAGTAAAACATTTTCAAGACAAACACACACAAGCAATTTGAAAAATGTGCAAGTACCTAAGAGCCCGTAGATAACTGCGGATAGAAAGGGTGCTAACACCTTACCTTTCTATAATCTACCCCCGTACTCAGAAATCTCGAAAAAAGGTTTTTTCTGTTCTTTTTCCTTTTCCATGATTGGATAAAATAAAAGTCGATGGCGACTCTTTCTTACCGCGACATTTTGAGAAAAAAAAACGCAAAACACAAACCAGTAAAAACAGTCGGTTCTGCCACCGTATCACAGAACTGGCGACTCTGCTGGGGAGTAATAAAGTGGGGTATACCTTAGGATCTAGGTCATTAAATTGCTTCTCTTGATTGTCTTGATTGCTTTACTTTTGAGGGTTTGTTTGAGGTTACTATAGATCCTACACCCGGATCAGGGGGCACTCATTAGGTAAACAACAATAGATCATGGAGACTGTACGACGTAGACCGATATGGTTTAAGCGATGGTTGTGTTAGTGTGACACTTTGGTTGGTATCGGTATCCTTTGTGGGGAAACGAGGAGAATACGGGGCCTCCGCATGGTGTCGTGAAGCACCAACGGACCTTAGAACCTTAGTTGAACAAACTTGGCCATTAGAAAGTAGTGAGATAGCCGGCCTCAGTGTAGAGCTGAGGATTGGTTGATACTCGATGCTACACTCATTGAGACCAGACTTTCGGGATATTTTGGCCGCAAGAAAAGATTAATTGAGCTGAAACAATGCCCGATAAAGGATGGTCAGTGATATTGAGATCCTCTAGAACCCGGTTACTATTTAAGACAGGTTTGAAACCACCTAAACTTTAAGAGGGTATTACCTTTAACCTCATGTAAGCCTTAAACCTAAGGACTTGGTGTGACTTGACTGTGTGTGCTATACCTGTGTTGGCTATACCTGTGGTTTATCATAACA
This sequence comes from Vicia faba, assembly GCA_948472305.1. Taxonomy (NCBI): domain Eukaryota; kingdom Viridiplantae; phylum Streptophyta; class Magnoliopsida; order Fabales; family Fabaceae; genus Vicia; species Vicia faba. The sequence continues at coordinate 1,445,552,081 of OX451738.1, read as the reverse complement.
TCATGCATCATAACATGGCATCCATGCTTATTGCACTAACCTTTTCAAAGACCAAGGGAATTTATCTTTGTTCTGTTTTGTAGATCATGGCTTCCGCTCGTAGAAACACTATCTGAATCAGCTTTGTGAAGATACCATCCCAACTCAAAGAGCTAGCATCAAGGGTTTCTGAAACTTCTGCGTTCACCAAGAGACATGATCAACTTATCAACTTGGTTACTTCAAACTTTGATGAAAAGATAATGAGTGTACTTTTTCAGTTCTTCGATCCCAAGCACCACTGCTTCACCTTTCCAGACTATCAGTTCGTGCCTACCTTGGAATAGTTCTCTCAGCTGTTGGATGTACCCATTCTTGAACAGTTACCCTTCACAGGTCTAGAAGAAGTTCCTAAGCCAGAAGTCATTGCCTCAGCTTTGCATCTGAAATGGGTTGACGTGGTATCCAATTGGGAAACCATAAGCGGAGTCAAGGGTTTTCTAGCCAAGTTTCTGATAGACAAGGCCCAGTTGTTTTGGGATGATATAGATTTTCAGGCTTTTGAGGAGGTTTTGGCTCTTCTAATCTATGGGTTAGTTTTATTCCCTAATCCGGACTCATTCATAGATGTGAATGCTATCAAGATCTTCCTCTCTCGCACCCATGTGCCTACCTTGCTCGGAGATATTTTGCACACTCTCCATACTCGTACCAGGAAGAGAAGAGGAATTCTTATGTGCTACATTCCATTGCTGTCGAGGTGGTTTATTTCTCACCTCCCTAAGTCCGTAGAAGAATGAAGAAGGTTTGGGTTGGTCGTAAAGAATAATGTCATTCGCTCATACGGATATTCTTTGGTGTTCTCGGGATATGGAAAACACTGCTATTATTGACCGCTGCGGGGAGTACCCTAATGTCCCGTTACTTGGTATCAGAGGAGGTATAACCTACAACCCCTATTTAGCTCTACGACAATTTGGTCACGCTCGAAGGGATGGCCCCCATAAGTTACTTATCGAGGGCATTGTATTCAACTATGAGGATGATGTTAAAGAGTATCGCCGGAGGTTCATACGAGCTTAGGGCATGGTAAATAGATCTGGCGCAAGGGCTTTGAGGCCAAAGACTTCCATTCCTATGGAACCTTACCTCCAATGGGTACGAGCCCATGTCCAGAAGCTTATGATGCCCTATGTGGTCATTTTACCAGTGATTGTGGAACCCACTACTGAAGAAGGCATTCCTTACACGATTCTCCATCCTTACATGCCCACTGATCTTAGGGAATTACAAAGGTCTTGGATTCAGTTGATGAAGGAGCGGGATACTTACAGGGATCAGTTCCATGCTCAGAAGAGGAAAGTTTTAGAGCTCACAAAGCAACTGCATGAAGAAAGAGGACTGAATGACTATCCCGACACAAAGAGGAAGAATCCATGGGACTTTTTATTTTCTTTTCTAGTCTTAGATTTATTTTTAATTGTAATGCCTAAAAGGCATTTGAACTTCAAATTCAGCTAATAAAGTTTTTGTTTATTAGTTTGCAAATTTAAATTTTCTGAAGTCTTTGAAATCATTGCATGTGCATCCCATTATCATACACATCATTACAGGTACCACTACAGGTTTCTCATCTCCTTCGCTATTTATTTCAGCAGAAATGTCTTCTGAACAAAGCATCAAGGACCTTCAGGCATAGAACGTCCAATTCCAACAAATGTCCATTAGTCTGGCAAAAGGGCAGGAGGATCTGAAAGCCCTCATCCTGAAAGAGAAGAAGAAAAAGAAGAAGGTTGCTGGTATTTTGAACATGGGCAGAAGGTTTGGAGAGCGGTTGAAGCGACAAGTCGATCTGACCTCTTCATCTAAGGAAGGGGAGAATCGGGAAGAAGAGAAGGATCCTAGTCCTGCAATTTCTAACAATGATATCGATTACAATGATGAGCAATATCCTCCTGCCGAGGATAGATACAAACAGTTGGAAGATCGTCTGAGTGCCATGGAAGTTCAGAGGATACCTGGATTGGATTTCGAAGAATTGGGTTTGGTGTCGGGACTGGTCATCCCGCAGAAGTTCAAAGCTCTAGTTTTTGCTAAGTATGATGGGGTGTCCTTCCCAAAACTCCATCTCCATTCCTACGTCGGGAAAATCCAGCCCCGCACTGCTAATAGAAATTTGTGGGTTCATTTCTTTAAAGATAGTCTGTCAGGGACTCAGCTTGAATGGTTCTACCAGCTGGAGGGAGCCAATGTCCGAAATTGGGAGGATCTGGCTGCTGCTTTCTACAAGCAATATCAATACAACACCGACCTTGCTCCTACTCGTACTTAACTCCAGAGTATGTCCATAGGTGCAAGTGAAGGCTTTAAGGACTATGCACAAAAATGGAGATATTTGGCTGGGAGAGTTCAACCCTCGTTGTATGATAGGGAGTTGGTTGATATGTTTCTGGGGACGCTATCTGGTCCATTTTTCAATCATTTGATCAGCAGCTCATCATCTGGTTTCACCGAGCTGATTCTGACTGGAGAGAGAGTAGAAGTTGGGATTCGGAGCGGAAAGATACAAAAGGATGCCTCTTCGAGTTCGGTAAAGAAGCCTTTCGCTGGTAAGAAGGAAGCCAGTGCCGTCTATAGCCCGAGGGGCCAGAACAGGGCTGAACCTCGTCAGACAGTAAGTGCCGTAATAATACTGAGGCCTACAGTTGCTCTACAACACAACAATCAACAAAGGGTGGAAAGACCACAACAAAAGTTTACTCGCATCAACATGACATTGGCTGAAGTGCTACCTCACCTGCTGAGATCCAGCTTGGCAACCTTGAAAGAGGCTCCCAATAATCCAAATACTACATCTCCCCGATATAATTTGAATTCCCGGTGTGCCTATCATTCTGAGAGTCCTGGCCATGATACAAATGACTGTTAGGCTCTAAGGAACAAAATACAAGACTTGATTAAAGCTAAGGAAATAGATTTTGATGCTCCGGAGAAGCCCAACGTCATTGATAACACTTACTTTACACTTGTTTTTTACTCTGATTTCAATGGTTATTTAGGTTTTTTATTATTGTTTTCTCGTATTATGCCTATCTTTTGTTTCCTTTTCAGGTATTTCAAATATCCAGAGCTCCCCTGAAGAAATGAAGGAAAACAGGCTGAAAAATAGGAGTTTAGGTCAAATTTGCACTCACAGCGTCCACCATGGCGCCAGCCATAGGGTAGGCCATGACGTGGACCACCTCTTGCTGACCTCAACTGTCACGTTCCCCACTTCCTTTCACTTACACTCATGGAGGGCGCCATGGCCTCCATGGCGGGCGCCACCTTTGGACGATGTTTTCCCCCCCAAAAGGAGTTGGGGGGCATTCCTGTGATTTCCTGCATTCCTCATGCTCTATAAATAGAAGTTCCTGATTTCATTTCAATTCACCCAAGCTTAGTTGCAAACTTGATCCAACCATAGTTGCGAACTTAAGCCATATGATTTCACCATTGTAAAGCGATAATTCTTCATATCGGGGAATTATTGCATTGTTGATTGAGTCTGTGATCGAGTTCATAGATTGAGTCTGTAATCGAGTTTGGAGCACTTCGGCAGAAGTTTATCTTACCATATTTATTTTCAACTGCTGTTTATTTCCAGTCGCATTTTACTTCCAGTTTGTACCAGATTTAAAACCTCCTCGTTTGGAGCAGGTTTCTATTTATATATTCTGCACCGCTTTTACTTTGTTTATTTCCCGCACTGTTTTTACTTTGTTTATTTCCCGCACTTATTTTACTTTGTTTATTTCCCGCACCTGCTTTTACTTTGTTTATTTCCCGCACTGCTTTTACTTTGTTTATTTCTCGCACTGCTTTTACTTTGTTTATTTCCCGCACCTGATTTTACTTTGTTTATTTCCCGCACCGCACTTTAAATTATTTACTTTCTCGCATGATTTATTTTAACATGTCTGTTTACATTCCCATGTCAGGCTGAACCTTACTGGGCTAGAATGTAAGGAATCTAGTTAGATCGATATTCCAAATAATGTGTCAATAGAAATGCTTATGGGCTATTTTGGTTTTTAATACGAGTTTTCTGTACTTTATTGTTGTTGGGTAAGATCGAAAGCCGTCCAACCCTTTGTTAAACTCGGTTAGTTCTAACTGGTCAAAGGAAGCAAAAGCGCTTTGTCTGGTTAGTTAGGGATTTTTATTATCAAAGAAATCAATTTTGAAACTATTTTCGGACGCGTTTATAGGGTTAAAGTTAGGTTTCCTTTTTATTAGAAATTCCATATCAAAATACTTTTCAACTTGGTCAAGTACTCTATTTCTTAAAAATAGGTTTATTACTTTAACGCAATGCGCGCCTTTTTATAAGTGACAATAAGAAGGTCTGATTAGAGAGTAAACTCGGTTCTGATTACGCGAAAGCGACAATTCCTGTTAAATTAGTTCTTTTCTTTAGTAGAAAATATTGCCCTATAAGTAGTTCTATTCCGAAGCATTGCGAATATCATCTGACTATGTGAATTAAATTCGACCCTGCTTTTATATCTGAAGTTTATTTCGCTGCACTTTACTTTCTTGCATGCTAAATTCCCTGTCTAATATGGACTTAGCTAAACACCGTAACAATAGGAAACAATAGATTGACGATTGGTCTTTGTGGATCGATAATCTTTTATATTACTCTGACGCGATTCGTACACTTGCGAATACACTGTATCAATTTTTTGGCGCCGTTGCCGGGGAGCAATTTCGTCAAATTTCGCACCCTATAGTTGCACCATCTAGACTAAGTTTTATAGTCCGGTTAATGCGAAGATCTCGCAGCACCGGAACCTTATTCAATCCTTTAGCAGAACCTAAACGTTACATCCATTTTCTCTGTAGAATTAGAAAAACTATGGCCGAGAATCGTAACCAAAGACCCCTTAAGGAATTTGCCCAACCGTCAGATAAGGAACCTAGTTCAAGTATCGTAAACCCAGCTATAACCACAAATAATTTCGAACTAAAACCCTCATTGCTACCATTGGTGCAACAAAACCAATTTGGTGGTCTCGCTACTGAGAACCCGAATCAACACTTAAAAACTTTTATACAATTAGCAGACACTTTAAAATGCAATGGTGCTTCACCTGAGGCAATACGACTAAGATTATTCCCTTTTTCCCTCAGAGATAAAGCATGAGATTAGTTAGATTCCCTTCCACCCAATTCAATAACAACATGGGAATACCTTAGGAGAGTATTTCTTGCAAGATATTTTCCGCCCATCAAAACTGATGTCCTTAGAAACAAAACCACTAGATTTAACCAAAACCTGGGGGAATCACTTTTTGAAGCTTGGGAGAGATATAAGGACCTGTTAAGAGCCTGTCCACACCATGGCCTAGAACAATGGCTAATCATCTACACCTTCTATAATGGACTCCATTACAACACAAAGATGTCTATCGATGCTGCCGCTGGTGGCGCATTGATGAATAAACCTTACCTAGAAGCCTGCGCTCTCATTGAGGACATGGCCAAAAACCATTACCAATGGGGAACAGAACGAGCTACGGTAGAGAAAAAGGAGACCCAAGGAGGAAAACATGAGATAAGTTCTCTAGACATGATGCAAGTTAAAATGGACGCTCTTGCCTTAAAAGTTCAAAACATGTCTCAAAACCCTAATATTGTAGCCGCAGTAGCTTCTGAATGCAAACTCTGTTGGACCCAAGGACATCAACCTGCGGAATGTAACTTGTTGAATGAGCCTTGCTCAGACCAAGTAAATTACACCCAAGGAAACCCATTTTAAAACACTTACAACCCCGGATGGAGGAATCACCCAAACTTTTCTTATAAAAACAATAGCCTAATACAAAACTCTGCACCTCCGAGACCTACAAGTTTCCAAGCCCAAAGACCAAATCAACCTATGCAAGCTGTGGCACCCAAACCAAACCTTGAGAAAATCATGGAAAATTTCATTTCAGCTCAAACCCAGCAAAATAAAGAGTTCCTAAATCAGAATTTTCACGTAAACGAACTAATCACGCAATTAGGAACTAAGGTTGATCAGATGATTACACATAACAAGATGCTTGAAACCCCGATCTCGCAGATAGCCCAAACACAAACCCCACAAACTACACCTGGAGGACAATTCCCTGGACAACCTCAACCAAATCCTAAAAGGAAAGCTAATGCCATTTCCTTACGAAGTGGGACTACTTACGATGGACCTAAGAATCCAGCCATGAGTACACCCTCACAACCTAAGACAAATGTTTTGCCTACAGACCAAGTGGAGGAACCAGAGGAACCCGAAAAGCAAAAAGAACCAGAATTAAAAGATAAAACTAATAAATCACCACCCCCGTACAAACCCCTAATCCCATTTCCATAAAGACTTAAACAAACCAAACTTGACAATCAATACCCGATATTAGTTAAAGTTATAGAAAAACTCCATGTAGAGATTCCTTTCACCGAAGCTATCACTCAGATACCATCTTATACTAAATTCCTAAAAGACATCCTGACCAACAAGCGTAGACTTGATGATCCCAAACCTATCGAATGCAATTTTATTTAAAAAAATAAACTTGCCAAGAAAGAAAAGGATCCAGGAAGTTTTTCCATTCCTTGTATCTTAGGAAATCATACTATTGACAAAGCCTTCTTAGATCTAGGAGCTAGCGTCAGCCTTATGCCTTTAGCAGTTTGTAGAAGGTTAAACTTAGGAGAATTGCAGCCGACTAAAATGTCTCTCCAGCTGGCTGATAGATCAGTTAAGTATTCTATAGGCGTACTTGAAAACATACCAGTTAAGATCGGTCAGCTATATATCCCAACTTATTTCATGGTTATGGATATTAAAGAAGACAAAGAAATCCCAATCCTCTTAGGTAGACCATTCCTATCAACAGCCGGAGCCATAATTGACATTAAGAAAGGAAAATTAACATTTGAGGTGGGTGATGAGAAGATAGAATTTATTCTTTCAAAGTTCTTAATGGAACCAGTCATAAGAGATGCTTGTTATGCCATCAACGTCATTGACGAGTGTATATTGGAACTTAAGCGAGAGGAATCTAACAAAAATATTAAGTTACCTTCGACCCCCATTATGGAGGATGATGGATTTAAAGGTTTAGAACCTTACATCGATGACGACCTCTATGAATGTTTATCGCTTACTCCCGATCCCATGCCTTGCCCTTTGAAACCATCTTTAGAACTGAAGGAACTTCCCAAGAACCTCATATACAAATTCTTAGATAAAGAGATGAATCGTCCTGTTATAGTTAACGATATTTTAAGTCAAGATGAGACAACTCAACTCTTAGAGATCTTACGAAAATATCCCTCAGCTTTAGGGTATAACATCTCTGATTTAAAAGGAATAAGTCCATCGGTGTGCAGGCACCGGATCTTGTTAGAGGAAAACTCAAAACCCTCAAGAGAACATCAAAGAAGAATAAACCCTATAATGAGTGATGTTGTTAAAAGAGAAGGTTTTAAGTTACTAGAGGCTGGTATAATTTACCAAATATCAGATAGTAATTGGGTAAGCCCTGTGCATGTAGTGCCAAAGAAAGGAGGCATCACAGTCATAGAAAATGAGAAAGGTGAGCATATTGCTAAACGAACAGAAGGAGGTTGGAGTATGTGTATAGATTATAGAAAATTAAACAAAGCAACCAGGAAGGATCATTTCCCTCTTCCATTTATAGATCAAATGCTCGAACGTCTAGCCAGACGCTCGCACTTTTGTTATCTAGATGGATACTCAGTTTTTTTCCAAATACCTATTGACCCTGAGGATCAAGAGAAAACAAACTTTACCTGTCCTTATGGAACGTTCGCCTATAGACGAATGCCCTTCGGACTCTGTAATGCCCCTGCCACTTTTCAATGTTGTATGATGTCTATATTTGCACATTACCTAGATGGAATAATGGAAGTTTTCATGGACGATTTTTCGGTGTGTGGATTCAATTTTAAAGATTGTCTCTCCAACCTAGAAAAAATCCTTGAAAGATGCGTAGAGGTGAACCTAGTGTTAAATTGGGAAAAATGCCATTTTATGGTTAATGAAGGTTTAGTATTAGGACACATTATCTCCGAAAGAGGCATTGAGGTCGATAGAGCCAAAATTGAAGTTATAGAAAACCTCAGCCCACCTAAAACCATTAGGGAGATTAGAAGTTTTCTTGGACATGCTGGTTTTTATCGGTGTTTTATAAAAGACTTCTCTAAAATAACAAAACCTTTGACTAATATTCTAATGAAGGACATTGAATTTGTTTTCGACGAGAAATGTCTCGAAGCTTTTAAATTTTTGAAACAAGCACTGATTTCAGCTTCGATCATGCAACCCCCAGATTAGACACAACCTTTTGAAATCATGTGCGATGCCAGCGATTATGCAGTTGGTGTTGTTCTAGGACAACGAAAAGACAATAAATTACATGTTATATATTATGCTAGTAGAACCCTAGATACCGCCCAGCTCAACTAAGCAACAACAGAGAAATAATTACTGGCAGTAATTTTTGCGATAGATAAGTTTAGGTCCTACCTAGTTGGAGCAAAGATCATTGTTTACACTGATCATGCTGCCATACATTATCTATTAAATAAAAAGGACGCTAAACCTAGATTACTTAGATGGATCCTATTACTCCAAGAGTTTGATCTAGACATTAAGGATAAGAAAGGCATAGAGAATGTTGTCGATGACCACCTCTCTAGATTAGAACACTTAAAACCTGACTTATTGCCTATAAATGATGATTTCACCTATGACAGAATTATATCTAAGACTTATGATTTCGAGCCTTACAGAGATAAAGATTTTGAAAAAGTTTCAGTAATGAAGAGCGTACCTTGGTACGCTGATTTTGTAAACTACCTAGCTGCAGATATCATACCCCCTGATCTAAATTACCAACAGAAAAAGAAGTTCTTCAAAGATGTTAAACATTTCTACTGGGATGAACCGCTCCTATTCAAGAGAGGAATAGATAATATTTTCAGGCGTTGCATCCTAGAAGAGGAAATAGAAGACATCATCAGACACTGTCATTCTGCACCCTATGGTGAACATGTAGGTGTATCTAAAACGCACGCCAAGATTCTTCAAGCAGGCCTCTATTAGCCAACTTTATGGCGTGATGTCCATGCCTACATTGTCAAGTGCGACTGATGCCAATGCACCGGGAACATATCGAGACGTGACGAGATTCCAATAAGGAATATCCAAAAAGTTGAACTCTTTGATGTTTGGGGTATAGACTTTATGGGACCATTTCCACCTTTAATGGGAAATAGGTACATTTTGGTAGCTGTGGACTACGTGTCTAAATGGATTGAAGTTATTGCATCACCCACAAACGACACAAGAGTGGTAGTCAAGTTATTTAAGAATATCATTTTTTCAAGGTTTGGAACACCCCGTCTCGTTATAAGTGATGGAGGATGACATTTCATATCCAGAATCTTTGATAAGCTCTTGAGTAAGTATGGAGTAAAGCACAGAGTAGCAACACCTTATCACCCATAGACTAACGGCCAAGTAGAAGTGTCTAACGGGGAGATTAAATAAATCTTAGGAAAAAACCGTTTCAATTTCCAGAAAAGATTGGTCTCAGAAGCTGCATGAAGCACTATGGGCCTACAGAACAGCTTTTAAAACCCCTATTGGAACAACCCCTTACCAATTAGTCTATGGAAAATCTTGTCATTTACCCTTCGAGTTAGAGCATAAAGCCTATTGGGCCATTAAGACCCTGAATTTGGAATATTTGGCTGCTGGTGAAAAGCGCATCCTTGACATTCATAAATTGGAGGAATTTCGCCAGTCTTCCTATGAGAATGCTATAATATATAAAGAAAGAACCAAAACTTGGCATGACAGAAGAATTGTAAAGAAAGATTTCAATATAGACGACCTTGTTCTCCTTTTCAATTCCAGGTTGCGACTTTTTCCTGGCAAGCTACGTTCAAGATGGACTGGTCCTTTTGAGGTCTCTAGAATCCTAAGATCTGGAGCAGTCGAGATCAAGAATAATTCTTGTAGCCCATTCATCGTCAATGGGCAGAGGTTGAAGCACTACGAAGGAGGTGACATTCCCACCAACTACTTCAGTCACACTCTGATTGATCCACCAGTACCAGTTTCTGATATATGAAGCTTACTCGTCAAGCTAACGACGTTAAACAAGCGCTGCATGGGAGGCAACCCATGAGTTTATTTTTATTTTTTGCATTTATTTACTTTTTACTTTATCAAATTTTATTTTTATCTTTATACTAACAGTTGCAAAATTTATGATTTCAGGCATCACCTGCTAGCCGTCTTTGCTAACTACATTTTTCAGGATGGAGCATTTCGATGACATGCATGTTTCCTTCTGAGATGACACTCAGAGACAACGCTATGCGGTCCTTTCACAGCGACCCATGGCACCGACCATATATCCAGACCAAATTTGCATGGAAGCTCTTGGCTTTGAAGCCAGTATCAAGTATCTATGCAACCAGCTAAAGTGGGACGAGTATGCAGATGACCTAAATGTGACCTACAGGAACCTCACCTTAGAATTCCCCAGTACATTCGAGTTTGAGACCTATAATGTCCAGGATGGATATCTCACATTCAGACTATTCGGGATAGAATATTGTTTTACCCAGAGGGAGTTTGGCGACTTGCTAGACTTCCAGACCACACCCGATGATATACCTGAGCTACCAGTTGGCTATTTCATGACTAGGGACATAGAGAAATTCTGGAGAGATATTACTGCTGGAGGGAGCCTTAAACCTTCCACTCAGCTATCCCCTGTTATTCACAACCCCGCTTTCAGGTATTTTCAGATGGTTATTGCTCACACTTTCCTAGGGAAGGCCGACACTGATACCCATGTTAGCGAGGAGGAGATCTTTTTCCTCTACTGTGCGACCCAGTCTTGCCCTGTAGCCTGTGGAAATTTTCTGCTGTGGAATCTCATGATGACTTCTAAGTCTGCTAAAGGTATCATCCATGTGGGAGGGACAGTGACTCAGATTGCTTCTCCTTTGGGTCATACAACAGCTCGCAGATAACATGAGTTTCATGGAGGCGTCACGACAGCAGTCAGACCGCTCTTTTCAAAGTCTTATGGAATCTCAATTGGAGATATCCTGCAAGCAACATAGGCAACAAGCCCAGTTTCAGAGGCACTCCGCCCTCATGGAGGTCACTCAAGGTTCCCTTTTGGGCAACCTTCGCGAGATTCAGAGTTCACAGATTGCCTTGTCCGCCAGATTCGACTAGTTCGAGGCTTCTCAGAGCAGTCGTCGTCGCAGTCGATCCCGTTATCCTAGAAATTCACCGCAGGATGGCGAGGGACCCAGCCAGCCTTAGTACTTTACCAGGTGACTCTTTCCTTTTCTTATTTCGTAACATTGGGGACAATGTTCGATTTAAGTGTGGGAGGAGATTTACTCGCTTTATTTTTTCTCTCGCTTTATTTTTCCCTTTTCCTGCATTTTCCTTCTCGTTATTTTACTTCTTTATTTGCTTTAGTTTGCTTGTTTGCTTTCTTTTCAAAATAATACATGTGTTTTACGAGTCATCTATATCTGTATGGTCTAGTGTATGTCCACTCCCCCATTTCTTGAGCCTAACCGAAATTTTTTTTCCTAAGAAAAACATTATGTTTTGAACTTAGTTGGGCTATAAGACCTGGTTGAGATAGGATGTAGTATGACTTGGGAAAGCCCTTTCGAAGCATCGGCATCGTTTCTACACCTTAAGTTTGTAAATTTAGGAATTCGATCCCGATACCCCCTATGTCGTGGCCTTAAAATTTTCATTCTTAAATCCTTGAATAGTTTATCCTAGCAGACAACTCCGGTCTAAGCATGCTCTATGTAGGGGGCCAAAGAGAAGTGAATGATCTATATTCTATGTTCTTATTATAAACTACAACCCCGGGATAGGTGACCCTCACAAAGTCATTTAACTCAATAAAAGTTGTATGTTGAAAAATAAAGCAAAAGCAAAAGCAAAAGAAGAAGAAAAATAAAAAGAAAAAAAAAACTTACCCATCTTTAGTTGGTTCAGAGGTATCTGGTGCTGAACTTGGTAGGGCGGATTACGATCTGATCCCCCGCAACTATAAATGGGTCAATAAAAGGGGTTACACCAACTTTTTGTACTAGAGCCTTGTGTTTTATGATCAAAATCACTACCTGGTCACTTTACTATGAGCATGTATGAATAACGGGCTTAATGTGATTGCGCCTGAATGAAAAAGGATTTGAAAAAATGGAAAAATATAGGCCTAAGCATAGTGGCATGATATGGATTGGTTCGTAAAATAATGAAGCTTATGTCCGTTTTACGGAAGAGTGTCACTACGATATCCTTGGTTTGAATCAGTCAGTACCTATCAATACATCCCTGTTTTAATTCCAGAGGCCCATTGCAGCCCAATTTGTTCACTAACATCGTTTTTCTTCTTAATCTATTTAGAGTTCTTGCTTGAGGACAAGCAAAGGTTTAAGTGTGGGAGAATTTGATAACACTTACTTTACACTTGTTTTTTACTCTGATTTCACATGTTATTTAGGTTTTTTATTATTGTTTTCTCATATTATTCCTATCTTTTGTTTCCTTTTCAGGTATTTCAAATATCCAGAGCTCCCCTGAAGAAATGAAGGAAAACAGGCTGAAAAGCAGGAGTTTAGGTCAAATTTGCGCTCATGGCGTCAACCATGGCGCCAACCATAGGGTAGGCCATGACGTGGACCACCTCCTGTTGACCTCAACTGCCATGTTCCCCACTTCATTTCACTTACACTCATGGCGGGTGCCACCTTTGGACGATGTTTTCCCGCCCAAAAGGAGTTGGGGGGCATTCATGTGATTTTCTGCATTCCTCATCCTCTATAAATAGAAGTTCCTGATTTCATTTCAATTCACCCAAGCTTAGTTGCAAACTTGATCCAACCATAGTTGTGAACTTAAGCCATATAATTTCACCATTGTAAAGCGATAATTCTTCACATCGGGGAATTATTGCATTGTTGATTGAGTCTGTGATCGGGTTCATAGATTGAGTCTGTAATCGAGTTTGGAGCACTTCGGCAGAAGTTTATATTGCCACATTTATTTTCAACTACTGTTTATTTCAAGTCGCATTTTACTTCTAGTTTGTACCAGATTTAAAACCTCCCCGTTTGGAGCAGGTTTCTATTTATATATTCTGCACCGCTTTTACTTTGTTTATTTCCCGCACTGCTTTTACTTTGTTTATTTCCCGCACTGCTTTTACTTTGTTTATTTCCCGCACCTGCTTTTACTTTGTTTATTTCCCACACTGCTTTTACTTTGTTTATTTCCTACACTACTTTTACTTTGTTTATTTCCCGCACCTGCTTTTACTTTGTTTATTTCTTGCACCGCACTTTAAATTGTTTACTTTCTCAAATGATTTATTTTAACATGTCTGTTTACATTCCCATGTCAGGATGAACCTTACTGGGCTAGAATGTAAGAAATCTAGTTAGATCGATATTCCAAATAATGTGTCAATAGAAATGCTTATGGGCTATTTTGGTTTTTAATACGAGTTTTCTGTACTTTATTGTTGTTGGGTAAGACCGAAAGTCGTCCAACCCTTTGTTAAACTCGGTTAGTTCTAACTGGTCAAAGGAAGCGAAAGCACTTTGTCCGGTTAGTTAGGGATTTTTATTATCAAAGAAATCAATTTTGAAACTATTTTCGGACGCGTTTATAGGGTTAAAGTTAGGTTCCCTTTTTATTAGAAATTTCAGATCAAAATACTTTTCAACTTGGTCAAGAACTCTATTTCTTAAAAATAGGTTTATTACTTTAACACAATGCGCGCCTTTTTATAAGTGACAATAAGAAGGTCTGATTAGAGAGTAAACTCGGTTCTGATTACGCGAAAGCGACAGTTCTTGTTAAATTAGTTATTTTCTTTAGTAGAAAATATTTCCCTATAAGTAGTTCTATTCCGAAGCATTGCAAATATCATTTGACTACGTGAATTACATTCGATCCTGCTTTTATATCTGAAGTTTATTTCGCTGCACTTTTTTTTCTTGCATGCTAAATTCCCTGTTTAATATTGACTTAGCTAAACACCATAACAATAGGAAACGATAGATTGACGATTGGTCTCTGTGGATCGATAATCTTTTATATTACTCTTACGTGATTCGTACACTTGCGAATACACCGCATCAGTCATAATTGCTCCCATGCCCAAGCATGGTCGTGGAGTTAATGTTATTGATATTGATTTGTTTGTTACCTTTGTTGATGAAGTTTTTACTCCTTTCATGACTGTCAAGAAGAATTTGTTGTTGGCCGGTTAATTTTCGGGTTGTGGTGAAGGTTGCCACATGTGTTCATTTCTACCTTCTGGTTGCCATTTGCTGAAGTCAGGTGTTCAATGCTTGATGGATAGCAGAGAGATTTTGTTCGAGAAAACAATGATTCATGTTGTTCCAATTGAAGACGTTGCCATCATAACCATTTCCGCCAATCCTTCCAAGGTTTCCTCGAGAAGACCTGTTAGGATTACATCTGCTCCAAGAATTTCTCCGCTGATAATCATTGTTCCCGGTCCTGTCCCGTATGTCTCGGACAAAGTTGTCCCATGGCATTATGGTGTCGATGTGTACTATCATGGCATCAAACAAGATCTGAAAGATGAAGAGGCTGATCCTGATATTGATAACATTGTCGGAACCAGCAAAATCACCCGAAGTGGAAGGGTCTTCTCTCCCGAGATTTCCCCTAAGATTGTTAACAAGCCTATTTTCATTCCATTTGCTGTTCCTGCTAGCACATCCACTATTGTTCCTGTTCTTACTCTAGTTATTACCCCTGTCGATGAATCGTCTAATACCCGCGACAAAGAGGTTGTAGGTGAGCCTGCTCGGATGGAGGCGCCTAAGAAAGTTGTTGTGGAAGCCTCTAAACAAGAAATAGAGGAAATATTGGAAATCATTAAGAAGACCGACTACAATATGGTCGAGCAGCTGGGGCAGACCCCAACGAAGATATCCATGTTGTCTTTGCTGTTGTGCTCTGAGGCCCATGCGAAGGCTTTGATTGCATTCCTCAAGACTGCACATGTGCCGCAGGAAACTTTAGCTGATCAATTCAAAGATTGTGTGGCCAGCCGAACTGTTGACAATGGGTTGGGTTTTTCAGATGCAGACTTGACACCGAAGGGAAGGAAGCATAATGATGCCCTGCATGTCTCGATTGAAGGAAGGGGCACCACTATGGCTCATGTGCTGGTAGATACTGGGTCTTTGCTGAATGTTCTGCCGAAGAAGGCGTTGGACCGGTTGGATTGCGAGGTTTGACATTAAAGCCTAGTAACATTGTGGTAAGGGCTTTAGACGGATCTAAGAGAATGGTGCACGGGGAAGTGGACATCCATGTCAAAGTGGGTTCTCAGACTTTTGGGTCCACTTTCTATGTGATGGATATCAGGTTGTCGTATTCTTGTTTGTTGGGTCGTCCTTGGATCCACGAGGCTGGGGAAGTTACTTCCATACTCCATCAAATGCTAAAGTACCCGGTGAAAGGAAAGATTGTCACAGTGCAGGGTGAAGAAGAATATATGGTGAGTCACCTCAACTCCTTCCTCTATGTAGAGATGGATGGGGAATTCATCAAAACTCCTTGTCAGAATTTTGAAGAGGTCCCTCAGATCTTGGCATCAACTGAAACTACTAGCAACAAACCTCCTTTGAGGATGGCTTCTCTCAAGGACACCAGGACCGCAGTTGAAGAAGGTGGGTGTGGCAATTGGGGTCAGCTCCCTGATTTCACTCATAAAACTGATAAATTTGGTTTGGGCTTTACTACAGGGGCTCAAAGGGCTGTTAGACGCACTCGGGCTGGAGGACATCCCCTACGCATCAGCAATCGTGGGATTAACGCCATTGAAGACAGTGAAGAGGAATCAGACATTGACAGCTGGATCTACTTAACTACCAACGGTGGACCGAGTAATTGGACGGCTAGGGACTTCATACTTGTTTCTTTTATTCCGCAGTAATTGACTTATTTGTTTTAAGATTTGTAATAAACAATTTGACACTTTACGACCTGAGGCACCTTGGCTTTGCTTGTGAGGGCTATTATTTGTCATTTCATAATCATCAATAAAGCATTGGACGTTTCTTGCATACAAATTTTGTGCTCTCTGCTTTTCTTTCCTGCTTTCAGTTTATCAAAACAGTTATTTCTCTTACACATACTCATGTATCATAATGCAGATCCATATCCACTCTGGATCCCATTGATAACAGCTCTGCTATTGCAAGTTATGACTTCAAAAATCCGATCAACCAAGCCGAGGACGAAGGTGAGGATGATTGTGAGGTGCCTGGAGAACTTGCTAGCCTGTTACAGCAGGAAGAAAGGGCCATACAACCCCATGAAGAGTCGGTTGAGACAGTGAATTTGGGTACATAGGAAGATAGAAAAAAGTTTAAAATAGGTGCAAATCTGGAGCTTAGCGTCAAATAGAGGTTGATCAGATGTTGCACGACTATGTTGAGATCTTCGCCTGGTCCTATGAAGACATGCCTGGTTTGGACACTGATATTGTGGTACATCGCCTGCCGACTAAAGAAGACTGTCCTCCGGTTAAGCAGAAGGTTCGCCGTATGCGTCCTGAAATGTCAGAGAAAATCAAGGCATAGGTTATGAAACAATTCGACGCAGGATTCTTAGTTGTCACTTCCTATCCACAATGGTTTGCCAATGTTGTTCCGGTACCTAAGAAGGACGGTAAGGTACGGATGTGTGTTGATTATAGAGATCTGAACAGGGCAAGCCCCAATGATGACTTCCCACTTCCTCACATTGATGTTCTGGTCGACAACATAGCGCAACACAAAATCTTCTCCTTCATGCATGGTTTCTCTGGCTACAACCAGATCAAGATGGCTCCTGAAGACATGGAGAAGACAACCTTCGTTACACAGTGGGGCACCTTCTGCTACAAAGTGATGCCTTTTGGGTTGAAGAACACTGAGGCAACTTATCAGTGCGCCATGGTCGCTCTGTTACACGATATGATTCACCATGAGATCAAAGTTTATGTTGATGACATGATAGTCAGGTCTCAGACTGAGGAAGAGCACCTGGATCATCTCCAGAAATTGTTTGACGGGTTGAAGACATACAAGCTGAGGTTGAATCCGAACAAGTGTACCTTTGGAGTAAGATCTGGTAAGCTTCTAGGTTTTATCATCAGTGACAAGGGTATTCAGGTAGACCTTGCTAAAGTAAAAGCTATATAAGAAATGTCGGTCCCCCGCACAGAGAAGGAAGTTAGAGGTTTCTTGGGACGCTTGAATTATATCGACAGGTTCATTTCAAATCTGACTTGTACTTTCGAGCCAATCTTCAAGCTTCTGAAGAAAGATCAAGTGGTAAAGTGGAATGATGAATGTCAGACCGCTTTCGAAAGAATCAAAGAATACCTTCAAGAACCGCAAATTCTGATGCCTCTAGTTGAAGGAAGACCTTTAATATTATACTTGACAGTGCTAGACAATTCAATGGGGTGTGTGCTGGGGCAGCATGACGAGTCTGGTCGAAAAGAGCACGCCATATACTACCTTATAAAAAAGTTTACCGACTGTGAGACACGATACTCATTGCTCGAGAAAACTTGTTGCGCTTTGGCATGGGCTGCTCGCCGACTGAAACAGTATATGTTGACTCACACTACTTTGTTGATATCAAAGATGGATCCAATCAAGTATAGAGAAGCCCGCTCTCTCCGGAAGGATAGTGGGATACGGTGAGAGAACTGACTTGAAGGTTTTGCATTTTATCGCAAATGTTACGGTTAGCAAGAGTCGCCACCGACTTTTCTTTTATCCAAAAGGAAAGGTAAAAAAGCACAGGAAAGACCTTTGAGATTGTTTCTTGAGTTCGGGGGGTAGATTATGAAAAGGGAAGGTATTAGTACCCTTTTCATTCATGGTTTTCCATGGGCTCTTAGTTACTTGCTAGATCACTTGCTTTTATTTGAAATTTGTGCTTTTTATGGTTTTTGAAAGTATTTTGAAAAGGAGCCATCGTTTAGGCAAGCTTTGTAATGATTCTCGTTCGTAAGAATGTATACAAAGTGTTGATCTTTTGAAAATGTTTTCAAGTTTGAAAGGTGTTTTTGAAGGTGTAGGTGATTGTTATTGAAAATAGCAAGGATGTTTGTTTTGAAATGGAGCAAGTAACTAGAAGAAATCTACCTACTCAAATGTCTTTCTTGTTCATTTTCTTTTCCTTTGACATTGTTGTCTTACCATTGATTTGGTAAGCAACCCTATCTTTGGATGTAAACGGGACGGGCGTGGGTCATCGTATAGTCATGATTAGAAATGTTGTGAGGTATCTTAGCATCTTGAGGGACTAAGATCATTTTGTAAGGAAACTTTGAATAGCGTCATCGAGGGACTATGATCTTGTTTTTTTGTTTGTTTTGCTAAGATATCTTACATGTGTAATATGGCCATTTTGTTCAAGGCAACCAAGTGGAGTAACCCTAGGGGTTTTTGTGTGCAAGTGTGTCATTTTCATGCCTGATTTTGTCTTGAATTAGGTTTTTCTATTTGATTGGTTTTATCTTGCCATACAAACCCTAATTATTAACATGTTATATATAAAGCGATAAATTGCGGAAAGTAAATATCCTACGCTATTACAATCATTTGGGGATGGCGTGTACAAATTTACAAATGGGGATTGCAAGAAATTAAAGTCCTAATTATCTATTACAACCATATTGAATAGCCATGAAAAAAATATATGAAGCATGTAAAAATAAAGAAAAATGAAAGGAAAAGGAAACATTTTGGATCATTATGTGTCGACACATGCCGTAAAATCAAGCTTCTCGAATGCACTTTTGTTTTGATGAAGACAAATCATGATTGATAAAGAAGGCAAAAATTATTGATCAAGCTAAAAGCCTCTTTGGATGAAGTCTTTGGTTCAAGCCCTTAGCAAATTTCAAGGTATAATGATAATACTTACCTTGAACTTAAGATATAGATGCTCAATGGTCAAAAAGAAAACATTTTATATTATCCAACTCTTTATTCAAGTTCTTTCAAAGAAAAAAATTCAATTTTCATTTGAGTGCAATCGATTTGCATGTTAGTGCAATCGATTGCATGCTTCCGTTTTTCAAAACATGGCTACTGACTTCCAGTGCAATCGATTTGCATGGTTGTGCAATCGATTGCACACTCAAAATATTTGGAAATCTGGCTACTGGAACCCCGTGCAATCGATTTGCATGGTTGTGCAATCGATTGCACACTCAAAATATTTGGAAATCTGGCTACTGGAACCCCGTGCAATTGATTTGCATGGTTGTGCAATCGATTTCCTGTTGTATGGTTTTGAAAAACATCAGCCTTACACCTGCCTGTTCATGATACTATTTCATGGAAAACTTTTCACTTAATCTTGGCAATTGTTCATGATTTTTTACAAACCTTTTCTTCAAAGGTCACTGCATTTTAGCCTCAAAAATGAACCAAATGATGATGATTGAAATCAAGAGTTTAAAGTTAAGGAGACTTACCTTGCAGCTAGAATTTATGTTTTGAGCTTGAGGTGTTGCCTTGTGGACTGTTATGACCTTTTTCAGTTATGAGATTTTTTTTTAGAGTTTGTTAACAAAACTTCTGGTTTTCTTTCTCCCTTTTTCCCTCCTCTCTCCTCTTTTTTTTATTTGCAAATGCTCCTTCTATTTATAGGCAAAGGACTTGCGAACAAAGGCTGAATAGGTTTACAAGACAACATGTTATGGTTTGGTTGGGATGTAAGTATCAAACTATGTCAAGTACTCCATGGTTCCAAGATGAAGTACCAAAGTTGCTGATTTAGAGGGGTTGATTTCCATGTTTTATGGTGGAGTAAAATCCGAAACAAATAAAGTATGGGCTCAAGACAAGTTTTGTACAAAAAGCTTGCTTTTCAAGAATAGCAATGGTGCCTTTATGCCATAAATGGAAAGATCCTTTGGACAATGGCTTAAACACTTGGGTAATAGCTCAAAAGTGGGTGTAAACATTAAATTATGTAGATATTCGCAAGCAAGAAGGCCTGCAACATAAGATCATGCAGCATAGCATAAGAGTTTTGTTGTGTGTTCTTCAATAGAATGACTTGCAAATCAAGGGTGGATGCCCAACTTCATGCCCTTGAATCTCCTAGCTCAAGTATGATAAATTCATGTTATTGGATGTTTTGGAAAGCTTGAAACATCCTCTATAACTTTCATGTTGGCCACTTTTGTTAAATCAAACTGGAACTTGATAGAAATTGGCCAATAAGTTAGGATAAAAACCTGTCCAAACCTGCTGAAAAATTCTCTAAGTGTTTATTCAAAAATGCCATGACTTCATGAATTTATAACTCAAAATCCAAACATTTCAAGAAAAAGTCCTTCTCTACAATGTTTTAGATCTCATTGAGATCTACAACTTTTATGTTGGAGGTTTTCCTTGAATCATCTTGCATCATGGCGAAGAATTGGCATGAAGTGGTGAAATTATCATGTGTAAAAACACTTATAAAATTTCTAAGTCTTGGAAATCTTGACTTTTCAAGTTGACTTTTGACTTTCTTAACTTCTTGATGATCAAAATTGATATTTTTGAATGTCTTGATGAATTGTGATATTTGAAACTTAATGTTGACCAAAAAGTCAAAGTTTGACTTTTGGTGCTAGAGTTGACTTTTCACCAATACGGCTGATTTTAGGTCATCTGATCAATTGACTGAGCAAAAATGCGATCCAAGACCTTAATTTTCAGTCATCAGTGCTTGAGGAGATGTCTTGAACTGATCAACCTTAGTGCAGTCTTGAACCAAAGGAGATCTTGTGAGATATTAATTGAGAAAGGAGAGGGCAAATTTTGGGGTAGAACAGCTGCCCCTGTTCAATCTTCTTAAGCCTGAAGAGTTAGATTGGCGAGTTTTGCCATTCGTAATCTGAAGGTGGAAGATGATTGGACACTAGAGTGCCCAGAAATTTGCACTCGGTGATGTGATGGTAGAGGGAATGGGCTTAAAGATGCCATTTGGAGGGATGATAGAGAGTTGTTGGAGATGGGCTTGTAGATGCCATCTAGAAATGATTGTTGAATTGTATCTGTAAGCTGAAACTGAGTAAGTATCAGAATGGCATCCGCATCTGGAGTGTATCTGAGTTGTATCTGGAGCTTGAATCTAAATGAATATAAGAATGGCATCCGTGTTTGGAGTATATATGAACTGTATCTGAAAGTTGAATCTGAATGAGTATCAGAATGGCATCCGTGTTTGGAGCGTATCTGAACTGTATCTTGAAAGTTGAATCTGAATGAGTATCAGAATGGCATCCGTGTCTGGAGCGTATCTGAACTTTATCTTGAAAGTTGAATCTGAATTAGTATCAGAATGGCATCCGTGTCTGGAGCGTATCTGAACTGAATCTGAAATCTTTGAACATTGTTAATGGTAACTGTTAATCTTATCCTGAAAAGGGTAAAATGTTAGCTAAAATGTAAAGTCATGTTGCATGCAATGTATGATGTAATGTATTTGCTTTATCAATGCTCATGATTCATGGGTGCAATGTATGCGTATGTGAGTTGATCTGCTGCATTGTTGTTGGATTGAGGAAAATAAATCCCTGAATGCTTTTGAGGATATGTGAGTCTTCATGTCTTGAAGTCGAAGTATTAATGGATTTCTGTCGAGAGAAATAAATTCTGTTGTAAGGGCAATGCCATGTATTGCTTGTAAAATCTATTGGGGATTCCCGAGAAATTTGACAACTTCTACTGGGGATCAACAATTTGAAACTGTGTTCCGCTGGGGATTTAAATGACGTACTGCAGGGAATTACTTATGGAATAGCCTAGAGATATTTTCCTATCCTTTCAACCTATCAGTAATTGTCTTTCTCATTTTGTTTATTTGTAAATAATAATTATGTTCAGATGCATATGTTCAACAAGGAATCATTGGACGTTTTTGTAAACAAAACACAAGCGTAAAGAAAAAGACAAATAGTTTTTGCACTTTCAAAGGGATATCTTCATATTGATTTTGAGTAAATATTTTTGTACAAAGGGGACAAACATTCTAGTAAGAGAATGTTGTCGTAAAACAAGAAAAATTTGATACAAAGAAAGATAACTATGTTTAATAATCCCATGGGGTTCCCATTCTTCTATAGCCTTCATATCTCTGAGCATTTTGTCTATTTGTTGCCTTGTCCGAAGCTGATTGAATTGATCAGAACCTCTGAGTTTGTCATTGGAAGCCAAAGGTTGTTCGTAAAGTGATCCAACGGGACATAGTCGTACGCCTTAATTCCCTAACTTTTTCCTGGACCGCCCTTTCGGGTTTTCAGTCCACCGGGAAACCCTTTTTTGCCCAAGTCGCCCTTTCGGGTTTTCAACTTGCTGGGTGTACAGATTTTTTGTTTTATCCCTAATTTTTACCTGAACCTTTTGGTTCGTCGGGATGCCCTTGTTTTGCCTAGGTATGTCAACCTAGCGGGTCTCTTATGGGTAATATCTTTTGACTATGTCCGCGTTCGCAGGGTGTGGCAGGTCATCACCGTCCATGGTGGTCAAGATCATTGCCCCACCGGAGATAATTTTTTTTATTACAAATGGTCCTTCATAGGTAGGAGCCCATTTTCCCCTGGGATCACCTTGTGGCAAGATGTTGCGTTTGATCACTAGATCTCCAACTTGATACACTTGGCGTTTGACTTTCTTGTTGAAAGCCTTGATCATCCGTTTTTGATACATTTGACCATGGCAAACAGCAGTAAGTCTCTTCTCATCAATCAAATTCAGTTGATCAAGTCGAGTCTGGATCCAATCGTCTTCGTTCAACCCTGCATCCTTCATAATCCTCAAAGAGGGGATCTGAACTTCAATAGGCAAGACATCCTCCATGCCGTAAACCAAAGAATAGGGTGTTGCCCCGGTTGATGTGCGAGCCGTGGTACGATACCCGTGGAGAGCGAATGGTAACATCTTATGCCAGTCTTTGTATGCGACTTTCATTTTTTGTATGATCTTTTTAATGTTTTTATTTGCAGCTTCTACAGCACCATTCATCTTCGGCCGATAGGGAGAAGAATTGTGATATTGAATCTTGAATTGCTCGCACAAGGCAGTGATCATAGTGTTGTTGAGATTTGTATCATTGTCAGTGATGATCCTTTCCGGGATACCGTACCGGCAAATGAGATTTTGCTTGATGAAACAGGCAACAACATTCTTGGTAACGGAAGCGAAGGAGGCTGCTTCAACCCACTTTGTAAAATAGTCAATAGCCACTAGGATGAAGCGGTGTCCATTGGAAGCTGTCGGATTGATTTCCCCGATCATATCAATCCCCCATATAGCAAAGGGCCAAGGAGCTGTCAAGACATTCAGAGGAACCGGAGGTACATGCACCTTGTCAGCATAAATTTGACACTTATGGCAGGTTCAGGAGTGTTAATAGCAATCTGCTTCCATGGTAGACCAGTAATAGCCTTCCCGTAGGATTTTCTTTGCCATCGTATGCCCACTAGAATGGGTGCCAAAAGTGCCTTCATGCAATTCAGCCATGATACTTTCGGCTTCAACCTTATCTACACACCCAAGTAACACAGAGTCATGATTGCGTTTGTACAGGATGCCATTACTAAGGAAGAACTTAGCAGAAAATCTCCTTAAGAACTTCTTATCATTGATTGAAGCTCCTTCTGGATATTCTTGAGCCTCGAGATACCTCTTGACTTCATGAAACCAAGGCTGGTCCACTACTTCTTCAGTATTAATCTCGTGACAGTGTGCTTGTTCATCCATTCGTTCGATGGTGATTTGAGGAGCCTCGTTATCCCATTTAAGTTTAAACATAGATGACATTGTGGCTAGTGCGTCTGCTAGCTGATTTTCTTCTTGCGGGAAATGCTCTAAGGTAATCCTCTCAAAATGTGGCAGCAATGTCAGAACATGTTCTTTATAAGGGATAAGGTTAGGGTGTTTCGTGTCCCGTTCCCCTTTGATCTGACTGATGACCAAAGCTGAATCTCCAAATACATCCAAGGATTTGATCCCCAAGTCTATGGAAGCTTTGAGACCGAAGATGCATGCTTCGTATTCTGCCATGTTGTTTGTACAATTGAAGCAGAGTCTTGCGGTAAAGGGAGTATGAAACCCTTCCAGAGATATGAGTACAACACCAATACCATTTCCAAGTGCATTGGATGCTCCATCAAAGAACAGGATCCATCGAGATCCATGTTCAGGTCCGTCATATGGCCCGATTTTTTTACAGTTGTCTAATGTCATGATGTCTTCATCCGGAAATTCGAACATCATGGACTGGTAGTCTTCTACAGCTTGGTGAGCAAGGTGATTGGCTAATACACTGCCCTTTATAGATTTCTGGGTAGTATACAGTATGTCGTACTCTGTTAGGATCATCTGCCATCTCACTATTCTCCCAGAAAGAGCAGGCTTTTCGAAGATGTATTTTATCGGATCCATTTTAGATATCAACAAGGTAGTATGAGTCAGCATATACTGTCTTAGCCGGTGAGAAGCCCATGCCAGAGTGCAGCAAGTTTTCTCGAGCAGTGAATATCGGGTTTCACAGTTGGTAAACTTTTTGCTCAGGTAGTAAATTGCGTGCTCTTTTCGGCCAGACTAGTCATGCTGCCCCAATACACACCCCATTGAGTTTTCTAAAACAGTCAGATACATGATCAATGGTCTTCCCTCGACTGGTGGCATCAATACAGGAGGCTCTTGCAAGTACTCTTTGATTTTGTCAAAATCAATTTGGCATTCATCATTCCATTTGACTACTTGATCTTTCTTCAAGACCTTGAAAATTGGCTCACAAGTAGGTGTCAGGTGAGAAATGAATCTTGAAATATAATTCAAACGTCCCAAGAATCCTCTGACTTCCTTCTCAGTACAAGGAGCAGGCATCTCTTGTATTGCTTTAACTTTGGCAGGATCGACCTCAATACCTTTGTTACTGACGACAAAGCCTAAGAGTTTACCGGACTGTACCCCAAATGTGCACTTGTTTGGATTCAACCTCAGCTTGTACTTCTTCAGTCTCTCAAACAGTTTTTGTAAGTGATCAAGATGCTCTTCTTCTGTTTGCGATCTGGCTATCATATCGTCTATGTAGACCTCTATTTCATGATGTATCATGTCATGCAATAAAGCTACCATAGTGCACTGATAGGTTTCCCCAGCATTCTTCAATCCGAATGGCATTACCTTGTAGCAGAATGTGCCCCACTGTGTGACAAATGTTGTTTTCTCCATGTCCTCAGGTGCCATTTTGATTTGGTTATAACCTGAGAATCCGTCCATGAAGGAAAACACTTTGTGTTGTGCCGTATTGTCAACTAGGATATCAATGTGGGGGAGTGGAAAATCATCCTTAGGGCTTGCCCTATTCAAATCTCTGTAGTCCACACACATTTGTACTTTGCCTTCTTTTTTAGGTATGGGAACAATGTTGGCAACCCATTAAGGATAGGAGGTGACAGCCAAGAATCCAGCATCGAATTGTTTCATGACCTCTGCATTAATCTTTTCTGACATATCAGGACTCATGCGGCGAACCTTTTGCTTTACTGGCGGACAATCTTCTCTTGTAGGCAGATGATGTACCACGATATCTGTATCAAGTCCCGGCATGTCTTCATATGACCAGGCGAAGACTTCAACATAATCATGTAACAACTGAATCAGATGCTCCTTGACATTGGGTTCCAGATTTGCACCCACCTTGACCTCTTTTGTCTTCTTTGGCACCCAGGTTGATTGTATCCACGGGTTCCTCGTGAGACTGAATGGTTCTCTCTTCTTGTTGTAGCAGTCTGGCAAGTTCCCCTGGTACTTCACAATCTTCCTCACCTTCGTCTTTGGCTTGGTAGATTAGATTCTCAGAGTCACAAAAGGCCATAGCAGTATTGTTACCCATGGGATCCAGAGTGGATGAATACCTGCATTGTGAGTGTGGGTGTGTGTAAGGGTATAGCTATCTTCGAAAGAAAATAAAATGTAAAAGAAAAAACAATTAGCACAAAAGTTTGTATGCAAAAACGTCCATGATTAATTGATGTCATATGAAGATGAAATAATAACCCTTACAAATGGACCATTGTGCCTAGGGTAAGACACAAGGTTTTAAGAGTGCGAATTATTTTTGAATATTACAGATCCAAAAAAATGTAAAGATAAATTACTGTGGGATAAAAGTTATTGGGACAAAGTCTCTAGCCTCCCAATTGCTGAGCTCTCCATTGACAGTCGGAAAGATCCAATCCTCCAGGTCGCAATCATCTTCACCATCTTCTACTGTGTTGACCTCACGGTTGCTAATCTTCAAGGGTGGCCCTCCAGCACGGGCACGACGTACGGCCTTTTGAGCACTTGAAGTGAAACCTAGGCCAAACTTGTCAGACTTATACGGGATATCTGGAAGTTGTCCTCAGATGGTGCATCCACCTTTCTCTACCACTGCTTTGGCGTCCTTTAGTGATGACATCCGGAGTGGAGGTCTTGTGACCTTGGGAATCTGGGACACAGTCTTGGTCACTGCCACCTCTTGGGGGACCTCTTCGAAGTGTTGAAATGGAGTTTCAATGAATTTGTCGCCCAATTCCACATATCTGAAGGAATTAAGATGGCTGGTTATGTATTCTTCCTCTCCATGGACAGTGATAATCTTCCCTTAGACCGGATACTTCAACATCTGGTGCAATGTAGAGGTGACAGCGCCAGCATTGTGGATCCATGGCTGGCCTAGCAAGCATGAATACGAAGGGCGGATGTCCATTAAATAAAAGGTGGAACTGAAAGTTTAGGTTCCGACCTTTATGGGGATATCCACTTCCCCGTGCACCATCATATTCGAGCCATCAAATGCCCTTACTAATATGTTGCTTGGCTTTAATTTCAATCCATCGCAGTCAAGTCTGTCAAGAGCTTTTTTTGGTAATACATTCAAAGATGAGCCAGTGTCCACCAAGACATGGGCCAGAGTTGTGCCCCTACACTCCATTGAGACGTGCAATGCCTCATTATGCTTTCTTCCCCTTGGTGTCAGATCAGCATCCGAGAAACCTAGGTCGTTATCCACTGTCAAGCTGGCCACGCAGTCTTGGAATTGATCAGCAGACGTCTCTTGAGGTACATGGGCTGTTTTTAAGAACTTCACCAAGGCTTTCGCATGTGCCTCGGAACACAGTAGTAATGCCAGCATGGAGATCTTGGAGGGAGTTTGCCCCAACTGTTCAACTACATCGTAGTCGCTCCTTTTTATAATTTTTAGGATCTCCTCCATTTCTTTCTTAGATGTCTCAGGGATAGTCAGTGATTGAGCCTTCGTCTGGACAGGCTCCAGTTGAATACTCTTTCCTCGAGTCTCGGCAGCGGGAGTGTTGGTAGGAATGATAACAGGAGTTGTGACGGCTTCGTCAATAGGAGCATTTGTAGAGATGATTATGGGTACGAAGGTAATCTTTGGAGCAACCACATGGATGATCACGGGTCTAGAAACTGCTTTTGGGGGAGCAATTTATGGAGAAAAGATCCTACCACTTCGGGTAATTTTACTAGTTCCGGCAATATTGTTGATGTCGGATTCTACTTCGGAGTTTATTTCTTCAGCGGCCGGCCAGTCTTGTTTGATGCCATGGTAGTAAATGTCCCCTTCGTAATTCCACGACACGGTTTTGTCTGATACATATGGGACTGGCCCAGGCATTGTGATTATTAAAGGAGTTGCTTTCGGAACTGTTGTAATTCTAACGGGTCTTTTGGTGGAGACCCTGGAATAATTGGCAGAAATGGTAATGATTGAAACATCTTCAACAGGAATAGGTGAAACAGGAGTACTTTCAAACAAAATCTCTTTGTTATCTATCAGGCGCTGAATGCCTGCTTTCAACAAAGGACAGCTAGTTGGTGATGATAAGCAGAGATGGAAAAGTTCATTACAGCCCGGAAACACACCGGCTTTCAACAAGTTTATCTTAATAGTCGAAAGTGGAGTCATGAGTTCATCAACTATGGTAACAAACAAATCTTCTTCAATAGCATTGGTATTGTGACCATGTCTGGGCATAGGAGCATAAATGACATTTGGCTTCTCGGGCGCATCAAACTCAATTTCTTTTGCTTCAATGAGGTCTTATATTTTGTTCTTCAAGGCCCAACAGTTATTAGTATCGTGACCAGGACTTTCAGAGTGATATGCGCAACGGGCATTGGGGTGATAATGAGGGGATGTTATATTGGGGTTTTTCGGAGCTTCTTTCAAGGTTGCCAAGTTGGATCTCAGAAGATGCGGTAATACTTGAGACAGAGTCATGTTAATTTTGGTGAATTGCCTGACTGGCCTTTCCACCCTTGGTTGATTACTTCTTTGTTGATCAGACGTAAGCTTTGGAAACATAACAGCCCAACCATTGGTCGGCGTTCGCTCCTCTCTTAGTTTCTTTGCGGATATACAGCAGCTATCTCTTTCTTACCGATGAAAGGCTTCCTCACATCTGTAGAAGAAGATGAATCCTTCTGAATCTTTCCACTTTTTATGCCAGCTTCCACCCTCTCTCCGGTCAATATTAGTTTAGTAAAGCCTGCAGATGAACTTCCGATTAAATGGTTAAAAAAGGGACTAGATAAGGTGCCTAAGAACATGTCCACCAATTCCCTTTCAGACAGAGGGGGTTGAACTCTTCCAGCCAAATCTCTCCATTTTTGTGAATTCGTGAAACCTTCATTGGAAACCATGGCCATACTCTGGAGTTGAGTACGGGTAAGTGCCAAATCAGCATTGTATTGATATTGCTTGTAGAAAGCTGCGACAAGATCTTCCCAATTATGGACGTTGGCTCTTTCTAGTTGGTAAAACCAGTCGACTTGTGTTCCAGACAGACTGTCTTGGAAAAAGTGCACCCATAAGTCTTTATTAGCGGGTGGGGTTGGATTTTTCTCACATATGACCGGAGATGCATTTTAGGGCATGAAACTCCATCATATTTTGCAAACATAGGCACTTTGAATTTCGGAGGAATCACAATCCCTGACACTAGTCCCAATTCCTCAAAGTATAAGCCTGACACCTTTTGTATTTCCATCGCGCTCAACCGCTCTTCAAGATGTTTGTATTTGTCATCAGCTGGAGGATACTGTTCCTCAGAGTAGTCTTCCTCTTCTTCTTTCTCTTCTTCCGATTTTGACAGGACAGCTATTTCCTTGCCTTTCCCCTCTCCTTCACCAGATGTTGTTGCAAAGTTCAAGGTTCTTCTAGTCTGCCCATGAAATCTTCTCCCCATGTTTAAGACCCCGGTGACCTTCTTTTTTTCTTTTTCCTCTCTTCATCTAGCAGAGTCTTCAATTCTTCTTGCCCCTTGGCTAGGGTCATGAGCAACTGTTGAAACTGCATATTCTGAGCTTGGAGATCTTTCACTGTTTGCTCGATATTCATCTTGTTGAAATAAACAGTAGAGAGATGAGGAGACTTTTTGCGAAAAACCTGTTTATGTTATGATGGATGATATATGCATATGCAATTTTTTCAAGGATTTCAAAGATTCAAGTTTGTTTTAGACAAAAAGGAAAACACGCGTTATATTAATAAGATAAAGTTTGAGTACATCAATGCCCCTTGGACAAAATAATACAAAACTCTAAGATAAAAAAGTAGTGCGCATCCTTTTTGGTGCAATGTAGGCGTTCAAGGTCCGCTCCTCATGAAGTAGCCTAGTGAGTTCCAAAACCTTCTTCTCGCTTGCGTAGAATTGGGCTTCAAAAGTATCTCGCTCTCCTTTGAGTTGTATCCAATCCCTTTGTAAGTCTTCAAGAGATTTGGGCATGTCAGGATGTAGGATAGTGTATGGAACATCTCCCTCCTTGACAGGCTCAATGATTGTCGGGAGAATGGAGGGGTAAGGCATCATAAGACTCTGAGCGCGAGTTCATACCCATTTGAGGTAAGGCTCAAGAGGGATGGAATTCTTGTGCCCAAAATTCTTGCTATCCACCTTGTTTAGCATCCTCCAAGCTCGGATAAATCTCTGGCGAAGACCTTGATCGTTGTTGTCGTAGTCGAATATCAAACCTTGAATCAATATCTCGTGCAGGCCATCCCTTCGGGCATAACCAAACTATCTTAAGGCTAAGCAAGGGTTGTAGGTGATTCCTCCCTTAATGCCAAGTAGAGGGACATTAGGGAATTCTCCATAACGGTCAACGATGATAACATTCTCTTTGGATCAAGAGCACCAATGAATGTCTGAATGCTTGAGCGTCATCAACCTTTGTGACCACCTTGAACCTTGCTCATTCTTTAAGACTGGTTGGGGAAGATGAGAAATAAACCATCTTGCTAAGAGAGGAGTGCAACACATAAGGACACCACTTTTCCTCATTATGTGAGTGTGAAAAGAGTGTAGGATATCTCCTAGCAATGTAGGCACCGTGTTGCGTGACATGAAGATTTTGACGGTGTTTACATCTATGAGTTGGTCAGGATTTGGAAACAAAACCATCCCATAGATGAGAAGAGCCACAATTTTCTCAAAGGCTTGCAAGTCTAAGGAATTCCAACAGTTTTGGGGATTTCTCAAACAGGAACTTCGCTAAGAAACCTTTGACACCACTCCTTGTTTCCCAATGGGTTGTGACATCAGATGAGTGCAAGTGTAGAGCTTGAGCAATCTCTTATGGCTTTGGGTCTCTTTCCGTACCGCTGAAAGGTAGTTGATTGAGAATGGGAATCCTCAAGAGTTGGGATAATTCTTCCAAAGTAGGCACAAGTTGATAGTCGGGAAATGTGAAACAATGGTGCAAAGGATCAAGGAACTGAAAGAGCACCTTCATCATATCCTCATTTGTGTTGGAGGTGACCAAGTTGAGTAGACGACCATGTCTCTAGGTGAATGGAGAGTTCTCAGGAATCTTTGAAGCTAGCTCCTTAAGTTGTGGAGGAATTCTTACAAGGTTGACTTGAATAGTTTTCCTGCGAAGTGAATCCATTTCCTACAAAACAAGAACAAAGATGAATCTAAAAATCCTTGAAATGGTTAGTGGATGTATATGATGTTCATGATGTTCATGATGTTCATGATGTCCATGATGTTATGTAAAAGTATGCATATACAAAGCAAAGCAAACAAGTCCTTAGTTTAGGCTTGCATGGAGTTTTATAGGTAAGTACCCTCTTGAAGTTTAGTTGGCTTAAACATGTCCTAGTAATAGTAACCGGGTTCTAAGGAGCTCAATATCACAGGTTTGTTTCCTTGAGCATTGTTTCAACACAAGCCTCTTTAATGGTGACCGAAATATCCCAAAAAACAAAACCTCAATGAGTGTAGTATCGAGTATCTACCAACTTCGGACTGCACCAAAGTCAGTCATCTCGCTACATCCTAAAGGCCAAGTTGGTCAAGTAAAGGTTCTAAAAGTTCATTAGTGCTTCATGAAATCACTCAACGGCCCCGTATTCTCCTTGATTAACTCAAAGGCTACCGGTACCCACAAATATGTTGCACTAACATAGCTATTTCTTAGACCATGTCAGTATACCCCGCACAGTTTCCACAACGTATTGCTACTTACCTATAAGGTAACCCAAATCCGGGTAGAGGATTCAAACCCAAAAAAAGAACCATAATGTAAAGCAAACAAGTCAAAAAATGAAAGCAAGTAAATGTGATCTAACCCTAAGGTAACCCCACTTTTAGAATTTTCCCTAGTAGAGTCGCCAGTTTTGTGATACGGTGGGAGAACTGACTTGAAGGTTTTGCGTTTTATCACAAATGTTGCGGTTAGCAAGAGTCGCCACCGACATTTCTTTTATCCAAAAGGAAAGGTAAAAAAGCACAGGAAAGACCTTTGAGATTGTTTCTTGAGTTCGGGGGGTAGATTATGAAAAGGGAACGTATTAGCACCCTTTTCATCCATGGTTTTCCATGGGCTCTTAGTTACTTGCTAGATCACTTGCTTTTGTTTGAAATTTGTGCTTTGTGTGGTTTTTGAAAGTATTTTGAAAAGGCGCCATCGTTTAGGCAAGCTTTATAATGATTCTCATTCGTAAGAATGTATACAAAGTGTTGATCTTTTGAAAATGTTTTCAAGTTTGAAAGGTGTTTTTGAAAGTGTAGGTGATTATTTTTTAAAATAGCAAGGATGTTTGTTTTGAAATGGAGCAAGTAACTAGAAGCAATCTACCTACTCAAATGTCTTTCTTGTTCATTTTCTTTTCCTTTGACATTGTTGTCTTACCATTGATTTTGTAAGCAACCCTATCTTTGGATGTAAACGGGACGGGTGTGGGTCATCGTATAGTCATGATTAGCAATGTTGTGAGGTATCTTAGCATCTTGAGGGACTAAGATCATTTTGTAAGGCAACTTTAAATAGCGTCATCGAGGGACTATGATCTTGTTTTTTTGTTTGTTTTTCTAAGATACCTTACATGCGTAATATGGCCATTTTGTTCAAGGAAACCAAGTGGAGTAACCCTATGGGTGTTTGTGTGCAAGTGTGTCATTTTCATGCTTGATTTTGTCTTGAATTAGGGGTTTCTATTTGATTGGTTTTATCTTGCCATACAAACCCTAATTATTAACATGTTATATATAAAGCGATAAATTGCGGAAAGTAAATATCCTATGTGTTGTACCCCAAAATTTGCCTTCCCATTTTTCACTCAAGATGCTATCCTAGGGTTTTTCAAACACTCAATTTGGCTCAAAAGCTGATCACGCAGATTCTCTTCCTAGGAAACCAGTCGGCAATTAGGGTTTTGCACTTCTCAAAGGAATTTGAGTCATCAAGGTTTCAAATAAATCACCATGTCCCCTCAAATTCTATTTAAGTCAATTTCCAAACCTCACATTGCAAGTTTGCCCAATCCATGGCCCAGATAACTGAAAAGGCATTTGTGTGATTTTAATTTTTTCTTAGCTACAATATTCTGAGGGTTGATGTTATTTTTGAGAGCATATTCTGTTTGAATAAGGTATAAAGTCTAAAACTATCATTTAAAGCAATCATGAAATAGGGTTCAATTAATCATTTGGGTTTGAGTTTTTAAACATTTATTTTGTTTAAAAGTGCAAATACATGATTTATCCTATCATATTGTGTTTACTTGAAATGCAAGTTATCAAACCAAGATGTTTTATTCAAAACATTCAATCAAGAACTTCAAAGTTAAACTAAAACTCAAAGTTTTTTACAACAAATTTCATTATTACTCAAGCTTTGTGTTCATTACAGTTTTGTGGGTCATTCACAAAGTAAATTAAAAATGATTACAAATGGATTACAAGTGAAATACAAAGTTAAATCTACAAGGGAAGAATTGCTTCTTCTTCAAGACTCTTTGCTTCATCTTCAAGAAATTCCACATTGCTAGCCATGGTCTTCTCTTCATCTTGTCTTGCTTGCCATTCATTTGATTTTACATGTAACAAAAGAAAGAAAATAATATTAGCAAAAAATAAACATTGAAAAGTCCAAGCAAAAATTGATTTTCATCACTAGGGTTTTCTTTTAGGAATCAGAATTTTGTTTGTCCATTTCTCCCTATTTCTGCAAATCTCAAAACCTAGGTTTTGGTTCACAAAAAAGGGGAAAAAGAAATAAATATACAAATTGGACAGGCAAGGCAGCAAGTGCAAACAGCAAAACAGCAGGCAACAAGCAGGCAACAAGTAACAAATATATAGCAAAGATGCCAAACAAAGCAACAGGCTGCAAACAGCAGCAGACAAATGCACAACAAGCTAAACAAGCCCAATGATACTGCAACAATCAAACAGCAGCACAAGACAAGGCAGAACTAAGCCTGTTGTAAACCCACGAACAAATACAACAAAGGCTACAGCAGAACAAAACAAACAATATGCAAGCAATAAGCCAAAGGTTCAAAGGCATCAAATATTGTAATACAAGTCAATATATCATCACTTTCCTAAAAAACAAGCAAACCCTTCAGAAAATGTATCAAAAGCAAAAAAAAAGTGCTTTATTTCATAAACAGAGGGAAGAGGAAAGATATCACCTAGCCAGCAAATAATCTAAAGCCATGCCAAGACAAACAAGTTGTTATTGCTACAAAGGCATGCTATAAAAACAGTCCAAGAAGACCTGCTCTAAAAGCCTCCTTATGCTGCCCATAGCAGTTCAAGACCTATCCAAGTTCTGTGTAAAAGCATGTCAAATAAACCACAGCAAAACCAGCCTGCATTACAGTCCAAAAACCTGTCCAAACTTGCACCAAAATGGAAAGAGTTCAAACTGCACTCAAAAGCCCAAAACTAGGAAAGCCAAAACTGTCAAAATTCAAAGTTTTTCCCTCCTATTTTCACCCTAAATCTGATAGCAAGGATACCACTGTTATATAAAAAGAGAAGAGACTATTTGAACAAGGAGAGAACCATCAGATATCAAAAAATATATAGAACCAGAAAAATATCACAGTATCCATCAAAAAACAACCATCAAGCCATCACTAAAAACCAACACATCACAAAAACCATCAAAACAACCATCAAGCCATCACTAAAAACCAACACATCACAAGAACCATCAAAACAACCATCAAGCCATCACTGTAAAACCAGCAAGTAACAAAAGCCAACAACCATCAAGCCATCACTGTAAAAAACAGAACCAACGAAAAACCAACAAAAATTTACAACACCAAAATTCCATCACCAAAGTCCATCACCCAAACATTGTCATCAAATATCACTACTCAGAAACCCAGCAAATCAGTAACTCAAACAAACAGCAAAAAAAAAGCCAAATATTTCATTCATCATTTTTCCCCTTTCAAAATCTATTCAGAAGATACAAGCTACACACAAATCTCAGAAACTGCAAAACCCCCACAACATCACAGCAAGTTACCAAAAGAAGAGAGAAAGAAATTTACAAGCTCAGAATCAGAACAGTCTTACCGAAAAAGCTTTAGGAGGTTAGTAAGGTTACAGATCCAGACCTCACAGACGATCTCCTTCTTCTCTTTCCTGTACTTTCATGGATATATCGTTGCATGCACCATTACCTTCACCGATCCCACCAAACTGAGAACTAGGGTTTCAGCTTCCCCCTTTTTAGATTTAGGGTTATTAAACAAGAATCTGCAAAAATTAATCATAAATTAGTAACCAGGGAAAGGAGACGATCAGAATGATATAAGAAAAGTAGGGTTGGAGACACGCCGCCGTCGTCACCGTCATAAGGCAATTTCCGGCGCAGCCAAAGGGTCTTCTCCGGTGAAGGCTCATAATAAGAGAGAAGGCAGCACGTCTAGAGAGAGAAAGAGATATGAATTATGAGGCATGTTGCTTCCAAGTCAATTAGTTTTGTTTTTTGTTTGATAACCAATTCATGGCCCAATCCAGTGGTGACACTTGTCACCACCTCTTTAATCATCCTGGATAATCACCCATATGCACCCCTATGTTAATCTGATGCACCCTCATCATCCCTCTGTCTGTTCATTTATCACAACCCTTTCAACGCACCATAGATGCACGCCCATGGTACACCTCCAGGGGGCTGCTACATTGGATCATCCAGAAACATTTGGGCCTTTTAATTTCTGCACCCCCAGTTTTGCTCTATTTGCAGGCCCATTTCTAGCTTTTCCTTTATTCTTTTTGTTGTTAATATTTTTTTCATTATTTTATTTTTATTTTATTTTTCAACATACATTTAAAAATTGCAAATAGATAGACATTTGTTTTAAATAATTATTAGCTTTAAAATAATTTTTGTTTGACATTATTAATTAAGTCCTTAATTAATTTTATCAAATGTAAAGAGTTTTAACTTAAATAATTATTTAACGGTTTGGACTTGTATTGTGTGATTTAAATATTTATTTCTTGCTGTCACCCCTATTCATTAATTTGTACCCCCATTCCCGAAGCTCTGTAATAGCGTAGAATTTCAATTTCCGCATTTTATTGTTTTACTTATTACTGTATAGTAATTAGGCGTGTATGGCAAGATTTAAAATCAATCGCTAGATAAACCTAGTTTCAAAGATAAAATTAACTTGAATCAAGCACAATCTTCCACACGCGCACCTCTAGGGTAACCTCGCTCATTGCCTCGGAAATATAGTCATGTCCCTCGAATATGGGACATTTTAGCAATGACCCTTGAATAAAAAAGATCATAGTCCCTCGATGTTGCCTTTGATAAAATGATTCTGTCCCTTACAAAAATTGCTAAAGTGTCACATAAGTTGCTTTCGATGACTGTAAAATTGACCTGCGTCTGTCCCTTTACATCCAACGATGGGGCTTCTTACCAAATCAATGGTAAGATAGCAACATTAAAAGGAGGAAGAAAAGAACCTTGGGACCTTTCGAGTAGGTAGATTCGCTCCTAGTTACTCGCTTGCTCACGACAAAAACATTCTTACACCGACACTTTCATCTCAAAACATTTTTCGAAAAGACAAAAAACATTTTGTATACGTTCTTATAGAGACGAGAACCATTGCAAAACATTTTTTCAAAACACTTTCCAAAATACAATCCACAAACACATCTTTGAACTATCTTTTGAAACAAAACTTTGTACACGTTCTTATAGAAACGAGAACCATTAAAAAGAGATTTTTCAAAACGCTTTCAAAGCCCACATCACAAGCACACTGTCAAAACAAAAGCAAGTGATCTAAGTGAGTAACTAAGAGCCCATGGAAAACCATGTATGAAAAGGGTGCTAATAACTTCCCTTTTCATAATCTACCCCCCGAACCCGAGAAATAATCTCGAAAGGTGTTTCCTGTGCTTTTTTACCTTTCCTTTTGGATAAAAGAAAAGCCGGTGGCGACTCTTGCTATCCACACAAATGCGATCAAAACGCAAAACACCAAGTCAGTTATCCCACCGTATCACAGAACTGACGACTCAGTTGGGGAATATTCTAAAAGTGGGGTTACCTTAGGGTTAGATCACCTTTACTTGCTTTCATTATTTGATTTGTTTGCTTTATATTTAGTTCTTTGTATTAGGCTTGCTTTGATCCTCCACCCGGATCTAGGACACCTTTTTTAGGTAAATCGCAATAGATTGTGGAAACTATATAGCATAGACCGATATGGTTGAAACAATGGCTATGTTAGTGTGACGCATTGTGGGTACCGGTATCCCTCGTGGTGAATCGAGGAGAATACAGGGCTGCTGAGTGGCGTCATGAAGCACTAAATGACTTTAGAACCCTAATTGAACAAACTTGGCCATTAGGACGTAGTGAGATAGCCGGTTTCGGTGTAGAGCTGAAAATTGGTTGATACTCGATACTACACTCATTGAGGCTAGACTTTTAGGATATCTCGGCCACAAGAAAAGATTGTTGTGTCGAGACAATGCCTAAGAGAAAGGTCGGTGATATTGAGATCCTATAGAACCCGATCACTATTACTAGGGCAGGTTGAGCCAACTAAACTTCAAGAGGGTACTTACCTACAAAACTAATGCAAGCCTAAAACATAAGGACTTGTTTGTTGTGTGTGTATATATTTACTTGTACATAAACATCATAAACATCATGAATATCATACGCATGCTCACTAACCATTTCAAGGATTTAGAAATCTATCTTTGTTTTTGTTTTGTAGGACATGAATTCTCTCTGAAGAAACACCATCCGTATCAGCTTTGTAAAAGCACACCCTCAACTTAAAGAGCTAGCCTCAAGAGTGCCCGGGGATTCTCCTTTTACCAAGAAATATGATCGACTCCTCAGTTTGGCTACATCCAACTTCCAAGAAGAGATGATGTGTGTACTATTCCAATTCTTTGATCATGTGCATCATTGTTTCACTTTCCCGGACTATCAGTTGGTACCTACACTGGAAGAGTACTCTCTACTCTTAGGGGTGCCCGTGTCTGATCAGATACCGTTCACCGGTCTAGAAGAGATTCCAAAACTTGAAGTCATCGCCGAAGCTTTACATATGAAGAGGGCCAACATCATAGCCAATTGGGAGACAAGAAGCAGGGTTAAAGGCTTTCTAGATAAGTTTCTATTGGAAAAATCTCGTTCATTCTGGGATGACATGGATTTCCAAGCTTTCGAAGACGTCATGGCTCTTCTCATTTATGGTTTGGTTCTGTTTCCCAATTCGGACCAATTCATAGACGTTAATGCCATCAAAGTCTTTCTCTCTCGCAATCTTGTACCTACCTTACTAGGAGATATCTTGCATTGCCTTCATACCCTCACCATGAAGAAAAGAGGTACTCTTTTGTGTTGTATCCCCCTACTCGCTAAGTGGTTCACTTAACACCTGCCTCAGTCAGCATTAAAGAACGAGCAAAGACTGACATGGTCCCAAAGGATGATGTCTCTCACCCACTCTGATATCTGTTGGTGTTCGAGATCCTTGGAAGATGCCTCTATCATTGACCACTGTGTGGAGTTCCCTAACGTACCTCTGCTTGGTATTAGGGGGGTATCACCTACAACCCCTGCTTAGCTCTTCGACAGTTTGGGTATGCCCGAAGAGACAGACCTCACGAGATGCTCATCCAAAGTCTGGTGTTCGACTACGACAAAGAAGACCAAGGTTACCGCCAGAGGTTTACACGTGCTTGGGGAATGGTGAACAAGGTGGACAGTAGGACTTTGGGACACAAAAACTCTATCCCTCTCAAGCCTTACTTTAGGTGGGTATGGGCTCGTGCTCAGAGTATCTTGTTGCCATACCCTTCCATCCTTCCTGTCATCATAGAGCCGGTTATCGAAGGAGACGTCCCATACACCGTTCTTCATCCTGACATGCCTACCTCTCTCGAAGATTTGCAGAAAGCTTGGGTTCAGTTGAAGGAAGAGCGAGACACCTTTGAAGCCCAGTTTTATGCCAGTGAGAAGAAGGTTTTGGAGCTCACCAAGCTGCTTCATGAAGAGAAAAACCTGAATGCCTACATTGCTCCAAAGAGGACGCGTTCAGTATTTCTGTCTTAGGAGTTTTTGTTGTATTTTGTTTATTTCATTGTAAGCCCAGGAAGGCATGATGTAGTCAAACTTTATTTTTATTAATATATTGTGTGTTCTTTTTGGTTTGAACAAATTTAAATCTCTAAATTTCCTTGAAATCATTTGCATATTGCATCTCCATTCATCATAACATCATACAGGTTTCTCATAACAGGTCACCTTATCCTTCTACTATTTATTTCAGTGAGATAGATGTTGAACAGACTGTGAAAGATCTTCGGGCGCAGAACGCCCAGTTTCAACAAATGCTCTTGGCTCTGACAAAAGGACAAGAGGAGTTGAAGACTCTGCTGGCCAAAGAGAAGAAGAAGAAAGCGAAGAAATCAACCGGTGTTATGATCATGGGAAGGAGGTTTAAAGGACAAGCCAGGCGAACTTTGGACTTTATGACGTCATCAGGCGAAGGATATAATCAAACCTAGGAAGTGAACAACGACCCAGCATCCGAGGAAGAGGAAGAGCCTGATTACTCTGAGGAACAATATCCTCTTGCTGATGATAAATACAAACAGCTAGAGGATCGTTTGAATGCTATGGAGATTCAGAGGGTACCCGGTTTGGACTTTGAAGAATTAGGACTCATCTCAGGGGTTGTCATCCCATAAAAATTCAAGGTCCCTACTTTTGCCAAATACGACGGTGTCTCTTGCCCGAAGCTACATCTAAGGTCATACGTCAGAAAGATTCAACCCCATACGGCTGATAAGAATCTGTGGGTGCATTTCTTCTAAGAGAGCTTATCTGGGACGCAGTTGGATTGGTTCTATCAATTGGAAGGGACCAATGTTCGCAATTGGGAAGAGTTGGCTGCTGCTTTCTACATACAATATCAATACAATGTTGATTTAGCTCCGACTAGGATGCAATTGCAAAGCATGTCTATTGGAATAGGTGAAGGTTTCAAAACCTATGCTCAAAAATGAAGGGATCTCGCAGGCAGGGTCCAGCCCCCTCTATCCGACAGAGAATTAGTGGATATGTTCCTAGGCACCTTATCGGGACCATTTTTAAATCACCTGATTGGGAGTTCCTCAGCTGGGTTTACTGAATTAATCATGACTGGTGAGCGGGTCGAAGCCCAAAGAGATGCATCCTCGAGCATGATGAAGAAACCCTTTGTTGAAAGAGGGAGGTCAGTGCTGCATATGACTATAGGAATCAAAACAAAACTGACCGTCGCCCGGAGGTAGGGGCTGTTATGATTTCCAATCCTGTGCCAAATCAGCAACAAAATTATCAGCGCAAACCAGAAGCGCCCATGAGACGATTTACCCGGATCAACATGACCATGTCTCAAGTTTTGCCACACCTTCTGAAGACCAATCTGGTAACTCTAAAGGAAGCTCCCAAGAACCCCAATACTGCTTCTCCTAGCTACAACCCAAACGCTCGATGTGCCTATCATTCTGAAAGCCCGGGGCATGATACAAACGACTGTTGGGCCTTAAAGAATAAGGTGCAAGACCTTATCGATGCGAAGGAGATTGAGTTTGATCCCCCAAAAATGCCTAATGTAATAACGGCGCCAATGCCCAGACATGGCCAAGGTATCAACGCCATTGATGATGATCGTTTTGTCTCCTCCGTGAATGACTTAATTACTCCTCTATTGACCATTAAATAGAATCTACTGCAAGACGGTCTGTTCTCAGGTTGCGATGAAGATTGTAACTTATGCAAGTCTCTACCGAACGGCTGTTTGTTACTGAAGATAGGCGTCCAGCGCCTGATGACTAGTAGAGAAATCCTATTTGAAAAGCTTCCTCTTACCAGAAGTTCCTATCAAGATGTTTCGATAATCACCATTTCCGACAATCCTCTCGGGGTCTCCACCAAAAGACCCGTCAGGATTACATTTGTTCCAAGGTATGCACCTTTAATCATCACTATGCCAAGACCAATATCTTACTCTTCGGATAAAGTTGTTCCCTGGAGTTATGGGGCTGACGTTTATTACTATGGTGTCAAGCAAGATAAGTTGGCTGTCAAAAACAAAGTTGCGAGAGATATTGACCCTGACATCGGTAATATCACTGGGACCAGCAAGATAACAAGAAGTGGAAGAGTCTTCTCACCCGATATTTCTCCAAAGACTGATGCTACTCCTGTGATCATTCCTACTGCCACTCCTACCGACACTCCCAGTGATACTCCTACTGTTATCCCTGCTACCGAGATAAGGGGCAAAGAGGTCTTGAATGAGCTTGTCCAAGCAAGAGATCGTCCTGAGATCATCCTTGAAGCTTCTAAGGAGATAGAAGAAATACTGAAGATAATCAAGAAAAGTGACTACAACATTGTAGAAGAGTTAGGGAAGACCCCCTCGAAGATATCATTGTTGTCCTTACTTTTTTGTTCTGAAGCCCACGCCAAAGCCTTGGTAAAGTTTCTTAAGACCGCCCGCGTGCCCCCAAGAGACCTCCATCGACCAATTTGAAAATTGTGTAGCCAGTCTAACTGTTGATAACGGATTGGGCTTTTCCAACGCTGATTTAACCTCTAAGGGTAGGAAGCACAACGATGCCTTGCATGTTTCCATTGAATGCAGGGGCACCACACTTGCCCACGTTCTGGTGGATACCGGCTCATCATTGAATGTCTTTCCCAAAAATGCTCTCGACTGACTGAACTGCGAGGGGCTCATCTTAAAACCTAGCAACATCATAGTAAGGGCCTTTGATGGTTCCAAAAGGACAGTGCACGGAGAAGTTAGTATCCTCATAAAAATTGGAACTCAGATTTTTGACTCAACTTTCTATGTGATGGACATCCTCCCTTCATACTCTTGTCTATTTGGTCGACCTTGGATCCATGGTGCGGGCGCCATCACTTCAACCTTGCACCAAATGCTAAAATACCTGATCAAAGGAAAGATTGTCACAATTCACGGAGAGGAGGAGTACATGGTTAGCCATCTGAACTCTTTCAGGTATGTTGAAATGGATGGTGAATTCATTGAGACTCCCTGTCAGAACTTTGAGGAGGTTTCAGCAACAGTCGCGGCAACCAAGTCTACTCCTAAGGTCCCTAAGATTACCAGACCTCTACTAAAGATGGCCTCTTTGAAATATGCTCGAGCGGTAGTTGAAAAAGGCAAGTGTACCATCTGGGGTCAGCTTCTGGATTTTCCCTACAAGTCCGACAAATTTGGTTTGGGATTCACTACAGAGGCCCAAAGAGCTGTTTGACGTTCTCGCACTTGGGGGGCACCTCTGCGTATAAACAATCAGGAAGTCAATGCAGTGGAAGACAGTGATGGCAGTTGTGATATAGACGAATGGACTTTCCCAACCATCGGCGGAGGGCTCAATAATTGGGAGGCCAAAGATTTCATTCCTATTACTTTTATTCAAGAATAATTGTCTTTTAATGTTTTCAGGCTTGTAATATTTAGACAATTCAGACTTTTAAAACCTTGTGTCTTACCCGAGGCACAACGGTCCATTTGTGAGGGTTGTCACTTCATTCTCATATGTCATTAATGACTCATGCACGTTTTTGCATCAAATTTTGTGTTCTTTGTCTTTCTTTCTTACATTTTATTTCTTTCAAAGATAGATATGCTCTTACATACACTCACATATTAAAATGCAGATCTACATCCACTCAGGATTCCATGGGTAACGGTTCTGCTATGGCCAATTGTGACTTTGAAAATCCGATCTACCAAGCTGACGACGAAAGTGAGGAAGATTGTAAGGTGCCAGGGGAGTTGGCCAGGTTGCTGCAACAGGAAGAAAGGACCATTCAACCGCATGAAGAGCCGGTTGAAACAGTTAACTTAGGTATTGAGGAGGGAAAAAAGGAGGTCAAGGTGGGTGCCAATTTGGAACCCAGTGTCAAGAAGCGTCTGATTCAGTTATTACACGACTATGTTGAAGTCTTCGCCTGGTCGTATGAAGACATGCTGGGACTTGATACAGACATTGTGGTACATCGTCTGCCTACAAGAGAAGATTGTCCTCCAGTAAAGCAAAAGGTTCTCCGCATGAGGCATGATATGTCGGAAAAGATCAAAGCAGAAGTCATGAAGAAATTCAATACTGGATTCTTGGCTGTCACCTCTTATCCCCAATGGGTTGCCAATGTTGTTCTTGTGCCTAAGAAAGACGGTAAAGTGCGAATTTGTGTGGACTACAGAGATTTGAATAGGGCAAGCCCCAAGGATGATTTCCCACTCCCCCACATCGACATTCTAGTTGACAATACGACACAACATAAAGTGTTTTCCTTCAAGGACGATTTCTCAGGCTACAACCAAATCAAAATGGCGCCTGAGGATATGGAGAAAACAACCTTTGTTACACAATGGGGCACATTCTGCTATAAGGTCATGCCATTCGGACTGAAGAATGCTGGGGCAACTTATCAACGCGCCATGGTAGCTT
Source organism: Vicia faba (assembly GCA_948472305.1). NCBI lineage: Eukaryota > Viridiplantae > Streptophyta > Magnoliopsida > Fabales > Fabaceae > Vicia > Vicia faba. The sequence goes on along the minus strand of OX451738.1, from coordinate 1,445,508,594 downwards.
TATTTCATGACATGATACATCATGAGATAAAGGTCTACATAGACGATATGATAGCCAGATTGCAAACGGAAGAAGAGCACCTTGATCACTTACAGAAGCTGTTTGAGAGGCTGAAGAAGTACAAGTTGAGATTGAAACCAAACAAGTGCACGTTCGGAGTACGGTCTGGTAAACTCTTAGGCTTTGTCGTCAGAAACAAAGGTATTGAGGTTGATCCTGCCAAGGTTAAAGTGATACAAGAGATGCCTTCTCCTCGTACTGAGAAGGGAGTCAGAGGATTCTTGGGACGTTTGAATTACATCGCCAGGTTCATTTCTCACCTGACAGCTACTTGTGATCCAATCTTCAAGCTCTTGAAGAAAGATCAAGTAGTCAAATGGAATGATGAATTCCAAGTTTCTTTTGACAAAATCAAAGAATACTTACAAGAGCCTCCTGTCTTGTTACCACCCGTCGAGGGAACGCCTTTAATCATGTATTTGGCTGTTTTAGAAAACTCAATGGGGTGTGTGTTGGGGCAGCATGACGAGTCTGGCCGAAAAGAGCATGCTATTTATTACCTGAGCAAAAAGTTTACCGACTGTGAAACAAGATATTCACTGCTCGAGAAAACTTGTTGCGCTCTGGCATGGGCTGCTCGTCAGCTGAGACAGTATATGTTGACCCATACTACTTTGTTGGTATCTAAAATGGATCTGATAAAATACATCTTCGATAAGCCTGCTCTTTCTGGGAGAATAGCGAGATGGCAGATGATCCTGACAAAATATGACATACAGTATACTATCCAGAAGGCTATAAAAGGTAGTGTATTAGCTGATCACCTTGCTCACCAAGCTGTGGAAGACTATCAATCCATGAAGTTTAAATTCCTGGATAAAGACATCATGACATTAGACAATTGTGAAGAAATCAGGCCATGGACCTGAACAAGGATCTAGATGGACCCTGTTCTTTGATGGAGCATCTAATGCACTTGGCAATGGTATCGGTGTTGTACTCATATCTCCGGAAGGATGTCATACTCCGTTTACTACCAGACTTTGCTTCAACTGTACAAACAACATGGCAGAATACGAAGCATGCATCTTCGGTCTCAAAGCTGCCATAGGCTTGGGGATCAAATCCTTGGATGTATTTGGAGATTAAACTTTGGTCATCAGTCAGATCAAAGGGGAATGGGACACCAAACACCCAAATCTTATCCCTTACAAAGAAAATGTGTTGACATTGTTGCCGCATTTTGAGAATATTACCTTCGAGCATTTCTCGCGAGAAGAAAATCAGCTAGCAGGCGCACTAGCTACAATGTCATCTATGTTTAAACTTAATTGGGATAACGAGGTTCCTCAAATCACCATTGAGCGGAAGGATGAACCGGCCTACTGTCATGAGATCGGTACTGAAGGAGTAGTGGATCAACCTTGGTTCCATGAAGTTAAAAGGTATCTCGAGTCTCAGGAATATCTAGAATGGGCTTCAGTGAATGACAAGAAGTTCCTAAGAAGATTCTCGGCTAAGTTCTTCCTTAGTAACGACATTTTGTACAAACACAGTCATGACTCTGTATTACTTCGGTGTGTAGACAAGGTTGAAGCTGAAAGGATCATGGTTGAATTACACGAAGGCACTTTTGGTACCCATTCCAGTGGGCATACAATGGCAAAGAAAATCCTATGGGCTGGATATTATTGGTCTACCATGGAGGCAGATTGCTATCAACACTCTCGGACTTGCCATAAGTGTCAGATTTATGCTGATAAAGTGTATATCCCTCTGGTTCCTCTGAATGTCTTGACGGCTCCCTGGCCCTTTGCTATGTGGGGAATTGATATGATCGGGGAAATCAAGCTAATGGCCACCAATGGACACCGCTTCATCTTAGTGGCTATCGACTATTTTACAAAGTGGGTTGAGGCAGCTTCCTTCGCTTCCGTTACTAAGAATGTGGTCGCCCGGTTCATCAAACAGAATCTCATCTGTCGGTACGGTATCCCAGAGAGAATCCTCACTGATAATGGTACAAATCTAAACAACACTATGATCACCGCCTTGTGCGAGCAATTCAAGATCCAGCATCACAATTATTCCCCTTACCGGCTAAAGATGAATAGCGCTGTAGATGCTGCTAACAAAAATCTTAAGAAGATCATACAGAAAATGACAGTCACATACAAAGACTGGCATGAGATGCTACTGTTTTCTCTCCACGGGTATCATACCATAGCTCGCACATCAACTGGGGTAACACCTTATTCTCTGGTATACGGCATGGAGGCTATCTTACCTATTGAGATCCAGATCCCCTCTCTGAGGATCATGAAGGATGCTGGTTTGAATGAAGAAGATTGGATCCAGACTCGATTTGACCAATTGAACTTGATTGATGAGAAGAGGCTTGCGGCCATCTGTCATGGTTAGATATACCAAAAACGCATGATCAAATCTTTTAACAAAAAGGTCAAACGTCAGGTATATCGGGTCGGTGACTTGGTAATCAAGCGTATCATTTTGCCACAAGTTGGTCCCAGGGACAAATGGACTCCTACATATGAAGGACCGTTTGTAATCAAAAGCATATTCTCTGGTGGAGCAATGATCTTAACCACTATGAATGGTGACGACCTCCCGCACCCTGTAAATACAGACATAGTTAAAAGATACTACGCATGAACAAGGACCCACTAGGTCGATTGAACTAGGCAAAAATTAGGGCATCCCGACGAACCAAAAGGTTCGGGAAAAAATTAGGGATAAAATACAAAAAAATCTGTACACCCGGCAAGCCGAAAACCCGAAAGGGTGGCTTGGGAAAAAAGGGTATCCCGGTGGATCGAAAACCCGAAAGGGTGGTCCAGGCAAAAGTTAGGTATTTAAAGCATATGACTATGTCCCGTTGGATCATCTTATAGACAATCTTCAGCATTGACCAACCAACTCAAACGGTTCTAATCAATCCCATCAACTTCGCCAAGGCGACAAGTGGACAAGACACTCAGAGACACAAAGACTATAGCAGAATGGGAACCCCATGGGATTATTGCATATAGCTATCTTTTCTTTGTATCAATTTTCATTTTTTTACGACGACATTCTCTTACTAGAATGCTCGTCTCATTGTACAAAAATGACTTATTCAAGTTAATACAAAGATACCACTTTTTGGAAGTGCAAAAATATCTATTTTTCTTTATTTCTGTGTTTTGTTTACAAAAAACGTCCAATGATTTATTTTTGAGCATATGCATTTGAACGTCATTACTATTCATAAATGAATAGAAAACGGAAAGACAATTACTAATGGCTTTAAGAAATAGGATAATATCTATAGGTCATTCCATAAGATCCCCGCAGGTACCTTCTCCAGCAAGAGCGGAAGCAACTACATCCTACTACAGAATCGCTGACGTATCCCCAGTATGCAGCCTGTTGGTATCAAGCGCTCTCATACCCCTGACAGAGCAAAACTTCTAACTACCGCTCCAGAGGTTCCCCAGTAAGTTGCCCAACTTCTCAGGTTTCCCCAGCAGGATTTCACGAAGTCTACAAGCAATGTCCGGCGTTTCCCTTCTACAACAGAGTTTATTTCTCTAATGATTGGAAACTCACTCATCAGTGCTTCAAGAGGGATTTATTTTCCCTGCTTCCAACAACACTACGACACGAATAATATTTAATTCCATACATTTGCATTCATACGTCATAACATTAGTACATACAGTGCAATCTCATTTATTTTGAGAAACAACATCATACCACGCATTGCATACATCATAGCATTGCATACAATTAACTCTTCACCTTTTGCAGGAAAGAATCAATCGACAGGAAATTATCATCAACAAATTTCCAACAGACAAATATTTTCAACAAGTCAAATACATATCAGTTCCCAAGAAAAGACTGGTCGACCATCCACATAGCAAAATATTTCTTTCAGATTCTTACTAGTTCAGATAAATCTCTCAACGGTTTATTTTGATTCGTTTCCAGATTCTTACTAGTTCAGATAAATCTCTCAACGGTTTATTCTGATTCGTTTCCAGATTCTTACTGGTTCAAATAAATCTCTCAACGGTTTATTCTGATTCGTTTCTAGATTCTTACTGGTTCAGATAAATCTCTCAATGATTTATTCTGATTCGTTTCTAGATTCGTAATGGTTCAAATAAATCTCTCAACGGTTTATTCTGATTCGTTTACAGATTCTTACTGGTTCAGATAAATCTCTCAACAGTTTATTCTGATTCGTTTCCAGATTCTTACTGGTTCAGATAAATCTCTCAACGGTTTATTTTGATTCGTTTCCAGATTCTTACTGGTTCAGATAAATCTCTCAACAGTTTATTCTTATTCATTTCCATATTCTTACTGGTTCAGATAAATTTCTCAACGGTTTATTTTGATTCGTTTCCAGATTCTTACTAGTTTGGATAAATCTCTCAACGGTTTATTCTGATTCATTTCCAGATTCTTACTGGTTCAGATAAATCCCTCAACGGTTTATTCTGATTCGTTTCCAGATTCTTATTGGTTCAGATAAATCTCTCAACGGTTTATTCTGATTTGTTTCTAGATTCTTACTGGTTCAGATAAATCTCTCAACGGTTTATTCTTATTGTTTCCAGATTCTTACTGGTCCAGATAAATCTCTCAACGGTTTATTCTGATTCATTTCCAGATTCTTACTGTTTCAGATAAACCTCTCAACGGTTTATTTTGATTCGTTTCCAGATTCTTACTGGTTCAGATAAATCTCTCAACGGTTTATTCTGATTCGTTTTCTTTTAAAATCAAGTTCAGACTTTCTGTCAATAATCACCTTTGGATGGCATCTATAAGCCCATCTCTGATAACTCTTCATCATTTCTCCAAATGGAATCTTTAAGCCCATTCCCTACATAATCCACCAGCGCATCATCAAGTGCAAATTTCTGGGCACTCTAGTGTTCAATCATCTTCTACTTTCAAGCCGCGAACGACAAACACATCGATCTCACTTTTCAAGTTTAAGAAGATTGAATAGGGGCAGCTGTTGTACCCCAAAATTTTCCCTCCCATTTTTCACTCAAGATGCTATCCTAGGGTTTTTCAAACACTCAATTTGGCTCAAAAGCTGATCAAGCAGATTCTCTTTATAGGCAACCAGTCAGCAATTAGGGTTTTGCATTTCTCAAAGGAATTTGAGTCATCAAGGTTTCAAATAAATCACCATGTCTCCTCAAAGTCTGTTTAAGTCAATTTCCAAACCTCACATTGCAAGTTTGCCTAATCCATGGCCCAGATAACTGAAAAGGCATTTGTGTGATTTTAATTTTTTTCTTAGCTACAATCTTCTGAGGGTTGATGTTATTTTTGAGAGCATATTCTGTTTGAATAAGGTATAAAGTCTAAAACTATCATTTTAAGCAATCATGATTGAGGATTCAATTAATCATTTGGGTTTGAGTTTTTAAACATTTATTTTGTTCAAGAGTGCAAATACATGATTTATCCTATCATATTGTGTTTACTTGAAATGCAAGTTATCAAGCCAATATGTTTTATTCAAAACATTCAATCAAGAATTTCAAAGTTAAACTAAAACTCAAAGTTTTGTACAACAAATTTCATTATTACTCAAGCTTTGTGTTCATTACAGTTTTGTGGGTCATTCACAAAGTAAATTACAAATGATTACAAATGGATTACAAGTGAAATACAAAGTTAAATCTACAAGGAAAGAATTGCTTCTTCTTCAAGACTCTTTGCTTCATCTTCAAGAAATTCCCCATTGCTAGCCATGGTCTTCTCTTCATCTTCTCTTGCTTGCCATTCATTTTATTGTACATGTAACAAAAGAAAGAAAAGAATATTAGCAAAAAATTAACATTAAAAAGTCCAAGCAAAAATTGATTTTCATCACTAGGGTTTGCTTTTAGGAATCAGAATTTTGTTTGTCCATTTCTCCCTATTTCTGCAAATCTCAAAACCTAGGTTTTGGTTCACAAAAAAGGGGAAAAAGAAATAAATATACAAATAGGACAGGCAAGGCAGCAAGTGCAAATAGCAAAGCAGCAGGCAACAAGCGGACAAAAGAAGACAACAAGTAACAAATATATAGCAAAGATGCCAAACAAAGCAACAGGCTGCAAACAGCACCAGACAAATGCACAACAAGCCAAACAAGCCCAATGATACTGCAACAAGCAAACAGCAGCACAAGAGGCAAGGTAACAGGCTGCAAACAACAGCAGTCACATCCAAGGCAGAACCAAGCCTGCTGTAAACCCACAAGCAAATACAACAAAGGCTACAGAAGAACAAAACAAACAATATGCAAGCAATAAGCCAAAGGGTCAAAGGCATCAAATATTGTAATACAAGTCAATATATCATCACTTTCCTAAAAAACAAGAAAACCCTTCAGAAAATGTATCAAAAGCAAAAAAAGTGCTTTATTTCATAAAGAGAGGAAAGAGGAACGATATCACCTAGCCAGCAAATAATCTAAAGCCATACCAAGAAAAACAGGTTGCTATTGCAACAAAGGCATGCTATAAAAACAGTCCAAGAAAACCTGCTCTAAAAGCCTCCTTATGCTGCCCATAGCAGTCCAAGACCTGTCCAAGTTCTGCGTAAAAGCATGTCAAATAAACCACAACAAAACCAGTATGCGTTATAGTTCAAAAACCTGCCCAAACTTGCACCAAAATGGAAACAGTTAAAATTGCACTCAAAAGCCCAAAACTAGAAAAGCCAAAACTGTCAAAATTCAAAGTTTTTCCCTCCTATTTTCACCCTAAATCTGATAGCAAGGATATCACTGTTATATAAAAAGAGAAGAGACTATTTGAACGAGAGAACCATTAGATATCAAAAAAAAATATAGAACCAGAAAAATATCACAGTATCCATCAAAAACAACCATTAAGCCATCACTAAAAACCAGCACATCACAAAAACCATCAAAACAACCATCAAGCCATCACTAAAAACCAGCACATTGTTGGCTGAAGATTTTGATAATGTTATTAGAAGCCAAATGAATTAAACGTTTCGATCGAAATGAGGTAAAGCGTCATGTTTCGAAGTAGCAGAAGCAGTGTTTCGAATAAGCATGTCAAAGCTTGGAGCTTCGAGTGGCAATTATGGGAACATATCTAAAGAAGTCTCGAAATAACAACAAGGCTGTGTCTGGGAAGTGCGTTCGAAACGGAGAAGTACCAAAGCATTTGAAATTCAAATGGAAGCGGGAAATTCGAAGTTTGAAAGTTATGTGCTGGAGCATTTGGGGACACGTGGAAAGAAGAAAGAGGCATTGTTCTGCATGTTCTGAACGTGGCATAATCCTATAGCAAGACCGTTATGGTCGAATTAGTATAAATAGAAGTCTTAGTATTAGGATTTCGTGTGTCATATCTATTATACTAAATACTCAGTAACATTCAAACTACCACATGGCAAGGGAAACGAATGCAAGAGAAATGTACGTATGATAGCACCATGTATTTCTGATTTAATGAAAACCTTTTACCATTTCCAGCACTTTCCTTTATCTTTTTGTCAAATAACATTTACAAGTTTTCTCATTTACAGTCTTTTCACTTCGAAATCTCTTCTTCAAAGTTTTACATTTTAATGCTTTCTTCACATTTCAAGCACTTTACATCTCAGAAAACTGTCATATTTTCCATACCTTTACCTTCAAGTCTTATCCTTCGAACGCATATTTTTACTTAAAGTCATTTACAGATTTCTTGCATTAAACGCTTTCTTCATATTTCAAACCTTTTACGTTCCAGAAATCCTTTACATTAACTGTTTTATAATTCAAAACCATTTACTTGACTTTTATGCAATTTTACATGTCTTTACAATTAACATTTATTCATGCAACTTAGTTTCGTACACGCACATTTTGATTACATCTTTAGACTTTTTGAGAGAGAAATTGAAATAAGCCAAACGCATATACAACACTCAAATATCAACCATGAATATCTGTTCGATCGTGAGAGTAACCTTAATGTCCAAGGAATCCTAGGATCAATCTAGTTGATCCTGTGAGTTACCAGAGGAATTGAATAACAGTCAGAAAGATTATTCGATAGTTTGGAAGACTAGCGGTTGTTTACCAGAAATCACTGGAAACAAATTGGCACACCCGGTGGGACCAATAATTGGATATTAGAAATAAAGATTGTTGAGACATAACCATTATAAAAACGTTGGAACCTAAGAAGTTTGCTGTTTTATGAACCCGAGAAGTGGTAAAATAACCAACAGCAACCAACCTTCATCCAGAAGAAAATGTTTGGACAAAATGTCTAATTCTGACAATCAACAAGGGGAACAAAATGGCCCACATACAACAGGCACTAATGCGTCCACTTCGATCGGAACATCTAATGTAATCCCTTCGAATGCACAGTCTGTTGCATCTTCAACCAGTAACATAGCCACCAATGGAGTAAGTGGCATATCAACTAATAGTTCGATCTTAGGAAATACTGGAACCATTGGTTACCCTGGGGGATTCGTTCCACCATCAGGGACACAATCCCATTTCGCCACTCCATTAACTAGACCACCCGGTTTCGATGGGAATAGAACCAGAAATTCCTCTTATGGAATGCCAACATCTTTTATGGCAGGTTTACACAATTCCACATCGAATTCATCCCCACAACTAGGGTCTGGGTCTGGGGCGAATCAGTTTATGACAAATAACCAAGGGTCAGTGGGTTATAGCATAATGCCTATCTTAACCACAGACAACCAGTTGGCTTTTAGGCAATTGATGGATGACAGTAACCATAATATGATAGGGGTGTTAGCACAAACCATGCAGGAGATATTTGCCCCAATAGTGCAAAATGTGACTGTGACAAACAGAGAAAACGCTGACAATATGAGTCGAATAGCAGATTTCTTTGCTCCCCTAGAAAGGCGTAGGCAGAATCAGGCGGGATTTCGAGCAAACATGCCTGTTATAGAACAAATTGCTAACGACCCAATTTATAGACCACCCAGAGAAGAAGTTAACTTAGGGGCCAGGGCACCAAGGTTAGAAGCCCCAATAATCCCGGGCCCACAAAGAGAAATTATGGAACCATGGGCAAGGGTCGAAAGGCTAGAAGCCCCAGAGTTTCGAGAAGAACAACCTAGGGGAGTTGTCTTGGTTGGTCGAAATCAAGATGTCGATGCTGTCGTTCATAGAATTCGAAACGATGACATCTTGGCAGAAAACAACCTAACCACCATGATAGAGAGAGTCATGGCCCAGAATGGCCTCAACACAGGAATGAGAAGGCCAAATTATGCTTCTCCTATATTGGATTGCATAATGCATACTGATTTACCAAGGGGATATAAAGTCCCTAAATTTACAAAGTTCGCTGGGGATACCAATGAGTCAACAGTCGAACACATAGCGAGATATCTAACCGAAGCGGGAGATATAGCCAATAATGAAGATCTCAGGATCAAATACTTCCCAAGTTCCTTGACTAAAAACGCCTTCACATGGTTTACCACTTTGCCTCCTGGGTCCATTGACACTTGGGCTCTCTTAGAGAGATTATTCCATGAACAATTTTACATGGGACAGTCGAAAATAAGTTTGAAGGAATTGGCCAGTGTTAAGAGAGAGTTCACCGAACCCATAGATGATTATCTGAATAGATTTAGGCTTTTGAATCCAGATGTTACACAGTAGTGCCTGAACATGAGTTAGTCGAAATGGCCGCTGGCGGCTTGGATTATTCTATTCGAAAGAAACTAGACACTCAATATTTGAGGGATATGGATCAGTTAGCCGATAGGGTTCGACAGGTCGAAAGACTAAAGGCCGAAAAAGCCAGAGTCTTTAAGAATAGCAAGAAAGAAAGGATTTCCTATGTTGGGACTGAGGAAGCAGAAGAATATCCTGAATTCGAATTCGAAGAGGTCGAAATCGACCTCGCTGAATTAAAACAGGCCCCGCCTTATTCCTGCAAATTGTTAGTTCCCACAAAAGGGAAAGACATTGTTGAAAATGAGAAAAGTGACAAATTTCCAAAGAAGTTTTATACCTTCGATGTGACTAAATGTGACGAGATTTTTGACTTACTTGTCAAAGATGGCCAACTAATTGTGCCATCAAATGTCAAAATACCTCCTTTGGATCAGAGAAAGAAGAGAGGATTTTGCAAATATCATAGTTTCCTAGGCCACAAAACCTCACAATGTTTTCTTTTCAGGGACCTAATTCAAAACGCGATCAAAGATGACAGACTAAAGTTTGCTGATAAGGTGAAGATGAAAGTGGACGAAGATCCCTTGGACATCGCAGACACCAACTACTCCGAGCCTGCATGCATTGGAGAGGTCAACATGGTGGAAACTGATCAAAGCGACGCCCTAACAGGAGAGAAGGGTACTGGAGATGAAAACTGGGTGATGGTCGAAGTCAATAAGGAGGTCACTGAAGACATCCAGAATACACCAGAGACTTCGATTGCCGCACCTGTAGCTGTTGCAAGAGAAACCCAGGCTACTGAAGGCCAGGGAAATCAAAACCAAGAACTAACACAAGTCACTGAAGGCTTGAGGCTGGAATTGGAGAAAGTCCAAATCACGCAGCCAATTTCCCCTCAGAAGGAAATATGGGACACTCTAGGGGAATCCAGTGGAAAATTTGACTATTTGGTCAAATATTCTGCCCCAGAGAGTTCGAAGGTTCAGATTAAGGATATAAAGCCCACAGGATGGGGCGATGATGAAGCTAAGGGGGAAGATGTTGAAATAAATATGGTGGATATGGAAAGACCTCGCTCTGAGATGGAGGAAGTAGAAAAATACTTAGAAAAAGAAAAGTATAGAATGGGGGATAATCACACTGGAGAGGCTAGTCTCAAGGATTATCTCATGACATGCCACAAAGGAGATTCAGGCATGATATTGTGCCCTAGGTGCAGCATCCTCTGCAATCAAAGAATCGCTGCGAATTTCGAAAGGGTACAGAGGACTCGAACTGGCAACAATTGGCGCCAGGATAACCAGCTTTTTAGGTGTTATCCCAAGGCTGGAGAAAGTTTGCTGGAATTTGTGTTTCGCTGCTACAAAGGGGCAACCAAGTGCTTGATTTGCCCAAGGTGTTCTGTTGTGTATGACCAAAGCATGGCCAGGGCCTTCGAAACGATTCCCTTTGCCCCTTGCTGGAACCATCAAGAAACTGTCCAGATGGGCCCACGTTTCGACAGCAGACACAAACAGCGAAGGCCTGATAGCCCTCACCCCAAGGCTGCTCGAAGAGTGACTTTCAAACTCCCTGCTGAAGTGCCAACCGATAGATGGTTACAGGTCAGAAATGACAAAGGCAAAGATAGATGGAGAAACGCTGAATGAAATGCACGCCATGCTGTGACATACAGGAGGCAATTCAACACAGCAAAAAGGGAGGAGGTGAGATTAGAAAATTACAAAGGAAGGAACCCCATGTCAAGATCCCAGTGGCGCAGACAGCAAAGGATTCGAAAGGCTGAGAGAGAAGTTGTGGCAAACAAAAGGGTTACTTCAACAAAAAACCAAGGTGAATCTAGCACCAACAAACCAAAAAATCAAACTGAAGACAAACCTCCAGTCAATAGGAGGCTCTTCTCGTAAGTACAACGCGATGAACCAAAGGAATACACTCCGGACCCGGAAGTGGACGAAGATATGATAACAGATAACTTCGAATCGGAGGGGGAGTCTTCATTTAACCTGAACTGTAACGTGGTGTCTGTGCTTCCCTGCGAATTTGGGCAGGAAACCGAAATCGATGAATATGAGGAGGAAGACACCACAGATTTGATGAAACATAGGCTTGTGTGTTACTATGTGAAGGACAATGGGGCTGTTGAGGAACAAAATGCGTTCTTCGAACATCCAGAACCTGCAATGAAGAACCATCTCAAGCCACTTTTTATTCGGGCGAAAGTTGGTGTCCATGGTGTGAACAAAGTTCTAGTGGATGGGGGTGCTGCAGTCAATTTGATACCCCATTTCATGCTAAAAAGATTAGAGATCCGCGAAGGAGACATCAAGCCCCATAATATGGTTTTGTCCAATTATGAGGGAAAAGTGGGCAAAACACTGGGAGTGGTCCAGTTGGAATTGACAATAGGCTCAAGCTGTAGGCCCACCATGTTTATGGTGATCGAAGCCAAGGCCAACTATAACTTACTGCTGGGAAGGGAGTGGATCCATGGCGTGGGGGCAGTTCCTTCGTCAATGCATCAGCGACTAGTTCTGTGGAGAGATGATGGAATCGTGGAAAACATCGAAGCAGACCAGAGTTACTTTATGTCAACTGTCAATTTAGTTGACAAGAGGGATTATGATAAAAATCTGGCAAAGATTGCTTCGTGTGTTCCAAATGATGAGATTAATGAAACTAGAAACGCCCACTACTACATGACCCTTCGCCATGATGGCCTTTACTGGGATAGAACAATAATCAGTGAAGAAGAGGGAGTCGAAAGCACTATACAAAAACGGCCAGCAGGCTGGGACTTCGACAACCTTATCCATGACTGAGTCTACCTTTTTCGAAAGGATTTCGGCCTATATGGCTGAGAATGAATCAAAAGCGGCCTTAGAGGCTGAAATAAATAAATCAACTATAAAGATGAACGAAGTAAGTGGGGATGGTTTGAAATGCTCACCCTTCGAAGAGTTTGAGATGGATCAAAGGTTGGATGCCATCTATGATAAAGAACCCTTAGGCTTCGAAAGGGCCCCATAAACTTAGGTGCTAAAATGTTGGCACAAGATCCACTCGAAGAAGTCAACTTAGGGGATGAAAAAACGAAAAGAGTAACCTATATAAGTGCTAAACTTAGCCCAGGCCTCAAGAAGGAAGTGATCGAAGTCCTCAAGGAAAACAAAGATTGCTTCGCATGGGATTATGACGAGATGCCTGGTTTAAAGAGGGAGTTGGTCGAACACAGACTGCCAATCAAAGATGGCAAGAGGCCCATCAAACAAACTCCCAGAAGATTCGCACCAGCGGTTCTCACAAAAATTAAAGCTGAGATCGAAAGGTTACTGCGTTGCAAATTCATCAGAACAACAAGGTACGTCGAATGGTTAGCAAACATAGTACCTGTTATTAAGAAAAATGGTTCTTTAAGAATTTGCATAGATTTTAGGGATTTAAACACTGCAACCCCTAAAGATGAATATTCCATGCCTGTGGCAGAAATGCTAGTAGATTCTGCTGCAGGGTTCGAATACTTGAGTATGTTAGATGGATACTCTGGGTATAACCAGATTTTCATTGTTGAAGAAGATGTTGCAAAGACAGCATTTCGTTGCCCAGGAGCCTTAGGCACCTACGAATGGGTGGTGATGCCTTTTGGTTTAAAGAACGTTGGGGCAACTTATCAAAGGGCAATGAATTCAATTTTTCATGATTTCATTGAAACCTTCATGCAGGTGTATATTGATGATATAGTCATCAAATCTATATCTGCAGAAACACATTTGCATCATTTAAGCCAATCATTCGAGCGAATGAGAAAACATGGCTTAAAGATGAATCCCCTTAAATGTGCATTTTTTGTGCAGGCTGGAGATTTTCTTGGTTTTGTGGTTCACAAGAAAGGAATTGAAATCAACCAGAACAAAACCAAAGCCATAATGGAGACGAAAGCACCTACGTCAAAAAGGGAGTTGCAATCTCTGCTAGGGAAAATTAACTTCCTCAGAAGATTCATTTCGAACCTAAGTGGAAGAACCCAAGCTTTCTCTCTGTTACTTCGTCTAAAGCAAGGCCAAGCCTTCGAATGGAACGAAGCTCACCAGGAGGCATTTGACAGGATAAAAGAATACCTTTCTCAGCCTCCTATTTTGTCTCCACCTTCATGGGGGAAGCCCATGAGATTGTACATATCTGCCTCTGAAGTTAGTATAGGTAGTATGCTAGCACAAGAAGATAGCAATGGCATCGAAAGAGCCATATACTATTTAAGTAGAGTGCTAAATGATGCAGAGACCAGATATAGCAATTTAGAAAAGCTATGTCTCTGCTTGTATTTCTCTTGTATGAAACTCAAGTATTATATAAAACCTCTTGATGTTTATGTTTCATCTCATTTCGATGTCATTAAACATATGCTTTCAAAACCAATAATGCATAGCAGAGTTGGCAAGTGGGCTTTAGCCTTAACAGAATATTCTTTGACTTTCATGCCTTTAAAATCTATGAAAGGTCAAGTGATTCCTGACTTCATTGTGGACCATTCTTTGGTTGAGCAGACTGTCATGAGTTACGTCGAAATGCAACCATGGAAATTGTACTTTGATGGTTCAACCCACAGGAATGGAAGTGGTGTTGGAGTCCTTCTGATTTCTCCTGAAGGAATTCCAACAAAATTCAAGTATAAATTAGATGGTCCTCGTTATTCGAACAACGAAGCTGAGTATGAAGCGCTCATTGTTGGACTTGAAGCTTTGTTGGAATTGGGGGCAACCAGAGTCGAAATTAAAGGAGACTCTGAATTAGTGGTCAAACAAATCACAAAGGAATACAAGTGCATAAAGGAAAATTTAATGGTATACTTCGTCATAGTCAATAGGCTATTGAGGAAATTTGAATACATGGATATTCAACACATACCAAGAATAGAGAACCAAGAAGCAAATGACTTAGCGCAGTTGGCTTCGGGTTATAAAGTGTCTACCAAGAACTTCAAGGATTTGGTTGAATTAAGGGGAAGAGTTATGGCTACTAGATTCACACCATCGGATCTGGAAAGTATGAAATTGGGATATGCTGAGAAACAGGGATTCGAAATATTAGCCATAAATACTTTGTCAGATGCAGATTGGCGAAGTCCACTGAAGAGTTATTTAGCAGACCCAACTCTAAATGTGGATAGAAAGACAAAATATAGAGCATTGTCATATCTCCTCATGGGGAACGAATTGTTTAAAAAGACCCAAGAGGGTGTATTATTGAAATGCCTAGGAGAAAGTGAGGCATATTTAGCATTGTCTGAAGTCCATAATGGGGCATGTGGGGCACATCAAGCAGGCCATAAAATGAAATGGTTGTTATTTCGATACGGCTTGTATTGGCCTAGCATGCTCAAAGATTGCATAGACTTTGCTAAAGGATGTGAGGAATGTCATAAACATGCAGGAATTCAACATGCCCCTGCAAGTGAGTTGCATTCGATCATCAAACCATGGCCATTTAGAGGATGGGCATTGGATTTGATAGGAGAAATAAATCCTACTTCGTCCAAAGGACAGAAATACATCTTGGTGGGAATAGATTATTTTACCAAATGGATCAAAGCTATACCACTGATAGTTGCTGATCAAGAGGCTATTATTGAATTTATACAAAAGCACATTATCTATAGGTTCGGATTTCCAGAGAGCATAACCACAGACCAAGGCTCTGTGTTTACTGGTAGAAAGATGCAAGGATTTGCCCAAGAAATGGGGTTTAGATTGCTAACATCAACGCCATATTATGCTCAAGCAAACGGTCAAGTCGAAGTAGCAAATAAAGTAATAATAGGATTAATCAAGAAGCATATTGGCAAAAAGCCAAGAAACTGGCACAAAACTCTGGACCAAATATTATGGGCTTGTAGAACATCTCCTAAGGAAGCTACTAACACTACGCCTTTCCAACTCACATTTGGTCATGATGCAGTGTTGCCAGTAGAAATTCATCTACAATCAGTTCGAATTCAGAGACAAAACGAAATCCCAGTTGCATTATATTGGGAAATGATGATGAATGAATTAGTTGAGTTAGACGAAATTAGATTACATGCATTGGAAATTTTGATGAGACAAAAAGAAAGAGTGGCCAGAACATACAATAAAAGGGTGAAGAAAAAAGTATTCATTATTAATGACTTGGTTTGGAGAGTCATATTGCCTATGGACAAGAAGAATAAAGCGTTAGGTAAATGGTCACCTCATTGGGAAGGACCTTTTCGAATATTAAAAGTATTCTCAAACAATGCATACGAAATCGAAGAACTCGTGGATGATAAACGTATCCTAAAGGTTAATGGGAAATATTTAAAGAAATATAAGCCACGCCTGCAGGAGATTCGAATAGTAACAACGTAACCAAGATGTTATAAAAGGCCAAGATGGCAAGATAAAATGCCAAAATGGCGTTGTTCGAATATTACATTAAAGAAACCAAAATTGTAGTCAAATAAACATCAAAATCTAGAAATAAGAGTTATTTTTCAATCGATTAAAAGTGCTTCGAAATGATTCAAGTTTCTGCTGAGCGAACCGCCTGGCTCCTTCCAAGGTTGCCACTTCTCCTTTAAGTTGTTCTGCAGTCTCCATTTCCGCAAGCCCCTGGTTGAGAAGCTCTTCGAATTGGATACCAGCAGTATTGGTTTCGAAGGCTATTTGTTGTTCTTTAGCCTCCTTAACCTTCTGTTGAAGTTCCAGAATCTGCCTTTCCCAAAGAAGTATGGACTCAGCTCGAGCCTCATAATCAGTTTTTGCCTGCTTCAGATGCATAGCTTGATCCTCATCTTCTTGAGAGAGTTTCGAAGCTTGTTCATAAGCAGCATCCATGGCAATGCGTTTCTCTTGAACCTTCTTGGCAGCAGATTCGTCTTGAGAAGGTAACCAGTTACGTTGTCCAGCAAAGCCCGAAGATCGAACAAGAGAGTACTAACTGGCAAGGAGCGGGTAGAAAGATTGACCTTTGTGAGCAGCACCTTCATAGTATAGCAAGCAGTACTATCTTGCTTAAGCACTTCGAATATATCCACATTGAGAATGGTTTTCCTAATTTTATTAAGAAGAACAATTCTTTCATCTGTGGGAAGAGGATAGCTGGTCGAACTTGTGCCAGCCCTAGTAAGTGGGACGTCCCTCTGAGCCAACTTTGCCTTCATGTACCCAATAGGGTCATTTCGTCTCAGAAGTGCCAGTTCCTCGTCAGTCATTCGAGACAAAGAGGATTGAGGGAGTTCCACACGTAGGGGAGCCACGTCCATTTCAACCTCTATGGGTTCGTTGGTTGCATTACCATCCCCTTTATTCGTTTCGTGCTCTTGGTCTTCTTCATCCTCATCCAAGTCCACCACTTCGATACCATCCCTTTCACTGCTATTTGCGTTGGACTCCGTCCCAGCAGTCGAACCGTCATTGGCATTCTCCTCCTCAGATTCTTCGTCTGCAGATTCTTCGGCTCTTTGCCCAGAATCAGCTTTCTCTTCTTCAGTTTGAGTGTCCTTTGGGTCCTCTTGAAGAGTTTCAAGAGGGGACTTTTGAAGAGAAGCCCTTTGCAAATCCTCTGCAGATGTTTGAAGTGGTGTTTCATTTATCTCTTTCAGAGGAATGGAGGTACCTTGATCATCCTGCTGTTCAGAAGTTCCAGCCAGAACCGCCATATTGGAGGAACCTTTATTTTGAACCAGGTTGCTGGAATCTCCTTGAGGAGAGGAGTTGAGCGGAGCAGCAGCTCTGGATGGTGAGTTCGAAGTAGTGGAAGCTGGATTCAAGATGTTCTGCAAGGAACAACAGAATGTTAAAAAAAACATTCACCAAGGTAATAAGAAGTTATTATTGTCAAAAATTTAAAGGTTCAATTTACCTGTGGACTCTCGGAGGAGAGGTTACTAGCTATACGTTCCAACGTTGTGTTGGAGGTCGAAGGTGGATTTTTGGATTTGGGTGAGGGAGCAGCATCCCTGGAATCAAGTCCAGAGACACTAGTTGGAACGGTACTTTTCGAAATATCTTTCTTTGGCTTCTTCTTCGAAGCAGTGTTTAAGTTTCCTCCAGCCTTGGGATCTTCCCCAGTGGTGCTTGATTTCCGTTTCTTGGGAGTAGTAGGAGGAAGCTTGTTGGTCTGAAAGGATTTTAAATGAAGAGTTAGATGCAAACCATAAAACATGAGTGAATTCGAAACATCAAGGCTAAGTGATTACCGTTGGAACTGGAACACTGGTTGTTGTTGGTATTATTGTTGTTGTTGTGGTTGCAACAATAGTGGTTGTTTCGGGTGGAGTCACTTTGTCAGTAGTTTCGATGGAGGCTTGAGAGGCACTCCCTTCTTTCGACTTCGAGGCAGCTGTCTTTATCCTGATGGCTGAAAATCGAAACAATTAAAGCAAAGGTTAAAGATATGGAAAATAAAAGACGTTTGGGATTTTCCCAAGCATTCGCACCTGTGCCTTGATCAGATTTAATTGACATGGCAGAAAGGTCGTATCGAAGGTGTCCTGGGAAATCATGAAGCCAGTATCGAGCCCATGTCACAGTCTCAGATGGCTTTGGTTTCCTTTGAAGATATTTGAACATCTCTTTGCAAGTAAACCACCAAGGATATGGGGGAAACCAAGCCAGAGCCAGTTCTGAGGTAGGTAATCTGGGAAATTTAGGTGGATGCATTTCGAATGCCAACTTATACCTATCCTCAGGTGACAGCCCTGAAGGAAGTTTTAACTTAGAAACTTTTTGTTTAAATTTTTCCTTCAAGGTCTCATCCGCTTGATGCACAGTGGAGTCCAAGCGCGTGGGGTCATAAGTAGTTTCAAAATAATTTTGGAAAGCTTTAATCTCTTTGGCATGAGTAAACATACCTTTCTTTGTTGGTACCTGCACATCGAAGGCATCAATTAGTTTCTGTTGAATTGTAAGTGTATCGAACATATAAGTTTGATAAAACTTGGTCCACCATTCCAGAAACCCTTTAGCTGTGAGATGGGTAGGTTCGAAGGTTATCAGCTCAAATTGGGAAAAGCCTTGATATTGTTCTTGCTGTATTTTGGCTTCCCGTGCCTTGAATGTTCGTCCAGAAGTGATGGCACTCTCAGTTTGAAATAAAGGTTCAGGAATCAGTTGGCATAAGCCAAACTGCCTCGAAACAAAGTTTGGTTGGTAGGCAAAGAGAAAAATCTGGTTCTTGGCTGGAGTTATTCTTGAAGAAATGAGTCTAGGTAGCAAAAAATCTCTCCATACATCCTGAATCTCCTTGCTCTTGATAGCTTCTGAGAGAGCCATGGTGAACCAAGAAGGTCCATGAGCCCTCGAAGCAAAAGGCGACATGCTCACTTCAAACTTGTGCCTTTTGGAGAATATCATGATGTACTTCGAGAATTGGACTTTGAAGTCATCTTTGTCGTCATTGGGAGTTAATCTTCGAAGCCTAGTGCCTTCGACTATCCTATCATTTATCTCAGAATATTGCTCATCAATGGTGTTGGCGGTTGATAAGGAGGGTTCGAACATGGCATTTAGCCATAGTTGAAGTAACCAAAAAGGGCCAGCCAACAGAATATTTTTGGAGGTGTGGGATTTGAGGCTCGAAACAGCTGACCTCAGGCTTTCATAAAGGTCAACTAAGAGCAGTTCACTTAGGCACACTTTTCGATTTTCATGCAAGTCCCTAGCTAGAGGAATGAACCTACTAGCTACCTGTAAGGATCTACTGCAGAAAACGTATCTTGACAGCAATAGGGTTAAGAAAGCAATGTGCTCTACGTCAGACACATTGTCCCCCTCAGCATAGTAATGACTGATAAACTTGGAAAAACTGGCTAGCTTGACTTCGGAGTCAATTATGCTTGAATGTTCTTCGTTGTCGGGTATATAAGTTTCTCCCACTGGCGATAGCCCAGTGATGGCCACTATGTCGAAGAAGGTTGGGGTAATCATTCCACCTGGGAGATGGAAAGTGTTATAGGTACTGTCCCAGAAATAGAGGGACGCGAATAGCAGAGGGTGGCTGTAGGTGAAACCAGGCTTCGATAGCTTAATCAGGTTATAGATACCTAATTCTTCCCATTGCTGGGATTTCTTAGCTTCTACTTTCTTGAACCAATTTTGATAAGCAATATCAGAGGTGGGGCAAGATCGAAATGGCTTAAAATTACTTTTTACATAATCCAATACAAAGGGGTCCTTAGGAGGAACAGTTGGGTTTTCTATGGTATTTGAACTAGAATATTCTACTGCCTTAGGGGCGTCCATTTTGTTAAACAAGGGTTTAAAACTATAACAAACTGGGAAAATCATCCTGGTGTCTTTTAATATTTCAAAAACCGTAAGAGGGCCATTTAAAGCTAACCTCTTACCAGCAACGTTGGTAGGAATGAGTACCTGTGACGCATACAGCATTTCTTTTTCCTTTGAAAGCATCTGAGGGGCAAGAACGGATTGACCTTGGTGAGTGATGATTTTACTTTCCATGGTAGTTCCTGCAGTTTTTCCTTTCTTCTTGGAGACTTTCTTGAGTTGGGATGAAGTAGAAGAAGACATTTTTGAAAGATGTTGAAAGCTTGGGTTTTTTGACGAGAGAAGGAGGGTAAAAGATTTAGAGTGTGAAAAGAAAAGAAAAAGATTAAGTTGGTGATGTTTTATAATGGGGAAGTTTAAGCATCCACTGAATAAGGGTGTGATACGTGGAAATCATGGGTTGGTGTGATGAAGAGGTGGCGTAAAGTTAACATCGGTAATAGGCGTGATTTAAAGATAATCATTATTTGTAACTGCACCATGCTGTGAAGTGGCTCCAGGCGGTTAAGGAATCCAAAAGGTGCTATGATTGACGTGACTGGAGTCAAATGCATTAAATGTTACGATGATTCGAAAGTCACATCAAAATCTTGTGTAGATGTTTAAAATAGGTATTTCTCAGAGGAATCGAAATACATATTTTAAAGGGGCAATTTGTTGGCTGAAGATTTTGATAATGTTATTAGAAGCCAAATGAATTAAACGTTTCGATTGAAATGAGGTAAAGCGTCATGTTTCGAAGTAGCAGAAGCAGTGTTTCGAATAAGCATGTCAAAGCTTGGAGCTTCGAGTGGCAATTATGGGAACATATCTAAAGAAGTCTCGAAATAACAACAAGGCTGTGTCTGGGAAGTGCGTTCGAAACGGAGAAGTACCAAAGCATTTGAAATTCAAATGGAAGCGGGACATTCGAAGTTTGAAAGTTATGTGCTGGAGCATTTGGGGACACGTGGAAAGAAGAAAGAGGCATTGTTCTGCATGTTCTGAACGTGGCATAATCCTATAGCAAGACCGTTATGGTCGAATTAGTATAAATAGAAGTCTTAGTATTAGGATTTCGTGTGTCATATCTATTGTACTAAATACTCAGTAACATTCAAACTACCACATGGCAAGGGAAACGAATGCAAGAGAAATGTACGTATGATAGCACCATGTATTTCTGATTTAATGAAAACCTTTTACCATTTCCAGCACTTTCCTTTATCTTTTTGTCAAATAACATTTACAAGTTTTCTCATTTACAGTCTTTTCACTTCGAAATCTCTTCTTCAAAGTTTTACATTTTAATGCTTTCTTCACATTTCAAGCACTTTACATCTCAGAAAACTGTCATATTTTCCATACCTTTACCTTCAAGTCTTATCCTTCGAACGCATATTTTTACTTAAAGTCATTTACAGATTTCTTGCATTAAACGCTTTCTTCATATTTCAAACCTTTTACGTTCCAGAAATCCTTTACATTAACTGTTTTATAATTCGAAACCATTTACTTGACTTTTATGCAATTTTACATGTCTTTACAATTAACATTTATTCATGCAACTTAGTTTCGTACACGCACATTTTGATTACATCTTTAGACTTTTTGAGAGAGAAATCGAAATAAGCCAAACGCATATACAACACTCAAATATCAACCATGAATATTTGTTCGATCGTGAGAGTAACCTTAATGTCCAAGGAATCCTAGGATCAATCTAGTCGATCCTGTGAGTTACCAGAGGAATTGAATAACAGTCAGAAAGATTATTCGATAGTTTGGAAGACTAGCGGTTGTTTACCAGAAATCACTGGAAACACACATCACAAGAACCATCAAAACAACCATCAAGCCATCATTGTAAAACCAACAAGTAACAAAATCCATCAACCATCAAGCCATCACTGTAAAAACCAGAACCAATGAAAAACCAACAAAAATTTGCAACGCCAAAATTCCATCACCAATTTCCATCACCAAAGTCCATCACCCAAACATTGTCATCAAATATCACTACTCAGAAACCCAGCAAATCAGTAACTCAAACAAACAGCAAAAAAAAAGCCAAATATTTCGTTCATCATTTTTACCCTTTCAAAATCCATTCAGAATATACAAGCTACACACAAATCTCAGAAACTGCAAAACCCCCACAAAATCACAGCAAGTTACCAAAAGAAGAGAGAAAGCAATTTACAAGCTCAGAATCAGAACAGTCTTACAGGAAAAGCTTTAGGAGGTTAGTAAGGTTACAGATCCGGACCTCACAAACGATCTCCTTCTTCTCTTTCCTGTACTTTCATGGATATATCATTGCATGCTCCATTACCTTCACCGATCCCACCAAACTGAGAACTAGGGTTTCAGTTTCCCCTTTTTAGATTTAGGGTTATTAAACAAGAATCTGCAAAAGTTAATCATAAATTAGTAACCATGGAAAGGAGACGATCAAAATGATATAAGAAAAGTAGGGTTTGGAGACACGCCGCCGCCGTCACCGCCGTAAGGCAATTTCTGGCGCGGCCAAAGGGTCTTCTCCGGTGAAGGCTCATAATAAGATAGAAGAGAGAAGGCAGCACGTCTAGAGAGAGAAAGAGATATGAATTATGATGCCTGTTGCTTCCAAGTCAATTAGTTTTTTTTTGTTTGATAACCAATTCATGGCCCAATCCAGTGGTGACACTTGTCACCACCTCTTTAATCATCCTGGATAATCACCCATATGCACCCCTATGTTAATCTGATGCACCCTCATCATCCCTCCGTCTATTCATTTATCACAACCCTTTCAACGCACCATAGATGCACGCCCATGGTACACCTCCAAGGGGCTGCTACACTGGATCATCCAGAAACATTTGGGCCTTTTAATTTCTGCACCCCCAGTTTTGCTCTATTTGCAGGCCCGTTTATAGCTTTGCCTTTATTATTTTTGTTGTTAATATTTTTTTCATTATTTGATTCTTATTTTATTTTTCAACATACATTTAAAAATTGCAAATAGATAGACATTTGTTTTAAATAATTATTAGCTTTAAAATAATTTTTGTTTGACATTATTAATTAAGTCCTTAATTAATTTTATCAAATGAAAAGAGTTCTAACTAAAATAATCATTTAACGGTTTGGAGTTATATTATGTGATTTAAATATTTATTTCTTACTGTCACCCCCATTCATTAATTTGTACCCCCATTCCCGAAGCTCTGTAATAGCGTAGAATTTCAATTTCCGCATTTTATTATTTTACTTATTACTGTATAGTAATTAGGCGTGTATGGCAAGATTTAAAATCAATCGCTAGATAAACCTAATTTCAAAGATAAAATTAACTTGAATCAAATACACTCTTCCACACGCGCACCTCTAGAGTAACCTCGCTCATTGTCTCAGAAATACAGTCATGTCCCTCGAATATGGGACGTTTTAGCAATGACCCTTTGATAAAAAAGATCGTAGTCCCTCGATGACCCTCGACGTTGCCTTCGATAAAACGATGTCGTCCCTTACAAAAATTGCTAAAGCGTCACATAAGTTACTTTTGATGACTGTAAAATTGACTCGCGCCTGTCCCTTTACATCCAACGATGGGGCTTCTTACTAAATCAATGGTAAGATAGCAACATTAAAAGGAGGAAGAAAAGAACCTTGAGACCTTTTGAGTAGGTAGATTCGCTCCTAGTTACTCGCTTGCTCACGATAAAAACATTCTTACACCGACACTTTCATCTCAAAACATTTTTCGAAAAGACAAAAAAAAATTTGTATACGTTCTTATAGAGATGAGAACCATTGCAAAACATTTTTTCAAAACACTTTCCAAAACACAATCCACAAACACATCTTTGAACTATCTTTCGAAATAAAACTTTGTACATGTTCTTATAGAAACGAGAACCATTACAAAGAGATTTTTGAAAACACTTTCAAAGCCCACATCACAAGCACACTTTCAAAAAAAAGCAAGTGATATAAGTGAGTAACTAAGAGCCCATGGAAAACCATGGATGAAAAGGGTGCTAATACCATCCCTTTTCATAATCTACCCCTCGAACCCGAGAAATAATCTCAAAAGGTCTTTCCTGTGCTTTTTTACCTTTCCTTTTGGATAAAAGAAAAGTCAGTGGCGACTCTTGCTATTCGCATAAATGCGATCAAAATGCAAAACACCAAGTCAGTTCTCCCACCGTATCACACTACGCTATTACAATCATTTGGGGATGGAGTGTACAAATTTACAAATGGGGATTGCAAGAAATTAAAGTCCTAATTATCTATTACAACCATATTGAATAGCCATGAAGAAAATATATGAAGCATGTAAAAATAAAGAAAAATGAAAGGAAAAGGAAACATTTTGGATCATTATGTGTCGACACATGCCGTAAAATCAAGCTTCTCGAATGCACTTTTGTTTTGATGAAGACAAATCATGATTGATAAAGAAGGCAAAAATTATTGATCAAGCTAAGAGCCTCTTTGGATGAAGTCTTTGATTCAAGCCCTTAGAAAATTTCAAGGTATAATGATAATACTTACCTTGAACTTAAGATATAGATGCTCAATGGTCAAAAATAAAACATTTTATATTGTCCAACTCTTTATTCAAGTTATTTCAAAGCAAAAATTCAATTTTCATTTGAGTGCAATCTATTTGCATGTTAGTGCAATCAATTGCATGCTTCAGTTTTTCAAAACATGGCTACTGACTTCCAGTGTAATCGATTTGCATGGTTGTGCAATCGACTGCACACTCAAAATATTTGGAAATCTGGCTACTAGAACCCCGTGCAATCTATTTGCATGGTTGTGTAATCGATTGCATACTCAAAATATTTGGAAATCTGGCTACTGGAACCTCGTGCAATCGATTTGCATGGTTGTGCAATCGATTGCCTGCTGTATGGTTTTGAAAAACAGCAGCTTACACCTGCCTGTTCATGATACTATTTCATGGAAAACTTTTCACACAATCTTGGTAATTGTTCATGATTTTTTACAAACCTTTTCTTCAAAGGTCACTGCATTTTAGCCTAAAAAATAAACCAAATGATGATGATTGAAATGAAGAGTTTAAAGTTAAGGAGACTTACCTTGCAGCTAGAATTTATGTTTTGAGCTTGAGGTGTTGCCTTGTGGACTGTTATGACCTTTTTCAGTTATGAGATTTTTTTTTAGAGTTTGTCAATAAAACTTATGGTTTTCTTTCTCCCTTTTTCCCTCCTCTCACCTCTTTTTTTCTTTGCAAATGCTCCTTCTATTTATAGGCAAAGGACTTGTGAACAAAGGCTGAATAGGTTTACAAGACAACATGTTATGGTTTGTGTGATCGGTGGATCTGGAACTGACTGTTTAACGCTGGTTCGCGAAATGTCGCGGAAGCAAGAGTCGCCACCGTCTTTTATTTTCTCCAAGATGGAAAGGACAAAAGCACAGAAAAATTCCTTATGAGATTGTCTCTCGGTTCGGGAGGTAGATTTATAGAAAGGGAAGGTGTTAGCACCCTTTCTATCCATGGTTATCCATGGGCTCTTAGATACTTGCTCATTTGTGTTTTCAAAATTGTTTGTTTTCTTTTCAATCGTGAGTGGGTTTGAAAAAGTTTCGTTTAAAGATTTCAGATCGACTCTTGTATCAGTCCTCAAGAGTGTTTGAAAAATTGTTTTTTGAAAGCTTTTTGAAAAGTGTCAGTGTGAAAAGAGTTTTTGATTTATTTTGAATTAGAGCAAGTAGCTACGAGTCATCTACCTACCCTAAGGAATTAGGCTGTGTAAATGCCCTTTAGGTAGTGCCATCCCACCATTGAGAGGTAGGTAGCACCACCGTTGGAGGTGTTCGGGTCAATTCGAGTTTGTAGGGACAGTGTGGTCACTGGAGCAATAGTAGGACACCTTAGAAGCTACCCTTATGCCATTGATCTTTTTATTCCGAGGCAACTATTCCGAGGCAACCGTTTCGAGGCAACTTGTTTCGAGGCAACTAGATCAATGGACATAAGGACTCACTAAGACGTCCTATACTCGACGACCACGATTCGAGGGGCAAGGCAACAGTGAGGCGTGCCCTAGGAGTGGTGTGTGAATTGTGTGTCATTTTCAGTTATGTTTTATCTAGTCATGCATTTGGTGAGCTACGCTTTGATTTTATTTGGGCCATTCATTCTTTCATGTGATTAACAGTTAAAAGGTGCAGAAATTAAAGTGCGGAAAAATAAAGTCCTACGCTATTACAAGGCGCGGGTCTATACATCGCCAAATTAACAAAGACCCGTTTTTTAATAAAATGCATAAAGTAAATAAATTTCCTAATTACTATTACAAGACTTTGGGGCAATTATATAAGATTTTAAACAAACATAAGAATACGCGTGCGAAAGGAAATTGGAATCGAGTGTGCGAGGGCGTTGGACCCTTTAAAGAAATTAAATTGGAATTGAAAGTTAATTAATTATTTAATAAGAAAAGGAATGTTTTTTATGGTTTTTGGTATTTATGAAACAAAGAAAATTAATTGAAATTAGAAATTAAATAAAACCCTAATTCTAAATCTTTTTAATTGTTAAAGAAAAAATTAAAGTTTTAACCTAATTTATACTAATTATTTAATTACAAGTTTATTTACAAAATAATTAATAATTAATAATGATAATAAGGAGAAAAAGTTATTTATTAAGAAAAGAGAATAAAAATGCTAAAAACCTAATTTCTACATTTTTTAGTTATTTAAGAAAAAACATTAAAATTTTAACCTAAATTAACCTAAATTGATTATTAAATTTATTTACAAAAATATTAATAAACTAAATATTAAATAAAACATATTTTTATTTTTATAATTTCTGACTTTTTTGTATTATGAAAATTATTTTTATGGAATTAAATAAAAGCAATTAATCAAATAAAAGAAAAAGAGAGAATTAAAATAAAAAATGAAGATATGCAAACCATAGGAGGGGTATCAGGCCCCTTTGGAGGTGTGATTTGAGGAATTTGGCCCAAGAAATCTGGCCTTTTTGGACTTTCCAGTGATCACGTGCAGAGTGATTGACTAGCGTCCATGGTAATCCTCCCATTCTGGCCCTTAGATTGGAGTTCCTGGACACTTGGCAGGCACCAGCGTGGACGTGTATGGTGGACTTTAGATGAGAAGCAATACCTAAACACGTTACAAGCAAAATTATAGAGAATATGGGGGACCTGGGAATCGAACCCAGGTCCTAGTGCCTGCATGACAACGCACCAACCAGTTGAGCTAGCGCGTATATTTGTTAGTTTAGTGGAACGTGATCAATATATGTGAAAAAGTAAGATTATGCTGGACAATAAAAAAAAGCGCCAATTATTCAAACTGGCCAACCATAGTCCAACAGCTCAGCGTCTCCTTCCTTGTTTCTTCGTTTTGCCTGAAAATAACAACTAGATAGCGGGGGTTTTAAACCCCCACTAAACTCAAACCTGCAAAATTGCGATTAGAGCATGGTTAAAAAGAAAAAGGGCGCAAGGTATGGATTCTATTCGTCAGAATGTCACGATTTTAATGGTGTAGGTCTTATTGTCCAATTTTTCCAGATGTGTGAAACCCCAAATCAAAGCTTCAGAAACCCTAATATATGTTCATGGCAACTTTTGACACGAGCAATATTAATCCAATTAAAGGACACCAATGGCTTCAGAGAGTTCATGTTAGTGTAAATCAAACATTAAAAGTCATGAATAACGTATGAAAATGCAAACACGAATATGAGAAAGTTTATGAACAGGGTGATGTCATTCTACCAATTTCTTGAGTATGGAAACTTGGCTTTGATTGCAAACGCTTCCTAGCTCACCCAGCAATGTATTGGAACCCTTTTCAAGCCTTGAAACAACCTCTATGTATGAAAACAGTTTTCAGTTTTTTTTATGAAAAAGTGCAAGTTTGTTCTATGCCTTATGCGCAGCTTCTTGTGTTCTTTTGCATTAGGTTTGCTTTGCCTGTGTATGTAGATGGAATTAGGTTAGAAAAACAAGCCCATGATCCATTGTTTTAATGCTTTTGAATTTTTGATTTTGTATATCTTTTTCAATCCTTTTTTCCATGAAACCATTGCCAATTGCATAGAATCTTTCCTTTTTGAATATGCACGAAATATTGAGTGAATTCTATGCACAAAAAGATTTGAAAAGTATGATTTAGTATTTTCCTCATAATTAATTTCAATTAAATGAATTAATAAGATTAAAAATTCAATTAATTAATTAAAAATAAGAAAATAACTCCCTTTAAAGTCAATGGGTCGCGCATGTCCTTTGGGTGATGATTCATGGAAGAAATTGAGGCCCATTAGCAATTTTGAGGCATTTGAAGCAAAGTTGACTTTTCAAAATCCCCAAAATTTCCTAACTTCCATAAGGCATATCTTGCTCAACTTTTAAGCTTTGATCATGTTCTTGGACATTTTGGAAAGGCCTTGAAGTCCTCTAACCAATGTCTTTGGTCCCATGTCATTTTGATTTACCAATCTCAAGTTATGGTCTTTGACTTAAAGTGCCTTTTTGTTGACTTTTGAAAATGACCTATAATGTTGAAATTGATAACTTTTTGTGAGAGCATTTCTTGGACTTGGAATGTGAAGATGAGTTGTAGGAAATGTCATTCTCTTCAAAATGAGCTTTGGATGGAATTTTTCTGATAAACCATGTGGAAGTTATTCCTTGTTCAATTTGCAGTTGACTTTTACAGCTGTCCAAAAATAGAAACTTTTGCATCTTGAGACTTTTTGAGCCATGCTTTGAGAATCATGATCAAGAATTGATCAAATGATGTTTGTGACTTCAAAATAAGATGTTGACCAAAAATTTTGACTTTTGACTGTCAAATGACCATTTTGCCCCTGCAGTTGACTGTAGGGCAATTAGGGTTTTTGACTGTGCAATCTGGTGCTGTGAGCCTTGAAACTTAGCATATGGATGCTTGACAATGTTTATAGGCATGTGGGACTTGTTTGGGCCCTTGGAAACTTCAACTTCTTTGCCAGCACCAAAACCCTAATTTTTGACTGTTGGGAGGCAATTGGACTGTGCAACCCTTGGGAGATTTTGAAGCATGATCTTAGCAAACCTTGAAGAATATGGGAGGGAAAATTTTGGGGTACAACAGTTGCCCCTGTTCAATCTTCTTAAACCTGCGGATGTAGATTGGCTGACGTGCCTTTCGTAATCCGAGGGTGGAAGATGATTGAACACTAGAGTGTCCAGAAATTTGCGCTCACATGTTAGCAGTGTGATGGTGGGAATGGGCTTACAGATGCCATTTGGAGATTGATGGATAGGAGGATGGGCTTGTAGATGCCATCTGGGTGTCGATCGCGTAAGAGCTTCCTTAGCGAGAACTTGCGTACCTGAAAAAGAAAGGTAATTACCTGGCCTGTTACAGGAGTTGATCTTCAATCTTTTTATGTAGATGTGCCCTGGCTGGTTACAGGAATCGAATTTTAAAACTCTTCAGACGTGCCCTGGAGAGATACAGGAATCGAGTCCGGAGAATATAGTCGTCAACAGATACACCCTAGCAAGATACAGGAATCGAATCTTCGAACTCTTCATACGCACCCTGGCAAGATACAGGAATCGGGTCTGGTAATGCTAGTCGTCAACGGATACACCCTGGCAAGATACAGGCATCGGATCCTCGAACTCTTCAGACGCACCCTGGCAAGATACAGGAATCGGGTCTGGTAATGCTAGTCGTCAACAGATACACCCTGGCAAGATACAGGAATCAGATCCTCAAACTCTTCAGACGCATCCTGGCAAGATACAGGAATCGGGTCTGGTAATGCTAGTCGTCAACAGATACACCCTGGCAAGATACAGGAATCGGATCCTCAAACTCTTCAGATGCACCCTGGCAAGATACAGGAATCGGGTCTGGTAATGCTAGTCGTCAACAGATACACCCCGGCAAGATACAGGAATCGGATCCTCAAACTCTTCAGACGCACCCTGGCAAGATACAGGAATCGGGTCTGGTAATGCTAGTTGTCAACAGATACACCCTGGCAAGATACAGGAATCGAATCCTCAAACTCTTCAGACGCACCCTGGCAAGATACAGGAATCGGGTCTGGTAATGCTAGTCGTCAACAGATACACCCTGGCAAGATACAGGAATCGGATCCTCAAACTCTTCAGACGCACCCTGGCAAGATACAGGAATCGGGTCTGGAATCGATCGTCAACAGATACACCCTGGCGAGATACAGGAATCGGATCTTTAGTTGCGACCGTTGATAGCAAATATCTTTGTATTAACCTTTGTCCTGAAAAGACAAAACGTTAGTTGTATGCGATGTCATGATGTATGACATGCGAGATGTGATAAGTGTTCGTGATGCGTATATGCATGCTATAGTGTATGAAAATGCGATGTTTATGAATGTATGTTTTCGTCTTAGGAAAATAAATCCTTGACGGATTCCGGGAAGTTAAATCCTGGGCTGATGTAGAGCTTTTGTTTCCACTGGGGAGTGATGGTTGCAAGAATACCGGTAGGAGAAGATGACTCCGTTGGGGAATAAACTTGGCGAATAGAATACTCTGCGGGGGAAAATTATTCTAGCGATCTTGCTGGGGAACAATACTCTGTGGGAAGAGAGGTACTCTGTTGAGATGTGATGATAACTTCGCTGGGGATACCGTTGATGTGTTGGAAGTTTTAATAGACTCCGCTGGGGATAGGAAGACTTCACCGAGGACGATCTTTCCGTGGATTTTGGCTGAGGATAACCCAGTTATATCCTGGTAGGGAAATAACCTTTGAATAAAGCTGGGAGTCGCGTTCGTGCTCTGCAGGGGGGAAGCTTCCAGAATCTACTGGGGATAAGCTTCCTGCTGGGGAGATGATTCAAACTTTCCTGGGGAAATCTTTGGGCTGGACTCTCCTGGGGAAATTTTGAGATACATTTGGGGAAGTGGCTTCACTGAATGTCTGGTATACCGCCGGGGAACAATATTAGATCGAGACTGCCGGGGATGCTTGTTAAGAATGTTCGTATATTGTGCTGAGGAATGTTGAGATCTGCTGGAGGATACCCAACTTCCTTAAGGCTGACAGGATAACTTTGCTTGGGGAGAGTATGTTGACTTGCTGGCTTACTCTCTGGGGAGTTAAGATATCTTGGTTATGTTCTTCGGCTGAACTTACCTTGGTACCTTGGTGGACAGAACAATTAGACCGCTTAGACCACTCATTATTGCCCCTGTTTCTAATGTTACCTGTAATTGATCCTTTGTTTCGTATGCAAATATTTATGAGTTAGCAATTATTGTCAAATGCATATATCACAAATTGAACCTTGGACGTTCTTCGCAAAACAAAACAGAAAAAGGAAAAAACAATTGGCAATTTCAGCTGAAAAGTGAATTTATATTGATTTTTTTTGAATTTGCCTGTAAATAGGCGTTTATGTACAAGAGGCTGACGTCCTAGTAGGAGAACGCCGCCGAATAAAAGAGTTTATACAAATTTGTACAAAGGGAAAACAAAACAGCTATGTGAAAAGAATAATCCCACTGGGTTCCAACTCTGCTATCGCCTTTATATCTTCGAGCGTCTCATCACTTCGCTGCTCAGTTGACGATGAAGCTGATTGATCGATGCCGTTTGAACTTGATAGTTGATACCGGATTCCGGATGCAAGGTGATCCAATGAGACATAGTATTATGCTTCAATCCCTAATTTTTTCCTGGACCGCCCTTTCGGGTTTTCAGTCCACCGGGATATCCATTTTTGCCCAAGCCGCCTTTTCAGGTTTTCGAATTGCCGGGTGTACAGATTTTTTCATTTCATCCCTCATTTTGCCCGAACCCTTTTGGTTCGCCGGGAAGCCCTAATTTTTGCCTAGGTATGTCAACCTAGCGGGTCCTTTTATTATGCGTAGTATCTTTTTACTATGTCTACATTGGCGGGGTGAGGAAGGTCGTCACCATCCATGGTGGTTAGGATCATGGCTCCTCCTGAGAACACATGTTTAACCACAAATGGCCCTTCGTATGTGGGGGTCCATTTGCCCCTTGGATCACTCTGAGGAAGGATGATACGTTTGATTACCAGATCCCCAACTTGATACTCTTGTGGTCTGACTTTCTTGTTAAATGCCCTGATCATCCGTTTTTGGTACGTCTGACCATGACAAATAGAAGTGAGTCTCTTTTCGTCGATTAAGTTTAACTGGTCAAGTCGTGTCTGGATCCAATCATCTTCGCTCAGATCTGCATCCTTCATTATCCGGAGAGAGGGTATTTGCACTTCAATCGGTAAGACTGCCTCCATGCCGTAGACCAAGGAGAAAGGAGTTGCCCCGGTTGACGTCCTTGCTGAGGTACGGTACCCATGTAGAGCAAACGGTAACATCTCGTGCCAATCTTTATAGGTCACTGTCATCTTATGCACAATCTTCTTGATATTTTTATTCGCTGCTTCTACAGCCCCATTCATCTTCGGCCGGTAAGGAGAAGAGTTGTGGTGCTGTATCTTGAATTGCTCGCAGAGCTCAGTGATCATCTTGTTGTTGAGATTGGTACCGTTGTCTGTAATGATCATTTCCGGGACGCCGTATCGACAGATCAGGTTATGCCGAATGAACCGTGCCACGACATTCTTGGTTACAGTGGCGTAAGAAGCTGCTTCGACCCACTTTGTAAAGTAATCGATCGCTACCAGGATGAAGCGATGCCCGTTGGATGCCGTAAGTTTAATCTCGCCGATCATATCAATGCCCCGCATTGCAAACGGCCAAGGTGCTGTCAAGACATTCAGAGGAACTGGAGGAACGTGCACCTTATCTGTATATATCTGGCATTTATGGCATGTCCGAGAATGTTGGTAACAGTCGGCTTCCATAGTGGACCAGAAATATCCTTCCCGAAGGATCTTCTTTTCCATGGTGTGCCCACTGGAATGTGTTCCGAAGGTACCTTCATGTAGCTCTGCCATGATCCTTTCTGCTTCAGTCTTATCCATACAACGCAGTAAGGTCGAATCATGGTTTCGCTTGTACAGAATGCCATTGCTGAGGAAGAACTTCGCTGCGAACCTTCTCAGAAATTTCTTATCGTTGACAGATGCACCTTCAGGATACTCTTGGGCTTCCAAATATCTCTTCACCTCATGGTACCAGGGTTTTTCAGTCACTACCTCAGCCTC
This sequence comes from Vicia faba, assembly GCA_948472305.1. Lineage (NCBI taxonomy): Eukaryota > Viridiplantae > Streptophyta > Magnoliopsida > Fabales > Fabaceae > Vicia > Vicia faba. The sequence continues at coordinate 1,445,475,398 of OX451738.1, read as the reverse complement.
AAGATCACAACAGTATGCCGGTTCGTCCAGTTTCCAGATAATGACCCGGGGAGCCTCATTGTCCCATTTGACTTTGAACATGGAAGACATCGTAGCTAACGCGTCCGCCAACTGATTCTCCTCCCTTGGGAAATGTTCAAAAGTTATCTCTGTGAAATGGGGGATCAATGTCAACACACATTCTCTGTAAGGGATAAGATTCGGCTGTTTTGTATCCCAATCGCCTTTGATCTGATTGATCACGAGAGCGGAATCTCCGAAGACACTCAGAAACTTGATCCTTAAGTCAATCGCAGCTTGAAGACCCATGATGCATGCCTCATACTCCGCCATGTTGTTGGTGCAGTTGAAACATAGTCGGGCAGTGAGTGGAGTATGAGTGCCTTGAGGGGATATGATCACAGCGCCGATGTCGTTACCCAAAGCGTTGGAGGCTCTGTCAAAGTGCATAGACCATCGGGATCCTTCCTCAGGTCCTTCATCCGGTCCAGGTACTTCATAATCAGTCACTATCATGATGCTCTCATCCGGAAACTCGAAGTTCATTGACTGATAGTCGTCTACTGCCTGATGTGCCAAGTGATCTGCCAATACACTTCCTTTGATGGCTTTCTGAGTTGTGTGCTGGATATCGTATTCCATCAAGATCATTTGCCATCTTGCTATTCTGCCAGACAGAGCAGGCTTTTCAAATATGTACTTTATAGGATCCATCTTTGAAATCAACAGAGTAGTGTGAGTCAGCATATACTGTCTCAGCCGGCGAGCAGCCCATACCAAAGCGCAGCAAGTTTTCTTGAGCAGTGAGTATCGGGTCTCACAGTCGGTAAACTTTTTGCTAAGGTAATAAATGGCGTGCTCTTTTCGGCCAGACTCGTCATGCTGCCCCAGCACACACCCCATTGAGTTATCGAGTACTGTCAGGTATAGTATTAGAGGTCTCCCTTCAACCGGTGGCATAAGAATGGGTGGTTCTTGGAGATACTCTTTGATTTTGTCAAAAGCGGCCTGACATTCATCATTCTAACGTACTACCTGATCTTTCTTCAGCAGCTTGAAGATTGGTTCACAGGTAGCAGTCAAATGCGAGATGAATCGAGCAATGTAATTCAGGCGTCCTAAAAAGCCTCTGACCTCTTTCTCTGTCTTAGGAACTGGCATCTCTTGAATGGCTTTAACCTTGGCAGGGTCCACTTGAATACCCTTATCACTTACAACGAAGCCTAGCAACTTTCCAGATCTAACCCCGAAGGTGCACTTGTTCGGGTTCAACCTCAGTTTGTACAGTTTCAAACGGTCAAGCAGTTTCTGCAGATGGTTAAGGTGTTCCTCCTCAGTTTGGGACCTTGCGATCATATCATCGACATACACTTCTATCTCATGATGGATCATGTCATGAAATAAAGCAACCATGGCACGTTGGTAGGTTGCCCCAGCATTTTTCAACCCGAATGGCATGACCTTGTAGCAGAAGGTGCCCCACTGAGTAACAAATGTAGTCTTTTCCATGTCTTCAGGTGCCATCTTGATCTGATTGTACCCTGAAAAACCATCCATGAAGGAGAACACCTTGTGTTGAGCCGTATTGTCAACCAGAACGTCAATGTGAGGTAGGGGAAAGTCATCCTTGGGGCTGGCCCTGTTCAGATCCCTGTAGTCGACACACATTCTGACCTTACCATCTTTCTTCGGCACCGGCACCACGTTGGCAAACCACTGCAAGAAACCCGGCATCGAATTGTTTCATAACCTCAGCTTTGATCTTCTCAGACATCTCTGGACGCATACGGGGGACCTTTTGCTTAACCGGAGGGCAGTCATCCTTGGTAGGCAAGTGATGGACCACAATGTCGGTATCCAACCCAGGCATATCTTCGTAGGACCAGGCAAAGATCTCCACATAATCATGTAACATCTGAGTCAACCGTTGTTTTATGTTGAGCTCCAGATTGGCACCAATCTTAACCTCCTTTCTGTTCGTCTCAGTACCCAGATTTATCGTTTCCACTGGCTCTTCATGTGGTTGAATTGCCCTCTCTTCCTGGAGTAACAGTCTTGCAAGCTCGCCAGGCACTTCGCAATCATCTTCACCTTCGTCTTCGGCTAAGTTGATCGGATTTTCGAAGTCATAACTGGCAGTAGCAGAGTCGTTACCAGTGAGATCCAGAGTGGATTGAAACCTGTATAGGTGAGTGTGTGTAAATACAGTTGTTTTGCAATATATAAAGAAAGAAAGAAAGGGAGCACAAGATTTGAAATGCGAAAAAACGTCCAAGGTCTTTATTCATGATATATGTAAATGACAATTATAAGCCCTCACAAATGAAGCCAACGGTGCCCCGGGTAAGACACCGGGCCATAAAGTTTTAGTTTATTGTTTATTACAAATAACAAAAACAAAGGAATTCATTACTGCGTAACAAAAGTAACCGGTGTATGATCTTTTGCGGTCCAATTGTTCAATCCACCGTCAGTCGTCAGGTAGATCCAGCTATCGAACTCTGATTCTTCCACTTCGTCTTCATCCTTGATAGCATTCACTCCATGAGCAGGCAGGAGAGATGTCACTACATTGGGCTTCTCAGGTGCCTCAAACTGTACCTCCTTTGCATCAATAAGGTCTTGCACCTTATTCCTCAGGGCCCAGCAGTCATCAGTAGAATGCCACGGGCTATCGGAGTGATAAGCACAGTGGGCATTTGGATTATACTTGGGAGACGCAGTATTCACAACCTTTGGAGCCTCTCTGACGGTCACCAAGTTGGTCGATAGCAATTGCGGCAAGATTTATGACAAGGTCATACTCAGCCGGGTAAATTCTCTTCTGGGTCTTTCAGCCCTTGGTTGATTGGTTTGCCGAGGAGCGGCAGCAGGTTTAGCAATCACTATCGCGTTGACAGATTGGCGGCGCTCTGATTTATCTTGCCTTCTAGGCCCATACACAGCACTGGCCTCCTTTTTGAAGGGCTTCTTCTCAGAACTTGAAGACGCACCTTTCTGAATTTTACCGGACTTCATACCAGCCTCTATCCTTTCCCCAGTCAGAATGAGGTCAGTAAACCCTGCAGACGAATTAGCGATAAGATGGTTAAAGAACGGCCCGCATAGGGTCCCCAAGAACATATCTACCAGCTCACGGTCTGTTAATGGTGGCTGCACCCTGCCAGCCAGATCCATCCACTTCTGTGCATACTCTTTAAAACCTTCTCCTGATCCTAGCGACATACCCTGGAGTTGGGTACGTGTAGGAGCAAGGTCGGCATTATATTGATACTGCTTATAAAAAGCAGTAGCCAACTCCTCCCAGTTACGAACCTTGGTTCCATCCAGCTGATAGAACCATTTGAGATGAGTCCCTGAAAGACTCTCCTGGAAGAAGTGGATCCACAAGTTCTTGTCCACTGTATACGGCTGAATCTTCCGCACATAAGATCTGAGGTGTAGCTTAGGGCAAGACGCCCCGTCATACTTGGTGAAAGATGGTGCTTTAAACTTGTGCGGGATGATCACACCAGAAGATAAACCCAAGTCTCCGAAATCCAAACCAGGCACTTGCTGAATTTCCATGGCGTTCAGACGGTCTTCCAACTGCTTGTATCTGTCTTCAGTTGGAGGATACTGTTCCTCATTAAAATCAGTCTCGTTATCAGAGACCACCGGACTTGGAGCCCTTCCCCCTGGGGACTGTCTTTGCCTACAGAAGAACCAGCTTCCTCATTCTGCAGTGTGTTACCAAACCTCTGGCCCGTGTTGAATAGAACAGTTCTCTTCTTTTTCTTCTTCTTAACCAGCAGAGCCTTCAGCTCCTCTTGACCTTGAGCCAAACCCATGATCAGCTCTTGAAATTGTGCGTTCTGCGCCTGAAGGGCCTTGATAGACAGCTCGGTAGATGATTCAGGGTTCATGATGCTGAAATAAACAGCGAAGAACAGTAAGCAACCTGAAAAGAAGAGTACCTGCTATGCACATGATGAATGATATGTGTTTATGCAATGCATTCAAGGGTTCGAAAATTCAAATTTGTTGTAGATAAAAAGGAACACACGTTATCATTAAGGAAATAATTGTTCAGTACATCAGGGCCTCATGGGCAAAACATTACAAAAGTGAATCAATCCCAGAAGACACTACGCATCCTCTTTGGAGCTATGTAGGTGTTGAGATTCCTCTCCTCGTGCAGTAGGCGGGTGAGCTCCAAGACCTTCTTTTCACTAGCATGTAGACTGGTCTCAAGAGAATTCCGTTCTTCCTTAAGCTGGATCCAGCTCTTCTGCATCTCTTCCCAGGATGTAGGCATGTCAGGATGTTGAATGGTGTAGGACACCTCTCCTTCCAATACTGGCTCTTTGATCACAGGGAGGACATGAGGGTAAGGCATTACTAACTTCTGGGAGCGGGCTCGTACCCACTTGAGATAAGGTTCCAACGGGATGGAGTTCATGTGCCCCAGTGTCTTGCTGTCTATCCTACTTGGCATCCTCCAAGCTCTGATAAATCTCTGGCGAAGTCCTTGTGCATCGTTGTCGAAGTCAAAAACTATGTCAGGAATTAACATGTCATGAGGGCCGTCCCTCCGAGCATAACCAAAATGTCTCCAAGCCAGACACGGGTTGTAAGTAATACCTCCTCTGATTCCAAGTAAAGGAACATTAGGGTACTCCCCGCAACGATCAATGATAGTGACATCCTCTCTGGACCGAGAGCACCAATGTATATCAGCATGTGTAAGAGTCATCAATCATTGTGACCATCTCAAACCCCGCTCGTTCTTCAAAACTGATTGTGGAAGGTGCGAAATAAACCACCTTCCCAGGAGAGGAGTACAGCACATAAGAACACCTCTTTTTCTCATGGTTCGAGTGTAACATGAGTGAAGGATGTCCCCAAGCAATGTAGGTATAGGATTCCTGGACATGAAGATCTGGACAGCACTGATATCTATAAGCTGGTCTGGATTAGGGAACAATACCAAACCATAGACAAGGAGGGCCACAACTTCCTCAAAAGCTTGTAGGTCAAGGGAGTTCCAACATTCTTGGGCCTTCTCAAACAGAAACCTGGCTAAGAACCCTTTGATACCACTTCTAACTTCCCAATGTCCCTTGAGGTTAGATGGTTGTAGGTGTAAGGCTTTAGCAATCTCTTCAAGCTTGGGTTCCTTTTCCGTACCGTTGTAGGGTAGTTGATCAAGGATAGGGATCTTCAGAAGCCGGGAGAACTCTTCTAACGTAGGCACCAGTTGATAATCCAGGAAAGTGAAACAGTGATGCAGAGGGTCAAAGAACTGGAACAGGACCTTTATCATATCCTCCTCAATGTTGGTGTTGACCAAGATGATGAGTCTTCCATGCCTCTCACTGAAAGAAGAGCTCTCGGGAATCCTGGATATAAGCTCCTTAAGCTGAGGAGGGATCCTTACAAGGCTAATCTGAATTGTTTTTCTGCGAACAGTTTCCATGTCCTACAAAACAAGAACAAAGATGAAGGTTCGAACCCCTGAAATGGTTAGTCAATGCATATGATGTTGTATGATGTCATGATGCTATGATTAAACACACCACAAATATTCACAAAGGCAAACATGATAAGGCACACAAGTCACACCACAGCCCTTAGAGTTTAGGCCTGCATGGGGTCTGGGTATTACCCTCTTGAAGTTGGTGGGCTCAACCTGTCCTATCAGAAGTAAACGGGTTCTAAGGGTCCCAATATCACTGGATTGCTTTCATTGTTCATCGTTTCGATTTAGCCACTGAACTGGCGACCGAAATATTCCAAGAAAGCAACCCTCAATTGAGTGTAGTATCGAGTATCAACCAACCTCGGACTGCACCAGAGTCAGTTATCTCACTACCCTAAAGAGGCCAAGATAGTTCAATTAAGGTTCCTAAGGTCAGTTGATGCTTCACGACACCATGCGGAGGCCCCGTACTCTCCTTGACTGAACTCAAGGGTTACCGGTACACACCAAAGTGCCACATCAACGTAGCAGACTGCTTCAACCATGTCGGTATACCCCGCACAGTTCCCTCACAGCCTTGTTGCTACTTTCTAAGAAGGTATCCCCAGATCCGGGTTAGGATCCATAGAACTCCCAAGACAGTCCCACAATAATAAAGCAAACAAGTCAAAGCAATTGAAAACACAGTTATGAACTATCCTAAGGTACACCTCACTTTTTAAGATTGATCCCCAGCAGAGTCGCCAGTTCTGTGATCGGTGGATCTGGAACTTACTGTTTAACGTTGGTTTGCGAAATGTCGCGGAAGCAAGAGTCGCCACCGTCTTTTATTTTCTCCAACATGGAAAGGACAAAATCACAGAAAAATTCCTTATGAGATTGTCTCTCGGTTCGGGAGGTAGATTTATAGAAAGGGAAGGTGTTAGCACCCTTTCTATCCATGGTTATCCATGGGCTCTTAGATACTTGCTCATTTGTGTTTTCAAAATTGTTTGTTTTCTTTTCAATCGTGAGTGGGTTTGAAAAAGTTTCGTTTAAAGATTTCAGATCGACTCTTGTATCAGTCCTCAAGAGTGTTTGAAAAATTGTTTTTTGAAAGCTTTTTGAAAAGTATCAGTGTGAAAAGAGTTTTTGATTTATTTTGAATTAGAGCAAGTAGCTACGAGTCATCTACCTACCCTAAGGAATTAGGCTGTGTAAATGTCCTTTAGGTAGTGCCATCCCACCATTGAGAGGTAGGTAGCACCATCGTTGGAGGTGTTCGGGTCAATTCGAGTTTGTAGGGACAGTGTGGTCACCGGAGCAATAGTAGGACACCTTAGAAGCTACCCTTATGCCATTGATCTTTTTATTCCGAGGCAACTATTCCGAGGCAACCGTTTCGAGGCAACTTGTTTCGAGGCAACTAGATCAATGGACATAAGGACTCACTAAGACGTCCTATACTCGACGACTACGATTCGAGGGGCAAGGCAATAGTGAGGCGTACCCTAGGAGTGGTGTGTGAATTATGTGTCATTTTCAGTTATGTTTTATCTTGTCATGCATTTGGTGAGCTACGCTTTGATTTTATTTGGGCCATTCATTCTTTCATGTGATTAACAGTTAAAAGGTGCGGAAATTAAAGTGAGGAAAAATAAAGTCCTACGCTATTACAAGGCGCAGGTCTATACATCGCCAAATTAACAAAGACTCGTTTTTTAATAAAATGCAGAAAGTAAATAAATTTCCTAATTACTATTACAAGGCTTTGGGGCAATTACATAAGATTTTAAACAAACATAAGAATACGCGTGCGAAAGGAAATTGGAATCGAGTGTGCAAGGGCGTTGGACCCTTTAAAGAAATTAAATTGGAATTGAAAGTTAATTAATTATTTAATAAGAAAAGGAATGTTTTTTATGGTTTTTGGTATTTATGAAACAAAGAAAATTAATTGAAATTAGAAATTAAATAAAACCCTAATTCTAAATCTTTTTAATTGTTAAAGAAAAAATTAAAGTTTTAACCTAATTTATACTAATTATTTAATTACAAGTTTATTTACAAAATAATTAATAATTAATAATGATAATAAGGAGAAAAAGTTATTTATTAAGAAAAGAGAATAAAAATGCTAAAAACCTAATTTCTACATTTTTTAGTTATTTAAGAAAAAACATTAAAATTTTAACCTAAATTAACCTAAATTGATTATTAAATTTATTTACAAAAATATTAATAAACTAAATATTAAATAAAACATATTTTTATTTTTATAATTTCTGACTTTTTGTATTATGAAAATTATTTTTATGGAATTAAATAAAAGCAATTAATCAAATAAAAGAAAAAGAGAGAGAATTAAAATAAAAAATGAAGATATGCAAACCATAGGAGGGGTATCAGGCCCCTTTGGAGGTGTGATTTGAGGAATTTGGCTCAAGAAATCTGGCCTTTTTTTACTTTCCAGTGATCACGTGCAGAGTGATTGACTAGCGTCCATGGTAATCCTCCCATTCTGGCCCTTAGATTGGAGTTCCTGGACACTTGGCAGGCACCAGCGTGGACGTGTATGGTGGACTTTAGATGAGAAGCAATACCTAAACACGTTACAAGCAAAATTATAGAGAATATGGGGGACCTGGGAATCGAACCCAGGTCCCAGTGCCTGCATGACAACGCACCAACCAGTTGAGCTAGCGCGTATATTTGTTAGTTTAGTGGAACGTGATCAATATATGTGAAAAAGTAAGATTATGCTGGACAATAAAAAAAAGCGCCAATTATTCAAACTGGCCAACCATAGTCCAACAGCTCGGCGTCTCCTTCCTTGTTTCTTCGTTTTGCCTGAAAATAACAACTAGATAGCGGGGGTTTTAAACCCCCACTAAACTCAAACCTGCAAAATAGCGATTAGAGCATGGTTAAAAAGAAAAAGGGCGTGAGGTATGGATTCTATTCGTCAGAATGTCACGATTTTAATGGTGTAGGTCTTATTGTCCAATTTTTCCAGATGTGTGAAACCCCAAATCAAAGCTTCAGAAACCCTAATATTTGTTCATGGCAACTTTTGACACGAGCAATATTAATCCAATTAAAGGACACCAATGGCTTCAGAGAGTTCATGTTAGTGTAAATCAAACATTAAAAGTCATGAATAACGTATGAAAATGCAAACACGAATATGAGAAAGTTTATGAACAGGGTGATGTCATTCTACCAATTTCTTGAGTATGGAAACTTGGCTTTGATTGCAAACGCTTCCTAGCTCGCCCAGCAATGTATTGGAACCCTTTTCAAGCCTTGAAACAACCTCTATGTATGAAAACAGTTTTCAGTTTTTTTTATGAAAAAGTGCAAGTTTGTTCTATGCCTTATGCGCAGCTTCTTGTGTTCTTTTGCATTAGGTTTGCTTTGCCTATGTATGTAAATGGAATTAGGTTAGAAAAATAAGCCCATGATCCATTGTTTTAATGCTTTTGAATTTTTGATTTTGTATATCTTTTTCAATCCTTTTTGCCATGAAACCATTGCCAATTGCATAGAATCTTTCCTTTTTGAATGTGCACGAAATATTGAGTGAATTCTATGCACAAAAAGATTTGAAAAGTATGATTTAGTATTTTCCTCATAATTAATTTCAATTAAATGAATTAATAAGATTAAAAATTCAATTAATTAATTAAAAATAAGAAAATAACTCCCTTTAAAGTCAATGGGTCGTTCATGGCCTTTGGGTGATAATTCATGGAAGAAATTGAGGCCCATTAGCAATTTTGAGGCATTTGAAGCAAAGTTGACTTTTCAAAATCCCCAAAAATTTCCCAACTTCCACAAGGCATATCTTGCTCAATTTTTAAGATTTGATCATGTTCTTGGACATTTTGGAAAGGCCTTGAAGTCCTCTAACCAATGTCTTTGGTCCCATGTCATTTTGATTTACCAATCTCAAGTTATGGTCTTTGACTTAAAGTGCCTTTTTGTTGACTTTTGAAAATGACCTATAATGTTGAAATTGATAACTTTTTGTGAGAGCATTTCTTGGACTTGGAATGTGAAGATGAGTTGTAGGAAATGTCATTCTCTTCAAAATGAGCTTTGGATGGAATTTTTCTGATAAACCATGTGGAAGTTATGCCTTGGTCAATTTGTAGTTGACTTTTACAACTGTCCAAAAATAGAAACTTTTGCATCTTGAGACTTTTTGAGCCATGCTTTGAGAATCATGATCAAGAATTGATCAAATGATGTTTGTGACTTCAAAATAAGATGTTGATCAAAAATTTTGACTTGTGACTGTCAAATGACCATTTTGCCCCTGCAGTTGACTGTAGGGCAATTAGGGTTTTTGACTGTGCAATCTGGTGCTGTGAGCCTTGAAACTTAGCATATGGATGCTTGACAATGTTTATAGGCATGTGGGACTTGTTTAGGCCCTTGGAAACTTCAACTTCTTTGCCAGCACCAAAACCCTAATTTTTGACTGTTGGGAGGCAATTGGACTGTGCAACCCTTGGGAGATTTTGAAGCATGATCTTAGCAAACCTTGAAGAATATGGGAGGGCAAATTTTGGGGTACAACAGTTTGGTTGGGATGTAAGTATCAAACTATGTCAAGTATTCCATGGTTCCAAGATGAAGTATCAAAGTTGCTGGTTTAGAGGGGTTGATTTCCATGTTCTATGGTGGAGTAAAATCAGAAACAAACAAAGTATGGGCGCAAGACAAGTTTTGTACAAAAAGCTTGCTTTTCAAGAATAGCAATGGTGCCTTTATGCCATAAATGGAAAGATCCTTTGGACAATGGCTTAAACACTTGGGTAATAGCTTAAAATTGGGTGTAAACATTAAATTATGTAGAGATTTGCAAGCAAGAAGGCCTGCAACATAAGATCATGCAGCATAGCATAAGGGTTTTGTTGTGTGTTATTCAATAGAATGAATTGCAAATCAAGGGTGGATGCCCAACTTCATGCCCTTGAATCTCCTAGCTCAAGTATGATAAATTCATGCTCTTGGATGTTTTGGAAAGCTTGAAACATCCTCTATAACTTTCATGTTGGCCACTTTTGTTAAATCAAACTGGAACTTGATGGAAATTGGCCAAGAAGTTAGGATAAAAACCTGTCCAAACCTGCTGAAAAATTCTCGAAGTGTTTATTTAAAAATGCCATGACTTCATGAATTTATAACTCAAAATCCAAACATTTCTAGAAAAAGTTCTGCTCTATAATGTTTTAGATCTCATTGAGATCTACAACTTTTATGTTGTAGTTTTTCCTTGAATCATCTTGCATCATGGCGAAAAATTGGCATGAAGTGGTGAAATTATCATGTGTAAAAACACTTAGAAAATTTCGAAGTCTTGGAAATCTTGACTTTTCAAGTTGACTTTTGAATTTCTTAACTTCTTGATGATCAAGCTTGATATTTTTGAATGTCTTGATGAATTGTGATATTTGAAACTTAATGTTGACCAAAAAGTCAAAGTTTGACTTTTGGTGCTACTGTTGACTTTTTCACCAATACGGCTGATTTTAGGTCATCTGATCAATTGACTGAGCAAAAATGCGATCCAAGACCTTAACTTTCAGTCATTAGTGCTTGCGGAGATGTCTTGAGCTGATCAACCTTAGTGCAGTCTTGAACCAAAGGAGATCTTGTGAGATATTAATTGAGAAATGAGAGAGCAAATTTTGGGGTACAACAGCTGCCCCTGTTCAATCTTCTTAAGCCTGAAGAGTTAGATTGGCGAGTTTTGCCATTCGTGATCTGAAGGTGGAAGATGATTGGACACTAGAGTGCCCAGAAATTTGCACTCGGTGATGTGATAGTAGAGGGAATGGGCTTAAAGATGCCATTTAGAGGGATGGTAGAGAGTTGTTGGAGACGGGCTTGTAGATGCCATCTAGAAATGATTGTTGAATTGTATCTGTAAGCTGAAATTGAGTGAGTATCAGAATAGCATCCACGTCTGGAGTATATCTGAGCTGTATCTAGAGCTTGAATCTAAATGAATATCAGAGTGGCATCAGTGTTTGAAGCATATCTGAACTGTATCTGAAAGTTGAATTTGAATGAGTATAAGAATGGCATTTGTGTCTGGAGCGTATCTGAACTGTATCTTGAAAGTTGAATTTGAATGAGTATCAAAATGGAATCCATGTCTAGAGCGTATCTGAACTGTATCTTGAAAGTTGAATCTGAATGAGTATCAGAATGGCATCCGTGTCTGGAGCGTATCTGAACTATATCTGAAACCTTTAAACATTGTTAATGGTAACTGTTAATCTTATCCTGAAAAGGGTAAAATGTTAGCTAAAATGTAAAGTCATGTTGCATGCAATGTATGATGCAATGTATTTACTTTATCAATGCTCATGATTCATGGGTGCAATGTATGCGTATGTGAGTTGATCTGCTACATTGCTATTGGATTGAGGAAAATAAATCCTTGAATGTTGCTGAGGATATCTGAGTCTTCATGTCTTGAAGTCGAAGTATTGATGGATTTCTGCCGAGAGAAATATATTCTGTTGTAAGGGCAATGCCATGTATTGCTTGTAAAATATGTTGGGGAGTCCCGAGAAATTTGACAACTTCTACTGGGGATCAACAATTTGAAACTGTTTTCCGCTAGGGATTTAAATGACGTACTGCATGGAATTACTTATGGAATAGCCTAGAGATATTTTCCTATCCTTTCAACCTATTAGTAATTGTCTTTCTCATTTTGTTTATTTGTAAACAATAATTATGTTCAGATGCATATGTTCAACAAGGAATCATTGGACGTTTTTATAAATAAAACACAAGCGTAAAGAAAAAGACAAATAGTTTTTGCACTTTCAAAGGGATATCTTCGTATTTATGTTGAGTAAATATTTTTGTACAAAGGGGACAAACATTCTAGTAAGAGAATGTTGTCGTAAAACAAGAAAAATTTGATACAAAGAAAGATAACTATGTGTAATAATCCCATAGGATTCCCATTCTGCTATAGCCTTCGTAACTCTGAGCATTTTGTCTATTTGTTGCCTTGTCCGAAGCTGATTGAATTAATCAGAACCTCTGAGTTTGTCATTGGAAGCCAAAGTTTGTCCGTAAAGTGATCCAATGGGACATAGTCGTATGCCTTAATTCCCTAACTTTTGCATGGACAGCCCTTTCGGATTTTCAGTCCACCGGGAAACCCTTTTTTGCCCAAGTCGCCCTTTCGAGTTTTTAACTTGCCGGGTGTACAAATTTTTTATTTTATCCCTAATTTTTTCCCGAACCTTTTGGTTCGCCGGGATGCCCTTGTTTTGCCTAGGTATGTCAACCTAGCGGGTCTCTTATGCGTAATATCTTTTGACTATGTTCGCGTTCGTAGGGTGTGGCAGGTCATCACCGTCCATGGTGGTCAAGATCATAGCCCCACTGGAGAAAATATTTTTGATTACAAATGGTCCTTCATAGGTAGGAGTCCATTTTCCCCTGGGATCACCTTGTGGCAAGATGATGCGTTTGATCACTAGATCTCCAACTTGATACACTTGGCGTCTGACTTTCTTGTTGAAGCCTTGATCATCCGTTTTTGATACATTTTACCATGGCAAATAGCAGTAAGTCTCTTCTCATCAATCAAATTCAGTTGATCAAGTCGAGTCTGGATCCAATCGTCTTCGTTCAACCCTGCATCCTTCATAATCCTCAGAGAGGGGATCTTAACTTCAATAGGCAAGACAACTTCCATGTCGTAAACCAAAGAATAGGGTGTTGCCTCGGTTGATGTGTGAGTCGTGGTACGATACCCGTGGAGAGAGAATGGTAACATCTCATGCCAGTCTTTGTATACGACTGTCATTTTCTGTATGATTTTTTTAATGTTTTTATTTGCAGCTTCTACAGCACCATTCATCTTTGGTCGATAGGGAGAAGAATTGTGATGTTGAATATTGAATTGCTCGCACAAGGCGGTGATCATAGTGTTGTTGAGATTTGTACCATTCTCAGTGATGATCCTTTCCGGGATACCGTACCGGCAAATGAGATTTTGCTTGATGAAACGGGCAACAACATTCTTGGTAACGGAGGCGAAGGAGGCTGCTTCAACCCACTTTGTAAAATAGTCAATGGCCACTAGGATGAAGCGGTGTCCATTAGAAGTTGTCGGCTTGATTTCCTCGATCATATCAATCCCCCATATATCAAAGGGCCAAGGAGCTGTCAAGACATTCAGAGGAACCGGAGGTACATGCACCTTGTCGGCATAAATTTGACACTTATGGCAGGTTCGGGAGTGTTGATAGCAATCTGCTTCCATAGTAGACCAGTAATAGCCTGTCCATAGGATTTTCTTTGCCATCGTATGCCCACTAGAATGGGTGCCAAAAGTTCCTTCATGTAATTAAGCCATGATCCTTTCGGCTTCAACCATATCTACGCACCGAAGTAACACAGAGTCATGATTGCATTTGTACAGGATATCATTACTAAGGAAGAACTTAGCAGAAAATCTCCTTAAGAACTTCTTATCATTGATTGAAGCTCCTTCTGGATATTCTTGAGCCTCGAGATACCTCTTGACTTCATGAAACCAAGGCTGGTCCACTACTTCTTCACTATTAATCTCGTGACAGTGTGCTGGTTCATCCATTCATTTGATGGTGATTTGGGGAGCCTCGTTATCCCATTTAAGTTTAAACATAGATGACATTGTGGCTAGTGCGTCTGCTAGCTGATTTTCTTCTCGCGAGAAATGCTCGAAGGTAATCCTCTCAAAATGTGGCAGCAATGTCAGAACATGTTCTTTATAAGGGATAAGGTTAGGGTGTTTAGTGTCCCATTCCCATTTGATCTGACTGATGACCAAAGCTGAATCTCCAAATACATCCAAGGATTTGATCCCCAAGTTTATGGCAGCTTTGAGACTAAAGATGCATGCTTTGTATTCTGCCATGTTGTTTGTACAATTGAAGCAGAATCTTGCGGTAAAGGGAGTATGACACCCTTCCGGATATATGAGTACAACACCAATACCATTTCCAAGTGCATTGGATGCTCCATCAAAGAACAGGGTCCATCAGGATCAATATAAGTCATTTTTACAAAACTTCAATTTACTTTTTTCTTTTTCTGTTTTGTTTTGCAAGAACGTCCAATGATATATTTTTGATATATGCATTTGAAAACGATTGCTGCTCATAAATATTTACATAATAAACAAAGGCAATTACTCGTAATTCCGGAAACAGGAGAAAAACAAGAAGTACGAAACCCGATGGTTCCTCTGTCCAGCAAGTATCGGGATGGAGTCAACTTGGGAACATAATTGTTGGTACATACACTCCCCATAGAGTAAAAGTATCCAAAGGCATTGATGTCAGCTTTCCCTAAATAGGATGTAACTATCCCCGTCCGAGGTTCGTAATTGCATGTAAGTCAATAAATCTTATCCCCCAAGCGGGGTTTATTTCTACAGATACAGAAGCTCAATCTCCAACATAGCTCATCACTTCCAGCTACGGAATTTCATCCCCAGCTAAATTTGTTCCACCAGATCAGTAGGTCTACCAATAGAGTATCTCTTCCCCCAAAGTTTAGTCCCCACAGAGTTATTTCTCCAGCATCTCATCCCGACAGAATATTCGCAAATCTCCAGCAACCGTCAGAGATTTATTTTCCAAGACACGAGCATACCCCGACAGCATTTCATGAACATATATCATGACATACGCATACATATCATATACATCATAATCTCATTTATTTTGAGAACATCATATCACCCTGCATTTCATGCATCGCATATAACTAACCTTGATATCTTTTGCAGGAAAAGATGATTAGCTTCAACGAATCCAGCAGTTATACAGATCACATCTACTAACAACTAATGGAAACTCAGTTCCCAAAATCAAACGGGTCAACTAATCCACATTATTGCTTCAAAGTAACCCTACCATCCAGGTTCCTTCTCACAGCCATACTATCCAGACTGTCATATCAAAGTAACCTCACCCATGTCCTCCTGAAGTTTTACACGAACTTATCACAAAGTAACCTTACCCCAGTTCATCCGGAAGTTCTACACAAACTTATCTTAAAGTAACCTTACCCCGGCTCATTCTGAAGTTTTACATAAACTTATCACAAAGTAACCTTACCCATGTTCATTCTGAAGTTTTACACGAACTTATCTTAAAGTAACCTTACCCCGGTTCATTCTGAAGTTCTACACGAACTTATAACAAAGTAAACTTACCCCGGTTCCTCCTGAAGTTTTACCCAAACTCCTCACAAAGCAACCTTACCCGGGTTCCTTCTCGGTTCAGATGTAGTTTTACCCAAACTCCTCACGAAATAACCTTACCCAGGTTCCTTCTCACAGCCCTACTATCTAGGCTCTTCATATCGAAGTAACCCTACTACCCAGGTTCCTTCTCATAGCCCTACTATCAAGGCTTTTCATATCGAAGTAACCCTACTACCCAGGTTCCTTCTCACAGCCCTACTATCCAAGCTTTTCATATCGAAGTAACCCTACTACCCAGGTTCCTTCTCACAGCCCTACTATCCAGGCTCTTCATATCGAAGTAACCCTACTACCCAGGTTCCTTCTCACAACCCTACTATTCAGGCTCTTCATATCGAAGTAACCCTACTCCTTAGGTTCCTTCTCACAGCCCTACTATCCAGGCTCTTCATATTGAAGCAACCCTACGACCCAGGTTTCTTCTCACAGCACTACTATCCAGGCTCTTCATATCAAATTAACCCTACTACCCAGGTTCCTTCTCACAGCTCTACTATCCAGGCCTTTCATATCGAAGTAACCCTACTACCCAGGTTCCTTCTCACAACCCTACTATTCAGGCTTTCATATCGAAGTAACCCTACTATCCAAGTTCCTTCTCACAGCCCTACTATCCAGGCTTTCATATCGAAGTAACCCTACTATCCAGGTTCCTTCTCACATCCCTACTACCTAGGCTTTCATATCGAAGTAACCCTACTATCTAGGTTCCTTCTCACAGCCCTACTATCCAGGCTTTCGTATCGAAGTAACCCTATTATCCAGGTTCCTTCTCACAGCCCTACTATCCAGGCTTTCATATCGAAGTAACCCTATTATCCAGGTTCCTTCTCACAGCCCTACTATCCAGGCTTTCATATCGAAGTAGCCCTACTATCCAGGTTCCTTCTCACAGCCCTACTATCCAGGCTTTTCATATCGAAGCAACCCTACTATTCAGGTTTTTTCTCATAACCTTACTATCCAGGTTCCTCCTCTCTTATCTCCAAACAGCAATCCCCAACACTGTAAGACCGGGACCTAATCAAACACGATTAGTTTCGCATTTCCCCAGTGTGATACAGTGGGAGAACTGACTTGATTGTTTTGTGTTTGTTTTTGAAAATGTTGCGGTTTAGCAAGAGTCGCCACTGAATTTTCTTTTATCCAATAAGGAAAGGTGAAAAAGCACAAGAAAGACCTTTAGAGATGTTTTCTTGAGTTCGGGGGGTAGATTATGAAAAGGGAAGGTATCAGCACCCTTTTCATCCATGGTTTTCCATGGGATCTTAGTTACTCGCTAGATCACTTGCTTTTGTTTTGACAATATGCTTGTGGTGTGGGCTTTGAAAGTGTTTTGAAAAATCTCTTTGTAATGGTTCTCGTTTCTATAAGAACGCGTACAAAGTTTGGTTTCGCAAGATAGTCCAAAGACGTGTTTGTGGATTGTATTTTAGAAAGTGGTTTTCGAAAAGATATTTTGCAATGGTTTTCGTCTCTATAAGAATGTATACAAAATGTTTTATCTTTTTAAAAATGCTTTTGAAATGGAAGTGTTTGGTGTGTAAAATGTTTTTGTTATGAGCAAGCGAGCAACTAAGAGCGGATCTACCTACTCAAAAGGTCTTAAACATTCTTTTCCTTCTCCTTTAGATGTGGCTATCTTACCATTGTTTTGCGTAAGAAGCCCCATCGTTGGATGTGAAGGGAAGGGTGTGGGACGTTTGTATAGTCATAGAAAGCAACCTATGTGACGTTTTATCAATGTCGTTTTAGGTACTAGATCGTTTTACCAGAGGTAACATCGAGGGTCATCGAGGGACTACGATCTTTTTTATCGAAGGGTATTTGCTAAAACGTCCCATATTCGAGGGACATGACTATTTTCCAAAAGGCAACAAAATGAGATTACACTAGAGATTCTAGTGTGTAAGTATGTTAGTTTGCATGCATTTTGTATTGTGTTTGAAAGGTTATCTACTTGTTGATTTTATCTTGCCATACATCCTAATTACTAGCAATATATGAAAGCAAGTAAAAATGCGGAAAATAAATCCTAAGTTATTACATCACTTTAGGGGGATGGGGGTACAAATTAACAATGGGGATGAAGTGGAAACTGAAATGTTACAACCATATCGAATAATAATGAAAACAATGTAAAAATAGTGCAAAACAAAGGAAAAAATGCATTTTGAACTACTATGTGTCGACACATGCTGTTATGCATCGACACATAGCTTTTCCTTGCCCCTGTAAAACTTGACCAAACTCAGTATGAGTCGATGCATACTGAGATGTGTCGACTCATACTTCTTCTTGTATCAACGCGAAATGCATATGTGTCGACTCGTGCTTCTTCTTGTATCGACGCGAAATGCGTATGTATCGACTCATGTAGCTTTCATGCTTCTGTTTTTGGAGATTTTCTTCAGTATGAGTCGATGCATAAGACTATGTGTCGACTCATACCCTGTTTTTTCACCTAGAAAGGGTCGACGCATGTGGGTACGTGTCGACTCATCCTGCACTTTTGCCTTAAATGGGGTTTTTCTTGTCTGTAAAGGTTAGTTTACAGCATATGATGGATAAACATAAACAACAAATGATTTGATAAACCTAAACACTAAGAAAATGACTAGTTCAAAGGGATAATAAAACACTACATATTGTCTTCAAAAGCAAATCATTAATGATGCATGAAAATATATCAAGTCATGGAGACTTACCTTTGGGTTGCACTGACTGTTTTAGATCTTAATGCTTTTTTCCAAATGTTATGATGGCTCTAATAAATCTTCAGGAAGCTGCTCCGGGATGTTGAAACTAAGTTAAATTGTACTGTGTTGTTTTTGGAGTTTTGAGGGTGAAGATGATAGCACTACAGGGACTGTTTTTATGTTTGGACAACCTTTGTGTATGATAAGGTGTTTAGCTTAAGGGAGAGTTTGTATGATGGAGTCATGGGTTGGGGTCTTGTTTTTTGAATAAGAACTGGTGCTTATTTGAAAATGAATGAGTCAAGGTTACAAAGGATATTCATTTTTCTGCTCAACAGATCTCTATTGTCTCTCTCAAATTTCCTGCCTCCAAAAAAAATCCAACCCTTATGTCTTATGAGACAGTCCTTTTTGTAGACCTTTGACTAAGGTTTAGGGGGGAAACCAAATAAGTTATTTGAATTGTTTTTTCCTACTGCTTTGATACTTTCTTCACAAAAATTTCTTTTGCCATTTTGGTGCAATCTTGAGGCTGTTATGATGCAGGTTTTGGCAGACTGCATAGAGCAGTTTTAGATTGTATATGGCAGAAATGGAGCAGGTTTTGGGGTGTTGTGGCAATGTAGCATATCACATTTTGTTCAACTTGGACAGTATAATTTGTAGCATGAACAAAATTTGGTCTTTGTGGAATATTTTATACACATTATGTCAAGGGTAAAAATATTGTGGCAAGGTTTTGAGAAAATTCAAACAAGACATAGTTTTAGAATTTGTAATTTTGCAAAAATGTCATTTTGTAATAACTTGAATTACTTGCATCATCTTGAATTATTTAGAAGTGTAGTAAAAGATGTCATGAATTAAATAAAATTAACCAAGTATAGAAAATACTTAGAAAAACTCAAAGTCTTGCAAAGTTGGATTTTTTATTCTCTTGATTTTTGATGATCAAATTTCATATTTTTGGATGTCTTGACATAATGTGATTTTTGGGACTCAAATTTGGTAAAAAAGTCAAAGTTTGACTTTTTAGCATCCGGTTGACTTTTTCCAGTTGAAACTCCGATTTTTGCTCATTTTGCCCCCCTTTTGACAATTTGAATGATTCTTCTTAGAAAATTGTGATCTGAGGCTTAAAATTTGACTGAAGTAATTCTAAGAGTCCTTGAGACATGAGAGGGAAAATTTTGGGGTACAACAGCTGCCCTTGTTCAATCTTCTTAAACTTGAAGAGTTAGAATGGTGAACCTACCATTCGTGACTTGAAGGTGAAAGATGATCGAACACTAGAGTGCCCAGAAATTTGCACTCGACGATGTGGCGGTTGATTGTGCAGGGAATGGGCTTAAAAGATGACATTTGGAGAAATTATGGAGAATTGTCAGAGATGGGCTTGTAGATGCCATCTAGAAAAGATTAGTTGCACCAGGGATTCTTTGGCGAGAAATCCTGTTCCTGCTATTGAGGAGGACTTCACTGGGGAATGTTGGATCATATCCTGGGAATTAAAGTGTAGGAGTTTGGGTTGTCCATTACTCCACTGGGGAATTAACTTCTGATTGAGGGAGTGAAATTATAATGTATACCCGGTCAGGGTCCAGGCTGTACAGCAACTCGCTGGGGACATGTGAAATCGATCGTATCTGATTGGGTCCAGGCCTCACAGTGTTGTAACCTATTGACTGGAGAGAAGAAAGAAGGAACCTAGGTAGTAGGGTTACTTCGAAATGAAATCCTGGGTAGTAGGGCTTGTGAGAAGGAACCTGGGTAGTAGGGTTACTTTGAAATGAAAGCCTGGGTAGTAGGGCTTGTGAGAAGGAACCTGGGTAGTAGGGTTACTTCGAAATGAAAGCCTGGGTAGTAGGGCTTGTGAGAAGGAAACTGGGTAGTAGGGTTACTTCGAAATGAAAGCCTGGGTAGTAGGGCTTGTGAGAAGGAACCTGGATAGTAGGGTCACTTCGAAATGAAAGCCTGGGTAGTAGGGCTTGTGAGAAGGAACCTGGGTAGTAGGGTTACTTCAAAATGAAAGCCTGGGTAGTAGGGCTTGTGAGAAGGAACCTGGGTAGTAGGGTTACTTCGAAATGAAAGCCTGGGTAGTAGGGCTTGTGAGAAGGAACCTGGGTAGTAGGGTTACTTCGAAATGAAAGCCTGGGTAGTAGGGCTTGTGAGAAGGAACCTAGGTAGTAGGGTTACTTTGAAATGAAAGCCTGGGTAGTAGGGCTTGTGAGAAGGAACCTGGGTAGTAGGGTTACTTCGAAATGAAATCTTGGGTAGTAGGGCTTGTGAGAAGGAACCTGGGTAGTAGGGTTACTTCGAAATGAAAACCTGGGTAGTAGGGCTTGTGAGAAGGAACCTGGGTAGTAGGGTTACTTCGAAATGAAAGTCTGGGTAGTAGGGCTTGTGAGAAGGAACCTGGGTAGTAGGGTTACTTTGAAATGAAAGCCTGGGTAGTAGGGCTTGTGAGAAGGAACCTGGGTAGTAGGGTTACTTAGAAATGAAAGCCCGGGTAGTATGGCTTGTGGGAAGGAACCTAGATAGTAAGGTTACTTCATTTGATCATGTAGATTAGTTGACCCGTTTGGTTTTGGGAACTGATTTTCCCTTGGTTTCCTGCAGATATGGCGTGTATAACTGCTGGAATCGTTGGTTATAATTGTCTTTCCAGAAAAGATAACGGGGTTAGTTATATGCGATGCATGAAATGCGTTGTGAGATGATGTTCTCAAAATACACGAGATTATGTTGTATGTGATATGTATGTGCATGTCATGACGTATGACCATGAGATATTAGTTGTGACATATCCGGGTCTGGGAAAATAAATTCTTGACTGCTGGTGGAGAAAATAAAATTTCTTGACTGTTGCAGAGAAAACATGGCTCTTCTACTTCCACTGGGGATGATGAATGGAAGTGACTGTACTTTTGTCCGGGGGAAATTCTGTTTGAGAATAACTCTGTGGGGAACAACTTGGGAGGTGAAGAGGTACTCTGTTAGTAAACCTGCTGATCTAGAGGAAATAAACTCAGCTGGGGATGATGAATGGAAGTGATTGTACTTCTGTCCGGGGGAAATTCTGTTTGAGAATAACTCTGCGGGGAACAACTTGGGAGGTGAATAGGTACTCTGTTGGTAAACCTGTTGATCTGGAGGAAATAAACTCGGTTGGGGATAGTGAATGGAAGTGACTGTGCCAGAGATTTATTCCTCTGCTTTTTGTGAATATTTTTCCAAGGAGAGACCTTGTATGAGAGTAACTTTGTGGGAATAATGACTTTGTTGGAAGATGGACTTCCGATAGCTGAAGTAAACGGCTTTGTCGGGGATTGAGCTTATGTATCTAGAGAAATAAACTCTGCTTGGGGAGTTGCAAGTTTATGATGATCCACTCGTGATTATGAGATTTGACCAGGAGGTACAGATGTCAGGTTTCTGGGCGACCCTGGTTGGGGAGATTACTTCCCGTTCTGAGAGAGCTGATATCAAGGCTTCGGTTACCTTTACTCTGTGGGGAATACAGATGTTACAAGGTCATATGTAATTGATGATTGTGCTCCAAAACTGTCTCTGCCCTGGTACCTGCTGGACATGGTAACTGTCAGATTTGACATTCTAGTTTTTCGTCCCTGTTTCTTAAATTATGAGAAATTGTCTTTCTTTTCCTATGCAAATATTTGTGAATGGCAATCATATTCAAGTGCATATGTCAAGAATAAATCATTGGACGTTCTTGCAAAAACAAAACAAAAAGAAAAACAAATAGTTTTGTAAATTGACTTGTATTAATTGTTGAAGTTGGCCTATAACAGGCGTTTTTGTACAAGGAAGTTGACGCTCTAGTAAGAGAACATTATCGTAAAAATGAAGGATATACAATATTGTGTACGACGAAAAGAAAACAGCTATGTGCAACAATCCCATTGGGTTTCAAGTCCTCTATTGCCACAATGCCTTCGAGCGTCTCCTCACTTTGCTGCTTGTTCAAAGCTGATTAGATTGATTGATGATGTTTGAGTTTGAAAGTTGATACTGAGGTCAGATCGCAGGGTGATCCACTGGGACATAGTGATACGCTTTTCATACCTAAATTTTGCCTGGACCACCCTTTCGAGTTTTCGGTCCACCGGGATACCCCTTTTTTGCCCAAGTCGCCTTTTCAGGTTTTCAACTTGCCGGGTGTACAGATTTTTTTATTTTCATCCCTTATTTTTTCCTGAACCCTTTTGGTTCGCCGGGAAGCCCTTATTTTTGCCTAGGCCAGTCAACCTAGCGGGTCTTTTATCATGTGTAGTATCTTTTCACTATGTCCGCATTGATAGGGTGAGGAAGGTCGTCACCGTCCATGGTGGTTAGAATCATGGCTCCACCCGAGAAAACGCTTTTCACCATAAATGGCCCTTCGTACGTGGAAGTCCATTTGCCCCTGGGGTCACTTTGCGGCAGTATTATGCGCTTGACCACTAAATCCCCGACTTGATACTCTTGGCGCCTGACTTTCTTGTTAAAGGCCTTAATCATTCGCCTTTGATACGTCTGACCATGGCTGATAGCAGTGAGTCTCTTTTCATCGATCAAATTTAGTTGATCAAGTCGAGTCTGGACCCAGTCGTCTTCGTTTAAACCCGCATCCTTCATAATCTTGAGAGAAGGTATCTGGACTTCGATGGGTAGGACATCCTCCATGCCATATACCAGAGAGTAGGGTGTTGCCCTTGTCGATGTTCGTGCTGAGGTACGGTACCCATGAAGGGAAAAGGGTAACATCTCATGCCAGTCTTTGTATGTCACTGTCATCTTCTGTACAATCTTCTTGATGTTCTTGTTAGCTGCTTCAACAGCGTCATTCATCTTCGGCCAGTAGGGAGAAGAGTTGTGATGATGTATCTTGAACTGTTTACAGAGCTCGGTGATCATTTTGTTGTTGAGATTTGTACCATTGTCAGTAATAATTCTCTCTGGCACACCGTATCGACATATCAGATTATGTCGGATAAACCGCGCCACAACGTTCTTGGTTACTGTGGCAAAAGAGGCTGCTTCAACCCACTTCGTGAAGTAATCAATGGCTACTAAGATGAAGCGATGTCCATTAGAAGCAGTGGGCCTGATTTCTCCGATCATGTCGATGCCCGACATTGCAAAGGGCCACGGAGCTGTCAAGACGTTCAAGGGGACCGGAGGCACATGCACCTTATCAGCGTAGATTTGGCACTTATGGCAAGTTCGAGAGTGCTGATAACAATCAGCTTCCATAGTGGACCAGTAATATATTGCCCGTAGGATCTTCTTAGCTATGGTGTGTCCACTGGAGTGGGTTCCGAAGGTGACTTCATGTATATCTGTCATGATCCTCTCTGCTTCGCCCTTGTCTACACACTGTAGTATGGTAGAGTCCTGGTTGCGTTTATAGAGGATTCAATTACTGAGGAAGAACTTTGCAGCGAACCTTCTCAGAAACTTTTTATCATTGACAAACGCCCCTTCGGAATACTCTTGAGCCTCGAGATACCTTTTGAATTCGTAAAACCAAGGTTTGTCTGTTACCTCCTCAGTATCAATCTCGCAGCAGTGTGCTGGTTCATTCAACCTTTCAA
This sequence comes from Vicia faba, assembly GCA_948472305.1. Classification (NCBI taxonomy): domain Eukaryota; kingdom Viridiplantae; phylum Streptophyta; class Magnoliopsida; order Fabales; family Fabaceae; genus Vicia; species Vicia faba. The sequence continues at coordinate 1,445,451,362 of OX451738.1, read as the reverse complement.
TGGTGATTCGGGGAGCTTCGTTGTCCCACCGGATTTTGGACATGGAAGACGTAGTAGCTAGTGCGTTCGCCAACTGGTTCTCCTCTCGTGGAAAATGTTCGAAGGTTACCTCCTTAAAGTGTGGGAGCAATGTCAGTACATGCTCTTTGTATGGGATAAGATTTGGATGCTTCGTATCCCACTCTCCTTTGATCTGACTTATCACCAGAGATGAATCCCCGAATACACTTAGAAATTTGATCCTGAGGTCAATAGCAGCTCGAAGACCCATTATACATGCTTCATACTCTGCCATGTTGTTGGTGCAGTTGAAACATAGTCGGGCAGTGAACGGAGTATGACAACCCTCGAAAGATATGATCACAACTCCAATATCGTTACCCAACGCGTTTTAGGCTCCATCAAAATACATAGACCATCGGGATCCTTCTTCAGGTCCTTCATCCGGTCCAGGTTCTTCACAATTGGTTACTAACATGATATTCTCATCCGAGAACTCAAAATTCATGGACTGGTAGTCATCCACGGCCTGATGAGCCAAATGATTAGCCAATACACTCCCCTTTATTGCTTTTTGGGTTTTATATTGTATATCGTATTCAGTTAAGACCATTTGCCACCTTGCTATCCTTCCGGAGAGTGTGGGCTTCTTGAAGATGTATTTGATTGGATCCATCTTAGATATCAATAAGGTAGTGTGAGTCAGCATATACTGTCTCAGTTGGCGAGCAACCCATGCCAAAGCGCAGCAAGTTTTCTCGAGCAATGAGTATCGTGTCTCACAGTCGGTAAACTTTTTGCTAAGGTAGTATGTCGCGTGCTCTTTTCGACCAGACTCGTCATGCTGCCCCAGCACACACCCCATTGAATTATCGAGCACTGTCAGGTACAATATTAAAGGTCTCCCTTCAACTGGAGGCATCAGAATTGGTGGTTCTTGAAGGTATTCCTTGATTCTTTCGAAAGCGGTCTGGCATTCATCATTCCACTTTACCACTTGATCTTTCTTCAGAAGCTTGAAGATGAGCTCACAAGTAGCAGTTAGATGTGAAATGAATCGGGAAATGTAATTCAGGCATCCTAAGAAGCCTCTTATTTCCTTCTTTGTGTGGGGAGCTGGCATTTCTTGTATATCCTTTACCTTTACGGGGTCTACCTGAATACCTTTGTTACTGACGATGAATCCCAGAAGCTTAGCGAACCTTACCCCGAAGATGCACTTGTTCGGATTCAACCTCAGCTTGTATATCTTCAACCTGTCGAATAACTTTTGGAGATGATCAAGGTGCTCTTCCTCAGTCTGAGACCTGGCTATCATATCATCAACATAAACTTCGATCTCGTGGTGAATCATATCATGGAACAAAGTAATCATGGCTCGCTGGTAGGTTGCCTCGGCATTATTCAATCCAAAAGGCATCACCTTGTAGCAGAAGGTGCCCCATTGTGTAACGAAAGTTGTCTTTTCCATGTCTTCAGGAGCCATCTTGATCTGGTTATAGCCAGAGAAACCATCCATGAAGGAGAAGATTTTGTGTTGCACGGTGTTGTCAACCAGAACATCAATGTGGGGGAGCGGAAAGTCGTCCTTGAGGCTTTCCCTGTTCAGATCTCTGCAATCTACACACATTCGTACCTTGCCGTCCTTCTTAGGTACCAGAACGACATTAGCAACCCACTACAGATAGGAGGTGACAGCTAAGAACCCTGCATCGAACTGCTTCATGACCTCTGCCTTGATCTTCTCTGACATTTCAGGGTGCATACGGCAGACCTTCTGTTTAACCGGCGGGCAGTCTTCCTTAGTCGGCAGGCGATGTACCACAATATCAGTGTCCAAACCAGGAATGTCTTCATAGGACCAGGAGAAGATCTCAACATAGTCGTGCAACATCTATATCAACCTTTGTTTGACGCTAAGCTCCAGATTTGCACCTATTTAACCTCTTTTCTGTCTACCTTTGTGCCCAAGTTTATTGTCTCAACTGGTTCTGCATGAGGCTGTATAGCCCTCTCTTCCTATTGTAACAGTCTAGCAAGTTCTCCAGGTACCTCACAATCGTCCTCACCTTCGTCCTCGACTTGATTGATTGGATTTTCGAGGTCATAACTGGCAATAGCAGGATTGTTATCAATGGGATTCAGAGTGGATATGGATTGCGGAATAAAAGAAACTGGTATGAAATCTCTGGTCGTCCAATTACTCGGTCCACCGTTGGTAGTTGGGTAAATCCAGCTGTCAATATCAAAGTCTTCCTCACTATCTTCAATAACATTGACCCCTCGATTGCTGATGCGTAGGAGAGGTCCTCCAACTCGAGCGCGCCGAACAGCCTTCTGAGCCCCTGAAGTAAATCCCAAGCCAAACTTGTCAGTTTTATGAATAAACTCAGGAAGCTGTCCCCAATTGGTATTCCTGCCTTCTTCAACTACTGCTCTTGCGTCCTTGAGAGAAGCCATCATCATAGGAGATTTGGTGCTGGTAGAGGTCTCAGTCGATGCCAAAATCTGAGGAACCTCTTCAAAGTTTTGACAAGGAGTCTCTATAAATTCTCCATCCATCTCCACGTACCTGAAGGATTTCAGGTGGCTCACCATATACTCCTCTTCGCCATGCACGGTGACTATCTTTCCCTTCACCGGATATTTCAACATTTGGTGTAGTGTAGAAGTAACAGCCCCAGCTTCATGGATCCAAGGACGACGCAACAAACAAGAGTACGATGGCTTGGTGTCTATCACATAGAAAGTGGAATTAAAAGTCTGAGAGCCTATTTTGACAGGGATGTTCACTTCCCCATGCACCATTCTTTTCGACCCGTCAAAAGCTCTTACCACAATGTTACTAGGCTTTAGAGTCAATCCTTCACAATCTAGTCGGTCGAGAGCCTTCTTAGGTAGGACATTCAGTGAAGACCCGATGTCTACCAGCACATGACCCATAGTGGTGCCTCTACATTCAATCGAGACATGCAGAGCATCGTTATGTTTTCTTCCTTTCGATGTTAAGTCTGCATCTGAAAAACCCAGCTCGTTGTTAGCAGTCAGGCTAGCCACACAATCTTTGAACTGATCAGCTGAAGTCTCTTGCGGAACGTGCGCAGTTTTGAGGAAGGCAATCGAAGCCTTCGCATGGGCTTCGGAGCACAACAGTAAGGATAACATGGATATCTTTGAGGGGGTTTGCCCCCCAGCTGTTCGACCACATTATAGTCACTCTTTTTGATTATTTTCAAAATTTCCTCTATCTCTTGCTTGGAGGCTTCCACAGCAATCTTTCTAGGTGCCTCCGTTCGGGCAGGCTCACCTATAACTTCTTTGCCTCGAGTCCCAGATGGCTTATCGGCAGGGGTACCAGCTGAAGTACTGGCGGGTGCAGAAGATGAAATAGCGACAGGCTTAGTGACAGTCTTCGGGGAGATCTCAGGAGAGAAAACCATTCCACTTCTAGTAATCTTGCTGGTCTCGACAATATTATCGACATCAGGATCAACTTCTTCAGTATTCAAGTTTTGTTTAACTCCATGATAGTAAACATTGGCGCCATAATTCCAAGGGACAGCTTTGTCAGAGGCGTACGGGATAGGACCAGGACATGTGATTATTAGCGGAGCGATTCTCGTAGCGGGTGTAATCCTAACAGGTCTTCTCGAGGAGGCCTTGGAAGGATTGGCGGAAATGGTTATAATAGCAATGTCTTCAGATGGAACAACGGGAACCAGAGTTTTCTCGAAAAAAATTTATTTGTTGTCCATCAGGCGTTGAACACCTGACCTCAGCAAATGGCAACCAGAAGGTAGAAATGAACACATGTGGCAACCTTCACCACAACCCAGAAATAAACCGGCCAACAACAAATTCTTCTTAACAACCATAAAAGGAGTAGAAACTTCGTCAACTGAAGTTATGAATAGATCAGTATCAATGGTGTTAACTCCATGGTTGTACCTAGGCATGGGAGCAGTTATGACATTAGGCTTCTCTAGAGCGTCGAACTCAATCTCCTTGGCTTCAATCAAATCTTGTACTTTATTTCTTAGTGCCCAACAGTCATTTGTGTCATGACCAGGACCCCCAGAATGATAGGCGCATCGAGCGTTTAGATTGTATCGAGGAAAGGAGGTATTAGGATTCTTGGGAGTCTCTTTCAAAGTTGCCAAGTTAGATCTCAGTAGATGGGGTAGAACCTTTGTCAATGTCATGTTGATCCGGGTGAATTGTCTTTGTGGTCTTTCCACCCTTTACTGATTGTTGCATTGTGGGGTAGCCGCATGCCTAGGTATTATTATAGCACTTACTGTTGGACGGTATCTCGCTCTGTTCTGATCTCTCGGGCTATAAATGGCACTGGCCTCCTTCTTACCAGTGAAGGGTTTCTTCATTATGCTCGAGGACGCACCTCTTTGAATTTTGCCACTTTTTATACCGGCTTCGACCCGCTCGCTGGTCATGATTAGTTCATTAAATCCAGCTGAGGAACTTCCGGTCAGGTGGTTAAAGAATGGACCTGATAATGTGCCTAGGAACATATCCACTAATTCTCTATCAGATAGAGGGGGTTGGACTCTTCCTGCGAGATCCCTCCAATTCTGAGCATAGGTTTTGAAACCTTCACCTGCACCCATAGACATTCTTTGCAATTGCGTCAGAGTTAAAGCTAAGTCAGCATTGTACTGATATTGTTTGTAGAAAGCAGCAGCCAAATCTTCCCAATTGCGAATGTTGGTCCCTTCCAATTGATAGAACCAATCCAACTGCGTCCCTGACAATCTCTCTTGGAAGAAATGCACCCACAAATTCTTATCAGTCGTATGGGGTTGAATCTTTTTGACGTATGACCTTAAATGCAGCTTCGGGAAAGAGATGCCGTCATATTTAGCGAAAGTGGGGACCTTGAATTTCTGTGGGATGACAACCCCTGAGAAAATTTCTAACTCTTCAAAATCCAGTCCGGGTACCCTCTGGACCTCCATAGCATTCAAACGATCCTCTAGCTCTTTGTATTTATTATCAGCAGGAGGATATTGTTCCTCAGAGTAATCAGGTTCTTCTTCTTCTTCGGATGCTGGGTTTTTGTTCACTTCTTTGGTCCTGTCTTCTTGATTATCTCCTTCACCCGATGATGTTGCAAAGTCTAAAGTCCGTTTGGCCTGTCCTTTGAACCTTCTTCCCATGATCACGATACTAGGTGGTTTCTTTGCTTTCTTCTTCTTCTCTTTGGCTAGTAGAGTCTTCAACTCCTCTTGTCCTTTTGTCAGAGTCAAGAGCATTTTTTGAAACTGGACGTTCTGCGCCTGAAGATCTTTCACTGTCTGTTCAATATCCATCTCACTGAAATAAACAGTAGAAGGATAAGGAGACCTGTTGTAAGAAACTTGTATGATGTTATGATGAATGAAGATGCAATATGCAAATGATTTCAAGGAAATTGGAGATTTAAATTTGTTCAAACCAAAAGGGAATGCATGTTATATTAAATCCAAGTTTGAGTACATCATGCCTCTTTGGGCTTACAATGAAAAGGGACAAAATACAACAAAAACTCCTAAGACAGAAAGGTTGAGCGCATCCTCTTTAGAGCGATGTAGGAGTTCAGATTCCGCTCTTCATGAAGAAGCTTGGTGAGTTCCAGAATCTTCTTCTCACTAGCGTAAAATTAGGCTTCAAAGGTGTCTCGCTCCTCCTTCAATTGAACCCAAGCTTTTTGCAAGTCTTCGAGAGAGGTAGGCATGTCAGGATGAAGGACAATGTATGGGACGTCTCCTTCAACAACAGGCTTTATGATAACAGGAAGGATGGAAGGATAAGGCATCACAAGTCTCTGAGCACGATCCCGTACCCACCTAAGGTAAGGCTCGAGAGGGATAGAGTTTTTGTGTCCTAGAGTCCTACTGTCCACCTTATTCACCATTCTCCAAGCCCGTGTAAACTTCTGGCGGTAACCTTGGTCTTCTTTGTCATAGTCGAACACCAAACCTTGAATGAGCATCTCATGAGGATCGTCTCTTCGGGCATACCCAAACTGTCGAAAAGCTAAGAAGGGATTATAGGTGATACATCCCCTAATACCAAGCAGAGGTACGTTAGGGAATTCCCCACAGCGTTCAATGATAGAGACGTCTTCCAAGGATCTTGAACACCAACGAATGTCAGAATGGGTGAGGGACATCATCCTTTTAGACCATGTCAATCTTTGCTCGTTCTTCAATGCTGATTGAGGTAGGTGTGAAGTGAACCACCTAGCGAGCAGGGGAATACAACATAAAAGAGTTCCTCTCTTCTTCATGGTGCGGGTATGAAGGAAATGCAAGATGTCTCCCAGTAAGGTAGGTACGGGATTGCGAGAGATAAAGACTTTGATGGCATTAACATCTATGAATTGGTCTGAATTGGGGAACAAAACCAAACCATAAATGAGAAGAGCCAGGACGTCCTCAAAAGCTTGGAAATCTATGTCGTCCCAGAATGAACGAGTCTTTTCCAATAGAAACTTGGATAGGAAACCTTTAACCCCGCTTCTTGTCTCCCAATTGGCTATGATGTCGGCTTTCTTAAGATGCAAAGCTTCGGTGATGACTTCAGGTTTTGGAATCCCTTCTAGACCGGTGAACGGTATCTGATCAAGCACGGGAACCCCTAAGAGTAGAGAGAACTCTTCCAGCGTAGGTACCAACTGATAGTCCGGGAAAGTGAAACAATGATGTACGGGATCAAAGAATTGGAACAGTACACACATCATCTCTTCTTGGAAACCGGATGTAGCCAAACTGAGGAGTCGACCGTATTTCTTGGTAAAAGGAGAATCCCCGGGCACTCTTGAGGCTAACTCTTGAAGCTGAGGGTGTGCTTTTACCAAGCTGATTCAGATGGTGTTTCTTCGGATGGAATTCATAACCTACAAAACAAAAACAAAGATAAATTTCTAAATCCTTGAAATGGTTAGTGAGCATGCTCATGATGCTTATGATGTTTATGATGTTATGTACAAGTAAATATATACATACAAAGCAAACAAATCCCTATGTTTTAGGCTTGCATGAGGTTTTATAGGTAAGTACCCTTTTGAAGTTTAGTTGGCTCAATCTGTCCTAGTAATAGTGATCGGGTTCTTAGGATCTCAATATCACCGACCTTTCTCTTAGGCATTGTCTCAGCACAATCAATCTTTTCTTACGGCCGAGATATCCCAAAAGTCCAACCTCAATGAGTGTAGTATTGAGTATCAACCAATTTTCATCTCTACACCAAAACCGGTTATCTCACTACGTCCTAATGGCCAAGTTGTTCAATTAGGGTTTTAAAGTCGATTAGTGCTTCATGACGCCACTCAGTGGCTCCGTATTCTCCTTGATTCACCACGAGGGATACCGGTACCCACAAATGTGTCACACTAACATAGCCATTGTTTCAACCATATCGGTCTACGTCATACAGTTTCCACAATATATTGCTATTTACCTAGAAAGGTGTCCCAGATCCGGGTGGAGGATCAAAGCAAGCCCAAATAGAGAACCAAAATGTAATGTATACAAGGAAAACAATGAAAGCAAGTAAAAGTGATCTAACCCTAAGGTAACCCCACTTTTAAGTTTTTCCCCAGCAGAGTCGCCATTTCTTTGATACGGTGGGAGAACTGACTTGATTGTTTTGCGTTTGTGTTCGCAAATGTTGCGTTTTAGCAAGAGTCACCACCGACTTTTCTTTTATCTAATAATGTAAGGTGAAAAAGCACAGGAAAGACCTTTAGAGATGTTTTCTTGAGTTCGGGAGTAGATTATGAAAAGGGAAGGTATTAGCACCCTTTTCATCCATGGTTTTCCATGGGCTCTTAGTTACTCACTAGATCACTTGCTTTTGTTTTGACAATATGCTTGTGGTGTGGGCTTTGAAACTATTTTGAAAAATCTCTTTGTAATGGTTCTCGTTCCTATAAGAACGCGTACAAAGTTTGGTTTCGCAAGATAGTCCAAAGACGTGTTTGTGTATTGTGTTTTGGAAAGTGGTTTTCGGAAAGATATTTTGCAATGGTTCTCGTCTCTATAAGAACGTATACAAAATGTTTTATCTTTTTGAAAATGTTTTTGAAATGGAAGTGTTTGGTGTGTAAAATGTTTTTGTTATGAGCAAGCGAGCAACTAAGAGCGTACCTACCTACTCAAAAGGTCTTAAATGTTCTTTTCCTTCTCCTTTAGATATGGCTATCTTACCATTGATTTGGGTAAGAAGCCCCATCATTGGATGTGAAGGGACGGGTGTGGGACGTTTGTACAGTCATAAAAAGCAACCTATGTGACATTTTACCAATGTCATTTTAAGGACTAGATCGTTTTACCGGAGGCAACATCGAGGATCATCGAGGGACTACGATCTTTTTTATCGAAGGATCTTTGCTAAAACGTCCCATATTCGAGGGACGTGACTATTTTCCGAAAGGCAACAAAATGAGATTACCCTAGAGATGCTAGTGTGCAAGTGTGTTAGTTTGCATGCATTTTGTATTGTGTTTGAAAGGTTATCTGTTTGTTGATTTTATCTTGCCATACATCCTAATTACTAGCAATATATGAAAGCAAGTAAAATTCCAGAAAATAAATCCTAAGCTATTACATCACTTTAGGGGGATGGGGGTACAAATTAACAATGGGGGATGAAGTGGAAACTGAAATGTTACAACCATATCGAATAATAATGAAAACAATGTAAAAACTGTGCAAAACAAAGGAAAAAATGCATTTTGAACTACTATGTGTCGACACATGCTGTTATACATCGACACATAGCTTTTCCTTGCCCCTGTAAAACTTGACTAAACTCAGTATGAGTAGATGCATACTGAGATGTGTCGACTCATACTTCTTCTTGTATCGACGCGAAATGCGTATGTGCCGACTCGTGCTTCTTCTTGTATCGATGCGAAATGCGTATGTATCGACTCATGTAGCTTTCATGCTTCTATTTTTGGAGATTTTATTCAGTATGAGTCAATTCATAAGGCTATGTGTCGACTCATACCCTGTTTTTTCACCTATAAAGGGTCGACGCATGTGGGTACGTGTCGACTCATCCTGCACTTTTTTCCTTAAACAAGGTTTTTCTTGTCTGTACAGGTTAGTTTTTAGCATATGATTGATAAACATAAACAGCAAATGATTTGATAAACTTAAACACTAAGCAAATGACTAGTTCAAAGGGATAATAAAACACTACATATTATCTTCAAAAGTAAATCAATAATGATGCATGAAAAGATATCAAGTCATGGAGACTTACCTTTGGGCTGCGCTGACTGTTTTAGATTTGAATGCTTTTTTCCAAATGCTATGATGGCTCTAATAAATCTTTAGGAAGCTGCTCCGGGCTATTGAAACTAAGTTAAATTGTACTGTGTTATTTTTGGTGTTTTAAGGGTGAAGATGATAGCACTACAGAGACTGTTTTTATGTTTGGGCAACCTTTGTGTAAGATAAGGTGTTTGGCTTAAGGGACAGTTTGTATGATGGAGTCATGGATTGGGGTCTTATTTTTTGAATAAGAACTGGTGCCTGTTTGAAAATGAATGAGTCAAGGTTACAAAGGATATTCATTTTTCTGCTCAACAGATCTCTATTCTCTCTCTCAAATTTCCTGCCTCCAAAAAAAATCCAACCCTTATGTCTTATGAGACAGTCCTTTTTGTAGACCTTTGACTGAGGTTTAGGGGGGAAACCAAATAAGTTATTTGAATTGTTTTTGCCTACTGCTTTGATACTTTCTTCACAAAAATTTCTTTTGCCATTTTGGTGCAATCTTGGGGTTGTTATGATGCAGGTTTGGGCAGACTGCATAGAGTAGTTTTGGATTGTATAGGACAGCATAGCACAATGTTTCTTGTTAGGCAGTAATGGAGTAGGTTTTGGGGTGTTGTGGCAATGTAGCATATTACATTTTATTCAACTTGGACAGTATAATCTGTAGCATGAACAAAATTTGGTCTTTGTGGAATATTTTATACACATTATGTCAAGGGTAAAAATATTATGGCAAGGTTTTGAGAAAATTCAAACAAGACATAGTTTTAGAATTTGTAATTTTGCAAAAATGCCATTTTGTAATAACTTGAATTACTTGCATCATCTTGAATTATTTAGAAGTGTAGTAAAAGATGTCATGAAGTAAATGAAATTAACCAAGTATAGAAAATACTTAGAAAAATTCAAAGTCTTGCAAAGTTGGATTTTTGATGATCAAATTTCATATTTTTGGATGTCTTGACATAATGTAATTTTTGGGACTCAAATTTGGTCAAAAGTCAAAGTTTGTCTTTTTAGCGTCCGGTTGACTTTTTCCAGTTGAAACTCCGATTTTTGCTCATTTTGCCCCCTTTTGACAATTTGAATGATCCTTCTTAGAAAATTGTGATCTGAGGCTTAAAACTTGACTGAAGTAATTCTAAGAGTCCTTGAGACATGAGAGGGAAAATTTTGGGGTACAACACCCAGTAGAGTAACGGACAACTGAAGCTCCTAAAACTCTATTTCTCAAGACAGACACCAATGCTCCTCAGCAGATTCCTCATCAACAACAGCAACAAGGACTCTCGTTGAAGGAATGTCTCAGGAAATCAACACTATCTAGATGGCATCTTTAAGCCCATATCTGAAGACTCTCTATCATCAACCTCCAAATGGCATCTATAAGCCCATTCCCGATATCATAAATCAAGTGCCACTTCATGCGAGTGTAAATTTCTGGGCACTCTAGTGTTCAATCATCTTCCACCTTCAGATCACTAAAGGCAGGCTAGCCAATCTACATCCTCAGGTTTAAGAAGATTGAACAGGGGAAGCTGTTGTACCCCAAAATCTGCCCTCTCATTTTATTCAATACATATCCATTAAGATTCTCAATTTGCTCAAGGTTGCCCAAGAGTTGACCAGACAAACTCTCTCCCAAGGAAGTGTACCTCAAATTAGGGTTTCTATTTTCATTAAGATGGGTGAACCACAAAGGCCTCATATGCTCTCCATGGTCTTAATATGTTCTCGAGACCCTACATGTCAAGTTTCATGCCTTGCACAAGAAGTTTGCTCAGTCAACTGTGACCCACATACAATCAAAATTCAAGATTTTTGGTCAACATAAACATTTTGAAGTTACTTTCATCATTTGATCAAGGGTTTACCATGATTCCCCAAGGAATGCTCCAAATTCATAAAAACCCAAAAGTTGTTAAATTAGGGTTTCTTAGTAAAAGTCAACCAAACTTTGACCAAGCATAACTTCTTCATGCTTCATCAAAAAATTTCCATCTAAGGCTCATTTTGAAGAGGATACAATTCCGTACAATTCATCTTCATCCCCAAAGTTAAAAATATGCACCCACAAAAAGATATGAATTTCTACATTATGGGTCCTTTTGAAAAGTCAACAAAAACACCTTTTGGGTCAAAGCTTCATACATGAACATGGAAGTTCCAATTGAGATGAGACCAAAAGTTTTGCTTAGGGGACATCTTAAGCTTTCTAAAAAGTCTAAGAACACCTCTCTATGGTTAAAATTGGAAGAGATATGCCTTATCAAAGTTGACCTTTTTTGCAAAATTGCCAAAAGTTAAATGTGCTCAAAAGTGAATTTTTTTACCAAATGGGCCTAGCATTTCATGATTTCACCTCACTTATAGCATGTTCCACGACCCAAATATCCAGCCTCATGTTATTTGCTTCATTTTTCAATTTATTTGGATTTTTTGTTAATTAAAATTTCAAATAAATCAAATAATTGATGAATAATGGAAAAGATATGTTGTGATCTGATTTTTGGGCAGGATCTCAATCAAATAATGCAAGGATATCATGATCAATTTGAATCAAGACTAATTGGAACAAGAAATGGATAATTTGGCTCATTATAGTAAGTTTACATATGCCATGAAGATCAAATCAAATCTTCAAAACTTTCAAAGATGTGATCTATTTTTAGAACCCTAATTCACCCTATGATATATATTGAACAAATACAAGTCAAATACAAGGTTTTGCAGTCGTAGGGAGCAAGAACAAAAACTCAAAAATTGGATAAAAAGTGTGCATTTGATTTCTGCCCTAGAGGACGATTCCAGGCCATTGAAAGACTCTAATCACTTCCTGGCCATCTCTTGAAGCCAACGACATCATTTACAGCCTTCAAAACGTCAAGAACCATCGCCTGGACACATCACGGTTTGCATCCCAAACTCAAATTTGATTTCTATGTTTTATGCATCATAAATCCATTCTATTCATATATCCTTGTTCATAATTGTGTTTTCAAGCTTTCTATATCTTTTAATTGTACTAACAGTGCAGGAATCGATACTTAACATTGTTAGGGTTTGGGGTCACGATTTGGGGATTTTTGGTACAGGTAAAATTAGGCTATGAATGAGGTACCATGATGCTCGTGAGGCCAAGACGAGTTGATTGGTACCATCACAATTAATTTATCATGCTCGTATGATATTTTTGAGTTTTGCAGGGCTGTAGTTACAGCAAACGTCCGTAGGTATAAGTCTTTCCCCTAAAACGATGGTTGCAGCGAATAAGATGATGTGTGGCAGCCTATGACTGGCTGATTTGAATTCACGCGCGTTTTTCTGGCCATCGTGCGCTTTTGTATTATATTATATTTCATTTATATATATTAACAAAAGAACAAGCAGCACAGATGGTTGAGAGGCACGCCTTTGATGCATACGTCCTGGGTTCAATCCCAAGCGTGTGCATTTTGTTATTTTCCTATTTATTTCAGGCAGATTTGGTGTTTCTCATCAAACAAGCATACCATGGATCTACGCCTCATCACCATTGGATGGCACGCTGCCTAGATCCAATGTCTCTAGATTGCAGCCTCATGATGGACCTCATGAAGGCTAGCTTCATGGGATCTAACGCAAGGAGCATGGGCTCAATACAATTGGGCCTAACAATTCAGCAATGTCACCCCAAATTTGGGCATGCACCTCCTCCGGTTTAATTTCTTTCTTTTTATTTATTTTTATTTTTATCTTTTTAATTATTCTTAGTTCAAAAATTAATTCTTTTTCATAAAATCACAAAATCAAGAATTCATAAAATTAGAATTGGGTTTGTTTTTTTATTAAATTTATTTTCATTAATTAATTTGATTTAGGGTAATTTAAATGCCTTTTTACAATTAAAATTAATTAGAAAATTTAGGTTTAACTTCTTAGTTTCTTTTAATTATTTCCTTTTTTTTCAAAAAAATATACAAAACAAGTAAAATAGGTTAATTATCCTTTCTTCATTAATTTAATTATTTTCCATAAATTAATTAGTAACTAGGATGTTTTCTCCATTTTATTTTATTTCTTTAAACAAAAATAACAAAAATGGTTTCTTTCTTTAATTAATCCAATTAGGTAGCCAAGGGTCAAAACCCAGTTTCTCTCGTATTTACATTTGTCGCGCGTATTTATTTTTGATTAATTTTGTAACTGCTCCGAGTTTGTAATACTTAATTAGTTTACTATTTCGCATTTACTATTCTCCCCGTAGTTTTTGGTTATGTAATTCCCACTCCCCAAAGCCTTGTAATAGCTAGGTTTTATTTTTCGCACTTTAAATTCCCGCAATATTTAACTGTCTAGATGCACGGCTGATAGGATTGTATGGAAAGAATGCTCGAAATTTAAAATGGTAGATCACCTAATATGCAAAGATTAAATAACTGAAACAACTCATATGCACATATTCACTCCTAGGGTTTACCTCACTTCGGTTGCCTTCGGTAAACAATCGTTAAGCATAGGAGATTTTAGTGGTTTCCCTCCAGTCTAAAAGATCAAAATGTCCCATTCGAATGTTGCCTCAGAAATGTTGCCTCGGAAAGATCTTAAGACTCTAGGGTTACTACTAAAGTTTTCTAACTATTGCTTTGGTGATTATACTTGTCCCTTTCGTATGTCCCTTACAACTCCAATGATGGTGCTACCTACTCCTTAATAGTAGGATAGCGTTGTCTAAAGGAAATAGAATGAACAATCTTTTTTTTGAGTAGGTAGAATCTTAGGTACTTGCTCAATGAAAACTTTTCACACAAACACCTTTCAAAACAAAATTTCAAAACAAACTTTGTCACATCCTTGATGACCGATACAAGGGTTATCATGAAGTAAAACATTTTCAAGACAAATACACACAAGCAATTTGAAAAATGAGCAAGTACCTAAGAGCCCGTAGATAACTACGGATAGAAAGGGTGCTAACACCTTCCCTTTCTATAATCTACCCCCCGTACTCAGAAATCTCGAAAAAAAGGTATTTCTGTTCTTTTTCCTTTTCCATGATTGGATAAAATAAAATTCGATGGCGACTCTTGCTTACCGCGACATTTTGCAAACAAGAAACGCAAAATGCAAACCAGTAAAAACAGTCGGTTCTGCCACCATATCATACCGAGTTATGGAAAACACTACAATTATTGACCGCTGCGGGGAGTACCCTAATGTCCCGTTACTTGGCATCATAGGGGTTATAACCTATAATCCTTGTTTAGCTCTGTGACAATTTGGTTACGCTCGAAGGGATGGTCCCCATGAGTTACTTATCAAGGGCGTTGTATTCAACTATGAGGATGATGTTCATGAGTATCGCTGGAGGTTCATACGAGCTTGGGGCATGGTAAACGGATCTGGCGCCAAGGCTTTAGGGCCAAAGGCTTCCATTCCTATGGAACCCTATCTCCAATGGATACGAGCTCACTCCCAGAAAATTATGATGCCCTATATGGTCGTTCTACTAGTGATTATGGAACCCACTATTGAAGAGGGTATTCCTTACACGATTATCTATCCTGATATGCCCACCGATCTTTGAGAATTACAGAGGTCTTGGATTTAGTTGAAGAAAGAGTGGGATACTTACAGGGATTAGTTCTATGCCCAGGAGAGGAAGGTTTTAGAGCTCACAAAGCAGCTCCAGGAGGAAAGAAGACTTAATGGCTATCTCGGCACAAAGAGGAAGCATCCATGGGAATTTTGTTTTTTTCTAGTTTTTAGATTTGTTCTTAATTGTAACGCCTAAAAGGCACTTGAACTTTGAATTCTACTAATAAAAGCTTTGTTTCATTTTGGTTAGAAAAGTTAAATTTCCCAAAGTCTTTAAAAACATTGCATACATATCATACATATCATTGCATAACAGGATTCATAACAGGTTTCTCATCACCTCCGCTGTTTATTTCAGCAATGGCTCTTGAACAAACTGTGAAAGATCTTCAGACTCAGAACACGCAGTTCCAACAGATGATTGTGGCTCTGGCCAAAGGACAGGAAGAGCTGAAGGCTTTGATTGTTAAGAAGAACAAGAAGACCAAAAACGCAGCCAGTGTGGCACATATGAGCATAAGGTTCAGAGGGCCGTCAAGACGGTCTGTTGAGTTAGCTTCTTCATCTAAAGAGGGAGAGAACCAAGAGGTTGAAGCTAGAGAAGAGGACCCTAGTCCTAAAGAGTCTGACAATGAAACTGATTACAATGAGGAGAAGTACCCTCCGGCTGAAGAAAGGTATAAGAAGTTAGAAGCGCGTCTGAGCGCTATGGAAATCTAGAAGGTTCCTAGGTTGGATTTTGAGGAGTTGGGTCTGGTCTCCGGGGTTGTCATCCCCCCAAAGTTCAAGGCACCAGTATTTGCTAAGTATGATGGGGTCTCTTGTCCTAAAATGCATCTTCGTTCTTATGTGAGGAAGATACAGCCTCATACTGCTGACAAAGACTTGTGGGTTCACTTCTTCCAAGACAGTCTGTCTGGAACACAATTGGATTGGTTCCATCAGCTAGAAAGAGCCAATGTTCGTAACTGGGAAGACCTTGTTGCTGCATTTTATAAGCAATATCAGTATAATGCAGACCTCGCTCCCACCCGTACACAACTCCAAAATCTGTCTATGGGTTCGAACGAGGGTTTCAAGGATTATGCTCAGGAGTGGAGAGATTTGGCTGGAAGAGTTCAACCTCCCTTGGCTGACAGGGAGCTCGTGGATATGTTTCTGGGAACTTTGACTGGACTGTTCTTTAACCATCTGATTGGAAGTTCATCGGCAGGCTTTACTGAACTGATCTTAACAGGGGAAAGAGCGGAAGCTGGAATCCAAAGTGGAAAAATTCAGAAGGATTCCTCTTCTAGTGCTGCAAGGAAGCCGTTTGTAGGTAAAAAGGAATTCAGTGTTGTCTACAACCAAAAGAATTAGAATTGAACCGAGCGCTGTTCGGCGGTAGGGGCTGTTATGATTCCCAACCCTGCACCTGCTCAGCAAAGAAATAATCAGCCGAGAGAAGAAAGGCCTGCTAGACAGTTCACTCGAATCAACATGATGATGTCTCAGATTTTACCTCAATTTCTAAAGACCAATTTGGTTACTCTGAGGGAAGCTTTGAAGAATCCGAACACTACCTCTCCCTACTATAAACCGAATGCTCGTTGTGCTTACCATTTGGAAAGTCCATCCCATGACACCAATGACTGTTGGACTTTGAAGAACAAAGTACAGGATCTGATTGATGCCAAGGAGATTGAATTTGATCCCCCTGAGACTCCTAATGTTATCAATACTCCTATGCTGAAACATGGTCGGGGTGTTGAAACAACCGGCTGAAAATCATCAAAACAATGAAGTCGCCATCGAACGTCTTTTATCCCACATGTAGGGAAAGGTAAACATCGAAAAAACCTGATGAGGGAGAAGTCACGGTCTTGCGACCGAGAGATCGGGTAAGGGAGTCTGTTACGCGAGGGGAAGGTATTAGCACCCCACACGCCCGTAGTACTCTACGGTATCCACTCTTGTTGTCTATCTTATGGGTGTGTTCAATCTATGCTTACTGTCTATTATACTACTGAGGGAAAATGCATGCAAAAGAAAGGAGAGAAGAATGTAGGGAAAATAAAATTGTGCTCGCTTGGGCCCTACCCCAATGCCTACGTATCCTTTTAGAGGAATCAGAGCTACCGTAGTTCGGCTCATATGTTTTTGTTTGTTTGTGTTTTTTATGTGGACGAAGTTAATTCCGCCTTCTGCCGCAGCTCGACCTTTTGAGACTTATGCGTTGGCACAGAAGTAAATTAATCATGTCCTTACCTGAAAATGGTTTAAAAGAAAAGTGCTCGAGCGCACAAAAGTTTTGAGTTTGTTTTGTATTTTTGTTGCAGATAATGACTAGTCGACCTCAAGAGAGAGATATTAGCCATTCTTCTACTTAGTCATGAAAGGAGTCTTTGAGAATTGAACCACACCTATGCTTGAGATGAAGAACGATAAGATCGAGAAGAGACCCGCTTATCGTTTCCCGTACTGAGCAAAAGCATGATTCGAATCAATATTTTTAAAGTATTTTGAATTTTGAAGGAAAAAGAAGTTTTTGTTTTAGATGCGAATGCAAAAGGAGAAAGAAAAGTCAGAGGGAGACTAGCTTACTTCTAAACCTAATGTTATTATGCGTTAGTACCCATAAGATTTAGGTTAAAGGGGAAATTTCTACCTGATATTAGTATGCATATGGATTGCGATAAAATGCGAAAATGAAGAATAAAATAGATTTGCGACAATACCGAACGGAGAAGGTCCGTTGCTTCTTCAAAATTGTGCAAGCGGTAAGAAAATTCTATCAAAGTTCCCTTGGGCAAGTGATTGAAGAATTCACCCCGAGCATTCCACATTGTAAGAGTTATGTCGATGCTACAAAAATCTTGACTAGAAAATGGCAATAAAAATGATTATCGAATATGAAAAATAAAATAAAAAATTCTAATCGAAATTCTAAAAAGAAATTATATTCTAAAACATTCTATTATTTTTATTGTTTTATTATTGATTAAAAAAATTAAACTAAAAGAAAAAACTAAAATAAAAGAAAAGAAAAAAAATTAGAAGAGTTAGGGGGGTATGAAGTCTAGAAATGTGGGTGTTGAAGTAATTTTCCCAAAAGATTTTTAACATTATTATTTATTATTTTCTTAATTATAATTGTTATTAATTTGAATTAAGAATAGTAAAACAATAAGACAATTAAATTAAAAGAAAAAAAGCATGGAAATTGGAAAGGGAATAGGGTTTGCAGAAAGAAAAGTCTCTTCTTCTCTCGCGAACGGAACAGCGGCGGCGCCTCCGGACACAACCTCCTCCGCTTCCTCAGACAACTCGGCAGCGCGGTCATCATCATCTTCGTCCAAACTCCCTCCTCCCATCGCTCGTATTTGCATATCGCGATTCCGTCTCCGTCGCGGAAAGGTTCCGATTCCATCTTTCCCGATGATCTCCGTTCAACCTCATCAACAGCGTTCTCATCTCTCTTCTTGCAACGGTGATCTCCCCCTTCGATCTCTCCATCTCAGAGCTTCGCCTTATTGCTACGATTTCGTCCAACCTCGATCTCCTCCGTTAGACGCCAACTCACATTTCCATCTCACTCTCCTCCGTGTTGTAGCCATTGTGATGATGTGAGGTTTGTTGATCATGATGGAGGTTGATGAGAGATGCCACCGATTTGGCGAAGGAGCTGATTGTTGCTATTACAAATTTCCTTGGTATGCCGTTGAGGTGGTCCGTTCTCACCGGCAATCCACCTTCCGGTAAGGATCTCTTTTCTTCTCCTCATTCTTCTTTTATTTCGATTGCGCTTATGTGTTCTCTGTGTTATTGTTGCTGCATGTTGAAGTTGTTCTGGATGCAGATTTGATGAACCGATGTAAGAAAGTTACAATAGCGGTTGTAGGTGCAGAGAATATCGATGATACGTGTTGAAGAACAAGAAAATGAGTGAAGCTATAAGAAGAAGATGCGATTGTTGCAGGTTGATGAAACTGTTAAGAGTAGAAGATGATTGAAGGTGTGGATTGTTGAAGATGATTGCAAAATATGCAGAGGAGTTCAGAGAGAGTTATGATATTTTTTGGTGAGTTTGTGAATTCTGAATCGCGGATCTGCAGAGAGAAGATTGAGAAGTTTCTTTTTGATATTTTTGTGGTGATTCTTCTAACCGATGAAGAATGATTGTAAAGGTGAGTTTTTTGCAGTTCTTCTCTAACTTTCTATGAATAATGGTATCCCTGTGAATAATCTTTCCCTATTCTGTTTGTGATCCCCCTCTTCATATGCTGTGAACTCTATTTATATATGCTGGAAGTTTGTTATGGTTGGTTAAGAGGTTAGAAATTCTGTTAGGTGGTTAGGAGGTGGGAAAAAAGTTGGTTATTCTGTTAATTGGTTAGGACTTAGAGAGGTTGTTATAAAATGGTTAAGAGGTGGGAAAAAGGAAAGTTGGTTACAGTTTGGGAAATAGAAAGTTAGTTATAGTTAGAAGTTAGGAAAAAGTTAGTTTTAAGCACATAATACTTGGTGTAATTGTTGATTTTTGTATTTCAAATTAAATTAACTTGATTACGTATTGGTACTGAACCGGCTTGAAAAATGGTTGTTTATGCAGGTTTTCTTTTGGTATGAAACATGGACCGAGGCTTGGACATAACCAGGTTGGAATGGGGCAATCTTGGAAGATAGTGGCTTGAAGATAAATAACTTTAGAAATGAGGGAAACCTTGATTTAGAATTCTTTAGCTTTAGGCTACTTGAATATTTAATGTAAATTCTTGTTTTTTTTTATTTAGTAATTTTGGATGTAAACGTCCTTTTGAAATCTTCTCTTGTAATGTTCTAATGATACCGCTTGTAAATTGCATGGTTATAACCTCGAATGAACGAGAATGATTTTGGATAACCTTTTGACAAATCACGAGTAATGCTTTAGAACTTGTAAAGATTATATCATTGTATGAATGTGAACTCTTGAACTTCAAAGATGGAGCCCAAATATTCCAAGTAGTCTTCTCTTCCGAATTGCCTTTTGTATCTCCAAGATTTTTTTTTTTAATTTTATGTTACATATAACTCCATGGTTGTGCTATGAATTTAATAAGAGTCTTTTCCAAGGACGAACTTGTAACGTCGAGTTTCTTTACTTTTGAATGAAGGCATGCCTGAACACCCTCAAATGAACGAGCCTTGCATCTTTCTTACTCCTCACCGTAAAAGATACGATTTTCTCATATGATAACCTTTTTGTATGATATATTGAAGCATCCTTGAATAAGATCTTAATGGCCATGGATATATCAAAATCTTCAACCATGATCATGGAAATAAATCATCATTCATGTGGAGATGATAAGTATAAGACGATGTTCCTCACTGCTTAAGCTTGCAGCCTTTCGAGATAGCCTTGGGATGACTCACAATTGAAGCGGCAAGTATTTGACGAGAACCAAAAAATGTATCACTAAAAGAAGTCCACAGTGTTAGAGAAAAAGCCACACACCAACCCTTATTCCTCGAAATCCATGATTTTATGCCAATTTATTGATTAATGATGCATGATGTGTTAGATGACCTAATGTGAGAAAAAAAATGCAAAAATGCGTAAGCCAGATAGGAAGTAGAAGGGTAGGACAAATTTGGGGTATTACAGCTGCCCCTATTTAATCGTCTTAAACCTGAAAGTACGATTGGCACATGCCTTTCGGAAGTTCAAGGTTGAAGATGATTAAATATCAATGCCAAAAATTTGTCCTGAGAGAGGTAGTAGGTGTTTTCCTTATTTATTTATTTTGTGTTATCTGCTGGTGAAGAGAAAATTTGTTTTTTTCAATGAAGAGACAGAGACTGGACTTGTAACGTGGCCTGATGCCAATACAAGCCAAATGGTTGGTATGAAAAGACAGTGGACGAGGTCTACGGGCGACCTACGATCCCAAGGTGATACATGAGAGTGATTTGACAGAGAACCTAGTCAAAGGGCGATCTCAGGTTCGACGATGATTTGAAGGAAGAACCTAGCCAAGAGGCGATCTCAGGTTCGAAGAAGGGAACATGGGTTATGACATGATGATTGTTTAGATAAGCGACACGGATGAGCATCAAGAAAGTTAAACACGGACGAGTGTTTGAATCAATACGGACGAGTATTGAAAGAAGATACGGACGAGTATCCAAGGTTAAACATGGACGAGTGTTTGAATCAATACGGACGAGTATTGAAAGGAGATACGGGCGAGTATCAAAAGTATAAACACGGACGAGTGTTTGATTCAATACGGACGAGTATTGAAAGAAGATACGGACGAGTATCAAAAAGTTAAACACGGACGAGTGTTTGATTCAATACGGATGAGTATTGAAAGAAGATACGGACGAGTATCAAAAGGTTACACACGGACGAGTGTTTGATTCAATACGGACGAGTATTGAAAGAAGATACGGACGAGTATCAAAAAGTATAAACACGGACGAGTGTTTGAATCAATACGGACGAGTATTGAAAGGAGATACGAACGAGTATCAAAGGTATAAACACGGACGAGTGTTTGAATCAATACGGACGAGTATTGAAAGAAGATACGGACGAGTATCAAAAAGTTAAACACAGACGAGTGTTTGAATCAATACGGACGAGTATTGAAAAAGGATACAGGTGAGCATCAAAAAGTTAAACACGGACGAGTGTTTGAATCAATATGGACGAGTATTGAAAGGAGATACGGATGAGTATCAAAAAGTATAAACACAGACGAGTGTTTGAATAACTGACCCGGTGGGTGTTTAGGAAACTTGACACATACGAGTGCTTAGGAATGGACACGGACGAGTGTTTAGGGAACTGACTACCAGACAAGAACTAGGTTTAGAATGACAAAGTGTATTGATTTTGTTTGGCATTGAAAAGGTGAAGGTCACCGGCTGGGGACTTTGGGCATGATACCCTCCTGTAGGGATGTATTGTTGTCCTTGAATAATTCAGGTATTTCATGTAAGGTACCTGATCTGGCTTATGCTTTGTATGCATGTTTGAATTTCTTTTGACGCAAAGATCCACTTTGATGGATCAGCTACGCGCTTTTGAGGATGCAATGTTATGTAATGATAACTATATGCAATGCGAAGAAATAAACTTCATGGGGATAAAAGAAGGCTTGCCGGGAGCCATTGCTCATCACTGGGGATGTTAGTATATATCGACGTTGGAAGCCTGCAGTACCAAAGGTTGCTGGGGGTACCGATAAAAATTTGCACTGGGGAGCCCATGATACCGGAGATTGTTGATGACTCCGCTGAAGACTGAATTGCTGACGAAGTGAGACTTTAGGTACACTGTTAGATTCTGAATCGTACCGTTGGAGGAAGAGATAATCTGACCAAACCTCCATACATCCCGAACTGTTGAGGGGGTGATATAAGTGAATATGCTGAAGAATGGATACTGAACACCATGTGGATCCCTTCGAATACATGTTCCAAGTTTACGCACACTGGGGGAATTGTTTCTTGAATCATTTGGGGATAAGAGATGAGCGTGGACACCTACGAGTGCCCCGGTTGAACTCTGCGAATGCCCCGTTTTAGCTATGTGAATGCCCCGGTTTAGCTTTGTGAATGCCCCGGTTTAGCTTTACTGGGGATGCTCTTGATTAACTCCACTGAGGATGCCCTTACGCGTGCTAAATTAAAAGATGATTCTAGACTTTCTGAGTTCACTTGGGGAATCAGATTTGAAATTGTCTGTAGCAGATGAAGGCAGCTTCGTGTGCTGGCTAGGTCAGGGTGACCGTTATGGTGCTTTCAGCTGATTGTATTGGTCTCGTGCAACATAATTGGCTTGAGAGACTTTGCAAGTAAGATGAAGAATGCCCCTATCTGGAGGATCTCTGGGAAGATCTATGTTGAATAGAAGACTAGAATATTCGTGCCACAATACGATATGAGGTGGCCTTCCCCAATGTCTTGAGCCACGAAATAAACTGCTCTTGATTACAGCTTTCTTGGAGAGATTTGTCGAATCTCGACATAACTGCCCCAGGTTGAATGAATTCTGAATAGATTCCTCAATGTGATAACCTTTGATTGATTGAGCTTGAAGAGATTTATCGACGTGATAGCCTCTGATTGACAGCTTTGAGGGAATGCCCCAGATTTGGATGAGCTCGGAGAGATTGATTCTCGACTTGATTGCCCCAGATTGACAGGCTCTGCTAGCTTCATCCCTGAATTGTACTCAAACTGTGAAGTACCAAGATGATTTCTCTTGACAGAATCTCTGGTTTAACATGCCTCTAGATTAGTAATTTCTCTTGTAGCAGCTGACTCTTGCTTCAGCAGGGTATTCAAGCCTCTCTTTTTTGACAATATTGAGCTCTTTACCAATTGTTCATTGTGCAAACTTACTTGATGTCAACCAGTTGTTTTGTATGCAGAATAATGTTTATCATGAGAATGATAATTCTAATGCAACACATATGTAAGTCTTGAAGTTTGAAAAAGCTTTGAATGAAATGACGCCACATCTCTGTTGTGAACGAGTCACTGGCTAGAGAGAAACATTTGCAAATTCTTTTTTTATGAAAGATAATGCAAGCATATGATGCCAAAATAGATATTGGAACGTACCTCTTAGGAGTCAGTTAAACGCTATCTCGTTGTAGCACGCTTTCAAATTGACCCATGCTTCAATTAGGACTTTTATGGGTTGTAACGTGGTCTGGTTCACGGTTTTAGAAAAATAATTTAAGGCTCAAAATTATTTGGTGCCCACCCATTCTCCATGATGTTCTCCATTCCTACGTTCAGTTGACTCAATACAAGCATTCGTCTCTCGAGAAGAGTTTGCAATAATTGAGGAACCACAGTGGTTTCTTGGACACGACAGTCGCTAACTTCTTTTTGCCTTTGGCGTCTGATCAGACGACTTTGTTCTTTGATGAGGATTTTCGTTGGTAATCCTTTTCTCGCCTTTTAGGCTTTTCAATTTCTTCTTGCTTTCCCTAATTTTTGCCTGGACAAATTCTTTTGAATTTTGATTTGGAAGTCCAGCGGGATGCCCCAATTTTTGCCTAAGCGACTTGTTTTCAAGTTTCGACTTAGCGGGGATTTTTTGTTTCTTTATTTTTCGTATTTTTTCATTTTGAACAAGTCGTTGATCTTTGTGTTGCTTTTGATTTGTCAGAAGTGATCGTGACTGCCTGAGTCTTTAGCAGATGCGGGATAGCCATTGTTGTATCGTCATCTGTCGACCTCCTGATGTGCGAGAGATATCCATTGGGATATTGTTAATTGATGCACGTTGTTGTTAGATGAGGATTAACCATTGTGGTCTTGACTTCCCTCAACCTTTTGATGGATAACCATTGTTGTATCCCTGGATGCACACTCTTGATGAGTTCTGAATGCTTGATCAGATTAGTTGAACACTACCCGCCCCAGGGTTGAAATGAGGGTTTTTTTCTGAACAGAAAGGAAACTCCTACTTCGAAGGCTCAGAGGGGTTGACGAGGGTCTATCTCCCTTATATCTCCGGTGTTTGAGGATTGAAACAAGGCCTGTACATCGTCAGCAGGGTCTTACTCAAAAGCGTACCAACCAGAGATTTTTGCGTTTTCAGATTGTCATCATCCTCCTTTGAATCCTTATCTAAGCATAAAACTAGGAAATCTGGCATCAATATGCAAGTAAAACATTTAAAGAGTGATAACAAATGGATGAGTAAAAATGAAATGATCACTTCAAGACAAGCATATTTATTGCATTAAGATTTTCGTTCAAAAATAGACAAGTTTCTATATACAAGCGATGTTTAAACAAACAAGCAAGAATGCAAATGAAAATGCATTAAAGAAACCAATGATTGCCACTGTTGAGGAGACTTGACTCCGTATGAACTTGCTGATCTTGACGACTTTCTGTAGTCTTGGTGCTCGAGTGAGCGAGAGAATCCCCTTTCAGATTTGATGTGAACACAACAGTCTCTGAATTGATCCAGACTTGGACTTGGTCTCTGGGTGACATACCATCTTTAATCGATTGGCCAGGTGCCCCAGTATAATATGCATCACCAAGCATATCACGTCTTAAAGAAATAATAGACATCATCATCAGAGTTTCCATGACCTGGCTTATCTGAGTATTTAATCCATTATCCCTGCTTGAAGAAGTTTCTGACTATGAGCCAAAGCTTGCAAGTACCACTCGGAGTTATTCCATAACTGACCTCTGAGCATGTGTGGTGAGAAATCAGGTTGAACCTTTGAAAAGAACCCCCAGGTCTGAATAAGAATCCCCAATCTTCGGATACCTGTAATGAATGCATGAATATTCATGGAGTGTATGAATGAATGCCATGTCATGTTTTGTCATTTCCAAGGAATTTGCGTGCTTTGATTTTGATTTTTGCGCAAGTAAGGGATGGAAGAATTTTGGCATAAGATTTGCAAATGTAATTCCTTGGAGATAACAAAACATGTATGTTAAGCATGCAGTTAGCCATGTCATGTATGCAAAGGCATGAGATCAGAGAGGATCGAGGCTCTATCATTCCTGAATAAGGTTGCTGCACTGCTCTGGATCATGTGAGTATCATCAGATCAGAGGTCCGACATAACTTCTGCATATATAAGAACCAAGTACCCTGTGGATCTCCCATTGTCCGGGATCAAGGCTTCTGGAACATCGGATACTGTTGAGCATTTCTGAACATGCTGGGAATACCAAGATTGAAGGCTTGAATGAACCTCCAGGTAAACAAGTCAGGAACTCAGAAAATAAATCTGAGAACCGCACGGTCACCAACAGGATATAGCATCTGCATAAAGTCCTAACAGAAATCCAGAACATAGCCATTAGAACCAATAGCCACTGTCTAAGCATAGTCACCATCTGAGCCTGTGACAAAAATTCCTTTCCCACTCACGGGTGAAAACTAGGTCAGGGTAAGATAATGGTAACTCGAAAATCATGGGTTCTCCTGAAAGTGCTATGGGCTTGCCCACAGACGCGGGTGCCGATAGTAATTCATTTGAACCTCATCCGAGCGTGGTATATGACATGACTGCACTAATCGGACCATGTCCTATAGCCGTCATTCCCCCACTCTATTCCTAGGTGTCCTAGTGCACTCTGGCCTGGGTACTGGGCCTTTTACCTCAAAAGTGACATCCCAACCCAACATAGAGAACAGAGTCCAGCATAATAGATAACAAATATGGAAAGCCATAAAATGCAATGCAAACTTATGCTCAGATAAACATGTAAAAATGAGTAAACTGAAAGCATAAAAATAAACACCCTAAGGAAAGAAAAACAAGAGCTATGAGCGACTCCGGGATGGACCAGCATTTGGTCGACCTATTCCCCAGTGAAGTCTCCAGCTGAAACAACCGGCTGAAAATCATCAAAACAATGAAGTCGCCATCGAACGTCTTTTATCCCACATGTAGGGAAAGGTAAACATCGAAAAAACCTGATGAGGGAGAAGTCACGGTCTTGCGACCGAGAGATCGGGTAAGGGAGTCTGTTACGCGAGGGGAAGGTATTAGCACCCCACACACCCGTAGTACTCTACGGTATCCACTCTTGTTGTCTATCTTATGGGTGTGTTCAATCTATGCTTACTGTCTATTATACTACTGAGGGAAAATGCATGCAAAAGAAAGGAGAGAAGAATGTAGGGAAAATAAAATTGTGCTCGCTTGGGCCCTACCCCAATGCCTACGTATCCTTTTAGAGGAATCAGAGCTACCGTAGTTCGGCTCATATGTTTTTGTTTGTTTGTGTTTTTTATGTGGACGAAGTTAATTCCGCCTTCTGCCGCAGCTCGACCTTTTGAGACTTATGCGTTGGCACAGAAGTAAATTAATCATGTCCTTACCTGAAAATGGTTTAAAAGAAAAGTGCTCGAGCGCACAAAAGTTTTGAGTTTGTTTTGTATTTTTGTTGCAGATAATGACTAGTCGACCTCAAGAGAGAGATATTAGCCATTCTTCTACTTAGTCATGAAAGGAGTCTTTGAGAATTGAACCACACCTATGCTTGAGATGAAGAACGATAAGATCGAGAAGAGACCCGCTTATCGTTTCCCGTACTGAGCAAAAGCATGATTCGAATCAATATTTTTAAAGTATTTTGAATTTTGAAGGAAAAAGAAGTTTTTGTTTTAGATGCGAATGCAAAAGGAGAAAGAAAAGTCAGAGGGAGACTAGCTTACTTCTAAACCTAATGTTATTATGCGTTAGTACCCATAAGATTTAGGTTAAAGGGGAAATTTCTACCTGATATTAGTATGCATATGGATTGCGATAAAATGCGAAAATGAAGAATAAAATAGATTTGCGACAATACCGAACGGAGAAGGTCCGTTGCTTCTTCAAAATTGTGCAAGCGGTAAGAAAATTCTATCAAAGTTCCCTTGGGCAAGTGATTGAAGAATTCACCCCGAGCATTCCACATTGTAAGAGTTATGTCGATGCTACAAAAATCTTGACTAGAAAATGGCAATAAAAATGATTATCGAATATGAAAAATAAAATAAAAAATTCTAATCGAAATTCTAAAAAGAAATTATATTCTAAAACATTCTATTATTTTTATTGTTTTATTATTGATTAAAAAAATTAAACTAAAAGAAAAAACTAAAATAAAAGAAAAGAAAAAAAATTAGAAGAGTTAGGGGGGTATGAAGTCTAGAAATGTGGGTGTTGAAGTAATTTTCCCAAAAGATTTTTAACATTATTATTTATTATTTTCTTAATTATAATTGTTATTAATTTGAATTAAGAATAGTAAAACAATAAGACAATTAAATTAAAAGAAAAAAAGCATGGAAATTGGAAAGGGAATAGGGTTTGCAGAAAGAAAAGTCTCTTCTTCTCTCGCGAACGGAACAGCGGCGGCGCCTCCGGACACAACCTCCTCCGCTTCCTCAGACAACTCGGCAGCGCGGTCATCATCATCTTCGTCCAAACTCCCTCCTCCCATCGCTCGTATTTGCATATCGCGATTCCGTCTCCGTCGCGGAAAGGTTCCGATTCCATCTTTCCCGATGATCTCCGTTCAACCTCATCAACAGCGTTCTCATCTCTCTTCTTGCAACGGTGATCTCCCCCTTCGATCTCTCCATCTCAGAGCTTCGCCTTATTGCTACGATTTCGTCCAACCTCGATCTCCTCCGTTAGACGCCAACTCACATTTCCATCTCACTCTCCTCCGTGTTGTAGCCATTGTGATGATGTGAGGTTTGTTGATCATGATGGAGGTTGATGAGAGATGCCACCGATTTGGCGAAGGAGCTGATTGTTGCTATTACAAATTTCCTTGGTATGCCGTTGAGGTGGTCCGTTCTCACCGGCAATCCACCTTCCGGTAAGGATCTCTTTTCTTCTCCTCATTCTTCTTTTATTTCGATTGCGCTTATGTGTTCTCTGTGTTATTGTTGCTGCATGTTGAAGTTGTTCTGGATGCAGATTTGATGAACCGATGTAAGAAAGTTACAATAGCGGTTGTAGGTGCAGAGAATATCGATGATACGTGTTGAAGAACAAGAAAATGAGTGAAGTTATAAGAAGAAGATGCGATTGTTGCAGGTTGATGAAACTGTTAAGAGTAGAAGATGATTGAAGGTGTGGATTGTTGAAGATGATTGCAAAATATGCAGAGGAGTTCAGAGAGAGTTATGATATTTTTTGGTGAGTTTGTGAATTCTGAATCGCGGATCTGCAGAGAGAAGATTGAGAAGTTTCTTTTTGATATTTTTGTGGTGATTCTTCTAACCGATGAAGAATGATTGTAAAGGTGAGTTTTTTGCAGTTCTTCTCTAACTTTCTATGAATAATGGTATCCCTGTGAATAATCTTTCCCTATTCTGTTTGTGATCCCCCTCTTCATATGCTGTGAACTCTATTTATATATGCTGGAAGTTTGTTATGGTTGGTTAAGAGGTTAGAAATTCTGTTAGGTGGTTAGGAGGTGGGAAAAAAGTTGGTTATTCTGTTAATTGGTTAGGACTTAGAGAGGTTGTTATAAAATGGTTAAGAGGTGGGAAAAAGGAAAGTTGGTCACAGTTTGGGAAATAGAAAGTTAGTTATAGTTAGAAGTTAGGAAAAAGTTAGTTTTAAGCACATAATACTTGGTGTAATTGTTGATTTTTGTATTTCAAATTAAATTAACTTGATTACGTATTGGTACTGAACCGGCTTGAAAAATGGTTGTTTATGCAGGTTTTCTTTTGGTATGAAACATGGACCGAGGCTTGGACATAACCAGGTTGGAATGGGGCAATCTTGGAAGATAGTGGCTTGAAGATAAATAACTTTAGAAATGAGGGAAGCCTTGATTTAGAATTCTTTAGCTTTAGGCTACTTGAATATTTAATGTAAATTCTTGTTTTTTTTTATTTAGTAATTTTGGATGTAAACGTCCTTTTGAAATCTTCTCTTGTAATGTTCTAATGATACCGCTTGTAAATTGCATGGTTATGACCTCGAATGAACGAGAATGATTTTGGATAACCTTTTGACAAATCAGGAGTAATGCTTTAGAACTTGTAAAGATTATATCATTGTATGAATGTGAACTCTTGAACTTTAATGATGGAGCCCAAATATTCCAAGTAGTCTTCTCTTCCGAATTGCCTTTTGTATCTCCAAGATTTTTTTTTTTTAATTTTATGTTGCATATAACTCCATGGTTGTGATATGAATTTAATAAGAGTCTTTTCCAAGGACGAACTTGTAATGTCGAGTTTCTTTGCTTTTGAATGAATACATGCCTGAACACCCTCAAATGAACGAGCCTTGCATCTTTCTTACTCCTCACCGTAAAAGATACGATTTTCTCATATGATAACCTTTTTGTATGATATATTGAAGCATTCTTGAATAAGATCTTAATGGCCATGGATATATCAAAATCTTCAACCATGATCATGGAAATAAATCATCATTCATGTGGAGGTGATAAGTATAAGACGATGTTCCTCACTGCTTAAGCTTGCAGCCTTTCGAGATAGCCTTGGGATGACTCACAATTGAAGCGGCAAGTATTTGACGAGAACCAAAAATTGTATCACTAAAAGAAGTCCACAGTGTTAGAGAAAAAGCCACACACCAACCCTTATTCCTCGAAATCCATGATTTTATGCCAATTTATTGATTAATGATGCATGATGTGTTAGATGACCTAATGTGAGAAAAAAAATGCAAAAATGCGTAAGCCAAATAGGAAGTAGAAGGGTAGGACAAATTTGGGGTATTACAGGTGTTAATGTCGTTGAAGAAGATGTGTTTGTGACTTCTATGGAAGAATTGGTGACCCCACTCATGACTATCAAAGAGAGTTTGTTGAAGGTCGGTTTATTTCAGGGTTGTGATGAAGGTTGCCACTTTTGTTCATTCCTACTGATTGATTGCCCTTTGTTGAAGGTAGGTGTTCAACGCATGATGAATGACAAAGAGATTCTATTTGAGAAGACTCTCGTTTCGACTATTTCCTGTGAAGACATTGCTATCATAACCATTTCCGCCAATCCTCGCAGGGCCTCCGCTAAGAGACCCGTCAGGATTACACTAATTCTGAAAGTGACTTCGTTGATCATAACCATGCCAGGGCCAATCCCATACTCCTCGGACAAAGTTGTTCCTTGGAACTATGGGGCCGACGTATATTACTACGGTGTCAAGCAGGACATGCTAGCCATTGAAGATAAGATTGCTGAAAATGCTGATTCCGACATTGCCAATATTGCCGGAACCAGTAAAATAACAAGAAGTGGAAGGGTGTTCTCCCCTGAAATTTCTCCCCCGGAGACTGCTACCGGACCTGTGATCATTCCTGTTGTGGTTCCACTCAAGACTACTACTGCAATTCCAGTAATCACTCCTATTGACCCTCCCATCACCGAGTCGGCCGAGACTCGAGGAAAAGGCATACTGATTGAGCCTGTCCTGATGAGGGCTAATTCAATAACCATACCAGAAGCTTCCAAGAAAGAAATGGAAGAAATTTTGAAGATGATAAAGAAGAGCGACTACAATGTGGTCGAGCAGTTGCGGCAGACCCCATCCAAAATTTTTATGCTAGCTTTGTTGTTGTGTTCTGAGGCCCATGCAAAGGCTTTGGTTATGTTTTTGAAGAAGGCTCATGTGCCACAAGAGACGTTTACTGATCAGTTTGAAGATTATATGGCTAGTTTGACTGCCGATAACGGTTTGGGTTTTTCTGACGCGAATCTGAAACCGAAGGGGAGGAAACATAATGATGTTCTTCATGTTTCCATTGAATGCAGGGGCGCGACTTTGTCCCATGTTTTGGTAGATACTGGCTCCTTGTTGAATGTGCTACCTAAAAAAGCTCTAGACAGATTGGACTGTCAAGGCTTAACCTTGAATCCTAGCAATATAATAGTGAGAGCTTTCGATGGTTCGAAGAGGATGGTGCACGGGGAAGTGGATGTCCCTATCAGAGTTGGTTCTCAGACCTTCGACTCCACTTTCTACGTAATGGATATCAAACCATCATATTCTTGCTTGTTGGGACGCCCTTGGATACATGGGGTTGGGGCTGTTACTTCCACCCTCCACCAAATGTTGAAGTACCCAGTAAGAGGAAAGATTGTCACTGTGCATGGTGAAGAGGAGTACATGATCAGTCACTTAAACTCCTTCAGGTACGTAGAGATGGATGGCGAGTTCATCGAGACTCCTTGCCAGAACTTTGAAGAGGTACCTCAGATTATGGCTACAGCAGAAACTACCAACAGTCCTCTGAAGGTCACCAAACCTCCCTTGAAGATGGCTTTTCTCAAGGATGCACGAGCAGTGGTTGAAGAAGGTGGGTCTACTATTTGGGGCCGGCTCCCGGTTATTCATTACAAGTCTGACAAATCTGGTTTGGGATTTACTACAGGTGCTCAAAGGTATGTTCGTCGTGCTCAGGCTGGAGGACCTCCCCTACGCATCAGCAATCCTGGGGTCAATGCACTTGAAGACAATGATGGTGATTCCGACATTGACAGTTGGATCTTCTCGACTACCAACGGTGCACTCATAATTGGACTGCCAAGGACTTTGTACCGATTACTTTTATTCAGGAGTAATTGAATTTTATTTTTTTCGGATATGTAATTTAAAAAAAAAACAATATAAACTCTATAGCCATGTGTCTTACCCGGGGCACAATGGTTCTATTTTATGAGGGTTATCATGTTTCATTTTCATATGACATTAATAAAGTATTGTACGTTTGCATACAAATTTTGCGCTCTTTGTCTTTCTTTTCTTTTATTATGTCTATACAGCTATGCTCTTACACACACTCACGTATCCAAATGTAGATCCATATCTACTCTAGATCCCATTGATAACAGTTCTGCTACTTCTCATTATGACTTTGAAAATTCGATCAACCAAGCCGAGGACGAAGGTGAGGAAGATTGAGAGGTACCCGGAGAACTTGCTAGACTATTACAGCAGGAAGAAAGGGCCATACAGCCTCATGAAGAGCCGGTTGAGACAGTGAACTTGGGTACAGAGGAAGACAGAAAAGAAGTTAAGATATGTGCAAATCTGGAGCTTAGTATCAAACAGCGGTTGGTACAGATGTTGCATGAGTATGTTGAAATCTTCGCCTGGTCATATGAAGACATGTCGGGACTAGACACGGATATAGTGGTTCATTGTTTACCGACTAAAGAAGACTGCCCTCCGGTAAAGCAAAAGGTCCGCCGTATGCGCCCTGAGATGTCAGAAAAGATTAAAGCAGAGGTTATGAAACAGTTCAACATCGGGTTCTTAGTTGTCACCTCCTATCCGCAGTGGGTTTCTAATGTGGTTCCAGTACCTAAGAAAGATGGTAAAGTACGAATGTGTGTGGATTACAAAGACCTGAACAGGGCAAGCCCCAAGGATGACTTCCCTCTTCCCCACATCGATATTCTGGTTGACAACACCGCACAACATAAAGTCTTTTCCTTCATGGACGGTTTCTTTGGCTACAATCAAATCAAGATGGAACCTGAAGACATGGAGAAGACAACCTTTGTTACACAGTGGGGCACTTTCTGCTACAAGGTGATGCCGTTTGGGCTGAAGAACGCCGGGGCAACTTATCAGCGAGTTATGGTAGCTCTGTTCCATGACATGATTCACCATGAGATAGAGGTTTACGTCGATGACATGATAGCCAGGTCTCAAACTGAAGAAGAACACCTTGATCATCTACAAAAGTTATTTGATAGGTTGAAGACGTACAAGCTGAGGTTAAATCTGAACAAGTGTACCTTCGGGTTAAGGTCTGGTAAGCTTCTGGGATTCATTGTCAGTGACAAAGGTATTCAAGTAGGCCCTGCAAAGGTGAAGGCCATACAAGATATGCCGACTCCCCGTACTGAGAAGGAAGTTAGAGGTTTCTTGGGACGTCTAAATTACATTGCCCGATTCATTTCACATCTGACTGCTACTTGTGAGCCGATCTTTAAGCTTCTGAAGAAAGATCAAGTGGTAAAGTGGAATGACGAATGCCAGGTCGCCTTTGACAGAATCAAACAATATCTCCAAGAGCCTCTTATTCTGATGCCTCCGATTGAAGGAAGACCTTTGATAATGTACTTAACAGTGCTAGATAATTCAATGGGTGTGTGCTGGGGAAGCATGACGAGTCTGGTCGAAAAGAGCACGCAATATACCACCTTAGCAAAAAGTTTACCGATTGTGAAACACGATACTCAGTGCTTGAGAAAACTTGCTGGCTTTGGCATGGGCTGCTCACCGACTGAGACAGTATATGTTGACCCACACTACTTTGTTGATATCTAAGATGGATCCGATCAAGTACATTTTCGAGAAGCCCGTTCTCTCCGGAAGGATAGCAAGATGGCAAATGATCTTAACCGAGTACGACATCCAATACAGCCCAAAAAGCAATCAAGGGAAGTGTGTTAGCTCATCATTTGGCGCATCAAGCCGTGGATGACTACCAGTCCATGAATTTTAAGTTCCCGGATGAGAACATCATGTTAATAACCGACTGTGAAGAACTTAGACCGGATGAAGGACCTAAGGAAGGATCCCGATGGTCTATGTTTTTTGATGGAGCCTCAAACGCACTGGGTAACGGCATTGGCGTTGTAATCATATCTCCCGAGGGCTGTCATACTTTGTTCACTGCCCGATTATGTTTTAATTATACCAACAACATGGCGGAGTATGAAGCATGCATCATGGGTCTTAGAGCTGCTATTGACCTAAGGATTAAGTTCTTGAGTGTATTCGGGGATTCCTCTCTGGTGATAAGTCAGATCAAAGGCGAGTGGGATACGAAACACCCGAACCTTATTCCTTACAAAGAGTATGTACTGACATTGTTGCCGCATTTTGAAGAGATGACCTTTGAACATTTCCCACGAGAAGAGAATCAGTTAGCGGACGCGCTAGCTACTATGTCGTTAATGTTCAAAGTCAGGTGGGATAATGAAGCTCCCTAAATCACTATCGAGAGGTTGGATGAACTGGCATACTGCTGTGAGATCGATACTGAGGAGGTATCCGACAAACCTTGGTTTCATGAGGTGAAAAGGTATCTCGAGGCTCAAGAATACCCGGAGGGGGCATCTGTCAATGACAAGAAATTTCTGAGAAGGTTTGCTGCAAAGTTCTTCCTCAGTAATGGAATCCTCTATAAGCACAATCATGACTCTACCTTAATGTTGTGTGTAGACAAGAGCAAAGCAGAAAGGATTATGGCAGACCTACACGAAGGTACCTTCGACACTCATTCCAGTGGATATACCATGGCAAAGAAGATCCTACGGGCAGGATACTACTGGTCTACAATGGAAGCCGACTGTTATCAACATTCTAGAACCTGTCACAAGTGCCAAATCTATGCTGATAAGGTGCATGTACCTCCAGTTCCCTTGAATGTTTTGACGGCTCCCTGGACCTTTGCAATGTGGGGAATTTAAATGATCGGCGAGATCAGACCTACCGCATCCAACGGGAATCGCTTCATCCTAGTGGCCATTGATTACTTTACGAAGTGGGTTAAGGCTGCCTCCTTTGCTACGGTTACTAAGAATGTGGCGGCACGGTTCATCAAGCATAACCTGGTTTATCGTTATGGTATCCCTGAGAGAATCATCACGGACAACAGTACCAATCTCAATAACTCGATGATCACTGAAATCTGTAAACAGTTCAAGATTCAGCATCATAACTCTTCTCCTTACCAGTCGAAGATGAATGGGGATGTTGAAGCTGCTAACAAGAATATCAAAAAGATCATACAAAAGATGACGGTGACATACAAGGACTGGAACGAGATGTTACCATTTGCTCTTCACGGGTACCGCACTTCAGCATGTACGTCGACAGGGGTAACACCCTATTCTCTGGTATATGGCATGGAGGTTGTCCTACCCATAGAGGTCCAGATCCCTTCTCTACGGATTATGAAGGATGCAGGTTTGAGCAAAGACGATTGGATCCAGACTCGACTTGATCAATTAAACTAATCGATGAGAAAAGACTTACTGTTTTATGTCATGGTCAAATGTATCAGAAACGGATGATCAAGGCCTTCAACAAGAAAGTCAGACAACAAGTGTATCAAGTAAGGGATCTGGTAATCAAGCGCTTCATACTTCCGCAGGGTGATCCCAGGGGAAAATGGACTCCCACCTATGAGGGACCATTTGTAGTCAAGAATATATTTTCAGGTGGAGCCATGATTCTAACCACCATGGATGGTGACGACCTCCCACACTCTGTCAATGCAGACATAGTGAAAAAATACTACGCATAATAAAGACCCGATAGGTTGACATACCTAGGCAAACATAAGGGCATCCCGTCGAACCAAAAGGGTTCGAGCAAAAATTAGGGATAAAAATGAAAAATCTGTACACCCGGCAAGTCGAAAACCCGAAAGAGAGGCTTGGGAAAAAAAGGGGTATCTCGGTGGACTGAAAACCCGAAAGGGCGGTCCAGGAAAAAGTTAGGGATTAAAGCGTATCACTATGTCACATTGGATCACCTTGCGATCAGACTTCAGTAATCAAATATCAAGCTCAAACGGTACCGATCAATTCAGTCAGCTTCGGACAAGCAGCAAAGTGATGAGATGCTCGAAGACATAGGGGCAATAGCAAAATTGAAACCCAATGGGATCACTACATATAGTTGTTTTATTTTTGTACATAATTTCTGTAATAATTTCCATTTCTACAGCAGCGTTCTCTTGCTAGAGCATCAGCCTCCTTGTAAAAAACACCTCTTATAGGCAAATTTCAAATCAATATAAAACGTCTTTTGAGTACAAAACTTTGTGTTTGTTTTTCCTTTTTCTGTTTTGTTATGCAAAAAAGTCCAATGTTTTATTCTTGACATATGCATTTGAACATGACTACTGTTCACAAATATCTGCATATAAAATAGAAAGACAGTTATTAAGAACTCAAATAAATTGGTACAAAACTTAAATATCGACAGTTACCCCGTCCATCATAGTACAAGGGGCAGAGACATTCAGAAGTGAAGTCACTATAACGTATATGCCAGTGATACCTATACTCCCCGTAGAACCGAGACAACCAAGGTCCGACCTCCGTATCCCCAAGCAGGAATTCCTTCCCCAACAGGCTCTTTCAGAAAGCTAATGTATGTATTCCCCAACTGAGCTTTAATCATGAACAGTTTATAAAGTTTCTCTCCCAAGCAGAGTTTATTTCTCTGACAGCAGAAGCTCAGTCTCCAATAGAGCTCTTCTCCCCGACAATGGAAGTTCATCCTCAGCTGAGTTTATTTCTCCAAATCAGCAGATCTTCCATCAGAGTATCTCTCTTCCCCAGAGTCATTCCCCCGCAGGATTATTCTCAGACAGAGTCTCTCCGGCAGAATGTTCTCAAGCAGAATGGATGTAAATCTCCAGCTAATCATCTTTGGTCACTATCCCCAGCGGAAATGAAGAACTCAACTCCTTATACTCTCCAGCAGCAGTCCAGGATTTATTCTCCCCAGCTAAGAATATCACAATAACATTGCATATTCATACATCATGGCATGTGCATACGTATCATACAACACAATCTCATTTATTTTGAGAACATCATTACTCAATGCATTTCATACATCATGACATTGCATACAACTAACTCTTTACCTTTCAGGGAAAGATGCAATCAAGATCTCACGAGTTATCTATGGTTCATTCAAATTGATACTAAGATTTCTATTCCAGTTCAAACTATGAAGCCCGGAAATCGACCGGATAACAGCTTAATCCCCAACAAGTTACTTTGAAGCCTGGAAATCGACCGGATAACAGTATAAGAGACTATGAAGCCTAGACCCGACCAGATAGTGGTATATCTCATATTCAAGCTGTGAAGCCCAAAAATCAACCGGATAATATCTTGATTTCTCCAAAATACTATGAAGCCTGGAGTCGACCAGATAGTGGTATAAGACACCGTGAAGCATGGCGCACGACCATATAACGGTATAAAACGCTATGAAGACTAGAGCACGACCAAATAGAGGCAAGAGACACTGTGAAACCTGTACATTGACCAGATAACAGTATACGGTACTGCGAAGCTTGGAATTCGACCAAATAGCAGTTTACTCGGCCAATTACAATGAAGCCCGGAAATCGACCGGATATTAGTATGCCTTAAATTCAAGTTGAAACCCGGATGCGACCGGATAGCCACTTAATTCCTTCTGAAGCCTGGAACACGACCAGATAAGAATTGAGAAATTGCAAAGCCTGGAGCACGACCAGATAGCAAGTCTAATATCATCTCCCTAATAAGTCACTGTAAAACCTGGATCACAACCAGATATCAGTTAATCTTATTATCCTTAGCCAATCACCGTAAAGCCCGACAAGATAGCAATTCACTTTCACCTCCTCGACTAGGAGATGATTCCTCAGTAGAGTAACGGACAACTGAAGCTCCTAAAAATCTACTTCTCCCAAGACAGAGACCAACATTCCTCATCAGATTCCTCCTCAACGACAGGAACAAGAATTCTCATCAAAGGAGTATCTCAGGAAATCGACATCCTCTAGATGGCATCTTTAAGCCCATCTTCGACGATTCTCCGTCATATCTTCCGGATGGCATCTTTAAGCCCATATCCGATGACCTTCCGTCATATCCTCCAAATGGAATCTGTAAGCCCATTTCTGATACTACCTGCACAGTCCAGCACCATCTCAGACGAGTGCAAATTTCTGGGCATTTGGTGTTCAATCATCTTCCATCTTCAGGTTTAAGAATATTGAACAGGGGCAGTTGTTGTACCCCAAAATTTGCCCTCTCATTTCACTCAACACATGCCCATTGAGGTCCTTAACTTGCTTAAGGATGCCCAAGAGTTGATCAGACAAACTCCCTCCTAAGGCAATGTACCTCAAATTAGGGTTTCCATTTTTATTAGGGTGTGGGAGCTCCAAAGGTCCCAAATTCCATCCATGGTCCTAATATGTTCTCAATATCATCCATGTCAAGTTTCATGCCTTGCACAAGAAGTTTGCTCAGTCAATTGCCCAGATGCCTGAAAATCAACTATACTAGGTCAAAAGTCAATTGTGGCCCACATACAGTCAAACTTCAAGATTTTTGGTCAACATCAACATTTTGGAGTGATACCCATAATTTTATCAAGGGTTGATCATGATTCCTCAAGGAATGCCCCAAATTCATCAAAACCCAAAAGTTGCTAAATTAGGGTTTCTCAGGAAAAGTCAACCAAACTTTGACCAAGCATAACTTCTTCATACTTTATAAGAAATTTTCCATCCAAAGCTCATTTTTAATAGGATGAAATTACCTACAACTCATCTTCATCCCTCAAGTTCAAAATATGCACTCATCAAAAGATATGAATTTCTACATTATAGGTCCTTTTGAAAATTCAACAAAAACACCTTTTGGGTCAAAGCTTCTTACATGAACATGGAAGAACCAATTGAGATGATACCAAAAGGGTTGTCTAGGGGACATCCTAAGCTTTCTAAAAAGTCCAAGAACACCTCTCTAGGGTTAAAATTGGAGGAGATATGCCTTGTCAAAGTTGACCATTTTTGCAAAATTGTCAAAAGTCAAATGTGCTCAAAAATACATTTTTTTGTCAAATGGGCCTAGTTTTTCATGATTGAATCTTGCTTGTGACATGGTCCACGACCCAAATCAGCATCTACACTTTATTTGTTTCATTATTTATTTTATTTTGATTTTTTATTATTTAAAATTCAAATTAAATCAAATAATTGCAAAGAATACAAAAGATTGATTTTTGATCTGATTTTTGTAGGAATCAAATACAATCAAGCTAATATATCATATCCAAGTCATGTAAGGGTTGATTGAATCAAAAATAGCATGATTTTAGTTGTTTTGGAATGATATCATACAAAAACAAAATCAAATCAAATCTCATTAATTCACCAAGATACCATGCATTTTTGTTGACCTAATCAATTCCAATACATATATAGGACACAACCAAGCCAAGAAAACAAGGTTAGAAGTCGTAAAAGCTGCAAACAAAAACTAAAAAATTGTCAAAAAACTAGTAGATCGATTTCCAGTTTAGAGGCTGATTCAAAGACATTCAAAGCTACCAATCGTTTCCTGGACCTTCCCAGAAGCTAACACGATCGTTTGCACGTCTCAAAGCTCCAGGAATCATCACATAATCCTCATGGTTTGCACCCTCTGAACTCAAATTCCTTTTCAGGGTTCTACGTACTTTTAATCTAATTTGCTTGCATAAATGTATTCATAATCATGTTTGTGATCTTTTGGATAGCCTGGATTTGATTTCTAGTGCAGGAACAAGCTTGCGCCATTATTAGGGTTTGGAAGCTTCAAATTAGGGTTCCTCTATAAAGGCCAAATTAGGGTTGATTAATGATACCAATGGACTCAGGGCAAGATTCTTAGTGGGTCTATGTCCTTAGTTCTA
Source organism: Vicia faba (assembly GCA_948472305.1). Taxonomy (NCBI): domain Eukaryota; kingdom Viridiplantae; phylum Streptophyta; class Magnoliopsida; order Fabales; family Fabaceae; genus Vicia; species Vicia faba. The sequence continues at coordinate 1,445,411,548 of OX451738.1, read as the reverse complement.
ATTAATATTGCTTGCTGTGCATTTTGAGATATTGCAGGTTTGTAGCTACAGACCAATATCGTTGCTATAGCATATAGTGACGCATTTGACAGTAGGTAAAGGGTTATTGTCAAAAACGGCAGTCTTGGGGAAAGAGATAACAATGTGGTTGACCACCATTGGGAAATTCAAATGTTCGCGCGTTTTCTGAAGCTTGTGACTAATTTGCATTATGTTGTTTTCGTTTCAATATTATAACAAACAAGAACAGGTGGCCCAGTGGTGAAACGGGTGTTTAGAAAGGTAGAGGACCTGGGTTCGACCCCTGGTCCAAGCATTTTCTTATTTTCTAACTTTATAACTGCAGATCCTATGCATACGCATCCCAGAAGCATACTGTTGTACCCCAAAATTTGCCCTCCCATATTTGTCAATACATTTCAAGTGAGGTCCTCAAATTGCTCAAGGAAGTCCAAGAGTTGACCAGACAAACTCTCTCTTAAGGCAGTCTACCTCAAATTAGGGTTTCAGTTTGCATCAAGATGTTTGGATCCAAAGGGTCCCAAATTCTCACCATTGTCCTAATATGTTCTCAAGATCATCCATGTCAAGTTTCAAGCCTTGCAAAGGAAGTTTGCTCAGTCAATTGCTCAAAGGCCTGAAAATCGATTATGCTAGGGCAAAAGTCAACTGTGGCCTACATACAGTCAAACTTCAAGATTTTTGGTCAACATTATCATTTTGAAGTATTATTCATCATTTGATCAAGGTTTGATCATGTTTCCTCAAGGATTGCTCACAATTCATCAAAACCCAAAAGTTGCTAAATTAGGGTTTTGCAAGAAAAGTCAACTCAACTTTGACAAACCATAACTTTCTCATACTTTATCAAAAATGACCCATCAAAAGCTCATTTTGAAGAGGATGTAATTACATACAATCCATCTTCAGCTCCCAAGTTTAAAATATGTACTCACAAGAAGATATGAATTTGGACATTATAGGTCATTTTGAAAAGTCAACAAAAACACCTTTTGGGTCAAAGCTTCATACATGAACATGGAAGACTCAATTGATATGAGACCAAAAGGGTTGCTTAGAGGACATATTAAGCTTTCTAAAAAGTCCAAGAACACATCTCTAGGGTCAAAATTGAAGTAGTTATGCATTGGCAAAGTTGACCCTTTTTGCAAAATTGCCAAAAGTCAAAGGTGTCCAAAATTGCATTTTTTGCCAAATGGGCCCAACTTTTTATGCTTGCACTAAGTTTGTAATGTGACCCACGACCCATGATCCCTTCCACTTGACATTCTTTTATTTTTGTCATTTATTTTGATTTTATTTCAATTAAATCAAAATAAAATCATGAAAATATCAAAAACTAATCAAAGCTTGAGATTTTGTGCATGTTTAGGTCTATTATACAGCTGGAGATGGAATCAAATCGTGCAAGGTTTAAATGGACACAAAAGATTTCATTTTGCTTGATTTGGAAAGATTTGCACAAAGGATCAAATCATGAATCAATGATCTTAATTAGAAAAGATTTGATACAAGTTTGCAACCCTAATTCGTTCTAGGGTACATAAGGAACATGTGCAGATGAAAAACAAAGGGATTGAAGGCGTGTAAAAGAGAGAGCAAGTTTCAAAAAAATCAAGAAAAAGTGGCAAACTGATTTCCACATTCCAGATCAATTCAAAGCATTCTAGTGATCCCAATCGTTTGTTGGACGTCCTAGGATCCTATTTCAATCACTAGCAAGCTTCTCCACGCCTTGAAACGCGTTGTAAGAGTCACACGATTTCCATACTTTTTTGAATTCAAATATCACAATTCTGGCACATTTAGCATGATTCATTAATACATTCTGAAACCTTATGATGTTTTCAAGCTAATGATCATATTTAATTACGTTTTCATTAATTATACAGCAAGTTGCCATAGTTAGGGTTCTTGCTTCGTTTTTAGGGTTTTCTTGTACAAGGACAATTGGCCATGGATAGTGGTACCATGATGCTCATGAGGTTGCAACGAGTTGATTGGTACGACTGGTATTGATTTATCATGCAGGGACAAGATTTTGGAGAAGCAAAGGGTTGTACCTACGCCCTTTGTCCGTAGGTAAAAGTTCTTGTCTAAAATGACAGAAGCCATGAGGATGATGATGGCGTGGCAGGTGGTGAATGGGCCATTTGAATTGTGCGCATTTTGAGAATTCACTTTTTGTTTTTTTATCATATTATATTTCTTTGTTATTATTCATACAAATAACCAAGCCAGCTCAGCTGGCCAGCGCACAGTGGAAAGATGTCTAAGGGCCTGGGTTCGATCCCCAAGTCCCCATATTTGCCTTATGTTGTTTTTCTTTGCATAATCAGGCGTGCTGGTACCCCATGAGTCCACCATACACCATCAGTATCCAGCCAACAGATCTTCAACAAGGCAGATCCAATGCCTTATCCCTGAGAGTCCACCATGGGCATCAGTCAAGCGTGCACACAAGATTGAAAAAGTCAAAGCAGGCCAGGTGTTATTGGGCTCGGAATTGCAAGTCTCACCCCCCTTCTTGCTAGCAACAACCAGGCCCATTCTTTTTCCTTTTCTAATTTCTTTTATTTAATTTAATTTGTTTAAATTATTTTCTAACACAAAATTAATTTCCTTTTTTCATAAAAAATCATAAAATCAATTTCACAAATTTAGAATTAGTTTTTTATTTTACCAAAATTTAATTGAATGTTAGTTTAATTTAATTTAGGATTAATTCTAATTTTTTTTTCATATATTTAAAATCAATGAGAAAAATTAGGGTTAACATGCGATTTAATTTTTATTTCTTTTCTCAATAAAACAAAAATACAAAAATAGGTTAAATTAATTATTTTTTTCTTAATTTAAATTATTTAGTAATTAGGTTTTTTTATTTATTCAATTAAACCTTATTTTCTCAAAATAATCAAAAACAATACAAAAAATGATTTTTCTTTTAATTAGGTTTAGTCGGGGTCAAAACCCTAATTCTCTCATCTTCGTTTCATCGCACGCGCTTATTATTTTTGCAATATTAATGTAACTGCTCATGGCATGTAATATTTTAAATTAGGATTTCCTTTTTATTTATCGTTTTTACGGGTTTTTTGGCTATGTAAATTAATCCCTCTCCCGAAACCTTGTAATAGCGTAGTTTTTTATTTCCCGCATTTTAATTCTCGCAAATATTAACTGTTAGATGTATGTTAATAGGATTGTATGATAAGATTGCATGATAAATTTTAAAATGGCTAGAAAACCCGAATGTGCAAAGATAATAACTTGAAATCAAACCACTCGCACATGCGCACTCTTAGGGTATACTCTCACTTCGGTTGCCTTCGGTAAATGATCATTAAATATAGGGTGTCTTAGTGGTGGCCCTCCTGTCTAAACAAAGATCAAATGTCCTGTTCGGAAATGTTGCCTCAAAAATGTTGCCTCGAATAATGATCTTAAGACTCTAGGGTTATTACTAAGACATCCTAACATTGCTTTAGTGATCGTACGTCCCTTACGAATTGACCCTTACAACTCCAACGGTGCTACCTATTTCTCAATAGTAGGATAGCATTGTCTAAAGGAAATAAGAACAGAAACAATCTTTTTTCGAGTAGGTAGATTCTAGTAGGTACTTGCTTAAATCAAACTTTTTTCACTCACACTTTTCAAACAAAGTTTTCAAAAACACTTTGTAACACTCTTGAAGATAGAAGCAAGGGTTAAAACGAAGTAAAACAAAACTTTTCAAAACAAACACACACAAGCAATTTTAAAAGATGAGCAAGTACCTAAGAGCCCATGGAAAACCATGGATAGAAAGAGTGCTAACACCTTCCCTTTCTATAATCTACCCCCCGTACTCAAAATCTCGAAAAAGGAATTTTTCTGTGCTTTTTTCCTTTCCAGTTGGATAAAATAAAAGTCGGTGGCGACTCTTGCTTACCGCGACATTTTGCAAACACAAACGCAAAACGTAAACCAGTAAAAACAGTTGGTTCTGCCACCGTATCACACATACCATGCACTTTGATCATCTAGCCAATGGATTCCTTATCAATCCAATCCAACACCCATGTGAGAGAGGACCACAGTGCACCAACGGGAAGAGGCAACATGGAATCCAATGCCTTGACTGGGCTTAGCCACTAATGGGCCCAAAAGTTCAGATCTACACCCTCCTTTTCAGCTTCACAAACAAGCCCATTCTTTCTTTTCTATTTTAATTTTTCTTATTTTATTATTCCATTAATAATTTTATTTTTTTACAAAATAACAAAAAATCATTTTATTTTATTAAATCAAAAATCACAAAACAAAACCTAAAAAATCTTTTTTCATAAAAAAATATTTTGTTTCTTTAATTAATTAATTAGTTTAATTGTTTAGGGAAATTTAATTGTTTTTATATAATTCAAATTAATTAGAAATTAGGGTTTTTAATTTGTACATAACTTAATTAATTTTCTCAAAAAAATAAAAATAATAATAACCTAATTATTTTTCAATTAGATTGTTAGGGTCCTTTAATTCTCGCATTTAAGTTTACCGCGCGTATTTTTTAATTTTCTTTTATTATTATTGTAACTGTTTCGAGGTTGTAATAGTAATTAGGGTTTATATTCTGCATTTTTATTTTTCAGTCCAAGATAATCATGTATCTGCAAAAGCCTTGTAATAGCGTAGGACTTTTACCTTCTCACTTTTATGTTTTGAATGCTTGTATATAATTGTTAGCAACTTAGGCGTGTATGACTAATGAATCAATCTTAGATCACTAAACTGCAAAGATAAATATAACTAAAATCAAACACTTTTGCACACTTGCACCTCTAGGGTATTGCCTCACTTGGTTGCCTCGGAAATAATGGTTGTGGCCCTCGAGCGTAGGGATACCTTAGCAACGACCCGCGATTCCAAGTCATCATAAAGATCACAGTCCCTACCTGTCCCTCGAGTTGCCTACGAATTGATCTTATGACGATAGTCCCTTTGAAACGCTAAGGTATCCTTACTTGTTGCCTTCAGTGACCATTTCGTCCCTTTGAACGTCCCTTTAAAACTCCCACAACGGTGCTACCTATTTCTCAATAATGGGATAGCAATGTCTAAAGGAAAATGAACAGTCTTTTTCGAGCAGGTAGAAAACTCTTAAGTACTTGCTCAAAACAAAAAATCTTTTACACCATACACTTTCAAACAAACTTTTCAAACTAAAGTTTTCAAAACACTTCATAACACTCTTGAGGACAGAAATAAGGGTTAAAACAAAGTAAAACAAAACTTTTCAAAGCAAAGCACACACAAGAAATTTCAAAATGAGCAAGTACCTAAGATCCCATGGAAACCCATGGATGGAAAGGGTGCTAACACCTTCCCTTTCTATTATCTACCCCCCGTACTCAGAAACATCTCGAAAAATGTTTTTTCTGTTGTTTTTCCTTTTCCTGATTGGATAAAATAAAAGTCGGTGGCGACTCTTGCTTACCGCGACATTTTGCGAACAAAAAACTCAAACCAGTATTAACAGTCGGTTCTGCCACCGTATGACAATGAGTTCTAAATGATGTTTAGAAACTTTAGGAACCAAAAGGCTTGAAAACGCACGAGGGAGATGTGAGTTTCAAACTTTTGGTCAAGTTAGGCAACAATGGAGGTATGTCATACAGTTCTGAGCTCTTGGTGTTTTTAGGGGTCAAACATGCGTGGGATTTGTGGAAAATGTCTTGTATATCTATAAGAAAAGAGGTTTGAGTGGTTTTGAAAGTCAGAAGTACAAGTTACAAGCAATTTTCTATGTTACTTGATTTTCAAGAAAAGTGGGAAACCAAGTTTCAATGTGTAGTACAAGCATGGGCTGGGTGATTGTAAGTGTCTAAACCATTTCTCTTGTGTTATGAGACATGTATGATCAGAAAAGAACAAGTGTAAGGCTCAAGAACAAGTTTTTGTGCAAAAAGTCACTTTATCAAAATGGCATTGTGCACTTTCTTCCCAAAATGGATATAAAGCATGGCCTTGCATTGAATGCTTGAAATGAGACCTCTAACAGCTGTGTAAGAAATTAATTATGGAGTGCATAACAATTTTGAGGCCTGAAAAGTAGAGGTTATGTAGCATAACTTTGAATTTTGAATTTGTTCATCACAAAATGACGTGTAATTCAAGTGATAAAACCCTAACTTCATCTCTTCGATTCTCCCTACTCAAAAATGATCTCAAGGAGTTCTTGGACATTTTGGAAATCTTGCAATGTGCTATACAACCCATCTTTGAATCACTTTTGAAAATTACCCTTGGAACTATATGAAAAAGTTCCATGAAGTTAGGTCAAAATCCTGACCAAATTAGGGCAAAATTTCACTAAGTGTTTTTGTTTCATGACCATGTATTCTTAAAATTATAACTTAAGATCCAAGAAATTTTGGAAAGAGTTGTGTGAAGAAACTTTGTATATTTCATGTATATCTGCAACTTTCATGTTGTAAGTTTCTTTTGAATCATCTTGCATCATGGTGAAAAATTGGCCCAAAGTTAAGAAAAAACATGAAGTTTAAACACTTAGAAAAATTTCTAAGTTAGAAAACTTTGACTTTTCAAAATGAAATCTTGACTTTTTGATTTCTTGATAAATAAGTTTAAATATTTTAACATGTTTTTATGAATTGTGATCTTTGACATTGAATTTTGACCAAAAAGTCAAAGTTTGACTTTTTAGTGTACAATTGACTTTTTGATCAGTTGATTGAAAATTCATCTGTCAATCCATTAGTCTTGAGCAATATTTTGAACCATTTCATTAGGTAAAATTGATGCAATTGAACTCTTGAGATCATTCCTTAAACCAATTGATCATTTTCTAGGTCAAAAATCAGAAATTACCCTTTCCTAGTAAAAACCCTAATTTTGACCATTTTGCCCTTTTGGAGATTTAATCAAATTTCTTGAGGAATTATGGTCCAAACTTGATCAAATGATACATGTGAGTTTAAAATGTTGATATGGATCAAAAATTATGAAGTTTGACTAAAAAATGGCCATGGTTGACTTTTTCCCTAATATAGTTGATTTTTAGGTCAACTGCTCAATTGACAAAGCAAAAGTGTGATCCAAAGCTTGAAACTTGACATGAGTAATATTGAGGGTCCATAATGATCTATGAAAGTCATATGGTGCATGGGAAGTTCAAATATCCTTGTGCAAACTCAAACCCTAATTTTGGTCATCAATGCTTAAGGAGGTGTCTTGAGCTGATCAACCCTAATGCAGTCTTGAGTCAAAGAAGATCTTGTGAGCAAAATTCTTGATAAGTGAGAGGGAAAATTTTGGGGTACAACATTTTCCCCTTTTTAATCTTCTTAAGTCTGAAGAGTTATATTGGCGAGTTTTTGCCATTCGTGACTCGAAGGTGGAAGATGATTGGACATTAGAGTGCCCAGAAATTTGCACTCGGTGATGTGATGGTTAAAGGTATAAGGAATGGGCTTAAAGATGCCATTTGGAGGGATGATGGAAAGTTTCCAGAGATGGGCTTGTAGATGCCATCCAGAAATGATTATTGAACCGTATCTGTAAGCTGAAACTGAATGAGTATTAGAATGGCATCCGTGTCTGGAGCGTGTCTAAACTGTATCTAAAGATTGAATCTGAATAAGTATCAGGATGGCATCCGTATCTGGAGCATATCTGAATTGTATCTGAAGATTTAATTTGAATGAGTATCAGGATGGCATCCGTATATGGAGCGTATCTGAACTATTTCTGAAGATTGAATCTGAATGAGTATTAGGATGGCACATGTATCTAGAGCGTATCTGAACTGTATCTGAAGATTGAATCTGAATGAGTATCAGGATGGCATCCGTGTATGGAGTGTATTTGAACTGTATTTGAAGATTGAATCTGAATGAGTATCAGGATGGCATCCATGTCTGGAGTGTATCTGAAAGTTGAATCTGAATGAGTATCAGGATGGCATCCGTGTCTGGAGTGTATCTGAACTATATCTGAAGATTGAATCTGAATGAGTATCAGGATGGCATCCGTGTTTGGAGCGTATCTGAACTGTATCTGAAGATTGAATCTGAATGAGTATCAGGATGGCATTCGTGTCTGGAGTGTATCTGAAAGAAAATCTGAAGGAGTATCAGAATGGCGTCCGTGTCTAGAGCGTATATGAAATAAAATCTGAAAGAGTAACAGAATGGCGTCCATGAATGGAGTGTATCTGAAATAAAATATGAATGAGTAACAGAATGGCGTCCATGTCTGGAGCGTATCTGAAATAAAATCTGAATGAGTAACAGAATGGCGTCCATGTCTGGAGTGTAACTGAACTGTATCTGAGAGTTGAATTTAAATGAGTATCAGAAAGGCATCTGTGTCTGGAGCGTATCTGCACTGTATCTGAAAGTTGAATCTAAATGAGTATAGAAAGGCATCCATGTCTGGAGTGTATCTGCATTATATCTGAAAGTTGAATCTGAATGAGTATCAGAATGACATCCGTGTCTGAAGCGTATCTGAACTGTATCTGAAGATTGAATCTGAATGAATATCAGGATGGCATCTGTTTATGGAGCATATCTGAACTGTATCTGAAAAAGCCTTTGAACTTTGTTAATGGTAGCTATTGATTAACCTTATCCTTAAAAGGGTAAAATGTTAGCTAATATGCAATGTCATGTTGTATGAAATGCATGGTGTAATGAGATTGTGATACATGCATTCGTGTTATCAATGTTTATGATATATGGATGCGATGTATACATATGTGAGCTAATCTTCTGCACTGCTTGTTTGAATTGGGGAAAAATAAATCCCCGACTGCTGCTGAGGATACGGAGTGCAAGTCTTCATGTTTTGAAGTGTTGGTGAATTCCCGCTTAGAGAAATAAACTATGTTGTAAGAGAAATGTCGTGTACTACTTGTAAAATCCTGTTGGGGAGTCCTGAGAAATTGGACGACTTCTACTGGGGATTGATAACTGGAAGTTTTGTTCCGCTGGGGATTAAACTGCATACTGCGGGGGATTTTATGAAAATAGTTTAGAGAGATTTCCCCATCTCTTAAAACCATTAGTGATTGTCTTTCTATTTTGTTCATTTATAAATGATAGTTACGTTCAAATGCATATGTTCAAAAATAAATCATTGGACGTTTTTGCAAACAAAACACAAGAGTAAAGAAAAATAGATAGTTTTGCACTTTCAAAGGGATATCTTTTGTATTGACTTTGAGTAAGTATTTTTTGTACAATGAGACAAACATTCTAGTAAGAGAATGTCGTCGTAAAGGTGAAAATTTGATAGAAAGAAAATATAGCTATGTGAAATAAACTCATGGGGTTCCCATTCTGCTATAGCCTTCGTGTCTCCGGGCATCTTATCTATTTGCTGCCTTGTCTGAAACTGATTGAATTGATCAGAACTGTCGAGTTTGCAGGTTGTCCGTAAGGTGATCCAACGGGACATAGTCATACGCTTTAATTCCCTAACTTTTGCCTGGACCGCCTTTTCGGGTTTTTAGTCCACTGGGATACCCTTTTTTGCTCAAGCCGCCCTTTCGGGTTTCCAACTTGCTGGGTGTACAATTTTTTTTGTTTTATCCCTAATTTTTTCCCGAACCTTTTTGGTCCGTCGGGATGCCCTTGTTTTGCCTAGGTGTGTCAACCTAGCGGGTTTCTTATGCGTAGTATCTTTTGACTATGTCCGTGTTCACGGAGTGCGGCAGGTCGTCACCATCAATAGTGGTCAAGATCATTTCTCCACCAGAGAATATGCTTTTGATTACAAATGGTCCTTCATATGTAGGAATCTATTTGCCCCTGGGATCACCTTGCGGCAGTATGATACGTTTGATCACCAAATCCCCGACTTGATACACTTGGCGTCTGACCTTTTTGTTGAAAGCCTTGATCATATGTTTTTGATACATTTGACCATAACAGACAAGAGTAAGCCTTTTCTTATCAATCAAGTTCAGTTGATCAAGTTGAGTCTGGATCCAATCGTCTTCGTTCAGTCCTGCATCCTGCATAATTCTTAGAGGGGGGATCTGAACCTCAATAGGCAAGACAACTTCCATGTCGTATACCAGTGAGTAGGGTGTTTCCCCAATTGATGTGCGCGCCGTGGTAAGATAACCGTGGAGAGCGAATGATAGTATCTCATGCCAGTCTTTGTATGTGACTGTCATTTTCTGTATGATCTTTTTAATGTTCTTATTTGTAGCTTCGACATCACCATTCATCTTGGGCCGGTAAGGGGAAAAATTATGATGCTGGATCTTGAATTGCTCGCACAGGGCGGTGATCATAGTATTGTTTAGATTTGTATCATTGTCTGTGATGATACTCTCGGGATACCGTACTGACATATGAGATTTTGTTTAATGAACTGGGCGACAACATTCTTGGTAACAGAAGCGAAAGAAGTTGCCTTAACCCACTTTGTGAAATAGTCAATGGCCACCAAGATGAAGCGGTGTCCATTAGAGGTTGTTGGCTTGATTTCCCCAATCATATCGATTCCCCACATAACAAAGGGCCAAGGAGCCGTCAAGACATTCAGAGGCACGTGTACCTTGTCAGCATAAATCTGACACTTGTGGCAAGTTCGAGAGTGTTGATAACAATCTGCTTCCATGGTAGACTAGTAATAGCCTGTCCGTAGGATCTTCTTTTCCATCATATGCCCACTGGAATGGGTGCCAAAAGTGCCTTTATGTAGATCAACCATGATCTTTTCTACCTCAACCTTGTCTATGCAACAGAGCAAAACAGAGTCATGGTTGCATTTGTAGAGAATGACATTACTAAGGAAGAACTTAGCAGAGAATCTCCTTAAGAACTTATTATCATTGACTGAAGCTCCTTCCGGATATTCTTGAGCCTCGAGATACCTCTTGACTTCGTGAAACCAAGGCCAGTCCACTACTTCTTCAGTATTAATCTCGCGACAGTGAGCTGGTTCATCCATTCGTTCAATGGTGATCTTGGGGGCCTCGTTATCCCATTTAAGTTTAAACATGGATGACATTGTGGCTAGTGTGTCTGCTAGCTAATTTTCTTCTCGCAGGAAATGCTCGAAGGTAATCTTCTCAAAATGTGGGATCAATGTCAGCACATGTTCTTTGTAGGGGATAAGTTTAGGGTGTTTGGTGTCCCATTCTCCTTTGATCTGGCTGATGACTAAAGCTGAATCTCTGAGTACATTTAAGGATTTGATCCCCAAATCTATGGCAGCTTTGAGACCAAAGATGCATGCTTCGTATTCTGCCATGTTGTTTGTACAATTGAAGTAGAGTCTTGTCGTAAAGGGAGTATGACATCCTTCATGAGATATGAGTACATCACCAATACCATTTCCGAGTGCGTTGGACTCCCCATCAAAAACTAGGGTCCATCGGGATCCTTGTTCAGGTCCTTCATATGGTCTGAATTTTTCACAGTTGTTTACCATCATGATGTCTTCATCTGGGAATTCGAACTTCATGGAGTGGTAGTCATCCACAACTTTATGAGCAAAGTGATCATCTAGTACACTGCCCTTTATTTCTTTCTGGGTAGTATATTGTATGTCATATTCTGTCAGGACCATCTGCCATCTCACTATTCTCCCAGAGAGGGCAGGTTTCTCGAAGATGTATTTTATTGGATCCATTTTAGATATCAATAAGGTAGTATGGGTCAGCATATACTGTCTTAGCTGGCGAGCAGCCCATGCCAGAGCGCAACAAGTTTTCTCGAGCAGTGAATATCTTGTTTCATAGTCGGTAAACTTTTTACTCAGGTAATAAATAGCATGCTCTTTTCGGCCAGACTCGTCATGCTGCCCCAACACACACCCCATTGAATTTTCCAAAACAGTTAGATACATGATCAAGGGTCTTCCCTCGACTAGTGGCATTAAAACAGAAGGCTCTTACAGGTACTCTTTGATCTTGTCGAAATCAGTTTGGCACTCGTCATTCCACTTGACTACTTGATCTTTCTTCAGTAATTTGAAGATTGGTTCACAAGTAGCTGTTAGGTGAGAAATGAATCTGGCAATGTAGTTTAACCGTCCCAAGGATCCTCTGACTTCCTTCTCAGTACGAGGAGCATGCATCTCTTGTATCACTTTCACCTTAGCAGGATCCACTTCAATACCTGTATTGCTGACAACAAATCTTAGGAGTTTACCGGACCTCACTCCAAATGTGCATTTATTTGGGTTCAACCTCAGCTTGTACTTCTTTAGCCTCTCAAACAGTTTATGTAAATGATCAAGATGCTTTTCTTCTGTTTGATATCTAGCTATCATGTCGTCCATATAGACCTCTATTTCATGATGTATCATGTCGTGAAATGGAGCTACCATGGCACGTTGATAGGTTGCCCCAGCATTCTTCAACCCGAATGGCATAACCTTGTAGCAGAATGTGCCCCATTGTGTGACAAAGGTTGTTTTCTCCATGTCTTCGGGCGCCATTTTGATTTGGTTGTAGCCTGAGAAATCGTCCATGAAGGAAAACACTTTGTGTTGTGTCCTATTGTCTACTAGAATATCAATGTGGGGAAGTGGGAAATCATCCTTAGGGATCGCCTGATTCAAACCTCTGTAGTTCACGCACATTCGTACCTTGCCATTCTTTTTAGGCACGAGAACAACATTGGCAACCCATTGAAGATATGAGGTGATGGCCAAGAATCCGGTGTTGAATTGTTTCATGACTTCTGCTTTGATCTTCTTTGACATGTTTGGTCGCATGCGATGGACCTTTTGCTTTACCGGTGGGTAGTCCTCTTTTGTAGGTAGACGATGTACCACGATATCTGTATAAAGTCCTAGCATGTCTTCATACGACCAGGCAAAGACCTCAACATAATCGTGTAGCAATTGAATCAGACGCTCTTTGACACTGGGTTCCAGATTGGTACCCACCTTGACTTCTTTCTTGTCTTCTTTGGTACCTAGGTTAATTGTGTCCACTGGTTCTTCGTGGGGCTGAATCGTCCTCTCTTCTTGTTGTAGTAACCTGGCGAGTTCCCTTGGTACTTCACAATCTTCCTCACCTTTGTCTTGGGCTTGGTAGATTAGATTTTCAGAGTCATAAAAAGCCATAGCATAACCGTTACCCATGGGATCCTGAGTGGATGTAAACCTGCATTTTGAATGTGATTATGTGTAAGAGTATAGATATCTTTGAAAGAAATGAAAAAAGTAAAAAAGAAAAACAATGAGCACAAAGTTTGTATGCAAAAATGTCCATGATTCATTGATGTCATGTGGAAATGAGATAATAACCCTTACAAATGGACCATTGTGCCTCGGGTAAGACATAAGGTTTTAAGAGTCTGAATTGTTTTAATATTACATATCTGATAAAATTTAAAGACAAATTACTGTGGGATAAAAGTGATCGGGAAAAAATCTCTAGCCTCCCAGTTGCTGAACCCTCCACTGACAGTTGGGAAAATCCAATCCTCCAGGTTATAGCTATCTTCATCATCCTCCACGGTACTGACTTGGTGGTTGCTGATCTTCAAGGGTGGTCCTCCGGCACGAGTGCGGCGTACAACCTTCTGGCCTCCTGAAGTGAAACCCAAACCAAATTTGTCAGATTTATATGGGATATCTAGAAGTTGGCCCCAAATAGTGCACCCACCTTCTTCTATCACTCCCTTGGCATCTTTCAAAGACAACATCTTGAGCAGAGGCCTTATAATCTCAGGGACTTGAGAAACAGCCTTGGTTACCGCCACAGTTTGCGGGACTTCTTCAAAGTGCTGGAATGGAGTTTCAATAAATTCACTATCTGATTCCATATATCTGAAGGAATTTAGATGGTTGACCATATACTCTTCTTCTCCATGAACGATGATGATTTTCCCTTGAATTAGATATTTCAGCATTTGGTGCAACATAGAAGTAACGGCACCAGCATTGTGAATCCACGGTCGGCCTAACAAGTAGGAATATGAAAGGCGAATATCCATTACATAAAAAGTTGAATCAAATGTTTAGGTTCCAACTTTTATGGGGATGTCCACTTCCCCATACACCATCCTTTTTAAGCTGTCAAAAGCTCTCACTACTATGTTGCTCGGTTTCAATGCCAATCCTTCACAGTCAAGCCTGTCAAGAGCCTTTTTAGGAAACACATTCATAGACGAACTGGTGTCAACCAAGACATAAGCCAAAGTCGTGCCCCTACATTCGACTGAGACATGCAATGCCTCGTTATGCTTCTTCCCCCTTGGCGTTAAATCAGTGTCTGAAAAATATAAACCATTATTTGCAGTCAAGTTGGCTACGCAATCTTGGAATTGATCGGCAGATGTTTCTTAGGGTACATGGGCAGTTTTGAGGAATCTTACCAAGGCCTTTGCATGAGCCTCGGAACATAATAATAAAGCCAACATGGAAATTTTTGATGGAGTTTGCCCCAGTTGCTCGACTACGTTGTAGTCGCTTCTTTTTATGATCTTTAGAATTTCCTCCATCTCTTTTCGGGAGGTCTCAGGGATAGTTACTGATTGTGCCTTCATTCGGACAGGCTTAACCAGAATACCCTTACCTCGAGTCTCGGTTGACTCGGCAACAGGAATGTCAGTAGGGGTGATAAAAAGGATTGTAACAGTTTTGTCAACAGGAGTATTAGTAGAGATGATTGCAGGACTGGGAATAGCCTTTGGAGGAGCAATAACAACGGGAATGATTACGGGTCCAGAAACAGCTTTTGGAGGAGCAATTTCTGGAGAGAAAACCCTTCCACTTCGGGTTATCTTACTAGTCCCTGCGATATTACTGATATCGGAGTCAACTTTCTCAGAACTTAAATCTTCAGCAGCTGGCCAATATTGCTTGATACCGTGGTAGTAGACATCACCTCCATAATTCCATGGGACAGTTTTGTCTGACGAATATGGGATTGGTCCAGGCATTGTAATTATCAACGGAGCTACTTTAGGAACTGATGTAATTCTAACGGGTCTTTTGGTGGAGACCCTGGAAGAATTGGCGGAAATGGTCACGATGGAAACATCATTATAAGAAACAGTTGGAATAGAAGTCTTTTAGAACAAAATCTCCTTGTTATCTATTAGGCATTGAACGCCTGCTTTTAACAATGGACAGCTGGTGGTGAGGATAAACAGAACTGACAGCTTTCATCATATCCTGGGAATAGACCGGCGTTCAACAAGTTCTCTTTGATAGTCAGGAGTGAGGTCACAAGTTCATCAACCAAAGTAACAAACATATCTTCCTCAATGGCATTGACATTACGGTCGTGCTTGGGCATAGGGGCAGTGATGACATTGGGAATTTATGGCGCGTCGAATTCAATCTCTTTGGCTTCAAGAAGGTCTTGTACTTTGTTTTTCAGATTCCAACAGTTGTTAGTGTCATGGTCGGGACTTTCAGAATGGTATGCACAACGGGCATTGGGATGATAATGAGGAGAGGTTATGTTAGGATTCTTTGGAGCTTCTTTCAAAGTCACTAGATTGGATCTCAATAAATGTGGTAATACTTGAGATAGTTTCATGTTAATTCGGGTGAACTGTCTGACTGGTCTTTCCGTTCTTGGTTGATTGCTTCTTTGCTGAGCCGGCGCGGGTTTAGGAATCATGACAGCCCCCACCATTGGACGGTGTTCAACCCTATCTTGATTTCTCTGAGGATATACAACAACAACTTCTTTTTTCCCATTGAATGGTTTCCTTACAGCAACAGAGGATGCATCTTTTTGAATCTTCCCATTCTTTATCCCGGCCTCTACTCTTTCTCCGGTCAGTATCAACTCAGTAAAGCCTGCCGATGAACTCCTAATTAAGTGATTGAAGAAAGGACCGGACAAGGTGCCCAAAAACATGTCTACCAACTCTCTTTCAGATAGGGGAGGTTGGACTCTTCCTGCTAAGTCCCTCCATTTTTGCGTGTAGTCTTTGAAGCCTTCACTTGAAACCATGACCATACTCTGGAGTTGAGTACGGGTGGGCGCAAGATCGGCATTGTATTGGTATTATTTGTAAAAGGCAGTGGCCAGATCTCCCCAGTTATGAAAATTGGCTCTTTCTAGCTGATAAAACCAATCAAGTTGAGTTCCAGACAGATTGTCTTGAAAGAAGTGTACCCATAAATCCTTGTCAGCGGTATGAGGCTGGATTTTCCTCACATAGGACCGGAGATGCATTTTGGGACATGAAACTCCGTCATATTTAGAGAACACTGGTGCTTTGAATTTTGGGGGAATGACAATCCCAGATACTAGACCCAACTCCTCAAAGTCCAATCCAGGCACTTTTTGAATTTCCATTGCGCTTAACCGTTCTTCCAGATGCTTATACTTATCATCGGCTGGAGAATATTATTCTTCAGAATAATCTTCTTCTTCCTCTTCTTCTTCTGAATCTGGCTGGACAACTACTTCCTTGCCTTTCCCATCTTGATTGTCTTTCTCCCCAGATGACGTTGCAAAGTCTAGGGTCCTTCTTGCTTGACCTTGAAATCTTCTTCCCATATTTAGAACTCCGGTTATTTTCTTTGTCTTCTTCTTTTTCTCTTCCACCAGCAAGGTCTTCAACTCTTCTTGTCCTTTGGCTAGAGTTAAGAACATCTGTTGAAACTGAGCATTTTGAGTTTGGAGGTCCTTCACCGTTTGCTCGAGATCCATCTTACTGAAATAAACAGTAGAAATATGAGGAGACTTGTTGCAAGAAACCTGCTTATGTTATGATGAATGGTAGATGCATATGCAATGATTTCAAGGATTTAAAGATTCAAATTTGTTTTAGACAAAAAGGAAATACATGTTATATTAATAAATTAAAGCTTGAGTACATCAATTCCTCTTCGGGCAAAATAATACAAAAACTCTAATATAAAAAGGTAGTACATATCCTCTTTGGTGCGATGTAGGCATTCAGGTTCCTCTCCTCATGAAGTTGCTTAGTGAGTTCCAAAACCTTCTTCTCGCTAGCGTAGAACTGGGCCTTGAAAGTATCTCACTCCCCCTTGAGTTGTATCCAATCTCTTTATAAGTCTTCAAAAGAGGTGGGCATGTCAGAATGTAGGATAATGTATGGAATATCTACTTCCATAACAGGCTCAATGATTGCCGAGAGAATGGAAGGATAAGGCATCATAAGACTCTGAGCATGAGTTCGTACCCACTTGAGGTAAGTGATAACACGAAAATGTTTAGTATATTTGGCTTGATTAATATAAATTATGTCTCTATTTTATTTTAATTATGTTGCTTTATGTTGGTATTACGCTGGTATTTAGTTGTATTGCAGGTATTTAATTAAATGAAGCTTTTGTGAGAAAAGGAAGAAAAAGGGGGGTACAAATGAAGAAAAATAGGAAATATCCAAAAAGAAAAAAGGATACAAAAAGTAAAGAGCCAAAGATAAGCCCAAGCCCAAAAACAAGAAGCGTGTGGCCACATGAAGTACAACGACTGTCACATAAAGCACGACGACCGTCACGTAAAGCACGACGACCGTCACGTAAAGCACGACGACCGTCACATAAAGCATGACGACCGTCACTCCTATTATTTTGCCCACGTCCCTTAAAGCTTGCAACGAAAGTGTGTTAGTTGCTATATCCACGTTCCACCAAGTCAACTACGGAGAGATTCAACAGCCCTACAAACTCTCCTACAAATTCTCACCTGCAGTTATTCAAGAAATATATAAATAGGAGGCTTCAGCCATTTAACCAGGGGTCTCTCTTTTTCTCTCTCTGGGGGGTCCAGGATTCCAACATTTTGTTTTAGTTATTCTTTTTGGGGGAAGAAAGTTTAGAGATTTTTATTGAGCGAATATTCTTTTCAGCATTATTCTTTTCAGCATTATTTTTATTTCCCAGTTATTTCTATATTCCTTTCTAGCATTATTCTTTTCAGTATTATTTTCTTTGTACGGTTAAATATATCCTCCGATCGAAGCAAAGCCTACAATTTGTGCAGGAGTGCTTCTGTCTTCAGAGTTATTACCAGGTTTATGTTTACAAATTCTTATTGCTTTTTAATCGATATAATTATGTTTATTTTTGTTTGTCCTTTAAATTATTCTGCGATTTGGTTTAATATTATGTTAGGCTAGAAATCCTATACCGGTATGTAAAGTCACTCAACCGAGGGAACGAGTAACTTAGTCGGGATTATTTTTACTACGAAACTTTCTTTTCTGGCCTAAGTTACTATTTTTCAATCATTAAATTGTTTTGTTACGGAAGTAAAAAACAGATAGAGGTTAGGGTCAACAAAGCGGAAGTTTGAGATCTTTTAACTGGACAGTAGTAATTAGGCATTGGCTTAAAATACAGCGGAAGCACTTTAAAGTTAATTAAGATTTTATTTAGTTTTCAAAAAGTGTTTTTAACTCCTGCGGGATGGCGGAAGCGTACGTTAGGACTTAACTGCATAGCCTAGATCAACAAAACGACAGTGTGAGACGAGGGTTTTTAAACTAAATAAGTTTTACTGAAAGCTGTTTTGAAAATATAAAGACGCCCAACAGGTCGCTAGTTCCCGAGGTACGACTGTTGCATACTGGTAATTAAGCTCATTGATTATTAAAATCCAACTTAGTTTAGTATTTAGTTTTCCCTACAACCCAATTAAATATTCATTAGCTTTAGATTTGCGAAGTAACAATAGAAGACGGTAGATCGATTCATCAGTCTCTGTGGTTCGATATCTTTTAAAACTACTCGATAAGATTGTGCACTTGCAGTCCGAATCATTGGATACATAAGTACAAATCCCATGATCAGTAAGGTTCAAGGGGGTGGAATTCCTATGCCCCAATGTCTTGCTATCTACCTTGTTCAACATTCTCCAAGCTCGGATGAACCTTTGGTGCAGACCTTGATCATCGTTCTCGTAGTCAAATACCAAAACTTGAATGAGCATCTCATGTGGGCCATCCCTTCGGGCATAACCAAACTGTCTTAAGGCTAAGTAGGGGTTGTAGGTGATACCTCCCCTAATGCCAAGTAAAGGGACATTAAGGAATTCTCCACAACGGTCGACAATAGTAACATTCTCTATGGATCGGGAACACCAATGAATGTCTGAATGTTTGAGCATCATCAACCTTTATGACCACCTTGAATCTTGCTCGTTCTTTAATACAGATTGGGGAAGATGCGAAATAAACCATCTTGCCAATAGATGAGTACAACACATAAGGATACCTCTTTTCCTCATAGTGCTAGTGTGAAAAGAATGTAGGATGTCCCCTAGCAAAGTAGGCACCGGGTTACGAGACATGAAGATCTTGACAGTATTCACATTTATGAGTTGGTCAGGATTTGGAAACAAAACCATCTGAGGAGAGCCACAATTTCCTCAAAAGCTTGCAAATCCAAAGAGTTCCAACAGTTTTGGGCTTTCTCAAACAAGAACTTTGCTAGGAAACCCTTGACACCACTCCTTGTTTCCCAATTAGTCGTGACATCAGATGGTTGCAAGTGTAGAGCTTGAGCAATATCTTCTGGCTTTGGATCTCTTTCCGTACGTTGAAAGGTAGTTGATTGAGAATGGGAATCCTCAAGAGTTGGGAGAATTCTTCCAAAGTTGGCACAAGTTGATAATTAGGAAATGTGAAGCAATGGTGTATAGGATCAAAGAACTGGAAGAGAACCTTCATCATGTCTTCACCAGTGTTGAAGGTGACCAAGTTTAGTAGGCGACCATGTCTTTCGGTGAATGGAGAATTTTTAGGAATCCTTGATGCTAGCTCCTTAAGTTGAGGAGGGATCCTTACAAGATTGACTTGAATGGTTTTCCTGCAAATAGAATCCATGTCCTACAAAACAGAACAAAGATAAATCCCAAGATCCTTAAAATGGTTAGTGAATAAATATGATGTTATGATGTTCATGATGTTATGTACAAGTAAATATATACAAACAAAGCAAACAAGTCCTTAGGTTTAGGCTTGCATGGAGTTTTATAGGTAAGTACCCTCTTGAAGTTTAGTTGGCTTAAAACCTGTTCTAACAATAGTAACCGGGTTCTAAGGAGCTCAATATCACTGGTTTGTTTCCTTGATCATTGTTTCAGCACAAGCCTCTTTAATGGCGACCGAAATATCCCAAAAAACCAAACCTCAATGAGTGTAGCATCGAGTATCTACCAACTTTGGACTGCACCAAAGCCGATCATCTCACTACGTCCTAAAGGCTAAGTTGGTCAAGTAAAGGTTCTAAAAGTTCATTAGTGCTTCATGACATCACTCAGCGGCCCTGTATTCTCCTTGATTAACTCAAGGGCTACTAGTACCCACAAATATGTCGCACTAATGTAACTATTGCTTAGACCATGTCGGTATACCCCGCACAGTTTCCACAATGTATTGCTACTTACCTATAAGGTAACCCAAATCCGGGTAGAGGATTCAAACCCAAACAAAGAACCATAATGTAAAGCAAACAAGTCAAACAATGGAAGCAAGTAAATGTGATCTAACCCTAAGGTAACCCCACTTTTAGAATTGTCCCCAACAGAGTCGCCAGTTCTATGATACGGTGGGAGAACTGACTTGAAGGTTTTGCATTTTATCGCAAATGTTGTGGTTAGAAAGAGTCTCCACCGACTTTTCTTTTATCCAAAAGGAAAGGTGAAAAAGCACAGGAAAGACCTTTGAGATTATTTCTTGAGTTTGGGGGGTAGGTTATGAAAAGGGAAGGTATTAGCACCATTTTCATCCATGGTTTTTGTTGTACCCCAAAATTTTCCCTCTCATATTTCTCAAGACATTGCAAGAAAAATCTCCAAGTGGCTCAAGGTTGCTCAAGAGTGGGTCAGACAAGTCATCTCCTAAGGCAGTCAACCCCAAATTAGGGTTTTGTGTTGCATCAAGATCTTTGAATCAAAATGACCTCAAGTTCTCACCAATGTCCTAATATGTTCTCAAGTTCATCCATGTCAAGTTTCAAGCCTTGAAGATGAAGTTTGCTCAGTCAATTGCTCAAAGGGTCCAAAAATCGAATGTGTTAGGGCAAAAGTCAAATGTGACCCAAATACATTCAAACTTCAAGTTTTTTTGTCAACATTATAATTTTGAAGGATATTTCATAATTTGATCAAGTTTTGATCATGATTCATCAAGGATTGCTCAAAATTCATCAAGACTCAAAAGTTGCTAAATTAGGGTTTTGTAGGAAAACTCAACTAAACTTTGACCAAGCGTAACTTTCTCATGCTTTATGATAAATGACCCATCCAAATCTCATTTTGAAGAGGATGAAATTTCCTACAATCCATCTTCATACCCCAAGATCATAAAATGCACTCACAAGAATTTATAAATTTGGACATTATAGGTCATTTTTGAAAGTCAACAAAAACACCTTTTTCATCCAAAGCTTATAACTTGAGCATAGAATATAAAAATGCGATGAGACCAAAAGGGTTGGTTAGAGAACATATCAAGCTTTCTAAAAAGTCCAAAAACACTTCCAAAAGTTCAAAATTGAAGAAGTTATGCATTGTTGAAGTTGGATATTTTTGCAAAATTGCCAAAAGTCAACTATCCCCAAAACTTCAAATTTTGTCAAATAGGCCCATTCTTTTCCACTTGATTTGAGCTTGCATAGTTGCCCACATGTCCTAGATTCAGCCATGAGCCTATATTTTATTTTTATTATTTAATTTGATTTTTATTGAATTTATTCATTTTAAATCAAAATTAAATCATATAAAATCTAAAACCTTGATAACATGAGATTTTTTTGCTATTTCAGGATTTGATTCTCATCATTATCATCATCAAACTCGAATCTCACTAATTCATGTGAAAAGATTGAGATTTGGACAAATTTGGCAAGTTGTAAAGAGTGAATCAAATCAAATTCCAATGCATTGATGTAGAGAGATTCAATCCAAAATTGTTACCCTAATACATTCCATAGTACATAAGCAAGCCAAAGGGGACGTGAATAAGGGTTGGAGGCTGCAAGAAGAGGCGGAACAAAGTTTGGAAAAAACACCAAAAAGCTTGAATTCGAAACCATAGCTAGAGACACTTTCAGAAGCTGAGACCTGTCCCAATCTCTTCTTGGGTGTTCACTCAACCTTCCTGGATCAAAAGCAAGCTTCCTCACACACCACAACACACTGTAAGTATCACGACAACCCGCCTTGTTCTTGAAATCGTAAATCATCATTCTTGCATCACTTGAACAAATCATTGACATATTTGTGATCCTCATAACATTTCCAAGCTTTTGGCATTATCCAATTGTGTTTTTCTAGCCTGAATGAAGAACCTCCATAGCTAGGGTTCTTCGTGTGTTTTTTTGGGTTTTCTTTTTCAGGAAAAATTGGGACTAAAGAAGGGTTGATCAGGAAGCCAAGACGAGTCCAACCATATTCGTGGAATTTGTTTTCATGGTCTGGAATAGATTTTAGAGCAAGCTTGCGCATTTAGCTGCGAATCCAAATCTGTAGGTAATATTTGCAGGAATCAGAGGTAGGGGACGATGAGCTGTCGTTCTCCCAATGGCCAATTCAAAACCACGCGCGCTTTTTATTTTTTACTGGAAATAATTTTTGTTTTCATATAATATGTATTATTTCTAATATATTAACAAACAGATCAATGTGGTCTAGTGGTAAGTGTGCACGTTCATATCCATCAGGACCTGGGTTCGAATCCTAGGTCCCCCACTTTCTTTTTTATTTTTCTCTTTCAGGCAATTGTGTGCATATCCAGGTTTGTAGCTCACCGTGCACCATCAAGCATTCAGTAGCCAGATGGCCATTGGCCAAATCTGGTGGCCAGGATCTGATGGTCCACCATAGACAAAGTCAACACATGCACGCTGGATCAAGAAAAGTCCAACAGGGCCAGTGTGTTTTGGGCCTTAGCACTGCTATTCAAACTCCCAGTTTCAGGCCCATACCCCCTTTCTCTTAAATATTTTGCTTATTTATTTTGTTTATTTTAATTGTTTTATTATTTTTGTTTAAATTACTAACCAATCAAAAAATTCTTTTCTTTATAAAATAAAAACCACAAAAATATTTTCTTTACCAAATCAAATTTTTATTTTTATTTTATTAATAAATACTAATTAAATTAATTAAGGTTCTTAATTAGAATAACTTTAACATATTTTTATAAATAATTAAAATTAAAATTAGACTTAATTAGGTTTTTACTAATTCAATTAATTTTATTTTTCTTTCTTAAAATAACAAAAAAAACCCAAAAATAATTTATTTTTATTCAATTTAGTAATTAATTTAGATTAATTTCTTTCTTAAAATAAAAACAACAAAAAAATCTTTTCTTTAACCAAAAGGGTCAAAACCCTAGAACTTTGCGCTCGATTTAATTTCCCGCATGCGATTTACATTCTTTTATCCATTAATGTACTTGCCTCCGGTCTGTAATAGTTAATAGGACTTTTATTTATTTTGTATCGCTTTATTTATTTTTAAAGGGTTTGTCTTTGGCGATGTAAATACCCGACGCCTTGTAATTTAAATTCCGCATTTTATTTCCCGCAATTTATAACTGTTAGATGTTTGATAATAGGATGGCATGACAAGACTGAATGTTTTAACCTAAAATCAATTTAGATCACCATTAACATGTACAAAGACATAAATAAACTAAAAACGACACACTCGCACATGCGCATTCTTAGGGTACACCCCACTTGGTTGCCTTCGTACGCAGTTATTGAGTATAGGTCGTCTTAGAGGTCGCCCTCTTGTCTAAAGATCATAGTCGCCTCGAAATGGTTGCCTCGAATATTGATGCCTCAAACAAATGATCTAAGACATTAGGGTTACCGCTAACGTGTCCTAACATTGCTTTAGTGATCGTAAGTCCCTAATTCGAATTGACCATCAAACTCTAACGACGGTGCTACTTACTCCCCAATAGTGGGCTAGCATTGTCTAAAGGAAGATAACATAGAACGATTCCTTTTTCGAGTAGGTAGATGGTTCTTAGATACTTGCTCTTTTAAAAACAAAAACTTTTCACACTTACACTTTTCGAACAAAGTTTTCAAAAACACTTCATACACTCTTGAGGACAGAAGCAAGAGTTAAATCGAAGTTTTCAAAACAAAAACTTTTTCAAACCCACAAGCACAAAGAAAGCAATTTTGAAAACAATATGAGCAAGTACCTAAGAGCCCGTGGATAACCACGGATAGAAAGGGTGCTAACACCTCCCCTTTCTATAATCTATCCCCCGAACCCGAGAAATATCTCGAAAAAGGAATTTTTCTATGCTTTTTTCCTTTCCTTGTTGGATAAAATAAAAGTCGGTGGTGACTCTTGCTTACCGCGACATTTTGCAAAAACAAACGCAAAATGCAAACCAGCATTCCAAAAAAACAGTCAGTTCTTCCCACTGTATCACAGTTTTCCATGGGCTCTTAGTTACTTTCTAGATCACTTACTTTTGTTTGAAATTGTGCTTTGTGTGGTTTTTGAAAGTATTTTGTAAAGAGGTCACTGTTTAGGCAAACTTTGTAATGATTCTCGTTCGTAAGAATGTATACAAATATGTTAATCGTTTGAAAATGTTTTCAAGTTTGTAAGATGTTTTGAAAGTGTAGGTGTTTGTTTTGAAAATAGCAAGGATGTTTTGTTTTGAAATGGAGCAAGTAATTAGGAGCATTTTATCTACTCAAAAGTCTTTCATGTTCATTTCCTTTTCCTTTGACATTGTTATCTTACCATTGATTTGGTAAGTAACCCTATCTTTGGATGTAAACGGGACGGGCGTGAATCATCGTATAACCATGATTAGCAATGTTGCAAGGTATCTTAGAATTCTCTTTAGGGACTAAGATCATTTGAAAGGCAACATAGATAGCGTCATCGAGGGACTATGATCTTATATTTTGCTTATTTTTGCTAAGATACCTCACATGCGTAATATGGCCATTTAGTAAGGCAACCAAGTGGATTTACCCTCGGGGTGCTTGTGTACAAGTGTATTGTTTTCATGCTTGATTTTGTCTTTGATTGGGGTTTTCTAAGCATTGGTTTTATTCTTTCCATACAAATCCTAATTATTAGCATTTATATATAAAAGCGATAAATTGCGGAATTTGAAATTACTACGCTATTACAATACTTGTGGGAGGGGGTGTACAAATTATAAATGGGGATTGCAAGAAAATAAACCTAATTAATCTATTACAACCATATTGAATTTGTACAAGAATTGAAATAAATAATGTACAAAAATGAATAAATATACAAAAATGTAAAATGTAAACTGAATGAATGTTTTGGATTTTTAGGGAAAAGGGGTTTTGATTTTAACTTAATTAACTAAAGGGAAATTAATTAATTAAAGGTAAAAAACCTAAATTTACTAGGAAAAGAAATTAAATAAAACCCTAATCTATTAATTGATTAAAAATAAATTAAGTTTATAAGAAGAATATTTTTGGTATTTTAAGTCTTAAAAATAATTTATAGTATTATAAAATATTTTTGGTCTTTTTATATTTTAAAATAAAATATTTAAAATGGTGTAAAAGGAGATAACTAAAAAACCTATTTTTAATTAAATTTACAAGAACAATTAGTAAAATAAATAAAGTATTGATTAAATAAAATAATTTTTTTGTGTAAAATAAATAAATAAACTTTATCAAAATATTAATCTAATGTTTTTATATTTTTTATGATTTTTTAATATTAGATAAAATATTTAAGAAAATAAATAAATAAAAATAAGAAAAAGAAATAAAAATGGGCCAGGGACTGTGTAAGTGAAATAGGGGGTTAGCAACAAGAAAAAAAAAACATAAAGGCCCAAGGGAGGGCCAACGCATGCCAAAAAAGTCAGAATGTATGAAAAAAATGAAAAAAAATCCAAAATGGTACCACTGGGGCTCGAACCCAGGTCCCTTAAGTCACATGCGCGCGCTTCTACCACTGGGGTGGCTATACATCCGTTTATATAAATCAAAGCATAAATATATATAGCAAACACGTTCCTGAGGCCAACTTCATCTTCAACCTCACGCCCAGCCAGAGCCTCTGTAACTTGTTCAAATCTCAACAAAAATGAAAACTGTAAACATGAAACTTGTAGCAAATCTCCTCACGATTTCAGAAATGCAAAGCAATAAGATTATGGATCAAAGATAAGCATGAATTTTAATGGCCTTAATCTGAGTCCTAAAAATCTCAGAAACTTCAATCTTAAAATTCTCTAAGCTCAAGCAAAATTAATGGAAACTATGGACATGGTTAGTTTTAGGGCAATGATATCTACATGTTTTAATCATAAATAAATCATTGATGATGCGTGTATGACAAGTTCCAAAGTTAGAAAACTTACCTTGCAAGAGGGTATCGGGTTTGGAGTTTGAGAAGCTTTAGTGAGTTCCAATGATTGGGTTAGCTTCCTCAAGTTCCCAGAAAGTTAATGGGATGCTTAGCTTGAGCTGAAAGTTCCTGAGGAGTTCTGGAGAAGTCCAAGTGCAAAGCTCTGTTTTTGAAAATGGAGGATGGTGTTAATGGTGTTACAGTCTTGTAACAGGGTGTGGGATGAGTTCTAAATGATGTTTAGAAACTTTAGGAACCAAAAGGCTTGAAAACGCACGAGGGAGATGTGAGTTTCAAACTTTTGGTCAGGTTAGGCAACAATGGAGGTATGTGATACAGTTCTGAGCTCTTGGTGTTTTTAGGGGTCAAGCATACGTGGTGTTTGTGGAAAATGTCTTGTGTATCTATAAGCAAAGAGGTTTGAGTGGTTTTGAAAGTCAGAAATACAAGTTATAAGCTATTTGCTATGTTACTTGATTTTTAAGAAAAGTGGGAAACCAAGTTTCAATGTGTAGTACAAGCATGGGCTGGGTGATTGTAAGTGTATAAACCATTTCTCTTATGTTATGAGACATGTATGATCAGAAAAGAACAAGTGCAAGACTCAAGAACAAGTTTTTGTGCAAAAAGTCACTTTATCAAAATGGCATTGTGCACTTTCTTCCCAAAATGGATATAAAGCATGGCCTTGCATTGAATGCTTGAAATGAGACCTCTAACAGTTGTGCAAGCAATTAATTATGGAGTTCCTAACAAGTTTGAGGCCTGTAAAGTAGAGGTTATGCAGCATAACTTTGAATTTTGAATTTGTTCATCACAAAATGACTTGTAATTCAAGTGATAAAACCCTAACTTCATATCTTCGATTCTCCCTACTCAAAAATGATCTCAAGGAGTTCTTGGAAATTTTGGAAAGCTTGCAATGTGCTCTACAACCCCAATGTTCCACTGATAGGAACCAATGGAGGGATCACTTATAACCCGTGCTTGGCCTTACGTCAGTTTAGGCGAGCTAGAAGGGAAGGACCTCATGAGTTGCTAATCCCTAGCATTGTCTTTGATTTCCAGGGTGATAGTGACGAGCAACATCGTAGATTCATAAGAGCTTGGGATAGAGTACACAGGTCTGATCCACACGAGCTGGGTGCAAAGAGTTCTCTTCCGATGGAGCCATATCTCCGATGGGTTCGCATACGTGCCCAAAAGCTGGGAATGCCGTATGAAGCCGTCTTGCCTATCATTGTTGAAGTTGTTGATGAAGAGGGGGTTCCTCCTACCATCATACACCCTCACATGCCTACTGACATTGGGGCATTAAAGATATCATGGATGCAGCTGAGAGAAGAGCGGGATACTTACCGAGAAAAGTATCACGAGCAAGAGCAGAAGATTCAGAAGTTGACAAGGCAGCTGGAGAACGAGCAGATCCTCAATGATTATGTCTGCACCGACAAGAAACGACCATGGGAGAACTGATTGTCCCTTTTGATTATTTCTAGTTTCTGATTTACTTTTCAGTTTTTCTTTCTTGTGACGCCTTAAAGGCATCTGTTAAACAATTGATTTTGAAGTTTATCTAATAAAAGTGTGTTTCGTTTTTGTTTACGAATTTGAATCTCTCGACGTCTTTGAAATCATATCATACGCATTTCATTCCATGCACCTCATAACAGGTACCCTACAGGTTTTCTCATCTTCTTCGCTGTTTATTTCAGCATCATGTCTTCTGAACCATCAACTGAACAAGAAAT
The DNA here is from genome assembly GCA_948472305.1 of Vicia faba. NCBI lineage: Eukaryota > Viridiplantae > Streptophyta > Magnoliopsida > Fabales > Fabaceae > Vicia > Vicia faba. The sequence goes on along the minus strand of OX451738.1, from coordinate 1,445,383,465 downwards.
CAAGGCTCTACAGGCTCAAAACGCCCAATTCCAGGAGTTGTTCATGAACCTGGCTAAGGGTCAGCAAGATCTGAAGGCCCTTATCTTGAAAGAGAAGAAGAAGAAGAAAAAGAAGACGGTCCTATTTAACATGGGTCGCAGATTCGGAAATGATTTGCGAGAAGAAGTTGATTTGACCCACTCATCTGGAGAGGGAGATAACCAGGAATAAAGGAGGGCTCCTAGCCCTGTGGTTTCAGACGACGAGACTGACTTCGACAAAGACCAGTATCCTCCGGCTGAGGATAGATACAAGCAACTGGAAGACCGGTTGAGTGCGATGGAAGTTCAGAAAGTGCCTAGTTTGGACTGGTGATCTGGATCTGTCATTTGGGGTGGTGATTCCCCACAAATTCAAAGCACCAGCCTTTGCTAAATACAACAGGGTTTCTTGTCCAAAACTGCACCTCCATTTGTATGTTAGGAAAATTTAGCCGTACACCGCTGACAAGAATCTCTAGATCCACTTCTTTCAAGACAGTCTTTCAGGGACTCAGCTTGAATGGTTTTACCAGTTAGAAGGAGCTAGTATCCGTAATTGGGAAGATTTGGTCGTTGATTTCTACAAGAAGTTCCAATACAATGCCGACCTTGCTCCCGGGCGTACCCAACTTCAGGGTATGTCAATGGGTGCGGGTGAAGGTTTCAAAGATTATGCTCAGAAGTGGAGGGACCTTACAGGCAGAGTGAAACCACCCTTGGCTGATAGGGAGCTAGTGGATATGTTTCTAGGGACCTTGTCAGGTCCGTATTTCAACCATCTGATTGGAAGTTCTTCGTCCGGGTATACATAGTTGATCATGACCGGGGAAAGGATTGAGGCTGGTATCAAATCCGCTAAAATACATAAGGGTGCTTCATCAGGCGCCGAGAAGAAGCCTTTTGAGAAGGAGTTCAGTGTTGTTTACAGTTCAAAAAGCCACAATAGACCTGAACGTCGCCAAGCTGTTAATGCGGTGGTTATATCAAGACCTGCTGGTGATCCTCAACGCAACAATAAGCCAAGGGCCGAGAGGCCGCGAAGACAATTTACTCAGCTCAACATGAATTTATCCCAAATTCTGCCACAATTATTGAAGACCAACTTGGTGATTCTGAAGGAGGCTCCGAAGACCCCCAACACTGCATCACCAATGTACGATGCAAATACCCGCTGTGCTTTTCACTCTGATGGCCCGAGGCATGATACGGATAACTGCTGGGTCTTGAAGAACAAAGTACAGGACTTGATTGATGCGAAGGAGGTTCAGTTCGAAGCACTGGAAAAGCCAAATGTTATAACAGCACCTATGCCCAAACATGACGCGGGAGTAAATTCTATTGGGGATGACGATGATGAAGAGTTTAATATTGACAGTTGGATATACCCAACTGTCGATGGTGGATTAAGCAACTAGACAACGAAGGATTCTATGCCTGTTTCAGTTATCACCCAGTAATGAGACTTTTTGTTTGAATTTGTAACAGACAATGTTTTAAACTTTACGGCCCGGTGTCTTACCCGGGGCACCGTGGTTTCATTTGTGAGGGCTTTATGTGTGTCATCTTCATATATCATTAATAAAAGCATTGGACATTTCTTTCATTTCAAATTTTGCGCTCCTTGTTTTTCTTTTATTATATATTGCGAAACAGCTATTTTACACACACTCTCGTATCATGATCTACATCCACTCTGGATCCCACTGATAACGACTATGCTACTGCCGGTTATAACTTCGAAAGTACGATCAACCAAGCCGAGGACGAAGGTGAGGATGATTGTGAAGTTCCTGGGGAACTTGCTAGACTACTGCTTTAAGAAGAGAGGGCCATACTACCTCCAAGCCACCAATTCTGATGCCTCCAGTTGAAGGAAGACCATTGATCTTGCTGGATAATACAAAGAGGTGTGTGCTGGGGCAGCATGACGAGTCTGGCCGAAAAGAGCATGTTATTCACTGCTTTAGCAAAAAGTTTACCGACTGTGAGACCCAATACTCACTGCTCGAGAGAACTTGTTACGCTTTGGCATGGGCTGCTTTCTGGTTGAGACAGTACATGTTGGCTCATACTACCCTTTTTGATACCAAAGAGGTGAACGTCCTGACAACTCCGTGGCCTTTTTGCAATGTGGGGCATTGATATGATCAGCGAGATCAGACCTACGGCATCCAACGGGCATCACTTCATACTGGTAGCTATTGATTACTTTACGAAGTGGGTTGAAGCAGCTTCCTTTGCTACTGTAACCAAGAACGTCGTGGCACGGTTCATTCGGCACAATCTGATTTGTCGATATGGTGTACCAGAGAGGATCATTACGAATATGAATGGGGCTGCTGAAGCGGCTAATAAGAACATTAAGAAGATTGTGCAGAAGATGACGGTGACGTACAAAGACTGGCACGAGATGTTACCATTTGCTCTCCATGGGTACCGTACCTCAGCGCAGACGTCAACAGGGGCAACACCCTATTCCTTGGTATATGGCATAGAGGCAGTCTTGCCCATTGAAGTTCAGATACCCTCTCTTCGGATTATGAAGGATGCAGGTTTGAGCGAAGATGACTGGATCCAGACCCAGCTTGATCAGCTGAATTTAATCGATGAAAAGAGACTTACTGCTATTTGTCATGGTCATACGTATCAAAAACGGATGATCAAGGCATTTAACAAGAAAGTTAGACAATAAGAGTATCAAGTTGGGGGCCTGGTTATCAAGCGTATCATACTACCTCAAGGTGACCCCAGGGGCAAATGGACCCCTACCTACGAAGGGCCATTTGTGGTTAAAAACATTTTCTCAAGAGGAGCTATGATTCTAACCACCATGGATGGTGACGACCTTCCTCACCCCGTCAATGCAGACATAGTGAAAAAATACTACGCATAATCAAAGACTCGCTAGGTTGACTGGCCTAGGCAAAAAAGGGTATCCCGGTGGACTGAAAACCCGAAAGGGCGGTCCAGGCAAAAATTAGGGATCAAAGCGTAACACTATGTCTCATTGGATCACCTACAACCAGACTTCGGTATCGACTATCAAGCTCAGACGGCACTAATCAATTGGATCTACCTTCAACCGAGTAGCAAAGTGATGAGATGCTCGAGGACATAAAGGCAATAGTAGAGTTGGAACCCAGTGGGATTATTCACATAGTTGTTTTGTTTAGTTTTTCACAAATTATGTAAATTCTATTATTCGGCGGCGTTCTCTTACCAGGACGTCAGCCTCTTATACAAAAACGCCTATTTACAGGCCAAACTTCAAAATCAATACAATTCATTTTCAAAGAAATTTCAAATTGTTTTTCCTTTTTCTGTTTTGTTTTGCAAAGAACGTCCAATGTTCATTTTTTGATATATGCATTTGACATTAATTGTTGCTCATAAATATTCACATGCGAAACAAAAGATCATTATTTGTAATATCAGAAACAGGGGAAAATAAGAATTGTCCAAACTGTATAGTTGCCCTGTCCATCAGGTACAAGGTCAGTTCGCCTGAAGAATATAGTTGAGATGCATTCACTCCTCGCAGAGTAAGACAATAATGTTAGCTCTCCCCAACTGAGACTTGCAACTGTGAATGAATCGGTAATATCCTCCCCAAGCAGAGTTTATCTACCATCAACACTAAAAAAGGCTTAATATCTCCGGCAGTCTTAATATTCCCCAATGGAGTATAAGAATACTCCCCGGCAGAATACAAGATGTCCCAAATGGAGTTTGAAATTTTTCCAGCACAGTCTAAAGAAGCTTCCCCAGTAGAGCTTGGAGAATCATCCCCAGTAGACTTTGGAAGATTGTCCCCAGCAAGTTCAAAGGATTATCCCCATAAGAGTCTAAAAGGTTATCCCCAGTGAAGCCGCAGCTGAAAGATCATCCCCAGCAGAGTTCTTTCCTTTCACAAACAGAAGTCAATCCCCAACAGGATTCAGTATCACCAGCAACGGTAATTCATCCCCAGCGGAAGTTATCGGTGGAATCCTCAGTAGAGCATCTCTTCCCCACAGAGTAATCTCCTCATCAGTTTATTCCCCAACGGATTTATCCTCTCCTGCAGGTTCATTCTCGCAATCATCGTTGTCCGCTATCTCCAACAGAAATGAATAATTCAACTCTTTTCTCCAGCAGCTATCCGGGATTTATTTTCCCCAACTAAAACATTACATTTCCATACATCATGACACATGCATATACGCATCATACAACACAATCTCATTTATTTTGAGAACATCATTGCTTGATATATATCATGAATTGCATACGATTGACCTTTACCTTTCAGGAAGGATGCAGTTAGGTTCTCAGCTATGTCGAAGACCTGACCGGTTCTTAAATCTCAACTGAATTATTCTCGGTTGAATTACAGATAAGGTTCTCAATCTCAACAATTTTCCTCCATCGTAGTGTGGACGAGTTCTTAAATCTCAGTAGAATTATTCTCCGTTGAAGTAAACAAACAGTCCTAGATCTTGATGAAGATGTTTCCCTTAGTCGAAGACCTGACCGGCTCTTAAATCTCAACTGAATTATTCTCGGTTGAATTACAGATAAGGTTCTAAATCTCGACATTTTCCTCCGTCGTAGTGTGGACGAGTTCTTAAATCTCAACAGAATTATCCTCCGTTGAAGTACAGACAGTCCTAAATCTTGATGAAGATGTTTCCCTCAGTCGAAGAACTAACCGGTTCTTAAATCTCAACTGAATTATCCTCGATTGAATTACAGATAAGGTTCTCAATCTCGACAATTTTCCTCCGTCGAAGTATGGACGAGTTCTTAAATCTCAACAGAATTATCCTCCGTTGAAGTACAGACAGTCCTAGATCTTGATGAAGATGTTTCCCTCAGTCGAAGAACTGACCGGTTCTTAAATCTCAATTGAATTATCCTCGGTTGAATTACAGATAAGGTTCTCAATCTCGACAATTTTCCTCCGTCGAAGTGTGGACGAGTTCTTAAATCTCAACAGAATTATTCTCCATTGAAGTAAACAGACAGTCCTAGATCTTGATGAAGATGTCTCCCTTAGTCGAAGACCTGACCGGTTATTAAATCTCAACTGAATTATCCTCGGTTGAATTACAGATAAGGTTCTAAATCTCGACAATTTTCCTCCGTCGAAGTGTGGACGAGTTCTTAAATATCAATAGAATTATTCTCCGTTGAAGTAAACAGACAGTCCTAGATCTTGATGAAGATGTGTCCCTCAATCGAAGACCTGGCCGGTTCTTAAATCTCAACTGAATTATTCTCGTTTGAATTACAGATAAGGTTCTCAATCTCGACAATTTTCCTCCGTCGAAGTGTGGATGAGTTCTTAAATCTCAACATAATTATTCTCCGTTGAAGTAAACAGACAGTCCTAGATCTTGATGAATATGTTTCCCTCAATAGAAGACCTGACCGGTTCTTAAATCTCAACTGAATTATCCTCGGTTGAATTACAGATAAGGTTCTCAATCTCGACAATTTTCCTCCGTCGAAGTGTGGACGAGTTCTTAAATCTCAACAGAATTATTCTCCGTTGAAGTAAACAGACAGTTCCTATATCTCGATGAAGATGTTTCACCCAGTCGAAGTACTGACCGGTTCTTAAATCTCAACCGAATTATCCTCAGTTGAATTACAGATAAGGTTCTAAATCTCGACAAGTTTCCCCCAGTTGAATTACGGACAAGTTCTTAAAACCCATCAGAGATGTTCTCTCAGTTGGAGTACAGGCAAGTTCCTAAATCTCAAGAAAGATCAGACTTTCCCCAGCGGAATCTTCTACAACAACAGGTATGCAAGTTCTCGCTAAGGAATCTCTTATGCGATCGACACTCCCGCAAATGGCATCTTTAAGCCCATCCTCCCGCCAGCAATCTCTAAATGGCATCTGTAAGCCCATTCCCGACATCACCAGGTTGATACCACTACATGCGAGTGCAAATTTCTGGGAACTCTAGTGTTCAATCATCTTCCACCTTCGGATCACGAAAGGCACAAAAGCCAATCTCCATCCTCAGGTTTAAGAAGATTGAACAGGGTCAGCCGTTGTACCCCAAAATTTGCCCTCTCATATTTCTCAAGACATTGCAAGAAAAATCTCCAAATTAGGGTTTTGTGTTGCATCAAGATCTTTGAATCCAAATGGCCTCAAGTTCTCCCCAATGTCCTAATATGTTCTCAAGGTCATCCATGTCAAGTTTCAAGCCTTAAAAGGAAGTTTGCTTAGTCAATTGCTCAAAGGGTCCAAAAATCGACTATGCTAGGGCAAAAGTCAACTGTGACCCAAATACAGTCAAACTTCAAGTTTTTTATCAACATTCTCATTTTGAAGGATATTTCATCATTTGAACAAGGGCTGATCATGATTCATCAAGGATTGATCAAAATTCATCAAGACTCAAAAGTTGCTAAATTAGGGTTTTGCAGGAAAAGTCAACTCAACTTTGACCAAGCATAATTTTCTCATACTTTATGAGAAATGACCCATCAAAAGCTCATTTTGAAGAGTATGCAATTTCCTACAATCCATATTCATACCCCAAGATCAGAAAATGCACTCACAAGAAGTTATAAATTTGGACATTATAGGTCATTTTTGAAAGTCAACAAAAACACCTTTTTTTCCAAAGCTTATAACTTGAGAATAGAATATCAAAATGAGATGATACCAAAAGGGTTGGTTATATGACATCTCAAGCTTTATAAAAAGTCTAAGAACACTTCCAAAAGTTCAAAATTGAAGAAGTTATGCATTGTTGAAGTTGGATATTTTTGCAAAATTGCCAAAAGTCAACTATCCCCAAAACTTCAAATTTTGTCAAATGGGACCATTCTTTTCCACTTGATTTGAGCTTGCATAGTTGCCCACGTGTCCTAGCTTCATCCATGAGCCCATATTTTATTTTTATTATTTAATTTGATTTTTATTGAATTTATTCATTTTAAATCAGAATTAAATCATATAAAATCTAAAACCTTGATAACATGAGATTTTTTTACTATTTCAGGATTTGATTCTCATCACTATCATCATCAAACTCGAATCTCACCAATTCATGTGAAAAATATTGAGATTTGGACAAATTTGGCAAGTTGTAAAGAGTGAATCAAATCAAATTCCAATGCATTAATGTAGAGAGATTCAATCCAAAATTGTTACCCTAATACATTCCATAGTACATAAGCAAGCCAAAGGGACGTGAATAAGGGTTGGAGGCTGCAAGAAGAGGCAGAACAAAGTTTGGAAAAAACACCAAAAAGCTTGAATTCGAAACCATAGCTAGAGACACTTTCAGAAGCTGAGACCTGTCCCAATCTCTTCCTGGGTGTTCACTCAACCTTCCTGGATCAAAAGCAAGCTTCCTCACACACCATAACACACTGTAAGTATCACGACAACCCGCACTGTTCTTGAAATCGTAAATCATCATTCTTGCATCACTTAAACAAATCATTGACATATTTGTGATCCTCATAACATTTCCAAGCTTTTGGCATTATCTAATTGTGTTTTTCTAGCCTGAATGAAGAACCTCCATAGCTAGGGTTCTTCGTGTGTTTTTTAGGGTTTTCTTTTTCAAGAAAAATTGGGACTAAAGAAGGGTATAGTGTTGATCAGGAAGCCAAGACGAGTCCAACCATATTCGTGGTATTTGTTTTCATGGTCTGGAATGGATTTTAGAGCAAGCTTGCGCATTTAGCTGCAGATCTAAATCCGCAGGTAATATTTGCAGGAATCAGAGGTAGCGGACGATGAGCTGTCATTCTCCCAATGGCCAATTCAAAACCACGCGCGCTTTTTATTTTTTGCTGGCAATAATTTTTGTTTTCATATAATATGTATTATTTCTAATATATTAACAAATAGATCAAAGTGTCCTAGTGGTAAGTGTGCACGTTCATATCCATCAGGACCTGGGTTCGAATCCCAGGTCCCCCACTTTCTTTGTTATGTTTCTCTTTCAGGAAATTGTGTGCATATCCAGGTTTGCAGCTCACTGTGCACCATCAAGCATTCAGTAGCCAGATGGCCATTGGCCAAATCTGGGGGCCAGGATCTGATGGCCCACCATAGACAAAGTCAACACATGCACGTTGGATCAAGAAAATTCCAACAGGGCCAGCTTGTTTTGGGCCTCAGCACTGCTATTCAAACTCCCAGTTTCAGGCCCATACCCCCTTTCTCTTAAATATTTTGCTTATTTTTTTGTTTATTTTAATTGTTTTATTATTTTTGTTTAAATTACTAACCAATCAAAAAATTCTTTTCTTTATAAAATAAAAACCACAAAAATATTTTCTTTACCGAATCAAATTTTAATTTTAATTTTATTAATAAATACTAATTAAATTAATTTAGGTTCTTAATTAGAATAACTTTAACATATTTTTGTAAATAATTAAAATTTAAATTAGACTTAATTATGTTTTTACTAATTCAATTAATTTTATTTTTCTTTCTTAAAATAACAAAAAAACCCAAAAAAAATTATTTTTATTCAATTTAGTAATTAATTTAGATTAATTTCTTTCTTAAAATAAAAACAAAAAAAATCTTTTCTTTAACCAAAAGGGTCAAAACCCTAGAACTTTGCGCTCTATTTAATTTCCCGCATGCGATTTACTTTCTTTTATCCATTAATGTACTTGCCTCCGGTCTGTAATAGTTAATAGGACTTTTATTTATTTTTTATCACTTTATTTATTTTTAAGGAGTTTGTCTTTGGCGATGTAAATACCCGACGCTTTGTAATTTAAATTCCGCATTTTATTTCCCGCAATTTATAACTGTTAGATGTTTGATAATTGGATGGCATGACAAGACTGAATGTTTTAACCTAAAATCAATTTAGATCACCATTAACATGTACAAAGACAAAAATAAACTGAAAACGACACACTCGCACATGCGCACTCTTAGGGTACACCCCACTTGGTTGCCTTCGTACGCGGTCATTGAGTATAGGTCGTCTTAGAGGTCGCCCTCTTGTCTAAAGATCATAGTCGCCTCGAAATGCTTACCTTGAATATTGGTGCCTCAAACAAATGATCTAAGACATTAGGGTTACCGCTAACGTGTCCTAACATTGCTTTAGTGACCGTAAGTCCCTAATTCGAATTGACCCTCAAACTCCAACGACGGTGCTATTTACTCCCTAATAGTGGGCTAGCATTGTCTAAAGGAATATAGCATAGAACGATTCCTTTTTCGAGTAGGTAGATGGTTCTTAGATACTTGCTCTTTTAAAAACAAAAACTTTTCACACTTACACTTTTCGAACAATGTTTTCAAAAACACTTCATACACTCTTGAGGACAGAAGCAAGAGTTAAATCGAAGTTTTCAAAACAAAAACTTTTTCAAACCCACAAGCACAAAGAAAGCAATTTTGAAAACAATATGAACAAGTACCTAAGAGCCCGTGGATAACCACAGATAGAAAGGATGCTAACACCTTCCCTTTCTATAATCTACCCCCCGAACCCGAGAAATATCTCGAAAAAGGAATTTTTATGTGCTTTTTTCCTTTCCTTGTTGGATAAAATAAAAGTCGATAGCGACTCTTGCTTACCGCGACATTTTGCAAAAACAAACGCGAAACGCAAACCAGCATTCCAAAAAAGCAGTCAGTTTTTCCCACCGTATCACAGTTTTCCATGGGCTCTTAGTTACTTGCTAGATCACTTACTTTTGTTTGAAATTGTGCTTTGTGTGGTTTTTGAAAGTATTTTGTAAAGAGGTCATTGTTTAGGCAAACTTTGTAATGATTCTCGTTTGTAAGAATGTATAGAAAGATGTTGATCTTTTGAAAACATTTTCAAGTTTGTAAGATGTTTTGAAAGTGTAGGTGTTTGTTTTGAAAATAGTAAGGATATTTTGTTTTGAAATGGAGCAAGTAATTAGGAGTATTATACCTACTCAAAAGTCTTTCATGTTCATTTCCTTTTCCTTTGACATTGTTATCTTACCATTGATTTGGTAAGTAACCCTATCTTTGGATGTAAACGGGACGAGCGTGGGTCATTGTATAACCATGATTAGCAATGTTGCAAGGTATCTTAGCATTCTCTTTAGGGACTAATATCATTTGAAAGGCAACATAGATAGCGTCATCGAGGGACTATGATCTTATATTTTGCTTATTTTTACTAAGATACCTCACATGCGTAATATGGCCATTTAGTAAGGCAACCAAGTGGATTTACCCTCGGGGTGCTTGTGTACAAGTGTATTGTTTTCATGCTTGTTTTTGTCTTTGATTAGGGGTTTCTAAGCATTGGTTTTATTCTTTCCATACAAACCCTAATTACTAGCATTTGTATATAAAAGCGATAAATTGCGGAATTTAAAATTACTACGCTATTGTGATCGGTGGATCTGGAAATGACTGTTTAACGCTGGTTCGCGAAATGTCGCGGAAGCAAGAGTCGCCACCGTCTTTTATTTTCTCCAACAAGGAAAGGACAAAAGCACAGCAAAATTCCTTATGAGATAGTTTCTCGGTTCGGGAGGTAGATTTATAGAAAGGGAAGGTGTTAGCACCCTTTCTATCCATGGTTATCCATGGGCTCTTAGATACTTGCTCATTTGTGTTTTCAAAAGTGTTTTCTTTTCAATTGTGAGTGGGTTTGAAAAAAGTTTCATTTAAAGATTTCAGATCGACTCTTGTATCAGTCCTCAAGAGTGTTTGAAAAATTGTTTTGAAAGCTTTTTGAAAAGTGTCGGTGTGAAAAGATTTTCGTTTGTTTTTGAAGAGAGCAAGTATCCATGAGTCGTCTACCTACCCTAAGGAATTAGGCTGTGTAAATGTCCTTAAGGTAGTGCCATCCCACCATTGAGAGGTAGGTAGCACCACCGTTGGAGGTGTTCGGGTCAATTCGAGTTTATAGGGACAGTGTGGTCACCAGAGCAACAGTAGGACACCTTAGAAGCTACCCTTATGCCATGGGTCATGGACATAAGGACTTACTAAAACGTCCTATACTCGACGACCACGTTTCGAGGGGCAAGGCAACAGTGAGGCGTACCCTAAGAGTGGTGTGTGAATTTGTATATTGTTTTCAGTTATGTTTTATCTTGTCATGCATTATGGTGATCTACGCTTGTTTTTAATTTAGGCCATTCATTCTTTCATGCGATTATAATTTAAAAGGGCGGAAATTAAAGTGCAGAAAATAAAGTCCTACGCTATTACAAGGCGCGGGTCTATACATCACCAAATTAACAAAGACCCGTTTTGAATAAAAATGCGGAAAATAAATAAATTCCTAATTACTATTACAAGGCTTGAGCAATTACATAATATTTAAAGCGAAAAATAAGAACAAGTGCGCGAAAAGAAATTAGAATCGAATGTTCGAGGGCGTTGGACCCTTTAAAGATTAAATTGAGATTAAAAGTTAATTAATTATTAAATTAAGAAAATAAATTGTTTTTTTTTATGTTTTTTGTATTTAATGAAAAGAAAGAAAATTAATTAAAATTAGAAGTTAAATAAAACCCTAGTTCTAAGTATTTTTAATTATTAAAGAAAAAGATTAAAGTTTTAACCTAATTTACTAAAGAATTTATATACATGTTTATTTACAAAATAAATTAGTAATTAATAATAACAATAAGAAGAAGAAATTATTTATTAAGAAAAAGGATAAAAATGCTAAAAAACCCTAATTTCTACATATTTTAGTTATTTAAGAAAAGATTAAAATTGAAACCTAATTTTACTAAATTGATTATTAAAAATTTATTTACAAAAATATAATAATGAATTAAATGTTAATAACAATAAACATGTTTTGTATTTTTCTGTATTTATTATTGTGAAAATTATTTTGTGCAATTTAAAGGAAACAATTAATTAAAAAAACAATTAAAAGAATAAAAGGAAAAATAAATAAAAATTGAAAATTGAACAAACCATGGGGGTATCCAGACCCCAAAGGGAGGTTTTTTGTGAGAATTTTGGCCCATTGAATCAGGCCCTTTTTGACTTTCTGGCGCGTGCATGTGGAATGGTTGACTGAGGTACATGGTGAGCCTCTTTGGTGGCCTTCAGATTGGAGCTTCTGGGCGCGTGGCAAGCTAGGAGGTGGGGTTGTATGGTGGTCTTTTGAACGAACGCTGCATGGAAGCATGTTAATGGAAAAATTATGAAATATATAAGGGGACCTGGGAATCGAACCCAGGTCCCAGTACCTGCAAGCCAGCTAATCAACCATCCAGGCTATAGAGTCTCTTTGTTATTATAATAAAACATAAATAATATAATAGAAAACAAGCGCTAGTGGCATAAAGCAAGAAATCACGCGCCAATATTTGAATCATCCAGTCATGCTTGGACACGCTAGCATCGTCTTCCTTTTGTTTCTGCAAATAACACAAAATAGCGGGGGTTTTAAACCCCCACTAAACTCAACCTGAAAAAATAGCGAATAGGATATAGGCAAGCATAAAAAGGGCGCGATGGGTGGATTTGTTTCGTTTGGATGTCAAGAATCCATTGGTATAGGTTTTAAGGCCTGATTTTACCATATGTGTAAAACCCCAAATCTGGAGCTCTGAAACCCTAGAGGAAGTTAATGGTGGATTCTTATTTAGGCAGCCATACTTCAATTGAGTAGTACCATTAGCTTCAGAATATCATTGTTAGTATAAATCAACAGTTGAAATGCATGAACAATGCCTGGAAATTAAAACACGATAATTGAAAAGTTCATGAAAAGTGTAACGTGGTTCTACCAATTCTTGAGGTCAGGGGATGTGTTCTTGATTGCAACACGTTCCTTGATGGTCCAACAATGTTTTGGAATCCTTTTGGAACCTTGAAACGAGCTCTAGGTATCAAAATAGTTTTCAACTTTTTGTCAAAAAAATGCAATGTTGTTCTTGGTTTTCAGCGCAGCTTTTGTGTCCATGAGCATTAGGTTAGCTTTGCATATGTATGTGGATGGAATTAGGTTAAGAAAACCAGCCCATAATCCATGCATTCATGTTTTTGAATATTTGATTTTGTCAAATCTTTTCCAATCTTTTTTCATGCCAATTATGCCAATTATGGAAGATTTTGTTCCCTTGAGGTAGTACACGAGATATTTGGTTCATAAATGGAAGAATATGCTGCACAAAAAGATTTAAAACCATTGTTTAGTATTTTTCTCATAATTAAATTTAATTAAATGAATTAATAAGATTAAAAATTCAACTAATTAATTAAAAATAAGAAAATAACTCCCTTTTAGCTTAATGGGTCGTGAATAGCCTTTGGGTAATGATTCATGGAAGAAATTGAGGCCCATTAGCAATTTTGAAGCCTTTTGTGCAAAGTTGACTTTTCAAAATTCCCAAAAATTTCCCAACTTCTACAAGGCATATCTTGCTAAATTTTTAAGCTTTGATCATGTTCTTGGACATTTTGGAAAGGTCTTGAAGTCCTCTAACCAATGTCTTTGGTCCCATGTCATTTTGATTTACCAATCTCAAGTTATGGTCTTTGACTTAAAGTGCCTTTTTGTTGACTTTTGAAAATGACCTATAATGTTGAAATTGATAACTTTTTGTGAGAGCATTTATTGGACTTGAAGTGTGAATATGAGTTGTAGGAAATGTCATTCTCTTCAAAATGAGCTTTGGATGGGATTTTTCTGATAAACCATGTGGAAGTTATGCCCTGGTCAATTTGCAGTTGACTTTTTCAACTATCCAAAAATAGAAACTTTTGCATCTTGAGACTTTTTGAGCCATGCTTTGAGAATCATGATCAAGAATTGATCAAATGATGTTTGTGGCTTCAAAATGATATGTTGACCAAAAATTTTGACTTTTGACTGTCAAATGACCATTTTGCCCCTGCAGTTGACTGTGAAGCAATTAGGGTTTTTGACTGTGCAATTTGATGCTGTGAGTCTTGAAACTTGGCATATGGATGCTTGACAATGTATGTAGGCATGTGGGACTTGTTTGGACCCTTGGAAACTTCAATTTCTTTGCCAGCACCAAAACCCTAATTTGTGACTGTTAGGAGGCAATTGGACTGTGTAACCCTTGGGAGATTTTGAAGCATGATCTTAGCAAACCTTGAAGAATATGGGAGGGCAAATTTTGGGGTACAACAGTTGCCCCTGTTCAATCTTCTTAAACCTGAGGGTGTAGATTGGCTGGCGTGCCTTTTGTAATCCGAAGGTGGAAGATGATTGAACACTAGAGTGCCCAGAAATTTGCACTCACATAGTGGAGTGTCAGCAGTATGATGCGGGGAATGGGCTTACAGATGCCATTTGGAGACTGATGGATGGGATAGATGGGCTTATAGATGCCATCGGGAGGTTGTCGATCACGTAAGAGATTCCTTAGCGAGAACTTGCGTACCTGAGAAAGAAAGTAAATACCTGGCATGTTACAGGAGTTGGCCTTCAAACTCTTTGCGTAGATGTGCCCTGGCTGGATACAGGTATCGAATCTTTAAACTCTTCAGACGTGCCCTGGCGAGATACAGGAATCGAGTCCGGAGAATATAGTCGTCAACAGATACACCCTGGCAAGATACAGGGATCGGATCCTTAAACTCTTCAGAAGTGCCCTGGCAAGATACAGGAATCGAGTCGGGTACTGTTAGTCGTCAACGGATACACCCTGGCAAGATACAGGAATCGGATCCTCAAACTCTTCAGACGTGCCCTGGAAAGATATAGGAATCGAGTCTGGTACTGTTGGTCGTCAACAGATACACCCTGGCGAGATACAGGAATCAGATCTTTGAACTCTTCAGACGTGCCTTGGCAAGATACAGGAATCGGGTCTGGTAATGTTAGTCGTCAACGGATACACCCTGGCAAGATACAGGAATCGGATCCTCAAACCCTTCAGACGCACCCTGGCAAGATACAGGAATCGGGTCTGGTAATGTTAGTCGTCAACGGATACACCCTGGCAAGATACAGGAATCAGATCCTCAAACTCTTCAAACGCACCCTGGCAAGATACAGGAATCGGGTCTGGTAATGTTGGTCGTCAACAGATACACCCTGGCGAGATACAGGAATCGGATCTTGGAACCCTTCAGACGTGCCCTGGCAAGATACAAGAATCGAGTCTGGTAATGTTAGTCGTCAACGGATACACCATGGCAAGATACAGGAATCGAATCCTCAAACTCTTCAGACGTATCCTGGCAAGATACAGGAATCGGGTCTGGTAATGTTGGTCGTCAACAGATACACCCTGGCGAGATATAGGAATCGGATCTTCGAACCCTTCAGACGTGCCCTGGCAAGATACAGGAATCGAGTCTGGTAATGTTGGTCGTCAACAGATACACCCTGGCGAGATACAGGAATCGGATCTTCGAACCCTTCAGACGTGCCCTGGCAAGATACAGGAATCGAGTCTGGTAATGTTGGTCGTCAACAGATACACCCTGGCGAGATACAGGAATCGGATCTTCGAACCCTTCAGACGTGCCCTGGCAAGATACAGGAATTGAGTCTGGTAATGTTGGTCGTCAATAGATACACCCTGGCGAGATACAGGAATCGGATCTTCGAACCCTTCAGACGTGCCCTGGCGAGATACAGGAATCGAGTCTGGTAATGTTGGTCGTCAACAGATACACCCTGGCAAGATACAGGAATCGGATCTTTAGTTGCGACCGTTGATAGCAATTATCTTTGTATTAACCTTTGTCCTGAAAAGACAAAACGTTAGTTGTGTGTAATGTCATGATGTATGACATGCGAGATATTCTCAGAATAAGTGAGATTGTATGTTCATGATGCGTATGTGCATGCTATAATGTATGAAGATGTGATGTTTATGAATATATGTTTTTGTCTAGGAAAGTAAATCCTTGACGAGTGCCGGGAAGCTAAATTTTGGGCTGATGTTGAAGAATAGATCTTTGCTTCCGCTGGGGATGATTGTTGCAAGAATACCGGTAGGAGAAGATGACTCCGTTGGGGAATAAACTTGGCGAATAGATTACTCTGCGGGGAATGCTCTATGGAGAAGAGATGATTCTTTGCTGAGGTTGATGGTAACTCCGCTGGGGATACCATTGTTGTGTTATGTTGAAGGAATTGATGAACTCCACTGGGGGATAGGAAGAACTTCGTCGGGGACGACCTTTCCGTGGCAATTAGCTGAGGATAACCCAGTTATATCCTGGTGGGGAAATAACTTTCAAACAAAAAACCGGGAGACGCGTTCGTACTCTGCAGGTGACAAGCTTCCAGAATCTACTGGGGATAAGCTTCCTGCTGGGGGAGATGGATTCCACTTTCCTGGGGAAACTTTGATTGGACTCTCCTGGGGAAATTTTTTTGAGATGTACTGGGGAAGTGGCTCCATTGAATGTCTGGTATACCGCCGGGGAACAATCTTAGACCAAGACTACCGGGGATGCTTGTTAAGAATGTTTGTATACTCTGCTGAGGAATGTTGAGATCTGCTGGGGAAAACCCAATTTCCTTAAGGCTGACAGTGGGCTAACTCTGCTTGGGGAGAGCATCGCTGACTTGCTAGGAGATATTGTGCCTTGTTAGGGCTGATGGGAGACCAACTCTGCTTGGAGGAGAATTGTTGAATCTGGCTCACTCTCTGGGGAATTAAGGTATCTTGGTTGCATTCTTCAGCCAAACTTACCTTGGTACCTCGGTGGACAGAGCAACTAGATCGTTCGGACAATTCTTATTGCCCCTGTTTGTGGGAGAAGGTACCTGTGGGGGGGCTTGATGAAGGCCGATTGACAAATCTTCTTCTGGTAAGCAAGTGACGAGATGACGAGACATAGTCGTACGCTGTGATCCCTAACTTTTTCCTGGACCGCCCTTTCGGGTTTTCAGTCCACCGGGATACCCATTTTTGCCCAAGCCGCCTTTTCAGGTTTTCGACTTGCCGGGTGTACAGATTTTTCATTTCATCCCTTATTTTGCCCGAACCCTTTTGGTTCGCCGGGAAGCCCTTATTTTTGCCTAGGTGTGTCAACCTAGCGGGTCTTTGATTATGCGTAGTATTTTTTGACTATATCATGCTCTCAGAATGTAGGGAGTTGCCCCTGTTAGAAGTGTTTTGCCATGCCACCAGAAGATGTTTGATCAGGCAAGATTCGTTGCTGGAATGCCCCCAAGTGACTCAGGCGGAGATTTGCCCCAGGCTATTTGGCCTTTGAGAGATTCTCCGAATCTTGATTGGACTGCCCCAGATAATAGACCATGATCATGTCTGCCCCTTGATTGGAAGTGCTTCTTCCATTTGAGCTTTTGTTGAGAAGATTTTGTTCACTGGATATTCGTCGTGCAAATTTCTCTGTTGTTCAAACAAGAAGTCATATGCAAACAAGGTTATGTTAAAAATGCAAAGCTTATGTCTGTATTGAAGTTTTTTGAAAATGCATCTTTTCTATAAAAACAAATGAATTTTTGTAAACTGTGATGTCAACTCGTTGTTTTACTACAAGCCTTAAGGAGTCAGGATACCTTTCGTAACAGCACGCTTTCGAACTAACCCATGCTTCAGCTAGGACTTTTTAAGGGTTATAACGTGGCCTGGTTCACGGTTTAAGAAACAAAGGATAAAGGCTCAAATTATTTGTACCCACCCGCTCTTCGTGATGTTCTTCAAACCTAAACTCAGCTGATCGTGCGTTAGACCTTGTTTGAGTCTTTGCTCTGAAATTCCAGTGATGGTTCGGA
The DNA here is from genome assembly GCA_948472305.1 of Vicia faba. Lineage (NCBI taxonomy): Eukaryota > Viridiplantae > Streptophyta > Magnoliopsida > Fabales > Fabaceae > Vicia > Vicia faba. The sequence continues at coordinate 1,445,365,760 of OX451738.1, read as the reverse complement.
TGTTGAACGTTTATTTGAATAGGCAGTCATTTTTGTTCGGTTTAGGGTTTGTAATACCTCTTTCCTTTTCTTTCATTATCCCTGTTTTTTGCCTGAACTGTTTCTTTTGTGATTACAGTCAGCGGGATGCCCCAGTTTTGTAAGTCTCCTTCATAGGTTTTGACTTAATGGGCTTTTTTATTTTGGTAATGACTGCCGGTTTTTATGGTTATTTGGAACCATCACTGTCTTTTATTTTGGAAGGACTCCTTTGATGCTATTTGTTGTGCACCTGGATCAACTGAGAAGACTACCCTGCCCCAGGTTATGATTAAGGGTTTTAAATTTCGAAAAGAAAAACTCCTACTTCTTTGGCTCAGAGGGGTTGACGAGGGATTATCTTCCTTATAACTCCGGTGTTTAGGAATTGAAACAATGCCTGTACCTCATCAGCGGGGTCTGTTCAAGAGCATAATGTCGTGGTATCGTTTTCGTCATCCTCCCTCAAGAGGCTTAGAATTGTAGATCAAGAGTTGACATCAAAAAATATGAAAATAGTTTGCATATAGTGAATGCGAATATATTGGTTCAAAACAGACATATGCGATGCATTAATGAAATAACAACATTTAACATGAATAAATGTTTGAACAATCAAAAGAAAATTACAACTCGAAATTTCTAATAAACAAAAGTCTTCTCATCTCAGGGCTTGTTGCTTCAAAGGGTGAATCCTGTAGGGATGGTAGAAGCACTCAGCTTGGCCATCTTGGGTGAATTCCACAGCTCCTTCATCAATCAGGTCCTGGATCTTGTTCTTCAAGGTCCAACAATCATCTGTAGCATGCCCCGGGCTGTCAAAATGATAAGCGCAACGGGCGTTGGGGTTATACCTTGAAGGTGTCCTGTTGGGATTCCTAGGAGGGTCCCTTAGAGTTACCAAATTCAACCTCAACAGTTGTTGTAAAGCTTGAGGCAGCGACACGTTGAGCTTGGTGAATTGCCTTTTGGGCTTGTCTGGCTGAAGCTGGTGAGGTTGATGCTGAATGTGTGACACTGAAGCCATTTGAGGAGCTCTTCCCTTGTCTTCTTGTCTCAAAGGTGGTTGAATGATGACTGGCTCTTCAACCTTAGATGTTTGCCCCAGTTGGTTACCCCGAAGCAGTTGGTTGACGAGAACCCCGAGCTCTTCTTGTCTTTGAGCTAAGTCTTGAATGATAGTCACCTGCCCCAGCATCTGGGCTCTCATTGCATCCACCTCAGCTTGCAGATGTTTCAACCGTTCGTCCTTATCATCCTCAGCACTGTTCCTGACCAAAGTCCCCATGAGAAGTGTTCTCAGCTCTTCTTGCCCCTTGGATAGATTCAGGAGGATTTCCCCGAACCGAGTCTCTTGAGCATGAAGGTCCTGGTTGTACTGTTGGGAAGCCATTGCTGAAATAAACAGCGAAGAAGGTAAGTGACCTGTAACAAGGATACCTGTTATGCAATGATGTGTATGTATGCATGCAATGTTTTCAAGGATCTCGTGGGGTAAACAAGAAATTTGTTAGAATTGTAGCTTGATTGAAGGAACTTCATGTTGTTGAGAGTCCTTCTTCAAGAGTCAAGGCTCACCATATCAAGTGGGTCATAGCCCCTGACTCAGATCATCAACCTGGCTAGAGGAAAATAAATCCCCTTTGCCCCTTGCTAGACATTCTGATTCATCATGACCTGCATCACAAGCCCTTGAGATCCTTGAAACGGATTAGTCCTTATGCGGGATGTATGCAATGGTATGATGTTATGCTATGCATGGGGTAATGTAGGCAAATCCTATTATGAGTCCCAATTAAGGACTGTAAACAAAACCTGTAAGAAACTCAAGTGTCAGATAACAAGCATGCAAATAGTCAAGTTGGAAGGCACACGAGTCACACAAGAGAAGCCCTTAGAGTTTAGGCCAGCATGGGGGTCTAGGTATTACCCTCTTTCAGTTTGTTGGTTAAGACATGTCCTATCAGAAGTAACCGGGTTCTAGAGGATCCCAATATCACTGACTACCCTCAATCGGTCATAACTCCAGCATCACAATCTTTTCTTGCGGCCAGAACCATCACGAGAGTTTAGCCTCAATGGGCGTAGCATACTGCTACTGTTCTATTGGCCAAGTTGGGTCATTTAAGGTTCTAAGGTCGGTTGGTGCTTAATGACTCCTCAGAAGACCCATATTCTCCTCGTTGCGACACAAGGGATATCGGTACAGACCAAGGTGCCACACCAACGTAGCCACTGCTTCACCCATGTCGGTCTACGCCGGACAGGTCCCTCACAGCTTATGCTACCTAACAGGGTATCCCCAGATCCGGGTTAGGATCTATGTAACTCTGATGCAGCCCACAATAATAAAGCAAACAAATACAGCAATTGAAAACACAAGTGATCTTAGTCCTAAGATACACCTCACTTTAAAAGTTCCCCAACAGAGTCGCCAGTTCTGTGATCGGTGGATCTGGAACTGACTATTTAACGCTGGTTCGCGAAATGTCGCGGAAGCAAGAGTCGCCACCGTCTTTTATTTTCTCCAACAAGGAAAGGACAAAAGCACAGCAAAATTCCTTATGAGATAGTTTCTCGGTTTGGGAGGTAGATTTATAGAAAGGGAAGGTGTTAGCACCCTTTCTATCCATGGTTATCCATGGGCTCTTAGATACTTGCTCATTTGTGTTTTCAAAAGTGTTTGCTTTTCAATTGTGAGTGGGTTTGAAAAAAGTTTCGTTTAAAGATTTCAGATCGACTCTTGTATCAGTCCTCAAGAGTGTTTGAAAAATTGTTTTGAAAGCTTTTTGAAAAGTGTCGGTGTGAAAAGATTTTCGTTTGTTTTTGAAGAGAGCAAGTATCCATGAGTCGTCTACCTACCCTAAGGAATTAGGCTGTGTAAATGTCCTTAAGGTAGTGTCATCCCACCATTGAGAGGTAGGTAGCACCACCGTTGGAGGTGTTCGGGTCAATTCGAGTTTATAGGGACAGTGTGGTCACCAGAGCAACAGTAGGACACCTTAGAAGCTACCCTTATGCCATGGGTCATGGACATAAGGACTTACTAAAACGTCCTATACTCGACGACCACGTTTCGAGGGGCAAGGCAACAGTGAGGCGTACCCTAAGAGTGGTGTGTGAATTTGTGTATTGTTTTCAGTTATGTTTTATCTTGTCATGCATTATGGTGATCTACGCTTGTTTTTAATTTAGGCCATTCATTCTTTCATGCGATTATAATTTAAAAGGGCGGAAATTAAAGTGCAGAAAATAAAGTCCTACGCTATTACAAGGCGCGGGTCTATACATCGTCAAATTAACAAAGACCCGTTTTGAATAAAAATGCGGAAAATAAATAAATTCCTAATTACTATTACAAGGCTTGAGCAATTACATAATATTTAAAGCGAAAAATAAGAACAAGCGCGCGAAAAGAAATTAGAATCGAATTTACTAAAGAAAAAGATTAAAGTTTTAACCTAATTTACTAAAGAATTTATATACATGTTTATTTACAAAATAAATTAGTAATTAATAATAACAATAAGAAGAAGAAATTATTTATTAAGAAAAAGGATAAAAATGCTAAAAAACCCTAATTTCTACATATTTTAGTTATTTAAGAAAAGATTAAAATTGAAACCTAATTTTACTAAATTGATTATTAAAAATTTATTTACAAAAATATAATAATGAATTAAATGTTAATAACAATAAACATGTTTTGTATTTTTCTGTATTTATTATTGTGAAAATTATTTTGTGCAATTTAAAGGAAACAATTAATTAAAAAAACAATTAAAAGAATAAAAGGAAAAATAAATAAAAATTGAAAATTGAACAAACCATGGGGGTATCCAGACCCCAAAGGGAGGTTTTTTGTGAGAATTTTGGCCCATTGAATCAGGCCCTTTTTGACTTTCTGGCGCGTGCATGTGGAATGGTTGACTGAGGTACATGGTGAGCCTCTTTGGTGGCCTTCAGATTGGAGCTTCTGGGCGCGTGGCAAGCTAGGAGGTGGGGTTGTATGGTGGTCTTTTGAACGAACGCTGCATGGAAGCATGTTAATGGAAAAATTATGAAATATATAAGGGGACCTGGGAATCGAACCCAGGTCCCAGTACCTGCAAGCCAGCTAATCAACCATCCAGGCTATAGAGTCTCTTTGTTATTATAATAAAACATAAATAATATAATAGAAAACAAGCGCTAGTGGCATAAAGCAAGAAATCACGCGCCAATATTTGAATCATCCAGTCATGCTTGGACACGCTAGCATCGTCTTCCTTTTGTTTCTGCAAATAACACAAAATAGCGGGGGTTTTAAACCCCCACTAAACTCAACCTGAAAAAATAGCGAATAGGATATAGGCAAGCATAAAAAGGGCGCGATGGGTGGATTTGTTTCGTTTGGATGTCAAGAATCCATTGGTATAAGTTTTAAGGCCTGATTTTACCATATGTGTAAAACCCCAAATCTGGAGCTCTGAAACCCTAGAGGAAGTTAATGGTGGATTCTTATTTAGGCAGCCATACTTCAATTGAGTAGTACCATTAGCTTCAGAATATCATTGTTAGTATAAATCAACAGTTAAAATGCATGAACAATGCCTGGAAATTAAAACACGATAATTGAAAAGTTCATGAAAAGTGCAACGTGGTTCTACCAATTCTTGAGGTCAGGGGATGTGTTCTTGATTGCAACACGTTCCTTGATGGTCCAGCAATGTTTTGGAATCCTTTTGGAACCTTGAAACGAGCTCTAGGTATCAAAACAGTTTTCAACTTTTTATCAAAAAAATGCAATGTTGTTCTTGGTTTTCAGCGCATCTTTTGTGTCCATGAGCATTAGGTTAGCTTTGCATATGTATGTGGATGGAATTAGGTTAAGAAAACCAGCCCATAATCCATGCATTCATGTTTTTGAATATTTGATTTTGTCAAATCTTTTCCAATCTTTTTTCATGCCAATTATGCCAATTATGGAAGATTTTGTTCCCTTGAGGTAGTACACGAGATATTTGGTTCATAAATGGAAGAATATGCTGCACAAAAAGATTTAAAACCATTGTTTAGTATTTTTCTCATAATTAAATTTAATTAAATGAATTAATAAGATTAAAAATTCAACTAATTAATTAAAAATAAGAAAATAACTCCCTTTTAGCTTAATGGGTCGTGCATAGCCTTTGGGTAATGATTCATGGAAGAAATTGAGGCCCATTAGCAATTTTGAAGCCTTTTGTGCAAAGTTGACTTTTCAAAATTCCCAAAAATTTCCCAACTTCTACAAGGCATATCTTGCTCAATTTTTAAGATTTGATCATTTTCTTGGACATTTTGGAAATTTATTGAAGTCCTCTAACCAATGTCTTTGGTCCCATGTAATTTTGATTTACCAATCTCAAGTTATGGTCTTTGACTTAAAGTGCCTTTTTGTTGACTTTTGAAAATGACCTATAATGTTGAAATTGATAACTTTTTGTGAGAGAATTTATTGGACTTGAAGTGTGAAGATGAGTTGTAGTAAATGTAATTCTCTTCAAAATGAGCTTTGGATGGGATTTTTCTGATAAACCATGTGGAAGTTATGCCCTGGTCAATTTGCAGTTGACTTTTTCAACTGTCCAAAAATAGAAACTTTTGCATCTTGAGACTTTTTGAGCCATGCTTTGAGAATCATGATCAAGAATTGATCAAATGATGTTTGTGGCTTCAAAATGAGATGTTGACCAAAATTTTTGACTTTTGACTGTCAAATGACCATTTTGCCCCTGCAGTTGACTGTGAAGCAATTAGGGTTTTTGACTGTGCAATTTGATGTTGTGAGTCTTGAAACTTGGCATATGGATGCTTGACAATGTATGTAGGCATGTGGGACTTGTTTGGACCCTTGGAAACTTCAATTTCTTTGCCAGCACCAAAACCCTAATTTTTGACTGTTTGGAGGCAATTGGACTGTGTAACCCTTGGGAGATTTTGAAGCATGATCTTAGCAAACCTTGAAGAATATGGGAGGGCAAATTTTGGGGTACAACAGCTATTACAATACTTGTGGGAGGGAGTGTATAAATTATAAATGGGGATTGCAAGAAAATAAACCTAATTAATCTATTACAACCATATTGAATTTGTACAAGAATTGAAATAAATAATGTACAAAAATGAATAAATATACAAAAATATAAAATGTAAAGTGAATGGATGTTTTGGATTTTTAGGGAAAAGGGGTTTGGATTTTAACCTAATTAACTAAAGGGAAAATAATTAATTAAAGGTAAAAAACCTAAATTTACTAGGAAAAGAAATTAAATAAAACCATAATCTATTAATTGATTAAAAATAAATTAAGTTTATAAGAATAATATTTTTGGTATTTTTTGTCTTAAAAATAATTTATAGTATTATAAAATATTTTTGGTCTTTTTATATTTTAAAATAAAATATTTAAAATGGTGCAAAAGGAGATAACTAAAAAACCTATTTTTAATTAAATTTACAAGAACAATTAGTAAAATAAATAAAGTATTGATTAAATAAAATAATTTTTTTGTGTAAAAAAATAAAATAAACTTTATCAAAATATTAATCTAATGTTTTTATATTTTTTATAATTTTTTAATATTAGATAAAATATTCAAGAAAATAAATAAATAAAAATAAGAAAAAGAAATAAAAATGGGTCAGGGGCTGTGTAAGTGAAACAGGGGGTTAGCAACAAGAAAAAAAAAACATAAAGGCCCAAGGGAGGGCCAACGCATGCCAAAAAAGTCAGAATGTATGAAAAAAATGAAAAAAATCCAAAAGGGTACCACTGGGGCTCGAACCCAGGTCCCTTAAGTCACATGCGCGCGCTTCTACCACTGGGGTGGCTATACATCCGTTTATATAAATCAAAGCATAAATATATATAGCAAACACGTTCCTGAGGCCAACTTCATCTTCAACCTCACGCCTAACCAGAGCCTCTGTAACTTGTTCAAATCTCAACAAAAATGAAAACTGTAAACATGAAACTTGTAGCAAATTTCCTCACGATTTCACAAATACAAAGCAATAAGATTATAGATCAAAGATAAGCATGAATTTTAATGGACCTAATCTGAATCCTAAAAATCTCAGAAACTTCAATCTTAAAATTCTCTAAGCTCAAGCAAAATTAATGGAAACTATGGTCATGGTTAGCTTTAAGGCAATGATATCTACATGTTTCAATCACAAATAAATCATTGATGATGCATGTATGAAAAGTTCCAAAGTTAGAAAACTTACCTTGCAAGAGGGTATCAGGTTTGGAGTTTGAGAAGCTTTCAGTGAGTTCCAATGATTGGGTTAACTTCCTCAAGTTCCCAGAAAGCTAATGGGATGCTTAGCTTGAGCTGAAAGTGCCTGAGGAGTTCTGGAGAAGTCCAAGTGCAAAGATCTGTTTTTGAAAATGGAGGATGGTGTTAATGGTGTTACAGTCTTGTAACAGGGTGTGGGATGAGTTCTAAATGATGTTTAGAAACTTTAGGAACCAAAAGGCTTGAAAACGCACGAGGGAGATGTGAGTTTCAAACTTTTGGTCAGGTTAGGCAACAATGGAGGTATGTGATACAGTTCTGAGCTCTTGGTGTTTTTAGGGGTCAAGAATACATGGTATTTGTGGCAAATGTCTTGTGTATCTATAAGCAAAGAGGTTTGAGTGGTTTTGAAAGTCAGAAGTACAAGTTACAAGCTATTTGCTATGTTACTTGATTTTTAAGAAAAGTGGGAAACCAAGTTTCAATGTGTAGTACAAGTATGGGCTGGGTGATTGTAAGTGTCTAAACCATTTCTCTTATGTTATGAGACATGTATGATCATAAAAGAACAATTACAAGGCTCAAGAACAAGTTTTTATGCAAAAAGTCACTTTATCAAAATGGCATTGTGCACTTTCTTCCCAAAATGGACATAAAGCATGGCCTTGCATTGAATGCTTGAAATGAGACCTCTAACAGTTGTGCAAGCAATTAATTATGGAGTTCCTAAAAAGTTTGAGGCCTGCAAAGTAGAGGTTATGCAGCATAACTTTGAATTTTGAATTTGTTCATCACAAAATGACTTGTAATTCAAGTGATAAAACCCTAACTTCATATCTTTGATTCTCCCTACTCAAAAATGATCTCAAGGAGTTCTTGGAAATTTTGGAAAGCTTGCAATGTGCTCTACAACCCATATTTGAATCACTTTTGAAAATTCCCCTTGGAACTATATGAAAAAGTTCCATGAAGTTAGGTCCAAATCCTGACCAAATTAGGGCAAAATTTCACTAAGTGTTTTTGTTTCATGACCATGTATTCTTAAAATTATAACTTGAGATCCAAGAACTTTTGGGAAGAGTTGTGTGAATAAAAGTTGTAGATTTCATGGAGATCTACAACTTTCATGTTGTAAGTTTCTTTTGAATCATCTTGCATCATGGTGAAAAATTGGCCCAAAGTTAAGAAAAAACATGAAGTTTAAACACTTAGAAAAATTTCTAAGTTAGAAAACTTTGACTTTTCAAAATGAAATCTTGATTTTTTGATTTCTTGATGAATAAGTTTCAATATTTTAATATGTTTTGATGAATTGTGATCTTTGACATTGAATTTTGACCAAAAAGTTAAAGTTTGACTTTTCAGTGTACACTTGACTTTTTGATCAGTTGACTGAAAATTCATCTATCAATCCATTGGTCTTGAGCAATGTTTTGAACCATGCCATTAGGTCAAAATGACTAAATTTAACTCTTGATATCATGCCTTAAACCAATTGATCATTTGCTAGGTCAAAAATCTGAAATTACCCTTTCCCAGTCAAAACCCTAATTTTGACCATTTTGCCCTTTTGGAGATTTGATCAAATTTCTTGAGGAATTATGGTCCAAACTTGATAAAATGATACATATGAGTTTAAAATGTTGATATGGATAAAAAATTATGAAGTTTGATTGAAAATTGGCCATGGTTGACTTTTCCCCCAATACAACTGATTTTTAGGTCAACTGCTCAATTGACTGAGCAAAAGTGTGATCCAAAGCTTGAAACTTGACATGAAAAATCTTGAGGGTCCATAATGATCCATGAAAGTCATATGGGGCATGGGAAGTTCAAATATCCTTGTGCAAACTCAAACCCTAATTTTGGTCATCAGTGTTTAAGGAGGTGTCTTGAGCTGATTAACCCTAATGCAGTCTTGAGTCAAAGGAGATCTTGTAAGAAAAATTCTTGATAAGTGAGAGGGGAAATTTTGGGGTAAAACACTAACGTTGATTTATGTTGATTTGTTGTTTGTTATTGTTGTTGCTACATTCATGTTGTGTCACATACACCGCATATCAAGTTGGAGCAGATGCTCGTCAAGTTGGCCTGGATTGGCAAAATATTAAGTTGAAGGCTTATGCCTTGTTGATGCCTCTATTTATTGGAAGATTATTAAGTTGGTAGTTTTTCTCTGTTGGTACCTGTAGCAATAAAAAATGTAGCGGGGTAAATCGGAGATCGAATTATTGATTAATTCGTCTCACAAAAGCAAGAGTCGCCACCGCGCTTTACTATTTCCAAGGGAAAAGGGGAAAGAGCGAAATAAAACCCTAAATATGCAATGTAAAATAGTAATTTCTAAAAGTAATAAAGATACAAGGCGTTTTTTTGAAAAGAGATCTATGGTTCGGGGGTTGATTATACAATGGGAAGGTATTAGCACCCAATGTATCTATAGCACTCTATAGGAACCTTTTGAAATATCTGTTTATTAAAATGTTTGTTTGATTAAAAAAATAAATTGTTTTGGCCGAAAAGGGGTACGGACGGGTTTTTGAAGGTACGACGACCTAATGTCGAAGTTTTGACTTAAAAGGTATAAGTTTTGAAAAGATTGAGTATTTGAGGGAAAATTGTCTTAAGTTTTAATGAGATGAAGATATTCGCGTGATTAGATCTGAGGACATGAAGTCAACAAATTCAACCATTTTTCTCTTGGACTTAGACGTAAACAGAATAACCAAATAACGATGAAATAATTAAACAGAAAATTAGATAGATAAGTGATATACAACAATTAAATAAAAGACTAAATGGTGTGAACATGCATTTTTATATTTTTATTTAATATTAATTAAAGCGAGGAAATTAATTAAAGAAGATAAAATGTTTTTTTTTAAGTTTTATTTTATTTTATATGTTTCTATTTTTATATGTTTTTTAATATTAATATAAAGTATTATTTTTTAAGAATTATTAAATGATTTTAAACTAAATCAAAACTTAATAGCTACTAACTTAAGTCTAATTAAAAAAAAGGAATACTAAAATTATTAAATTAATCTTAAAGTTTAAACTAATAAAATTGGTCACATTACTTAAAATTTGTTTAATTAAACTACCTCTTATTTGATTAACTTTTATAATTAAACTAAATTAATAAAATTCTAAAAAAAACTAAAGGAAAGTAAATAGAAAAAGGGTATCAAAAATAAAGGGATGGTGTTAGTAGAAAACGTTTGGGCTAAAGGGTTTTTAAAGGGTCCAATCAAAACAGAAAAAAAGGGGTGCATAAAGGGATTCGTTGGGCTTTGGTGGATGAAATGGGTTGAGTCCATACATTATAATTTGTTTAGGGTTAAACAATGTGTTTTAGTTTTGGGGAAAACAGATTAGGGTTTGCACAGAAGCGCCGTTCGTTCGTCCATATCGTCTTCTTCGCCTCCCTTTGCCTAAGCTTCTGAATTCCTTGCCCAAGGCCACCGGCCTCCTCCACCTTCTTCTTCCCTCCAATCAAAGCGTTAGGGCGACAGACTCAAGGTACCAATTCATTTTATTTCGTTGGGGTTTTTGCTACTGCATGTTATGATGGTTTTTATCCATTTGATTCTGACTTCAAACTATTATGATTATTTGAGGTTTTGAAAGAAAGAGAAGGAGAAATGTTACCTTTGGAGACGGAGGGGGAAGGTTGGGGGCGTGCGTAGGAGGCCAAGACGGCGAGGGAACGTGAACGAAGCTCCCTGGTACTCTTTCTTTTTCCTCTTCTTGCTAGCTTGCTGTATGCTTATTGTTTGATGATCTTGACGCCTTGAAACGCTTCTTTATCTTCTTCTCTGATTCTTTGGCTTACTGAATATGCTTCTGAGTTACCTTGATGTTGGCCCTATGATGCTACTGTCTGAGGGATTGTGATGCTTGAATACTTTTCCTCTCTTCTTCTTTACTGTGCTTCTGTTGCTTTTTGGATTGGCCTATGATGAATGTTTCTGAGGCTTGATGGGTTTGAACATTGGTTTGATAAAGGTTTGCATTGTTCTGGTTTTTTGGCTTTGGGCGTGTATGGCTGGTACGAGTTTTGGCCCTGGATGTTTTGGGTTTGGCCTGGTTTTTGCTTCTACAGGTTTGGTCCTTTTGAGTTTACTGGTTTTTTCAGGCCATGGTTACACGATATTTGGCTTTGAAATGGTTATGATTTTTGGTGATGGCTTTACTGGTTTTGCTTCAGGTTTGGCCTGGTTTTTGCTTTAGGCTTGGCCTGGTTTTTGGTTTGTGGTCGTAAGGTTTTACTTGTTTTATGCAGGTTATGGCCTTGACATGGTTTGTGGCCTTGGTTTTGCTTTGTGTTACAGGTTATGGTTTGAAAGGCTATAAGCTTTGGCTGGACAGTTTACTGGTTAGGCTTGGAATGGTTTTGGTTTTGACATGGTTTTGAATGCAGGTTGTATGTATGTTTGGTTTATGTTGCAGTTTTAGTTCTTGAACTCAGTTTTTGGTTTTAGGCTCTCCAAACGGTTATGATATCTCTCTACTCTTGAAGGGTTCTGTCTTGTTATAACAGTTGGTTGCCTTTGGCTTATGTTACAGGTTCTGAATATTTTACTATATTTTCTTTGATGCTTCTGCACTCTATACTGCTCCATTCAGTTTGTTTGGTATCCTTTTTCATGCTTTCCTTTTCTTACTGTGTTACTGCTGATTTGTTTTGTATCCATTTCCTACCTAAGCCAAAACCTGTAAAACCCACACTCTTTCCCCAACCAGTTGGTTGGATATCAGTTAACCCACTGAAGTCTATGTGGGACAAGTCTTCTCTGTCCCATTGGAAACCATGCTCAGGATGCAGGTATAGGGAACAAAAAGTGTTTGGCGCTGGCGCCAAGTCGAAGTCAGGTGTTGGACATGGCCCTATGTGAGCCAAGTTCTTGTCGAAATCTGCCAGCCCTAGGTGATTCACTTTGCCCAGGTAATAGCTTTGATCTGCCTCTATGTTTTCTACCATCCCATCTGGACGCCATAGCAGCAGCCTCTGGTGCATTGATGATGGCACAGCTCCAACACCATGAATCCATTCACGGCCCAACAAAAGATTGTAGTTAGGTTTGGCCGATATGACCATAAACATTGTTGGTCGAAGGATAGACCCTACTTTGATATCTAGTTGGATCACTCCCATAGTGGTCCCTATGCCGCCCTCATAGTTCGACAGGACCATGTTGTGAGGCTTAATGTCCTCATCCCTTTTGCCAACTTTCCTTAGAATAGAGTGAGGAATAATGTTGATGGTTGCCCCACAATCCACCAATATTTTATTCACTGTAGTTTCTTCGAGTTTAGCCCTTATAAATAAAGGCTTGAGGTGATTTTTCATCGCCTCTGTAGGTGGTTCGAAGAACCCATTTTGTTCCTCAGTAGTGCCATTGTCCATGACGAAATAGCACACTGGCCTATGTTTGGCCATTTCTTGCTCCACTTCCCAGTCACTTGCTTCGACCTCCACCTGTCGGTTGAATTCTCTGGGCAGCACTGAAACTATATTCACCATTATGTCCAAAGTATCATCAGACTCAGAACCGTCTTCGTCTTCGATCTCACCTTGGTTAGGCCAAACTAGCCTGTTGGTTACTGGCTCTCTCTCCAGAGGTTTCCTTTGCTTCCTTAGAGGAACATTTGAACTGGTTTCTGCCTTTGGTTCATTGGCAGCCTCCCTCTCAGCTTTTCGTCTCCTTTGGTATCTCCTCCATTGAGATCGAGACATGGGATTTTTCCCTTTGTAGTTGCTTGACACTTGTGCAACTTTAGGTGCAGCAACTTGAGGCTCTTTCTTTTGAGTTAAAGATGAACCCCTTGGCACGTCGAAAGAGTGCCATCTCTCCTCGCTTGGCCTCTTTCGACCAGATGTTTTGTACCAGGTATCTACCGGCACATTTGTTGGAGGCCTGAAAGTCAATGGCCTCTTTTCTTGGTTTGAACCTCTTTGGGAGGCTCTTCTGGGGTCATGTCGAAGATCAGCATTTTCCCTTCTCTTATTTGCTGCTCTTACGCCTTGAATGTGCTCAGCAGCTTTTTTGTCAAAGATCGAACTGCATCTTGGACACAGCATCACCTCTGACTTCTTTTTCTGGCATCTTTGCAGAAAATTTGCCAGATTTTCATTTTCCCGAGGGAAAGCAGTCTTGTTAGCTTGTTCTTGCCTCATGGTCTCTTCTGATGCCTTTGGGTCAGAGAGTTCGACCATGTTGATATTCATTGTATCTTTGTTGGCAAGATTTAACTGCTTCATTTGTATCTCCAAATTCTCCGTCTGGCCTTGAACTGTGGCCAAGTGAGAACTGGGTTCTGGTCCAGTTTTTTGTGCTTCAAAGGTCTCCAGCTTTGGGCTTTCAACCGCTTTCTGAACTGCTTCAATTGTCTTTCTGGGTAAATTCCCAGAAAAACTGCCAAAGATTGGCATGTTGATATGGTCCTTTGAGACTTCGACCATTGTGATTCCTGGCCTCTTTGACTGGCTCCTGGTTGCCTCGATCACGTTCACCTCAGAAGGCTCAGCATAGTGGGCTTCAGCCTGCAATGGATTTGAGTCGACAACCATGGGGGTTTTGTCAGCAAACTTCAACCTCCCTTCTTCGATAGCGTCTTGCACAAGATTCCTGAAAAGAAAATATTGAGAAGTTTTATGGCCCAAAAAATTATGATATTTGCAAAAGCCTCTCTTCTTTCTTTGATCAAGAGGAGGCACTTTTACCCCTGAGGGTACTATCATTTGGCCATCTTTTACAAGCAAGTCAAAGATCTCATCACATTTTGTGATGTCAAAACTATAAGTCTTTTTGGGGAACCTATCGTTGGTCCTTTATGGACCAATGGGATTTTTCCCACTTGAGGGGACTAACAGTTTGCAAGAGTATGGTGGCCCTTGTTTTAGTTCCGCTAAATCGACTTCTCCTTCTTCGACAATTATAGTATCGTCGAAGGATTCTGGATCTTCGTCATCCATCTCAACATACGCTATCCTCTCTCTCTTATGAGTTTTCGTTGCCTTTGCTTTTTCAGCTTTGAGGCGTTCTACCTGTCGAACTCTGTCGGCCAGTTGGGCCATGTCTCTCAGGTATTGAGTGTCTAACTTCTTCCTAATGGAATAATCTAAACCGCCTGCGGCTATTTCGACTAACTCATGTTCCGGCACTTGTGTAAAACATCTCGCCTTGAGCAACCTAAACCTATTTAGATATTCGTCTATAGGTTCAGTGAAACGTCTCTTTACACTGGCCAATTCTTTCAGGCTTATCTTGGTTTGCCCCATGTAGAATTGTTCATGGAACAATCTTTCCAACTGGGTCCAATGATGGATCGAATTGGGGGGGGGAGAGTTGTAAACCAAGTAAAAGCGTTCTTTGTTAAAGAACTTGGGAAGTACTTAATCCTCAGGTTTTCGTTATTCGAAATATCTCCTGCTTCGATCAAGTATCTCGCCACATGCTCGACAGTAGATTCTGTCGTGTCCCTAGAGAACTTAGTGAATTTGGGGACTTTGCATCTAGGAGGTAAGTCTGTTTGTAACACGTATTCTGACAATGGGGACGTAAAGTTGGGCCTTCGAAAGCCCATGTTCATCCCATTTTGAGTCATGATCCTTTCGATCATGGTTGCCAGATTATTTTCCAAACCCATGTTTTGGTATTGGATATGCTGAACTACTTCGTCAGCATTTTGGTTTCTGTTAACTAACCTTACCTCTGGGGTTATTACCCTAGGTTCCTCGACAGGTTGCTCCAATCGTGCCCTAAGGTTTTCTTCGACAGGCTGTTGGACTTGGTTGATGGTGGTTTCTTCCTCTAAAAATATACCCTGGTTTCCCCTTATTTGCGCCCTTTGGGGCTGTCGAATAGGTTGGGGTACTCCAAAGAAATCAGCCAAACGCGTCATTTGCGCTGTCATCTGCTGATTCGATTGAGTAGTGTTTTGTATTAGAGGGTTCAGCACTGTACTTAAAGTTTGTGCCAACATTTGCACCATATCATGGTTGCTTTCGTTCATTTGTTGCCTCAAGACGGCTGTCGAGGCATTTGTAAGGCCATGGGCTACTTGGGACGTTCCTCCTAAGAGTTGGGTCCTATTTCTATTCGCCATACCTACTCCAGAACCTTGGAGTGGCGAAGAGGCACTCACTAAAGGGTCTGAAAAAGTGGACGCAACATTCGTCAGGCTAGCCAAGTCAGAAGTTGGCATGCCATAGAGTAGTTCTCGATTATGACCGCCTGTCATAAATCCTGGGGGAACAAAAGGCCTTGTGCCTAAATTTCCCCTTGGTGGGGGAGTTCCCAAAGGCACTCTGGGGCCTGTGAACGGAGGTAATGGCCCCGTTGCTTTGACCGTTACTGCTGGTGTCGAACCAGCAGTTATCGCTTCACTTACGGTCGGCATAACCGTTGCTCCCACATTCGTTTATGGGATTTCGTTATTGTTTGGCGGATTCGCCATCTCTTCCCTTCTTCTAGCAGTATTATTATCGTTAGTGTATGTTCTACCACTTCTCAATAACATGCAACACTCCTCGAAAAGATGAGATTATTTTCAAAAATCAACACACAGTCCCACCGGGTGTGCCAATTTGTTTACCGTGGTTATTGGTAAACAACCGCTGATCCTCCCAATGGTTACTTATTTGGTTACTCGCAGGATCGCTCAGATTGATCCTAGGACATAGGTTGATTTTGAGGTTTTGAGTAAATTGGATATTGGTTAAATGGCAATAAAATAAAGAGGCTTTAAGTAAATTGCATGAAGAAGTAGGCTTGGTAAAATAAATTAAGGCTTAAAGTAAAGGATTTCGACAGGAAAGTAAAGAAGAAAGCAAGTAAAGTTTCTGGAAAAGTAAATGACTTTGATTAATAAAGTTGGTGTTTCACACATACATTTCTCAACAATTCTTTCTCACACGCTGGGTACTCGAATCTATATGAGTGACTTTGTATATAGTTGTGAACACACACGAGAAACTGCGTGAACTACTACTATTTATACTAAAACATCCCAAGTAACCGTCGGGCAGTTACACTGCTTCGAGATGATCCCACTTGGCACGTTCTCAACGTTCGACGCTCCAGATCTTTGCACGTTGCACTTGATAACCGCTGGAAACCGTTTTCCCTCCAAACGCTTGAACTTCAAACCGTTCCACTCTGAACCATCGAACACCTTCATCGAGAAGCATCTTCGACGAGAAACACCTTCGACGTCGAAGGCAACCAACTTCTCCTTTGGAAGAAATCTTCTAAGTACATTGCCATCTTTCGATGGGCATTTCGACGGACCTAGCTGGTCGAAAACATCCTTCAGCTTCAATGACTGACATTAATGAAACCAGGGTGTCGAATTTAAGAGCCAACACAAGTACAAGCCCAAATCTGGAAAGATATGGGGATCTATGACTCTATCATGTCGTCGAAGACTGGGTTAGCATATTGCGCTCTCATGCTGGTGGCTTCACTGTATTTCAGGGATAACACCCATTTTACCTTCCATTTGCCTTGTGGAATGGTAACGCCAACTCTCTTTGATATATCTGCCATTACTGGTCTTCGACCAACGAGTGACTACTTCGATCCCGAGGATCTGTCTGAAGATCCCATTGGGTTTTCGGCCACGAAGCCCACATATACCGTATTCATCAATCATTTCCATGATAAATCGAGTACCACTGTCTCTGAAGTGGAGCACATAAATTTTCTGGCTTTGTGGTTATCTCGTTTTGTGTTTTGCACTAAGTCACTTCAAGTGACTAAGAAAATGCTTACTCTTGCAACACAACTTCATCATGGTTATCCTCTTTGTCTGGTTGAGTTGATTCTAGCCAACCTGTATGAGTCCATCAGCAATGGTGTGAATCAACTTAAGGTTATTGGGGATAAGGCGATCTTACTTCTTTCCGGCCCCTTTTGGCTTCTACAACTTTGACTAAACGCCACTTTTGAATCTTTTCTTCCGCAGAAGAATAAGATTAACGAGAGGGCTCTAGAAGTCCCGAATAGAAGGGTCGAAGGGACTAGACTCGTCTTGTTGACTCCAACTGACGAAGGTCAACAATTCCAAAAGGTGTTCACCAACTTTGAAGTTACTGATTAAAATCTTGAACATTAACGGAACATGAAATTATTGATCAAAATATTAAATATTAACAGAAATATTAAATCACTAATCGAAATATTAAACTTTAACAGAAACATGAAGTTACTGATCAAATTATTGAATATTAACAGAAACATAAAATTAATAATCAAAATATTAAATATTAATAGAACATCTTACTATTGCTTTAAATATTTTTTACAACAATTCAAAACAAAAGTAATATTTATATAAAAAATAAATATTATTCATTAAAATATTTTTATATATTGAAAATCTTGTAGGGACTGATTTATTATCTTTTTTAAAAGAAATTATTTTATTTTAATTATATTTTAAAAATAAATGCGCATAATGCGACCCGCTAATTTTTTTAAATGATAGATTTATCGTGAAATATAATAAATCATAGTATATAAATCAATTGTGAAATTTAATAAAATAAAAATATAAAATAAAAAAACATCTCATTGATTTTTCTGAAAAATGTGAAAGAATGTCAAAATTGTTTGAATTTAAAAAAGGAGAAAATTTTTTATTTGTTGGAGCAACCAAGATCAGACAACTTTTTCGTGCCTCTCCATATATCACTTCCTTTCTTACTCCCTCAAACAGAAAACTTGAGAAAACGAAATTAGGGTTTCGAATTGCGGTGATGGCGTTTTACGGTCGCGTCAAATCCGGGATATCTCTTCTTTCTTCTCAGAGATCTACTCTTCAACGCTCCCTCATCGCGCCTTCCATTTCCCAGGTGAATCAATCGTTCTCAATTTCCCTTGTTTTTGATTCGATTCAGTATATGAATGTTCGATCGTTGGAGTTTTTGATTCGATTCAGTAAATCAATGTTCGATCGTTGGAGTTTTTGATTCGATTCAGTAAATCAATGTTCTCATGCATGTGCAGGCCTTCAGAAATTTTGCTCATGTGCCGGGGCAAAAGGAAACCAAAATTAAGGTAATCAGATTTAATGGTCTTGAATTGTTCATTCCTTTCTGTGATTAGTAGAAGAAGAAAAGAAAATATAACAAATCAAAAGATTAGGTACGGTTAATTGTTGTTTTAGGTCCCCATCGCAATGTTTGGAGGTTCAGGAAACTATGCCTCTGCTTTGTATATTGCAGCAGTGAAAGTTAATTCGGTCGACAAGGTTGACTCTGAGCTTCTTCAGTTTGTTGAGGGAGTAAAGGGTAGTCCCATAACCTCACAATTTATAAAGGATATATCTGTGGCTAAGGATGTTAGAGTAAAAGTCATCCAAGATATTGCCACCCAAGCTAAGTTCTCTGATGTCACAAAGAACTTCCTTGGTAAGCTAGGTTTTACTTATTAGTGTATTGTTTAATTAAGTTATTGTTTCAATTATGTTGCTAAAGTAAGTTAAAATATTTTTCTAAATACTTTTGCATAGTTTTGTGTCAGCTGTAGTTTCTCATTTAATGAGCTTCTCTTACCACTATCAAAGGTTGGAGTTGCTTCATTTAATGATCCGTGAGGTTCTCAAGAATAAAAGGTTCAGATTTGATGCTTTTGTGTTAGTTTGATATTTCAATGGCTGTAGCACATCGTCCATTGTTAAAGTAGAAAAGCTATGTGATCCTTCATTAGCGATAGTATCGTTGACAAGATCTGTAATGCGCCTCAGCGTATCCTGGCCACTTTCCTTACGAAGATCCCCTGAATCCTGATAAGAGTTTAAAAATAGGATTTTGAGAAAAGAAAGCTGATTCTGCATGTCCAAGAAATCTGCAAGAGTTGCCATTTTACCTCCTCGGCTACTAGTGAAAATGGTTCAGAAGGAAGCTCTCTCTCAAGTGTCAAGCTGACCAAGGCCTGTGAACCTGTCAACCAAATGTAAGCAAGTTATACTGTGCAAACCTGTGATTCAGACAAACTTCAATGAATGAGATTTGAAGCTCTTCAAAGACTAAGGGTCTATTTAGATTGACTTATTTGAATTTATATATAGGGATAAGCATTTGTGAAACTGCTGTGGGAAAGCTTGGAAACAACTAATGACATGTCCATAAGCTAGTTTTAGCTTATTTCCATAAATTCTCCGTGATAGTTCTTGAAAACAACTTATATTTATTAGTTTATATGAAAACATTATGGCTTTATTTTATCTTTTGAAAACATTATGACTTTATTTTATCTTTTGTTATAGAAGTAGCGTATACACAAGCACTTATGTGAGAAGAGCCTATGCTATAAGCACTTAATTAAGTTATTTATACAAATAGTTCCTAAAAGGCAAAAGCTAAAGTTTGTTGGTGAAGGGTCGATAATGGTTTCATGTCAATACATGTACCCTCACATGCGAGAGCCTTATGAGACAAAAGAATAGCAAAAGCTGAAGCCCCTGTTTTGCTTATATATGGCAAAATATGCAGACCTAGTGAAAAGATTAAACCTCCAACATTAACCCCGCCTCCAAAATCCGAAAGACTTGAGCTGGTTGTATATATTGAGCTACAACCTTACCTAGTGATAAAGTAAATTTAATAATGAAGAATAGGACAGCAAAGACAAAGATCAAACATGTGACACTGGTCATAGAAACTTTTGAACCATATGAACTCTGATAAAAGCTTAAGCTATAACGTGGAAGCTTTCAAATGACTATTATATATTTAATGCCGGTAAAACAATAGATCCTATGCCTAATAGGAATGACTTACTTGAGCTTATACATCGGTATAAGTACTTGTGCTATTGACTTATTTGAGTTTATATACAGGTATAAGTACTTGTGCGAGTGTTTCAGAGAGCTTAAGAGAACAGCTTATGAGTTTTATGACATTTCATAAGTTGTTTCATCTTATTTTCATAAACTCTTTAAAATAGCTTTTGGAAGTAGTTTATAGCTTATACGAAAGCAATTTGACTTTATTTTATCTTTAGTAAAAGAAATAACTTCTAGACAAATATGATAAGCACTTAGTTTATACAATAATCACTTAATTGACTATTTATCCAAACAGGGCCCTTAAATGGAACTAGTTAGACATAAATTAATGGAATGCATAAAAAACTACTCACAAGAGAAGCAGAAACAACCTTTAATGAGAATACCACTGTTTTTACCTCTTGTGGTTGCTGTTTTTATCCCTCGTAAAAACTACTCACAAGAGAAGCAGAAACAACCTTTAACGAGCTTAGTTGCTGTTTGTAATGGCACTGTTTTTACCTCTTGTGGTTTTGCATAGTTTGTGTCAGCTGTAGTTTGTCTCGAGTGCACTTTTGTTTTTCACTATTGCAGCCTGGCATAAGTTTCATTCCTGCTGCAATTTGGTCTCGACTCTTGTTCCATATGTATCTGGCCCTGACAAGCTTCACTATCAAACTATATTGTTTTGGTTATTTTTCACTTTTAGAGTGTACTTGTGAAGAGCCAATATGGTTTAGTTTTGAGGGGAATTTTTACGGAATTGAAAATATCATAATTTTAAGTACCTACTATCTCAAAGGGTTAGTTAAGTTTCTTACCTTAGATTATATTTGAGTATCTCTTAAGATTAGTTTCTGTATTTTTTGTTATTATTATATGTTCTATTTAATTTGGATTGAGTTTTTATTATCATAAATAAAGGTTAGTGTTTATTGTATGGAATAACTATCCAATTCTGTCCTTAAAGTTGTAGTAGTGTCTATTCTTTTCCTTTTCCACTTTATCTAAACCTACAACTTCAGTTTGCTGATTAATTTATTTGTTGTAAAGTTCTCCTTGCTGAGAATGGCAGACTTAAAAACGTAGATACCATTGCAAAGAGGTTTGCTGAGTTGGCAATGGCATATAAGGGAGAAGTGAAAGCAACCGTGACTACTGTCATTGTAAGTGCTACTTCTTTTATGACTAGTTTATTTCTAAAATTAGTGAATGTTAAATATTGCTACTCTTAATTGCAGAAGTTATATTTATAATATGTGCAAATAAATTATTTCACACGTAAAGTATGTGTACGTAATATAGTATGATATAACAATAACTATTGCTTGCTGTAATACTTGATTGTTGCATCTTTTCTATCATAAGGTGTCTAGAGGCGCAGTCATTTCAATGCTTTTGGGATTCATTTTAACATTGACATCTCATCAAACAAGAGCGTGCGTGAATAAATTCTTCATTACCTACCTAACTTTCTATATTTATTATTAACTAGGCTCTTCCCCCTGAGGAGGAGAATGCATTGAAGCAGACTGTTCAGGAAATGCTAGGTTCCGGGGCAAAGGTTAAGCTTGAACAGAAGGTATTAGTGTGACATATTTTCTTCCATTTTCCCTTATATACATGCATACATGCCTCACTGTCATTATAGATGCAAGACTTTTGTATGCTGATATATTCCCGCTCCTCTTCTAAGTTGAAGCTTTACACTTGGGTTTTGAATTTGTAGATTGATCCGAGCATACTTGGTGGTCTAGTGCTGGAGTTCAGCCAAAAAGTCTTTGACATGTCTATAAAGACTAGGGCACAACAGATGGAGAGGATCCTCCGGGAACCGGCAAACTATTCCATTTAGAAGACAACAATTTTCTCCCGACGGTATGTATCCTCATCGTTTGATGAAAGAAATGTTACATTGTTGGTTAATATAAAATTGTTTGAATATGGATTTATTTGGGATGGAATATGCCCCATCATTTTGCAAATAAAAAGCCACATTTCCAAGTTTTTGTTATATACTTGGTTGCTGTTTCATGTGCTCGGATATATTTTATTTTGGCCTGTTGAGGTTTTAATTGGCTTATGTTTCCATTTAAATCGAGCAAATATGGATTGCCCGATGCTTTGTTGTCAAAATAGTTCATGAATCATGTTGGCAGGAGAGGATTTATTTCCAGTTGGAGTTACTTTCTTTATTTATGGGCAATAGTTAACATTTTTTTTTGATTTTTTCGTAAGACATAAGTAATGCTAGAAGGTTGAGAAAAACACAATAAATGAGGGTTTGAATTGAGTTTTTAAATTTTTTTTTTTTGAAAATGCTTTTCAAAAATGAATAATATGATAGATAAGCTAGAAATAAATGTGACACAATTAGTTTATACAACAAGTTCACCTTAGAAAATGTTATTTTTGTCTAACCGTCAAGGTGATTTTGCTTTAGAAAAGAACTTAATTTAATAATCTAGATAGATTACAATGTCAAGTAATTCTGACTACAATTCAGTCTCTTGAAAAAACAAATCTAGAAAGATTTACAATCAAACAATGTTTACAAGAGTGCATCTAAAAAGCATATTCAACACTACAATGAATAACAAATGTGTATGCACAAATATGAGCAATAACTTTTGTGTATACAACAATGATAAATATTACAATAATGAGCAACAATTCTTGTGTTATAGAGAATAAACATTAATATAAAACTGAGCAATAATTCTTTGTGTTTTTGAATATCTCTTGAATCTTTTCTCTCTTTGTTTTTCTTTTCATAGTAACTTCACTTTTGATGCTTCAATTGTTTTTCTGTGAATTGTTAGTTTTTAATGAAGTAGCCATCCTTTTATATAGACTGAAAATAAAAGACTGTTGGATATACAACTCTTTCATCTACCAACTGCTACAACGGTAGTGTGTGATCGTGGGAGACGAGGGCGCACCAAATCTTCTATCGTACATTGCGTTATTCACAAATAGCGGAATAAGCGTTGTACTGTTGTACTGTATTTTTCTTGTGCAAGTTTTTGATCTTATCTTCTGATGAAATTCATCTGATCTGAAGTAGTAAGAGAGCGCATAAGAGATCACGTCTTTGTTCTTTAATCTTCTGATGGAATATTTCTGATAAGAAGTAATGAATATTTCAGAATGATCTATGAAATTCATATGGGGTATTAAAAGTCCATTTGACCTTGTGCAAACTCAAACCCTAATTTGAGTCATCAGTGCTTAAGGAGGTGTCTTGAGCTGATCAAACCTTGTGCAATCTTGAATTAATGGAGATCTTGTGAGATATTTATTGAGAAACGAGAGGGAAAATTTTGGGGTACAACAGTTGCCCCTGTTCAATCTTCTTAAACCGAAGAGTTAGATTGGCGGATCCGCCATTCGTGACTTGAAGGTGGAAGATGATTGAACACTAGAGTGCCCAGAAATTTGCACTCGAAGATATATTGGGAATGGGCTTATGGATTCAATTTGGAGGAATGATGGTAAACATTGGAAGAAGTATCAACACAAATCTTTGGCCGATTTATACTAAAACTTGATGTTTTACCCGTGGGAAAAAAGGGTTAGTTAAATGAAGATGTATGCATGATGTTCGCAAGATGAATGAGATCATGTTAAATGCATTTTGTATGTATATGCTATGATGTATGAATGTGGGATGCATATTTTTCCAGGAAAATAAATCCCTGACTGCTGCTGAGGAGTTTTGAATCCCAGATTGCTGTTGGGGATTATCTCTTGAATGTTAGCTGTTATCTGGTCGGGTCTAGGCTTCACAACTTGCTGAGGACGAGGAAGTCAACTACTATCTAGTCGGATCCAGGCTTCACGGTAACTTACTAGAGAAGAATAAATTAACTGTTATCTGGTCGAATTCCAGGCTTCGCAGAAGATTTCTTGAAATTGAACTGTTATCTGGTCGGATCCAGGCTTCTCAGATTTCTTGAAGTGGTAACTACTATCTGGTCGGGTCCAGGCTTCACAGTTTTTGAAAAGTTAAACTATTATCTGGTCGGGTCCAATCTTCATAGTGTCTTGCTGAGGATTGTAGCTAGTTGTTATCTGGTTCGGTCCAGGCTTCACAATAACTTGCTTGAATAGACGAAGTTGAACTGATATCTGGTCGGATCCAGGCTTCACAGTAACTTAATGACATTAAACCGCTATCTGGTCGGATTCCAGGCTTTGTAGATTTCTGAGGTGGATGAAGTTAATTTCTATCTGGTCGGGTCAAGGCTTCACAATTAACTAGTATGAAGAGATAGGGTTGAACTGATATCTGGTTGGATCCAGGCTTTACAGTAACTTGCTTGGAACTTAGTTGTTATCTGGTCGGATTCCAGGTTTCACAACAAAATTTTGAAGGGAATTGCTATCTGGTCGGATCCAGGCTTCACAATGACTTACTTGAAAAGATGAAGTTGAAAACTGATATCTGGTCGGATCCAGGCTTCTCAGTAACTTGCTAGGGTAGAGGAAAACTCTACTGGGGAAAAGAAGTTAAGCCCTGGCCTGGTTGAGTCCAGGTTCTTCAATATCTCGAAGAGTTGAACTATTATCTGGCCGAGCCCAGGCTTCATAGTATTTGAAAGGTTACATTATTATCTGGTTGGGTCCAAGTTTCATAGTAGCTGGAAAAGTTACACTGTTATCTGGTCGGGCCCAGGCTTTAAAGTGTCTTGAGAAGTTAACTATTATCTGGTCGGGTCCAGGCTTCATAGTAGCTTGAAAATTGTATTATCATCTGGTCGGGTCCATGCTTCATAGTATCTTTTAGAGATAGCGAAGGCTTTGTTGATGACTTCACTTGGGATTAGGGGTTGTGGCCCTCTGATTTGTAATAGTCTGAAAGGTAAACTCAAGCTGGAGAGGATATACTCAGCCGGGGAAGACAAACTCAACTGGGGAAGATAGACTATGCCGGGGGAATTTGCTATTCGTTGTTTATTGGGGAAATAAACCCTGTTAGGGAAATAAACCCTGTTGATGAATATTTGATGAACTGCTGACGAGGAGAGTTATTTTAGGAAGAGATCCATAAGGCTTCTTCTTGTAGGATCAACAATAGCTGGGGAAAGGGCTGTCGAGAGATTGAGACTCTGGTTGGGTGTCAACCTATGCAAAGAGATTTCGTGGGTAACTTTGTTGAGGATTGGTTTAGTGTAGCTGGTCTTGTGGGGATAATGTTAATGAAAAATCTCTGTGGGGATATTCCATATACATTAAAGAGATGCTTGCTGCTTCTTAGCTGGACACATGTGCCAAATAGTTTTAGTTATCTTCACATGCATATGTTCGTTCAATTTTAGTCATTGGACATTTTTGCATTCAAAACAAAAACAGAAAGTTTGCACTTCAAAGTATATTTGTATTAATATTTTACCCATGAATAGGCATTTTTTTTGTACAAAGAGATGGAGATCCTAGTAAGAGGAAATCGTCAAAAGGAAAACAAAAATTGACAACAAAAACAAATATCCATGTGGAAATGATCTCATTGCATTCCAACTCTACTATTGCCCCAATGTCTTTGAATGCCCTTTATCGTTGACTGAAGTTGATTGGATTGATTTTGGGCCGTTTGAACTCGGACCTTGGTAATAAAGTCGACTGTGGTGATTCCACGGGACATAATCATATGCTTTCAATACTTAACTTTTGCCTGGACCTCCCTTTCGGGTTTTCAGCCCACCAGGATACCCATTTTTGCCCAAGTCGCCCTTTCGGGTTTTCAACTTGCCGGGTGTATAATCTTTTGCATATATCCCTAATTTTTGCCCAAACCTTTTGGTTTTTCGAGATGACCTTATTTTTCCAAGGTGTGTCAACCTAGAGGGTCCTTTATGCGTAGTATTTTTTATCTATGTCCGCGTTTACAGGATGTGGGAAGTCTTCACCATCCATGGTAGTCAGCATCATGGCACCGCTAGAGAAAACTCTCTTGACAACAAATGGCCCTTCGCAGGTGGGGGCCCATTTGCCTCTGGGGTCGCCTTGTGGCAGAATGATGTGCTTTATCACCAAGTCACCATCTTGATATACTCGAGGTCTGATTTTTTTGTTGAAAACCTTAATCATGCATTTTTGGTACATCTGACCGTGACAAACAACAACCAATCGTTTTTCATCGATTAAGTTCAACTGATCCAATCTTGTTTGAACCCACTCATCTTTGCCTAGACCTGCTTCATTCATAATCCTTAATGAGGGAATCTGAACTTCCACTGGCAAAACAACTTCCATGCCATAGACCAAAGAAAATGGAGTTGCCCTAGTTGATGTCCTAGCTGAATTATCGTAGCCATGAAGAGAAAACTGTAACATCTCATGCCAATCCTTATAGGTTACTACCATCTTCTGCATAATCTTATTAATGTTTTTGTTGGCTGCTTCGACTGCACCATTCATTTTAGGTCTATATGGAGAAGAATTGTGATGCTTGATTTTGAAATGAGTGCAAAGTTCAGTAATCATAACATTGTTGAGGTTAGTCCCATTGTCGGTGATGATCCTTTCGGGGATACCATAGCGGCAAATGAGGTTATGTTTGATGAATCTGGCTATCACATTCTTGGTGACTGAGGCAAATGAATCGGCTTCGACCTATTTGGTGAAATAATTAATAACGACCAAAATGAAGCGATGTCCATTGGAAGCAGTGGGCTTAATCTCTCCAATCATGTCAATGCCCCACATTGCAAATGACCATGGAGCGGTCATGACGTTCAGAGGAATAAGAGGCACATGGACCTTGTCAGCATAGATTTGGCATTTGTGGCAAGTCCTTGAATATTGATGGCAATCAGTCTCTATTGTTGACCAATAGTAACCAGCTCTCAGGATTTTCTTGGCCATCGTATGTCTGCTGGAGTGAGTCCCAAAGAGACCATCATGCATGTCTTCCATAATTTCCTCTGCCTCCATCTTGTCCATACATCGGAGTAAAGTAGAGTCATGGTCGCTTTTGTATAATATTTCGTTACTTAGGAAGAATTTGGCTAAAAATCTTTGTAAGAAATTTCTGTCATTGATGGATGCTCCCTCGGGATACTCTTGTGCTTTAAGGTATCTCTTCACCTCATGGTACCATGGCTTTTTCGTGTCAGTGTCAAGCTCGTAGCAGTGCGCAGGCTCGTTGAATCTCTCAATTATAATCATATGAGCTTCATTGTCCCATCTGACCTTAAACATAGAAGACATGGTGGCCAAAGCATCGACTAACTGATTTTCTTCCCTAGGGAAGTGCTCAAATGTGATCTCTTTGAAGTAAGGAATTAGAGATAGCACAAGTTCCTTGTAAGGGATGAGATTAGGATACTTAGTGTCCCAATCTCCTTTTACTTGGCTAATCACTAGAGCGGAATCCCCAAACACATTCAAATGCTTGATCCTCAAATCAATGGCCGCTTTCAAACCTAAAATGCACGCTTCGTATTCAGCCATATTATTCGTGCAATCGAAGCATAATCTGGCAGTGAAAGGAGTGTGGCAACCTTCAGGGGAGATGATCACATCACCAATTTCGTTACCCAAGGCGTTGGAAGCCCCGTCGAAGATCATAGTCCATCGGGATCCTTGTTCAGGTCTGTCATACGGTCCAGGTTTCTCATAGTCGGTCACTAGCATGATGTTCTCATCTGGGAAGTCAAAGTTCATAGACTGATAATCATCAACAGCTTGATGGGCCAAATGATCTTCTAACACACTTCCTTTGATGGCCTTTTGCATCGTGTATTGAATGTCGTACTCAGTCAAGATCATTTTCCATCTGGCTATCCGTCCGGAAAGAGCAGGTTTCTCGAAGATGTACTTGATTGGGTCCATCTTAGAAATCAACAGAGTGGTATGAGTCAACTTATATTGTCTTAGCCGACATGCAGCCCATGCCAGAGCACTATAAGTTTCCTCGAGCAGTGAATATCTGATTTCACAGTCGGTAAACTTTTTGCTCAGTTAGTAAATAGCATGCTCTTTTCGGCCAGACTCGTCATGTTGGCCCAAAACACACCCCATAGAATTCTCTAGCACTGTTAAGTACATGATCAAGGGTCTTCCTTCAACTAGAGGCATGAGAATATGAGGTTCTTGCAGATATTCTTTGATTTTGTTGAAGGCAGTCTTGCATTCATCATTCCATCTGACTACTTGATATTTCTTAAAGAGTTTGAAGATTGGCTCACAAGTAGCAGTTAAGTGAGATATGAAGCGGGCGATGTAATTAAGACGACCCAATAATCCTCTAACTTCCTTTTCAGAGTGGAGAACTGGCATTTCTTGGATGACCTTTACTTTGGCAGGATCGACTTCAATGCCTTTACTACTGACAACAAAACCTAGAAGCTTTCCAGATTGTACTCCAAATGTGCACTTGTTAGGGTTCAACCTTAACTTATACTTTTTCAACCTCTCAAATAGCTTGTACAGGTGATCGAGATGTTCCTCCTCGATTTGTGATCTGGCAATCATATCATCCACATATACCTCTATTTCATGATGGATCATATCATGAAACAAAGCTACCATAGCCCTTTGGTATGTTGCCCCTGCATTCTTTAATCCGAACGACATGACCTTGTAACAAAAGGTGTCCCATTGCGTAACGAAAGTGGTCTTCTCCATGTCTTTAGGAGCCATCCTAATTTGATTATAGCCTGAGAAACCATCCATGAAAGAGAAGAATTTATGCTGAGCAGTGTTATCTACCAAGACATCAATATGAGGTAGAGGGAAGTCATCCTTGGGGCTTGCCCTATTTAGATCCCTATAATCTATGCACATTGTTGTACCCAAAAATTTTCCCTCTCATTTATCAAAAATTTTATCACAAGATCTCTTTGACTCAAGACTAGATTAGGGTTTGGTCAGCTCAAGACATCTCATCTTGCACTGATAACCCAAAATTAGGGTTTGGTCAGCTCAAGACATCTCATCTTGCACTGATAACCCAAAATTAGGGTTTGAGTTTGCACAAGGATTTTTGGACTATCAATGCTTCATGTGACTTTCAAACATCATTATGGATCCCTAAGATCACTCATGACAACTTTCAAGCCTTGAACCACATTTTTGATCAGTCAATTGGACAGTTGACCTAAAAATCAGCTGTATTGGGGAAAAAGTCAACCTTGGCCAATTTACAGTCAAACTTCATAATTTTTGATCCACATCAACATTTTAAACTCACATGTATCATTTGGTCAAGTTTGGATCACAATTCCTCAAGAAATTTGATCAAATCATCAAAAGGGCAAAATGGTCAAAATTAGGGTTTTGACCGAGGAAGGGCAATTTCTGATTTTTAACCTAGCAAATGACCAATTGAGTTGAAGCATGATTTCAAGGATTCAATGGCATCATCTTGACTTAATTACATGGCTCAAAACATTTCAATTTCATTGGATTGACAGATGAAATTTGCAGTCAACTGATCAAAAGTCAACTGTACACTGAAAAGTCAAACTTTGACTTTTTGGTCAAAATCAAGTACCAAGGGTCATAATTCATCAAAACATGTCAAAATGTGAAACTTGTTCACCAAGAAAACCAAATTTGAAAATTAGGGTTTGAATTTGAAAATTTTCCTAACTTAGAAAATTTCTAAGTATAGAAAATTTTCTTATTTTTTCTCAACTTTAGCCCACTTTTTCACCATGATGCATAATGATTAAAGGAAAGTTACAAACATGAAATTTGTAGACCTCCATGAAATCTACAACTTTGCTTCACACACTTTTCCCTAAAGATGCTTGTATCTCAAGATATAAATTTGTGAATACACGGTCATGAACTAAATAACTTAGTGAAATTTTGCCCTAATTTAGGCAGGTTTTGGACCCAACTTCATGGCCATTTTTCACATAGTTCCAAGAGGTATCTAAAAATTATTTTCAAATATGAATTATAGAGAACATTGCAAGCTTTCCAAAATATCCAAGAACTCCTCAAGATCATTTTTGAGTAGGGAGAATCGAAAAGATGAAGTTGACAATTTCTCACTTTTTGTCCAAGCCATTTCATGAAGAACAAAGTTGCAATCAGAACCTATGCTGGCTAATCCATGCTTTACAGGTCCTAAACTTGTTCCACACTCCTTAATTAAATTCTTACTCAGTTGACAAAGCTTCTATCCATGCCTTAGAACCATTATCCAACTTGCAATTCTATTTATGGCAAAAAGTCACCATTGCCATTTTGAAAAAGATCAACTTTTGCAACTTTACAATCTTGAGCATTGGACCTGTCCCCTTGGTACATACAAGTACCACATACCAAAGGCAACTTGTAGGGAAGAAATACCA
This sequence comes from Vicia faba, assembly GCA_948472305.1. Classification (NCBI taxonomy): domain Eukaryota; kingdom Viridiplantae; phylum Streptophyta; class Magnoliopsida; order Fabales; family Fabaceae; genus Vicia; species Vicia faba. The sequence goes on along the minus strand of OX451738.1, from coordinate 1,445,335,387 downwards.
ACCCTAAGCAAGCCAGTACAAGCATGAAAGGCTTTGTCTTATCACTTTACTTAAAATACAAGAAAAGTGGCAAAAAGGCTAGGGAAGGCACAACTGCTAGAGGGTTGAAATCAAACCATTTCAATACTAATATACAAACATTATACAATACAATACACGTTGAGAAAAGGCCTGAAACACTCTCAACCAGCAAAACACCAAAAATCTGTCCAAAATTGCAGATTTTGCATAAGCACATCCATCTTCCATTTTGCTCGTGCGTTTCAAGTTTTGATCATTCAAACATCATACATACTTGATACCTAGCCAATCCAGGCCTTCATCCCTGTTCTGTAATCACTCTTCCATCATCTGCCATTGTTGACTTCAGAGCTTGCAGTTTGACTTGGCCAAGGAGTTCCAACTACTTTCAGAGCAAGGCAAGGGTTGGAATACATCCAGGGAAGTTCAAGGAAGCTCAAACAAGCATCGGGCCTCCATTAAACTCATCCCAGTTTCATCCACGATTCCCACTGAAGGAGGTAAAATCTCAAACTTTATCTCCTTGTACAGGCAACCTTAGGCCAAGATTTGTGAATAAAAAATGTAGTCCTCATCATAACGAAGCTGTACATACCATTATCTTGCATTGATTTTACTTGAGCTGAGAGAATTTGGAACTTGAAGTTTCTAAAAATATTAGGTTAAAATTTAGGGCTTTTAAAATTCTCTTTGTTCTTTGATTAATAGTTCATATAACTTATATGTTTGGAATAGTGAGTTCAAGCACTACAATTTTCATGTTATGAATTTTTATTTTTATGGAAGTATGAGAGAGTTACAAGGTGTCTGGCCAAGCGTGAGGAAGGAGATGAAGTACATGGAAAGAGCTTGTTTTGGATTATATTGTTTTTGTTTTCCTTAAGACAATGGAAGTATAGCCACCCCAGTGGCAAAGTAGCGCGCTGGTGAGACCCATGTCCTGGGTTCGAACCTGCACGCTACTTTTGTATTTTTCACATTTTTTCCCTTTTCCATTTCTATATTTTTGCAGGTTGGGCTTGGTCTTTTGGGCCAGATTTTTTTGCTAACACCTTACCACCAGCTTTGCTACATTACCCCCCTTTGCTAACTTCTCATATTTTTATTTATTTTTATTTGTTTTATTTTCATATTTAATATTTTAAATTTTTTTCTTTAATACATAAAAATCCCAAAAAATGTAAATTAATAATATTGCACTTTATTTTATTTTTATTTTATTTCTCACATAAAAATACATTTTATTTTACTAGGATATCATTTATTTTCTTAATAAACTTGTAAATATAATTAAACATATTTAGTTCAATTTATTTTTCATTTCATATTTATAAATACTTATTTTTGCACATATAAAATTTTATATTTTATTATAATATTATTTATTATTTTTATACATCAAAATATATAAAATAGTACATATAAAAACTTTATTTCCTTTTAAATAATAATTAAGATTAAACCCCTTTTAAAAATTAATTCCTTTTCTTTATATTTTTAGGTTTAGATGAAATTTTCTTTTATATAAAAACAAGACACAAAAATCTTTTTTTTTTACATGTACATTGCATTGCATTTTCTTTTTAATATTGTATTGTATTTATTCTAATTCATACAAATTCGATTTGGTTGTAATAATTTATTTAGGTTTATATTTTTGCAAATCCCCATTCAAATTTGTATTCCCCCCTCTCATAAATTATTGTAATAGCTTAGAAATATTTACATTACGTAATTTATCGCTTTATATGCCATGATTAGTAATTAGGGTTTGTATGACAAGAACAAAACAAAGCAAAATAGAAAACCCTAAATACAAGACAAAATCAAAGCATGAAAATAATACACTTGCACACAAGCACCCTTAGGGTTTCTCCACTTGGTTGCCTAAAACAAAAATGGCCATGTTACACATGCGAAGTATCTTGGCAAAACAAATAAATATAAGATCATAGTCCCTCGATGACGCTATTCAAAGTTTCCTTACAAAATGATCTTGGTCCCTCAAAAATGCTAAGATACTTTGCAATATTGCTAATCATGGTTATACGGTGACCCACGCCCGTCCCGTTTACATCCAAAGATAGGGTTGCTTACCAAATCAATGGTAAGACAACAATGTCAAAGGAGTAGAAAATGCACAAGAAAGACATATGAGTGGGTAGATTACTTCTAGTTACTTGCTCTATTTCCAAACAACTATCCTTGCTATCTTCGAAACAAACACACACATTTCAAAACATCTTACAAACATTGAAAACATTTTCAAAAGACCAACATCTTTGTATACATTCTTACGAATGAGAATCATTACAAAGATTGCCTAAACGAATGGCCTCTTTTACAAAATACTTTTAAAACTACACCAAACACAATTTCAAACAACAAAAGCAAGTAATTAAGAGCCCATGGAAAACCATGGATGGAAAGGGTGATAATACCTTCCCTTTTCATAATCTACCCCCCGAACTCAAGAAAACATCTCAAAGGTCTTTCCTGTACTTTTTCACCTTTCCTTTTGGATAAAAGAAAAGTCGGTGGCGACTCTTGCTAAACCGCAACATTTGCGATAAAATACAAAAACCTCAAGTCAGTTCTCCCACCGTATCACACACATACAAACTTTTCCGTCTTTCTTTGGTACTGGAACCACATTTGCAACCCATTGGGGATAAGATGTCACAACTAGGAACCCTGCATCAAAATGTTTCATTACTTCAGCTTTTATCTTTTCAGACATGTCAGGCCTCTTGCGACGAACTTTTTGTTTGACAGGAGGACAATCTTCTTTTGTCGGCAGACGATGAACAACGATGTAGGTATCCAACCCTTGCATATCTTCATAAGACCAGGCAAACACTTCCACATAATCATGCAACATCTGAATGAATCCGCTTTTGACACTACTCTTCAGGTTAGCACTGATCTTGACTTCTTTCTTGTCTGTCTCAGTACCCAGATTGATGACTTCAAATGACTCTTCGTGCGGATGAATAGCTTTTTCCTCTTGTAATAGAAGTATGGATAATTCTCCTGGTATTTCACAATCTTCCTCGCCTTCATCTTAGGCTTGGTTAATTGGACATTCAAAATCATAGTCGGTAATAGTAGAGTCATTGGCAATGAGATCCAGAGTGGATGAGGACCTGCAATAGTGTGTGTGTGTGTGTGCATGTATGATACATGGCTATTTTTTTGAAAAATGTATTTGAAGAAAAAGAAAGACAATGAGAACAAAGATTTTAATGAAAAAGAGTCCAATGGTTTGTATTGAATGATCATATGATAAAATGAACATAAATAAAACCCTTGACAAATGGACCAAAGTCCCCTAGGCCAGGCACATGACATAAAAGTCATTGTTTAATATTACAGATAAAATCTTCTTGAATTAATAAAAAAGAAATAAACAAGTGATTAATCCTCAATGAAAGAGATGGGAACGAAGTCCTTTGCTTGCCAATTTTTGAGCTTCGTAGTAGGATACATCCAATCTTCAAATGCATATTCATCATCAGAATCACCCACAACGTTAAATTCGTGGCTTCCAATACGGAGAGGGGGATTTCCTGCACGAGCGCGCCTCACTTCCTTCCGAGCCTTGACAGTGAAACTCAAACCACATTTGTCTACTTTAAATGGGATCTCGAGGAGTTTCCCCCAAGTATCACAGCTTCCTTCTTCAACTGCAGTACGAGTATCCTTGAATGAAACCATCTTCGATACGACCTTAACAACTTTGGATGCATCAGAGGAACATTTGGCAGTAGCAATCATTCGTGGCACAACTTCAAAATCTTGACACGGGGTCTCTATAAATTTTCCATCCATCTCCACGTATTTGAAAAAGTTGAGGTGGCTTACCATGAACTCCTCCTCACCATAGACATTGACAATTCTTCCTTTGATCAGATACTTGAGCTTTTGATGAAGAGTTAAGGTTACTTCCCCAACTCCATGGATCCAAGGGCGACCCAACAAACAAGAATAGGCAGGACAAATATCCATGATGTAGAAGGTAGAGTTGAAAATTTGTGAGGCTACCTTGATCGAGATGTCCACCTCTCCATGAACTGTCCTTTTTGATCCATCGAAAGCCCTCATAATAATATCACTTGGTTTCAAGACTAGTCCTTCACAGTCTAGAAGGTCTAACACCCCCTTGAGTAGTACGTTTAAAGAAGAGCCAGTGTCAACCAGAACATGTGCTAGGGTGGTCCCCTTGCATTTGATAGAAACATGTAGAGCTTTGTTATGGTTCTTTCCCAGTGGTGTCAGGTCAGCATCCGAGAACCCCAAATCATTGTCGACTGTCAAACTTGCCACACAATTCTCAAACTGGTCAGTTGTGGTCTCATGAGGGACACGAGCCTTCTTCAAGAATTTGATTAATGCCCGAGCATGGGCATCAGAACAGAGTAACAAAGATAACATGGAAATCTTGGAAGGGGTTTGCCCCAACTGCTCCACAATCTTGAAATCGCTCCTTTTTATAATTTTTAAGATCTCATCCATTTCACAAGCGGAAGGTTCTCCATCAGCAATGTCCTTTACGGGTATCTCCGTCTCGACAGGCTCAACAACTTTCTCTTTCCCTCTTGTATCAGTACTTGGCTTAGTAGCAGTGATGCGGACAAGCGCCTTTGTAACAACTGGTGGTGAAATGTTGAGTGAAAAGATTCTCCCAGTTCTAGTTACCTTACTAGAGCCAATTATGTTACTAACGCCATCAAATTTGTTTTCTTCAATCCAAGCGTCTTGTTTTATCCTATGGTAAAACACCTCAACACCATAGTTCCAGGGAATTGCTTTGTTGGAAGAATATGGAATTGGTCCGGGAGCGGTAATTATTAGAGGAGAAACAATTGGTTCATTTGAAATCCTGATAGGACCTTTGGAGGAGATCCTAAGAGGCTTGTTTTAGATGGTTATAATGGAGAGATCTTCACACTTATTGGTCAAACTTTTGGTAGGAGAAGTATTCTCAAATAGGATCTCATGGCTATTCATCAGGCGTTAAATGCCTTCCTTCAGCCCTTCGCATCCATTGAGTTGTTTGGCACAACAAACACAATCCCTCAAATAGCCAGGGAAAATCCCGACTTTCAACAGATTCTCTTTGATGACGATTAACGGAGTAGTCAAATATTTGAGAGAGGTAACAAAAATGGTATCTTCAACAATATTGACACTCTTGCCATGATTTGGCATAGTCGTGGTGATTACATTCAGAGTTGGAGGAGGATCAAATTCAATAGTATTGTTATCTATCAAGTCTTGAATTTTATTCTTCAGTGCCCAACATTGGTCAGTCTCATGCCCGGGACTACTTGAGTGATATGCACATTTGGCGTTCGGATTGTACTTGGGTGAAGAGGTATCTGAATTGGCCGGAGGATCACGCAGTGTCACAAAATTAGCCTTTAGTAAGTGTTATAAGGCTTGGGATAGTGACATGCCTATCCTCATGAATTATCTTCTCGGAGTCTCAAACGGTTGATGATTTGAAGATGGTCTTTGAGCAGGAGTTGGATTGGAGATTCAGACAGCATTAATAGACAGACAATCATCCTTCTTGGTACGAGACCTTTCCCCACACACAACATTCATTTCTTTCTTCCTGACAAAAGGTTTCTTTACAGGATTGGAAGTGGAGGCATATGCCATGGGAATCTTCCCGCTTTTGATGCCACTTTCAACTCTTTCACCGGTTAAGATTAGCTCGGTGAAATCGGAAGAAGAACAGCCAACCAATAAATTAAATAATGGACCAGATAAAGTGCCCATAAACATATCAATATGCTCCCTATCAGTCAAAGGTGGTTGAAACCTACTGGCAAGGTCTCTCCACTTTTGGGAGTATTCTTTGAACCCTTCATTCTTCCCCATTGTCATGTCTTGCAACTGAACTCTTGTCAGCGCCAAGTCGGTATTATACTGGTATTGGTGGTAGAAAGCGGTGGCTAAGTCTTCCCATGTATTGATACGGGAACCATCCAACTGGTAAAACCACTCTAGTTGCGTCCCGGCCAAGCTTTCTTGAAAAAAGTGAACCCAAAGTTTCTTATCAGCGATGTGTGGTTGAATTTTGCGCACATAAGATTTCAGGTGAAGTTTTGGACATGAAACCCCATTGTATTTTTCAAAGAATGGTATCTTGAATTTGTGGGGAATGACAACTCCAGATATTAAACCCAAATTATCAAAATCCAAACCGGGGACAGCTTGAATCTCAACGGCCTTCAATCTGTCTTCTAACTGCTTGTACTTGACATCGGCAGGCGGATACTGCTCATCAAAATAATCATCATCAGACACTTGATTGTTGATACACCCAGCCTGGGTACTCCTAGCTTCTCCAATATAATTCTCGTCTTCCTCAGATGAGTCTTCTACTACCGGGATCTGACGGACAGACTCTTTGAATCTTCTACCCATGTTGACTAGGATTTTCTCTTTGGTTTCTTTTTAGTTGCTAGCAACGCCATCAAGTCTTGTTGCCCCTTGGCTAGGGTTAGCAGAGTCTCTTGAAACTAAGAGTTTTTTGCTTGTAGGTCCTTCACAGTTTTCTCTAGATCCATCTTGTTGAAATAAACAACAGAAAGATAAGGAAACCTGTTGTGTGAAAACCTGTTATGTGAAAACCTGTTATGTTATGATGCATGGAAGATGTATATGCAAATTATTTCAAGGATTTATGAAATTTAAATTTGTATAGATAAAGAATGAACATACGTCAATTTTCATTAATTAGTTCAAAATGATTACAACATGCCTCTTGGGCTTACAAAATAACTTTATAAGATAAAAAGACCTAACGCATCCTCTTCGGCGCAAGATAGGCATTCACACTTTGTTCTTCATGTAGCTGCTTTGTAAGCTCCAAGACCCTTTTCTCACTAGCGTAGAATTGAGCTTCAAAGGTATCTCGTTCTTCCTTTAGCTGAATCCAAACCTTTTGCAAGTCTTCAAGAGAAGTTGGCATGTCGGGATGGAGGACAGTGTATGAGACATCTCCTTCAACCACAGGTTCTATGATAACTGGTAAGACGGAGGGATAAGGCATCACAAGTTTCTGAGCATGAGCTCGTACCCACCTAAGGTAAGGCTCAAGGGGAATGGAATTATTGTGTCCCACCGTCTTACTATCCACTTTGCTTACCATCCTCCAAGCTCGTATAAACTTCTGACGGTAACTTTGATCGTCGCTCTCGTAGTCGAATACCACTCCTTGGATGAGCATATCATGAGGACCATCCCTTCGGGCATAACCAAACTGTCACAAGGCTAAGAAAGGGTTGTAAGTGATACTTCCTCTAATGCCAAGCAAGGGGCATTAGGGAATTCCCCACAACAGTCGATGATAGTAACGTTCTCCATGGATCGAGAACACCAACGAATGTTCGTATGTCTGAGCGTTATAAACCTATGAGACCACTTCAAACCTTGCTCATTTTTCAACACAGACCGGGGAAGATGTGAAATAAACCATCTATCCAAGATATGAGTGCAACACATGAGGATCCCTCTCTTCCTCATAGTGTGAGAGTGGAAACAATGTAGGATATCTCCCAACAAAGTAGGAACCGGATTGCGAGACATGAAGATTTTGACAACATTTACATCTATAAGTTGGTCAGGGTTTGGAAACAAAACCATCCCATAGATGATAAGGGCCAAGATTTCTTCAAAAGCTTGTACATCCAAAAAGTTCCAACAATCTTGAGCTTTTTCAAACAAGAACTTGGATAAGAACCCTTTGACACCACTCCTTGTCTCCCAATTAGTCATGACATATTGTTGCAAGTGTAGTGCTCGGGAAATATCTTCAGGTCTTGGATCTTTTTCCATCCCGTTGAAGGGTAGTTGATGGGAATCCTCAAGAGTTGAAATAATTCTTCCATAGTAGGTACAAGCTGATAATCGGGGAAAGTGAAGCAATGGTGTAGAGGATCAAAGAATTGGAAAAGCACCTTTATCATATCTTCATCAGTGTTTGAGGTAACCAAGTTTAGGAGGCGACCATGTCTTTCGGTGAATGAAGAATTCTCAGGGACCCTCGATGCTAACTCTTTGAGTTGAGAAGGAATTGTTACGAGATTGACTTGGATAGTGTTACTGCAGAGGGAAGCCATGTCCTACAAAATAGAACAAAGATAAATCCCAATAATCCTAGAAATGGTTAGTGAGAATGAGTATGATGTCATGATGTTTATGATGTTATGTACAAGTAAGCTTATACAAACATGGAAAACAAGTCCTTAGGTTTAGGCTTACATGGAGTCTTATAGGTAAGTACCCTCTTGAAGTTTAGTTGGCTCAAACCTGTCCTAGAAATAGTAACCGGGTTCTAAGGGATCTCAATATCACTGATCTTTCTTATTGGGCATTGTTTCAGCGCAAGCCTATTTCACGGCGACCGAAATATCCCGAGAAGTCTGATCTCAATGAGCGTAGTATCGAGTATCAACCAACTTTGGACTGCACCAAAGCCAGCTATCTCACTACTTCCTAATGGACAAGTTGGTCAAGTAAAGGTTCTAAAGTCAGTTAGTGCTTCATGACACCACACAGCCGCCCCGTATTCTCCTTGACTACTCAAGAGCTACCGATACCCACAAATGTGTCACACTAACGTAGCTATTTCTTAGACCATGTCGGTATACCCTGCATAATTTGCACAATATATTGCTACTTACCTATAAGGTATCTCAAATCCGGGTAGAGGATTAAAACAAGCCCAAATAAGGAACCAAAATGTAAATCAATCAAGTCAAACAATGAAAGCAAATAAAGGTGATCTAGCCCTAAGGTAACTCCACTTTTAAGTCTTCCCCAGCAGAGTCGCCAGTTCTGTAATACGATGGGAGAACTAACTTGGGATATTTTGCGTTTGATCATAATTGTTGCGGTTAGCAAGAGTCACCACCGACTTTTCTTTTATCCAAAAGGAAAGGCGGAAAAGAATAGAAAAGACCTTTGAGATTATTTCTTGAGTTCGGGGGGTAGATTATGAAAAGGGAAGGTGTTAGTACCTTTTTCATCCATAGTTATCTATGGGCTCTTAGTTGCTTTCTAGATCACTTGCTTTGTTTGAAAATGTGCTTTGTGGTGGTTTTAAAAGTATTTTGAAAAGGCGCCTTCGTTTAAGCAAACTTTATAATGGTTCTCGTTCGTAAGAACATATATAAAGTGTTGGACTTTTGAAAATATTTTATGTTTGGAAAGTGTTTGATTTTGAAAGTGTGCAAGGATGTTTGTTTTGAAAGTGAGCAAGCAACTAAGAACGTTTCTACCTACTCAAAAGTCTTTTATTCATTTCTTCCTTTCCTTTGATATTGCTATCTCACTATTGATTGGTAAGAAGCCTTATCTTTGGATGTAAAGGGACGGGCGTGGGTCATCATATAGTCATGATAGCAATGTTGTGAGATATCTTAGCATTTCTCTTTGAGGGACTAAGATCATTTGAAAGGCAACATTTGTAGCGTCATCGAGGGACTATGATCTTGTATTTTTTATTGTTTTTGCTAAGATATCCCACATGCATAACATGACCATTTTTCTAAGGCAACAAAGTGGAGTTAACCCTAGGGGGTGCAAGTATGCAAGTGTGTTTTATTTACATGCATTGTTTATCTTGAATTAGGGTTTACTAATTGTTGATTTTAGTCTTTCCATACAAACCCTAATTACTAACATTTATATGAAAGCGATAAATTGCGGAAAGTAAAATTACTACGCCATTACATCATTAGGGGGGGGGGGGGGTATACAAATTTACAAATGGGGATTGTAAGAAAATTAAATCTAATTATCTATTACAACCATATTGAATAATGTACAAGAATTGAATAAATGTGCAACAAAATAAATGGAAAAAAAATGATTTTTGTTTGGTTTTAATGAAACGATTTAGTTTTGACCTAATTAAGAAAAATGATTAATTAAAATTAAATAAAATTAAACCTAAACTAATTAAGAAAAGAAATTAAATTAGAAAGCATTTTTAGGATTTTTTATGAAAGAGTTTTTTATGAAAGGGTTTAATCTTAATGAAAATAATATGGTAATTAATTAATTAAAAGAAACCTAAATTCTAAGTTAATTTTAATTTAAAAGAAAATAAATTAAACTTGAGTTTAATTATTATTTAAATTTAAGAAAGGAAATTAAATTTGTTAGGAAAATGTTTTTTGGTCTTTTTATCTTTAAAAGAAATAGCATAAAAAAAGTATTTTAAATATGTAAATAAACAAATAAAATATTTTTGGATTTTTGATTAATAAAAATAATAAAAATATTATTAATAATAATAAAAATGATAAAGAAAAATAAAATGAAATTAAATAAGAAAAAGAAAATAAAGTAAATTAAAATGATAAAAAAAATGTTTGAGCCAGGTGTGTGAAAGCAGGCAGGGGGGGTCAGGAGAAGCAAAAATGACAAAGCCCACTAACTTAAGGCCCAGGCGCTGGTTATGGAAAAAAATAAAGGAAAATGTGGAAAAACATGAAAAGTGGCAGCGCTGGGGCTTGAACCCACGCCCTTGACATGAAACGTGCGCTGCCTTACCACTGGGGTGACTATACATCCGTTATCATAAGCAAAACAATAAATACATAACATAAATCCAGTCATGAAAATGACTTCATCTTCAACCTTCAGCCATGGTTCCTGTAACTTGCTCATTTCTCAACAAAAATGAAAGATGTAAACATGGAAGTTGCTCCATTTTTCCATACGAATCCAACCATATAAACACCATAAGCTATAAATCAAAGATGAATGAGAATTTCTAAAAGTACCAGATTCTGACCTATCTTTTTTCAGAGATTCAAACCTAAAATTCTCTAAGCTCAATCAATATAAATGAAATCTATGGAAATGTATAATTTCAGGGCAATGATATCTACATTTTATCTTCATAAATGCAAGCTTAACAATGCCTAAATGAAAAGATAGAAGTTCAGAAAAGATACCTCAAAACTGGAAATTGTGAAATGCAAATGAGCTTGATTCAAGGTGCTGCAATGATCAGGTTAGCTTCCTCAAGTTCTCGGGAAGCTAATGCAATGATTAGTTTAGCAATGGATGGCTGGAATGGCCTGGAGAAGTCCAGTTGCAGAGCTCTGTTTTTGAGTTTGGAAGATGATGAAGATGGAGTTACAGTTATGAAACAGGGATAAAGATGGACTATATTTGATGTATAGAAGCTTTGTGATTGATTTAGAATGAAAACACACAAGGGAAATGTGAGTTTAGGTTTCATAGTCAGAATGTGCATATAAATGGAGTTTTGATGCAAGTTCTGATTTGAGGGAGTTTGGGAGAGTTTCAGGGTGCTTAAGCTCGTGTGTTAGCTTACAAATAGTGCCTCTATTTATAAGCAAAGAGTTTGGATGCTTGGAGAAGTCATAAATCAAGAATCACATGTTTGTGGATTTTTGCTTGATTTTGAAGAAAGCTTGAAAAATGTGGTTCCAATGCACAAGTACATGGTTTATAAGGTGGCTTAGAATCTTTAAACATGTTGCTTCTATGCATACATGTCGTGTGTGTTAATAACAACAAGTTAGAGACTCAAGAAGAGTGGACTTTATGCATAAAGCCACTTTTCCAAAATGGCAATGTTGCCTTTCTTCCTAAAATGGTATTAAGCATGGGCAATGAATTGAATGCTTGGATTAAAGCTTCTAACAGCTGTGTAGACATTTAATTATGGAGTGAAAGTCAAGTTAGAAGCCTGAAAAGTGGCATTTGTACAACATGCTTGAAAATTGGATCAAGTGTTCATCACAAAATTGACTTGTAATACAAGAATGAAACCCTAACTTCATGGCTTCGATTATCTTAGCTCAAGTATGATCTAAATGAGTTCTTGGACATTTTGGAAAGCTTGTAACATCCCATACAACCTTTATGTTGTACGTTTTTGAAAGTTCAATTTGGAACTAGGTTGCCATGAAGTTAGGTCAAATCTTGCCTAAACTAGGGCAAAATTTCACTAAGTCTTCAAGTTTCATGAGCATATCTTCACAAAATCATAACTTGAAATCCAAGCATTTATAGAAAAATTTCTGCCCTACAATGTTTTAGATCTAATTTAGATCTACAACTTTCACGTTTGAAGTTTCCTTTGAATCATCTTGCATCATGGTGGAAATTTGGCATAAAGTTATGAAAAAATATGAATTTCTAACACTTAGAAAAAATTCTAAGTTTTAGAATTTTAAATTTTCAAAGATGAATTTTGACTTTTCAATTCCTTGATGAACAATTTTCATATTTTGACATGTCTTGATGAATTGTAATCTTTGAAACTTGATTTTGATCAAAAAGTCAAAGTTTGACTTTTCAGTGTATAATTAACTTTTCATCAGTTGACTGAAATTCAACTATCAATCAATTAAACTTGAGAAATGTTTTGAGCCATTCCATTAGGTCAAAATGATGTATTTGAATCATTTAAATCATGTCTTAAACATATAAGTCATTGGTTAGGTCAAAAGTCAAAAATTGCACCTTCTCAGTCAAAACCCTAATTTTGACCATTTTGCCCTTTTGATGATCTGATCAAATTTCTTGAGGAATTATGATCCAAACTTGATAAATTTACATATATGAGTTCATAATGTTGATATGCACCAAAAATTATGAAGTGTGACTGTAAATTGACCACAATTTACCTTTTCCCCAATATAGCTGATTTTAGGTCAACTGATCAATTGGCTGAGCAAAAATGTGATCCAAGACTTGAAACTTGACATGAGAAATGATCCATGAAAGTCATATGAGGCATTAAAATTCCATTTGACCTTGTGTAAACTCAAACCCTAATTTGAGTCATCAGTGCTTAAGAAGGTGTCTTGAGCTGATCAAACCTTGTGCAGTCTTGAATCAATGGAAATCTTGTGAGAGATATCTTGAGAAATGAGAGGGATAATTTTGGGGTACAACAAAAGTGTTGGTGTATAAAGTTTTTTTGTTGTGAGTAAGCGAGCAACTAGGAGCATACTACCTACTCAAAAGGTCTTAATGTTCTTTTCCTCCTCCTTTAGACGTTGCTATCTTACCATTGATTTGGTAAGAAGTCCCATCATTGGATGTGAAGGGACGGGCGTGGGACGTTTTGTATAGTCATAGAAGGAAACCTATGAGATGTTTTAGCAATGTCGTTTAGGGACTAGATCGTTTAACAGAGGCAACATTGAGGGTCATCGAGGGACTACGATCTTTTATCGAAGGTCTTTGCTAAAACGCCCATTTTCGAGGGACATGACTATTTTTCCGAGACAACAAGTGAGATTATCCTAGGGGTTCATGTGTGTGAATAGTGTGTTTTATTTTCATGCATTTAGTCTTTTATTAGGGGTTATCTACTTGTTGTTTTTATCTTGCCATACATACCCTATTTTACTAGCAATCATACAAAAGTAATAAAATGCAGAAAGATAAAATCCTACACTATTAAAACCATATTGAATAACATGAAAATATAAAGGCAAAATCAAATAAAAGCAAAAAAAAAACGGTCTTTCAATTTAGGTAGAAACACCCTTCGATTCCGCACTTTCTGGATCTCTTCGATTTGATCTGAAAGGGGTGAAGGCGTGACTTTCGATTGGGGCCTGGAGGCCAGTGTGGTGTGCCTTTCGACTGGGGTCTGGGAGTCAGCATAGTGTGCCTTTCGACTGGAGCCTGGGAGTCAGTGAGGAAGCCTAAGGCTTCATTTCATACTTCTGTCTCCTATTTCCTTCGTTTGGGTTTTTGAATAGAAATATGGCCCAAGGCCATGCTAGCATTACCTTATGGACATGTTAGTTCTTAAAGCATGTTTAAATAAACAAGAAGTAAAACCAAGAAGGTTATTAATGAAAGCAAGTTAAAAGGGTGGAAACGAAAAGAAAAACAATGGTATATACATGTTTGAAACGAAAAGGAAGTTTATTCACATGTCATGCTAGAAATGAAAGGTTCAAGGTTAAGAGTGACTTACCTTGTTTGGAGCTAGAGCGTGTGTTGGACCTTGAGTGACTTCCTTGAGTGCTTCTGGATTCAAAGGGAGGAAACGAAGGTGACGTCCCTAAGGCTGGATTCGAAGGGGAAGAATAAGTGTAATGTTCTTTCTACTGGATTAGAAGGGTAACAAGGTATGGGGATGTTTCAGATTCGAAAGGGACAAATGTTTTGATTCTGGGTTTGTGTTTGATGAGTGTTTAACTGTTTGAGAGTTTGATGATTTTTGAGAGTGTTTGAGAATTTTGAAGATTCGTTCCTCTAGCCAAAAAAGTCCTCTCTTGAGCTTGCAAATGCTTCTCTATTTATAGAGAAAAGAATGAATGTGTTTGAAGTAACCAGGTTTGTAAGATAACAAACCATGGTTTGGTTGAACAAGTCTTATCCTTTTTCGTTGATCCACAGTTTCCAGTACAAGTGGGGGCCTACTGACAAGGGATTGGACTTGTGCTTCTGGCACTGCTTTTTGTTCAGACCTGAATTACGTTGGAAGCTGATTTTGTGATAAAAATAACCTTTATGAAAAAAGGGTACGTAAGCCTTTTGCTACTTTAACCAAAAATGATATTATCCACTAGACAAAGCTTCAAACCTTTGTACAAGCCTCTGATCATATAAAGATTTGGAAGAAACATAGCCTGACAAGTAGGGTAAGGCTATGAGATTTGCTCAAGGTTCTTTAAACAAACTTGCTTCGAAGGGTCCTGAGTTGGGTTCGAAAGATGCTGATTCGAAGGGAATCAAAGTTACAATCGAAACCTTGTGAAGGTGGTTTTTGTCCTGTCGAAGGCTTGCCTGTCTGAGGTCACATGGCCAAACGAAAGGGTGCATGCAGGAGGTCCTTGCCGCTGGGAGCTAGCATAAAGGGGAAATTCTGCCTTGAGAGTTTGGCTAACATGCAAAACCAAAGGCTTCTGAGTCGAAGGGGAATTGCAAGAGACCTTTTCTTTGTGACTTCAAATGAAACATGTAAGAGGCCTTTGCTCAAACGAAAGTTTGCCTACCAAAGGTTCATATGGCTAAACGAACTTGCATTTGAAGGAAACGACAAGCCCAAACAAAGAATGTAAGTCAAAGCTTGTCTTGAAGAAATTCACACGCCCAAACGAAGAAAGCGTGTAGGAAGTAAAGGGCACAAATGAAGCTTGCAACAAGGGGCCACATGCCCAAACAAAAGAGACATGCTGGGCTTGTAAAGATGCCTAGACGAAAGAGGCATGCAGAAAGAAAATTTGAGCAATCGAAGGATGCCAAAAGGAGGCTTTTTGCCTTGGAATCAAAGGAGGCTACATGAGGCTTTGTGCCTTGTCCATGCTAGCACAGGGGAAGCCTTTTGCGCGCAAGAAATAATTTATGGCTCAAACGAAGGCTTGTATGCAGCTAGTCATCAACTTGTGAATCAAAGCAAGTATGGGGGAATATTTGTCCAGTCAACACAAGCATGCACACATCAAACATCCAATCAAATCAGGCACATGGGCAACCATTGCATTGTGAACCCTGTGAGGCCAAAGGTGCAATCGAAGGTGGCGTGCAGGAAGCTCCTGCCTTGTGAATCCAAACTAGTGTGCCAGAGGCTAACTCCCAGTTGAAGGATGCAAGCCAAGCTTGCATCGAGAGAGGCCAAAAGGCTAATCGAAGGAGCTGAATCGAAAAGACTTGTTTTTCTCCAATTTTGTCAAAAAGATTATTTTTATCTGTTTTCCTCCTTTTTGACAGTTTCCTTTTCAACTTGGTAGTAGAAAATCCAATTGTACTTGTGCAAGCTTGGATCTTTGAGAACCCTTGTAAGAAATTCCTTGAAAAACGAGAGGGAAAATTTTGGGATACAACAGCTGCCCCTGTTCAATCTTCTTAAACCTGAAGAGTTATATTGGCAAAAATGCCATTCGTGACTTGAAGGTTGAAGATGATTGAACACTAGAGTGCCCAGAAATTTGAACTTGATAATGTGGTGGTTGATTGTGTAGGGAATGGGCTTACATATGCCATTTGGAGAGATGATAGAGAGTTATCGAATATGGGCTTATAGATGCCATCTGAAGGTGATTGTTGACGGAAATTAGACTGTCTAAATTTGACTTCAATTGGAAAAGAATCAGAATAAATCTTGGAGCGATTTATCTGAACCAGAGAAAATGTCTACGGGAAAGAATCAGGATAAACCATTGAGAGATTTAAACTGAACCAACAGAGGTCTTGAATATTCTTTAACTGGAAAGAATCAGAATAAATCTTGGAGCGATTTATCTGAACTAGAGAAAATATCTACGGGAAAGAATCAGGATAAACCATTGAGAGATTTAAACTTAAACAGTAGAGGTCTTGAATATTCTTTAACTGGATGGGCCTGTGTAGGGCTGCTTTAGAAGACATATGAGAAGGAAGCATGGGTAGGGTTGCTTCATGATGAGTCTGGGTAAAACTGAATTTGGAAATAAGAAGGAACCTGGGTAGGGTTGCTTCAGGATGAGTCCGTGTAAAACTGCATTTAGGAATGAGAAGGAACCTGGGTAGGGTTGCTTCAAGATGAGTCCGTGTAAAACTTCATCTAGAAATGTATGAGAAGGAACCTGGGTAGGGTTGCTTTCGGACGAGTCCGTGTAAAACTGCATCTGGGAGTGAGAAGGAACCTGGGTAGGGTTGCTTCATGACGAGTCTATGTAAAACTTCATCTGGAAATGTGTGAGAAGGAACCTGGGTAGGGTTGCTTCATGACGAGTATGTGTAAAACTTCATCTGGGAATGAGAAGGAACCTGGCTGGGGTTGCTTCATGACGAGTCAGTGTAAAACTTCATCTAGAAATATATGAGAAGGAACCTGGATAAGGTTGCTTCAGGACGAGTCCGTGTAAAACTTCATCTAGAAATGGCTCAGAAGGGACCTGGGTAGGGTCACTTTAGAATGAGTTTATGTAAAACTGCATCTGGGAATGAGAAGGAACCTGGGTAGGGTTGCTTCATGATGAGTTCTTGTGAAACTGCATTTGGGAATGAGAAGGAACCTGGGTAGGGTTGTTTCATGATGAGTCTGTGTAAAAATGCATCTAGAAATGCCTGAGAAGGGACCTGGGTAGGGTCACTTCAGCTGGTCGTGTAGATAGTTGCCCTGGCTTGTTACATGTATTAATCTATAATCAGTCGTCCATAAATAATTGCCCTAGCTTGTTACAGGTATTAATCTGGAACTGTTGAAAATTGTTGACGATAATTTTCGGTTGATTGATTTTTACTGAAAAGGTAAAGAGTTAGTTGTATGCAATGTCATGATGTATGAAATGCATGGTGTAATGATGTTCTCAAAATAAATAAGATTATGCCGTATGCATTTGTGTTGTATGCGCTTATCATGCATGAAATGTGAAATGTTTGTTGTAATGTATTTTTGTCTCGGAAAATAAATCCTTGACAAATGTTGGGGAGTTGATTCCTGGACTGCTATTGGGGATGAAGAGTATGCCCATCTTCAAACCTTGCTTAGAATGTTTCCACTGGGGATTCCTATTTTTGTTGTTTGAGGAGAACTCCGATGGGGGGTGTTGACTTTGCTTGAGGAAAACTCTATGGAGAGTGTTGATTCCTACTTGGGGAAGAGAGTTTAGGAGTTTTAGTTGTCCATTGCTCTACAGGGGAGTTATCTCTTGATGGAAGAGAAAGGAAGTTAACAACTTGTTGGGGATAAAGAAGTTAACCGTTATCTGGTTTGGCTTCCAGGCTTTGCAGCAACTCACTGGGGATTGTAGAAAAGTCTACTGGGGAAGAGGGGTTGTGGTCCCTTAATTTGTAGTAGTCGGAGAGGAAAACTCAAGTTGGGGAATCTGTAGTTTGTTGGGGAAATAAACCCTGTTGCCAATCTGTTGGAGAGGTGCTTTCTTTTGGCAGGACTCCTCGAGGTTTCTTGAGATTGACTCAGTTGGGGAGAGGTTTTCAAAGATTGAAACTCTGGCTGGGGATCACCCTATGAAGAAGGCTATGTGGGAGATTTGTCACTTCCCCTAGTAGCAAGTGTTTGTAGCACTTCCAGGAAATGTTTGCTTCACCGTACGTAACCCTTTACAGGAATTCACGTTTAATGCCCCAAGTGATTTAGATACAGACCTGCCCATGGTTATTCAGCATTTATTGGGAGATTTCTTGGAATATTGACTTGACTTCCCCTAGAAGAATTGAATAGTGACATATCATGCCCCTTGCTTAATATGAGATTTGTCATTGGGAGTGTCATCCTATTTGAAGTGATTTTGTTCACTGAGAGAGCTTTCGTTTGCTGAATATTCGTCGTGTGAATTTCTCTGTTGTCAAAATATTAGCCATATGCAAACAACGATATTTAAAAATAATGCAAAGTTTATGCTTGTCTTGAAGTTTTGCAAATGCGTTTTAGCAGATAAAAGAATTTTGCAAGTATGTGAATTCAAATCAGGATTCAGAGTAAGCCTTACAGGAGTCAGGATACCTTTTGTAACAATATGCTTTTGAACTAACCCATGCTTCAATTAGGACTTTGAAAGGTTGTATCGTGGTCTAGGTTCACGGTTTAAGAAACAAAGGATAAGGCTCAAAGTGTAATTGTACCTTCCCGTTCTTCATGATGTTCTTCAGTCCTAAACTCAGTTAATTGCGCATTTGAACTCCAATTGAGTCTGGAATGAAGTTTTGATGATGGTTCAGACAAGTTAAGTTTGTTGGAAGGCAGCCATTTTTGGAACACTTTTCATGTTTGTTGAGGATCTGTAACGTCCTTTTTTTATCTACTATCCCTGATTTTTGCCTGACTATTCTTGTTTTGAGATTACAGTCAGCGGGATGCCCCCGTTTTTCTTAAGTCTCCTTCATAGGTTTTGACTTAGTGGGCTTTTCTCTTGAGAGATAATGACTGCCTATTTGGTAGGGAACCATCACCGTCTTTTGATTCCAGAGGAATATTTTTGATGTCATTCGTTGTATACGAAGTTAAAGTTTACGACTGAATGCACGTTTGAATTAACTGAGAAATTACCCTGCCCCAGGTTTTGATTAAAGGTTAAAATTTGTGTGAAAAAGAAAACTCCTACTTCTTTGGATCAAAGGGGTTGACTAGGGATTATCCTCCTTATAACTCTAGTGTTTAAGAATTGAAATAACGCATGTATATCATCAGCTAGGTCTGTCCCAAAACATACTGTATGAGATTATGGTATTGTTTTCGTCATCCTCCCTCTAAAGGCTTGCAACTTTTAAACAAGAGTTGAATATCATAAAGGGAGTAAAAAGCATAGTTTAAATAGAATGAAAATTAATGGATTAATTCAAGACAAACATATTTAATGCATTAATGAAAATGATCAAAGTCTGACAGATAGATAAGTGTTTAAGTAAACAAAGAAATTACAACTGGAAATTTGAATAAATAGGAAATTTCCTCGCCCAGATCGTCACTTCAAAATGCCCTTGAGGGGTGATAGAAAAGCTCCAGTTGACCGTCCTGTGCGAATTCCAATGCTCCTTCGTCGATCAGGTCTTGAATCTTGTTTTTCAACGTCCAACAACTATCAGTATCGTGTCCCGGACTGTTGGAGTGATATGCACATCTTTCATTGGGATGATAGCTAGGAGCAGATGTGTTACGATTCTGAGGAGGATCCTTCAGTGTGTCCAAATTCAGATTCAACATGTGTAGCAAGACTTGCGACATTGGCATGTTGAGTTTGGTATATTGCCTATTGGGTGCATTCCGTTTACGCCAATTACCATGTCCTTGTTGACGAGGTGGTTGTTGGGATCATGACGTGGCAGCAAATTGGAAAGGTCTACTTTCCACCAAACCGGCTCCTTGCATCATGGGAGGCTGAATGATGACTTGATCCCCAGTCTCGACGGTTTGTTTCATACGGTTGTAACTGTCTTGATGAAGTTTGTTGACGAGGGTCCTTAGCTCCTCTTGTCCCTGAGCTAAGTTTTGGATAAGAGCCATCTGGCCCACCGGTTGTCCCATCATCTGGAATTTCATTGTTACCATTTCAGTTTGTATCCGTTCCAACTAGTCATCTTTGTTGTCCTCAGGATTACCCATGATCATGCCTCTAGTGAGGAGTGCTTTCACCACTTCTTGTCCCTTGGACAGGTTCAAGAACATTTCCCAAAGTTGAACATTAAGAGTCTGAATGTCCTTGATAGTCTATTCTAGAGCCATGTCTACTGAAATAAATAGTAAGCATATGAGAGACCTGTGTGGGAAAAGCCTGTCATGATATGATGTATGGTATGTGGATGCTATGATACGGTGGGAGAACTGACTTGAGGTTTTGCGTTTTGTTGCAAATGTTTCGGTTTAGCAAGAGTCGCCACCGACTTTTATTTTATCCAAAAGGAAAGGTAGAAAAGCACAGGAAAGACCTTTGAGATATTTTCTTGAGTTCAGGGGATAGATTATGAAAAGGGAAGGTACTAGCACCCTTTCATCCATGGTTTTCCATGAGCTCTTAGTTACTTGCTTAGATCACTTGCTTTGCTTTTGAAATTGTTTGAAATGGTGCTTTGTGTTTGGTGTGATTTTGAAAGTATTTTGAAAAGAGGCCTTTAGTTTAGGAAATCTTTGTAATGATTCTCGTTCGTAAGAATGTATACAAAGATGTTTGTCTTTTAAAAAATGTTTCAATATTTTGAAAGTTGTTTGGAAAATGTTTTGAAATGTGTGTGAGTTTTTTTTGAAAATAGCAAGGATTTGTTTTGAAGAGAGCAAGTAACTAGGAACTATTTACCCTACTCAAATGTCTTTTCTATACATTTTTATTCCTTTGACATTGATGATTTACCATTAATTTGGTAAACAACAATATCTTTGGATGTTAAACGGGACGGGCGTGAGTCATTGTATGACCATGATAGCAATGTTGCCAAGTATCTTAGCTTGTTTGAGGGACCAAGATCATTTGTTTTAGGCAACCTTTTGATAGCGTCATCGAGGGACTATGATCTTTTGTTTTGTTTTGCTTTGCCAAGATACCTTGCATGCTTATCATGGCCACTTTGTTTAGGCAACCAAGTGGGTGAAACCCTAAGGGTGCTTTTGTGCAATATGTGTTATTTTCATGCATTTGTCTTGTATTAGGTCTTAGCTATTTGTTTTATTTTTGTCTTATCATGCAAAACCCTAGTTTACTAGCATAGTATAAAATGCGATAAATTGCATAAAATAAAACTAAGCTATTACAACAATTATTATGGGAGGGGGGATACAAGTTTTTGAATGGGATATATTTGCACAAAATAAAACCCTAAAATACTATTACAACCCAATTGAATTATGTACAAATTAAATAAATATATAAATATTAAAAATGAAAATAAAATGTATTGATGCAAAATGTTTTGTATTTATTATATGTATGAGAAAAATAAATTATTTAAGTCCTAAAAATAAGAAAAATAATATTGTTATTTTTTGAAAGGGTGAAAAACCCTAGTTTTTGATTAAGAAAATATATGTTCTATAT
This sequence comes from Vicia faba, assembly GCA_948472305.1. Taxonomy (NCBI): domain Eukaryota; kingdom Viridiplantae; phylum Streptophyta; class Magnoliopsida; order Fabales; family Fabaceae; genus Vicia; species Vicia faba. The sequence continues at coordinate 1,445,313,872 of OX451738.1, read as the reverse complement.
TTTATTTTATTTTGTCCATTTTTATACAAGAAATAATAAATAATATTAAAAATTAAATATGTGTGAAAATAATTATTTTTATGTGTAAAATAATAAAATAAAAAATATATGGTATTTTTTTATTATTTACAAGTTTATTTAAGAAAATAAATTCTATAAACCTAATAAACTATTTTTTTATACCAAAAAAAATAATAAAAATAATAAAATAAAATGCAAAAAATAAAGAAATTATTTTTGTGATTTTTTATTGTTCATAAAAAAGAATTAAAAATATAAAATATAAAAATATAAAAAGAAAAATGAAAAATAAAACAAATATGCAAAGGGGGTGTGAATATCAAGTCAGGGGTATGGGAAGTAAAACAGAAGGCCCAATGCGCCAAGGCCCAGATCACCAGCTTCGTCCCTGTCCTTGGCTTCTTCCATGCGTGCGTTTCTGCCTTCAACCTGTAACTCTCTATTCTTTGCACAAAAACATAAACTTGCAACATAAAAAATGTAGCTTGAAATCTCACGATTCCAATGATATAAAATTCATAATCTAACCCTCAAAGACCAGGGAGAATTTCAGTAGCCCTAATTTCTGACCTAGTTTTTTCAGCATGTTCAACAATCAAATTCTCTTAGCTCAGTTAATATAAATGACAACTATGCATATGTACAACTTCACCATGCTAGAGACTACATTTTTGCTTCACAAATCGTGGCTTGAGGATGCCTAAATAGAGAGATAAAGTTTTGAAAAATACCTCCTTCAACTGGATTTGGATATGGAAATGTGGGGACTTTGAGTGAGGCCTGAGGGTCGTGTGAGCTTCCTTGAAGTTCCCTCAAGCTTTTCCAATGCTTAGCTGTCCTTGTGGATGCTTGAAACTCCCTGTAGAAGTCAACCTTCAACCTTCAAGTTTGAAAATGGTGATGTCTGAAATAGAGGTTACAGCAACATGACAAGGGCTTGGATAGCTTGGATATGATGTGGATGAAGTGTTTCAAGTGGCAAGAGGCAAAACGCACGAGCAAAATATGACTTGGCTAGGATTTTGCAGAAGCTGCCCTGTTTGGGCAGAAACTTGTGTTTTCTGAGTTTTAGAGTGTTTGGGATCTTTTTCTTTCGTGTTTAGGCTTGTAACAAGTTTGTGAAGTTGTTTTGAATGATGCCAAGCCCTCCCTTTATCAGATGTACAAGTTCTCTTGACTTTTGCAACTTTTCTTGCTTTTGAAGAAAAGTGACAAGACTTGTGCCAAAGGCCTGTACTGGCTAGTTCTTTAGCTGATGAGAGTTGGTAAACCATGCTTGATATCTGTGGACATTGCTTGTGACAAAAGAACAGGTCCAAAGCTCAAGGATAGTAAAGTTGCAAAAAGCTTGCTTTATGGAAATGGCAATGTGCACTTTTGGCCATTTATGGAATTGTTTCTTGTACAATGCTCCAAAGGTCAAAATAAAGCCATTATCCATTGAGTTAGCATTTAATTATGGAGTGTAAAAGGGATTTAGGACCTGTAATGCAAGGTACAAGCATGCTTTATCAGATTTGCAACTTGGTGCATTGTGAAAATGGCTTGAACAAAAGTGACAAAATGCCATTTTCTCTTCTTCGATTCTCCCTAACCACAAATGATCTTGGAGAATTCTTGGACATTTTGGAAAGCTTGCAACATGCTATACAATACATATTTTAAATTCAACTTGAGATACCTCTTGTAATTAGGTGAAAAGTTTCCATGAAGTTAGGTCAAAAACCTGCCTAAACTAGGGCAAAATTTCACTAAGTTATTTAGTTCATGGACCCCTATTCACAAAATCATAACTTAATATCCAAGCATCATTTGGGAAAAATTTGTGAATAAAAGTTGTAGATTTCATGGAGGACTACAACTTTCATGTTGGAAGTTTTCTTTGAATCCAATTGCATCATGGTGAAAAAGTTGGAAAAAGTTGGGAAGAAATACTTAGAAAAATTCTAAGTTATGAAAAATTTCAAATTAAAACCCTAATTTGCAATTTTAGGTTTCTTGGTCAACAAGTTTCACATTTTGACATATCTTGATGAATTATGACCCTTGGCACTTGATTTTGACCAAAAAAGTCAAAGTTTGACTTTTAAGTGTACAGTTGATTTTTGATCAGTTGACTGGAAAATTCATCTGTCAATCCAATGCATTTGAGATTTTTTGAACCATGTGATTAGGTAAAGATGATGCCATTGAGTCCTTGAAATCATGTTTGAACTCACTTTGCCATTGGCTAGGTTAAAAATCAGAAATTGCCCTTTCTCAATCAAAACCCTAATTTTGACCATTTTGCCCTTTTGATGATCTGATCAAATTTCTTGAGGAGTTGTGATCCAAACTTGATAAAATGGTACATAGGAGTCTAAAATGTTGTTGTGGATAAAAATTATGAAGTTTGACTGTAAATTGGCCATGGTTGACTTTTCCCCCAATATAGTTGATTTTTAGGTCAACTGTCCAATTGAATAGGCAAAAATGTGATTCAAGGCTTAAAACTTGGTATGAACAATCTTAGGGGTCCAAGATGGTATATGAAAGTCACATGAAGCATTGATTGTCCAAAAATCCTTGTGCAAACTCAAACCCTAATTTCAGGCTATCAGTGCAAGGTGATGTCTTGAGCTGACCAAACCCTAATCTTGTCTTGAGTCCAAGCATTCTTGTGAGGAAAATTTTGATAAATGAGAGGGAAAATTTTGGGGTACAACAGCTGCCCCTGTTCAATCTTCTTGAACCTGAAGAGTTAGATTGGCGAGCTTTGCCGTTCGTGACTCGAAGGTAAAAGATGATTGGACACTAGAGTGCCCGTAAATTTGCACTCGTCAAAGTGTAGTTGAGGGAATGGGCTTAAAGATGCCATTTGGAAAGGTGATAGAATCTTGCTGGAGATGGGCTTGTAGATGCCATCCAAGAATGTTTGTTGAATTGTAAGTTGTGAATCAGAAGAATACGTATCAGAATGGTATCCGTGTCTAGAACGTATCTGAATTGTTTCTGGAGACTGAATCTTTATGAGCAAATGAATAGCAGTCGTGTCTGGAGCGTATCCAAGATGGGGAAAATCAAAATAAGTGACAGAATAGAAACCGTGTCTGGAGCGTATCTGTATTGTATCTGAATAGGAGATCTGAATAAGTGACAGAATGGCTTCCGTGTCTGGAGCGTATCTGAACTTGAAAATCTGAATGAGTGACATAATGACTTCCGCGTTTGGAGTGTATCCATACTGTATCTGGACTTTGAATTCTGAATGAGTAATAGAATGACTTCCGTGTCTGGAGTGTATCTACACTGTATCTGAAGTTGAAATCTGAATGAGTATCAGAATGATATCCTTGTCTGGAGCGTATCTGTGTTGTATCTGAAATCTTTGAACATTGTTAATGATAGCTGTTAATCTTATCCTGAAAAGGGTAAAATGTTAGCTGAAACACAAAGTTATGTTGCATGAAATGTACGATGCAATAAATGTGTCTTATCATATGTTTATGATATATGGATGTAACGTATGCGCATGTAAGCTGATTTGCTGTTTTGCTGAGGAAAATAAATCTTTGACTGCTACCGAGGAAAATAAATCCTTGACTGCTGAGGATAAGAAATCCTTGGCGACTGTTGGGGATATAAGGATCCTTCATGTCTTAAAGTTGGAGTATTGACAAAAATTCTGTTGCGAGCAAGGCTGTATACTGCTTGAGCAATCTGCCTAGGAAATCTAGAGAATTTTGATGACTTCTACTGGGGATTACACAATGGGAATCTTTATTCTGTTTGGGAATAAAGAAAACTCTGATGACTCCTGCAGGGAATTAAGAATGAGAATCTTCATTTTGTTGGAGAGCAATGAAAACTTTGGCGACTTCACTGGGGAATCAAGAATGAGAATCTTCATTCTGTTGAAAAATAAAAACTCTGTGGGGAAGAAAGCCTACTGCTGGAGAGTAGGTTCCGGGGTTTAGGTTGTCTTCCATTCTACCGGGGAATTATCCTAAGTTGGGGATAAACGGAAGTGAACTGTTATCTGGTTGATTTTCAAGTTTCAAGATAACTTGCTGGGGAATTTGGAGAAAACTGGATGGTTTCCGCTGGGGATTGATAGTTGGAAATTTCAGCTCCGCTGGGGATCTGGGAGTTTGAAGTTTTAACTCTGATGAGGATTAAGGGTTTGAAATTTTAGCTCCGCTGGGGATCTAGATGATGTACTGTAGGGATTTCTCATGGAATAGCCTAAAGACATTTTCCTATCCTTTCAGTCTGTCAGTAATTGTTCTTTTCCACTTTGTTTATTTGTAAACAGTAATTATGTTCAAATGCATATGTTCATTAATGAATCATTGGACGTTTTTGCAAATAAAAAACACAAGTGTAAAAGAAAAAGGCAAATAGTTTTATGTACTTTGAAAAGGTATCTTTGTATTTACTTTGAATAAGTATTTTGTACAAATGAGACAAACATCCTAGTAAGAGGATGGTGTCATAAAAATGAGAAAAATTTATACAAAGAAAGATATCTATGTGTAAAAAATCCCATGGGGTTCCCATTCTGCTATAGCCTTCGTAACTCCGAATATCTTGTCCATTCGTTGCTTCGTCTGGAGATGATTAGATTGATCAGAATCTCCAGGTTTATCAGTGAAGAGATTATCCTTAAAGTGATCCGACGAGACATAGTCATACGTTTTAATTCCCTAACTTTTGCCTGAACCGCCCTTTCGGGTTTTCGATTCACTGGGAAACCCTTTTTTGCCCAAGTCGCCCTTTCGGGTTTTCAACTTGTCGGGTGTACAAATTTTTTTATTTATCCCTAATTTTTGCCTGAATCGCTCTTTCGGGTTTTCGATTCACCGGGATTCCCTTTTTTTGCCTAGGTGTGTCAACCTAGAGGGTCATTTATGCGTAGTATCTTTTGACTATGTCTGCGTTCGCAGGGTGTGGCAAGTCATCACCGTCCATGGTGGTTAAGATCATTGCCCCACCAGAAAAGATGTTCTTGATTACAAATGGTCCTTCATAGGTAGGAGTCCATTTGCCCCTGGGATCACTTTGTGGCAAGATGATGCGCTTGATCACTAGATCTCCAACTTGATATATCTGGCGTCTGACTTTCTTGTTGAAAGCTTTGATCATCCGTTTTTGATACGTCTGACCGTGGAAAACAGCAGTAAGTCTCTTCTCGTCAATTAAGTTCAATTGGTCAAGTCGGGTATGGATCCAATCGTCTTCACTCAAACCAGCATCTTTCATGATCCTTAAAGAGGGGATCTGAACCTCGATAGGTAAAACAACCTCCATGCCATATACCAAAGAATAAGGTGTTACCCCAGTTGATGTGCGAGCCGTGGTACGGTACCCGTGGAGAGCAAACGGTAGCATCTCATGCCAGTCCTTGTAGGTGACTGTCATCTTTTGTATGATCTTTTTGATATTTTTATTCGCAGCTTCGACAACACCGTTCATCTTTGGCTGATAGGGAGATGAATTATGATGTTGAATCTTGAACTGCTCGCACAGGGCGGTGATCATAGTATTGTTAAGGTTTATACCATTATCAGTGATGATCCTTTCTGGGATACCGTACCGACAGATAAGATTCTGCTTGATGAAGCGGACAACAACATTCTTAGTAACAGATGCAAAGGAAGCTACTTCGACCCACTTGGTGAAATAGTCAATGGCCACCAGAATGAAGCGGTGTCCATTGGATGCTGTAGGCTTGATTTCCCCAATTATGTCAATTCCCCATATAGCGAAGGGCCAAGGAGCTGTTAAGACATTTAGAGGAACTGGAGGCACATGTACCTTGTCTGCATAGATTTGACATTTATGGCAGGTTCGGGAGTGTTGATAGCAGTCAGCTTCCATGGTAGACCAGTAATAGCCTGCCCTTAGAATCTTCTTAGCCATCGTATGCCCGCTAGAGTGAGTGCCAAAGGTACCTTCATGCAATTCAGCCATGATCTTTTCAGCTTCAATCTTGTCCATACAACAGAGCAGAATAGAATCATGATTGCGTTTGTACAAGATGCCATTACTTAGGAAGAACTTAGCCGAGAATCTCCTTAAGAACTTTTTGTCATTGACTGAAGCTCCTTCAGGGTATTCTTGAGCCTCGAGATACCTTTTGACTTCATGAAACCAAGGCTGGTCCACTACTTCTTCGGTATTAATCTCGTGACAATGTGCAGGTTCTTCCATCCGTTCAATGGTGATTTGGGGAGCCTCTTTATCCCAATTAAGTTTAAACATGGATGACATTGTAGCTAGAGCATCCGCTAGCTGATTTTCTTCTCGCAGGAAATGCTCGAAGGTAATCTGCTCGAAATGTGGTAGCAATGTCAAGACATGTTCTTTGTAAGGGATGAGGTTTGGATGCTTAGTATCCCATTCTCCTTTAATCTGAATGATGACCAAAGCTGAGTCCCCAAACACAATCAATGATTTGATTCCCAAGTCTATGGAAGCCTTGAGTCCAAAGATGCAAGCTTCATACTCTGCCATGTTGTTCGTACAGTTGAAGCAAAGTCTGGCTGTAAAAGGAGTATGACAACCTTCTGGGGAGATGAGTACCGCGCCGATACCGTTACCAAGCACATTGGATGCCCCATCAAAGTACAGGGTCCATCAGGATCCTTGTTCAGGTCCGTCATATGGTCTAAAATCCTCAATGTTGTCCAATGTCATGATGTCTTCGTCAGGGAAGTCAAACTTCATGGGTTGATAATCTTCAACAGCTTGATGGGCCAGATGGTCAGCTAGCACACTCCCCTTTATAGCTTTTTGGGTTGTGTACTGTATATCGTATTCCGTTAGGATCATCTGCCATCTAGCTATTCTTCCAGATAGAGCAGGCTTCTCAAAGATGTACTTTATCGGATCCATCTTAGATATCAGCAAAGTGGTATGAGTCAACATGTACTGCCTTAGCCGGCGAGCAGCCCATACCAAAGCGCAACAAGTTTTCTCAAGCAGTGAATATCTTGTTTCACAGTCGGTAAACTTTTTTCTAAGGTAATAAATCACATGCTCTTTTCGGCCAGACTCGTCATGCTGCCCCAGTATGCACCCCATTGAATTCTCTAGGACGGTCAGATACATGATTAGCGGTCTTCCTTCGACGGGCGGCATCAAGACAGGAGGCTCTTGTAAATACTCCTTGATTTTATCGAAAGCAATTTAACAGTCATCATTCCATCTAACAACCTGATCTTTCTTCAACAGCTTGAAGATTGGCTCACAAGTAGATGTTAGGTGAGAAATGAACCTATCAATGTAGTTTAGGCGTCCCAAGAAACCTCTGACCTCCTTCTCAGTGCGAGGAGCAGGCATTTCTTGTATAGCTTTGACTTTGGCAGGATCAACCTTGATGCTTTTGTTGCTGACAATGAAACCCAAGAGCTTACCGGACCGGACTCTGAATGTGCACTTGTTTAGATTCAATCTTAGCTTGTACTCCTTCAACCTGACAAACAGCTTTTGCAAGTGATCAAGATGTTCTTCTCCAGTTTGTGATCGGGCTATCATGTCATCTACGTAGACCTCTATCTCATGATGTATCATGTCATGAAACAAAGCTACCATGGCGCGGTTATAGGTTTCTCAGACATTCTTCAGTCCGAATGACATCACTCTGTAGCAGAACGTACCCCACTGTGTAACAAATGTAGTTTTCTCCATGTCCTCAGGTGCCATTTTGATCTGGTTATAGCCTGAGAATCCATCCATGAAAGAAAATACTTTGTGCTAAGCTGTATTGTCAACCAGAATGTCGATATGCGGAAGTGGAAAATCATCTTTAGGGCTGGCCCTGTTTAAATCTCTATAATCCACGCACATTCTCACTTTGCCGTCCTTTTTAGGCACGGGCACAATGTTAGCCACCCATTATGGATAGGAAGTAACAGCCAGAAATCCAACATTGAACTGCTTCATAACTTCTGCTTTGATCTTCTCTGACATGTCAGGTCTCATGCAGCGAAATTTTTGTTTCACTGGTGGACAATCTTCTCTTGTGGGTAGATGGTGAACCACAATGTCTGTATCGAGTCCCGACATGTCTTCGCATGACCAGGAAAAGATCTCTACATAATCATGTAACAGCTGAATTAAGCGCTCCTTGACACTCGGCTCTAGGTTGGCACCCACTCTGATCTCCTTTCTGTCTTCCTCAGTACCCAAGTTGATTGTATCCAACAGCTCCTCATGAGGCAGAATAACTCTTTCCTCTTGTTGTAGAAGTCTGGCCAATTCCCCTGGCACCTCACAACCTTCTTCACCTTCGTATTCGGCTTGGTAGATCAGATCTTCAGAGTCACTGAAGGCTATAACAGTATCGTTACCCATGGGTTCTGGAGTGGAAGAGTACCTGCATTTGTGAGTGTGGGTGTGTGTAAGGGCATAGCCATCTTAAAACAACAAAATGTAAAAGAAAGACAATGAGCACAAAAAGGTTTATATACGAAAAAGCGTCCATGATTCATTGAAATGACATATGAAAATGAAATAAGAACCCTTACAAATGGACCTATGTGCCTCGGGTAAGACACAAGGTTGAAAAAGTACGAATTATTTGTGAATTATTACAGATCCAACAGAAATGGAAAAGATAAATTACTGCGGTATGCAAGTAATCAGAACAAAGTCTTTTGCTTCCCAATTGCACAGTCCTTCACCAACAGTAGGAAAAATCCAGTCTTCTAAGCTGCCCTCTTCTTCATTGTCCTCTAGCGCATTAACCCCTTGGTGGCTAATCTTCACAGGTGGCCCCCCGGCACGGGCGCGGCGCACGGCCTTCTGAGCAGTTGAGGTGAACCCCAAGCCGAATTTGTCTGATTTGAAAGGAAAGTCGGAAAGTTGCCCCCAGATAGTGGATCCGCCTTCTTCAACTACTGCCCTTGCATCCTTTAGAGAAGACATCCGAGGTACAGGTCTTGTGATCACAGGAGTTGAGGATACTGCCTTGGTCGCTGCTATTTCCTGAGAGACTTCTTCAAAATGTTGGAAAGGGGTCTCGATGAATTCGCCATCCAATTCTACATATCAGAAAGAATTCAGATGACTAATCATGTATTCCTCTTCACCATGGACACTTATGATTTTCCCTTGGACGGGGTACTTCAGCATTTGATGCAAAGTTGAGGTGACCGCTCCGGCATTGTGAATCCAGGGGTGTCCCAACAGGCAAGAGTAAGAAGGATGGATGTCCATCACGTAGAAAGTTTAATTGAACGTCTGGGTTCCCACCTTGATCGGGATATCCACCTCCCCGTGGACCATCCTTTTAGAGCCGTCAAATGCTCTCACAATTATATTGCTGGGCTTCAGGGTTAGGCCTTCACAATCCAACCTATCCAAGGCTTTCTTTGGAAAGACATTTAAAGATGATCCAGTATCAACCAAAACATGGGCTGGGGTCGTCCCCCTACACTCCACTGAGACATGTAGTGCATCTTTATGTTTTCTCCCTTTGGAGGTTAAGTCAGCATCGGAGAAACCCAGGCCATTGTCAGCTGTTAAACTGACTACACACTCTTGGAGTTGATCAGCCAAAGTCTCTTGCGGCACGTGTGTTTTCTTCAAAAAATTGACCAAAGCTTTAGCATGTGCCTCAGAGCACAGCAGCAATGATAACATAGAGATTTTGGAAGGGGTCTGCCCCAGTTGTTCTACCATATCATAATCGCTCTTCTTAATGATCCTCAGGATTTCTTCCATCTCCTTCTTGGATGTCTCAGGAATAACTAGTGATTGAGCCTTTGTCAAGACAGGATCCTCTTGAACATTCTTTCCTTTATTCTTAGCAGCGGAAACAGGGATAGGAATTGTATTGTCATTGTTGGTAGGTACACTTGAAGGTACAATCACTGGTACAGATGTAATCTTCGGAACGGCCACGGGTCCAAAGACTGCTTTTGGAGGAGCAATCTTTGGAGAGAAAATTCTCCCACTGCGGGTAATTTTGCTTGTTCTGGCAATGTTACTGATGTCGGAATTGTCCTCTTCGGAGCTCTCTTCTTCAGCAGTCTGTTCAATCTGTTTGACACCATGGTGTTGTACCCCAAAATTTGCCCTCCCATATTCTTCAAGAAATTGCCAAGTCAAGCTTCAAAATCTCCCCAAGGGTTGCACACTGTATGAGCCTCCTAAGTAGTCAAAATTAGGGTTTGTGTTCTGATCAAGAAAATGAAGTTTTCAAGGCCCCAATCAAGTCTCACATGCTTATAAATATGGTCAAGTGTCCTCATATCAAGTTTCAAGACTTTCAGCACAAAATTGCACAGTCAAAAACCCTAATTGCACTACAGTCAACTGTAGGGGCAAAATGGTCATTTGACAGTCAAAAGTTCAAATTTTTGGTCAACATATCATTTTGAAGCCACAAACATCATTTGATCAATGCTTGATCATGATTCTCAAAACTTGGCTCAAAAATCATCAAGATGCAAAAGTTTCTATTTTTGGACAGCTGAAAAAGTCAACTGAAATTGACCAGGGCATAACTTTCACATGGATCATCAGAAAAATTCCATCCAAAGCTCATTTTGAAGAGAAAGACATTTCCTACAACTCATCTTCATACTTCAAGTCCAAGAAATGCTCTCACAAAATGTTATCAATTTCAACATTATAGGTCATTTTCAAAAGTCAACAAAAAGGGACTTTAAGTCAAAGGCCATAACTTGAGATTGGTAAATAAAAATGACATGGGACCAAAGGCATTGGTTAGAGGACTCAAAAACCTTTCCAAAATGTCCAAGAACATGAGCAAATATTAAAAATTGAGCAAGTTATGCATTGAAGAAGTTGGGAAATTTTTGTGAAATGGCCAAAATCATTTATCCTTGAAATCTCATTTTTGACAAAAGGGGCCCACTTTTTCCACTTGAATTAACTTGGCCATGCTTCCCACGTGTCCCACCTTTTATTTCATATTTTTTAATTAATTTTTTCATTTTTAATTGATTTTATTGGATTTAATTAAGTTTAAATCTTTTAAAATCAAGAAAAAATCAAAAGGTTTGATTAAATGAAATATTTGGCCTTAACTAGCCTTGAAACATCATTATGTGCCTACCAAATTCGTGCAAAGGAGTAAACAAGGCAAGAATTCAAAATGAGGCAAAAAATGGAAAGTGTGATAATGGTGGTTTATGCCAAATCCTAAACATCAATGCAAGGCATTATTGGCCATAATTTTCATTCATACACATTGCATAAGACATGTACAAGTGATACAGACCAAGATTAGACAAGAGGCTGCGCAGGAACCTTGATAGCAAACTCACATTTTTTTGCAAAAGTCTCAATTCTGAAAACTCATTTAGAAGGCGATTCAAGTCTCAAAACCGATTCCATTGGCTTCTTGGAGGATTATAGGACATAACTGAATCATTCCCCAAGCCCCATACTCAAGGAAACGCAAGGTTACCATTGAAGTTGGTAAAAGAAATTCCAAAACTGTTTTCCCTTATTCATGCATCTTTATCATATTTTGTTGTTATATTTATGTTTATTATGAAGTTTGCAAGCTAATCATATGATTCAATCGAAGTTTCACGCATTCTATGCCAAGATACCATGTTCATGTTCTAGGGTTTACAGGATTGAAAATTGGGGGTTTTTGAATGGGGAAAAATTAGCCCTCAAGACCACCACCATTCAACTCAGCGCATGTGGACGAAGATGATGGAACTATCGCGCCTAATTTATGATTGCCCTAACGCTAATCGTTATTTTCTGTAAAGACATTTTCTGCAACGGTGTAAAAACCGTTGCTTATGTTGTTTATCTTTCAGGAACATGAAGAAGATGATGTGCTGGCGAATGGTGATAGGCTGATTCAAAAATTCGCGCGCTGGAGCCCATTGACCATTGTTTATTTTATATTATTTGTTTGTTGTTTAAATTACAGATAGTGTGTCTAGCACAACTGGCAAAGCATGTATGTATCAACATCCAAGACCTGGGTTCGAGCCCCAGGTCTATATTGCTTCCATGTTATTTTTCAATAAGCAATCATATGCAGGTTCAATATCAAGGCACATCATGCACCTTCAGAATCCACCGTCCACGCGTCCAATGGAATCAAATCAAAGGCGCAGATTGGAGGAATACCATAGGCTTGAGTCAACCATCTCGCCTGCCAACGCAAAAGTCAGAAGGGCCAAAACATAATGGGCTTAATCACATGGACTTTACCTCCAAATTAGGGGCTTCACCCCCTTAGGTTTTTTTGCAATTTTCTTTCTTTTCTTTGTTCTTTTTATTATTTTTATATTCTTTTAATTGTTGCTTTCTTTTAATTATTTAATATTTTCAAAATATAAAAATACCAAAAAATCAGAAAAGATAATAAAAACAATAATTTTATTTTAGTATTAATTTTGTAAATAAATTCCACAATTAATTTAGATTTAATTTTAGGTTATAATTTAATTCTTTTTTCACAATAAACCAAAAAAAATAATAAAATAGATCTTTAACCCTTTTTATCTTTTGTTTAATTAAATATTTTTATCATTAATCATTAATTTTTGTAAATAAATTTTATAATTAATTAGTTTTTTATTCTAGGTTTTAACTTTAATGCATTTTCTTTAATAAATTAAAAACCATTAGAATTAGAATTAATTATTTGACTTTTAATTAATTTAATTTTCTTTAATGTCATAAATACAAAAAATATAAAAATAAGTTTTTTTTTCTTTTTATTTAATTTAATTATTCTATTAATTTTATTTCAATTCCTTTAAAGGGTTCAACGCCCTCGCATTCGATTATGTTTTTGTTCGCGCGTTTTATTTATTTCTTTTGTGAATAGAATGTACTTGTTCCAAAGCCCTGTAATAGTTAATTAGGCATTTATTTTCTGCAATTTATTTTAAATCGGGTCTGGATTAATTTGGCGTTGTAGACCCGCGCCTTTGTAATAGCGTAGGACCATTTATCTTTTCCGCACTTTAAATTCCCACACTTTTAACTGTTAAACAATAACATGAAAGAATGAATGCCCAAAATAAAATCAAAGCGTAGATCACCAATGCATGACAAGACAAACAATAAACTGAAAATGACACACAATTCACACACCACCCCTAGGGTACGCTTCACTGTTGCCTTGCCCCTCGAAAGGTGATCGTCGAGTAGAGGATGTCTTAGTAAGTCCTCATGATCCGGGAACCTGGCATGAGGGTAGCTTCTAAGGTGTCTTCCTATTGCTCTGGTGATCACCATGTCCCTACAAACTCGAATTGACCCGAACACCTCCAACGGTGGTGCTACCTACCTCTCAATGGTGGGATGGCACTACTTTAAGGACATTTACACAGACGAATTCCTTAGGGTAGGTAGATTCTCATAGATACTTGCTCTTTTCAAAAACGAACAAAATACTTTTCACACCTACACTTTCTAAAAGTTTTCAAACAAATTTTTCATACACTCTTGAGGACAGATACAAGAGTTACTTAGAGATTTTTTTCAAACGAAACTTTTTCAAAACCCACTCACACTTGAAAAGCAAACAAACATTTTGAAAACACAAACGAGCAAGTATCTAAGAGCCCATGGATAACCATGGATAGAAAGGGTGCTAACACCTTCCCTTTCTATAAATCTACCTCCCGAACCGAGAGCAATCTCTTTAAGGAATTTTTCTGTGCTTTTGTCCTTTCCATTTGGAGAAAATAAAAGACGGTGGCGACTCTTGCTTACCGCGACATTTCGCGAACCAGCGTTAAACAGTCAGTTCCAGATCCACCGATCACAGAACTGGCGACTCTGCTGGGGATACTACTTTATAAGTGAGGTGTACCTTAGGACTAAGATCACTGTGTTTTCAATTGCTTTGACTTGTTTGCTTTAAATTGTGGGACTGTCTTGGGAGTTCTATAGATCCTAACCCGGATCTGGGGATACCTTCTTAGAAAGTAGCAACAAGGCTGTGAGGGAACTGTGCGGGGTATACCGACATGGTTGAAGCAGTCTGCTACGTTGATGTGGCACTTTGGTGTGTACCGGTAACCCTTGAGTCAATCAAGGAGAGTACGGGGCCTCCATGTGGTGTCGTGAAGCATCAACAGACCTTAGGAACCTTAATTGAACCATCTTGGCCTCTTTAGGGTAGTGAGATGACTACTTTGGTGTACTCCGAAGTCGGTTGATACTCGATACTACACTCAATTGAGGGTTGTTTTCTTGGGATATTTTGATCGCCAGTCAGTGGCTAAATCGAAACGATGAACAATGAAAGCAATCCAATGATATTGAGATCCTTAGAACCCGGTTACTTTGATAGGACAGGTTTGAGCCCACCAACTTCAAGAGGGTAATACCCAGACCCCATGCTGGCCTAAACTCTAAGGGCTTTGTCTTGTGTGACTTGTGTGCCTTACATGTTTGCCTTTGTAAATATTTGTGGTGTGTTTAACCATAGCATCATGACATCATACAGCATCATATGCATCCACTAATCATTTCAGGGGTTCGAATCTTCATCTTTGTTCTTGTTTTGTAGGACATGGAAACTATCCGCAGAAAGACAATTCAGATCAACCTTATAAGGGTCCCTCCTCAGCTTAAGGAGCTTACATCCAGGATTCCCGAGAACTCGTCATTCAGTGAAAGGCATGGTAGACTCATCAGCCTGGTCAATACCAATATTGAGGAAGAGATGGTAAAGGTCCTTTTCCAATTCTTTGACCCTCTGCATCACTGTTTTACTTTCCCGGATTATCAGCTGGTGCCTACTCTAGAAGAGTTTTCCCAACTTCTGAAGGTTCCCATTCTCAATCAACTACCCTACAACGGTACGGAAAGGGAACCAAAACTTGAAGAAGTAGCTAAAGCATTATGCCTACAACCATCTGACATCAAGGGGCATTGGGAAGCCAGAAATGGTATCAAAGGATTCTTGGCAAAGTTTCTGTTTGAGAAGGCCCAAGAGTGTTGGAATTCCCTTGACCTACAAGCCTTTGAAGAGGTTGTAGCCCTCCTTGTCTATGGGTTGGTGTTGTTCCCTAAACCAGATCAGCTTATAGATATCAGTGCTGTCAAAGTCTTCATGTCCAGGAATCCTATACCTACGTTGCTGGGGGACATCCTTCACTCATGTTACACTCGAACCATGAAAAAAAGGGGTGTTCTTATGTGCTGCACTCCCCTCCTGGGAAGGTGGTTTATTTCGCACCTTCCACAATCAGTTTTGAAGAATGAGCGAGGTTTGAGGTGGTCACAACGGTTGATGACTCTTACACATGCAGATATACATTGGTGTTCTCGGTCCAGAGAGGATGTCACTATCATTGATCGTTGTGGGGAGTACCTAATGTTCCTTTACTTGGAATCAGAGGAGGTATTACTTACAACCCGTGCCTGGCTTGGAGACAGTTTGGTTATGCTCGGAAAGATGGCCCTCATGAGATGTTAATTCCTGACATAGTTTTTGACTTCGACAAGGATACGCAAGAACTTCGCCAGAAATTTATCAAAGCTTGGAGGATGCCCAGCAAAATAGACAGCAAGACCCTGGGACACAGGAACTCCATCCCATTGGAGCCTTATCTCAAATGGGTACGAGCCCGCTCCCAGAAGCTGGTGATGCCCTATCCTCATGTTCTCCCCGTGATCAAAGAGCCAGACTTGGAAGGAGAGTTATCCTACACCATTCAACATCCTGACATGCCCACGTCCTGGGAAGAGATGCAGAAGAGTTGGATCCAGCTTAAAGAAGAACGGAATTCTCTGGAAACCAATCTACATGCCAGTGAGAAAAAGGTCCTAGAGCTCACCCGCCTACTGCACGAGGAAAGGAATCTCAATACCTATATTGCTCCGAAGAGGATGCGTAGTGTCTTTTGGGACTGATCTGCTTTGTAATGTTTTCCTATGAGGCTTTAATGTACTGAACAATTATTTTCTTAATAATAACGTGTGTTCCTTTTTGTCTACAACAAATTTGAATTTTCGAACTCTTGAATGCATTGCATAAACACATATCATTCATCATATGCATCACAGGTACTCTTCTTTTCAGGCTGCTGACTGTTCTTCGCTGTTTATTTCAGCATCATGAACCCTGAATCATCAACCGAGGCATCTATCAAGGCTCTTCAGGCGCAGAACGCCCAATTTCAGGAGCTGATCAAGGGTTTGGCTCAGGGTCAACAAGAGTTGAAGACCATGCTTCTGAAGAAGAATAAGAAGAAGAGGAGGACTGTGCTATTTAACACTGGGCACAGACTCGGGAACACCTTACAGGTTGGGGCTGAGAGGACTACTCCATCTGTGGGGGAAGGTAGTCACCAAGAAAGGGAGGTCCCTACTCCTGTGGGCTCTGATACTGAAATAGACTTCAACGACGAACAGTACCCTCCTGCTGAAGACCGGTACAAGCAGCTGGAGGACAGATTAAAAGCTATGGAAATTCAGCGTGTGCCTGGACTGGATTTCGGAGACTTGGGGTTATCTACTGGGGTGGTGATTCCACACAAATTCAAAGCACCTGCCTTTGTGAAGTATGACGGGGCTTCCTGTCCTAAGATGCACCTCCGTTCTTATGTAAGGAAGATCCAGCCTTACACAGCAGACAGGAACCTTTGGATCCACTTCTTCCAGGAGAGTCTTTCAGGGACTCACCTCGAATGGTTCTATCAGCTGGATGGAATCAACATTCGTAACTGGGAGGATCTGGCCACTGATTTTTACAAGCAGTATCAATATAATTCCGACCTCGCTCCTACGCGTACCCAACTCCAGGGTATGTCGCTAGGGTCGGGTGAAGGTTTTAAGGAGTACGCCCAGAAGTGGAGAGATCTGGCTGGCAGGGTGCAGCCACCGTTGACAGACCGGGAGCTGGTGGATATGTTTTTGGGGACCCTATCTGGTCCATTTTTCAATCATCTCATTGGTAATTCCTCTGCTGGGTTTACTGATCTGATCCTAACTGGTGAAAGGATCGAGGCCGGTATAAAATCGGGGAAGATACAGAAGGTTGCCTCCTCCAATGCTGAAAAGAAACCCTTCAAAAAGGAGGCTAGTGCTGTATATAGCTCCCGGAGACCAGAGCGACCTGAGCGCCGCCAATCTGTCAGTGCGGTAATGATTGCCAAGCCTACTGCCGCTCCTCGGCCGACCAATCCTCAAAGGGCTGAAAGACCCCGGAGAGAGTTTACCCGCTTGAGCATGACCCTATCGCAGATCCTGCCACAGTTGCTATCCACCAATTTAGTGACTGTCAGAGAGGCTCCAAAGTTTCCCAATACTGCATCTCCTAAGTACAACCCGAATGCTCGTTGTGCTTACCATTCAGATAGCCCGGGGCACTCCACTGACGACTGTTGGGCCTTAAGGAGCAAGCTGCAAGATCTTATTGACGCCAAAGAGGTACAGTTTGAGACATCTGAGAAGCCTAATGTAGTGACAGCTCCCCTACCTGCTCATGGAGTGAATGCTATTGGGGACGAGGACGAAGTGGATGAAGCTGAGTTTGATAGCTGGATTTACCCTGCAACCGACGGTGGACCTAGCAATTGGAGTGCAAAGGACAATCTATCTGTTTCTCTTGTTACTAAGTAATGAACTTCTTTGTTTTGGATTTGTAATAAACAATAACTTGAAACTGTATGGCCCGGTGTCTTACCCGGGGCACCTTGGTCTTATTTATGAGGGCTTTTGTTTGTCACTGTCATATATCATAAATAAAAGCATTGGACGTTTTTCACATTTCAAATTTTGCGCTCCTTTTCTTTCCTTTCTTTACATATTACAAAACAGCTGTATTTACACACACTCACTCATACAGGTTTCAATCCACTCTGGATCTCACTGGTAACGACTCTGCTACTGCCAGTTATGACTTCGAAAATCCGATCAACTTAGCCGAAGACGAAGGTGAAGATGATTGCGAAGTGCCTGGCGAGCTTGCAAGACTGTTACTTCAGGAAGAGAGGGCAATTCAACCCCATGAAGAGCCAGTGGAAACAATAAACTTGGGTACTGAAGAAGACAGGAAAGAGGTAAAGATTGGTGCCAACTTAGAGCTCAGCGTGAAGCAACGGTTGACTCAAATGCTGCATGATTATATGGAGATCTTTGCCTGGTCCTACGAAGACATGCCCGGGTTGGATACCGATATTGTGGTCCATCACTTGCCTACTAAGGAAGACTGCCCTCCAGTTAAGCAAAAGGTCCGTCGGATGCGTCCAGAGATGTCTGAGAAGATTAAAGCCGAAGTTATGAAGCAGTTTGATGCCGGATTTCTTGCAGTGACTTCTTACCCTCAGTGGGTTGCTAATGTGGTGCCGATACCCAAGAAGGACGGTAAGGTCAGAATGTGTGTCGACTACAGGGATCTGAACAGGGCCAGCCCCAAAGATGACTTCCCTCTACCTCACATTGATGTCCTTGTTGATAATACAGCTCAGCATAAGGTGTTCTCTTTCATGGATGGTTTTTCAGGCTACAATCAGATCAAGATGGCTCCTGAAGACATGGAAAAGACTACATTTGTTACTCAGTGGGGCACCTTCTGCTACAAGGTCATGCCTTTTGGACTAAAGAACGCTGGGGCAACCTACCAACGTGCTATGGTTGCTTTATTTCATGACATGATCCATCATGAGATAGAAGTGTATGTTGACGACATGATCGCAAGGTCCCAGACTGAGGAAGAACACCTTGATCATCTGCAGAAACTGTTTGACCGTCTGAAATTGTACAAGCTGAGGTTGAACCCGAACAAGTGCACCTTCGGGGTAAGGTCTGGGAAGTTGCTAGGCTTCGTTGTAAGCGACAAGGGTATTCAAGTGGATCCTGCCAAGGTTAAAGCTATTCAAGAGATGCCAGTTCCTAGAACAGAGAAGGAAGTCAGAGGCTTTTTAGGACGCCTGAATTACATTGCTCGATTCATCTCACACCTAACTGCTACCTGTGAGCCAATCTTCAAGCTGCTGAAGAAAGATCAGGTAGTGCGTTGGAATGATGAATGTCAGGCTGCTTTCGACAGAATCAAAGAGTATCTCCAAGAACCACCTATCCTTATGCCACCGGTTGAAGGGAGACCTCTGATACTATACCTGACAGTTCTTGATAACTCAATGGGGTGTGTGTTGGGGCAGCATGACGAGTCTGGCCGAAAAGAGCATGCCATTTATTACCTTAGCAAAAAGTTTACCGACTGTGAGACTCGATACTCACTGCTTGAGAAAACTTGCTGCGCTTTGGTATGGGCTGCTCGCCGGCTGAGACAGTATATGCTGACTCACACTACCTTGTTGATCTCAAAGATGGATCCTATAAAGTACATATTTGAAAAGCCTGCTCTGTCTGGGAGAATTGCAAGATGGCAAATGATCTTGACGGAATACGACATTCAGTACACGACCCAGAAAGCCATCAAGGGAAGTGTATTGGCAGACCACTTGGCACATCAGGCCGTAGATG
Source organism: Vicia faba (assembly GCA_948472305.1). Classification (NCBI taxonomy): domain Eukaryota; kingdom Viridiplantae; phylum Streptophyta; class Magnoliopsida; order Fabales; family Fabaceae; genus Vicia; species Vicia faba. The sequence goes on along the minus strand of OX451738.1, from coordinate 1,445,294,417 downwards.
ACTATCAGTCAATGAACTTCGAGTTTCCGGATGAAAGCATCATGATAGTAACTGATTGTGAAGTACCTGGACCGGATGAAGGACCTGAACCAGGATCCCGATGGTCTATGCACTTTGACGGAGCCTCCAATGCTTTGGGTAACGGTATCGGCGCTATAATCATATCCCCTCAAGGCACTCATACTCCACTCACTGCCCGGCTATGTTTCAACTGCACCAACAACATGGCGGAGTATGAGGCGTGCATCATGGGACTCAAAGCTGCAATTGACTTAAGGATCAAGTTTCTGAGTGTCTTCGGAGATTCCGCTCTCGTGATCAACCAGATTAAAGGCGAGTGGGATACGAAACATCTGAATCTTATTCCTTACAAAGAATGTGTGTTGACAATGATCCCCCACTTCACAGAGATAACCTTTGAACATTTCCCGAGAGAGGAGAATCAGTTAGCGGACGCGTTAGCTACAATGTCTTCTATGTTCAAAGTCAAGTGGGACAATGAGGCTCCCCGAATCATCATCTGGAAACTGGACGAACCGGCATACTGTTGTGATCTCGAGACTGAGACGGTGACTGAGAAGCCTTGGTACCATGAGGTGAAGAGATATTTGGAAGCTCAGGAATACCCTGAAGGTGCATCTGTCAATGATAAGAAATTCCTGAGAAGATTCGCGGCCAAGTTCTTCCTTAGCAACGGCATCTTGTACAAGCGAAACCATGATTCAACCTTACTGCGTTGTGTGGATAAGACTGAAGCAGAAAGGATCATGGAAGAGCTGCATGAAGGGACCTTTGGTACACATTCCAGTGGGCACACTATGGCGAAGAAGATCCTTCGGGCAGGATATTACTGGTCCACAATGGAAGCTGACTGCTACCAACATTCCAGGACATGCCATAAGTGCCAGATTTATGCAGACAAGGTGCATGTTCCTCCAGTTCCCCTGAATGTTCTGACCGCACCTTGGCCTTTTTCAATGTGGGGCATTGACATGATTGGTGAGATCAGACCTACGGCATCTAACGGGCATCGCTTCATCCTTGTAGCGATTGATTACTTTACAAAATGGGTCGAAGCAGCATCCTATGCTACGGTAACCAAGACTGTTGTGGCACGGTTCATTCGGCATAACCTGATCTGTCGATACGGCGTCCCTGAGAGAATTATTACAGATAACGGTACTAATCTGAATAACAAGATGATCACTGAGCTCTGCGAACAGTTCAAAATACAGCACCACAATTCTTCTCCTTACAGACCGAAGATGAATGGGGATGTAGAAGCAGCAAATAAAAATATCAAGAAAATCGTGCAGAAGATGACAGTGACCTATAAAGATTGGCACGAGATGTTGCCGTTCGCTCTACATGGGTACCGTACCTCAGCTAGGACGTCAACCGGGGCAACTCCTTTCTCTTTGGTTTATGGTATGGAGGCAGTCTTACCAATCGAAGTGCAAATACCATCTCTCCGGATAATGAAGGATGCAAATCTGAACGAGGATGATTGGATTCAGACCCGACTTGATCAGCTCAACCTTATTGATGAAAAGAGACTTGCTGCTATCTGCCATGGTCAGACGTATCAAAAACGGATGATCAGGGCATTTAACAAAAAGGTCAGACCACAGGAATATCAAGTTGGGGATTTGGTAATCAAGCGAATCATCCTTCCTCAGAGTGATCCAAGGGGAAAATGGACCCCTACGTACGAAGGACCATTTGTGGTTAAACATGTGTTCTCAGGAGGAGCCATGATTCTAACCAACATGGATGGTGACGACCTTCCTCACCCCGCCAATGCAGACATAGTAAAAAGATACTACGCATAAAAAGACCCGCTAGGCTGACATGCCTAGGCAAAAATTAGGGCTTCCCGTCGAACCAAAAGGGTTCGGGCAAAATGAAGGGATGAAATGAAAAAAATCTGTACACCCGGCAAGTCGAAAACCTGAAAAGGCGGCTTGGGCAAAAATGGGTATCCCGGTGGACTGAAAACCCGAAAGGGCGGTCCAGGCAAAAATTAGGGATAAAAGCGTAATACTATGTCTCATTGATTACCTTGCATCCAGAATCCGGTATCTACATCAAGTTCAGACGGCATCGATCAGTCAGCTTCATCTTCGTTTAGGTCATCAAGTGATGAGACGCTCGGAGATATAACGGCAATAGCAGAGTTGAAACCCAGTGGGATCATTCATTTCACACAACTGTTACTTTCTTTTGTATAAAATTTGTATAAACTCTTTTGTTCGGCGGCGTTCTCTTACTAGGACGTCAGCCCCTTGTACACAAAACGCCTGTTTTCGGGCCACTCAAAAATCAATACAAATATACTTTTCAGTTAAAAGTGCCAATTGTTTTTTCTTTTTCTGTTTTGTTTTGCGAAGAACGTCCAAGGTTCAATTTGTGATATATGCATTGACAATAATTTGCTAACTCATAAATATTTGCATACGAAACAAAGGATTAATTACAGGTAACATTAGAAACGGGGGCAAGAAAGAGTTGTCTAAGCAATCTAATTGTTCTATCCTCCAAGGTACCAAGGTAGGTTCAGTTAAAGGGCATGACCAGTATGTCCTAATTCCCCAGAGAGTAAGCCAGCAAGTCAGTGCACTCCTCTCCAAGCAAAGTTATCAGACCTTAAGGAAGGTTGAGTATCCCCCAGCAGCATATATTCTTAACAAGCATCCCCGGCAGTCTTGGTCTAAAGATTGTTCCCCGGCGGTATATCAAACATTCAGTGGAATCACTTCCCCCGCAGTTCAAAACTTCCCCAAGAGAGTCCATTCCAGTTGGAATTTATCTCCCCAAGCAGTAAGCTTATCCCCAGTAGATTCTGGAAGCTTATCCCCTCGCAGAGCACGAACGCGTCGTCCGGCTTTATTTAAAGAGTTATTTCCTTAACAGGATATAACTGGGTTATCCTCAGCCAAAAGCCACGGAAAGAGCGTCCTCGACGGAGTTTTCTTATCCCCAGCGAAGTCCATTAACACTTCCAATATAACGATGGTATCCACAGCAAGTTATCATCAACACTCAACAAGGCATCCCTCTTCCCACAGAGTATTGCTTCCCAGCATGGTCGCTAGAGTATCTTTTCTCCCCGCAGAATCTTCCGTTTGCCAAGTTTATTCCTCAACGGAGTCATCTTCTCCTACCGGTATTCTTGCAGTTATTATCCCCAGCGGAAGCAAAATCTATTCTCAAACATCAGCCCAGGATATGACTTCCCGACACCCGTCAAGGATTTACTTTCCTAGACGAAAACATACATTCATAAAACATCACATACATCATTATAGCATGCATAGACGCATTATATCATACAAATCTCATTTATGTTGAGAACATCATTGCTTGATCCATATCATGCATTGCATATGACTGACCTCTATTCTTTCAGGAAAGTTTCAGCTAAATTCTCAACCATATTTCAAGACCTAGACCGGTTCAGTTAATCGACCCCAAAGATTTCTTATCCAGTCCAAGGCCTTCTCTAGTCCAGCTAAATCGACTCCCAACAGATTTTTCTGATGAAGACTCAGTAGAAGTTATCAGATGGTTCCCTCTCCGACAGTGAGTGAGGTGATAATTCCTTTTCCTATGGTTCCCTCTCCGACAGTGAGTGAGGTGATAATTCCTTTTCCTATGGTTCCCTCTCCAATGGTGCGTGAGGTGATAATTCCTTTTTCTATGGTTCCCTCTCCGGCGGTGAGTGAGGTGATAATTCCTTTTTCTATGGTTCCCTCTCCGGCGGTGAGTGAGGTGATAATTCCTTTTCTATGGTTCCCTCTCCGGCGGTGAGTGAGGTGATAATTCCTTTTCAGATGGTTCCCTCTCCGACGGTGAGTGAGGTGATAATTCCTTTTCAGATGGTTCCCTCTCCGACAGTGAGTGAGGTGATAATTCCTTTTCAGATGGTTCCCTCTCCGACGGTGAGTGAGGTGATAATTCCCTTTCAGATTATAATTTCTTTTGGTTTTCTTCCCGATACTGCGAAGATGGTGATTCCCACCAAGATTTTTCTCAACGAGCGTTGTTGAAGTTAAAATCACTCAAGGTTCTCTCACCATTCACGCTAAGGTAGTAACCATCCCTGGTTCGTTCATCATCTTTTGAAACTCCAGACTCAGCTCCTGTAACCAGTCAGGACATGTCTCTGCCAAGCATCTGAAAACCAGTTCTTGCAACGTGTCAGGTACTCATTTTTCTTTTGCAGATATGCAGGTTCTCGCTAAGGAATCTCTTATACGATCAACATCCAGATGGCATCTATAAGCCCATCATCCTGTTCACCAATCTCTAAATGGCATCTGTAAGCCCATTCCATCATCACACTGCTACTATGTGAGTGCAAATTTCTGGGCACTCTAGTGTTCAATCATCTTCTACCCTCGGATTACGAAAGGCACGTCAGCCAATCTGCATCCTCAGGTCTAAGAAGATTGAACAGGGGCAACTGTTGTACCCCAAAATTTGCCCTCCCATATTCTTCAAGAAATTGCCAAGTCAAGCTTCAAAATCTCCCCAAGGGTTGCACAGTGTATGAGCCTCCTAAGTAGTCAAAATTAGGGTTTGTGTTATGATCAAGAAAATGAAGTTTTCAAGGGCCCAATCAAGTCTCACATGCTTATAAATATGGTCAAGTGTCCTCATATCAAGTTTCAAGACTTTCAGCACAAAATTGCACAGTCAAAAACCCTAATTGCACTACAGTCAACTGTAGGGGCAAAATGGTCATTTGACAGTCAAAAGTTCAAATTTTTGGTCAACATATCATTTTGAAGCCACAAACATCATTTGATCAATGCTTGATCATGATTCTCAAAACTTGGCTAAAAAATCATCAAGATGCAAAAGTTTCTATTTTTGGACAGCTGAAAAAGTCAACTGAAATTGACCAGGGCATAACTTTCACATGGATCATCAGAAAAATTCCATCCAAAGCTCATTTTGAAGAGAAAGACATTTCCTACAACTCATCTTCATACTTCAAGTCCAAGAAATGCTCTCACAAAATGTTATCAATTTCAACATTATAGGTCATTTTCAAAAGTCAACAAAAAGGGACTTTAAGTCAAAGGCCATAACTTGAGATTGGTAAATAAAAATGACATGGGACCAAAGGCATTGGTTAGAGGACTCAAAAACCTTTCCAAAATGTCCAAGAAAATGAGCAAATATTAAAAATTGAGCAAGTTATGCATTGAAGAAGTTGGGAAATTTTTGTGAAATGGCCAAAATCATTTATCCTTGAAATCTCATTTTTGACAAAAGGGGCCCACTTTTTCCACTTGAATTAACTTGGCCATGCTTCCCACGTGTCCCACCTTTTATTTCATATTTTTTAATTAATTTTTTCATTTTTAATTGATTTTATTGGATTTAATTAAGTTTAAATCTTTTAAAATCAAGAAAAAATCAAAAGGTTTGATTAAATGAAATATTTGGCCTTAACTAGCCTTGAAACATCATTATGTGCCTACCAAATTCGTGCAAAGGAGTAAACAAGGCAAGAATTCAAAATGAGGCAAAAAATGGAAAGTGTGATAATGGTGGTTTATGCCAAATCCTAAACATCAATGCAAGGCATTATTGGCCATAATTTTCATTCATACACATTGCATAAGACATGTACAAGTGATACAGACCAAGATTAGACAAGAGGCTGCGCAGGAACCTTGATAGCAAACTCACATTTTTTTGCAAAAGTCTCAATTCTGAAAACTCATTTAGAAGGCGATTCAAGTCTCAAAACCGATTCCATTGGCTTCTTGGAGGATTATAGGACATAACTGAATCATTCCCCAAGCCCCATACTCAAGGAAACGCAAGGTTACCATTGAAGTTGGTAAAAGAAATTCCAAAACTGTTTTCCCTTATTCATGCATCTTTATCATATTTTGTTGTTATATTTATGTTTATTATGAAGTTTGCAAGCTAATCATATGATTCAATCGAAGTTTCACGCATTCTATGCCAAGATACCATGTTCATGTTCTAGGGTTTACAGGATTGAAAATTGGGGGTTTTTGAATGGGGAAAAATTAGCCCTCAAGACCACCACCATTCAACTCAGCGCATGTGGACGAAGATGATGGAACTATCGCGCCTAATTTATGATTGCCCTAACGCTAATCGTTATTTTCTGTAAAGAAATTTTCTGCAACGGTGTAAAAACCGTTGCTTATGTTGTTTATCTTTCAGGAACATGAAGAAGATGATGTGCTGGCGAATGGTGATAGGCTGATTCAAAAATTCGCGCGCTGGAGCCCATTGACCATTGTTTATTTTATATTATTTGTTTGTTGTTTAAATTACAGATAGTGCGTCTAGCACAACTGGCAAAGCATGTATGTATCAACATCCAAGACCTGGGTTCGAGCCCCAGGTCTATATTGCTTCCATGTTATTTTTCAATAAGCAATCATATGCAGGTTCAATATCAAGGCACATCATGCACCTTCAGAATCCACCGTCCACGCGTCCAATGGGATCAAATCAAAGGCGCAGATTGGAGGAATACCATAGGCTTGAGTCAACCATCTCGCCTGCCAACGCAAAAGTCAGAAGGGCCAAAACATAATGGGCTTAATCACATGGACTTTACCTCCAAATTAGGGGCTTCACCCCCTTAGGTTTTTTTGCAATTTTCTTTCTTTTCTTTGTTCTTTTTATTATTTTTATATTCTTTTAATTGTTGCTTTCTTTTAATTATTTAATATTTTCAAAATATAAAAATACCAAAAAATCAGAAAAGATAATAAAAACAATAATTTTATTTTAGTATTAATTTTGTAAATAAATTCCACAATTAATTTAGATTTAATTTTAGGTTATAATTTAATTCTTTTTTCACAATAAACCAAAAAAAATAATAAAATAGATCTTTAACCCTTTTTATCTTTTGTTTAATTAAATATTTTTATCATTAATCATTAATTTTTGTAAATAAATTTTATAATTAATTAGTTTTTTATTCTAGGTTTTAACTTTAATGCATTTTCTTTAATAAATTAAAAACCATTAGAATTAGAATTAATTATTTGACTTTTAATTAATTTAATTTTCTTTAATGTCATAAATACAAAAAATATAAAAATAAGTTTTTTTTTTCTTTTTATTTAATTTAATTATTCTATTAATTTTATTTCAATTCCTTTAAAGGGTTCAACGCCCTCGCATTCGATTATGTTTTTGTTCGCGCGTTTTATTTATTTCTTTTGTGAATAGAATGTACTTGTTCCAAAGCCCTGTAATAGTTAATTAGGCATTTATTTTCTGCAATTTATTTTAAATCGGGTCTGGATTAATTTGGCGTTGTAGACCCGCGCCTTTGTAATAGCGTAGGACCATTTATCTTTTCCGCACTTTAAATTCCCGCACTTTTAACTGTTAAACAATAACATGAAAGAATGAATGCCCAAAATAAAATCAAAGCGTAGATCACCAATGCATGACAAGACAAACAATAAACTGAAAATGACACACAATTCACACACCACCCCTAGGGTACGCTTCACTGTTGCCTTGCCCCTCGAAAGGTGATCGTCGAGTAGAGGATGTCTTAGTAAGTCCTCATGATCCGGGAACCTGGCATGAGGGTAGCTTCTAAGGTGTCTTCCTATTGCTCTGGTGATCACCATGTCCCTACAAACTCGAATTGACCCGAACACCTCCAACGGTGGTGCTACCTACCTCTCAATGGTGGGATGGCACTACTTTAAGGACATTTACACAGACAAATTCCTTAGGGTAGGTAGATTCTCATAGATACTTGCTCTTTTCAAAAACGAACAAAATACTTTTCACACCTACACTTTCTAAAAGTTTTCAAACAAATTTTTCATACACTCTTGAGGACAGATACAAGAGTTACTTAGAGATTTTTTTCAAACGAAACTTTTTCAAAACCCACTCACACTTGAAAAGCAAACAAACATTTTGAAAACACAAACGAGCAAGTATCTAAGAGCCCATGGATAACCATGGATAGAAAGGGTGCTAACACCTTCCCTTTCTATAAATCTACCTCCCGAACCGAGAGCAATCTCTTTAAAGAATTTTTCTGTGCTTTTGTCCTTTCCATTTGGAGAAAATAAAAGACGGTGGCGACTCTTGCTTACCGCGACATTTCGCGAACCAGCGTTAAACAGTCAGTTCCAGATCCACCGATCACACATGGTAGTAGATTTCTCCACCATAGTTCCATGGTACCATTTTATCTGATTTGTATGGGGTAGGCCCGGGCATTGTTATCTTCAATGTAGTAGTCACTGGAGCGGATGTAATTCTAACGGGTTTTTTAGGAACCCTAGAAGGATTGGCGTATATGGTTATTATTGAAACTTCTGGAACTGGAATGGGTGTAATAGGAGCTTTCTCAAACAAAATTTCCTGGTTATCAATCAATTGTTGGATACCTTTCTTCAACAGAGGACAATCAAATGATGAGGATAGGCAAGTATGGCAATGTTGGTCACAACCTAGGAACACCCCAGCTTTCAACAAATTCAACTTGATGGTTAGGAGAGGAGTTAACAGTTCATCCACAGTAGAAACAAACATATCTTCTTCCACAGCATTGGCATTGTGCCCATGCCTAGGCATTAGAGCGGAGATAACATTCGGTTTTTTAGGAGCTTCAAATTCAACTTCCTTTGCGTCGATCAGATCTTGAATCTTATTCTTCAGAGCCCAACAGTTGTTGGTGTCGTGCCCTGGACTTTCTGAATGGTAAGCGCACCTGGCATTCGGATGGTAGTATGGAGATACAGTATTGGGATTTTTAGGGGCCTCTTTTAGCATGGCTAGATTCAACTTCAAGAGATGCGGTAGGACTTAAGCAGGAGTCATGTTTATCTTGGTGAATTTCCTTACAGGCCTTTCCACCATTTGCTGATTATTTCTCGGCTGATCATTTCTTGGCTGGTTGTTTCTTGGCTGGTCTGATGCAGACTTTTGAATCATAACGGCCCCCACAGTTGGTCTTCGTTCGGTTCTTCCCTGATTTCTCTATGCATAGACATCAGACACTTCCTTCTTTCCAGTGAGGGGCTTTTTTTGCAACTGCAGAGGTAGACGCGTCTTTCTGAATTTTCCCACTTCTTATACCGGCATCCTTCCTCTCGCCATTTAAAATCAATTCAGTGAACCCTGCAGAGGAACTCCCAATCAGATGATTAAAGAAAGGACCTGATAGAGTTCCCAGGAACATGTCCACTAGCTCCCTTTCAGATAATGGTGGTTGCACCCTTCCGGCTAAATCCCTCCACTTTTGGGCATAGTCTTTGAAGCCCTCATTGGATACCATGGCCATACTCTATAATTGAGTACGGGTTGGTGCTAAATCGGTGTTGTATTGATACTGTTTATAGAAAGCGGCTGCTAAGTCTTCCCAATTATGGACATCAGACCTCTCCAACTGGTAGAACTAATCAAGCTGCATTCCTGACAAACTGTCCTGGAAAAAGTGGACCCACAAATCTTTGTCAGCAGAATGTGGCTGAATTTTCCTGACATAAGATCGTAGGTGCATCTTGGGACAAGACACCCCATCATACTTGGAAAATAGAGGCACTTTAAACTTAGGAGGGATTACAATTCCTAACTCCTCAAAATCCAGCCCCGGTACTCTCTGTACTTCCATAGTAGCTAGACGCTCTTCCAAGTGTTTGTATTTGTCATCGGCCAGAGGATATTGTTGTTCAGAGTAGTCCTCATCTTCCTCTTCCTCTACTTCAGAATCTGATGGCACTGCCATTTCGTTTCCTTTTCTCCCCCCTTCATCAGAGGTTGTTGGAAATTCTAAGGTCCTTCTGGCTTGTCCTTCAAACCTTTTGCCCATGATAACCACACCGACTCACTTCTTCTTCTTTTTATTTTTCTCTTTCTCTAGCAGAGTCTTGAGCTCCTCCTGCCCCTTGGTTAAGGTCAAGAGTAGCTGTTGAAATTGTGAATTATGAGCTTGTAAGTCTTTGACCGTTTGTTCAAGATCCATCTTACTGAAATAAACAGCAGAGAGATAAGGAAACTTGGTGTGAAGACCTGTTTATGCTTATGATGAATGATATGTATTCATGCAATGCATTCAAGGATTCAGAAATTCAAATTTGTTTTAAAACAAAAAAGAAACACACGTCATATTAATAAGATAGAATTGTTAGTACATCAATGCCCCTGGGCAAAATAATACAAAATTCTAAGGTAAAAAGACGTTGCACATCCTCTTTGGTGCAATGTAGGTGTTGAGAGTCTGCTCTTCGTGAAGTAACCGAGTGAGTTCTAAAACCTTCTTCTCGCTTGCATAGAATTGGGCTTCAAAAGTATCGTGTTCTCCCTTGAGTTGTATCCAACTCCTTTGTAGATCTTCGAGTGATGTCGGCATGTCAGGATGTAGGAGGGTGTATGGAACCTCTCCTTCCTTAACAGGCTCTATAATCATTGGGAGAATGGAGGGGTAAGGCATCATAAGACTTTGGGCGCGGGTTCGTACCCACTTGAGGTAAGGCTTAAGAGGGATGGAATTCTTGTGTCCCAAGGTCTTATTGTCTACCTTGTTTGGCATCCTCCAAGCTCGGATGAACCTTTGATGAAGTCCTTGAATGTTTTTGTCGAAGTCAAAAACCAAGCCTTGAATCAGCATGTCATGTGGGCCATCCCTTCGGGCATAAACAAACTGTCTCAGAGCCAAGCAGGGGTTGTAGGTGATGCCTCCCCTAATGCCAAGTAGAGGGACATTAGGGAATTCCCCATATTGGTCGATGATGATAACATTCTCTTTGGATTGAGAACACCAATGAATATCTGAATGTTTAAGAGTCATCAATCGTTGTTACCACCTCAAACCTTGCTCATTATTCAAGACTGATTGGGGAAGATGAGAAATAAACCATCTTTCCAGTAGAGGAGTGCAATACATGAGAACGCCTCTTTTCCTCATTGTACGAGTGTGAAAAGAGTGTAAGATATCTCCAAGCAATGTAGGCACCGAGTTGCGTGACATGAAGATTTTGACAGCACTCACATTTATGAGTTGGTCAGGATTTGGGAACAAGACCATCCTATAGATGAGAAGAGCTACAATCTCCTCAAAAGCTTGCAAGTCCAAAGAATTCCAGCAGCTTTGGGCCTTCTCAAACAAGAACTTTTCCAAGAAGCCTTTGACACCACTTCTGGTTTCCCAATGGGTTGTGACATCAGATGAGAGCAAGTGTAGGGCTTGAGAAATCTCTTCTAGCTTTGGATCTCTTTCCGTACCGTTGAAAGGTAGTTGATTGAGAATATGAATCCTCAAGAGCTGAGAAAATTCCTCCAAAGTGGGCATAAGCTGGTAGTCAGGAAATGTGAAGCAGTGATGCAAAGGATCAAAGAACTGGAAGAGAACTTTCATCATGTCTTCCTCTATGTTGGAAGTGACTAGGTTGAGAAGACAACCATGCCTCTTGGTGAATGGAGAATTCTCAGGAATCCTTGAAGCTAGCTCCTTGAGTTGTGGAGGAATTCTTACAAGGTTGACTTGGATAGTTTTCATGCGAAGTGAATCCATAACCTACAAAACAGGAACAAAGATGAAATTACAAAATCCTTGAAATGGTTAGTGGATGCATATGATGCTTCATGATGTCCATGATATTATGCACAAGTATATATGTACAAGCAAATCACACAAGTTCCTAATTTAGGCTTGCATGGGGTTTCATAGGTAAGTACCCTCTTGAAGTTTAGTTGGCTCAACCTGTCCTAGAAATAGTAACCGGGTTCTAAGGAGCTCAATATCACTGGATTGTTTCCTTGTTCATTGTTTCAATTCAAGCCTCTTAACTGGAGACCGAAATATTCCAAGGAACCAACCCTCAATGAGTGTAGTATCAAGTATCTACCAACTTCGGACTGCACCAAAGTCGGTCATCTCACTACATCCTAAAAGGCCAAGTTGGTCAAGTAAAGGTTCTAGAAGTTCGTTAGTGCTTCATGACATCACTCAGCGGCCCCGTATTCTCTTTGATTGACTCAAAGGCTACCGGTACCCACAAATATGTCACACTAACATAGCTATTGCTTAGACCATGTCAGTATACCCCGCACAGTTTCCACAACGTATTGCTATTTACCTATGAATGTTCCCCAAATCTGGGTAGAGGATTCAAACCCAAACAATAGAACCAAAGTGTAAAGAAAACAAGCCAAGCAATTGTAAGCAAATAAAGGTGATCTAAACCCTAAGGTAACCCCACTTTTGTAATTAATTCCCCAGCAGAGTCGCCAGTTCTGTGATACGGTGGGAGAACTGACTTGAGGTTTTGCATTTCGTCGCAAATGTTTCGGTTTAGCAAGAGTTGCCACCGACTTTTATTTTATCCAAAAGGAAAGGTAGAAAAGCACAGGAAAGACCTTTGAGATGTTTTCTTGAGTTCGGGGGGTAAATTATGAAAAGGGAAGGTATTAGCACCCTTTTCATCCATGGTTTTCCATGGGCTCTTAGTTACTTGCTTAGATCACTTGCTTTGCTTTTGAAATTGTTTGAAATGGTGCTTTGTGTTTGGTGTGATTTTGAAAGTATTTTGAAAAGAGGCCTTTCGTTTAGGCAATCTTTGTAATGATTCTCGTTCATAAGAATGTATACAAAGATGTTTGTCTTTTAAAAAATGTTTCAATGTTTTGAAAGTTGTTTGGAAAATGTTTTGAAATGTGTGTTAGTTTTTTTTTAAAATAGCAAGGATTTGTTTTGAAGAGAGCAAGTAACTAGGAACTATTTACCCTACTCAAATGTCTTTCCTATACATTTTTATTCCTTTGACATTATTGATTTACCATTGATTTGGTAAACAACCCTATCTTTGGATGTTAAATGGGATGGGCGTGGGTCATCGTATGACCATGATAAAAATGTTGCCAAGTATCTTAGCTTGTTTGAGGGACCAAGATCATTTGTTTTAGGCAACCTTTTGATAGCGTCATCGAGGGACTATAATCTTTTGTTTTGTTTTGCTTTGCCACGATACCTTGCATGCTTATCATGGCCACTTTGTTTAGGCAACCAAGTGGGTGAAACCCTAAGGGTGCTTGTGTGCAATGTGTGTTATTTTCATGCATTTGTCTTGTATTAGGTCTTTGCTATTTGTTTGATTTTTGTCTTATCATGCAAAACCCTAGTTTACTAGCATAGTATAAAATGCGATAAATTGCGTAAAATAAAACTAAGCTATTACAACAATTATTATGGGAGGGGGGATACAAGTTTTTGAATGGGGGATATTTGAACAAAATAAAACCCTAAAATACTATTACAACCCAATTGAATTATGTACAAATTAAATAAATATACAAATATTAAAAATGCAAATAAAATGTATTGATGCAAAATGTTTTGTATTTATTATATGTATGAGAAAAATAAATTATTTAAGTCCTAGAAATAAGAAAAATAATATTTTTATTTTTTGAAAGGGTGAAAAACCCTAGTTTTTGATTAAGAAAATATATGTTCTATATTTTATTTTATTTTGTCCATTTTTGTACAAGAAATAATAAATAATATTAAAAATTAAATATGTGTGAAAATAATTATTTTTATGTGTAAAATAATAAAATAAAAAATATATGGTATTTTTTTATTATTTACAAGTTTATTTAAGAAAATAAATTCTATAAACCTAATAAACTATTTTTTTTATACCAAAAAAAATAATAAAAAAAATAAAATAAAATGCAAAAAATAAAGAAATTATTTTTGTGATTTTTTATTGTTCATAAAAAAGAATTAAAAATATAAAATATAAAAATATAAAAAGAAAAATGAAAAATAAAACAAATATGCAAAGGGGGTGTGGATATCAAGTCAGGGGGTATGTGAAGTAAAACAGAAGGCCCAATGCACCAAGGCCCAGATCACCAGCTTCGTCCCTGTCCTTGGCTTCTTCCCTGCGCGCGTTTCTGCCTTCAACCTGTAACTCTCTATTCTTTGCACAAAAACAAAAACTTACAACATAAAAAATGTAGCTTGGAATCTCACGATTCCAATGATATAAAATTCATAATCTAACTCTCAAAGACTAGGGAGAATTTCAGTAGCCCTAATTTCTGACCTAGTTTTTTCAGCATGTTCAACAATCAAATTTTCTTAGCTCAGTTAATATAAATGACAACTATGCATATGTACAACTTCACCATGCTAGAGACTACATTTTTGCTTCACAAATCGTGGCTTGAGGATGCCTAAATAGAGAGATAAAGTTTTGAAAAATACCTCCTTCAGCTGGATTTGGATATGGAAATACATGGACTTTGAGTGAGGCCTGAGGATCGTGTGAGCTTCCTTGAAGTTCCCTCAAGCTTTTCCAATGCTTAGCTGGCCTTGTGGATGCTTGAAACTCCCTGTAGAAGTCAACCTGCAACCTTCAAGTTTGAAAATGGTGATGTCTGAAATAGAGGTTACAACAATAGGACAAGGGCTTGGATAGTTTGGATATGATGTGGATGAAGTGTTTCAAGTGGCAAGAGGCAAAACGCACGAGCAAAATATGACTTGGCTAGGATTTTGCAGAAGCTGCCCTGTTTGGGTAGAAATTTGTGTTTTCTGAGTTTTAGAGTGTTTGGGATCTTTTGCTTTCGTGTTTAGGCTTGTAACAAGTTTGTGAAGTTGTTTTGAATGATGCCAAGCACTCCCTTTATCAGATGTATAAGTTCTCTTTACTTTTGCAACTTTTCTTGCTTTTGAAGAAAAGTGACAAGACTTGTGCCAAAGGCCTGTACTGGCTAGTTCTTTAGCTGATGAGAGTTGGTAAACCATGCTTGATATCTGTGGACATTTCTTGTGACAAAATAACAGCTCCAAATCTCAAGGATAGCAAAGTTGCAAAAAGCTTGCTTTATGGAAATGGCAATGTGCACTTTTGGCCATTTATGGAATTGTTTCTTGTATAATGCTCCAAAGGTCAAAATAAAGCCATTATCTATTGAGTTAGCATTTAATTATGGAGTGTAGAAGGGATTTAGGAGCTGTAATTCAAGGTACAAGCATGCTTGATCAGATTTGCAACTTGGTGCATTGTGAAAATGGCTTGAACAAAAGTGATAAAATGCCCTTTTCTCTTCTTCGATTCTCCCTAACCACAAATGATCTTGGAGAGTTCTTGGACATTTTTGAAAGCTTGAAACATGATATACAATCCATATTTGAAATGCAACTTTAGATACCTCTTGGAACTAGGTGAAAAGTTGCCATGAAGTTAGGTAAAAAACCTGCCTAAACTAGGGCAAAATTTCACTAAGTTATTTAGTTCATGGACCCCCATTCACAAAATCATAACTTGAGATCCAAGCATCATTTGGGAAAACTTTGTGAAGAAAATTTGTATATTTCATGGAGGACTACAACTTTCATGTTGGAAGTTTTCTTTGAATCCAATTGCATCATGGTGAAAAAGTTGGGAAAAGTTGGGAAAATATAAGAAACTTTCCATACTTAGAAAAATTCTAAGTTATGAAAAATTTCAAATTAAAACCCTAATTTGAAATTTTAGGTTTCTTGGTCAACAAGTTTCACATTTTGACATATCTTGATGAATTATGACCCTTGGCACTTGATTTTGACCAAAAAGTCAAAGTTTGACTTTTCAGTGTACAATTGATTTTTGATTAGTTGACTGGAAAATTCATCTGTCAATCCAATGCATTTGAGATTTTTTGAACCATGTGATTAGGTAAAGATGATGCCATTTAGTACTTGAAATCATGTTTGAACTCAATTGGCCATTGGCTAGGTTAAAAATTAGAAATTGACCTTTCTCAGTCAAAACCCTAATTTTGACCATTTTGCCCTTTTGATGATCTGATCAAATTTTTTGAGGAGTTGTGATCCAAACTTGATAAAATGGTACATAGGAGTCTAAAATGTTGTTGTGGATAAAAAATTATGAAGTTTGACTATAAATTGGCCATGGTTGACTTTTTCCCCAATACAACTGATTTTTAGGTCAACTGTCCAATTGACTGGGCAAAAATATGATTCAAGGCTTGAAACTTGGTATGAGCAATCTTAGGGGTCCAAGATGGTATATGAAAGTCACATGAAGCATTGATGGTCCAAAAATCCTTCTGCAAACTCAAACCCTAATTTCAGGCTATCAGTGCAAGGTGATGTCTTGAGCTGACCAAACCCTAATCTTGTCTTGAGTCCAAGCAGTCTTGTGAGGAAAATTTTGATAAATGAGAGGGAAAATTTTGGGGTACAACAGATTCAATGTTTTCAAGGATCTCGCGGAGTAAATACAAGAAGATTTTTGAATTTTGATCAACAACTTTGATTGGAGAACTTCGTATAGATGGATGTCCTTCCACAAGAATCAAGCTCACCATGTCGAGTGGGTCATAGTACTTGCCTCAAGTTACCGCGCTTTGGTTTTTGACGGTGTTTTTAATTAGAGGAGAATAAATCCTCTTGCCCCTTGATAGGCGTCTGGTTCAACATGACCCTGCTGTGATACAGTGGGAGAACTAACTTGGGATGTTTTGCATTTTATGCAAATGTTGCGGTTAGCAAGAGTCACCATCGACTTTTCTTTTATCCAAAAGGAAAGGCTGAAAAGAACAGGAAAGACCTTTTAGATTGTTTCTTGAGTCCAGAGGGTAGATTATGAAAAGGAAAGGTGTGAGCACCCTTTTCATCCATAGTTATCTATGGGCTCTTAGTTGCTTGCTAGATCACTTGCTTTTGCTTGAAAATGTGCTTTGTGTGGTTTTTGAAAGTATTTTGAAAAGGCGCTTTCGTTTAGGCAAACTTTGTAATAGTTATCGTTCGTAAGAACGTATACAAAGTGCTGATCTTTTGAAAATGTTTCATGTTTGGAAAATGTTGTTGAAAGTGTTTTTGAAAGTGTTGGTGTTTGTTTTGAAAATAAGCAAGAGTGTTTGATTTGAAATTGAGCAAGCAACTAGGAACAATCTACCTACTCAAAAGTCTTAGTTCATTTCTTCCTTTCCTTTGATATCACTATGTTACCATTGATTTGGTAAGAAGTCTTATCTTTGGATGTAAAGGGGCGACCGTAGGTCATCGTATAAACATGATAGCAATGTTGTGAGATATCTTAGCATTTTTTCTTTGAGGGACTAAGATCATTTTTGAAAGGCAACATTGATAGCATCATCGAGGGACTATGATCTTGTATTTTTGATTGCTTTTTGCTAAGATATCCCACATGCATAACATGGCCATTTTTGTAAGGCAACAAAGTGGAATTACTCTAAGGGTGCAAGTGTGCAAGTGTGTTTGATTTACATGCGTTGTTTGTCTTGAATTAGGGTTTGCTAACTTGTTGATTTTAGTTTTTCCATACAAACCCTAATTTACTAGCATTTATATAAAGCGATAAATTGTGAAAAGTAAAATTACTAAGCTATTACATCATTAGGGGAAAGGGTATACAAATTTACAAATGGGAATTTTGCAAGAAAATTAAACCTAATTAACTATTACAACCGTATTGAATAAATGTACAAGAATTGAAAAATAATGTATAAATGCAAAATGGAAAAAGAAATAATTTTTGTTTGGTTTTCATGAAGGGTTTTAACCTAATTAAGAAAATGATTAATGAAAATTAAATAAAATTAACTTAAACTAATTAAGAAAATAAATTAACTTAAAAAGGATTTTTTTAGGGTTTTTTATGAAAAGGTTTTAAATTTAAAATAATATAAAAATTAATTAAAAAATAAACCTAAGTTCTAAATTAATTTTAATTAAGAAAATAAAATAATATAATAATTAAACCTAAGTCTAAAAATTTATTATAAAAGAACTAAATTAATTTGTTAAGAAAA
This sequence comes from Vicia faba, assembly GCA_948472305.1. Classification (NCBI taxonomy): domain Eukaryota; kingdom Viridiplantae; phylum Streptophyta; class Magnoliopsida; order Fabales; family Fabaceae; genus Vicia; species Vicia faba. Next base: position 1,445,276,585 of record OX451738.1, on the reverse strand, counting down.
ATATTTTTGTTCTTTTTGTTTTTTTTATAAATAGAATAATAAGTATGAAAATAATAATAATAATAATTTTGGATTTTTTATTAATAAAAATAATAATGATAATAATAATAGTAATACAAATAATAAAACTGAAAATAAAAAATTAAATAAGAAAAATAAAATAAATAAATAAATGAAAATATAAAGGGATTGGGCCATTATACAATAGTAAATAGGGGGTGGGAAGTTAGCAAAAAGGACAAAAGCCCAATGGGGGAGGCCCAGCGCTTGGCTGCAAAAAAAAGAGACTGAACAATGTAAAAAATCACAAAACGAACGCTGGGGCTCGAACCCAGGTCCTAAAGGTGAAAGGCGCGCTCTTTAACCACTGGGGTGGTGATACATCCGTTGATATAAACAAAATAATAAATATATAATCTAAGTTAAGTCCTGAATAAACTTCATCTTCAATCTCCATCTATGGATCTTGTAACTCACTCATTTCTCATCCATTCACAAAATTTCCAACATCAAACTTGTTAGAAATTTCCTCACGATTCTGAATATGTAAATAGCTTAAGCTAATTCTCAAAGATGAGCATAATTTTTAACAGTACCAAATTCCGACCTAAATATTTTCAGAGGTTCAAACTCAAAATTCTCTGTACTCAAGCAACATAAATGAAATCTATGGACATGTATAGTTTCAGGGCAATGATGTCTAGATTTTATCTTCACAAATGCAAGCCTAACAATGCCTAAATGAGAAGATAGAAGTTCATGAAAAATACCTCAAAACTGGAAATCGTGAAATGAGTTTGAGCTTGATTCAAGGTGCTGCAATGATCAGGTTAGCTTTCTTGAGTCTCTAGGAAGCTAATGTAATGCTTAGCTTGAGTTGAGAGTGGCTGAAATGGCGTGGAGAAGTCCAACTGCAATGCTCTGTTTTTGGTTATGGAGGATGATGGAAATGGAGTTATAGTCGTGTAACAGGGACATGGTGTTGGCTCCTAAATTCGACACCTTTGTTTTGTTGATGTCAGCCATTAAAGCTGAAGGTCGTCTTCGACTGGCTAAGTCTGTCGAAATGCCCGTCGAAAGATGGCAAAGTACTTAGAAGATTTCTTCCAAGGAAGAAGGCTGGTTGCCTTCGACGTCGAAGGAGTTTCTCGTCGAAGATGTCTCTCGACGAAAATGTTCGATGGTTCAGAATGGAGCAATTTGAAATTCAAGCGTTTGGAGGGAAAACGGTTTCCAGCAGTTACCACGTGCAAACGTGCAAGGATCTGGAGCGTCGAACGGGGAGAACGTGCCAAGTGGATTGATCTCGAAGCAGTGTAACTGCCTGACGGTTACTTGGGATGTTTTAGTATAAATAGTAGTAGACATGTAGTTTCTCGCGTGTGTTCACAATTCTATACAAAGTCACTCATATAGATTCGAGTACCCAGCGTGTGAGAAAGAATTGTTGAGAAATGTATGTGTGAAACACCAATTTTATCAATTAAAGTCATTTACTTTTCCAGAAATTTACTTGCTTTCCTCTTTACATTCCTGTCAAAGCCTTTTACTTTAAACCTTGTTTATTTTACCAAGTCTTTCCTTCATGCAATTTACTTGAAACCTTTTTATTTAAAGCCTTATCCAATTTAATCAAACTTCAAAATCAACCTATGTCCTAGGATCAATCTGATCGATCCTGCGAGTAACCAAATAAGTAACCATTTGGAGGATCAGCGGTTGTTTACCAAAACCCAAGGTAAACAAATTGGCACACCTGGTGGGACTGTGTGTTGATTGTTGAAAATAATCTCATCTTTTCGAGTTGTATGTTATTGAGAAGTGGTAGAATATACACTAACGATAACAATACTGCCAGAAGAAGGGAAGAGATGGCGAATCCGCCAAACACTAACGAAATCCCACAAACTAATGTGGGAGCAACGGTTAGTACGACCGTAAGTGAAGCGACAAATGTTGGTTCGATACCAGCAGTATCGGTCACAACCACGGGGCCAATAACTTCGTTAACAGGCCCCAGGATGCCTTTGGGAACCCCCTCACCAAGGGGAAATTTAGGCACAAGGCCTTTCGTTCCCCCAGGATTCATTCCACTCTATGGTATGCCAACTTCTGAATTGGCTAGCCTGACGAATGCTACGTCCACTTTTTCAGACCCTTTAGTGAGTGCCTCTTCGCCACTCCAAGGCTCTGGAGTAGGCATGGCGAATAGAAATAGGACCCAACTCTTAGAAGGAACGTCCCAAGTAGCCCATGGCCTTACAAATGCCTCGACAGTAGTCTTGAGGCAACAAATGGACGAAAGCAACCATGATATGGTGCAAATGTTGGCACAAACTTTGAGTACGGTGCTAAACCCTCTAATACAAAACACTACTCAATCGAATCAGCAAGTGACAGCGCAAATGACGCGTTTGGCTGATTTCTTTGGAGTACCCCAACCTGTTCGACAGCCCCAAAGGGCGCAAATAAGGGGAAATCAGGGGATATTTTTAGAGGAAGAAACCACCATTAACCAGGCTCAACAGCCTGTCGAAGAAAACCTTAGGGCACGATTGGAACAACCTGTCGAGGAACCTAGGGTAATAACCCCAGAGGTAAGGTTAGTTAACAGAAACCAAAATGCTGACGAAGTAGTTCAGCATATCCAATACCAAAACATGGGTTTGGAAAACAATCTGGCAACCATGATTGAAAGGATCATGACTCAGAATGGGATGAACATGGGCTTTCGAAGGCCCAACTTTACATCTCCATTGTCAGAATATGTGTTACAAACGGACTTACCTCCTAGATGCAAAGTCCCCAAATTTACCAAGTTCTCTGGGGACACGACAGAATCTACTGTCGAGCATGTGGCGAGATACTTGATCGAAGCAGGAGACATTTCGAATAACGAAAACCTAAGGATCAAGTACTTCCCAAGTTCTTTAACCAAGAACGCTTTTACTTGGTTTACAACTCTCCCCCCCAATTCGATCCATCATTGGACCCAGTTGGAAAGATTGTTCCATGAACAATTCTACATGGGGCAAACCAAGATAAGCCTGAAAGAACTGGCCAGTGTGAAGAGACGTTTCACTGAACCTATAGACGAATATCTGAATAGGTTTAGGTTGCTCAAGGCGAGATGTTTTACACAAGTGCCAGAACATGAGTTGGTCGAAATAGCCGCAGGCGGTTTAGATTATTCCATTAGGAAGAAGCTAGATACCCAGTACCTAAGAGACATGGCCCAACTGGCCGATAGAGTTCGACAGGTAGAACGCCTCAAAGCTGAAAAAGCTAAGGCAACGAAAACTCACAAGAGAGAGAGAATAGCGTACGTTGAGATGGATGACGAAGATCTAGAATCCTTCGACGATACTTTAACTGTCGAAGAAGGAGAAGTCGATTTAGCAGAACTAAAACAAGGGCCACCATACTCTTGTAAACTGTTAGTCCCCTCAAATGGGAAAAATCCCACTGGTCCAGAAAGGACCAACGATAGGTTCCCAAAAAAGACTTATAGTTTTGACATCACAAAATGTGATGAAATATTCGACTTGCTAGTTAAAGATGGCCAAATGATAGTACCCCCAGGGGTAAAAGTGCCTCCTCTTGATCAAAGAAAGAAGAGAGGTTTTTGCAAATATCATAATTTTTTGGGCCATAAAACTTCTCAATGTTTTCTTTTCAGGAATCTTGTGCAAGACGCTATCGAAGAAGGGAGATTAAAGTTTGCTGACAAATCCCCTATGGCTGTCGACTCCAATCCATTGAAGGCCGAAGCCCACTATGCTGAACCCTCTGAGGTGAATGTGATAGAGGCAACCAGGGTCCAGTCGAAGAAGCTAGGAATTACCATGGTCGAAGTCTCAAAGGACCACATCAACATGCCAATCTTTGGCAGTTTTTCTGGAAATCTATCCAGGAAGACAATTGAAGCTGTCCAGAAGGCGGTCGAAAACCCGAAGTCGGAGACCGCTGAAGCACAAAAAACTGGATCAAAACCCAGTTCCCACTTGGCCACTGTTCAAGGCCAGACGGAGAATCTGGAGATACAAATGAAGCAGTTAACTCTTGCTAACAAAGATACAATGAATATCAACATGGTCGAACTTTCTGACCTAAAAGCATCAGAAGAGGCCATAAGGCAAGAACAAGCTAATAAGACTGCTTTCCCTCGGGAAAACGAAAACTTGGCAGATTTTCTACAAAGATGCCAGAAAAAGAAATCAGAGGTGATGCTGTGTCCAAGATGCAGTTCGATCTTTGATAAAAAAGCTGCTGAGCACATTCAAGGCATAAGAGCAGCGAATAAGAGAAGGGAGAATGCTGACCTTCGACATGATCCCAGAAGGGGTTCTAACCAAGACAAGAGGCCATTGACTTTTAGGCCTCCAACAAATGTGCCAGTAGACACTTGGTACAAAACCTCTGGCCGGAAAAGGCCAAGTGAGGAGAAATGGCATTCCTTCGATGTGCCAAGAGGTTCCTCCTTGACTCAAAAGAAAGAGCCTCAAGTTGCTGCACCTAAGGTTGCACAAGTGTCCAGCAACTACAAGGGTAAAAATCCTATGTCTCGATCTCAATGGAGGAGATATCAAAGGAGACGAAAAGCTGAAAGGGAGGCTGCCAACGAACCTAAGGCAGAAACTAGTTCGAATGTTCCTCAAAGAAAACAAAGGAAGCCTCTAGAGAGAGAGCCAGTAACCAACAGGCTAGTTTGGCCTAACCAAAGTGAAGTCGAAGACGAAGACGATGCTGAGTCTGATGATACTTTGGACATAATGGTGAATATCGTTTCAGTGCTGCCCAGAGAATTCAATCGACAGGTAGAAGTCGAAGCAAGTGACTGGGAAGTGGAGCAAGAAATGGCCAAACATAGGCCAGTGTGCTATTTTGTCATGGAAAATGGCACTACTGAGGAACAAAATGGCTTCTTCGAGCAACCTACAGAGGCGATGAAAAATCACCTCAAGCCTTTATTCATAAGGGCTAAACTCGAAGAAACTACTGTGAATAAAATATTGGTCGATTGTGGGGCAACCATCAATATTATCCCTCACTCTATGCTAAGGAAAATTGGCAAAAGGGATGAGGAAATTAAGCCTCACAACATGGTCTTGTCGAACTATGAGGGCGGCATAGGGACCACCATGGGAGTGATCCAGCTAGATATCAAAGTAGGGTCGATCCTTCGACCAACGATGTTCATGGTCATATCGGCCAAACCTAACTACAATCTTTTGTTAGGCCGTGAATGGATTCATGGTGTTGGCGCTGTGCCTTCATCAATGCACCAAAGGCTGCTGCTATGGCGTCCAGATGGGATGGTCGAAAACATAGAGGCGGATCAAAGCTATTACCTTGGCAAAGTGAATCACTTGGGTTTGGCAGATTTCGACAAGAACTTGGCTCACATAGGGCCATGTCCAACACCTGACTTCGACATGGCGCCAGCGCCAAACACCTTTTGTTCCCTATACCTGCATCCTGAGCATGGTTTCCAATGGGACAGAGAAGACTTGTCCCACATAGACTTCAGTGGGTTAACTGATATCCAACCAACTGGTTGGGGAAGTGAATTCAGTGATAATGACTGAGTCACAATCTTTGAAGCGAATTTCGGCTTATGTAGCCGAAACCAAGATGATAACGGCTCTCGAAGCCGAAGTAAAGTACATGGCCACACAGGCCAATGATCAACAATTATCTGCTGTAGGCCCAGGAAAGGATTTCGATCCAAAACCTCCTGATATCATGCCAGAAGAAGTGCAGGAACAGAGGCTCGACGCCATCTATGACGATGAGCCTTTGGGCTTCGAGAAGGATCCCTTGGCGAACAACATTAAAATGTTAGCACAAGACCCTTTAGAAGAAATCAACTTAGGCGAAGGATCAGAGAAAAGGCCAACTTACATCAGCGCCAAAATCGATCCAGAACTTAGGTTGGAAGTAATCCAATTGCTGAAAGAGTTTAAAGACTGTTTTGCATGGAATTATGACGAAATGCCTGGTCTCGACAGAAGATTGGTAGAACTTCAGTTGCCAATCAAACCTGGGAAGAAGCCAATCAAGCAAAATCCAAGGCGCTTCGCTCCAGAAATACTGTCGAAGATCAAAACGGAGGTCGAAAGACTTCTGAAATGCAAATTCATCCGTGTTACAAGGTATGTCGAATGGATTGCAAATATTGTGCCAGTAATTAAGAAAAATGGTACGTTAAGGGTGTGCATAGATTTCAGAGATTTGAATGCTGCCACCCCCAAAGATGAATATCCTATGCCTGTGGCGGAAATGCTAGTCGATTCTGCCGCTGGTTATGAATACCTGAGTATGCTCGATGGTTATTCAGGATATAATCAAATATTCATTGCTGAAGAGGATGTGTCGAAAACAGCTTTTCGATGCCCTGGGGCCTTAGGCACTTACGAATGGGTAGTGATGCCTTTTGGCCTAAAGAACGCTGGGGCAACGTACCAGCGAGCAATGAATACTATCTTCCATGATTTTATTAACACTTTTATGCAAGTATATATTGATGATATTGTTATAAAATCTGTTTCCAGGAAGAATCACATTGACCACCTTCGACAATCATTCGAAAGAATGAGAGAACATGGTCTGAAGATGAACCCTTTGAAGTGTGCGTTCTGCGTGAAAGCTGGGGATTTCTTGGGCTTCGTTGTCCACAAGAAAGGAATCGAAATCAACCAGAACAAGACGAAGGCAATTCTGGAAGCGAAAGCGCCATCGAATAAGAAGGAATTGCAATCTCTCTTAGGCAAGATAAATTTCTTAAGGAGGTTTATATCTAATCTAAGTGGGAAAGCTCAGGCCTTTTCACCCTTACTTCGACTGAATAAAGAGGGGTTCGAATGGGGGCAAGAGCAACAAGAAGCCTTCGACAAAATCAAAGGGTACCTCACTAAGCCACCTATTTTGGTGCCTCCTTGTAGAAATAGGAGTATGAGATTGTACATAGCTGCATCCGACAAAACTCTGGGAAGCATGTTAGCCCAAGAGGATGAGAATGGAGTCGAAAGACCCATTTATTATCTCAGTAGAGTTTTGAATGATGCAGAAACTAGATATAGCGAAGTTGAAAAATTGTGTCTATGTCTGTATTTCTCTTGTACAAAACTCAAGCAATATATAAAACCAGTTGATGTTTATGTTTCGTCTCATTTTGATGTTTTCAAATATATGTTGTCGAAACCTATCTTGCATAGTCAAATTGGCAAGTGGGCATTAGCATTAACTGAATACTCCTTGACCTTTATGCCTCTTAAGGCAGTAAAAGGACAAGTGGTGGCAGACTTTATAGTCGACCACTCAATTCAAGTTGAGGATGTTAATTATGTGGAGATAGAGCCTTGGAAATTCTACTTCGATGGTTCCGGCCATAAAGATGGAACAGGGGTAGGAGTCTTGATTATTTCTCCAGATAAAATTCCAACAACATTCAAGTGCAAAATAGCAGGTTCTTGTTCGAACAATGAGGCTGAGTATGAAGCTCTAATTACTGGCCTTGAGATATTGTTGGAATTGGGGGCAACTCGAGTCGAAATAATGGGAGACTCAGAGTTAGTCATTAAGCAGGTCACAAAGGAATATAAATGCATAAGAGAAAATCTCATTATGTACTTTGTGATAGCAAATCGTTTATTGAAAAAATTTGAAACGATTAATATTCGACACATACCCAAAGTCGAAAATCAAATAGCCAATGACTTGGCACAGATTGCATCTGGGTATAAGATTTCAAAAACGAGATTACAAAGAGCAATCGAAGTTCGAGAAAAGATAAAAGCAACTTGTCTATCACCAACAGACTTGGAATCGACGAGACTAGGATATGCTGATCAAAGGAACTTTGAAATTTCGTTCATAGATAATTTGTCAGAGCAAGATTGGAGGAAACCCATTGTGGACTATCTTCAAAATCCAGGAGCTTCGACAGAACGAAAAATAAAATACAGGGCGTTGAGTTATGTACTCATGGGTAGTGAGTTATTCAAGAAGACGCCTGAAGGGGTGTTGCTGAAGTGTTTAAGTGAAACTGAAGCATACATAGCCCTTTCGACTACGCATGCTGGGGCATGTGGGGCTCACCAAGCAGGCCATAAGATGAAATGGTTGTTGTTTCGACAAGGACTATATTGGCCCACTATGCTGAAAGATTGTGTTGAGTTCGCCAAAGGTTGTCAAGAGTGTCAAGTTCATACAGGCATCCAACATGTACCAGCAAGCGAACTTCACTCGATAGTGAAGCCTTGGCCCTTTAGAGGATGGGCGTTGGATCTCATTGGAGAAATTCGACCAGCATCATCAAAGAGTCAGAAATACATATTGGTAGGCATTGATTATTTTACTAAGTGGATCGAAGCTGTCCCTTTAGTCAATGTAGACCAAGAAAATATCATTGAATTTGTTCAAAAGAACATTATCTTTAGGTATGGAATCCCTGAGACGATAACAACTGATCAAGGGTCAGTTTTCACTGGTCGAAAGATGCAGGAATTTGCTCAGGAAACAGGTTTCAAACTCCTAACATCAACACCTTATTATGCACAGGCGAATGGTCAAGTTGAAGCAGCTAACAAAGTGGTGATTGGCTTGATAAAGAAACATGTTGGGAAGAAACCAAAGAATTGGCATAAGACGTTAGACCAGATTTTATGGGCTTGTCGAACGTCCCCAAAAGAAGCCACTGGTACAACACCGTATAGGCTAACTTTTGGCCATGATGCAGTGTTGCCAGCAGAAATTTGTCTTCAATCTGCAAGGGTTCAGAAGCATTATGATATTCCCTCTGAAATTTATTGGAACATGATGTTAGACGAACTGGTGGATTTAGACGAAGAGAGATTACGCGCTCTCGACCTACTCAGGCTTCAGAAGAAAAGAGTAGAAGATTCTTATAATAGAAAGGTAAAACCTAAGGTATTTTTGCCTGAAGAACTAGTTTGGAAGGTAATTCTTCCCATGGATCGAAGGGATCGAAGCATGGGGAAATGGTCACCCAAATGGGAAGGACCCTTCAGAGTTATCCAAACTTTTTCTGGTGGAGCCTATGAAGTCGAAGAGTTAGGTGGAGATAAAAGGCTCTTGAGAGTAAATGGTAAATATTTGAAGAAATACAAACCTATACTTCAAGAGATAAAAATAAAATAATAAAAGAACAATGATGGTTTTCTTGGGATTGCCAATAGTTGGTAGAAAACAACAAAAAGTGCACAAGTTAATTTGTGACTAAGCGTGAAAAGAAAGGTGTCGAATGGCGTTTCAAAGAATGCCTTTTTTTTCCAGAGTCGAAATAAGGCATTCTTGGGGGGGCAATTTGTTGGCTCCTAAATTCGACACCTTTGTTTTGTTGATGTCAGACATTAAAGCTGAAGGTCGTCTTCGACTGGCTAAGTCTGTCGAAATGCCCGTCGAAAGATGGCAAAGTACTTAGAAGATTTCTTCCAAGGAAGAAGGCTGGTTGCCTTCGACGTCGAAGGAGTTTCTCGTCGAAGATGTCTCTCGACGAAAATGTTCGATGGTTCAGAATGGAGCAGTTTGAAATTCAAGCGTTTGGAGGGAAAACGGTTTCCAGCAGTTACCACGTGCAAACGTGCAAGGATCTGGAGCGTCGAACGTGGAGAACGTGCCAAGTGGATTGATCTCGAAGCAGTGTAACTGCCTGACGGTTACTTGGGATGTTTTAGTATAAATAGTAGTAGACATGTAGTTTCTCGCGTGTGTTCACAATTCTATACAAAGTCACTCATATAGATTCGAGTACCCAGCGTGTGAGAAAGAATTGTTGAGAAATGTATGTGTGAAACACCAATTTTATCAATTAAAGTCATTTACTTTTCCAGAAATTTACTTGCTTTCCTCTTTACATTCCTGTCGAAGCCTTTTACTTTAAACCTTGTTTATTTTACCAAGTCTTTGCTTCATGCAATTTACTTGAAACCTTTTTATTTAAAGCCTTATCCAATTTAATCAAACTTCAAAATCAACCTATGTCCTAGGATCAATCTGATCGATCCTGCGAGTAACCAAATAAGTAACCATTTGGAGGATCAGCGGTTGTTTACCAAAACCCAAGGTAAACACATGGATGGTTTGTATTTGATATGAGGAATATTTTGAAACTAAAAGGCCAAGAAATGAACGGGGGAAATGGAAGTTTGATATGTAAAGTCAGAATTTGCACAATAATGGTGTTTTTGAAGCAATTTCTGACTAGAGGGAGTTTGGGAGTGTTTCAAGGTGTTCCAGCTCGTGTGTTTGCTTGCAAATAACTTGTATAGTTATAAGCAAGAGGTCTTAGGGTTTGGAGTTGACAGATCTGTGAGATATAAAGTTATGGCTATGTTACTTGATTTTGAAGAAAAGTGGGAAAACAAGTTTCAATGTGTTGTACAAGCATGGTCTGAGTTGGTAGGAGGTTCTAGCCATGTTGCTTTCGGTTTTTTACTTTGCTTGTGTTCAGATGAAACAAGTTAGGAGCTCTATGCATTGACTTTGTGATTAAAGTCACTTTTCCAAAATGGAAGTGTGAACGTTGTTCCATTAATGGAATAATCACTTGGACAATGACTCAAGCACTTGGATCATAACTCAAATAGTTGTGTAATCTTCTGATTATGGATAGATTTAGAGGTTATAATCCTTCAAAGTAAGATTTATGCAACATGGGTGTGGATTGGATCAAATGTTCATCATGAAAATCACTTGAAAAACAAGTTTGAAACCCTAACTTCTTGCCTTCGATTCTCTTAACTCAAGCATGATCTCAATGAGTTCTTGGACATTTTGGAAATCTTGTAACATCCTATACAACCTCCATGTTTGAAATTTTTGAAGATTCATCTTGGAACTATGTGAAAAATTACCATGAAGTTAGGTCAAAATCCTGCCTAAACTAGGGCAAAATTTCACTAAGTTTCCAAGTTTCATGAACATGTATTCACAAAATCATAACTTGAAATACATGCATTTATAGGAGAAGTTGTGTTCTACAATGTTTTAGATATCATTGAGATATACAACTTCCATGTTGGAAGTTTCATTTGAATCATCTTGCATCATGGTGAAAATTTTGCTCAAAGTTATGAAAAAATATGAATTTTCCAACACTTAGAAAAATTTTGCATCTTGACTTTTTGATTTCTTGATGAAAAAGTTTCATATTTTGACATGTTTAGATGAATTGTGATTTTTGATACTTGATTTTGACCAAAAAGTCAAAAGTTTGACTTTTCAATTGTACAATTGACTTTTCATCAGTTGACTGAAATTCAACTGTCAACCAATTGAACTTGAGAAATGTTTTGACCATGTCATTAGGTCAAAATGATTCATTTGAACCCTTGAGATCATAACTTAAAACAATCAACCATTTGCTAGGTCAAAAATCAGAAATTGCACCTTCTCAGTCAAAACCCTAATTTTGACCATTTTGCCCTTTTGATGATCTAATCAAATTTCTTGAGGAATTGTGATCCAAACTTGACCAAATGACAAATGTGATTTCATAATATTGATATATACCAAAAATTATGAAGTTTGATTGTAAATTGAACACAATTGACTTTTTCCCCAATATAGTTGATTTTAGGTCAACTGATCAATTGACTGAGAAAAAATGTGATCCAAGACTTGAAAATTGACATGAGAAATCTTGAGAGTCCAAAATGATCCATGAAAGTCACATGAGGCATTAAAAGTTTAATTGTCTTTGTGCAATCTCAAACCCTAATTTTCAGTCATCAGTGCTAGAGGAGATGTCTTGAGCTGGTCAAACCCTGTGCAGTCTTGAATCCAAGGAGATCTTGTGAGATATTATTTGAGAAATGAGAGGGAAAATTTTGGGGTACCACATCTGCCCCTGTTCAATATTTTTAAACCTGGAGAGTTGGATTGGCAGATCCACCATTCGTGACTTGAAGGTGGAAGATGATTGAACACTAGAGTGCCCAGAAATTTGCACTCAAAGATGTATTGTGAATGGGATTATAGATGCCATTTGGAGGAATGATGGTGAACACTGGAATAAGTATCAACACAAATCTTTGGTCGATTTATACTAAAACTTGATGTTCTACCTGTGGGAAAAAAAGAGGTTAGTTAAATGCAGATGTATGCATGATGTTAACAAGATGTGGTATTATGCTAGATGCATTTTGTATGTATGTACTATGATGTATGAATGTGAGATGCATATTTGTATGAGAAAATAAATCCCTGACTACTGCTGAGGAGTTCCTGGGAAGTTGAATCCCGGATTGCTATTGGGGATGAAGAGTATACATATCTTCAAACTTTGTTGAAAGAATGCTTTTGTTGGGGAATATCTTTTGAATGCTAGTTGTTATCTAGTCAGATCCAATCTTCACAATTTGCTGAGGATGAGGAAGTCAACTGCTATCTGGTCTAATCCAGGCTTCACAGTGACTTACTGGGGAAGAATAAATTAACTGTTATCTGGTCGGATTCCAGGCTTTGCAGAAAACTTCTTGAAATTAAATTGTTATCTGGTCTGATCCAGGCTTTATAACAACTTGCTGGGGGTGATGAAATTAACTGTTATCTGGTTGGGTTCCAGGATTTGTAGTAACTTGATAGAAAAGATGAAGTTAAACTGATATCTGGTCGGGTCATGCTTTACAGTAACTTAATGACATTGAACGACTATCTGGTCGGATTCCAGGCTTTGCAGATTTCTGAGGTGGATGGGGTTAATTGTTATCTGGCCGGGTCCAGGTTTCATAATAAACTGCTTGGGGATTTAGTTGTTATCTGGTCAGATTCCATGTTTCACAACGAATTTCTGAAGGGAATTTCTATCTGGTCGGATCCAGGCTTCACAATAACTTGTTGAGGTAGAGGCAAACTCTATTGGGGAAAATAAGTTAAACCTTGGTCTGGTTGAGTCCAGGTTCTTCTATATTTTGAAGAGTTAAACTATTATCTGGTCGGGTCTAGGTTTCATAGTATCTTGCAAAGTTAACTATTATCTGGTCGGATCCAACCTTCATAGTGACTTGAGAAGTTGACTATTATCTGGTCGGGTCCAGGCTTCATAGTAGTTTGAAAGTTGTACGTAGCTTTTGGAGATAGTAAAGGTTTTATTCACGACTTTACTGGGGATTAGGGGTTGTGGCCCCAAGATTTGCAATAATCTGAAAGTCAAACTCAAACTGGAGAATGTAGACTCAGTCTGGGAGGACATACTCAAATTGGGGAGGATACACTCAGTTGGGGATAACAGGCTCAGCTGGGGAATATAGACCATGTCGGGGGAATACAGACTGGGTTGGGGAGGATAGACCAAGCTGGGGATAACAGACTCAGCTGGGGAAGATAGACCATTCCGGGGGAATACATATTCGACTGGGGAGGATAGACTAAGCTAGGGAATTTTATACTCGGTTGGGGAGTTATATTACTCATTGTTTGTTGGGGAAATAAACCCTGTTGATGAATACATGATGAACTGCAGACTAGGCGAGTTCTTTGAGGAAGAGGTTTACAAGGCTTCTACTTGTAGGATCAACTTAGCTGGGGAGAGAGCTGCCAAGGGATTGAGACTCTGGTTGGAGATTATCCTATGCAAAGAGACATTGTGAGTAACTTTGTTGAGGATGATGTTAATGAAATAACTCTGGGGGATATTCCATATACATTAAAGAGGTTCTTGTTACTGCTTAGGTCATATGTGCCAAACAATTTTAATTATGGTCATATGCATATGTTCGTTCAATTTTATTCATTGGACAAATTTGCATTCAACATAAAGACAGAAAGTTTGCACTTCAAAGTATATTTGTATTGATATTTTTCCCATGAATAGACGTTTTTGTACAAAAGGACAAAGATCCTAGTAAGAGGAAATCGTTGAAAGGAAAACAAAATTGAAAACAAAAAACAAATAGCCATGTGACATGATCTCATTGCCTTCCAAGTCTACTATTGCCCCAATATCTTCGAATGCCCCTTGTCGTTGACAGAAGTTGATTGGATTGATCTTGGAGCGTTCGAACTTGGACCTTGGTGATAAAGTTGACTGTGGTGATTCCACGGGACATAGTCATACGCTTCCAATTCTTAACTTTTTCCTGGACCGCCCTTTCGGGTTTTCAGCCCACCAGGATACCCATTTTTTTCCAAGTCGCCCTTTCGGGTTTTCAACTTTCCGGGTGTACAATCTTTTGCATATATCCCTAATTTTTTCTCAAGCCTTTTGGTTTTCCGGGATGCCCTTATTTTTCCTAGGTGTGTCAACCTAGCGGGTCTCTTATGCGTAGTATTTTTTAACTATGTCTGCGTTTATATGATGTGATAAGTCTTCGCCATCCATGGTAGTCAGCATCATGGCACCGCCAGAGAAAACTCTCTTGACAACAAATGACCCTTTGTAGGTGGGAGTCCATTTGCCCCTAGGGTCGCCTTGTGGAAGAATGATGCGCTTTATCACCAAGTCGCCAGCTTGATATACTCGAGGCTTTATCTTTTTATTGAAAGCCTTGATCATCTGTTTTTGGTATGTCTGACCATGACAGACAGCAGCCAGTCGCTTTTTGTTGATCAAGTTCAGCTGATCCAATCTTGTCTGAATCCACTCGTCTTCGCCTAATCCTGCCTCATTCATAATCCTTAGTGAGGGAATCTGAACTTCCACTGGCAAAATAGCTTCCATGCCATAGACAAAGGAAAAGGTAGTTGCCCCAGTTGATGTTCTAGATGAAGTGCAGTAGCCGTGAAGAGTAAATGGTAACATCTCATGCCAGTCCTTATAGGTTACTACCGTTTTCTGCACAATCTTCTTAATGTTTTTGTTGGCCGCTTCGACTGCGCCATTCATTTTAGGTCTATATGGAGAAGAATTGTGATGCTTGATCTTAAACTGAGTGTAAAGCTCAGTAATCATAGCATTGTTAAGGTTAGTCCCATTGTCGGTAATGATCCTTTCGTGGATACCATAACGGCATATGAGGTCATGTTTGATGAATCTGGCTACCACATTCTTGGTGACTGAGGCAAAAGAGGCGGCTTCGACCCACTTGGTGAAATAGTCTATAGCGACAAGAATGAAGTGATGTCTGTTGGAAGTGGTGGGCTTGATTTCTCCAATCATGTCAATGTAACACATTGCAAATGTCCACGGAGTGGTCATGACGTTCAGAGGGATAGGAAGTACATGGAACTTATCAGCATAGATTTGGAATTTGTGACAAGTTCTAGAGTGTTGATGGCAATCCGTCTCCATTGTTTGCCAATAGTAGCCATCTCTCAGGATTTTCTTGGCCATCGTATGTCCACTTGAGTGAGTACTAAAGAGACTATCGTGCATGTCTTCCATAATTTCCTCTGCTTCCTTCTTGTCCACACATCACAGTAGAGTAGAGTCATGGTTGCGCTTGTACAATATTTCGTTACTTAGGAAGAATTTGGCTGAAAATCTTCGTAAGAACTTTCTATCATTGATGGATGCTCCCTCTGGATACTCTTGTGCTTCAAGGTATCTCATCACCTCATGGTACCATAGCTTTTCCGCGTCAGTGTCAAGCTCACAGCAGTGTGTAGGTTCGTCGAATCTTTCAATTGTAATCATGGGGGCTTCATTGTCCCATCTGACCTTGAACATTAAAGTCATGGTTGCCAAGGCATCAACCAACTGATTCTCTTCTCTAGGGAAGTGCTCAAAGGTGATATCTTTGAAGTAGGGAATCATGGATAACACAAGTTCCTTGTAAGGGATGAGATTAGGGTGTTTAGTGTCCCAACCTCCTTTTACTTGGCTGATCACTAGAGCGGAATCCCCAAACACACTCAAATGCTTGATCCTCAAGTCAATGGCAGCTTTCAGACCCAAAATACACGCTTCGTACTCAGCCATATTGTTCGTGCAATCGAAACATAGTCTAGCAGTGAAAGGAGTGTTGAAACCTCCAGGAGATATGATCACAACACCAATTTCGTTACCTAAGGCGTTGGAAGCCCCATCGAAGACCATAGTCCATCGGGATCCTTGTTCAGGTTCGCCATACGGTCCAGGTTTCACGCAATCGATTACCAGCATGATGTTCTCATCTAGGAAGTCGAAGTTCATGGACTGATAATCATTCACCGCTTGATGGGCCAAATGATCTGCTAGTACACTTCCTTTGATTGCTTTCTACATTATATATTGAATGTCGTATTCAGTCAAGATCATTTGCCATCTGGCTATCCATCCGAAAAGGGCAGGTTTCTCGAAGATGTACTTGATCGGTTCCATCTTAGAAATTAACAAAGTGGTATGAGTCAACATATACTATCTTAGCCGGTGAGCAGCCCATGCCAGAGCGCAACAAGTTTTCTCGAGTAGTGAATATCTGGTTTCACAGTCGGTAAACTTTTTGCTCAAGTAATAAATAGCATGCTCTTTTCGGCCAGTCTCGTCATGTTGGCCCAACACACACCCATAGAGTTCTCTAGTACTATCAAGTACATGATCAAGGGTCTTCCTTCAACTGGAGGCATGAGAATAGAAGGCTCTTGCAGATATTATTTGATCTTGTTAAAGGCAGCTTGGCATTCATCATTCCATCTGACTACCTGATCTTTCTTCAAAAGTTTGAAGATTGGCTCACAAGTAACAGTCAAGTGAGATATAAAGCAGGCAATGTAATTGAGACAACCCAAGAATCCTCTGAATTCTTTTTTAAAATGAGGGAATGACATTTCTTGGATGGCCTTTACCTTGGCAGGATCAACTTCAATTCCTTTATTGCTGACAAAAAAACCTAGAAGCTTTCCAGATCGTACTCCAAACGTGCACTTGTTAGGGTTTAACATCAACTTGTACTTTTTCAACCTTTTGAATAGTTTGTATAGGTGATCGAGGTGTTCCTCTTCAGTTTGTGATATGGCAATCATATCATCCACATATACCTCTATCTCATGATGAATCATGTCATGAAATAAAGCTACCATAGCCCTTTGATATGTTGCCCCTGCATTCTTCAGTCCGAATGGCCTGACCTTGTAGCAAAAGGTGCCCCATTCCATGATGAAAGTTGTCTTCTCCATGTCTTCGGGAGCCATCCTTATCTGATTATAACCTGAGAAGCCATCCATGAATGAGAATACTTTATGCTGAGCAGTATTATCGACCAAGATGTTAATGTATGGTAGAGGGAAGTCATCCTTGGGGCTTGCCCTATTCAGATCCCTATAGTCTACACAAATGCGAGCCTTTCCGTCTTTCTTCGGCATTGACACCACATTGGCAACCCATTGGGGATAGGATGTCACAACTAGGAACCCTGCATCAAATTGTTTCATCACTCCGGATTTAATATTTTCAGACATGTCAGGCCTCATGCGACAAACTTTTTGTTTGACAGGAGGACAATCTTCTTTTGTCGGCAGACGATGAACTACGATGTCGGTATCCAACCCTGGAATATCTTTATAATACCAAGAAAATACTTCCACATAATCATATAACATCTGAACCAACCTGCTCTTGACACTACTTTCCAAGTTAGCACCGGTCTTGATTTCCTTCTTATCTGCCTTAGTGCCCAGATTGATGACTTCAACTGACTCTTCGTGCG
Organism: Vicia faba; assembly: GCA_948472305.1. Classification (NCBI taxonomy): domain Eukaryota; kingdom Viridiplantae; phylum Streptophyta; class Magnoliopsida; order Fabales; family Fabaceae; genus Vicia; species Vicia faba. The sequence continues at coordinate 1,445,258,997 of OX451738.1, read as the reverse complement.
GCTGAATAGCTTTTTCCTATTGTAATAGAAGTCTGGCTAGTTCTCCCGGTATTTCACAATCTTCCTTGCCTTTGTCTTTGGCTTGGTTGATTGGACATTCAAAGTCATAGTCGGCAATAGTAGAGTCATTATCAATAAGATCCATAGTGTATGAGGACCTGCAAGAGTGTGTGTATGTGTGCATGTGTGCATGTAAGATACATGGCTATTTTGAAAAATGTATTTGAAAGAAAAGAAAGACAATGAACATAAATATTTGAATGCTAAAGAGTCCAATGTACCGAATGATCATATGATTAGATTAACATAAATAAAACCCTTGACAAATGGACCAAAGTGCCCCGGGCCAGGCACATGGCTTAAAAGTCATTGTTAAATATTACAGACATAATGTTCTTGAATTGAAAGAAAAGTAATAACAAGTAGATTACTCCTCAATGAAGGAGATGGGCAAAAAGTCCTTTTCATGCCAATTCTTCAGCTCCGTTGTAGTTGGATACACCCAATCTTCAAATGCAGCTTCTTCATCTGAATCACCTACATCATTGACTTCATGGCTTCCAATGCGGAGAGGTGGCTTTCCTGCACGAGCATACCCCACTTCCTTCCGGGCTTTGACGGTGAAGCCTAAACCAAACTTGTCCACTTTGAATGGGATATCGAGGAGTTTCCCCCAAGTATCACAACTTCCTTCTTCAATTTCCGCGCGAGCATCTTTGATTGAAACCATCTTCGGCACGACTTTAATAGCTTTGGACTCATCAGAGGAACATTTGGTAACAACAACCATCGGTGGCACGACTTCAAAGGATTGACACGGGGTCTCAATGAATTCCCCATCCATCTCTACATATTTGAACGAGTTGAGGTGGCTCACCATAAACTCTTCCTCACTACAGACGGTGACAATTCTTCCCTTGACCAGATATTTGAGTTTCTGATGAAGAGTTGTGGTTACTTCCCCAGCTTTATGGATCCATGGGCGACCCAACAAACAAGAATAGGCAGGAAGGATATCCATAATGTAGAAGGTGGAATTGAAAATTATGAGCCCACTGTGATACGGTGGGAAGAACTGACTATTTTTTGGAATGTTGGTTTGCATTTTGCGTTTGTTTTTGCAAAATGTCGCAGTAAGCAAGAGTCGCCACCGACTTTTATTTATCCAACAAGGAAAGGAAAAAAGCACAGAAAAATTCCTTTTTCGAGATATTCTGAGTACGGGTAGATTATAAAAAGGGAATGTATTAACACCCTTTCTATCCGTAGTTATCTATGGGCTCTTAGGAACTTGCTCATTGTTTTCAAAATTGTTTTCTTTGTGCTTATGGGTTTGAAAAAGTTTTTGTTTTGAAACTTCGATTTAACTCTTGCTTCTGTCCTCAAGAGCGTATGAAGTATTTTTTGAAAACCTTGTTTGAAAAGGAGTGTAAGTGTGAAAAAGGTTTTGTTTTTTGAAAGAGCAAGTATCTAAGAACCATCTACCTACTCGAAAAAAGAATCGTTCTATGCTAATTTCCTTTAGACCATGCTATCCCACTATTAATGGGCAGGTAGCACTGTCGTTATAATTTGAGGGTCAATTCGAATGAGGGACTTACAGTCACTAAAGCAATGTTAGGACGCCTCAGCGGTAACCCTAATGTCTTAGATCATTTGTTTGAGGCAACAATATCCGAGGTAACCATTTCGAGGCAACTTATGATCTTTTAGACAAGAGGACGACCTCTAAAATGACCTATACTCAATGACCGCATACGAAGGGTGATCTATGTTGATTTTAAGATTAACATTCAGTCTTGTCATGCAAACCCTATTATCAAACATCTAGCAGTTATAATTTGCGGAAATAAAATGCGGAATTTAAATTACAAGGCGTCAGGTATTTACATCGCCAAAGACAAAACCTTTGAAAAATAAAATAAAGCGATAAAAATAATTAAATATCCTATTTAACTATTACAATCCGGAAGCAGATACATAAATATGATAAAAATAAATAAAGCACGCGAGAAATTAGATCGAGTGCGAGTTTAGGGTTTTGACCCTTTTTTTTTGAAAGAAAATATCTTTTTTGGTTTTTTTGTTATTTTTTTAAATTAAGAAAGAAATTAAACCTAAATTAAATTAATAAATTAATTAAATGAAAAAAATTAATTATGACCTATTTTTGGTTTTTTTGTTATTTTAAGAAAGAAAATAAAATTAATTAAATTAGTAGTTAAAATTGTAATTAAATCTAATCAATTTTAATTATTTACAAAAATAAATTAAAGTTTTCTAATTAAAACCTAGTTAATTAATAAATTTATTAAGAAAAATGAAAGTTAAAAATTTGATTGAAATAAAAAATATTTTTTTTTTGTGATTTTATTTGATAAGAAAAGAATTTTTTAACTGGTTAGAAATTAAAATAAAACAATTAAAATGAATAACAAAAAATGAATAAGTAAAAAAGAGTAGAGGGATTGGGCCTGTTTTAAGGGTGTGCATAGCAATTCCATAGGCCCATAAATGCTGGCTTGTTTGACTTTTTTGGATCTGGTACATGTGCATGAACCAGTGCTTTTGTGGACCTTCAATCCCTGCCCATCAGATCTGGCCAATGGCCATCTGGCTCTTGGATGCATGAGGGCACATGGTATACTGCAAGCTTGAGCACGAATGGGAGTACCTGAAAAATATGAAGAAAACACAAATTACTGGAGGCAGGGATCGAACCCCTGACCTCCAGCCTTTGGATCCTTTATGGCTTAGGTGGCAACCACTGGAGCACGCTGCTTTGTTTGTCATGATAATAATAATACAAGATAATATATATAAACAAAGCATATGGCCTGAAAAAATAAAAAGCGCGCAAAATATTTGAATGGACCAGTAATGGGATGCCACGCATCATCCCCAACCTCTCGTCCGTGGCTAAAACGTCAAATACCTATACCAACGGACAGAAGTTCGTAGCTATAAGCAAGTCCACCTCTAAAATCCTGTACAAGCCATAAAAATGATTTCCAAAGGCATAATCATGTTCGTCTCAACCTCCCGGTCATAACCATACCCTTCATGGAGGTCAATTGTTCCTGAAATAAAAACGCCCAAAAACTCCAAGCAAAACCTAGCTATGGCGAATTGCAATACAGACCATATAAATGAAATTAAATGATGCAAAAAGTTTGAAAATGCTCTTGTGATTACAAATATGCCAATAGTTTTCTCAAATGATGCAAGAACAGGTCAAATCGATTTCAAGAACAGGGTTGTGTTTCGTCAGACTTACAGTGCTTGTAGAGGCCTGAAAATGCTTGCTTTTGATCCAGGTAGCTTGTGTGAATGCCCAGGAAGCGATTGGGACAAGTCTTGGCCTCTGAAAATGCCTCTAACCTGGATTTCGACTTCTCACTTTTTTGTGATTTTTTCACTTTTTGTTCTGCCTCTCTCCATAGTTTCCAACCCTGATTTCGTATGCTTTTGATTGCTTATGTAATGTGCTTTGCATTAGGGTAAGAATCATGGACCAAATCCCTCCATATCAATGCACATGAATGTGATTTGATCTCCATTGAAAACCTTCTAAATTTGATTTGATTTGGATCTTTTTGCACATGATTTGGCTTGATACGAATTTGAGGGTGATGCTAGTTGTGAACAAAGCCTAATATAATAAAAAAATCATGAGTTATTAATTCTTTGGATTTTCTACGATTTTATTTGATTTAAAATGAATAAATTCAATTAAAAATTAAATTAAATAATAAAAATGAAATATGGACACATGGCTGAATCTAGGGCACGTGGGCAATGATGCAAACTCAAATCAAGTGGAAAAGAATGGGCCCATTTGACAAAATTTGATGATTTGGGGATAGTTGACTTTTGGCAATTTTGCAAAAAAGCCCAACTTCAACAATGCATAACTTCTTCAATTTTGAACTGTTGGAAGTGTTATTGGACTTTTTAGAAAGCTTGAGATGTCCCCTAATCAACCCTTTTGTTCTCATCGCATTTTGATATTCCATGCTCAAGTTATAAGCTTTTACAAAAAAAGGTGTTTTTGTTGACTTTCAAAAATAACCTATAATGTCCAAATTCATAACTTCTTGTGAGTGCATTTTTTGATCTTGGAGTATGAAGATGGATTGTAGGAAATTGCATCCTCTTCAAAATGAGATTTGGATGGGTCATTTCTCATAAAGTATGAGAAAGTTATGCTTGGTCAAAGTTGATTTGACTTTTCCTACAAAACCCTAATTTAGCAACTTTTGAGTCTTGATGAATTTTGAGCAATCCTTGATGAATCATGATCAACCCTTGATAAAATGATGAAATGTCCTTCAAAATGAGAATGTTGACAAAAAATATTGAAGTTTGACTGTATGTAGGTCACAATTGACTTTTGCCCTAGCACAGTCAATTTTTGGACCTTTTGAGCAATTGATTGAGAAAACTTCCTCTACAAGGCTTGAAATTTGACATGGATGACTTTGAGAGAATATAATGACATTGGTGAGCATTTGAGGTCATTTGGACTCAAGGACCTTGATGCAACACAAAACCCTAATTTGGGGTTGACTGCCTTAGGAGGTAGCTTGTCTGTCCAACTCTTGAGCAACCTTGAGCCATTTGGAGATTTTTCTTGCAATGTCTTGAGAAATATGAGAGGGAAAATTTTGGGGTACAACAGATGCCCCTGTTCAATCTTCTTAAACCTGAGGATGTAGATTGGCTTTCGTGCCTTTCGTGATCTGAAGGTGGAAGAGGATTGAACACTAGAGTGCCCAGAAATCTGCACTCGCATGAAGTGGTATCAGCCTTGTGATGTCGGGAATGGGCTTACGGATGCCATTTGGAGATTTCTGGCGGGAGGATGGGCTTAAAGATTCCATCTACAGGAGTGTCGATCGCATAAGAGATTCCTTAGCGAGAACTTGTATACTTGTTGTTGCAGAAGATTCCGCTGGGGGAGCCTAATCTTTGCTGAGATTTAGGGACTTGTTTGTACCTCAACTGAGAGAACATCTCTGTTGAGTTTTAAGAACTTGTCCGTAATTCAACTGGGGGGAAACATCTTCATTGAGATTTAAGAACTCGTCCGTAATTCAATTGAGAATAATTTTGTTGAGATTTAAGAACTCGTCTGTAATTCGACGGAGGAAAATTGTCGAGACTTAGAACCTTATCTGTAATTCAACTGAGGATAACTCTGTTGAGATTTAAGAACCGGTCAGTACTTCTATTGAGGGAAACATCTTCATCGAGATTTAGGACTTGTCTGTAATTCAACGGAGGATAATTCTGTTGAGATTTAAGAACTCGTCCATACTTCGACGGAGGAAAATTGTCGAGATTTAAAATCTTATTTGTAATTTAACCGAGGATAATTCAATTGAGATTTAATAACCGGTCAGTACTTCGACTGAGGGAAACATCTTCATCGAGATTTAGGACTTGTCTGTAATTCAACGGAGGATAATTCTGTTGAGATTTAAGAACTCGTCCATACTTCGACGGAGGAAAATTGTCGAGATTTAGAACCTTATCTGTAATTCAACCAAGGATAATTCAATTGAGATTTAAGAAATGGTCAGTACTTCGACTGAGGGAAACATCTTCATCGAGATTTAGGACTTGTCTGTACTTCAACGGAGGATAATTCTGTTGAGATTTAAGAACTCGTCCATACTTCGACGGAGTAAAATTGTCGAGATTTAGAACCTTATCTGTAATTAAACCAAGGATAATTCAGTTGAGATTTAAGAACCGATCAGTACTTCGACTGAGGGAAACATCTTCATCGAGATTTAGGACTTGTCTGTAATTCAACGGAGGATAATTCTGTTGAGATTTAAGAACTCGTCCATACTTCGACGGAGGAAAATTATCGAGATTTAGAACCTTATCTGTAATTCAATCAAGGATAATTCAATTGAGATTTAAGAACCGGTCAGTAATTCGACTGAGGGAAACATCTTCATCGAGATTTAGGACTTGTCTGTAATTCAACAGAGGATAATTCTGTTGAGATTTAAGAACTCGTCCATACTTCGACGGAGGAAAATTGTCGAGATTTAGAACCTTATCTGTAATTCAACCAAGGATAATTCAGTTGAGATTTAAGAATCGGTCAGTACTTCGGCTGAGGGAAACATCTTCATCGAGATTTAGGACTTGTCTGTAATTCAACGGAGGATAATTCTGTTGAGATTTAAGAACCCTTCCATACTTCGACGGAGGAAAATTGTCGAGATTTAGAACCTTATCTGTAGCTCAACCAAGGATAATTCAGTTGAGATTTAAGAACCATTCAGTACTTCGACTGAGGGAAACATCTTCATCGAGATTTAGGACTTGTCTGTAATTCAACGGAGGATAATTCTGTTGAGATTTAAGAACTCGTCCATACTTCGACGGAGGAAAATTGTCGAGATTTAGAACCTTATCTGTAATTCAACCAAGGATAATTCAGTTGAGATGTAAGAACCAGTCAGTACTCCGACTTGGATAAAAGCTTCATAGCTGAGAACTTAACTGCATCCTTCCCGAAAGGTAAAGGTCAGTCGTATGCAATGCATGATATATATCAAGCAATGATGTTCTCAAAATAAATGAGATTGTGTTGTATGATGCGTATATGCATGTGTCATGATGTATGGAAATGTAATGTTTTAGCTGGGGAAAATAAATCCCGGATAGCTGCTGGAGAAAAGAGTTGACTTCTTCATTTCCGCTGGGGATAGAGAACGAAGATGATTGCGAGAATAAACCTGCAGGAGAGGATAACTCCATTGGGGAATAAATGGATGAGGAGATTACTCTGTGGGGAAGAGATGTTCTGCTGAGGATTCCAGCGATAAATTCCGCTAGGGATGAATTACCGCTGATACTGAATCCTGTTGGGGATTGAATTTCTGTTTGTGAAAGGAAAGAACTCCGCTGGGGATGATCTTTCAGTTGCGACTTCACTGGGGATAAACTTTTAGACTCTTATGGGGATAATCCTTTGAGCTTTGCTGGGGAATATCTTCCAAAGTCTACTGGGGATGATTCTCCGAATTCCACTGGGGAAGCTTTTTTCAGACTGCGTTGGGAAAAATTTCAAACTCCACTGGGGATATTTTATATTCTGCCGGGGAATATTCTTATACTCCGCTGGGGAATATTAAGACTTTTCAGTGCTGATGATAAATAAAATCTGCTTGGGGAGATTATTACCGATTCATTTACAGTTGTAAGTCTCAGCTGGGGAGAGCTAACATTATTGTCTTACTCTGCGGGGAGTGAATGCACCTTGGCCATGTTCTTCAGCTGAATCTACCTTGTACCTGGTGGACAAAGCAACTGTAAAGCTTGGACAATTCTTATTGCCCCTGTTTCTGACATTACCAGTAATTGTCTTTTGTTTCGCATGTAAATAGTCATGAGCAACAATTAATGTCAAATGCATATATCAAAAATGAACATCGGACGTTCTTTGCAAAACAAAACAGAAAAAAGGAAAAACAGTTTGAAATTTCTTTGAAAATGAATTGTATTGATTTTGAAGTTTGGCCTGTAAATAGGCGTTTTTGTACAAGAGGCTGACATCCTAGTAAGAGGACGCCGCCGAATAATAGAATTTACACAATTTGTGAAAAACTAAACAAAACAGCTGTGTGAATAATCCCACTTTCCAACTCTGCTATTGCCTTTATGTCCTCGAGCATCTCATCACTTTGCTACTTGGTTGAAGGTAGATCAGATTGATTAGTGCCGTCCGAGCTTGATAGTTGATACCGAAGTCTGGTTACAAGGTGATCCAATGAGACATAGTGTTATGCTTTTATCCCTAATTTTTGCTTGGACCGCCCTTTCGGGTTTTCAGTCCACCGCGATACCCTTTTTTGCCCAAGCCACCTTTTCAAGTTTTCGACTTGCCGGGTGTACAGATTTTTTCATTTTCATCCCTTATTTTTACCCGAACCCTTTTGGTTCACCGGAAAGCCCTTATTTTTGCCTAGGCCAGTCAACCTAGCGGGTCTTTGATTATGCATAGTATCTTTTCACTATGTCTGCATTGACGGGGTGAGGAAGGTCGTCACCATCCGTGGTGGTTAGAATCATAGCTCCTCCTGAGAAGATGTTCTTAACCACAAATGGCCCTTTGTAAGTAGGGGTCCATTTGCCCCTGGGATCACCTTGAGGTAAGATAATGCGCTTGATCACTAGATCCCCAACTTGATACTCTTGTCGTCTGACTTTCTTGTTAAATGCCTTGATCATCCGTTTTTGATACGTCTGACCATGACAAATAGCAGTAAGTCTCTTCTCGTCAATTAAGTTCAGTTGATCAAGTCGGGTCTGGATCCAGTCATCTTCGCTCAAACCTGCATCCTTCATAATCCGAAGAGAGGGTATCTAAACTTCAATGGGCAAGACGGCCTCCATGCCATATACCAAGGAATAGGGTGTTGCCCCTGTTGATGTCCGTGTTGAGGTACGGTACCCATGAAGAGCAAATGGTAACATCTTGTGCCAATGTTTGTACGTCACCGTCATCTTCTGCACAATCTTCTGAATGTTCTTATTAGCCGCTTCAACAGCCCCATTCATCTTCGGCCGATAGGGAGAAGAGTTGTGATACTGTATCTTGAACTGCTTGCAGAGCTCGGTGATCATCTTATTATTGAGATTTGTACCATTGTCTGTTATGATCCTCTCTGGTACACCATATCGACAGATCAGATTGTGCCGAATGAACCGTGCCACGACGTTCTTGGTTAAAGTAGCAAAGGAAGCTGCTTCAACCCACTTCGTAAAGTAATCAATAGCTACCAGGATGAAACGATGCCCGTTAGATGCCGTAGGTCTGATCTCACCGATCATGTCGATGCCCCACATTGCAAAAGGCCAAGGTTCCGTCAAGATGTTCAGAGGAACTGGAGGTATGTGCACCTTATCAGCATAGACTTGGCACTTGTGACAGGTCCGAGAATGCTGATAACAGTCAGCTTCCATGGTGGACCAAAAATATCCTGCACGAAGGATTTTCTTTGCCATGGTGTGTCCACTGGAGTGAGTTCCGAAAGTACCTTCATGCAACTCTGCCATAATCCTTTCTGCTTCGTTCTTATCCACACATCGCAGTAAGGTCGAATCATGGTTACGCTTGTAAAGAATGCCGTTGCTGATGAAGAACTTCGCTGCAAACCTCCTCAGAAACTTCTTGTCATTAACAGATGCACCCTCGGGGTATTCCTGAGCCTCAAGATACCTCTTCACCTCATGAAACCAGGGTTTATCCGTTGCCTCTTTAGTCTTAATATCACAACAATGTGCAGGTTCGTCCAACCTTTCAATGATAATCTGGGGAGCTTCGTTGTCCCAATTGACTTTGAACATAGAAGACATCGTAGCCAGCGCGTCCGCTAACTGATTCTCCTCTCTAGGGAAGTGTTCAAAGGTTATCTCCTCGAAATGCAGAAGCAACGTCAACACATACTCCTTGTAAGGAATAAGATTTTGGTGTTTTGTATCCCACTCGCCTTTGATCTGACTGATCACAAGAGCGGAATCTCCGAAAACACTTAAGAACTTAATCCTTAGGTCAATTGCTGCTCGAAGACCCATGATGCATGCTTCATACTCTGCCATGTTGTTGGTGCAGTTGAAAGATAGTCGGGCGGTAAACGGAGTATGAGAGCCTTTAGGAGATATGATCACGGCGCCAATGCCATTACCCAAAGCGTTCGAAGCTCCATCAAAGTACATAGACCATCGGGATCCTTCTTCAGGTCCTTCATCCGGTCCAGGTTCTTCACAGTCGGTCACTATCATGATATTCTCATCCGGAAACTCGAAGTTCATAGACTGGTAATCATCCACTGCCTGATGTGCCAGATGATCTGCCAACATACTTCCCTTGATTTCCTTCTGGGTCGTGTACTGGATGTCATACTCAGTCAAGATCATCTTCCATCTTGCTATTCTTCTGGACAAGGCAGGCTTCTCGAAGATATACTTGATTGGATCCATTTTTGATACCAATAGAGTAGTGTGAGTCAACATACACTGTCTCAGCCGGCGAGCAGCCCATGCCAAAGTGCAGCAAGTTTTCTCGAGCAACAAGTATTGGGTCTCGCAGTCGGTAAACTTTTTGCTAAGCTAATAAATAGCATGCTCTTTTCGGCCAGACTCGTCTTGCTGACCCATCACACACCCCATTGAGTTATCGAGTACTTTCAATTATAAGACCAAAGGTCTCCCTTCAACTGGAGGCATCAGAATAGGTGGCTCTTGGAGATACTCTTTAATCTTTTTGAAAGCGGCCTGACATTCATCGTTCCATCTTACCACTTGATCTTTCTTCAGTAGCTTGAAGATTGGTTCACAAGTAGCAGTCAGGTGCGAGATGAATCAGGAAATATAGTTCAGACGTCCCAGAAAGCCTCTGACTTCTTTTTCTGTCCGGGGAGCTGGCATCTCCTGTATAGCCTTCACCTTTGCAGGATCCACTTGAATACCTTTATCACTTACGACGAAACCCAACAGCTTACCAGATCTCACCCCGAAGGTGCACTTGTTCGGGTTTAACCTCAGCTTGTACAACCTCAACCTATCAAATAACTTCTGAAGGTGGTCAAGATGTTCTTCCTCAGTCTTGGATCTTGCAATCATGTCATCAACGTATACCTCAATCTCATGATGGATTATGTCGTGGAACAAAGTGACCATGGCATGCTGATACGTTGCCCCGACATTCTTCAATCCAAAAGGCATGACTTTGTAGCAAAAGGTACCCCATTGAGTAACAAAGGTTGTCTTCTCCATGTCTCCAGGAGCCATTTTAATATGATTATAACTGGAGAAACCATCCATAAAGGAGAAGACCTTATGCTGTACAGTGTTGTCAACTAGAACGTCGATATGAGGCAGAGGGAAATCATCCTTGGGACTCGCCCTGTTCAAATCTCTATAGTCAACACACATTCAAACTTTACCATCCTTCTTCGGCACTGGAACCACGTTGGCAACCCACTGTGGGTAAGAAGTAACTGCTAGAAAACCGGCGTCAAACTATTTCATCACTTCAGCCTTGATTTTCTCAGACATCTCTGGGCGCATTCGGCGAACCTTCTGTTTCACTGGAGGACAGTCTTCCTTGGTAGGCAGGCGGTGAACCACAATATCGGTATCCAACCCAGGCATATCTTTATAAGACCAGGCAAAGATCTCAACATAGTCAAGCAGCATCTGAATCAACCGTTGTTTAACGCTAGGCTCCAGATTTGCACCGATCTTGACCTCTTTCTTGTCTACCTCTGTACCCAGATTTACTGTTTCCACGAGCTCCTCATGCGGCTGTATAGCCCTCTCTTCCTGGAGTAAGAGTCTAGCAAGTTCACCAGGCACTTCACAATCATCTTCAACTTCGTCTTCGGCTAAGTTGATCAGACTTTCGAAGTCATAACCGGCAGTAGCAGAGTCGTTATCAGTAGGATCTAGAGTGGATGTAGACCTGTATATGTGAGTGTGTGTAAAATAACTATTTTGCAATATATAATAAAAGAGAGATAAAGAGCGCAAAATTTGAAATGCAAGAAATGTCCAATGCTTTTATTAATGATATATGTAGATGACACACATAAATCCCTCACAAACAAAGCCACGGTGTCCCGGGTAAGACACCGGGCCATAAAGTTTAAAAATTATTTGTTACGAATTCAAAACAAAAGTCTCATTACTGGGTAATAAAAGAAATTGGGACGAAGTCTTTTGCTGTCCAATTGCTTAGTCCACCATCAGTAGTGGGGTAGATCCAACTGTCAAACTCAGAATCTTCAACATCGTCTTCAATGGCATTCACTCCTGAATTGCTGATGAACAGGGGAGGTCTTTCGATCCGTGCATTCCGAACATCCCTTTGAGCTTCTGCAGTGAAACCCAAACCAAATTTGTTAGTCTTATGTGCAAAATCAGGGAGTTGGCCCCAATTTTCACACCCACCTTTCTCAACAACAGCCCAGACATCCTTGAAGGAAGCCATCTTCATTGGAGGATCTTCGATAACAGTTTCGGTTGACGCCAGCGTCTGAGGAACCTCTTCCAAATGCTGAAACGGGGTCTCAATGAACTCCCTATCCATCTCTACATATCAGAAAGAGTTGAGGTGGCTCACCATGTACTCCTCTTATCCTTGTACTGTCACAATCTTCCTTTTCACCGGGTACTTTAACTTCTGGTGGAGTGTTGAGGTTACTGCCCCAGCTTTGTGGATCCACGAACGACCCAGCAAACAAGAATAAGATGGCCGAATGTCCATCACATAGAATGTAGATGAGAAAACCTGAGAACCAACCTTAATCGGAATATCCACTTCTCCGTGTACCATTCTCTTGGACCCATCAAAGGCCTTGACAACAATGTTACTCGGCTTCAGCTCCAACCCTTCACAGTCTAACCGGTCTAGTGCCTTTTTGGGTAAAACATTCAGCGATGACCCAGTATCCACCAATACGTGAGCAAGAGTAGTGCCCCTGCATTCAATGGAGACATGCAGGGCGTCATTGTGATTCTTCCCCTTATCAGTCAAGTTGGCGTTAGAGAAACCCAACCCATTATCAGCAGTCAGACTAGCCACGCAATCTTTAAACTGATCAGCTGATGTTTCTTGCGGTACGTGTGCAGTCTTCAGGAAAGCAATCAGAGCCTTGGCGTGGGCCTCTGAGCATAGCAACAAAGACAACATAGAGATTTTGGACGGGGTTTGCCCCAGCTTCTCGACTACGTTGTAGTCGCTCTTTTTGATGATCTTCGAAATTTCCTCCATCTCTTGTCTAGAGGCTTCAACAGTAATCGTCTTCGGTACCTCCGTCTGGGCAGGCTCACTGGTGGCCCCTTTGCCCCAAGTGTCAGATGACTCGGCAACAGGGGTAAGAATGGGAACTTGAACAGGAACAACAACAGGCACACTGGCAGGTGTAATAACAACAGGTTTCCGAACAGTTGGTGGAGAGATCTCAGGGGAGAAAAGCCTTCCGCTACGGGTGACTTTACTAAACCCAATAATGTTGCTGACGTCAGTATCAGCATCCAAATCTTGTTTAACTCCGTGATAATACACGTCAGCCCCATAGTGCCATGGGACAACTTTATTTGACGTATAGGGTATAGGCCCAGGAACCGTAATGATCAAGGGAGCGATTCTTGGAACATATGTAATTCTAACAGGCTTTCTCGAGGAAGCCTTGGAAGAATTGTCGAAAATTGTGATTATAACAACTTCTTCAGTAGGAACCAAAGGAACAAAAGTCTTTTCAAACAGAATTTCTTTATTATCCATCAGGCGTTGGACACCTGACTTCAAAAGATGGCAACCAGTAGGTAGGACGACACACAGATGGCAACCTTCATCACAACCCAGAAATAAACTGGCTAACAAAAGGTTCTTCTTCACAGTCATCAAGGGAGTAACAATGTCTTTCACAGAAACCACAAACGAGTCTTCATCTATAGCATTCACCCCATGCTTGGGCATAGGAGCAGTCACAACATTAGGTCTTTCAGGTGCTTCGAACTCAATCTCCTTCGCATCAATCAAGTCCTGTACTTTGTTCTTCAAGACCCAGAAGTTATCCGTATCATGCCCTGGGCTATCAGAATGAAAAGCACAGCGGGCATTTGGATTGTACATCGGTGAAGTTGTATTTGGATTCTTCGGTGCCTCCATTGGAATCACCAAGTTGGTCTTCAATAACTGCGGCAGAATCTGAGATAACGTCATGTTGAGCTGAGTGAATTGTCTTCATGGCCTCTCGGCCCTTGGCTGATTGTTGCGCTGAGGAGCACCAGCAGATCTTGATATAACCACCGCATTGACTGCTTGGTGGCGTTCAGGTTTATTCTGGCTTTTTGAACTGTAAACAGCACTGGACTCCTTCTTGAAAGGCTTTTTCTCAGTGCCTGATGAAGCACCCTTTTGTATTTTACTTGATTTGATACCGGCCTTAATTCTTTCCCCGGTCATAATCAGCTCTGTAAACCCAGACGATGAACTTCCAATCAGATGGTTGAAATACAAACCCGACAAGGTCCCCAGAAACATATCCACTAGCTCCCTGTCAGCCAAGGGAGGTTGCACTCTTCCAGCAAGGTCCCTCCACTTCTGAGTGTAGTCTTTGAAACCTTCGCCCGCACCCATAGACATACCCTGAAGTTGGGTACACGTGGGAGCGAGGTCGGCATTGTATTGGTACTGCTTGTAGAAAGCAGCAGCCAAATCCTCCCAATTACGGATACTAGCTCATTCCAGCTGGTAAAACCATTCAAGCAGAGTCCCTGAAAGACTGTCTTGAAAGAAGTGGATCCAGAGGTTTTTGTCAGCGGTGTATGGCTGAATCTTCCTAACATACGAACGGAGGTGCAGTTTTGGGCAAGAAACCCCGTCGTATTTAGCAAAGATCGGTGCTTTAAACTTGTGGGGAATTACCACCCCAGATGACAGGCCCAAGTCTCCAAAGTCCAGACCAGGCACTTTCTGAACTTCCATCACGCTCAACCGGTCTTCCAGTTGCTTATATCTATCCTCAGCCGGAGGATACTGGTCTTCGTCGAAGTCAGTCTCATTGTCTGAAACCACAGGGCTAGGAACCCTCCTTTCTTCCTGATTATCTCCCCCTCCAGATGAGTGGGTCAAATAAACCTCTTCTTGCAAATCGTTTCTGAATATGCGACCCATATTAAATAGGACCGTCTTCTTCTTCTTCTTCTTCTCTTTCAATATAAGGGCCTTTATATTTTGATGACCCTTAGCCAGGTTTATGAACAATTCCTAGAACTGGGCGTTTTGAGCTTGCAGAGCCTTGATTGTTTGTTCAGTTAATGGTTTAGAAGACATGATGCTGAAATAAACAACGAAGAAGATAAGAGACCTGTAATGGGTACCTGCGATGAGGTGCATGGAATGAAATGCGCATGATATGATTTCAAAGACTTTAGAGATTCAAATTCGTAAACCAAAATGAAACACACTTTTATTAGATAAACTTTGAATTAAATTGTTCAATAGATGCCTTTAAGGCGTTACAAAAAGGAAATACTGAAAAGTAAAGCGAAACTAGAAATAATAAAAAGACAATCAGTGCTCCCATGGTCGTTTCCTGTCGGTATGGACATAGTCATTGAGGATCTTCTCGTTCTCCAATTGCCTTGTCAACTTTTGAATCTTCTACTCTTGCTCGTGATACTTTTCTCTATAAGTATCCCGCTCTTCTCTCATCTGCATCCACGATCTCTTTAATGCCCCAATGTCAGTAGGCATGTATGGATGGAGGATGGTAGGAGGAACCCCTTCTTCATCAGCAACCTCAACAATGATAGGCAAGACGGCTTCGTACGACATTCCCAGATTTTGGGCACGGATTCGAACCCATCAAAGATATGGCTCCATCGGAAGAGAAGTCTTTGCACCTAGCTCGTGCGGATCAGACCTGTGAACTCTATCCCAAGCTCGTATGAACCTACGACATTGCTCGTCACTATCCCCTTGGAAGTCAAAGACAATGCTTGGCATCAGCAACTCATGAGGTCCTTCCCTCTTAGCTCGTCCAAATTGGCGTAAGGCCAAACAAGGGTTATAGGTGATTCCTCCATTGGTTCCTATCAGTGGAACATTGGGGTATTCCCCACATCGATCAATAATAGCCACATCTTTCATGCCCTTAATAGTCCAAATGATGTCATTATGAGAGAGAGAGATAATCTTATAGGCCCAACCCATGCCTTCCTTGTTTTTCAAAACTGATTTGGGGAGGTGAGAAGTAAACCACCTCGCCAGCAATGGCGCACAACACATAAGGGTTCCCCGCTTCCGAGCAGTACGGGCATAAAGAGTGAAGAATGTCACCCAAGAGAGTGGGCACAGGATTACCGGACATGAAAATCTTCACTACATTCACGTCGACGAAAGAATCCGAGTTAGGAAACAACACCAAACCATATATGAGAAGAGCCAGAATGATTTCAAATTCCTGGAAGTCTAGACTGTCCCATAACTGATTAGCCTTACCAACCAAGAATTTAGTCAAGAAGCCCTTTGTTCCACTACGAGTTTCCCAATTAGACATTACTTCAGTCTTTGTCAGATGGAGGGCTGAAGCAATCTCTTCCAGCCTAAGGACTTTCTCCCAACCTATGAACGGGGTCTGCTCTAGAATAGAGATACCAAGCAGATCAGAGAACTCTTTCAAGGTAGGGACCAACTAGTAGTCCAGAAAAGTAAAACAGTGGTACAGTGGATCAAAGAACTGGACTAAAACACTCATCATCTGTTCATCCATCTTGGAGGTGACCAAACCAAGGAGGTGCCCATGTCTTCTAATAAAGGAGGAAGTATCTGAAACCTTTGCAACCAACTCCTTAAGCTGAGTGGGAATCTGGACAAAGTTGATCCGAATAGTGTTTCTATGCATGGGTGCCATGACCTACAAAACAGAACAAAGATGAATCCCCTCTGCCTTTGAAATGGGTCAGTCCAATGCAATATGCATGCAATGTCATGATGTCATGATGTCATGATAGAAAACACAACGCAAGTATCCACAAATAGCAAACATGGTAAGGGCACACAAGTCACACAGATAGCCCTTAGATTTTAGGCTGGCAAGGAGTCTAGGTACTACCCTCTTTCAGTTCAGTTGGTTCAAACCTGTCCTAGAAATAGTAACTGGGTTCTAGAGGATCTCAATATCACTGACCACCCTTGATCGATCATAATTCCAGTTTGGCAACCTTTTCTTGCGGCCGGAATCATCGCGAGAGTTTGGTCTCAATGAGTGTAGCATACTGCTACTGTTCTATGGCCAAGTTGGTCAATTTAAAGGTTCTAAGGTCAGTTGGTGCTTAATGACCCCTTAGAAGACCCATATTCTCCTCGTTGCGCCATAAGGGATATCGGTACAAACTAAAGTGCCACACCAATGTAGCTACTGCTTTAACCGTATTGGTCTACATCGTACAATTCCCTCACAGTTTATTGATACTTACCTAAAGGGTGTCCCCTAGATCCAGGTTAGGATCTATAGTAACTCCGATTCAAACCCACAAAGATAAAGCATACAAGTCAAGCAATTGAAAACATTATGAACTATTCCTAAGGTACACCCCACTTATTAAATGTCCCCAGCAGAGTTGCCAGTTCTATGATACGGTGGGAAGAACTGACTATTTTTTGGAATGCTGGTTTGCGTTTGTTTTCGCAAAATGTCGCGGTAAGCAAGAGTCGTCACCAACTTTTATTTATCCAACAAGGAAAGGAAAAAAGCACAGAAAATTCCTTTTTCGAGATATTCTGAGTACGGGGGGTAGATTATAGAAAGGGAAGGTATTAGCACCCTTTCTATCCGTAGTTATCCACGGGCTCTTAGGTACTTGCTCATTGTTTTCAAAATTGTTTTCTTTGTGCTTGTGGGTTTGAAAAAGTTTTTGTTTTGAAACTTCGATTTAACTCTTGCTTCTGTCCTCAAGAGCGTATGAAGTATTTTTTGAAAACTTTGTTTGAAAAGGAGTGTAAGTGTGAAAAAGGTTTTGTTTTTTGAAAGAGCAAGTATCTAAGAACCATCTACCTACTCGAAAAAAGAATCGTTCTATGCTAATTTCCTTTAGACCATGCTATCCCACTATTAATGGGCAGGTAACACTGTCGTTGGAATTTGAGGGTCAATTCGAATGAGGGACTTACGGTCACTAAAGCAATGTTAGGACGCCTTAGCGGTAACCCTAATGTCTTAGATCATTTGTTTGAGGCAAAAATATCCGAGACAACCATTTCGAGGCAACTTATGATCTTTTAGACAAGAGGACGACCTCTAAAACGACCTATACTCAATGACCGCGTACGAAGGCAACCAAGTGGGGTGTACCCTAAGAGTGCGCATGTGCGAGTGTGTTGCTTTCAGTTTATTTTTATCTTTATACATGTGAAGGGTGATCTAAGTTGATTTTAAGATTAACATTCAGTCTTGTCATGCAAACCCTCTTATCAAACATCTAGCAGTTATAATTTGCGGAAATAAAATGCGGAATTTAAATTACAAGGCATCGGGTATTTACATCGCCAAAGACAAAACCTTTGAAAAATAAAATAAAGCGATAAAAATAATTAAATATCCTATTTAACTATTACAATCCGGAAGCAGATACATAAATATGATAAAAATAAATAAAGCGCGCGGGAAATTAAATCGAGTGCGAGTTTAGGGTTTTGACCCTTTTTTTTTAAAAGAAAATATCTTTTTTGGTTTTTTTGTTATTTTTTTAAATTAAGAAATAAATTAAACCTAAATTAAAGAACTAAATTAAATTAATAAATTAATTAAATGAAAAAAAATTAATTATGACCTATTTTTGTTTTTTTTGTTATTTTAAGAAAGAAAATAAAATTAATTAAATTAGTAGTTAAAACCTAATTAAATCTAATCAATTTTAATTATTTACAAAAATAAATTAAAGTTTTCTAATTAAAACCTAGTTAATTAATAAATTTATTAAGAAAAATGAAAGTTAAAAATTTGATTGAAATAAAAAAAAAAATTTTGTTGTGATTTTTATTGATAAGAAAAGAATTTTTTAATTGGTTAGAAATTAAAATAAAACAATTAAAATGAATAACAAAAAATGAATAAGTAAAAAAGAGTAGAGGGATTGGGCCTGTTTTAAGGGTGTGCATAGCAATTCCATAGGCCCAACAGTGCTGGCTTGTTTGACTTTTTTGGATCTGGTACATGTGCATGGACCAATGCTTTTGTGAACCTTCAATCCCTGGCCATCAGATCTGGCCAATGGCCATCTGGCTCTTGGATGCATGAGGGCACATGGTATACTGCAAGCTTGAGCACGCATGGGAGTACCTGAAAAATATGAAGAAAACACAAATTGCTGGAGGCAGGGATCGAACCCCTGGCCTCCAGCCTTTGGATCCTTTATGGCTTAGGTGGAAACCACTGGAGCACGCTGCTTTGTTTGTCATGATAATAATAATACAAGATAATATATATAAACAAAGCATATGGCCTGAAAAAATAAAAAGCGCACAAAATATTTGAATAGACCAGTAATGGGATGCCACGCATCATCTCCAACCTCTCGTCCGTGGCTAAAACGTCAAATACCTATACCAACAGACAGAAGTCCGTAGCTATAAGCAAGTCCACCTCTAAAATCTTGTACAAGCCATAAAAATGATTTCCAAAGGCATAGTCATGTTCGTCTCAACCTCCCGGTCATAACCATACCCTTCATGGAGGTCAATTGTTCCTGAAATAAAAACGCCCAAAAACTCCAAGCAAAACCTAGCTATGGAGAATTGCAATACAGACCATATAAATGAAATTAAATGATGCAAAAAGCTTGGAAATGCTCTTGTGATTACAAATATGCCAATAGTTTTCTCAAATGATGCAAGAACAGGTCAAATCGATTTCAAGAATAGGGCTGTGTTTCGTGAGACTTACAGTGCTTGTAGAGGCCTGAAAATGCTTGCTTTTGATCCAGGTAGCTTGTGTGAATGCCCAGGAAGCGATTGACATAAGTCTTGGCCTCTGAAAATGCCTCTAACCTGGATTTCGACTTATCACTTTTTTATGATATTTTTCACTTTTTGTTCTGCCTCTCTCCATAGTTTCCAACCCTGATTTCGTATGCTTTTGCTTGCTTATGTAATGTGCTTTGCATTAGGGTAAGAATCATGGACCAAATCCCTCCATATTAATGCACATGAATGTGATTTGATCTCCATTGAAAACCTTCCAAATTTTATTTGATTTGGATCTTTTTGCACATGATTTGGCTTGATACGAATTTGAGGGTGATGCTAGCTATGAACAAAGCCTAAAACAATCAGAAAATCATGAGTTATTAATTCTTTGGATTTTCTATGATTTTATTTCATTTAAAATGAATAAATTCAATTAAAAATCAAATTAAATAATAAAAATGAAATATGGACACATGGCTGAAGCTAGGGAACGTGGGAAATGATGCAAACTCAAATCAAGTGGAAAAGAATGGGCCAATTTGACAAAATTTGAAGTTTTGGGGATAGTTGACTTTTGGCAATTTCGCAAAAAAGTCCAACTTCAACAATGCATAACTTCTTCAATTTTGAACTTTTGGAAGTGTTCTGGGACTTTTTAGAAAGCTTGAGATGTCCTCTAATCAACCATTTTGGTCTCATCTCATTTTGATATTCCATGCGCAAGTTATAAGCTTTTACAAAAGAGGTGTTTTTGTTGACTTTCAAAAATGACCTATAATGTCCAAATTCATAACTTCTTGTGAGTGCATTTTTTGATCTTGGGGTATGAAGATGGATTGTAGGAAATTTCATCCTATTCAAAATGAGCTTTGTATGGGTCATTTCACATAAAGTATGAGAAAGTTATGTTTGGTCAAATTTGAGTTGACTTTTCCTACAAAACCCTAATTTAACAACTTTTGAGTCTTGATGAATTTTGAGCAATCCTTGATGAATCATGATCAACCCTTGATCAAATGATGAAATATCCTTCAAAATGAGAATGTTGACAAAAAATATTGAAGTTTGGCTGTATGTAGGTCACAATTGACTTTTGCCCTAGCACAGTCAATTTTTGGACCTTTTGAGCAATTGATTGAGAAAACTTCCTCTGCAAGGCTTGAAATTTTACATGGATTACTTTGAGAGCATATAAGGACATTGGTGAGCATTTGAGGTCATTTGGACTCAAGGACCTTGATGCAACACAAAACCCTAATTTGGGGTTGACTGTCTTAGGAGGTAGCTTGTCTGTCCAACTATTGAGCAACCTTGAGCCACTTGGAGATTTTTCTTGCAATGTCTTGAGAAATATGAGAGGGAAAATTTTGGGGTACAACACCCACCTTGATTGGAAGATCTACTTCCCCATGAACTGTCCTCTTTGATCCATCAAACTCCCTTACAATAATATCACTTGGCTTCAAGACTAAACCTTCACAGTCTAGACGGTCTAACGCCCCTTGGGTAACACATTTAGAGAAGAACCAGTGTCGACTAGAACATGTGCTAGGGTGGTCCCCTTGCACTCGACAGAAACATGTAGAGCTTTATTGTGGTTCTTCCCTAACAGTGTTAAGTCAGCATCTGAAAATCCCAAGCCATTATCAGCAGTCAGGCTTGCCATACAATTCTCAAATTGGTCCGTTGTGGTCTCATGAGGGACATGAGCCTTTTTCAAGAACTTGATTAATGTCTGAGCATGGGCATCGAAACAGAGCAACAACGACAACATAGAAATCTTAGAAGGGGTTTGCCCCAACTGTTCCAAAATCTTGAAGTCACTTCTCTTTATTATCTTCAAGATCTCGTCCATCTCACGAGCGGAGGGTTCTCCATCAGCAACGTCCTTGGCGGGTATTTCTGTCACGACCGGCTCAACAACTTTCTCCTCCCCTCTTGTATCAGTACTTGGCTTAGTGGCAGTGATGCAGATGGGCGCCTTTGTAACAATTGGTGGTGAGATATTGGGTGCAAATATTCTCCCAGTTATGGTAACTTTGCTTAAGCCAGTTATGTTACCAACATCATCAGATTTTTCTTCTTCGATCCAAGCGTCTTGTTTTATCCCGTGATAAAACACCTCATCACCATAGTTCCATGGTACTACCTTGTTTGAAGAGTAGGGAATTGGTCCGGGATTGGTAATTATTAAGGGAGCACCAGTGGGTTTATTTGAAATCCTAATAGGACCTTTGGAGGAGATCCTAAGAGGCTTGTTTGAGATGGTGATAATGGAGAGATCTTCACATTTGTTAGTCAAACTTTTGGCAAGTGGGGTCTTCTCAAATAGAATTTCGTGGCTATCCATCAGGAGTTGAACGCCTTTCTTCAGCCCTTCGCATCCATTGAGTTTTCGGGTACAGCAAACACAGTCTTTTACATAGCCGGAGAAAATCCCGCATTTCAACAGGTTCTTTTTGATGATATTCAAAGGAGTAGTCAAGTCTTCAATAGTGGCATTGAAAATTGTATCTTCAACAACATCAACACCCTTGTCATGCTTCAGCATAGGCGCGGTGATTACATTCAGAGTTGGAGGAGGATCGAACTTAATAGTCTTGTTATCAATCAAATCCTGGATTTTATTCTTCAAGGCCCAACATTGGTCAGTCTCATGCCCGGGGCTGCTTGAGTGGTAAGCACATTTGGCGTTCGGATTATACTTTGGTGAAAAGGTATCAGGGTTGGCAGGAGGATCGCGCAATGTCACCAAATTAGCCTTTAGCAAATGTTGAAGGGCTTGAGATAGTGACATGCCTAATCTCGTGAATTGTCTTCTCGGAGTTTCAAAACGTTGATGATTAGCAGATGGTCTTGGAGTAGGAGTTGGATTAGAGATTCAGACAACATTAACAGACGGATGATCATTCTTCTTGGTACGGGCTCTTGCCCCGTACACAACATTGATTTCCTTCTTTGCAGCAAAAGATTTCTTTACAGGATTTGAAGTGGATGCAGATGCCATAGAGATCTTCCCACTTTTGATGCCGCTTTCAACTCTTCCACCATTTAAGATTAACTCGGTGAATCCGGAGGAGGAACAGCCTACCAACAAGTTAAAGAAAGGACCGAATAAAGTGCCTATAAACATGTCAATGTGCTCTCTATCAGTCAAAGTTGGTTGAACCCTACTGGCGAGGTCTCTCCACTTTTGTGCATATTCCTTAAATCCTTCATAATTTTCCCATGGTAATATCTTGCAACTGAACCCTCGTTGGCGCCAAGTCGGTGTTATACTGGTACTGATGGTAGAATGCGGTAGCTAAATTTTCCCAGGAATTGATACGGGAACCATCTAACTGATAAAAACATTCAAGTTGTGTTCCGGCCAAGCTCTCTTGGAAAAAGTGAACCCATAGTTTCTTATCAGCAGTGTGCGGCTGTATCTTGCGCACATAAGATTTCAGGTGGAGTTTTGGACAAGAAACCCTATCATACTTCACAAAGACTTGTATTTTGAATTTGTGGGGAATGACAACCACAGAGATCAAACCCAAATCATCAAAATCTAAACCGGGGACGGCTTTGATTTCAACAGCTTTTAATCTGTCTTCTAACTGCTTATACTTGACATCGGCGGGTGGATACTGCTCGTCGAAGTAATCATCATCAGATGCTTAATCATTAATACAGTCATCCTGGGTACTCTTAACCTCACCAATCTGATTCTCGTCTTCTTCAAATGAGTCTTCCATTACCAGGATCTGACGAACCGACTCTTTGAACCTTCTGCCCATGTTGACCAGAGCTCTCTTCTTGGGCTTCTTTTTAACTACCAGCAATGCCATCATATCTTGCTGCCCCTTGGCTAGGGATAGTAGAGTCTCTTGGAATTGAGATTTTTGTGCCTGAAGATCCTTCATAGTCTTCTCTAGATCCATCTTGCTGAAATAAACAACAGAAAGATAAGGAAACCTATTATGTGAAAACCTGTCATGTTATGATGCATGGAAGATGTATATGCAGATGATTTCAAGGATTTATTGAAATTTAAATTTGTATAGACAAAAGAGTGAACAAAAGTCAATTTTCGTTAATTAGTTCAAAAGATTACAAAATGCCTCTTGGGCTTACAAAATAACTCTCTAAGATAAAAAGACTGAACGCATCCTCTTTGGCGCGAGATTGACATTCACACTTTGCTCTTCTTGTAGCCGCTTTATAAGTTCCAAGACCCTCTTCTCACTAGCATAGAACTGAGCTTCGAAAGTATCTCATTCTTCCTTCAGCTGAATCCAACCCTTTTGCAAGTCTTCGAGAGAAGTAGGCATGTCTAGATGGAGGACAGTGTATGGGACATCTCCTTCAACCACAAGTTCCATAATGATTGGTAGGATAGAAGGATAAGGCAACACAAGTTTCTGAGCACGAACTCGTACCCACTTAAGGTAAGGCTCAAGGGGAATGGAATTATTGTGTCCTAGCATCTTACTATCCATCTTACTTACCATCCTCCAAGCTCGAATGAACCTTTGGCGGTAGCTTTGATCATCGCTCTCATAGTCGAATACCACTCCTTGGATAAGCATCTCATGTGGACCATCCCTTCGGGCATAACCAAATTGTCGTAAGGTTAAGAAGGGGTTGTAAGTGATACCTCCTCTAATGCCAAGTAAGGGGAAATTAGGGAATTCTCCACAATGATCGACGATAGTAACATTCTCCAAGGATCGGGAACACTAATGAACATCTGAATGTATGAGTGTCATCAACCTATGGGACCATCTCAAACCTTGCTCGTTCTTCAACACAGATCAGAGAAGATTTGAAATAAACCATCTTGCCAAGAGAGGAGTGCAACACATGAGGATTCCTCTCTTCCTCATAGTGCGAGAGTGAAAGAAATGTAAGATATCTCCCAACAAAGTAGGCATTGGGTTGTAAGATATAAAGATTTTGACAATGTTTACATCTATGAGTTGGTCAAGGTTTGGAAACAAAACCATCCCATAGATGAGAAGGGCCACAATTTCTTCAAAAGCTTGTAAGTCTATAGAGTTCCAACAATCTTGAGCTTTCTCAAACAAGAACTTGGCCAAGAAACCTTTGACACCACTCCTTGTTTCCCAATTAGTTGTGATATCAGACTGTTGCAAGTGTAGTGCTTGGGAAATCCCTTCAGGTTTTGGATCTCTTTCCGTACCGTTGAAGGATAGTTGATTGAGAATAGGAATCCTAAAAAGAGTTGTGAGAATTCTTCTAGAGTTGGCACAAGTTGATAATCAGGAAAAGTGAAGCAGTGGAGGATCAAAGAATTAGAAGAGCACCTTCATCAAATCTTCATCAGTGTTGGAAGTAACCAAGCTTAGGAGGAGACCATGTCTTTTGGTGAATGAGGAATTCTCAGGAACCCTTGATGCTAACTCTTTGAGTTGAGGAGGAATCCTTACGAGATTGACTTGAATAGTATTCATGCGGATAAAAGCCATGTCCTATAAAACAGAACAAAGATAAATCCCAAAAATACTTGAAATGGTTAGTGAGAATGAGTATGATGTTATGATGTTTATGATGTTATATACAAGTAAATATATACAAACAAGGAAAATAAGTCCTTAGGTTTAGGCTTGCATGGAGTCTCATAGGTAAGTATCCTCTTGAAGTTTAGTTGGCTCAAACCTGTCCTAGAAATAGTAACCGGGTTCTAAGGGATCTCAATATCACTGATCTGTCTTCTCGGGCATTGTTTCAGCGCAAGCCTCTTTCACAGCGATCAAAATATCCCAAAAATCCAAACCTCAATGAGTGTAGTGTCGAGTATCTACCAACTTCGGACTACACCAAAGTCGGTCATCTCACTACGTCCTAATGACCAAGTTGGTCAAGTAAAGGTTCTAAAAGTCACTTAGTGCTTCATAACATCACTCAACGGCCCCGTATTCTCCTTGATTACTCAAGGGCTACCGGTACCCACAAATATGTCACACAAACATATATATTGCTTAGACCATGTCAATATACCCCGCACAGTTTCCACAATGTATTGCTACTTACCTATAAGGTATCCCAAATCCGGGTAGAGGATTTAAACAAGCCCAAACAAGGAACCAAAATGTAAAGCAAACAAATAAAACAATGAAAGCAAGTAATGGTGATATAGCCCTAAGGTAACCCCATTTTTAAGTTTTCCCTAGCAGAGTCGCCAGTTCTGTGATACGGTGGGAGAACTGACTTGGGATGTTTTGCATTTTATCGCAAATGTTGCGGTTAACAAGAGTCACCACCGACTTTTCTTTTATCCAAAAGGAAAGGTTGAAAAGAACAGGAAAGACCTTTGATATTGTTTCTTAAGTTCGGGGGGTAGATTATGAAAAGGTAAGGTGTTAGCACCCTTTGCATACATAGTTATCTATGGGCTCTTAGTTGCTTGCTAGATCACTTGCTTTTGTTTAAAAATGTGCTTTGTGTGGTTTTTGAAAGTATTTTGAAAAGGCGCCTTCATTTAGGCAAACTTTATAATAGTTATCGTTCGTAAGAACGTATACAAAATGTTGATCTTTTGAAAATGTTTCATGTTTAGAAAATGTTTTTGAAAGTGTTTTTGAAAGTGTTGGTGTTTGTTTTGAAAATCAGCAAGAGTGTTTGATTTGAAATTGAGCAAGCAACTAGGAACAATCTACCTACTCAAAAATATTAGTTCATTTCTTCCTTTCCTTTGATGTCACTATCTTACCATTGATTTTGTAAGAAGTCTTATCTTTGGATGTAAAGGGACGAGCGTGGGTCATTGTATAACCATGATAGTAAGGTTGTGAGATATCTTAGCATTTTTTATTTGAGGGACTAAGATCATTTTTGAAAGGCAACATTGATAGCGTCATCGAGGGACTATGATCTTGTATTTTTTATTGCTTTTTGCTAAGATATCCCACATGTATAATATGGCCATTTTTGTAAGGTAACAAAGTGTAATTACCCTAAGGGTGCAAGTGCGCAAGTGTGTTTGATTTACATGCTTGTTTGTCTTGAATTAGGGTTTGCTAACTTGTTGATTTTAGTCTTTCCATACAAACCCTAATTTACTAGCATTTATATAAAGCGATAAATTGTGGAAAGTAAAATTACTAAGTTATTACATCATTAGGGGAGGGGGTATACAAATTTACAAATGGGGATTTTGCAAGAAAATTAAATATAATTAACTATTACAACCATATTGAATAAATGTACAAGAATTGAAAAATAATGTACAAATGCAAAATGAAAAAAGAAATAATTTTTGTTTGGTTTTCATGAAAGGGTTTTAACCTAATTAAGAAAATGATTAATGAAAATTAACTTAAACTAATTAAGAAAAGAAATTAACTTAAAAAGGATTTTTTAGGGTTTTTTATGAAAAGGTTTTAAATTAAAAATAATATGAAAATTAATTAAAAAAAGAAACCTAAGTTCTAAATTAATTTTAATTAATAAAATAAAATAATATAGTAATTAAACCTAAGTCTAAAAATTTATTGTAAAAGAACTAAATTAATTTGTTAAGAAAATGTTTTTGTTCTTTTTGTTTTTTTTATAAATAGAATAATAAGTATGAAAATAATAATAAAAATATTTTTGTAATTTTTATTAATAAAAATAATAATAATGAAAATATAAAGGGATTGGGCCAGTATACAATAGTAAACAGGGGGTGGGAAGTTAGCAAAAAGGACAAAAGCCCAATGGGGGAGGCCCAGCGCCTGTCTGCAAAAAAAAAGAGACTGAACAATGTAAAAAAAATCACAAAACGGACGTTGGGGCTTGAACTCAGGTCCTAAAGGTGAAAGACGTGCGCTTTAACCACTAGGGTGGTGATACATCCGTTGATATAAACAAAACAATAAAAATATAATCTAAGTTAAGTCCTGAACGAACTTCATCTTCAACCTCCAGCCATGGATCCTGTAACTCACTCATTTCTCATCCATTCACAAAACTTCCAACATCAAACTTGTTAGAAATTTCCTCACAATTCCTAATATGTAAATAACTTAAGCTAATTCTCAAAGATGAGCATGAATTTCTAACAATACCAAATTCTGACATAAATATTTTCAGAGGTTCAAACTCAAAATTCTCCCTACTCAAGCAACATAAATGAAATCTATGGATATGTATAGTTTCAGGGCAATGATGTCTACATTTTATCTTCACAAATGCAAGCCTAACAATGCCTAAATGAGAAGATAAAAGTTTAATAAAAATACTTCAAAACTGGAAATCGTGAAATGAGTTTGAGCTTGATTCAGGGTGCTTCAGTGATCAGGTTAGTTTCCTTGAGTCTCTAGGAAGCTAATGCAATGCTTAGCTTGAGTTGAGAGTGGCTAAAATGGCCTGGAGAAGTCCAACTGCAATGCTCTATTTTTGGTTATGGAGGATGATGGAAATGGAGTTACAGTCGTGTAACAGGGACAAGGATGGTTTGTATTTGATATGAGGAAGCTTTTGAAACTAAAAGGCTAAGAAATGCACGAGGGAAATGGAAGTTTGATATTTAAAGTCAGAATTTGCACAACAATGGTGTTTTTGAAGCAATTTCTGACTAGAGGGAGTTTGGGAGTGTTTCAAGGTGTTCCAGCTCATGTGTTTTCTTGCAAATAACTTGCGTATTTATAAGCATGAGGTCTTAGGGTTTGGAGTTGACAGATCTGTGAGATATAAAGTTATGGCTATGTTACTTGATTTTGAAGAAAAGTGGGAAAATAAGTTTCAATGTGTTATACAAGCATGGTCTGAGTTTGTAGGAGGTTCTAGCCATGCTACTTTTGGTTTTTTACTTTGCTTATGTTTAAATGAAACAAGTTAGGAGCTCTATGCATTGACTTTGTGATTAAAGTCACTTTTCCAAAATGGAAGTGTGAACTTTGTTCCATTAATGGAATAATCACCTGGACAATGACTCAAGCACTTGGATCATAGCTCAAATAGTTGTATAATCTTCTGATTATGGATAGATTTATAGGTTATAAGCCTGCAAAGTAAAATTTATGCAACATGGGTGTGGATTGGATCAAATGTTCATCATGAAAATGACTTGAAAAACAAGTTTGAAACCCTAACTTCTTGCCTTCGATTCTCTTAACTCAAGCATGATCTCAATGAGTTCTTTGACATTTTGGAAAGCCTGTAACATCCTCTATAACCCATATGTTGGACATTTTTAAAGATTCATCTTGGAACTATGTGAAAATTTCCATGAAGTTAGGTCAAAATCCTGCCTAAACTAGGGCAAAATTTCACTAAGTTTCCAAGTTTCATGAACATGTATTCACAAAATCATAACTTGAAATACATGCATTTCTAGGAGAAGTTGTGTTACACAATATTTTAGATCTCATTTATATCTACAAGTTCCATGTTGTAAGTTTCCTTTGAATCATCTTGCATCATGATGAAAATTTTGCTCAAAGTTATGAAAAAATATGAATTTTCCAACGCTTAGAAAAATTTCTAAGTTTAGAAATTTTGACTTTTCAAAATGAAATTTTGAATTTTTGATTTCTTGATGAACAAGTTTCATATTTTGACATGTTTTGATGAATTGTGATTTTTGATACTTGATTTTGACAAAAAAGTCAAAGTTTGACTTTTCAATTGTAAAGTTGACTTTTCATCAGTTGACTGAAATTCAACTGTCAACCAATTGAACTTGAGAAATGTTTTGAGCCATGTCATTAGGTAAAAATGATGCATTTTAACCCTTGAAATCATAACTTAAACTAATCAACCATTTTCTAGGTCAAAAATCAGAAATTGCATCTTCTCAGTCAAAACCCTAATTTTGACCATTTTGCTCTTTTGATGATCTGATCAAATTTCTTGAGGAATTGTGATCCAAACTTGATCAAATGACAAATAATAGTTCATAATATTTACATAGACCAAGAATTATGAATTTTGACTGTAAATTGACCATAATTGACTTTTCCCCCAATATAGTTGATTTTAGGTCAACTGGTCAATTGACTGAGCAAAAATGTGATCCAAGACTTGAATCTTGACATGAGAAATCTTGAGAGTACAAAATGATCCATGAAAGTCACATGAGGCATTAAAAGTTCAATTGTCTTTGTGAAATCTCAAACCCTAATTTTCAGTCATCAGTGCTAGAGGAGATGTCTTGAGCTGGTCAAACCTTGTGCAGTCTTGAATCCAAGGAGATCTTATGAGAGATTATTTGAGAAATGAGAGGGAATATTTTGGGGTACAACATCTGCATTATAGGCCCTTGAGATCCTTGAAATGGTTATTGAAAATTCTATGGTATTATGTCATGATGTTATGTACAAGTATGCAAAGCAAACAAGTTGTTATGTACAAATAATCATATACACACAAAGCAGACAAGTCCTTAGGTTTAGGCTTGCATGGGGTTTGTAGGTAAGTACCCTCTTGAAGTTTAGTTGGATCAACATGTCCTAGTAATAGTAACCGGGTTCTAGGGGATCTAATATCACTGATCTTTCTTCATCGGGCATTATTTCAGCGCAAGCCTCTTTAATGGCGACCGAAATATCCTGAAAGTCCGATCTCAATGAGCGTAGCATCGAGTATCAACCAACCTCAGACTGCACCAAAACCGGCTACCTCACTACTTCCTAATTGCCAAGTTGTTCAAGTAAGGTTCTAAAGTCAGTTAGTGCTTCATGACACCACACAACAGCCCTGTATTCTCCTTGACTACTCAAGGGCTGCCGGTACCAACAAATTTGTCACACTAACATAGCTATTGCTTTGACCATGTCGATATACCCCACACAGTTTCCATAACTTATTGCCACTTACCTAAAAGGTGCCTCGAATCCGGGTAGAGGATCGAAACA
This sequence comes from Vicia faba, assembly GCA_948472305.1. Lineage (NCBI taxonomy): Eukaryota > Viridiplantae > Streptophyta > Magnoliopsida > Fabales > Fabaceae > Vicia > Vicia faba. The sequence goes on along the minus strand of OX451738.1, from coordinate 1,445,228,649 downwards.
AACCCAAGCAAGGAACCATAATGTAAAGCAATCAAGTCAAACAATGAAAAACAAGTAAAAGTGATCTAGCCCTAAGGTAACCCCACTTTTAAGTAACTCCCCAGCAGAGTCGCCAGTTGTGTAACACGGTGGGAGAACTGACTTGGGTGTTTGTGTTTGATCGCAATTATTGCAGATAGCAAGAGTCACCACCGACTTTTCTTTTATTCAATAAGGAAAGGTTGAAAAGAACAGGAAAGACCTTTCGATATTATTTCTTGAGTTCGGGGGGTAGGTTATGAAAAGGGAAGGTATTAGCACCCTTTCCATCCGTAGTTATCTACAGGCTCTTAGTTGCTTGCTAGATCACTTGCTTTGGTTTGGAAATGTGCTTGTGGTGTGGGTTTTTAAAGTATTTTGAAAACTTCTATGTAATAGTTCTCGTTTCTATAAGAACGCGTACAAAGTGTTATTTTGAAAATAGTTCAAAGAGGTGTTTGTGGAATGCAATGTCATGATGTATGAAATGCATGGTATCCTCAAAATAAATGAGATTATGTCGTATGCATTTATCAAGTATGGAAATAGGATGTATGAAATGTGAAATTTTATTTTGTCTTGGAAAATAAATCCTTGACAAATGCTGGGGAGTCATTAAATCCCAGACTATTATTGAAGAGTAGGTGTGTCTTCAAATTTTGCTTAGAATGTTTCCACCGGGGATTCCTGTTTTGTTATTTGAAGAGAACTCTGCTGGGGAATGTTGAAAGCTCTGTAGAGAGTGTTAATTCCTACTTGGGGAAAAGAGTTTAGGATTCTCAGTTTTCCGTTGCTCTACTGGGGAGTTATCTTGGGGAAGATTTAAGTTAACTGTTATCTGGTCGTATTCCAGGCTTTGTAATAACTTGCTAGAAAATATGAAGTTGAACTGATATATGGTCGAGTCCAGGCTTCACAAGAAATTCTTGAAAGGATGAAGTTGAACTGATATTTGGTCAGGTCCAGGCTTCACAACAACTTACTGAAGTTATCTGTTATCTGGTCGGGTCCAGGCTTCACAGGAATTTGCTGGGGATTGTAGAGTAGTCTACTATGGAAGAGGAGTTGTGGTCCTCTGGTTTGTAATAGTCGGAGAGGCAAACTCAAGCTGGGGAATCCTACTATTTGTTGGGGAAATAAATGTTGTTGCCGATCTATTGGAGAGGTGGTGACTTCATTGGGGAAAATCCTCGAGGATTCTTGAGGTCGACTCAGTTGGGGAAAAAGTTTTCAGAGATTAAACTATGGCTGGGAGTCATCCTATAAGAAGGATTTTGGGGAGATTTGTCACTGCCCCTAGTAGCAAGTGTTTTTGGAACTTCCAGGAACTAATTGACTATACATAACCTTTTGTTGGGATTTGCATTCAATGCCCCAAGTGATTTAGATGGAGACCTGCCCCTGGTTCTTCTGCACTTCTTGATAGATTTCGTGGAATCTTGACTGGACTGCCCTAGGTGTGTTGATAGTGACATGTCATGCCCCCTTGTTGATAGGAGATTTGTCATTGGAAGTGCCATCCCACTTGAAGTGATTTTGTTCACTGAGAGAGCTTTCGTTCATCGGATATTCGTTGTGTGAATTTATCTGTTGTCAAGCAAATAGCCATATGCAAACAACGATATTCAAATAATGCAAATTTTATGCTTGTCTTGAAGTTTTGAAAATGCATTTTAGCAAGTAAAGAAATTTCGTAAGAAAATTCAACTCAAGATTTAGAGTAAAGCCTTACAGGAGTCAGGATACCTTTTGTAACAGTATGCTTTCGAACTAACTCATGCTTCAATTAGGACTTTTGAAGGGTTGTAGCGTGGCTTGGTTTACGGTTTAAGAAACAAAGGATAAGGCTAAAAATGTATTTGTACCCGCCTGTTCTTCGTGATCTTCTTCAGTCCTAAAATCAGTTAATTACATGTTCGAACTCTAATTGAATCTGGAATGACGTTTTGGTGATGGTTCAGACAAGTTAAGTTTGTTGGAAGGCAATCATTTTTGCCACATTTTTCATGTTATTGAGGATTTGTAGTGACCTCTTTCTTTTGATTTGTTGTCCCTGATTTTTTCCGGACTGTTCTTGTTTTGAGATTACAGTCACCGGGATGCCCTAGTTTTCTTAAGTCTCCTTTGTAGGTTTTGACTTAGTGGGCTTTTCTTTTTGAAAGATAATGACTACCTATTCGGTAGGGAAACGTCATTGTCTTTTAATTCTAGAGGAATGTTTTTAATGTCATTCATTGTATTATGAAATGAAAGTTTGCGACTGGTCGCACATTTGAGTTAACTGAGAGACTACCCTACCCCAGGTTTTGATTAAAGGTTTCAATTTGTGTAAAAAAGAAAACTTCTACTTCTTTTCCTCGAAGGGGTTGACTAGGGATTATATTCCTTATAACTCTAGTGTTTAGAATTCAAAAGAACGCCTGTACATCGTCAGCAAGGTCTGTTCAAAAGCATACTGTATGAGATTATGGCATTATTTTCGTCATCCTCCCTCTAAAGGCTTGAAACTTTTATCAAGAGTTGAATATTATAAAGAGAGTAAAAATCATAGTTTAAAATATAGTGAAAACAAATGGATGAATTCAAGACAAACATATGCAATGCACTAATGAAACAAAGTTTGACATTAATAGATAATTGTTTGAATAACAAAATAAATTACAATTGAAAATTCAAAATGATCAATACGCTCTTAATGATTTGGCATAGGAGCAGTGGTCATGTTAGGAGCCCCTGGAGGGTCGAACTTAACCTCCTTGGCATCAATCATGTCTTAGACCTTGTTCTTCATAGCCCAACAACTGTTTATGTCATGTCCTGGACTATTAGAGTGGTATGCTCACCTTTCATTGGGATGATAGGTAGGAGCAGAAGTGTTGGGGTTCCGAAGAGGAGCCTTTAACGTAATCAGCTCTGCCTTCAACATGTGTTGTAACGCTTGAGCCAGTGACATGTTAATCTTAGTGAATTATCTTTTAGGCGTGCCTCCTTACGCTGATGCCTCTGTCTTTGTTGAGCAGGCGTAGGATTAAAGATCAAGATTGCTCCTACGTGTTGGTCATGACGACTCTTTTGACCATACACAACATTGGACTCTTTCTTCCCATTCTATGGTTCTTTCTGAGAATCATAGGGTGTAGCTCCTTGGATCTTTCCACTTTTGATGCCAGCTTCGACCCTTTCGCCCATTAGTATTATCTCGGTGAACCCGACTGAGGAGCTTCCGATTATGTGATTGAAGAAAGGTCCTGTCAAGGTTCCCAAGAAGATGTCAATCAACTCCCTATCAATTAGAGGGGGCTGCACCCTACCAGCCAGATCTCTCCACTTTTGGGCGTATCCTTTAAAGCTCTCGTTGGAAACCATGGTCATGTTCTGCAATTGCACACGATTTGGTGCAAGATCAGCGTTGTATTGGTATTTCTTGTAGAAAGCAACAGCTAGATCCTCCCAGGTGTGGATGCGAGAACCCTCCAATTGATAGAACCATTCAATTTGAGTCCCTACTAGGCTCTCTTGGAAGAAGTGGATCCAAAGATTTGGATCAGTTGTGTATGGTTGAATCTTGCGGACATAAGACTTTAAGTGCATCTTAGGGCAGGAGACTCCATCGTACAGGGCAAAGGTATGGATTTTGAACTTTGGTGGGATGACACTCTAGAAACCAAACCCATGTCTCCTAAATCCAAGCCAGGTATCTTCTGAATCTCCATATCATTGAGGCGATCATCCAACTGTTTGTATTTATCATCAGCGGGAGAATATTGTTCCTCAGAGTAATCACCTTCGACTTCATTAATCCCCAGACTGTTTTCTTCTTCATGACTATTCCCCATGTTGGATGGAGTTGAGAGATCTAGAACTCTCTTGACTGGTCCTCTAAGTCTTTTTCCCAAGTTCAGGACACCTATTGACTTCTTAGGCTTCTTCTTCTTGTCTTTGAGAAGGAGAGTCTTCAGGTCCTCTTGCCCCTTAGCCATGGCCAGGAACATTTGTTGGAATTGGGCATTTTATGCTTGGAGATCCTTCACCGTTTGTTCCATATCCATCTTACTGAAATAAACAGTAGGAAGATAAGGAGACCTATATGGGAGAAACCTGTTATGACATGATGCATGATATGTGGATGCATGTTTTCAAGGATTTCGCGGGGTAAACACAAGAAAATGTTAGAAGTTGAACTTTGATCAACAGCTTTGATTGGAGAACTTTGTATCAGTGGATGTCCTTCCACGAGAATTAAGCTCACCATGTCAAGTGGGTCATAGCCCTTGACTCAAGTTGTTGTACTTGATCTTTGATGGTGTTTGGTTAGAGGAAAATAAATCCTCTTGCCCCTTGATAGACGTCTGGTTCAACGTGACCTTGCATCATAGACCATTGAGATCCTTGAAATGGTTATTGAATATGCCATAGTATGATGTCATGATGTTATGTACAAGTATGCGAAGTAAGCAAGTTTATATACAAATAATCATATACATACAAAGCAGACAAGTCCTTAGGTTTAGGCTTGCATGGGGTTCGTAGGTAAGTACCCTCTTGATGTTTAGTTGGCTCAACCTGTCCTAGATAATAGTAACCAGGTTCTAAGGGATCTCAATGTCACTGACCTTTCCTTTAGGCATTGCTCAGTACAATCAATCTTTTCTTGCGGCCGAGATATCCCAAAAGTCCGATCTCAACGAGTGTAGTATCAAGTATCAACCAATTTTAAGCTTTCCACTGAAACCGGTTATCTCACTACGTCATAATTGGCCAAGTTTGTTCAATTAAGGTTCTAAGGTCAGTTAGTGCTTCATGACACTGCTCAGTGGCCCCGTATTCTCCTCGATTCAACACAAGGGATACCGGTACCAACAAATACGTCACACTAACGTAGCCATTGTTTCAACCATATCGGTCTTCGCCGTACATTTTCCATAATCTATTGCTACTTACCTAAAAAGGTGCGCCAGATCTGGGTAGAGGATCAAAGAAAACCCAAACAAGGAACCATAATGTAAAGCAAGCAAAATCAAACAAAGGAAAGCAAGTAAAGGTGATCTAGCCCTAAGGTAACCCCACTTTTAAGTAATTCCCCAGCAGAGTCGCCAGTTCTGTGATACGGTGGGAGAACTGACTTGGGTGTTTTGCGTTTTATCGCAAATGTTGCGGTTAGCAAGAGTCGCCACCAACTTTTCTTTTATCCAATAAGGAAAGGCAGAAAAGAACAGGAAATACCTTTCGAGATTATTTCTGAGTTCGGATGGTGGATTATGAAAAAGGGAAGGTATTATCATCCTTTTCATCCGTAGTTATCTACGGGCTCTTAGTTGCTTGCTAGGTCACTTGTGTTGTACCCCAAAATTTGCCCTCTCATTTCTTAAGGGATCACCCTGGATCCTAGGTTTGCTTCTATCAAGTTTCCAGGCCTTAAACTATCAATTTTCCAAGAAAATCACTCATAAGGGCAAAATGGTCATTTGCATGCTGAAAAGTCAAACTTTGACTTTTGGATCAAAATCAAGCTTCAAGAATCATATTTCATCAAGACACGTTGAAATATGACGTTTTGTTTCATCAAAATCCAAAAAGTCAAAATTCTAAATACTTAGAATTTTTTCTAAGTGTTAAAGAAAATATGACAATTTCAGAACTTCTGACCAGATTATCACCATAACACTCAGCAAATTCTGGACACTCTCAAGGTAGAGTTTGGTCAGAACTTCTGGATAAGTTTTCACAAAAAGCTTCAGTCAGAGTTTGCAAACATGGTTCAAAATATAACGCTTTAATCAGAACATATGGAAGCAATGTTCTCCTTCAGAACATGCTGGAGCCAGAAGATAAGAGGATCAGAAGATGGGATGCTACGCTGAAGCAGAACTTATGATCCAGAACTAAGCCTTGGTGTAGAGCTTCACGTTGCAGGATTTCTGGTTGTGATAAAGTCTCATAATCATTTAATGCCCATTTAATGCTCACAACCACCTTCTGAGTCTTTATCCAAAGGATTTTCACCACGTGTACCTCTACTGTCTTGGGATAGCAACTTTGCTTTTGGTTTTCCTTAATTCCTACTGACAACCACCATGCTTACTTCAAAAACAAGGCAGCGCCTCAGCACATGAAGGCTATTTCAACGCTTTGGTCAGAACTTGACCAAATCTCAAAACCTTTGTTATACAACCTGCTGCAGACCTATGACCAACAGCTAGTTCAGCCTACACCTGCATCTCATGATTACACCAAACTAGCATACAAAAAAACTGTGATGAAAAAGCAAAAGAACAGGATGCCAAAACAGGTTTAAATCCCATTTGTTCCCCCCCCCCCCCAATCACAACAAATTCATCTATAAATACTTGACTCCATCACACGTTCAAAGGGGGCTTTTTGGACGAGAGGCTGAAGGTTAGAGGCTGGCTTTTGAGGAGAGAGTTTGGCCAAAAGAGAAAAGGAAGTTGTGAAACCTTCATAAAAATTCAGATTTCTCATACACAAAAAACAAACCTTTGTTCTTCTTTTAGAATCAAAGAGCTTGACGTTTCCTCTTCCATTACTCTTGCTGATTCCAGAAACATCCAAAGGCAGCCACTCAAAGCTCCAAGTACGCTCCAGGTAAGTCTTTCTGACTTTACTTGCTTTTCATTCTGAACATCATTAACATGTAAATATCATAGCATTAATGTTGTACATATCATTGTATGAATAGAAAAACTAGGGATCAGAACTTCTAGAATAATGCTATGCTCAGACTTAGGATTAGAACTTCTATGAACTGTTATGTTGTTATCATTCTGATTTGCTGAACTGAATAAATTTGTTGTTGTGCTGGTTAAGAGCTAAAATGTAACACAGAGCTTCTGTTTTTCACTCATCATTTTAACACACATAACTTCTAAGATTTTCTCACTGTTTAAGCACGCAGAACTGCTGAGTTCTCTTCCCTGTTTTAACACACATAACTTCCATGATTTTTCTCACTGTTGACACACACTGAACTTCTGATGTTCACCCACTGGCTCAGCACAATACTGAACTTCTGATGTTCACTCACAATCTTAACACAACACAAAACTTCTGAGTTCTCCTTACATGTCAAATACACTGAACTGTTGGCGTTTGCTCACTGTTTCAATGTAATACAGAACTTCTGACTTTTGGTTCACTGGTTGGACACCACCCAGGACCTCTGTGTTTTCCCTCTAACATTTTTGCAGGACTTCAAAGTGTATCCATCTAGAACCTATGTTCCCTTTCCCTCTGACGTTTTTTGCAGGACCTCAGAGTATACGAATCCAAAACTTCTGATCCCACTGACTTTTCCTGCTGAGTCACGCGCCTGGCTTCAGAACTTCTGATCCTTGTTTCTTTGTTTGCAGCAACACGCTTTTTTTTCTATTTTGAATTTATTTTCCTTTTCATCATTTTAATATTAACTTTCTTTTAATATCAACATAAAAAGACATAAAAACATTTTCCTTTTAACTTATTTCCTTTTTTCATTAAAACAAAATAAATCTTTCCTTTTATTTCTTGCATTGTACATTTCAATATGGTTGTAATAGTAACTTAGGATTTATTTTTACTCGCAACCGCCATTCATAAATTTGTACCCCCATCCCTAAATATTGTAATAGCGTAGGACTTTACATTTATGCAATTTATCGCTTTCAAATGTAAATACTAGTAATTAGGCGTGTATGGTAAGATAAAATCAACAAGTAGACCACCAAAAATCAAAGACAAATGCATGCAAATCAAACACACTTGTACACATGCACCCTTAGGGTAATCTCACTTATTGCCTAAAAATGGTCATGTTATGCATGTGGGATGTCTTAGCACAAACAAATCGAAAACACAAGATCATAGTCCCTCGATGACGCTATCAAAGTTGCCTTGCAAAATGATCTTAGTCCCTAAAGAAAAGTGCTAAGTCATCTCACAACATTGCTATCATGGTCATACAATGACCCAAACTACCGTCCCTTCACATCCAACGATGGGGTTTCTTACCAAAACAATGGTAAGATAGAAACATCTAAAGAAGGAGGAAAAATACATCTAAGACCTTTTGAGTAGGTAGGTTCGCTCTCAGTTACTCGCTTGCTCACAACAAAAACATTTTATGCACCAACACCCTCACTTTGAAACATTTTCAAAAGACAACACTTTGTACGCGTTCTTATAGAGACAAGAGCCATTACAAAGGAAACCCTTTTCAAAATCATTTTCAAAAACACATCTCACAAACACATCTCACAAACACATCTTTGAACTATTTTCGAAAACAACACTTTGTATGCATTCTTATAGAAACGAGAATCATTACAAAGTTACATTTTTCAAAATACTTTCAAAAAACCACACCACAAGCACATTCAAACAAAAACAAGTGATCTAGCGAGTAACTAAGAGCCCATGGAAAACCATGGATGAAAAGGATGCTAACACCTTCCCTTTTCATAATCTACCCCCCGAACTCAAAAACATCTCTAAAGGTCTTTCCTGTGCTTTTTCACCCTTCCTTTTGGATAAAAGAAAAGTCGGTGGCGACTCTTGCTAAACCGCAACATTTGCAAACACAAACGCAAAATATCAAGTTAGTTCTCCCACCGTATCACAGAACTGGCGACTCTGCTGGGGATTTAATTCTAAAAGTGTGGTTACCTTAGGGTTAGATCATATTTACTTGCTTACATTGTTTGATTTGCATGCTTTATATTTTGGTTCCTTGTTTGGGTTTGTTTTAAATCCTACACACGGATTTGGGGGCACCTTTTAGGTAAGTAGCAATAAACTGTGAGGGAACTGTGCGGGGTATACCGACATGGTTGAAGCAGTAGCTACGTTGATGTGGCACTTTGGTTGGTACCAGTAACCCTTGAGTTGAATCAAGGAGAGTACGTGGCCGCCACATGGTGTCGTAAAGCATCAATTGACCTTAGAACCTTACTTGACCAGCTTGGCCATTAGGACGTAGTGAGATGACCGGTTTCGGTGTAGAGCTGAAAATTGGTTGATACTCGATGCTACACTCATTGAGACTTGACCCCTGAGTTTTGTTCGGTTGCGAGTCAATTGCTTATTGAACAAATCATGTGGGAAAGGTAAGTGATATTGAGATCCCTTAGAACTCGGTTACTATTAACTAAGACAGGTTGAGCCAACTAAATTTCAAGAGGGTACTTACCTACAAACTCCATGCAAGCCTAAACCTATGGACTTGTCTGCTTTGTGTTAATATGATTATTTGTATATACACTTGCTTACCTCACATATTTTGTACATAACATCATAACATCATACCATAGCATTTTCAATAACCATTTTAAGGATCTCGAGGGTCTTTGATGTAGGTTATGATGAACCAAATGTCTAGCAAGGGGCAGGGGGATTTATTTTCCTCTGACCAAATGCCGTTAAAGATCAAGTATAGCAAACTTGAGTTAAGAGCTATAACCCACTTGATATGGTGAGTGATCGCGACTTTATCGTCTAAATTAATCGGGAGACTGCAAGTATACAGCCCTATCGCGTAGTTTTAAAAGATATCGAACCTAAGGGACTATAAATCGAACTAACGTAACCTAAACTACTGTGTAAAGCTATAGCTATCGAATAATTAATTAGGGGAATTTTTTTTGGGTAATAAAACTTAATTCTAATTGAAATAATAATAATGTGAATATCGGTATGTACTTCGTTAACATTAAAGAATCCGGCTTTCCACTGGCTTATTTTCTAAAAATGATAATAATTTCTTTTTCAGCAAAAAGTATTTATTCAAAAATCTATTCTCAAACTTTCGCTCTATTGAAGTAAATTATAATTTTAAACTCTGATGTATGCTTTCGCTATCCCATTGATTTTAAAATTACTTTTTGAAAATAAATAAAGTTTAATTGGTTTTAAAACACTGTCGCAGTCTTTAAAAACAATACCTAGTATCTACTATCTGATTTTAAACCTCAAACTGTCGCTCTATTGGTTTCTAATCTTAGTCAGTTTATTAGCCTCAAACTTTCGCTCTGTTGGTTTCTAAACCTTTTTTAACAAAATAAATTAGATAACTAAATCAGAAAAAGTGTTTATTTTATAAAATATAATCAAGCCTGTTTGTTCCGGATCCATTCAAATTAACTCGTTACATACCGATATTTAAACAATTTAGCCAGACATACTCATAAAAGCAGACATGAATACATTAAAGGAATTAACATTCGTAAATAAATTCATGGATAAATAAATATCTCTCATGCAAATAATTAATTAAATAAATTAAAGCGATGTAAATAAGAAACCTGGATTAAATAAATGCTGGAAATAATTCTTGAAGCTTGAATCAATTCGTACAAAATCCCGGTTCTTCAACAGAAATAAAATTTAAGTATTTGAAAGGGAACTGGCTGGAAAATAACTGCTGGAAACTGAATTACAATGGAAAATAATAATGCGGGAAGGTAAATTCTGAAACTGGAAAATAATGCTAAAAAACGGCCCCCGATTTTGATTTTCTGATGTCCCTTTATAGTGGTAGAATGTAACCACGTTTTGAGATATTTTCGTACCACTTTTCCCCAAATTTCTCGTTCTAACTGCTTTGAGTGGAGGTGGTCGTCCCGAGATTTACTCATCTCCTTGACCACGTTGAGACGGGCGCCTCCCACTAAGGGGAGGGTCTGAGGCGGGCGCCTCAATTGTAGGAGAGGAGTTGAGACGTGCGTCTCACTCTTGCACGTGCCTTTAGGGCTTTCTTGCTTGTGTGGGCCTGATTTCGTTTGGGCCCAGTTTGGAGATAATAAGCCTTTTGATCCATCATTTTTGCTTTGCACACCCCTTTTCTTCATTTCTTGCATATTTAGTCCAATAACTCTCTTAATTTCTTCATTTTTCTCAATTTGTCTAATTAAAATAAAATACCTGAAACAATAAAAATACCGGCGTAATATGGAAATAAAATGAAATAATTAAATAAAAATACTAACATTATTTATGAAAATTAAATCAAATATACTATATAAAATTATGTTATCAAACTCCCCTATACTTGAACCGTTGCTTGTCCTCAAGCAAAAGTAAAAATGAAAATCACTGACGCACAGTTAAACACAGATATAAGAACATACATCACTTCGTACCAGGTTGCAAGTTGAATTTTTCGTTAGAGAATTTAAGTCGAACTTAAACACCAAAGTTACCGTAGGAACACTGGACAACCCCATTTAAGCAGACCAATTTAAGTCATGTCATTATAGCTTAACCTAATACTACGTTTTATTTCACCCGTTTTCATTCTAGTGCAATCACATTAAGCCCTTTACCTTACACGCACATAGTGGAGTAACTGGTTAGTGAATTTGATCTTAGTAAGCCAGCTAGGAGTTCTGGTAATTTAATCATATGGTACTCCCTTTTTCCAATTAAAAATTGCGGGGGATCGAACCGTAATTCGCCCTACCAAGTTCAGCACCAGGGACCACTGAACCAATTTATAATGGATTATTTTGCATTTAAATTTATAGTTTCTGCAACTGTTGGATTAAATGATCTGGTAAGGACCATCTAACTTAATAAGTGCATCTTCAGATAAAAGAAATTTCTTAAGAATATTTGATCAATCACTTATATTCATCAGCTCTCCACGTAGTTTGTGTTTATGGCGGTGCCGACTGCTTAATAAACTACTCGGGGCTAATCTAAAACTAAGTTTTAAAGGTTTTTGTATAATAAGTACTTAAATCGATCCAACACATCGGGGGTTTTGAAGTGTTAAGACGATAGAAATTTTGCTAAGTTGCTCGAATTCTTATTTATAATAGGCAACCTTAATACTAGTTGAATAATGTTTATAAATGCGTGTTAGAATTGTTTTATTTTATTCGTTATGGCTCAAGAAATAGGGGGAATTCGAGTAAGCACAAATTTTTGCATAAGAGATTAAAATTTGCATAAATAAGTATTTTATTGAATTGAAATTTTGCAATACAAGAAAAGAAATAAAAGGAAAAATACTACAAAGAGAGCAAAGGAAATAGAAATGAACAAGGAAATGATCTGACTCCCCTATACTAAAAAGGAGCAATGTCCTCAATGCGATAAAAACAAAGGAGAATCAGATGAAAAGAGAAAGGCAGTCACTCGTTGCTTTGAGAATCATGATCTCTTGTTCTTCGTCCTCTAGTACGAGGTCTTCGTTGTACGTCAGAATTAGAATCATTAAGATGAAGTGCGTCTTCTATGCGAGCTTGCAAAGATTCGAGGTTACGATCATGGCGAAAGGCATATTCTTGTTGTTCGCGTCGCATCTCTTGTTGGTCACGTTGTACTTCTTGTACGAGACGTAAAGTCTCAGCTTGGTTTTGTTGCATGGCATGGAACAACTGATCTTGACGAAGCATATGAGCCTGCATAGCTACGAAGTTTGCAGCGGGATTATTTGGTTGTTGGGCGGCAGGTGCATCAATAGCATAACGCCAATTGGCGCGGACTCGGACGTCGATACGATTCGGACAAGGTAACACAAAATCAGGAATTTGACGATGATTTATCACTAATGTAAACCGGCCATCATGTCTTGGAGAGATTATATGGGAATCTCGGCAATAGATGACATCAAGAAGAGTGGCGGGCATCATATATTGTAACAAAGAAAATAGCTCGGCGGAAAGGCCTAAAGCATATGCTAAAGATGTGATGATGCCTCCAAAAACAAAGGGATTAGTACCTGCTGCGTTCACGCATGTGTGGATGTGACTGAGCATGAAAGGAGCGACGTTGACAGCCTGACTATTAAGGGCACAGAAAATGATTAACAGCTCATTTTGGTTGACCTTGTGATTATTGGTCCGACCGAAGATGGTGTTAGCAAGAACGCGGTGAAAGTACCTTAATGCAGGGTTATGTATTTGAGAAGCATAGAGGTCGCGCCAACTTTTCGTGGTTTGACCGGTTAGATCATTCCATAAGGAGAAGCTGACTTGATCCCAAGAAAGATTGTGGTCATCGTCGAAAGGCTTGTAATGAACATGCTCGCCGCGAGTGAAAGATAAGAGTTCAGCGACTCTTTCTTGATCAAGAGAGTACTCTTGGTTAAACATGCGGAAGTTGGCGGTTCCGGTTGTGTAGGGATCGTCGACAGGTGTTGTGTAAGAGAAGGAACTAAGAAATTCAAGCACGAGTGGTTCATAGGTTGGACATGGGTTTGTGCAGAGACTGGTTAAACCGGTGTTATTGAGCATGAATACGATGCTATTGGTCATTCCTAAGGTCTCCAAACACTCCGAACTTACGTATTTTATAGGAACGACGGAACGAGTATAGAATTTTTTATACTTTTGTTGTTGTTGGCCGTCGTCGTTATCGCAGAAAATGATATTAGATAGGTCGGGTGGTGGTCGGTCGGGCTTAACTTGTCTTTGGTTGTTTCGTGGAGCCATAGATGGATATGGGTTGAAGAAGGGAAAAGGTAGAAAATATGGGTGTAGGAGAGGAAATGGTAGAGATGGTTAGAAATGTTGTGAAATGAGAAAAAAGGATGAAGGAATTTATAGTGGAGTGAGAGTTAAGAGTGATAAATTATAATAAGTGGGTGTTGGAAAATGGGAGGGAAAATATGAATGGGGATTAATGGTGGGAAGTGGAAAGAATATAATTTGAATGAAAATAAAGAGTGTTGAATTTGAATTAATTAGGGCTGAATGGGAAAACGAAACGGACAAGACAAGTAAATGCAAGGGAAGACCAACTTTTACTCTGCATGAAACACATGCTGAGGCGACCGTCTGACACAGGAGACCACGCCTGAGGCGGGCGTCTCAAAGCTGCATGGCGTGGGAAAGTGTTGGGCTGAGGCGTGCGTCTCCAGTCAGCGTGTTGGGCTGAGGCGTGCGTCTCCAGTCAGCGTGTGAATGACAAGGGACAGTATGCAAAGAATAAAAAGGAATCTCACTTGCAAGGTAGAATGATACGGATAACGCAAGAGCCAGAAAAAGGAATATATTTAAAAATTGTAGCAACAAATAAGAATGAAATAATACTAATATTCTTATAAGATAATATTTTTATATGATATAATATATTAAGCTGCAACATTATAATTATAAGAAAATAACATGAATTGCTTTTAGAATGAGGATCAAAGTTGCTTACAATTTAAGAATCAAGTATTTGGAAAGTAAAACATAATAATAAAAAGAACATAACGAAAATATTGCAATTTCTAATAAAATCAAACTAAGATAAACTAAATAAAATGAACTACTTAAAAGCTCTAGCCACTAGATGGTCCTGCCTTAGGAGCGGATGAAGAATGAAAGTAAGGGAAAACTTCTTGAAATTGCGTAGAAACAGTATCCATAAAACCAAAGAAATCGGCTCGCAAACTAGTCAAATCGTCCCTCAAAGCCTGATGTTCCACCTGGAGAGCGTGGATGGCAGTCGCATAATCAATGGTAGGAGCCTCATGCATAACGGTGTCAGGAGCAACAGAGTGAGCGGTAGAATCGTGCTGAGGAGGGCCCATATCATAATAACCTGGAGGAGCAGTGGGATCTTCCTCAGAATCTTCCAAAACCTCATAATCATGCGGAGTCTCAGGAGTGCTGGGCGGAGAAGGCTGCTGATCAAGACCAAAAAGCCAGTTGGCTTTGTTATGCACACTCGTATCAGGGTTAGGCAAGGTAAACAGCTGCATAACTTGACCATTAATCAACAAGGTAAACTGAGTCGGGCCAAGATCACCAATTATACCAGTGTTGAAACAGAACTCGATGGTCATGCAAGTAACACCAGTAAAAGCATTCAGATGCTTAAAGGGTTGTCGAGGTCCAACAACATCTGCAATCATAGTGATGAGACCTCCCATCCGAATGGGTGCATGATCAGTATCAATGAGATCCACAAAGGTACGGATCAGATAAGTGATCGCATTAACCGGACGGTTTTGCGAAGCACAAAACATGATAAAAAGCTCATCCTTAGAAACAGTGGTGACATTCTGGGGTTTTCCAAAAATGGTGTGGGCCAGAATCTTATGGAAATACCTGAAGGCCGGATTATGGATATTCTCTGATACAAAGTCCTCGGGCTCAGGGTCAAGGATTCCAGAAATAGATCCCCAAAAATAGTCAAGCTCTCTAAATCCAAGATACTCTTCCTGAGTTTCATGATAAACTCCTATGCCATTAGGAAAACCAAGAAGCTCACCCAATTCCTTATGGTTAAACTTGAAAGTGATGCCAAAAAGTCTGAAGATAATAAGTCCACGGCGTAAAGCTAACCCATGAGTAGGAAAGTATGTCAAAGAGCTGAGGAACTCCAAAGTGAGGTTCCGATAAGTGGCATAGCAAGTCATCAAGCGTGAACTATCCCACCCAATCTGATTTAGCAGAAAAATCACACTATCACGAATACCAAGAGCAGTCATAGCACCGTGATGAAGGTAGATAGTAGGTAACATCTCACGCTCGGATAAAACTCCATATTTGGTGCGCTGATTTCTTCCTCTGAAACTAACTGGCATATCGTCAACTCGAGACATAGTGGGAAGAGAAATAAGTAGCAAGAAGTATCCTGAAGAGAAGAAAATAAAGAAGATCAACATTGGCCAAATGCCGATAAGAAGAAAGAAACATAGAATAGAAAGAAATAAGACAAAGAGGAGAAATATAATGAGTAGATAAAGAAAAGAAATAGATATATTTTTGTTTTTGTTTTTGTTAAAAATAGACTAAAGAAGAAATGAAAAATAAGAAGAAGGAAATATAAAAAAACGGTGGGTTGTCTCCCACAAAGCGCTTTGTTTTATGTCGTAAGCTCGACAAATAAAACTAAAGACTAGGCTTCTAATCGAGTGTGTGGCTCGTCTAGATTTATCGTTTGAGAATTTCCCTCGAGTTCAGTTAGATGGTAATGTTTTAAACGCTGCCCGTTTACTATAAACGGTTCAATCGAAGGTCCCTTAATCTCTATTGCACCACTTGGATAAACTCGAGTAATTTCAAAAGGTCCGGACCACCTAGATCGTAATTTTCCAGGAAATAATTTTAATCGTGAGTTAAATAGTAATACCAAGTCACCTATGTTAAAATTCTTCCTAGATATATGCTTATCGTGCCATTTCTTTGTGCGCTCTTTGTAAATCCTAGCATTTTCGTACGCATCCTGTCTAAGTTCTTCCAATTCATTAATATCTAGGATACGCTTCTCTCCAGCGGCAGTGTAACTTAAGTTCAGATTCTTAATGGCCCAATAGGCCTTGTGTTCTAACTCAACTGGGAGATGGTATGACTTACCATAAATAAGCTTGAAAGGAGTAGTACCGATGGGAGTTTTATAGGCAGTTCTATAAGCCCATAAAGCTTCGTGAAGTTTAAAGGACCAGTCCTTTCTGGACGTAGCGACAGTTTTTTCAAGGATTTGTTTTATCTCGCGATTTGAAACTTCAACTTGTCCGCTAGTTTGAGGATGGTAAGGTGTAGCTATGCGATGTCGAACTCCATATTTTCCTAATAATTTTTCAAAGATTTTGGAAATGAAATGAGATCCACCATCACTTATAACGAGTCTGGGTATACCGAACCTAGGAAAGATTATGTTCTTGAACAACTTAAGTACCACTCGGGTGTCATTTGTTGGAGAAGCTATAGCTTCGATCCATTTTGAGACATAATCCACAGCCACGAGTATATACTTGTTACCGGATGAAGATGGAAAGGGTCCCATAAAGTCTATCCCCCACACATCAAAGATTTCGACTTCTAAAATGCCTTTTTGTGGCATTTCGTCACGTCTAGATATATTACCGGTGCGTTGAAACCTGTCGCATTTTAAGATGGTGGCGTGTACGTCTTTCCATAAATTAGGCCAATAGAGACCGGATTGTAAGATCTTTGCACAAGTTTTGGATGTACTCGCATGTCCTCCGTAAGGTGCAGAATGATAGTGTTTTATAATGTTTTCAATCTCTTCTTCTGGAACACATCGGCGGAAAATTCCATCGGGACCTCTCTTGAAAAGTAAAGGTTCATCCCAATAATACTGTTTAAGATCATGGAAGAATTTCTTCTTCTGTTGGTAGGTAAGTTCAGGTGCTAAAACGCCTGCAGCGAGGTAATTTACGAAATCGGCATACCAAGGCACCGAGGAGACGGCTAAGGTGGTTTCCATGAGTTTATCTGGTCCTGTGTCTTCCAAGTGGGCAATCAGTTTATCATACTGGAATTCATCATCGATCGGCACTTGTTCATGTTTAAGATTTTCTAGTCTAGAGAGATGATCTGCTACCACGTTTTTGGTTCCTTTCTTATCTTTGATTTCTAGATCGAACTCTTGCAGTAGCAATATCCATCTCAGGAGTCTAGGTTTAGCGTCCTTTTTGGTTAGGAGATATCTAATAGCAGCATGATCAGTGTATATGATTATTTTGGATCCTACTAAGTAGGAACGAAACTTGTCTAATGCGAAGATCACTGCTAAGAATTCTTTCTCGGTTGTAGCATAATTCATCTGCGCTTCGTCCAGGGTTCTGCTTGCATAATATATGACGTGGAGTCTTTTATCCTTTCGCTGTCCTAAAACAGCTCCTACGGCATAGTCACTTGCGTCACACATTATTTCAAAAGGTTCATTCCAATCTGGAGTTTGCATGATAGGCGCATAAATTAATGCTTTCTTAAGTGTTTGAAATGCTTCTAAACATTTTTCGTCGAAGATAAATTCAGCGTCTTTCATTAATAGCTCAGTTAGGGGTTTAGTTATCTTAGAGAAATCTTTAATGAATCGTCGATAAAAACCGGCGTGTCCCAAAAAGCTTCGGATTTCTCTAACAGTTTTTGGAGGTTGAAGGTTCTCAATAACTTCGATTTTAGCAGAATCGACTTCAATTCCTCTTTTGGATATAATGTGTCCTAAAACAATTCCTTCTTGTACCATAAAATGGCATTTCTCCCAATTAAGCACTAGATTAACCTTCACACAACGTTCTAATACCCTTTCTAAATTTTCTAAACATTCTTCAAAGCTTTGTCCACAGACGGAAAAATCGTCCATGAAGACTTCCATAATATTGTCCAGAAAATCAGCAAATATTGCCATCATACATCTTTGAAAAGTTGCAGGAGCATTGCATAAACCAAATGGCATTCTTCTATAAGCAAAGGTTCCAAAAGGGCATGTGAAAGTTGTTTTCTCTTGGTCATTAGGATGAATAGGTATCTGAAAGAAACCTGAATAACCGTCCAAGAAACAGAAATGAGAGTGTCTAGCTAAACGTTCCAACATTTGATCAATAAATGGTAAAGGGAAATGATCTTTTCTGGTGGCTTTGTTAAGTTTTCGATAATCGATGCACATTCTCCATCCAGATTCGACTCTTTTAGTTATGATTTCTCCTTTCTCATTTTCGACTACTGTGACACCTCCTTTCTTAGGTACAACATGCACAGGGCTAACCCATTTGCTATCAGATATAGGATATATGATTCCTGCTTCTAACAACTTCATAACTTCCTTTTTCACAACCTCGCTCATAATCGGGTTTAGTCTCCTCTGGTGTTCTCTTGAAGTTTTACAATCTTCTTCTAGCATAATGCGATGCATACAGATAGAGGGACTTATTCCTTTAAGATCAGTGATATTATATCCTAAGGCTGTTGGATATTTTCTCAGAATTTGTAAAAGTTTTTCAGTTTCGGTTTCGCCAAGTTCTGCGTTGACTATCACTGGTCGTTCGAGTTCGGAATCTAGGAATTCATACCTTAGATTTTTAGGAAGTGTTTTGAGTTCTAGGGGTGGTTTCCTTAAACATTGTGTAGGATCTGGTGCTATAGCTAAGCATTCACTTAGATTACTACTCAGATTTTCATCGAGATTGTCTTCATTTTCAAGCTCAACTTCTTTTCTACATTCATCGATGATATCCATGAAGTAACAAGTATCTTCAATTGCAGGTGCTTTCAGGAATTGAGAGAGGATAAATTTGATTTTCTCTTCACCTACTTCAAAAGTAAGTTTTCCTCTTTTTACATCTATAATTGCACCGGCTGTAGCTAAGAAAGGCCTTCCAAGAATGATTGGGGTAACTTCGTCCTCCCTTATGTCCATAATAATGAAATCGGTTGGTATATAGAATTGGCCAATGCGTACAGGAACATTCTCGAGAACTCCTGCAGGATATTTAATTGACCTATCTGCTAATTGAACGGACATTTTGGTTGGTCTGAGTTCTCCCATTTCAAGTTTCTTGCATATAGATAACGGCATCACACTTATACTGGCTCCAAGATCACATAAAGCTTTATCTATGACAAATTTGCCAATTACACATGGAATAGAGAAACTTCCAGGGTCTTTGAGTTTAGGAGGCATTGTGTCTTGAATAATTGCACTACATTCAGCAGTAAGCATGACAATTTCATTATCCTCTAGCTTTTTCTTATTGGATAGAATCTCTTTAAGGAATTTAGCGTATGAGGGCATTTGAGTTATAGCTTCGGTAAAAGGAATTGTAACATTAAGTTGTTTCAGAAGATCCACGAATTTCTTGAATTGACCCACATTCTTAGTTTTAGCTAACCTTTGAGGGTATGGGATACGAGGCTTATAAGGTGGTGGGGGTACATAAGTTTCATCTTTTTGCGTGGTATCTTCATTATTATCTCTCTGATTTTCCTTTTCTTCTTTATCTTTAGTTTCAGATTGTTTAACATAATTTTGTTGCATAGCTGGGCTATTGTTTCTGGGATCTACAGGTCCATCATACTCTGTTCCGCTTCTTAAGATAACAGCATTTGCATGTCCTTTGGGATTAGGTTGAGGCTGTCCAGGAAATGAGCCAGCAGGAGCAGCAGAAGCCGCTTGTTGTTGAGCTACCTGAGAGATTTGTGTTTCTAACATTTTATTATGTGTAGCTAAAGCATCAAGCTTGTTAGATAATTGCTTAATCTGCTCATTAATGTGTATATTCTGATTTTGAACATCCTTATTAGTCTGGGATTGAGTATTATTGGTTTGGGATTGAGTAGCGATGAAATGCTCTATCATGACTTCCAAATTAGACTTCCTAGGAGCATTAGACGTGTTAGGACCATTATTAGGATGATTTGGAATAGCCTTAGGATAACCAGGTGGTGTAGCAGGAGCTTGTCCAAGTGCGTATAACGCATTGTTACTCTTGTATGAAAAGTTAGGATGATTCTTCCAGCCAGGGTTATATGTGTTGCTGTAAGGATTACCCTGTACGTAATTCGCTTGTTCAACTGGAACTCATGTTAAAAGTGGGCATTCTGGAGCAAGATGTGATTGAATACCACATAAGTCGCAAGTTTGAGCAATTGCAGCAACAGTAGCTGCGGGAGCGGTGGTAATATTCTCGAGCTTTTGAGTGAGAGCTTCCACTTTAGCGTTGACTTGATCCAGACTATTCACTTCAACCATGGCACCTTTCGTTTGAGATTTCTCTACGCTAACTCTCTCCGTACCCCACTGGTAATGGTTTTGAGCCATGCTTTCGATAAGTTGTCTTGCTTCAGTATATGGTTTATTCATCAGTGTGCCACCAGCTGTGGCGTCTATAGTCAATCTCGTATTATACAAGAGACCATTGTAGAACGTGTGAATGATCAGCCATTCTTCTAAACCATGATGAGGACAAAGTCTAAGCATGTCTTTATAACGTTCCCAAGCTTCAAAGAGTGATTCATTGTCTTTTTGTCTGAAACCATTGATATTGGCTCTGAGCATAGCAGTTTTGCTTGGAGGAAAATATCTAGCCAAGAAGACTTTCTTCAACTCATCCCATGTGGTGATTGAGTTGGAAGGAAGAGATTGGAGCCATGCGCGAGCTCTGTCTCTGAGAGAAAAAGGAAATAGGCACAATCGTATCGCCTCGGGGTTAACACCATTCACTTTCACAGTGTCTGCGTACTGCACAAACACTGACAGATGAAGATTCGGGTCGTCAGTAGGAGCTCCAAAAAACTGGTTCTGCTGAACGGCGGAAAGAAGCGAAGGTTTTAGCTCGAAATCATTTCGAGCGATAGCAGGAGCAGCAATACTATTATGAGGCTCTGCTTGAGAAGGAACAGCGTAGTCCATAAGAGGACGAGGAGCAGGAGCAGGTGGATCAGCCATCTTCTTGAGTTCTTCAACGTCAGGAAGT
This sequence comes from Vicia faba, assembly GCA_948472305.1. Taxonomy (NCBI): domain Eukaryota; kingdom Viridiplantae; phylum Streptophyta; class Magnoliopsida; order Fabales; family Fabaceae; genus Vicia; species Vicia faba. The sequence goes on along the minus strand of OX451738.1, from coordinate 1,445,207,483 downwards.
TTGGTCGAAGGAAGGTTGTTGCGTTCTAAATACTCTTGAATTCGTCTTCTTAATCTAAGGTAACGCTCGATATCGTATATAGGTATATGCAAAGGCGCGCCTTGAGAGCGAGTATTTGGCATACACAGAGGGAAAAGAAATAGTTGCTATAGTCTATACTTCGTAATAAAATTACGATATCAACTTAAATAGTCCCCGGCAACGGCGCCAAAAACTTGATCATGACTTTATCGTCTAAATTAATCGGGAGACTGCAAGTATACAGCCCTATCGCGTAGTTTTAAAAGATATCGAACCTAAGGGACTATAAATCGAACTAACGTAACCTAAACTACTGTGTAAAGCTATAGCTATCGAATAATTAATTAGGGGAATTTTTTTTGGGTAATAAAACTTAATTCTAATTGAAATAATAATAATGCGAATATCGGTATGTACTTCGTTAACATTAAAGAATCCGGCTTTCCACTGGCTTATTTTCTAAAAATGATAATAATTTCTTTTTCAGCAAAAAGTATTTATTCAAAAATCTATTCTCAAACTTTCGCTCTATTGAAGTAAATTATAATTTTAAACTCTGATGTATGCTTTCGCTATCCCATTGATTTTAAAATTACTTTTTGAAAATAAATAAAGTTTAATTGGTTTTAAAACGCTGTCGCAGTCTTTAAAAACAATACCTAGTATCTACTATCTGATTTTAAACCTCAAACTGTCGCTCTATTGGTTTCTAATCTTAGTCAGTTTATTAGCCTCAAACTTTCGCTCTGTTGGTTTCTAAACCTTTTTTAACAAAATAAATTAGATAACTAAATCAGAAAAAGTGTTTATATTATAAAATATAATCAAGCCTGTTTGTTCCGGATCCATTCAAATTAACTCGTTACATACCGATATTTAAACAATTTAGCCAGACATACTCATAAAAGCAGACATGAATACATTAAAGGAATTAACATTCGTAAATAAATTCATGGCTAAATAAATATCTCTCATGCAAATAATTAATTAAATAAATTAAATCGATGTAAATAAGAAACCTGGATTAAATAAATGCTGGAAATAATTCTTGAAGCTTGAATCAATTCGTACAAAATCCCGGTTCTTCAACAGAAATAAAATTTAAGTATTTGAAAGGGAACTGACTGGAAAATAACTGCTGGAAACTGAATTACAATGGAAAATAATAATGCGGGAAGGTAAATTCTGAAACTGGAAAATAATGCTAAAAAACGGCCCCCGATTTTGATTTTCTGATGTCCCTTTATAGTGGTAGAATGTAACCACGTTTTGAGATATTTTCGTACCACTTTTCCCCAAATTTCTCGTTCTAACTGCTTTGAGTGGAGGTGGTCGTCCCGAGATTTACTCATCTCCTTGACCACGTTGAGACGGGCGCCTCAATTGTAGGAGAGGAGTTGAGACGTGCGTCTCACTCTTGCACGTGCCTTTAGGGCTTTCTTGCTTGCGTGGGCCTGATTTTGTTTGGGCCCAGTTTGGAGATAATAAGCCTTTTGATCCATCATTTTTGCTTTGCACACCCCTTTTCTTCATTTCTTGCATATTTAGTCCAATAACTCTCTTAATTTCTTCACTTTTCTCAATTTGTCTAATTAAAATAAAATACCTGAAACAATAAAAATACCGGCGTAATATGGAAATAAAATGAAATAATTAAATAAAAATACTAACATTATTTATGAAAATTAAATCAAATATACTATATAAAATTGTGTTATCAGTGAGCTTAATCCTCGTGGAAGGACATCCACCGATACAAAGTTCTCCAAACAAAGTTGTTGATCAAAGTTCAACTTCTAACATTTTCTTGTATTTACCCCATGAGATCCTTGAAAACATGCATCCACATGCATCATATCATGACAGGTTTCTCCCATACAGGTTTCCTTATCTTCCTACTGTTTATTTCAGTAGAGATGGCCCTAGAGCAGACTATCAAGGACATCCAGGTTCAAAACACTCAACTTCAAGAAATGTTCTTGAACCTATCCAAGGGGCAGGAAGAGTTGAAAGCACTCCTCGCTGGGAACCTTGCCAAGAAAAATCCTGAAGACAATAAGGACGAACGGTTGGAACAATTGCAAGCTGAGGTTGAAGCAATGAGAACCCAGATGTTAGGGAAGATGGCTCTTATCCAAGGCCTAGCCCGGGGACAAGAAGAGCTGAGAACCATTATCAACCAACTTCGTCAAGACGATGGCAACCGTATGGGGCAAACAATCAGGATTGGAAATCAAGTCACCGCTCATCCTCCCATGAGACAAGAAGTCGGAAGACCTCCCCAATTTTCTACTGCCTCACGGGTCCAACAATAACCTCGCCAACAACAACAGGGTAGTCAGCGTAAGGAGGTCGCGCCTAAAAGACAATTCACTAAGATCAACATGTCACTGGCTCAAGCACTACAACACATGTTAAAGGCAGAGTTGATCACATTAAGGGATCCTCCTCGGAATCCCAATACCTCTGCTCCTAGCTATCTTCCCAATGCATTGTGTGCATACCACTCCAATAATCCTGGGCATGATACGAATGACTGTTGGGCTTTGAAAAATAAGATCCAAGACTTGATTGATAGAGAAATGCTGGAATTCACACAAGATGGCCAGACAGAGTTCTTCTGCCGTCCCTCAAAGGCTCGCCAACTGAAGTGAAAGATTCAAACAAAGAGGCTTTTGTTTCATTTTGAATTTTCAATTGTAATTTCTTTTGTTATTCAAACAATTATCTATTAATGTCAAACTTTGTTTCATTAATTCATTGCATATGTTTGTCTTAATTTGATCCACTCATTTTCATTACATTTAAACTATGCTTTCTACTCACTTTATGACATTCAAATCTTGCTAAAAGTTACAAGCCTTTAGAGGGAGGATGACGAAAACAATGCCATAATCTCATACAATATGCTTTTGGACAGACCTTGCTGACGATGTACATGCATTCTTTCAAATCCTAAACACTGGAGTTATAAGGAAGATAATCCCTAGTCAACCCCTTCGAGCCAAATAAGTAGAAGTTTTTGTTTTAACACAAATTGAAACCTTTAATCAAAACTTGGGGCAGGGTAGTCTCTCAGTTAATTCAAACGCGCATTAATCCACAAACTCTCATCTCTTAATACAACGAATGACATCAAAAAACATTCCTCTGGGATCAAAAGACAGCGATGGTTCCGTACCAAATAGACAGTCATTATTTCTCAAAAAAAGTAAAGCCACTAAGTCAAAACCTACGAAGGAGACTTAAATAAAACTGGGGCATCCCGCTGACTGTAATCTCAAAACAAGAACAATCAGGAAAAAATTAGGGATAACAAATCAAGTAAAAAGAGGTCACTACAAATCCTCAACAACATGGAAAGTGTTGCAAAAAATGATTGCCTTCTGATAAACTAAACTTGTCTGAACCATCACCAAAACGTCATTCCAGACTCAATTGGAGTTCAAACGCACAATTAACTGAGCTTAGGAATGAAGAACATCAGGAAGAATGGGTGGTTACAAATACACTTTGAGCCTTTATCCTTTGTTTCTTGAACCATGAACCAAGCCACATTACAACCCTTAAAAAGTCCTAATTGAAGCATGGGTTAGTTCGAAAGCATACTGTTACAAAAGGTATCCTGACTCCTGTAAGGCTTTACTCAAAATCCAGATTTGAATTACAAACTACTTTACTTGCTAAAAACGCATTTTTCAAAACTTCAAGACAAACATAAACTTTGCATTACTTGAATATCACTGTTTGCATATGGCTATTTGGTTGACAGCGGAGAAATTCACACAACGAATATCCGATGAACGAAAGCTCTCTCAGTGAACAAAATCAATTCAAGAAGGATGACACTTCCATTAACAAATCTCCTATCAGCAGGGGGACATGACATGTCACTATCCAGCACACCTGGGGAAGTCTAGTTAAGATTCCAAGAAATTTGTCAAGAATTGCAGAGTAACCAGGGGCAAGTCTCCATCTCCGTCACTTGAGGCATTGAATGTCAACCTCAGTAAAGGGTTACGTACAACCAAACATTTTTGGCAATACCACAAACATTTGTTGCTAGGAGCAATGACAAGTCTCCCCAAAATCCTTCTCACTGGATGATTCCCCAGCCAGAGTTTAATCTCTGAAAACCTTTCCCCAGCTGAGACAACTTCAAGAATCCTCGAGGACTTCCCCAACAAGTTCATCACCTCTCTAGCAGACCGACAACAGGGTTTATTTCCCCAACAAACTACAGATTCCCCAGTTTGAGTTTGCCTCTCCGACTACTACAAATCAAAGGACGACAACTCCTCTTCCCCAGTAGACTACTCTACAAATCCCCAGCAGGTTACTGTGAAACCTGGACCCGACCAGATATCAATTCAACTTCGACTCCCCAGAAGAGAAACAGACAACTGAGACTCCTGAACTCTTTTCCCAAGCAGGAATAAACGTTCTCCCCACAGAGTTTTCAATACTCGCCAGCGAAGTTTCTTCTTAAACAACAAAATAGGAATCCTCGGTGGAAACATTCTAAGCAAAGTTTGAAGACACACAAAAATACATTCATAAACATTTCACATTTCATACCTCTTATTTACATACATGATAAGGGCATACGACACAATCTCATTTATTTTAAGAATATCATGACATCATGCATTTCATACATCATGACATTGCATATGACTAACTCTTTACTTTTTCAAAGAAAGACAAATCAATAAACACCGTTTGACTACTTATATGACCTGGTAGTCCTCTCAAAAACTACGTCTAATGAAGGGCTGTTTCAGCAGATTCCTCAGAAAGATGCCCTCACAAAACCTTCTCTGGTTCAGTCAGATCGACGCTAAGATCTCCCAGATTCTTATTCCAGATGAAGATATTCCAAGATTTTCGTATGGTTCAGTTAAATCGATTCTAAGATTTTTCTGATTCTTATCCAGTCAAAGTTAATCCAAGACCTTCTCTGGTTCAGTCAGATCAACGCTAAGATCTCCCTGATTCTTATTCCAATTGAAGATATTCCAAGACTTTCGTCTGGTTCAGTTAAATCGATTCTAAGATTTTTCTGATTCTTATCCAGTCAAAGTTAATCTAAGACCTTCTCTGGTTCAGTCAGATCGACGCTAAGATCTCCCCGATTCTTATTCCAGTTGAAGATATTCCAAGACTTTCTTACTGGTTCAGATAAATCTCTCAACGGTTTATTCTGATTCGTTTCCAAATTCTTACTGGTTCAGATAAATCCCTCAACGGTTTATTCTGATTCGTTTCCAGATTCTTACTAGTTCAGATAAACCTCTCAACGGTTTACTCTGATTCATTTCCAGATTCTTACTGGTTCAGATAAACCTCTCAACAGTTTATTCTGATTCGTTTCCAGATTCTTACTGGTTTAGATAAACCTCTCAACGCTTTATTCTGATTCGTTTCCAGATTCTTACTGGTTCAGATAAATCCCTCAACGGTTTATTTTGATTTGTTTCCAGATTCTTACTGGTTCAGATAAACCTCTCAACAGTTTATTCTGATTCGTTTCCAGATTCTTACTAGTTCAGATAAACCTCTCAACGTTTTATTCTGATTCGTTTCCAGATTCTTACTGGTTCAGATAAATCTCTCAACAGGTTTATTCTGATTCGTTTCCAGATTCTTACTGGTTTAGATAAACCTCTCAATGATTTATTCTGATTCATTTCCAGATTCTTACTGGTTCAGATAAATCTCTCAACGGTTTATTCTGATTCATTTCCAGATTCTTACTGGTTCAGATAAACCTCTCAACGGTTTATTCTGATTCTTTTCCAGATTCTTACTAGTTCAGATAAACCTCTCAACGGTTTATTCTGATTCGTTTCCAGATTCTTACTGGTTCAGATAAATCTCTCAACAGGTTTATTCTGATTCATTTCCAGATTCTTACTGATTCAGATAAATCCCTCAACGGTTTATTCTGATTCATTTCCAGATTCTTACTGGTTCAGATAAACCTCTCAACGATTTATTCTGATTCGTTTCTAGATTCTTACTGGTTCAGATAAACCTCTCAACGGTTTATTCTAATTCGTTTCCAGATTCTTACTGGTTCAGATAAATCTCTCAACAGGTTTATTTTGTTTCGTTTCCAAATTCTTACTGGTTCAGATAAACCTCTCAATGATTTATTCTGATTCATTTCCATATTCTTACTGGTTCAGATAAATCTCTCAATGGTTTATTCTGATTCATTTCCAGATTCTTACTGTTTCAGATAAATCTCTCAACGGTTTATTCTGATTCTTTCCCAGATTCTTACTGGTTCAGATAAATCTATCAACGGTTTATTCTGATTCGTTTTCTGTTAAAATCAAGTTCAGAATTTCTGTCAACAATCACCTTTGGATGGAACCTGTAAACCCATCTCTGACAACTCTCCATCATTCCTCCAAATGGCATCTATAATCCCAATCACCATACATCTTCGAGTGAAAATTTCTGGGCACTCTAGTGTTCAATCATCTTTCACCTTCAAGTCACGAATGGCGGATCCGCCAATCTAACTCTTTAGGTTCAAGAAGTTTGAATAGGGGCAGCTATTGTACCCCAAAATTTTCCCTCTTATTTCTTAAGGGATCACCCTGGATCCTAGGTTTGCTTCTATCACGTTTCCAGGCCTTAAACTATAAATTTTCCAAGAAAATCACTCATAAGGGCAAAATGGTCATTTGCATGCTGAAAAGTCAAACTTTGACTTTTGGATCAAAATCAAGCTTCAAGAATCATATTTTATCACGACACGTTGAAATATGAAGTTTTGTTTCATCAAAATCCAAAAAGTCAAAATTCTAAATACTTAGAATTTTTTCTAAGTGTTTAAGAAAATATGACAATTTCAGAACTTCTGACCAGATTATCACCATAACACTCAGCAAATTCTGGACACTCTCAAGGCAGAGTTTGGTCAGAACTTCTGGACAAGTTTTCACAAAAAGCTTCAGTCAGAGTTTGCAAACATGGTTCATAATATAACGCTTTAATCAGAACATGTGGAAGCAATGTTCTCCTTCAGAACATGCTGGAGCCAAAAGATAAGAGGATCAGAAGATGGGATGCTACGCTGAAGCAGAACTTCTGATCCAGAACTAAGCCTTGGTGTAGAGCTTCATGTTGCAGGATTTCTGGTTGTGATAAGTCTCATCATCATTTAATGATCATTTAATGCTCACAACCACCTTCTGAGTCTTTATCCAAAGGATTTTCACCACGTGTACCTCTACTGTCTTGGGATAGCAACTTTGCTTTTGCTTTTCCTTAATTCCTACTGACAACCACCATGCTTACTTCAAAAACAAGGCAGCGCCTTAGCACATGAAGGCTATTTCAACGCTTTGGTCAGAACTTGACCAAATCTCAAAACCTTGGTTATACAACCTACTGCAGACCTATGACCAACAGCTAGTTCAGCCTACGCCTGCATCTCATGATTACACCAAACTAGCATACGAAAAAACTGTGATGAAAAAGCAAAAGAACAGGATGCCAAAATAGGTTTAAATCCCATTTGTTTTCCCACCAAAATCACAACAAATTCATCTATAAATACTTGACTCCATCACACGTTCAAAGGGGGCTTTTTGGATGAGAGGCTGAAGGTTAGAGGTTGGCTTTTGAAGAGAAAGATTGGCCAAAAGAGAAAAGGAAGTTGTGAAACCTTCATAAAAATCCAGATTTCTCATACACAAAAAACAAACCTTTGTTCTTCTTTTAGAATCAAAGAGCTTGACGTTTCCTCTTCCGTTACTCTTGCTGATTCCAGAAACATCCAAAGGCAGCCACTCAAAGCTCCAAGCACGCTCCAGGTAAGTCTTTCTGACTTTACTTGCTTTTCATTCTGAACATCATTAACATGTAAATATCATAGCATTAATGTTGTACATATCATTGTATGAATAGAAAAACTAGGGATCAGAACTTCTAGAATAATGCTATGCTCAGACTTAGGATTAGAACTTCTATGAACTGTTATGCTGTTATCATTCTGATTTGCTGAACTGAATAAATTTGTTGTTGTGCTAGTTAAGAGCTGAAATGTAACACAGATCTTCTGTTTTTCACTCATCATTTTAACACACATAACTTCTAAGATTTTCTCACTGTTTAAGCATGCAGAACTGCTGAGTTCTCTTCCCTGTTTTAACACACAGAACTTCCTCGATTTTTCTCACTGTTGACACACACTGAACTTCTGATGTTCACCCACTGGCTCAGCATAATACTGAACTTTTTATGTTCACTCACAATCTTAACACAACACAACTTCTGAGTTCTCCTTACATGTCAAATACACTAAACTGCTGGCTTTTGCTCACTGTTTCAATGTAATACAGAACTTCTGACTTTTGGTTCACTGGTTGGACACCACCCAGAACCTCTGTGTTTTCCCTCTAATGTTTTTGCAGGACTTCAGAGTGTATCCATCCAGAACCTATGTTCCCTTTCCCTCTAACGTTTTTTGCAGAACCTCAGAGTATACGAATCCAGAACTTCTGATCCCACTGACTTTTCCTGCTGAGTCACGCGCCTGGCTTCAGAACTTCTGATCCTTGTTTCTTTGTTTACAGCAACACGCTTTTTTTTCTATTTTGCATTTATTTTCCTTTTCATCATTTTAATATAAACTTTCTTTTAATATCAACATAAAAAGACATAAAAACATTTTCCTTTTAACTTATTTCCTTTTTTCATTAAAAGAAAATAAATCTTTCCTTTTATTTCATGCATTGTACATTTCAATATGGTTGTAATAGTAACTTAGGATTTATTTTTACTAGCAACCCCCATTCATAAATTTGTATCCCCATCCCTAAATATTGTAATAGCATATGACTTTACATTTCTGCAATTTATCGCTTTCAAATGTAAATACTAGTAATTAGGCGTGTATGGAAAGATAAAATCAACAAGTAGACCACCAAAAATCAAAGACAAATGCATGCAAATCAAACACACTTGTACACATTCACCCTTAGGGTAATCTCACTTGTTGCCTAAAAATGGTCATGTTATGCATGTGGGATGTCTTAGCACAAACAAATCGAAAACACAAGATCATAGTCCCTCGATGACGCTATCAAAGTTGCCTTGCAAAATGATCTTAGTCCCTAAAGAAAAGTGCTAAGTCATCTCACAACATTGCTATCATGGTCATACGATGACCCAAACTCCCGTCCCTTCACATCCAACGGTGGGGTTTCTTACGAAAACAATGGCAAGATAGCAACATCTAAGAAGGAGGAAAAATACATCTAAGACCTTTTGAGTAGGTAGGTTCGCTCTCAGTTACTCGCTTGCTCACAACAAAAACATTTTATGCACCAACACCTTCACTTTGAAACATTTTCAAAAGACAACACTATGTACGCGTTCTTATAGAGACAAGAGCCATTACAAAGGAAACCCTTTTAAAATTCACTTTCAAAAAACACATCTCACAAACACATCTCACAAACACATCTTTGAACTATTTTCGAAAACAACACTTTGTACGCATTCTTATAGAAACGAGAATAATTACAAAGTTACATTTTTCAAAATACTTTCAAAAAACCACACCACAAGCACATTCAAACAAAAACAAGTGAACTATCGAGTAACTAAGAGCCCATGGAAAACCATGGATGAAAAGGATGCTAACACCTTCCCTTTTCATAATCTACCCCCGAACTCAAACACATCTCTAAAGATCTTTCCTGTGCTTTTTCACCCTTCCTTTTGGATAAAAGAAAAGTCGGTAGCGACTCTTGCTAAACCGCAACATTTGCAAACACAAACGCAAAACATCAAGTCAGTTCTCCCACCGTATCACAACTTGCTTTTGTTTGAAAGTGTGCTTGTGGTTTGATTTTTGAAAGTATTTTGAAAACTTGCCTTTGTAATGATTCTTGTCTCATCAGAATGCATACAAAGTGTTGTTTAAAAATAGTTCAAAGAAGTGTTTGTGTAATGTGTTTTTGAAAGTGATTTTGAATAGGGTGTCTTTGTAATGGTTCTTGTCTCTATAAGAACGCATACAAAGCATTGTCTTTTGAAAATGTTTCAAAATAAAAGTGTTGGTGGATAAAATGTTTTTGTTGTAAGCAAGCGAGCAACTATGAGCAATCTACCTACTCAAAAGGTCTTATATGTTCTCTTCCTCCTCCTTTAGATGTTGCCATCTTACCATTGATTTAGTAAGAAGACCCATCGTTGGATGTGAAGGGACGGGCGTGGGACGTTTGTATAATCATAGAAGGAAACCTATGGGACGTTTTAGCAATGTTGTTTAGGGACTAGATCGTTTACCGAAGGCAACATTGAGGGTCATCGAGGGACTACGATCTTTTATCAAGGGTCTTTGCTAAAACACCCATGTTCAAGGGACATGATTATTTTTCCGAGGCAACAAGTGAGATTACCTTAAGGGTGCATGTGTGCAAAGTGTGTTTGATTGCATGCATTTTGTCTTTGATTTTTGGGTTGTCTACTTGTTGGTTTTATCTTGCCATACACCTATTTACTAGCATTTGTATAAAAGTAATAAAAAAAAGTGCAAAAAATAAATCATACACTATTACAACCATATTGAAGTGCATAGAATATAAAGGCAAAAATAAGATAAAAATAAGAAAAAAGAGCTCCTTCGATTGGGGGGAGAAGCAGCGTTCGATTCTGCTTCTGTTGGCCTCCTTCGATTGGGAGTTGGCACCAGCAAGTCATGGCCTTCGATTGGGCATTGGCACCAGCAGGTCATGGCCTTTGATTGGGCATTAGAAGTAAGAAGGGCGCGCCTTCTGGTTCTGCCTTTCTGCCTTGTTTCCTTCTTCGATTGGGCCTGGAATCAATAAGTCATGGCCTTCGATTGGGGCTGGACTTAGTGCAAGTGTGCCTTCTGATTCTTCCTTTCTGCCTTGGAGGTCAGCATGGAAGCCCAAGGCTTCGTTTCATGTTTCTTTAGTTTAGGATATTAAATAACAACGTGGCTTAAAGCCATGTTAGCATTTGTCTAGTGGTCAAGTTAATTATTAAAGTATATTTAACAAAACTCAAGAAACAATAAACAAAAGATTAGCCATAAAACAGATTAAAGCATGCAAACGAAAAGGAGACAAAATATGTATACATGCTATGTTTGAAATGAAGGATCCAAAGGTAAGAGTGACTTACCTTGCTTCAACCTTGAATGGGTGTGGGACCTTGAGTGGAGGCCCTGAGTGTTTCCTGGATTCGAAGGGAGGGGCCTAAAACAAGGCCTGGGATGCTGGATTCAAAGGAGGAAAGAAAGCAAGTGTGATGCTTCTTTCCACTGGATTCGAAAGAGACTGGAGTGTGGTTATTCTTCAGAATTGAAGGAAATGAATGTGATTCTGGGTTTTTGATTTCACAAGTGTTAAAGGGACTTGAGAGTTTTGTTGTGTTTGAGAAGATTTTGGAGGTTTCGTTCCTCTAGTCAAAAAAATCCTCTCCCAGCCTTTGCAAAAAATTCCTCTATTTATAGAGAAAAAGTGGACATGTTGTAGTAGCCATCTTTGCAAAGAAATAATAAAAATATGTAACGCGAAAGTACAAGTGGGGGGCCTTTTGGTAGTTGGGGTGCAGAAGATGTGACTTATGCTTCTGGCCTTGCTTGTGCTCAGACCAAAATCAGGTTGAAAGCTGATTTTGTGACTAAAGTACCTTTTATAAAGAAAGGGTACATAGTCTTTTCCAACTTATCCAAGAATGGTATTATCCAATGAATAAACCTCCGAACCCTTAGGCAATGTATCACAAACTTGTGTAAACCAATCGAAGCTTTGTATGTAGATACTTTTTGTTCAATCGAAAGGCTTGCCTTCTAGGGGGCACGTGTGGTCAGCAGGTCATGGCCTTCGATTGCAAGCATGCATGGAGCATACTTGTCCAATCGAAGGGCCTTCCTTCTAGGGGGCATATGTGACCAGCAGGTCATGGCCTTCAATTGCAAGCATGCAGGCAGCATACTTGTCCAATCAAAAGGCTTGCCCTGTATGGGGCACTTGTGGCAGCAAAAATTGGTTTTCAAAGCAAGCATGCTGTTGTACCCCAAAATTTGCCCTCCCATATTCTTCAAAGTTTTGACAAGCATCATCTCAATTTGCTCAAGTCTACTCAAGGGTTGCACAGTTCAAACATCCTCCTAAGCCAGTCAAATTAGGGTTTTGGTTCTTGCAAGGAAGTTGAGGTTTTCAAGGGCTCAATCAAGTCCCATATTCTCATATACATTGTCAAGCACCTACATGTCAAGTTTCAAGGCTCACAAGGTCAAGTTGCACAGTCAAAAACCCTAATTGCTTCACAATCAACTGTAGGGGTAAAATGGTCATTTGGCAGTCAAAAGTCAAAATTTTTGGTCAACATCTTATTTTGAAGCCACAATCATCATTGTATCAAATCTTGATCATGATTCCACAAGAATGGCTCAAAAATCATCAAGATGCACAAGTTTCCATTTTTGGACAGCTGAAAAGTCAACTGTAACTTGACCAAGGAATAACTTTTTCATGGTTCATCAGAAAAATCCCATCCAATGCTCATTTTGAAGGGGATGACATTTCCTACAACTCATCTTCACATTCCAAGTCCAAGAAATGCTCTCACAAAAAGTTATCAATTTCAACATTATAGGTCATTTTCAAAAGTCAACAAAAAGGCATTTTAAGTCAAAGACCACAACTTGAAATTGGTAAATCAAAATGACATGGGACCAAAGGCATTGGTTAGAGGACTTCAAGACCTTTCCAAAATGTCCAAGAACATGTTCATATGATCAAAATTGAGCAAGATATGCATTGGAGAAGTTGGGAAATTTTTGTGAAATGGCAAAAGTCAACTATCCTTGAAACTTCAATTTTTGACAAAAGACCCCACTTTTTTCCACTTGATTCAGCCTTGTAATGCCACCCACGTGTCCCATGATCAATTTCAAGACCAAATAATTAATTTTCTATTTTTATTTAATTTTTATGGATTTAATTCATTTTAATCCATAATAATTCAAGTAAATCTAAAAAAATTAATTAAATGGTATCTTATGGTTTGAATAGCCTTCATGAAGCATTTGCAACCTACCAATTTCGTGCTAAGCTCATTTAGGCATGAAAATTCAAATTTTGAACAAGCTTTGAAAGGCCTTTAATGGTGGTTAAGACAAAATCCAAAGCTTAATTGCAATGGTTAAAGGCTCCTAAATGTGACTTATTCTCACTCATTACTACATATGCAAGCCTTCCCAACCTCATTCAAAAAACGAAAAAGTGCACAAACGGCCGGAGCAAAGTTCAAAATTTGTCAAAAAAAGTGTGAGATCAAAAGGAGTTTTGCAAGCATTTTCAGGCCAAAAGGAGAACGTGACTCTCTTCTTTGCCATACCCTGAATCTAAAGCAACCCTTGCCACGTCCTAAGGTCCATTATCAAGCACTGTAAGTATTCCCAGGTCCCCTCAAAATCCCATATTATTTTTTCTTACATACTTGTGTGCAGGCTTCAAAGAAGGCTTATCATGCGCCTCACAAATCCAAAGCGCCAAGTGTCTCCAAGTGCAAATCCAATGGCCACAAGGGAAGGAGCATCATGTTCTCAGGTCAACACAGGCACATGCAATCTCCAAAGTCAAACAAAGCTGGTTTCTTGATGGGTTTCAGATTCCAATCAAAACACCCCAATCTGGCCCAAAACCCCCCTTGGGTTTGCAATTTTTATTTTGTCATTTTTATATTTTGTTTGTCTTATTTTATTTTTTCCCTTTTATTAACTATTAACATAACTAACTATTTTTCATAAAAAATCAAAAAAAGAACTAATATTATTATTATCATTAATTTCATTTTATTTTTGTAAATAAATACTAATAAATTGAATTAATTGTAATTAGGCAAACTTTAACCTTTTTTCTTAATAATTAAAATAAATTTAGAATTAGGTTTATTAACTTTTAATTTTAATTCCTTTATTTTATTTTCATTAAAAACATAAAAAACACAAAAATCTTTTCTTTTAATTAATTAATTAATTAATTAGTTTAATTATTAGTTATTAATTCCATTTAATCACAAAAAAGACAAAAAAGTTCAATTTCTTTTCTTAGGAGGGTCAAAACCCTTAGAACGTTCTCGAGTTTTTATTCGCGCGCATTTACTTTATTTTGATTATTATGTAATTGCTTCCAAGAATGTAATAGTAAATTGGTTTACCGCTTTATTTTAATTCTTCGTACTTATTTACCAAAACGGGTCTTTGTATTTTTGGTGATGTATAGACCCGCGCCTTGTAATAGCGTAGGATTTATGTTTCCGCAATTTACTTTCTGCACCCCCTAACTGTTAAATGCATAAAAGAATGTATGGTAAATAAAAACAACTCGTAGCTCACAAATAACATGTACAAAAACATTAACTGAAAAACAACACACAAAGCACATGCCACTCCTAGGGTATGCTTCACTCGTTGCCTCGAAACGTGGTCGTCAAGTATAGGGTATCTTAGAGGACGCCCTTCTGTCCAAAAGATCCAGTTGCCTCGAAACGGTTTCCTCGGATAAAAAAGGATCTAGGACATTAGGGTTACTTCTAAGGTGTCCTACCGTTGCTTTGGTGATCACATTGTCCCGATAATCGAATTGACCCGAACACCTCCAACGATGGTGCTACCTACCTCTCAATGGTGGGATAGCACTATCTAAAGGACTCTTACACAACCTAATTCCTTAGAGTAGGTAGATTCTCTTAAGTACTTGCTCTTTCAAAAACAAACAAAAACATCTTTTCACACCTACACTTTCAAAAAGTTTTCAAACAATACTTCATACACTCTTGAGGACAGATACAAGAGTTACTTAGAAGTTTCCAAACTAAACTTTTTCAAAACCCACTCACATTTTGAAAAGCAAACCAATTTTGAAAACATAAGAGTAAGTACCTAAGAGCCCGTGGATAACCACGGATAGAAAGGGTGCTAACACCTTCCCTTTCTATAAATCTACCTCCCGAACCGAGAAACAATCTCGAATAAGGAATTTTGCTGTGCTTTTGTCCTTTCCATGTTTGAGAACATAAAAGATGGTGGCGACTCTTGCTTACCGCGACATTTCGCGAAACCAGCTTAAAAAACAGTCAGTTCTATTTCCACCGATCACAGAACTGGCGACTCTGCTGGGGATACAATAAGTGGGGTGTACCTTAGGAATAGTTCATCATCATGTTTTCAATTGCTTGCTTTGTTTGATTTAATATTGTGGGCTTGTTTTGGGAGTTTCATAGATCCTAACCCGGATCTGGGGGATACCTCTTAGAAAGTAGCAACAAACTGTGAGGGAACTGTGCGGGGTATACCGACACGGTTGAAGCAGTTTGCTACGTTGATGTGGCACTTTGGTGAGTACCGGTAACCCTTGAGTCAAGTCAAGGAGAGTACGGGGCTGCCGCGTGGTGTCGTGAAGCATCAACTGACCTTAGGAACCTTAATTGAACCATCCTGGCCTCTTTAGGGGTAGTGAGATGACTGACTTTGGTGCAGTCCGAAGTTGGTTGATACTCGATACTACACTCATTGAGGGTTGTTTTCTTGGAATATTTTGATCGCCAGTTCAGTGGCTAAATCAAAACAATGAACATAGAAAACAACCCAATGATTTTGAGCTCCTTAGAACCCGGTTACTTTTGATAGGACAGGTTTTTGAGCCCACCAACTTCAAGAGGGTAGTACCCCAAACTTCATGCTGGCCTAAACTCTAAGCGTTGTCTTGTGTGACTTGTGTGCCTTCAAACTTGACTACTTGCATGCTTGTTATCTGACACTTGAGTTTCTTACAGGGTTTGTTTACAGTCCTAAATCTGGACTCATAGCATAACATCATGCCATCATACCATTGCATACATCCTGCATAAGGACTAACCCATTTCAAGGATCTCAAGGGTTTGTGATGCAGGTCATGCTGAATCAAAAGTCTAGCAAGGGGCAAAGGGGATTTATTTTCCTCTAGCCAAGGTTAATGACTTGAGTCAGGGGCTATGACCCACTCGATATGGTGAGCCTTGACTCTTGAAGAAGGACTCTCAGTAACACGAAGTTCCTTCAATCAAGCTACCCAAATTCAAATTCTAACAACTTTTCTTGTTTACCCCGCAAGATCCTTGAAAACATTGCATGCATATCATACATATCATTGCATAACAGGTACCCTTTGTACAAGTCATTTACCTTCTTCGTTGTTTATTTCAGCAGTCATCATGAATCCTGAATCATCCAATGAACAAGCTATCAAGGCCCTCCAAGCCCATAACACCCAGTTCCAGGAGCTGGTCATGAGCTTAGCACAAGGACAACAAGAATTGAAGACTCTGCTCTTGAAAAAGAAGAAGAAGAGGACTGTTTTGTTCAACCCTAGACGCAGATCTGGGAATACACTGCAGAATGAAGCTGAGCGGACTACTCCATCTGTTGGGGAAGGAAGTCACCAAGAGGGAAGGGTTCCTAGTCCCGTAGTCTCTGGCACCGAGATAGATTTCAATGACGAACAGTACCCTCCTGCTGAGGACAGGTACAAACAGCTGGAGGACCGGTTGAATGCTATGGAGATTCAACGTGTGTCTAGGTTGGACTTTGGGGACCTAGGTTTATCTTCTGGGGTGGTGATCCCTCATAAGTTCAAGGCACCTGCCTTTGTAAAATACGACGGGGCTTCCTGCCCTAAGCTGCACCTCCGTTCATACGTGAGGAAAATCCAACCCTACATGGCAGACAAGAATTTATGGGTCCATTTCTTCCAGGAAAGTCTTTCAGGGACTCAGCTCGATTGGTTCTATCAGTTGGATGGAACCAGTATTCGTAACTGGGAGGACTTGGCAACTGCTTTTTATAAGAAGTATCAGTATAATGCCGACCTCGCTCCTACGTGTACCCAACTCCAGGGTATGTCACTTGGGAAGAGTGAAGGTTTTAAGGAGTATGCGCAAAGATGGAGAGATCTGGCTGGAAGGGTGCAGTCGCCGTTGACTGACCGTGAGCTCGTTGACATGTTCTTGGGGACCCTGTCTGGTCCATTCTTCAACCATCTGATTGGGAATTCTTCAGCTGGGTTTACAGATTTGATCTTGACCGGGGAGAGGATAGAAGCTGGTATCAAGTCTGGAAAGATACAAACCGGTGACTCCTCGAACACTGAGAAGAGACCATCCAAGAAGGAATCTAGTGCTGTCAACGCGGTGGTTATTTCAAAACCGGCTGGTGCTCCTCAACATCGCAACCAACAAAGGGAAGAGAGACCTAAAAGGCAATTCACTCCCCTCGGCATGACCTTGTCCCAGATATTGCCACAGTTGCTGGAGACCAAGTTGGAAACTCTAAGGGACCCTCCTAAGAATCCCAACAGGACACCTTCAAGGTATAACCCCAACGTTCGCTGCGCCTATCATTCTGACAGCCCGGGGCATGCTACATATGATTGTTGGACTTTGAAAAACAAGGTTCAGGATCTGATCGACGCAAAGGAAGTCCAGTTCGACTCTCCAGAGACTCCCGATGTGACCACTGCTCCCTTGCCAAAATATGGCTAGGATTGGAAATTTTTTGTTCATTCGAATGTTCAAGTTGTATTTTTCTTTGATTGTTCAAAACATTGTATTCATGTCAAACGTTGTATTTCATTAATGCATCACACATGTCTGTTTTGAAGTAATTATTTCATATTTACTATATGCAAACTGTTTTCATATTTTTGTGATGACCAACTCTCAATTAATAATTCTAAGCCTCTTGAGGGAGGATGACGAAAACGATACCACAATCTACAGTATGCTTTTAAACAAACCCCGCTGATGAGGTACAGGCATTGTTTCAATTCCTAAACACTGGAGATATAAGGAAGATAATCCCTCGTCAACCCCTTTTGAGCCAAAGAAGTTAGAGTTTTTATTTTCGAAAATTAAAACCCTTAATCATAACCTAGGGCAGGGTAGTTCTCTCAGTTGATCCAAGTGCACAACGAATAGCACCAAAGAGGTCCTCACAAAACAAAGGACAGTGATGGTTCCGAATGATCATACAGACAGGCAGTCATCATTTCTCAAAATAAAAGCCCAACAAGTCAAAACCTATGAAGGAGACTTACAAAACTGGGGCATCCCGCTGACTGTAAATACAAAAAGAAACAGGTCAGGAAAAAAACAGGGATAACGAAATCAAAAAGAAAGAGGTCCTACAAACCCTCAACAAAAATGATTGCCTGTTTCAAAATAAACCGTCAATGTCCAAACCATCACTGGAACATCAGAGCAAAGACTCAAACAAGGTCTAACACACGATCAGCTGAGTTTAGGTTTTAGAACATCACGAAGAGCGGGTGGGTACAATTACATTTTTGAGCCTTATCCTTTGTTTCTTAAACCGTGAACCAGGCCACGTTATAACCCTTAAAAGTCCTAGCTGAAGCATGGGTTAGTTCGAAAGCATACTGTTACGAAAAGTATCCTGACTCCTTAAGGCTTGCTGTAAAATACTGAGTTGACATCACATTTTTACAAAATTTGCTTGTTTTACTGGAAAATGCATTTTCAAAAACACCAAAACAGATATAGGCTTTGCATTCTTGATATGATATTGTTTGCATATGATTATTTGTTCGAACAACAGAGAAATTTGCACGACGAATGTCTAATGAACAAAAGCAATTCCAACCAAGGGACAGACATGATCATGGTCTATTATCTGGGGCCGTTAAGTCAAGATTCGGAGAATCTCTCAAAAAGCCAACCAACTTGGGGCAAATCTCCATTTGGATCACTTGGGGCATTGGACAATCAAACGAAGATCTTCTGGTGGCATGGTAACACTGCACTACTGACAGTGACAACTCCCTGCATCCTGAGAGCACGGACATAGTCGAAAAAATACTGCGCATAATCAAAGACCCGCTAGATTGACACACCTAGGCAAAAATAAGGGCTTCCCGGCGAACCAAAAGGGTTCGGGCAAAAATAAGGGATGAAATAGAAAAATCTGTACACCCGGCAAGTCGAAAACCTGAAAAGGAGGCTTGGGCAAAAATGGGTATCCCGATGGACTGAAAACCCGAAAGGGCGGTCCAGGCAAAAGTTAGGGATCAAAAGCGTATGACTATGTCCCGTCATCTCGTCACTTGCCTACCAGAAGAAGATTTGTCAACCGACAGTCATCAAGCGTCTTCACAGGTATCTTCTCCCACAGAAACAGGGGCAGTAATGAGTTGTCTAAGCGATCTAGTTGCTCTGTCCACCAAGGTACCAAGGTAGGTTCGGCTGAAGAACGTAACCAGGATACCTTCACTCCCCGTTAAGTAAGACAAGATTCAACAGCTCTCCCCGAGCATAGTTGGTCTCCCATCAACCCTGAAAAGGCACAACATCTCCAGCAAGTCAACAACACTCTCCCCAAGCAGAGTTAGTCTACTGTCAGCCTTAAGGAAGTTGGGTATCCCCAGAAGATCTCAATATTCCCTAGCGGAGTATACAGATGTTCCTTAACAAGCATCCCCGACAGTCTTAATATAAGATTGTTCCCCGATGGAATACGGACACCACAGTGGAGCCACTTCCCCAGTGCAGTCTCAAAAGTTTCCCCAGGAAAGTTGAATCAACCTCCCCAGTAGATTCTGGAAGCTTATCCCCTGCAGAGTACATATCTCTCCCTGGCTTTATTCAAAGGTTATTCCCCACCAGAGCTTATAACTGGGTTATCCTCAGCTAATTACCACGGAAAGATCGTCCTCGACGAAGTTCTTCCTATCACTCGGCGGAGTTCATCAATTCCCCAACAAAGCTCATCAATGGAATCCCCAACGGAGTTATCGTCAAAACCTCAGCGAAACATCTCTTCCCACAGAGTAATTCCCCGCAGAGTAATCTCTCCAACAAGTTTATTCCCCAACGTAGTCATCTTCTCCTACCGGTTTATTCTTGTAATCATCATCCCCCAGCGGAAACGAAGAGCTCTGTTCTTCAACATCAGCCCAGGATGCAGCTTCCCGGCATGCGTCAAGGATTTACTTTCCTAGACGAAGATACATTCATAAACATCACATTGTCATGATACACGCATCATATCATACAATCTCATACATGAGAACCTCATTGCTTGATCCATATCATGCATTGCATATGACTGACTATTGTACCCCAAAATTTGCCCTCCCATTTCCTCAACATTTTCTCATCAAAAAACCCTTGGAGCTCAAGATCCAGTTAGGGTTTCCTCTGCTCAAGACTTCTCCTTGCACTGTTGACCCAAATTAGGGTTTGTGTTTGCACAAAGATGTTTTGACCTAAAAAGCCTAAGATGACTTTCATGCTTCATGTTGGACTCCCAAGTTTATCCATACAAAGTTTCAAGTCTTGATTCCAAATTTTGCCCAGTCAATTGGACAGTTGACCTAGAAATCAACTGTATTGGGGAAAAAGTCAACTGTGGCCAATTGACAGTCAAATCTCATGAAAATTGACCCACATCAACATTATGAACTCACATGGACCATTTTATCAAGTTTGGATCACAATTCCACAAGAAATTTGATCAGATCATCAAAAGGGCAAAATGGTCATTTTTAGGGTTTTGACTGCACCAAGGCAATTTTTGACTGTTTGACCTAGCCAATGGCAAACCAAGATCACATATGGACTCAAGGGCCCCATGGAATTATCTTGACATGCTCAACAAGTTCAAAAGATCCCAAGTACACAAAATTGACAGTTGAATTTCCCAGTCAATTGATCAATTTTGACTGTATCCTGAAAAGTCAAACTTTGACTTTTTGGTCAAAATCAAGGGTCAAGATTCATTTTTCATCAAAACATGCCAAATCATGAAACTTGTTCACCAAGAAATCAAAAAAATGCAAATTAGGGTTTGAAATGGAAATTTTTCATAACTTAGAATTTTTCTAAGTTATGGAAAACCCTAATTTTTTTCCAACTTTGCCCCACTTTCTCACCAAGATTCATTTGGATTCAAACAAAAGTCAAAACATGAAAGTTGTAGCTTGTTACATAATATACAACTTTGATTCACAAAGTTTTCCCAAATGAGGCTTGTATCTCAAGTTACAATTTTTGGAATAAGGGTACTAAACCATTCTTAACTTAGTGAAATTTTAACCTATTTTGGCAAGGTTTTCTACCTAACTTCAAGGCCATTTTCCATACACTTCCACTTGGAATTTCACTTTGCATTTCAAATATGGATTGTATTACACATTCCAAGCTTTCCAAAATGTCCAAGAACTTCTCAAACAACCTCATGGTTAGGGAGAATCGAATTTTGCAATATGGCAAAAACTCACTTTTGATTAGGCCAAGTTACATGTTCATAGCACTATGCATTTCAATCTCAGCTTGCACAACTTGATTACAGGCCTTTTATCTCAATTACACTCATAAATTTAATGCATATTCATTGTGCCAAGACCATGTTCTTTGTGTTCTAGCATTGCATAGTGGATTAATCCCAAAATAGATAAAGTACTTTATCCATTTTTGCAAAAGCAAGCTTTATGTCAAATTGAAAATCCAAGCAAGTACAGATACAATCTAGTTGGAACAAGATTATGAGCATAACACACTGATCAAGGAGGGGTTTTGCAGCATGATTAGGGGCCCTCTACATGCCTAGAACACAACTTGGCTTTTCTTGCTTAAGTGTTAAGAAACATCCCATATCACAAGAGAACTTTCATCTCAGCATTAGTGACCTTAAGCAAACATTGTAGACACCTTCTAATCATCCTAACCAAGCTAGAACACGAGCAAACAAGGTCCTAAACACTCCCAATCCCAGAATCACCCTCAAACTGCAAAAACAGGGCAAGGCCTGCAGATTGAACACCATCTCTCATCCCTTGCATGATTTCTTGCCCAAAGCTCCTCAAACACATTCCCTAGCATGAATGCAAGCTAACCAATACCTAAAACACGACCTGTAACTCCTCTAACCCTTTTGGCCATTTTCATTTTTATGATTTGCAGGTGAAGTGCTCCAGCACGATTCAAAAGGTTTCAAGACAAAGTAAAGCTTGGAATAGCATCCCTGGACATCAAGGAAGCTATACCAATCATCATCTTGCACTGAAAGCTTCTCCATTGCCAGATAGAACTTCAACTGAACAGGTAAGTTCATGGATTCGTATCTCTCTTATTAGGCATTGTTAGCTTTAGGTTTGTGAAGAGAATATGTCACATTCATAGCCCTGAACGTGCCCATATAATTAGATTTCATTTATATGATGTGTGCTGCAAGAATTTTGAGTCTGAACATGGCAGAAAACTTAGGTCAGGATTTGGGAATGTCAAAATTCTCTCTCATTTCTGAGAGTTAGGATGAGTTTTTTATATATTTAGAATCGTGATTCGATGCTTAACATTTCTTATGTTGGAAGTTTGTGCAAAAGATCAAGGAATCAAGATGTTTGAACTTGGTCACAGGCGCGCGTTTTTGTGAACGTTTTTGGCTGAAGGTTGAAGAAGAAGTTTCATGGGCTGGGCTTTTGTGTTATTTCTTTTCATACCACATTTCTGATTTCACACCCCCCAAGCCATTTTGCTTATTTCTTCGACTTTCTGACTTTTTCTTTTTTTGGATTGACTTATTTATTTTTTCTCATGATATTAAAAATATAAAAAATATTTTCCTCACCATTTTTGAATTTATTAGGTATTTATTTGGTTTTCTTTTAGTTTGTATATAAATAAATAAATACATATACTTTTATTTAGAATATTAAAATAGTGCAAATACACTTTTATACATTTTTATTTTGTTTTACTTTCTGAAAATATTTTATATAAAAAAAAATAATAATACTTTTTTTATTAAATATTAAATATTATTAATTTGTACATATAATACATATCTAGTAAATAATATATATATATATATATATATATATATATATATATATATATATATATATATATATATATATATATATATATATATATATATATATATATATATATATATATATATATATATATATATATATATATATATATATATATATATATATATATATATATATATATATATATATATATATATATATATATATATATATATATATATATATATATATATATATATATATATATATATATATATATATATATATATATATATATATATATATATATATATATATATATATATATTAATATATTTAGGGTTAAAAATGCAAAATACATACACTTTTTTTTATCTTTTTATTAATATTTAATATAAAAATACTTTTTGTAAATATATTTCATTTTATTTTATTTTTGTACATAATAAACAAATACTTGTATTAAATTAAATAATATATATGTTACTTAATGAAAATTAGGGTTTTATCCTAAATATGAAAATATTCCAAAAATAATCTTTTTTATTTTTATTTATTTGACATAAATAATACCTTTTTTTCATATACATAAAAACCTTTTTGCATTTTTTGCATCTATATTGTATTTTCTATTTAATTTATGCAATCAATTATTTGTAAATATTCCAAAAATGATGTAATAGCTAGGTTTAATTTCTTTTTCTAAATATCCCCCCATTTGAATATTTGTACCCCCCTTCCCATATTGTGTTGTAATAGTGTAGGAATTTTACTTTTCGCACTTTAAACGCTTCCTAAATATACCATGCTAGAATTAGGGTTTGTATGCAAATAAAAAGAACAAAATAGCTTGACCTAATTTCAAGATAATCAAAGCATGAAAAATGGACAACACATATCACACTTGCACCCCCTAGGGTATTCCACTTTGTTGCCTTCAAATAAATGGGCCATATTGCATGTTAGGTCTCTTTGGGCAAAACAAACAAATCAAATGATCATAGTCCCTCGATGACGCTTTGAAAATGTTGCCTAAACAAATGATCAAGTCCCTTAAAGAAAATTTCCTAAAGATACTTAGCACCATTGCAATTATGGTCTAAACGATGACCCGCGCCCGTACCTTTCACATCCTAACATGAGATTGTCCACCAAATACAATGGTGGAACAAACTTATTAAAAGGGTTAAAACATAGCAATAAACTTTGAGAAATTTAGGAGTAGATAACCTCTTAGTTACTTGAATCAAAACTTGCAAAAAATAAAACACTTGCCTATTTTCTAAAACCACACCTCACAACACTTTCAAAACAACTTTCAAAAACAAATGAAAACCTTTTTCAAAAGACACACATCTTTGTATACATCCCCACATGGATCATTACAAAGGTTGCCACCACATTGGCTTCTTTTCAAAACATTTTCAAACCCACACACACGAGCACCATTTCAAACAATTGAAAACAAAAGGCAAGTGATCTAAGCAAGTAACTAAGAGCCCATGGATAACCATGGATAGAAAGGGTGCTAATACCTTCCCTTTCTATAATCTACTCCCCGAACCCAAGAAAACATCTCAAAGGTTTTTGTTGTGCTTTTTAAACCTTTCCTTAGGATAAAATAAAAAGTCGGTGGTGACTCTTGCTCAACCGAAACATTTGCGAAAACAAACGCAAAACTCATAGTCAGTTCTCCCACCGTATCACACTGACCTTTACCTTTCAGGTAGGATGCAGTTAAATGATCAGCTATGTCAAAGTAGACAAATATAGTCAAAAGAGACCAATCCAGTCAAAGAAGACAAATCCAGTCAAAGAAGACAAGTCCAGTTAAATCCCAAAGGTTTTTCTGATGCTCATCCAGTCAAAGAAGACAAATCCAGTCAAAGAAGACAAATCCGGTTCCTAAAAGATTTTTCTGACGCAAATCCGTCATCATAGACACCCGTCGTCATAGACACTCGTCGTTATAGACACCCGTCGTTATAGACACCTCGTCATTTGAAGACAACCCGTCAATATAGACACCCGTCAGTGAAGACAACCCGTCATTGAAGACAACCCGTCATTGAAGAGAACCCGTCATTGAAGAGAACCCGTCATTGAAGACAAACCGTCATTATAGATAACTCGTCATTTAAGACAACTCATCATTTAAGACAACTCGTCATTGAAGACAACTCGTCATTGAAGACAACTCGTCATTGAAGACAACCCGTCATTATAGATAACTCGTCATTTAAGACAACTCGTCATTGAAGACAACTCGTCATTGAAGACAACTTGTCATTGAAGACAACTCGTCATTGAAGACAACTCGTCATTGAAGACAACTCGTCATTGAAGACGACTCGTCATTAAAGATCACTCGTCGTTGAAGACAACCCGTCCATGAAGACAACTCGTCCAAAGAGACAACTCGTCAAGAAAGACAAAACCTCCTCTGGTTCAGTTAAATCCTAAAGATTTTTCTGAGATAACCTGTCAGTAGAGACAACCCATCAACCTTTTGAAGTTCCAGATTCGATACATGTATCTAGCCAGGGCATGTCTGTGAGCGACTGAGTGAGGATCAACACCTGTAACAGGCCAGGAAATTATCTTTCTCAGGTACGCAAGTTCTCGCTAAGGAATCTCTTACGCGATCGACACCTAGATGGCATCTATAAGCCCATCCACATACCAACAGTCTCCAAATGGCATCTATAAGCCCATTCCCGACAAGGTTCTGTCACATCTCCAGATGGCATCTATAAGCCCATCCTCCTATCCACCATCTCTCCAAATGGCATATGTAAGCCCATTCCCGCCATCACACTGCTGATACTCTACTATGTGAGTGCAAATTTCTGGGCACTCTAGTGTTCAATCATCTTCCACCTTCGGATCACGAAAGGCACACAAGCCGATCTACATCCTCAGGTCTAAGAAGATTGAACAGGGGCAACTGTTGTACCCCAAAATTTTCCCTCCCATATTCTTCAAAGTTTTGACAAGCATCATCTCAATTTGCTCAAGTCTACTCAAGGGTTGCACAGTTCAAACACCCTCCTAAGCCAGTCAAATTAGGGTTTTGGTTCTTGCAAGGAAGTTGAGGTTTTCAAGGGCTCAATCAAGTCCCATATGCTCATATACATTGTCAAGCACCTACATGTCAAGTTTCAAGGCTCACAAGGTCAAGTTGCACAGTAAAAAACCCTAATTGCTTCACAATCAACTGTAGGGGTAAAATGGTCATTTGGCAGTCAAAAGTCAAAATTTTTGGTCAACATCTTATTTTGAAGCCACAATCATCATTGGATCAAATCTTGATCATGATTCCACAAGAATGGCTCAAAAATCATCAAGATGCAAAAGTTTCCATTTTTGGACAGCTGAAAAGTCAACTGTAACTTGACCAAGGCATAACTTTTTCATGGTTCATCAGAAAAATCCCATCCAATGCTCATTTTGAAGGGGATGACATTTCCTACAACTCATCTTCACATTCCAAGTCCAAGAAATGCTCTCACAAAAAGTTATCAATTTCAACATTATAGGTCATTTTCAAAAGTCAACAAAAAGGAATTTTAAGTCAAAGACCACAACTTGAAATTGGTAAATCAAAATGACATGAGACCAAAGGCATTGGTTAGAGGACTTCAAGACCTTTCCAAAATGTCCAAGAACATGTTCATATGATCAAAATTGAGCAAGATATGCATTGGAGAAGTTGGGAAATTTTTGTGAAATGGCAAAATTCAACTATCCTTGAAACTTCAATTTTTGACAAAAGGGCCCACTTTTTTCCACTTGATTCAGCCTTGTCATGCCACCCACGTGTCCCATGATCAATTTCAAGACCAAATAATTATTTTTCTATATTTATTTAATTTTTATGGATTTAATTCATTTTAATCCATAATAATTCAAGTAAATCTAAAAAAATTAATTAAATGGTATCTTATGGTTTGAATAGCTTTCATGAAGCATTTGCAACCTACCAATTTCGTGCTAAGCTCATTTAGGCATGAAAATTCAAATTTTGAACAAGCTTTGAAAGACCTTTAATGGTGGTTAAGACAAAATCCAAAGCTTAATTGCAATGGTTAAAGGCTCCTAAATGTGACTTATTCTCACTCATTACTACATATGCAAGCCTTCCCAACCTCATTCAAAAAACGAAAAAGTGCACAAACGGCCGGAGCAAAGTTCAAAATTTGTCAAAAAAAGTGGGAGATCAAAAGGAGTTTTGCAAGCATTTTCAGGCCAAAAGGAGAACGTGACTCTCTTCTTTGCCATACCCTGAAGCTAAAGCAACCCTTGCCACGTCCTAAGGTCCATTATCAAGCACTGTAAGTATTCCCAGGTCCCCTCAAAATCCCATATTATTTTTTCTTACATACTTGTGTGCAGGCTTCAAAGAAGGCTTATCATGCGCCTCACAAATCCAAAGCGCCAAGTGTCTCCAAGTGCAAATCCAATGGCCACAAGGGAAGGAGCATCATGTTCTCAGGTCAACACAGGCACAGGCAATCTACAAAGTCAAACAAAGCTGGTTTCTTGATGGGTTTCAGATTCCAATCAAAACACCCCAATCTGGCCCAAAACCCCCCTTGGGTTTGCAATTTTTATTTTGTCATTTTTATATTTTGTTTGTCTTATTTTATTTTTTCCCTTTTATTAACTATTAACATAACTAACTATTTTTCATAAAAAATCAAAAAAAGAACTAATATTATTATTATCATTAATTTCATTTTATTTTTGTAAATAAATACTAATAAATTGAATTAATTGTAATTAGGCAAACTTTAACCTTTTTTCTTAATAATTAAAATAAATTTAGAATTAGGTTTATTAACTTTTAATTTTAATTACTTTATTTTATTTTCATTAAAAACATAAAAAACACAAAAATCTTTTCTTTTAATTAATTAATTAATTAGTTTAATTATTAGTTATTAATTCCATTTAATCACAAAAAAGACAAAAAAATTCAATTTCTTTTCTTAGGAGGGTCAAAACCCTTAGAACGTTCTCGAGTTTTTATTCGCGCGCATTTACTTTATTTTGATTATTATGTAATTGCTTCCAAGAATGTAATAGTAAATAGGTTTACCGCTTTATTTTAATTCTTCGTACTTATTTACCAAAACGGGTCTTTGTATTTTTGGCGATGTATAGACCCGCGCCTTGTAATAGCGTAGGATTTATGTTTCCGCAATTTACTTTCCGCACCCCCTAACTGTTAAATGCATGAAAGAATGTATGGTAAATAAAAACAACTCGTAGCTCACAAATAACATGTACAAAAATATTAATTGAAAAACAACACACAAAGCACATGCCACTCCTAGGGTATGCTTCACTAGTTGCCTCGAAACGTGGTCGTCAAGTATAGGGTATCTTAGAGGTCGCCCTTATGTCCAAAAGATCCAGTTGCCTCGAAACGGTTGCCTCGGATAAAAATGGATCTAGGACATTAGGGTTACTTCTAAGGTGTCCTACCGTTGCTTCGGTGACCACATTGTCCCGATAATCGAATTGACCCGAACACCTCCAACGATGGTGCTACCTACCTCTCAATGGTGGGATAACACTATCTAAAGGACTCTTACACATCCTAATTCCTTAGAGTAGGTAGATTCTCTTAAGTACTTGCTCTTTCAAAAACAAACAAAAACATCTTTTCACACCTACACTTTCAAAAAGTTTTCAAACAATACTTCATACACTCTTGAGGACAGATACAAGAGTTACTTAGAAGTTTTCGAACTAAACTTTTTCAAAACCCACTCACATTTTGAAAAGAAAACCAATTTTGAAAACATAAGAGCAAGTACCTAAGATCCCGTGGATAACCACGGATAGAAAGGGTGCTAACACCTTCCCTTTCTATAAATCTATCTCCCGAACCGAGAAACAATCTCGAATAAGGAATTTTGTTGTGCTTTTGTCCTTTCCATGTTGGAGAACATAAAAGACGGTGGCGACTCTTGCTTACCGCGACATTTCGCGAAACCAGCTTAAAAAACAGTCAGTTATATTTCCACCGATCACACATGCAGGTAGCATGCTTGGTGAATCGAAGAGTTTGCCCTGCAGGGGGAACTTGTGGCCAGCAAAACTTGGGATTCAAAGCAAACATGCAGGCAGTGGAAGTCACATGCTCAGATGAAAGAGGCACGCTGACAGCAAATTTTGAGCAATCGGAGGAGGTGCAAAGTCCAATCGAAGGGGACTGAATCGAAGGAGGCCTATTTTTCTCCAAATTTGTCAAAATGTTATTTTTATCTGTTTTCTCCCTTTTTGACAGTTTCCTTTTAATTTTGGTATTGGAAAATCCCAATGCACTTGTGAAAGCTTGAATCCTGAGAATCTTTGTGAGAAAACCCTTCAGAATTGAGAGGGAAAATTTTGGGGTACAACGATGTGCTTGGTCAACAAGATGAGACTGGAAGAAAAGAACATGCCATATATTACCTGAGTAAGAAATTCTTAGACTGTGAGTCTCGATACTCAATACTTGAGAAAATATCTTGTGCTTTAGCTTGGGCTGTTCGCCGTCTGCGCCAGTATATGATTAACCACACTACTTAGTTGATCTCTAAAATGGATCCGATCAAGTATATCTTCGAGAAGCCCGCCTTGTATGGAAGAATAGCTCATTGGCAGATGTTATTATCTGAATATAACATTGAGTATCACACTTAGAAAGCAATCAAAGGAAGTGTTCTACACGATCATTTGGCTCACCAACCAATTGACGATTATCAATCCATCAAGTTTGACTTCCCAGATGAAGATGTTATGTACTTGAAAGCCAAAGATTTTGAAGAGCCATTACCTAGAGAAGGACCTGGTCCAGAATCCCATTGGGGTTTGATATTTGACGGTGTTGTACCCCAAAATTTTCCGTCTCATTTCTCAAGGAATCACCCTAGATTCTCATACAATTTCAAGCCTTGAATTATCATTTTTTTTCCAAGCAAACCATTCACAAGGGCAAAATGGTCACTTGCACGCTGAGAAGTCTAACTTTGACTTTTGGACCAAAACCAAGTTTCAAGAGTCGTATTTCATCAAGACATGTTGGAATATGAAGTTTGTATCATCAAAAAGTTCAAAGTCAAATTTACTATGGAAAAGCCAAATTTCTAAATACTTGGGATTTTTTCTAAGTATTTAAGAAAAAATGACACTTCAGAACTTCTGAGACAGCCTCCAGGCAGGTGCAGTCAGAAGTTGTAAACATGGTTCAGCACATAGTCTTCAGTCAGAACATGGCTCTTCAGCATCTATGCAAGTCCAGTCAGAGTTTGCTAGGGTAATGCAAAAAAGGTAATAAAGCGTAATACGAATCCTGAAAGCTCCTTTAGAACATGCTGGAGCCAGAAGGTAAGAGGATCAGAAGATTGGATGCTACGTTGAAGCAGAACTTCTAATCCAGAGTTTTCAAAGATAAATTAAAGAAGGTTACTGGAAAGCCCGGGGAATCCTTCAAAACATGCTGAGGCAACAAAGTACAAAGATCAGAAGTTGGATGTTTGTCCTAGATAGAACTTCTGATCCAGAATTAAGCAATGATGCAAAATCTCAAATTATAGGATTTCTGATTTTGACAAATCTCATCATCATTTAATGCTCATTAATGCTCACAACCACTTTTGAGTCTTTGTCCAAAGGACCTCTCCACGTGTGGCATATAAATTCCCTTGTTATCCTTAAAAGAAAACTTTTATACAGAAGTATGAGAGGGTCCATGCGTTACTTTTTGCTTGTGGGTTTACTTTTCCTTAATCCCGGCTTGCTAATCCAGTCTAGGCTAAAAAACTGTCAACTATCACACCCTTTTTTGAACTTGCTTCAAGAACAAGTCAACATCTAGCGTATGATGTTGGCGCTACTTGACCTCTCCAAAACTACAAAATATTTGCCTATAAATAGAGCACCTTTGGCCATTGAAAGGTGGTCGAAAATTTGAGAAAGAAAAGCCTTGAACCCCTGCCAAAATCCCAAGAGCTCCAAGAACTTTTCTGATCTACACGTTGGAAACTGCCTAAACTTCTGTATTCATACTACCTCACATTCTCCATCCATCTACTCAAAGAAATCAGAACATCACCTCTTTGCTGTTCCAGAAGTTGAGAACCTCCATCCTGCTAAGCACGTGAAGAAGTTGCTCAGAACCTCACCAGAATTCAGGATCAACCTCTGTCCCATAGAATCTTTACAGCTGTAAGGTAAGCTTCTGCTGACTCTTATCACGTTACTTAAAGCATTACCAGATTTACATGCTAAAAAATACAATGTAGATATCTTGTTTCTAATATTGTACATATTCTGAGATTTCATGCACCTACCTGTTTAAGTAGAGAATAAATCAGTTCAGAGCTTCTCGAAGAAACTAGAACTCAGAGTTAGGATCAGCAAGTACATGCTTGCCTCTGACTTATAGTTCTGATATTTCTTATTTTCTGAAACACCATGACACCTGCTATAACTGTTTTATGCATGTCTTCTATTTTGTGGAGAAATAACCAAATTACAGATGTTCTGACTAGCATAGAGAGAGAGACCAAGTTCTGTCTATGGCTCCAGCATTTATGGGGTCTGTTTTTCTACCAGTAATATCAAAACTTCTGAAAACTATTGTGTTCCCAATGGGTTCAGAACTTCTGACCTTATACATTGTCACTAACAGGTTTCTGTTTTGC
Organism: Vicia faba; assembly: GCA_948472305.1. NCBI lineage: Eukaryota > Viridiplantae > Streptophyta > Magnoliopsida > Fabales > Fabaceae > Vicia > Vicia faba. Next base: position 1,445,175,892 of record OX451738.1, on the reverse strand, counting down.
AGCGTACCAGGGTCAGAACCTCTGACTTCATTCTTATCAGTAACACACTAATTCTTTTTCCTTTTTTCATTATTTTACTATCACGCCCCGTTCCATTAACCAGCGAACATCAAAAGTATTTCTTTCGCACTTTATTTTGTTTTCTTAAAACAAAAGATCTAAAATAGTTTCTTAAAACAAAACAAGTTCGTTTCACATTTTCTTGTACATTCTTATGCATTTCAATATGGTTGTAATAGTAATTTAGGGCTTATTTTCTTTGCAACCCCCATTCGTACATATGTATCCCCATCCCCTAAATATCGTAATAGCGTAGGACTTTACATTTCTGCAATTTATTGTTTTCCTTATACTGTATAGTAATTATGTGTGTATGGCAAGATAAAAACAACAAAATAGACAACCCTAATCAATACTAAATGCATGCAAATCAAACACTCTTTGCACACATACACCCTTAGGGTAATTCCACTTGTTGCCTTACAAAATGGCCATGTTATTCATGTGGGGTTTCTTAGCACAAACGAATTGAAAATACAAGATCATAGTACCTCGATGATGCTATCAAAAGTTTCCTTTCAAAATGACCTTAGTCCCTAAAGAAAAGTGCTAAGTCATCTCACAACATTGTTGTCATGGTCATACAATGACCCAACGCTCGTCCCTTCACATCCAACGATGGGGGCTTCTTACCAAAACAATGGTAAGATAGCAACATCTAAAGGAGGAGGAAAAACACATCTAAGACCTTTTGAGTAGTTAGATTATTTTTAGTTACTTGCTCACTCTCAATAACAAATATCCTTGATGTTTTCAAAACAATCACATACACTTTCAAAGCATCTTAAAAAAAAACTTTCCAAACATTGAAACATTTTTAAAAGCTCAACACTTTCCATACATTCTTACGAACGGGAATAATTGCAAAGTTTGCCTAAACGATGGCACCTTTTCAAAATACTTTCAAAAACCACACCACAAGCACATTCAAACAAAAAGCAAGTGATCTAGCGAGTAACTAAGAGCCCATGGAAATCCATGGATGAAAAGGGTGCTAATACCTTCCCTTTTCATAATCTACCCCCCGAACTCACAAACATCTCTAAAAGGTCTTTCCTGTGCTTTTTCACCTTTCCTTATTGGATAAAAGAAAAGTTGGTGGCGACTCTTGCTAAACCGTAACATTTGCGATAAAACGCAAAACCTTCAAGTCAGTTCTCCCGCCGTATCACAGAAATGGCGACTCTGGTGGGGAAATATAAATAAGAGTGGGGTTACCTTAGGGTTAGATCATATTTACTTGCTTACATTGTTTGATTTGTTTGCTTTACGTTTTGGTTCCTTGTTTGGGTTTGTCTTAAATCCTACACCTGGATTTGGGGCACCTTTTAGGTAAGTAGCAATACATTGTGGAAACTATGCGGGGTATACCGACAGGGTCTAAGTAATAGCTACGTTAGTGCAACATATTTGTGGGTACCGGTAGCCCTTGCATAGTCAAGGAGAATACGGGGCCGCTGAGTGATGTCATGAAGCACTAACCAAATTTTAGAACCTTTACTTGACCAACTTGGCCATTAGGACGTAGTGAGATGACCGACTTTGGTGCAGTCCGAAGTTGGTAGATACTCGATACTATACTCATTGAGGTTTGGTTTCTTGGGATATTTAGGTCGCCATTAAAGAGGCTTGTGCTGAAACAATAACCAAGGAAATAAACCAATGATATTGAGCTCTTTAGAACTCGGTTACTATTACTAGGACAGGTTTAAGCCAACTAAACTTCAAGAGGGTACTTACCTATGAGACTCCATGCAAGCCTAAACCTCAGGACTTGTTTGCTTTGTTTGTATATATTTTTGTGCATAAACATCATGAACATCATAAGCATTATCACTAACCATTTCAAGGATTTTTGGAATTCATCTTTGTTCTGTTTTGTAGGACATGGCTTCCGCTCGTAGGAACACTATCCAAGTCAGTCTCGTGAGGATACCTCCACAACTCAAGGATTTAGTATCAAGGGTCCCTGAAGATTCTCCATTCACCAAAAGTCATGGTCGGCTCCTTATTTTGGTTACCTCAAGGATTGAAGAAGATATGGTAAAGGTGATTGTCCAATTCTTCGACCCTTTGCATCATTGCTTCACTTTTCCCGATTACCAACTTGTGCCCACTTTGGAAGAATTTTCTCAACTCATAGGGACCCCTATTCTTGATCATTTACCTTTCAACGGTATTGAAAGAGACCCTAAACCTGAGGAAATTGCTCGAGCTCTACATTTGCAACCATCGGACATAGTAGCAAATTGGGTAACAAGGAGTGGTGTCAAAGGGTTCCTAGCGAAGTTTTTGTTGGAGAAGGCTCAAGAGTGTTGGAGTACTTTGGATCTACAAGCCTTTGAGGAGATTTTGGCTCTTCTCATCTATGGGTTGGTACTATTTCCCAATCCTGACCAACTCATAGATATAAATGCAATCAAATTTTTCATATCTCGTAATCCGGTGCCTACACTACTTGGAGACATGCTGCATTCTCTTCACTCTCGCACTTTGAAGAAAAGAGGGACTTTGATGTGTTACACTCCTCTGTTGGCTAGGTGGTTTATTTTGCACCTACCTAGATCCATGGTGAAGAATGAACAAGGTATGAGGTGGTCTAAAATATTGATGTCACTTTCACATGCTGATATCCGCTGGTATTATCGCTCTTTGGAAGACATTACCATCATTGATCGTTGTGGGGAATTCCCTAATGTCCCTCTACTTGGCATTAGGGTAGGAATTACTTACAACCCTTGTTTATCTTTACGGCAATTTGGATACGCTAGGAGAGATGGCCCTCATGAGGTACTCATCCAAGGAATTGCGTTTGACTACGAAAGCGATACCCAAGGTTACCGTCAAAGATTTATACGAGCTTGGGGTATGGTTAACAAAGTTGATAGCAAGACGCTGGGGCGTAAGAATTCCATTCCTTTGGAACCTTATCTTAAATGGGTGCGGGCTCACGCTCAAAGTATTAAGATGCCTTATGAAGCCGTTTTACCTGTTATCATGGAGCCAGTAGTTGAGGGAGACGTTCCACATACTATCCTCTATCCTGATATGCCTACTTCTCTTGAAGATTTGCAAAACGCTTGGATTCAGTTAGAAGGAGAGCGAGACACCTTTGAAGCTAAGTTCTATAAGTGCGAGAAGAAGATATTAGAGCTTACAAGGGAACTTCATGAAGAAATGAGTTTAAACACCTACATTGCACAAAAGAGGATGCGCATAACTTTTCTGTCTTAGGAGTTTACTTTATGCTTATTTCTGTTGTTGTAAGCCCAAGAGGCGTGTTTGTATCCAAATCGGAACTCTTTAATGCAAGTTAATGTTTGTTCACTCTTTGTCTATACAAATTTAAATTCTTTAAATCCTTGAAATCATTCGCATATACATATTCATGCATCATATCATAAGCAAGCTTTTCACAACAGGTTTCCTCATCTTTCTACTGTTTATTTCAGTAAGGATGGATCTCGAACAAACAGTGAAGGACTTGCAAGCTCAGAACATTCAGTTCCAAGTTACCTTGATGACCTTGGCCAAAGGGAAGCAAGAGCTAATGACAGCGTTGACTACTAAAAAGAAGAAAAAGAAGGCCCTCATCAACATGGGGAAGAGATTCAAGGAACAGATTCTCCAAGTGCAAGTAGTCGAAGACTCCTCTGAGGAGGATGAGAACCAAGTAGAAGAGGCAAGAAACACTCGTGCTGAAGGTGTGAATGATCAAGCTTCTGAAGATGAGGATCACTTTGACGAACAATACCCACCTGCTGGTGAGGAAAAGTACAAAGAATTGGAGGATAGGCTAAAGGCAGTTGAAATTCAAGTTGTGCCTGGCTTGGATTTTAGTGATTTGGGCCTAGTTCCTGAGGTCATCATTCCTTATAAGTTCAAAACACCAGTCTTCTCCAAGTATGATGGGGTCTCATGTCCCAAACTACATCTAAGATCTTATGTGCGAAAAATACAACCACACAATGCTGACAGAAAGTTGTGGATTCACTTTTTCCAGGAGAGTCTAGTTGGAACTCAGTTAGAGTGGTTTTATCAATTAGAAAGTTCTCGCGTCCATACGTGAGAGGATTTGGCCACTGCTTTTTATCACCAATATCAATACAACGCCGACCTGGCACCAACGAGAATTCAGCTTCAAAATATGACCATGGGAAGTGACGAAGGGTTTAAAGTATATGCCCAAAAATGGAGGGACCTTGCCAGTAGGTTCCAACCTCCTTTGACCGAGAGAGAGCTAGTTGATATGTTTATGGGTACATTAACTGGCCCATTCTTCAACCTGTTAATTGGAAGTTCTTCATCCGAATTCACCAAGTTGATTTTAACTGGTGAAAGGATTGAAAGCGGTATTAAAAGCGGCAAAATTCCTATGGCATCTGGTTCCGCATCCAGCTCCGTCAGAAGGCCCTTCACTGGAAAAAAAGGAAACAAATGTTGTGTATGGGGCAAGAGCCCATACCAAGAAGGACCACCATTCATCTGTAAATACTGTATTAATTTCCAACCCTCAACCTACTCAAAGGCAACCCTCCAACAATCGGAGACCTGAAATTCCCCGACGACAATTTACAAGAATAAACATGTCACTATCACAAGCCTTACAACATCTGCTAAAAGCCAATTTGGTCACTCTGCGCAATCCGCCATCCAACCCTAATGTTTCCTCACCTAATTACAAACTGAATGCGAAATGCGCATACCATTCCAACAGCTCCGACCATGAGACCGATCAGTGCTGGGCATTGAAAAACAAAATTCAAGATCTAATATATAATAAGACAATTGAGTTTGATCCACCCGCTACTCTAAACGTGATAACCGCGCCGATGCCAAAACATGGCGAAGGGGTTAATGCCATTGATGATGTTACTTTTATCGCTTCTGTTGAAAATTTAACAACTCCCTTGACCATTGTGAAAGCTAATTTGCTAAAAGCCGGTGTGTTTCCTGGATGTTCCAAAAAGTGTGCCTGTTGTGATCAACGAGAAAATGGATGCGAGCTACTGAAGAAAGGTGTGCAACGCCTGATGAATAGCCGCGAGATTCTCTTCAAAAAGTTTCCCACCATCAAGAATTCAATAAACAAAGCTGAAGATTTTTCCATCATAACAATTTCAAACAAACCTTTTAGGATCTCGTCCAAAGGTCCTATCAGGATTTTGAACGAACCGATCATTGCTCCTCTCATAATCATTGTTGTCGGACCTGTTCCATACGCCTCTGATAAAGTGGTGCCATGGAATTACGGTGCTGAGGTTTATTACCATGGGGTAAAACAAGATTCTTGGATTGATGATAATGAAGCCGCTGTTACTAATATTACTGATTCTAGTAAGGTCACAAGAACAGGAAGGCTCTTTTCCCCTGTTATCTCACCACCAACCACTACCACAGTTCTAGTCCGCATAACCAATGGAAATTTTGGTGCCAAGGGGAAAGGGAAAGAAGGTGAGTGTTATACCCCAAAATTTCCCTCCCATGTTTGTCAATACATTTCAAGTGAGGTCCTCAAATTGCACAAGGAAGTCCAAGAGTTGACCAGACAAGCTCTCTCCTAAGGCAGTCTACCTCAAATTAGGGTTTCATTTTGCATAAAGATGCTTGAGTCCAAAGGATACCAAATTCTCACCATTGTCCTAATATGTTCTCAAGATCATCCATGTCAAGTTTCAAGCCTTGCAGAGAAAATTTGCTCAGTCAGTTGCTTAAAGGCCTGAAAATCGTCTGTATTAGGGCAAAAGTCAACTATGGCCCACATACAGTCAAACTTCAAGATTTTTGGTCAAAATTCTCATTTTTAAGTACTATTCATCATTTGATCAAGGGTTGATCATGATTCCACAAGGATTACTCATAATTCATCAAAACCCAAAAGTTGCTAAATTAGGGTTTTGTAGGAAAAGTCAACTCAACTTTTACCAAGCATAAATTTCTCATACTTTATCAAAAATGACACATCCAAAGATAATTTTGAATAGGATGAAATTCCCTACAATTCATCTTCAGCTCCCAAGTTCAAAATATGCACTCACAAGAAGATATGAATTTGGACATTATAGGTCATTTTGGAAAGTTAACAAAAACACCTTTTGGGTCAAAACTTCATACATGAACATGGAAGACTCAATTGAGATTAGAACAAAAGGGTTGCTTAGAGGACATCCTAAGCTTTCTAAAAAGTCCAAGAACACATCTCTAGGGTCAAAATTGAGAGAGTTATGCATTGGCCAAGTTGTCCCTTTTTTGCAAAATTGCCAAAAGTCAAATGTGTCCAAAATTGCATTTTTTGCCAAATGGGCCCAACTTTTTATGCTTGCACTGAGTTTGTAATGTGACCCACGACCCATGAGCCCTTCCACTTGTCATTCTTTTATTTTTGTTATTTATTTTGATTTTTTTTCATTTAAATCAAATAAAATTAATATAAAATAATGAAAATATCAAAAACTAATTAAATCTTGAGATTTTGTGCATGATTAGATTCATTATACAGCTGGAGACAAGTTCAAGTCGTGCAAGGCTTCATATGGACATAAAAGATTGAAATTGCTTGTTTTGGAAAGATTTGGTGCAAGGATGAAATCATTGATCAATCTTCATAATTGGAAAAGATTTGATACAAACTTTAACCCTAATGCACTCTAGTATACATAAGGAACAAAGGCAGACCAAAAAGAAGAGGCTAGAGGCGTGCAAAGGCAGAGAAAGAATTGCAAAATTTCAAAGACAAAGTGCAGACCAAATTCCAAGTTGCAGACCATCTCAAGCCATTCTAACCATACTAATCAATTGCTGGACGCCCCAGGATCGTGTTTCAATCGTTAGCAAGCCTCCCCACGCCCTGAAATGCATCATAGCATTCACACGGTTTGCCTATTTTCTTGAATTCGAATATATTGATTCTGGCATATTTAGCATGATTGATTGGCATATTTATAATCCTTGATATGTTTGCAAGCTAATGACTATATTCAATTGCATTTTTATTGACTGAACGTGAAACTGCCATGGCTAGGGTTTGATCTTCGTTTTTAGGGATTTCTCATACAGGGAAAATTGGACATTGATAATGGTACCATGATACTCGTGAGGTTGAAATGATTTGATTGGTACCATTGGTTTTCATTTATCATGCGCGTACAAGATTGTTGAAATACACAGGGGTTATACCTACGCTTAATGTCCGTAGGTAAAAGTTAAAAAAGTTACAGCGACAGTGGGAGGAAGAAGATGGATACGTGGCGCTCCCTGACTTGCCAGTTTGAATTTCATGCGTTTCAAAGTTTAGCATTTTGTTTTTATTATATAATATTTGTTTGTTATTTTATGTACAACTAAAGCAGCCAGCTCAGTTGGCAAGCGTGCAAGGGAGGAATGCTTAAGGACCTGGGTTCGATCCTCAGGTCCCAACTTTTATTCTTGCTTTTCTTGAATAGGAAATCCAGTGTGTTACATGGCAGGGGGTCCATCATGTACTACCTAGATCTGATCGTTCAATCCACCAGGGCTTCAGATCCAAGGCTCATCCCTTGAAGGTCCACCATGCGCCTGAGTCAAGCATGCACACAGGATAGGGAGAAGTCAACAAGGGCCAGGAGTTTTTGGGCCAAGGAATCAGATTCACACCCCCCTCTTGCTAATGCTATCAGGCTCATTCTTTTTCTTTTCTCTAATTTATTTCCTTTATTTAATTTAATTTGCTTAATCATTTTTAACAAAATTAATTTCTTTTTTCACAAAATCATAAAGTCAAGAGTTTACAAAAAAAATTAGAATTAGTTTGTTTTTTTAATCTAATTTAATTTAATTTAGTTTAATTTTATTTAGGGAAATGCTAACCTTTTTTATATAATTAAAACCAATTAGAAAAATTAGGGTTAGGCTCTTGATTTAATATTTATTTCTTTCTCAAAAATAAAAAATACAAAAAATAGGTTAATTTAATTATTTAGAATTAATTAGTAATTAGGTTTTTTATTATTATTATTGTTATTCAATTGAGCTTTATTTTCTCAAAAAACACAAAAACGACAAAAGATGATTTTCCCTTTAAATTATAATTAGGTATAGTTGGGGTCAAAACCCTAATTATTTTGTATTCGATTCATCGCGCGCGTTTATTATTTCGGCAATATTGATGTAACTGTCTACGGTATGTAATAGTTTAATCTAGGATTTTCTTTACTTATCGTCTTTTACGGGTTTTTTTGGCTATGTAATTAATCCCTATCCCAAAGCCTTGTAATAGCGTAGGTTTTATTTTCTCGCATTTTTAAATATTAACTATTTTGATGTATGTTGATAGGATTGTATGACAAGATTACATGATAATTTAAAACGGCTAGAAAACCCTAATGTGCAAAGATAATAACTGAAAACAAATCACTCGAACATGTGCACTCTTAGGGTATACTCTCACTTCGATTGCCTTCGATAAATGATCATTAAGTATAAGATGTCTTAGTGGTTGCCCTCCTGTCTAACAAAGATCAAAAGTCTCATTCGGAAATGTTGCCTCAGAAACGTCGCCTCGGAAATGTTACCCCGAATATGATCTTAAGACTTTAGGGTTATTACTAAGACGTCCTAACATTGCTTTAGTGATCGTACGTCCCTTTCAAATTGACCCTTATAACTCCAACGACGGTGCTACCTATTTCTCAATAGTGGGATAGCGTTGTCTAAAGGAAACAAGAATAGAAACGATCCTTTTTTTCCGAGTAGGTAGATGCTAGTAGGTACTTGATCAAATCAAAACTTTTCATACTTACACATTTCAAAACAATTTTCAAAAACGACTTCGTCACACCTTTGAGGACTGATATAAGGGTTATCACGAAGTCAAACTTTTAAAAATAAAGCACCTACACAAGAAATTTTAAAAAGATGAGAAAGTACCTAAGAGCCCATAGAAAACCATGGATAGAAAGGGTGCTAACACCTTCCCTTTCTATAATCTACCCCCCGTACTCAGAATATCTCGAAAAAGGATTTTTTTCTGTGCTTTTTTCCTTTCCGGTTGGATGAAATAAAAGTCGGGGGCGACTCTTGCTTACCGCGACATTTTACGAATATAAAACGCAAAACACAAACCAGCATTTTCAAAACAGTCGGTTCTGCCACCGTATCACAGAACTGGCGACTCTGCTGGGGAATAATAAGTGGGGTATACCTTAGGATCTAGTTCATCATAATTGCTTCTCTTGATTATTTTGATTGCTTTACTTTAAGGTTTTTGTTTGGGAGTTACTATAGATCCTAACCCGGATCTGGGGACACCTTTTAGGTAAGTAGCAATAAACTGTGAGGGAACTGTACAACGTAGACCGATACGGTTGAAGCAGTAGCTACGTTGATGTGGCACATTGGTTGGTATCGGTATCCCTTATGGAGAAACGAGGAGAATACGGGGCCGCTGCATGGTGTCGTTAAGCATCAACTGACCTTAGAACCTTTAATTGACCAACTTGGCCATTAGAAAGTAGTGAGATAGCCGGCCTCGGTGTAAAGCTGAGAACTGGTTGATACTCGATGCTACACTCATTGAGACCATACTCTCGAGATAGTTTCGGATGTAAGAAAAGATTGCATGAGCTGAAACCATGACCGATGGAGGATGGTCAGTGATATTGAGATCCTCTAGAACCCGATTACTTTTGCTAGGACAGGTTAAAACCAACTGAACTTCAAGAGGGTACTACCTTTGACCTCATGCAAGCTTTAAACTTAAGGGGTTTGTGTGACTTGTTTGTCTTTGCCATGCCTGTTATCTACTATACCTATGTTTCTTTTATCATGACATCATGCATCATAGCATATCATGCATACTTCATTACACTAACCATTTCAAAGACCAAGGGAATTTATCTTTGTTTTGTTTTGAAAATTATGGCTTCCGTGCCCAGAAATACCATCCGAGTCAACTTTGTGCAAATACCTGCTCAACTTAAAGAGTTAGCCTCAAGAGTGTCTGAGACTTCTATGTTTATTAAGAGGCATGGTCAGCTTCTTAGCCTGGTTACTTCAAATCTTGATGAGCAGATGATGAGTGTACTTTTCCAGTTCTTCGATCCTGTGCATCATTGCTTGACCTTTCCATATTACCATCTGGTTCCCACCTTGGAAGAGTTCTCTCACTTATTGGGCATATCCATTATTGAACAGGTGCCTTTCACAGGTATGGAAGAGACTCCTAGACCAGAAGACATTGCCTCAGCTCTGCATCTGAAACGGGCTGATGTAGTATCCAATTGGGAAACACGAAGCGGGGTCGAAGGTTTCCTAGCCAAATTTTTGATAGACCAGGCTCAACTATTCTGGGATAATTTAGATTTTCAGGCTTTTGAAGATATCTTGGCTCTCCTTATCTATGGGTTGGTCCTCTTCCCGAATCTAGATTCCTTTATAGATGTGAATGCGGTCAAGATTTTCCTTTCTCGCAATCCTGTGCCTACTCTACTGGGTGATATCTTGCATGCCCTCTACACTCGTACCGTGCAAAGAAGAGGGACTCTTATGTGTTGCATTTCGTTGCTGTCGAGGTGGTTTATTTCGCACCTCCCTAAGTTTGTGCTGAAGAACGAAGAAGGTTTGGGATGGTCCTACAGAATAATGTCACTTGCCCATACAGACATTCTTTGGTGTTCCCGGGCTATGGAAGACACTGCTGTTATTGACCGTTGTGGGGGGTATCTTAATGTCCTATTGCTAGGAATCAGAGGGGGTATAACTTACAATCCTTGTCTAGCTTTGCGACAATTTGGTCGTGCTCAGAGAGATGGTCCCCATGACCTACTTCTTGAGGATATTGCATTTGACTACAAGGAAGACGTTGAGGAGCATCGCCGGAGGTTTATACGAGCTTGGGGAATGGTGAACAGATCTGACCCCCAAGAGTTGGGACCAAGTACTTCCCTTCCTATGCAGCCTTACCTCCAATGGGTCCGAGCTCGTGCCCAGAAGCTTGGGATGCCTTATGAAGCCGTGTTACCAGTTATTGTGGAGCCCACCAATGAAGAGGGTGTTCCTTACACAGTTCTTTATCCTTACGCCCACTGATCCTGGGGAGTTGCAGAGGTCTTGGATTCAACTGAAAGAGGAGAGGGATACTTACCGGGAGAAGTACCATGAGCAAGAAAGGAAGATTTTGAAGCTCACCAGGCAGCTCGAGGAAGAAAGAGTGATCAATGACTATGTCAGCACAAAGAGAAAGCGTCCATGGGACTTTTGATTTTGCTTTTTCTAGTTTAGATTTGTTTTCCATTTACTTCTTTGTAACGCCTCAAAGGAATTGTTGAACCTTTTACAAGTTAATCTAACAAAGTTTGTTTATTTTTGGTTTGCAAATTTAAATTTCCCAAAGTCTTTGAAATCATTACATGCGCATCCCATTATCATGCACACCATTACAGGTACCATTACAGGTTTCTCATCTTCTTCGTTGTTTATTTCAGTAGAAATGTCTTCTGATCAAGCCATCAAAGATCTTCAGGCACAGAATGCCCAATTCCAACAGATGTTCTTAAGCCTGGCTAAAGGGCAAGAGGATTTGAAGGCTCTGATTCTGAAAGAGAAGAAGAAGAAGAAGAAGAAGGTCAGTATTCTGAACATGGGTAGAAGATTCAGAGAAAGGATAAGACAATCAGCTTATCTGACCTCCTCATCCAAACACAGGGAGAACCAAGAAAGGACGAAGGACCCTAGTCCTGCAGTTTCTGATAATGATACAGATTACGATGATGAGAAATATCCTCCTGCTGAGGATAGGTACAAGCAACTAGAAGAACGCCTGAGTGCTATGGAGATTCAGAAGATCCCTGGTTTGGATTTCGGAGAGCTGGGACTGGTATCGGGAGTGGTAATCCCTTATAAGTTCAAAGCTCCGGTTTTTGCCAAGTACGATGGAGTATCCCGTCCAAAATTCCATCTCCGCTCGTATGTCAGGAAAATCCAACCGCACACTGCTGATAGAAATTTATGGGTGCATTTCTTTCAAGATAGTCTGTCAGGGACTCAGCTTGAATGGTTTTATCAATTGGAAGGAGCCAGTGTCCGAAACTGGGAAGACCTTGCTGTTGATTTTTATAGGAAGTATCAATATAACGCCGACCTTGCTCTCACTCGTACTCAGCTCCAGGGTATGTCTATGGGTGCAAATGAAGGTTTTAAGGACTATGCTCAAAAGTGGAGAGACTTGGCTGGAAGAGTCCAACCCCCTTTGTCTGATAGGGAGCTGGTTGACATGTTTCTAGGGACGCTATCTGGTCCATTTTTCAATCATCTGATCGGCAGTTCGTCATCTGGGTTTACTGAGTTGATTTTGACTGGAGAGAGAGTAGAAGCTGGCATTCGAAGTGGTAAAATATAGAAGGATGTTTCATTAAGTGCAGTAAAGAAGCCTTTCACCGGTAATAAGGAAGCTAGTGCAGTCTACGGCCCGAGGGGCCAAAGCAGACCTGAACACCGTCAAGCAGTAAATGCGGTAGTGATATCAAGACCCACAGTTGCTCCAAAACACAACAATCAACAAAGGGTGGAAAGACCACAGAGGCAGTTCACTCGGCTCAATATGACCTTGTCTCAAATTCTACCACAATTATTGAAGACCAATCTAGTAACTCTGAGGGAAGCCCCGAAGAACCCCAACACCACTTCTCCTTATTATAACCCGAATGCCCACTGCGCCTATCACTTCGAAAGTCCAGGTCACGATACAAACAACTGTTGGGCCTTAAAAAACAAAGTACAAGACTTGATCGAAGCCAAAGAGATTGAGTTTGACGCTCCGGAGAAGCCCAACGTCACAACTGCTCCCATGCCCAAACATGGTCATGGAGTAAATGTTGTACGAGATGATTTATTTGTGACCTCTGTGGAAGAATTTCTACTCCTTTGATGACAGTAAATAAGAATTTTCTATTGGCCGGTTTATTTCCGGGTTATGGTGAAGGTTGCCACATGTGTTCAATTCTGCCTGCTGGTTGCCACTTATTGAAATCAGGTGTTCAGCGCCTGATGGATAATAAAGAGATCATGTTCGAAAAGACTATGATTCTGTTGGTTCCAATTCAAGATGTTGCCATCATAACCATTTCTGCCAATCCTTCCAAGGTTTCCTCGAGAAAACCTGTTAGGATTACACCTGTTCCAAGAATTGCTCCGTTAATAATTACTGTCCCTGGTTCTATCCCATACACTTCAGATAAGGTTGTCCCTTGGCACTACGGTGCTGATGTGTATTACCATGGAGTTAAACAAGACTTAAAGAGTGAGGAAGCTGATGTGGATATCAGCAATATTGTTGGGACAAGCAAGGTCACCAGAAGTGGAAGACTCTTTTCTCCCGAAATTTCCCCTCCGACTGTTCACAAACCTGTTGTCATTCCATCTGCTAGTACATCAACTACTATCCCAGTTCCTATTCCAGTCATCACCCCTGTCGCCGAGCCATCTGGGACTCGGGGCAAAGAAATCATAGGTGAGCCTGCCCGGACGGAGGCACCTAAGAAGATCATTGTAGAAACCTCGAAACAAGAGATAGAAGAAATTTTGAAGATTATCAAGAAGAGCGACTACAACGTAGTCGAGCAACTGGGGCAGACCCCGTCAAAAATCTCCATGTTGTCCTTGTTGTTGTGTTCTGAATCCCATTCAAAGGCTCTAATTTCATTCCTTAAGACTGCTCATATGCCGCAGGAAACTTCAGCCGATCAGTTCAAAGATTGTGTGGCTAGCCTAACTGCTGACAATGGATTAGGATTTTCAGATGTGGATCTGACTGCTAAGGGGAGAAATCATAATGATGCTCTGCACGTCTCGATCGAGTGTAGGGGCACTACTATGGCCCATGTACTAGTGGATATCGGGTCCTCGTTGAATGTTCTGCCAAAGAAAGCATTAGACCGTCTGGACTGTGAAGGTTTGATTTTGAAGCCGAGCAATATTGTGGTCAGGGCTTTCGACGGGTCAAAAAGGATGGTGCATGGGGAGGTGGAAATCCCTATTAAAGTTGGCTCTCAGACTTTTGCATCCACCTATTATGTGATGGATATCAGACCATCATATTCTTGCTTGCTGGGTCGCCCCTGGATTCATAAGGCTGGGGCAGTGACTTCCATGCTCCATCAAATGTTGAAATATCCGGTAAAGGGGAAGATTGTCACAGTACATGGTGAAGAGGAGTATATGATGAGTCATCTCAACTCCTTCCGCTAAATGGAGATGGATGGGGAATTCATCGAAACCCCTCGTCAGAATTTTGAAGAGGTCCCTCAGTGTTGTACCCTAAAATTTGCCCTCTCATATTTCTCAAGACATTGCAAGGAAAATCTCCAAGTTGCTCAAGTTTGCTCAAGAGTGGGTCAGACAAGTCATCTCCTAAGGCAGTCAACCCCAAATTAGGGTTTTGTGTTGCATCAAGATCCTTGAGTCCAAATGACCTAAAGTTCTCCCTAATTTCCTAATATGTTCTCAAGATCATCCATGTCAAATTTCAAGCCTTGCAGAGGAAGTTTGCTCAGTCAATTGCTCAAAGGGTCTAAAAATCTACTGTGTTAGGGCAAAAGTCAATTGTGACCTATAAGTAGTCAAACTTCAATATTTTTTGTCAACATTCTCATTTTTAAGGATATTTAATCATTTGATCAAGGGTTGATCATGATTCATCAAGGATTGCTCAAGATTCATCAAGACTCAAAAGTTGCTAAATTAGGGTTTTGCAGGAAAAGTCAACTCAACTTTGACCAAGCATAACTTTCTCATACTTTATGAGAAATGACCCATCAAAAGCTAATTTTGAATAGGATACAATTTCCTACAATACATATTCATACCCCAAGATCAAAAAATGCACTCACAAGAAGTTATGAATTTGGACATTATAGGTCATTTTTGAAAGTCAACAAAAACACTTTTTTTCCAAAGCTTATAACTTGAGCATGGAATATCAAAATGATATGAAACCAAAAGGGTTGGTTAGAGGACATCTCAATATTTCTAAAAAGTCCAAGAACACTTCCAAAAGTTCAAAATTGAAGAAGTTATGCATTGTTGAAGTTGGGCATTTTTGCAAAATTGCCAAAAGTCAACTATCCCCAAAACTTCAAATTTTGTCAAATGGGCCCATTCTTTTCCATTTGATTTGAGCTTGCACCATTTCTCACGTGTCCTAGCTTCAGCCATGAGCTCATATTTCTTTTTTATTATTTTATTTGATTTTTTATTGAATTTATTCATTTTTAATCAAATAAAATCATATAAAATCCAAAACTTTGATTACATAAGATTTTTTGGCTGTTTCAGGTTGTAATTATCATCATGATCATCATCAAACTCGAATCATACAATATCATGTGCAAAAAGATTGAGATTTGGCAAATTTGGCAAGTTGTAAAGAGTGAATCAAATCAAATTGGCAAGCATTGATGTGGGAAGATTCAATCCATAATTCTTACCCTAATACACTCCATAGTACATAATCAAGCAAAACAGATCGAAACAAGGGTTGGAAAGTGCAGGCATAGGCAGAACAAAGTTTGGAAAAAGTGATAAAAAGCTTGAAATCGAAATCGTGCTTAGAGGTGTTTTCAGAAGCTGAGACCTGTCCCAATCTCTTCCTGGGTGTTCAATCAACCTACCTGGATCAAAAGCAAGCTCGATCAGACCCCATAGCGCACTGTAAGTGTCACGATACCTAGCCCTGTTCTTGATTTCGCAACTCTAAATTTATGCATCTTTTTCATGAATCAGCACCATATTTTGAATCTACATGACATTTGTAAACGATTGGCATTATCCAATTGCTTTTATCTGGCCTGAACGAAGAACCACCATAGTTAGGGTTCTTCGTTTGTTTTTTGGGGTTTCCTATTTCAGGTAAAATCAGGACTCAAGAAGGGCATAGTGTTGATTAGGGAGCCAAGACGAACCCAACCATGCTCTGGGAATTGATTTATGTGACCTAGGGAAGATTTTAGAACAGGCTTGCGCATTTAGCTGCGGATTCAAATCCACAGGTAAATGTTTTACAGGTTTCAGGACAAGGACGATGAAGTGTCCCCTTCCCATTGGTCCGTTCAAATGGCGCGCGCTTTTTCATAATTTTTCTGGCCATTGACTTGTTTTCTTTTATTATATATTCTTTGTATATTACTAACAAATAAAACAAAGCGGCCTAGTGGTAAGCGTGCACGTTCAATATCCATCAGGACTTGGGTTTGAATCCCAGGTCCCCCAATTTCTATTTGATTTTGCCTTTCAGATAATCACATGCATAGTCCAAGCGTGCAGCCTACCATGCACCATCCAGCATCCAATGGCCAGATGGCCAAAGGCCAAATCTGAAGGTCCAGGGTTGAGGGTCCACCATAGGTAAAGTCCAAGTGTGCGCGTGGAATCTCAAAAAGTCAAACAAGGCCAGCTCAATTGGGCCACAAATTTGCTTCTCAAACCCCCAATTTCAGGCCCATACTCCCTCTATTTATTTATTTTGTTTACTTATTTTAATTGCTTTATTATTTTTATTATTTACTAACCAATCACAAAAATTCTTTTTCTCATAAAATAAATTCACAAAAATATTTTTATATTTAATTAAACTTCAAATTTTTATTTTTACTAATAAACACTAATTAAGTTAATTTAGGGTTTTAATTAGAATAACTTTAACATATTTTTGTAAATAATTAAAATTAAATTAGATTTAATTAGGTTTTTACTAATTCAATTAATTTTATTTTCTTTCTTAAAATAACGAAAAACTCAAAAATAACTTTTTTCATTTAATTAATTAATTAATTAATTAATTAATTTAGATTAATTTCCTTCTTAAAATAAAAACAACAAAAAGATCTCTTCTTTAACAAAAAAGGGTCAAAACCCTAAATTTGCGCTCGATTGAATTTCCCGCACGCGATTTATTTATTTTATCCAATAATGTACTTGCTCCGATTTGTAATAGTTAAATAGGACTTTTATTATTTTTTATCGATTTATTTATTTTTAAAGGGTTTGTCTTTGGCGATGTAAATACCCGACGCCTTGTAATTTAATTTCTGCACTTTTATTTTCCGCAAATTATAACTGTTAGATGTTTGATAATAGGATGGCATGACAAGACTGAATGTTTTAACCTAAAATCAACTTAGATCACCCTTAACATGTACAAAGATAAAAAATAACTGAAAACAACACACTCGCACATGCGCACTCTTAGGGTACACCCCACTTGGTTGCCTTCGTACGCGGTCATTGAGTATAGGTCACTTTAGAGGTCGCCCTCTTGTCTAAAAGATCATAGTCGCCTCGAAATAGTTGCCTCGGATATTGTTGCCTCAAACAAATGATCTAAGACATTAGGGTTACCGCTAAGGCGTCCTAACATTGCTTTAGTGACTGTATGTCCCTCATTCGAATTGACTCTCAAACTCCAACGACGATGCTACCTACTCATCAATAGTGGGATAGCATTGTCTAAAGGAAGATAGCATAGAACGATTCCTTTTTCGAGTAGGTAGATGGTTCTTAGATACTTTCTCTTTCAAAAAAAACAAAAACTTTTCACACTTACACTTTTTGAACAAAGTTTTCAAAAAAACACTTCATACGCTCTTGAGGACAGAAGCAAGTGTTAAATCGAAGTTTACAAGCAAAAAACTTTTTCAAACCCACAAGCACAAAGAAAGCAATTTTGAAAACAATATGAGCAAGTACCTAAGAGCCCGTGGATAACCACGGATAGAAAGGGTGCTAACACCTTCCCTTTCTATAATCTACCCCCCCCCCCCCCCCCCCCCGTACTCAGAAATATCTCAAAAAAGGAATTTTCGTTGCTTTTTTTTTTCCTTTCCTTGTTGGATAAATAAAAGACGATGGCGAATCTTTCTTACCACGACATTTTGCAAAAACAAACGCAAAACGCAAACCAGCATTCCAAAAAGTCAGTTCTCCCACCGTATCACAGAACTGGCGACTCTGCTGGGGATGAATTTATAAGTGGGGTGTACCTTAGGAATAGTTCATAATATTTTCAATTGCTTGACTTGTATGCTTTATATTTGTGGGTTTGAATCAGATTTACTATAGATCTTAACCCGGATCTGGGGGACACCCTTTAGGTAAGTAGCAATAAATTGTGAGGGAACTGTACGGCGTAGACCGATACGGTTGAAGCAGTAGCTACGTTGGTGTGGCACTTTAGTTTGTATCGATATCCCTTGTGGCGCAACGAGGAGAATATGGGTCTTCTAAGGGTTCATTAAGCACCAACTGACCTTAGAACCTTTAAATTGACCAACTCGGCCATAGAACAATAGCAGTATGCTACACTCATTGAGACCAAACTCTCGCGATGATTCTGGCCGCAAGAAAAGGTTGCTAAACTGGAATTATGACCGATTGAGGGTGGTCAGTGATATTGAGATCCTCTAGAACCCGGTTACTATTTCTAGGACAGGTTTGAACCAACTGAACTGAAAGAGGGTAGTACCTAGACTCCTTGCCAGCCTGAATCTAAGGGCTATTTGTGTGACTTGTGTGCCCTTACCATGTTTGCTATTTGTGAATACTTGTGGTGTGTTTTCTATCATGACATCATGCCATCATAACATTGAATGCATCTTGCATTGGACTAACCCATTTCAAAGACAGAGGGGATTCATCTTTGTTCTGTTTTGTAGGTTATGGCACCCATGCGTAGAAACACTATTCGGATCAACTTTGTCCAGATTCCCACTCAGCTTAAGGAATTGGTTGCAAAGATTTCAGATACTACCTCCTTTATCAGAAGACATGGACACCTCCTTAGTTTGGTCACTTCCAAGATGGATGAATAGATGATGAGTGTCTTAGTCCAGTTCTTTGATCCACTGTACCACTGCTTTACTTTTCCGGACTACCAGTTGTTCCCACCTTGGAAGAGTTCTCTGATCTACTTGGTATCTCTATTCTGGAGCAGACGCCATTCACAGGTTGGGAGAAAGTCCTTAGGCCAGAAGAGATTGCTTCAGCCCTCCATCTCACAAAGGCTGAGGTAATGTCTAATTGGGAGACTAGAAGTGGGACAAAGGGCTTTTTGACTAAGTTCTTGGTTGGTAAGGCTAATCAGTTCTGGGACAGCTTAGACTTTCAGGCGTTCGAGGACATTCTGGGTCTTCTTATATATGGTTTGGTGCTGTTTCCCAACTTAGATTCTTTTGTCGACATAAATGCAGTGAAGATTTTCATGTCCGGTAATCATGTGCCCACTCTCTTGGGTGACATCCTTCACTCTCTTTATGCCCGTACTGCTCGGAAACGGGGAACCCTTATGAGCTGTGCACCGCTGGCGAGGTGGTTTATTTCTCACCTCCCCAAATCAATTTTGAAGAACAAAGAAGGCACGGGTTGGGCCTACAGGATTATGTCTCTCTCTCATAATGACATCATTTGGACTATCAAGGGCATGGACGAAGTGGCTATTATTGATCGCTGTGGGGAATACCCCAATGTTCCACTGATAGGAACCAATGGAGGAATCACTTATAATCCGTGCTTGGCCTTACGTCAGTTTGGGCGAGCTAGGAGAGAAGGACCTCATGAGTTACTAATGCCTAGTATTGTCTTTGATTTCCAAGGGGATAGTGACGAGCAATGCCGCAGATTCATAAGAGCCTGGGATAGAGTACACAGGTCTGATCTGCACGAGCTGGGTGCAAAGACTTCTCTTTCGATGGAGCCATATCTCCGATGGGTTCGCATCCGTGCCCAAAAGCTGGGAATGTCGTACGAAGCCTTCTTGCCTATCATTGTTAAAGTTGCTGATGAGGAAGGGGTTCCTCCTACCATTCTCCACCCATACATGCCTACTGACATTAGGGCATTAAAGAGATCATGGATGCAGTTGAGAGAAGAGCGGGATACTTACAGAGAAAAGTATCACGAGCAAGAGAAGAAGATTCAGAAGTTGACAAGGCAATTGGAGAATGAGCAGATCCTCAATGACTATGTCAGCACCAAAGGCAAACGACCGTGGGAGCGCTGATGTCTTTTGTTTATTTCTAGTTTTGATTTACTTTTCAGTTTTCCTTTCTTGTAACGCCTTAAAGGCATATGTTGAACAATTGAATTCAAAGTTTATCTAATAAAAGTGTGTTTCATTTTTTGGTTTACGAATTTGAATCTCTAAAGTCTTTGAAATCATATCATGCACATTTCATTCCATGCACCTCATAACAGGTACCCTTACAGGTTTTTATCATCCTCTTCGCTGTTTATTTCAGCATCATGTCTTCTGAAACATCAACTGAACAAGCAATCAAGGCTCTGCAAGCCCAAAACGCCCAGTTCCAGGAATTGTTCATGAGTTTGGCTAAGGGTCAGCAAGATCTGAATACCCTTATCTTGAAAGAGAAGAAGAAGAAGAAGAAGAAGAAGAAGAAGACAGTCCTATTTAATATGGGTCGCATATTCGGAAATGATTTGCGAGAAGAGGTTGATTTGACCCACTCATCTGGATGGGGAGATAATCAGGAAGAAAGGAGGGTTCATAGCCCTGTGGTTTCAGAAAACGAGACTGACTTTGACGAAGACCAGTATCCTCCAGCTGAGGATAGATACAAGCAACTGGAAGACCGGTTGAGTGCGATGGAAGTTCAGAAAGTGCCTGGTCTGGACTTTGGAGACTTGGGTCTGTCGTCTGGGGTGGTGATTCCCCACAAGTTCAAAGCACCAAACTTTGCTAAATACGACGGGGTTTCTTGCCCAAAACTGCACCTCCGTTCGTATGTTAGAAAGATTCAGCCATACACCGCTGACAAGAATCTCTGGATCCACTTCTTTCAAGACAGTCTCTCAGGGACTCAGCTTGAATGGTTTTACCAGCTAGAAGGAGCTAGTATACGTAATTGGGAAGAATTGGTTGTTGCTTTCTACAAGCAGTACCAATATAATGCCGACCTTGCTCCCACGCGTACCCAACTCTAGGGTATGTCCATGGGTGCGGGTGAAGGTTTCAAAGATTATGCTCAGAAGTGGAGGGACCTCGCTGGAAGATTGCAACCACCCTTGGCTGATAGGGAGTTAGTATACATGTTTCTGGGGACCCTGTTGTTAGAACATAGTTTGATTCTACAACCCTTAATTAGAGTTTTGATGATAACAAAATACAAAGAATAAATAAATTGTAAGATTTATATATAAGACAAATATGCTTCTTAAAATTATGTTTTGTATATACAGAAGTTCTGATGAAATCAGCATCAGCAGATTAATAACATGTGCTACACGCTGAAGCTACCAGATCATACGCTGAAGCTTGATGACCAGAATCTACGCATAAACATATACACTCTGACTCTGATCAAAGATCTTTTCCAAGTCATCAGCACTCTGAAGCGTTATCATAAGCAAAGAAGACTCTGAAGCGCTATTAAGTATTCAAGACAGAATTAATTGCTAACGGCTTTATTCAGACAAGATCTTCTTCAAAAGGAAAGTGTGTTATTATCATTAAAATGGCTTTATGGACAACGTATCTCTGCTTTGTCTATATAAACAAATCTGCTTGAGAAAAGATGCACGCATGCACTCACATAAGTTGCCAAGCCTTCAAAACCACGCTTACTCAAATGCTTTAGAAAATTCAGTTTTACTCCAAGCTTAAGTTGTGTAATTATCACAGTTGTGATATATTGTTTTATTAGAAAACGTTAAACACATTCTTGTTCAATTCTTTGTAAGAGATTTCCTTGAGATAAACCGATATGTGGTTATACTCAAGAAGGCTTTAACAATTGTTAAAGTAGCTGTTGTAATCCTTTGAATAGAGTGGATTAAGACCTCGTTGGAGAGAGGCGAAATCACCTTGACGGGTGGACTGGAGTAGTTTGAGATCAAACGAACCAGGATAAAAATATTGTGTTGTCTAAGCATTTGTTTTAAGTTTTACAATTCAACCCCCCTTCTTGTGTTTTTCACATCTTCAATTGGCATCAGAGCGCCTGGTTCTGAGCTTATAACACTTAACCGTGTCAGTACAAGATCCAGCGTCAGAAAAACACAATGGCAGGACCAAATCAAAACATCATCAATGACAACAATGAAGAAAGAGACAGATTCAGTGGCAAACCTCCAATTTTTGATGGAGAGAACTTTGACTACTAGAAAGACAGAATTGAGAGTTTCTTTCTGGCCCATGATGCTGATCTGTGGGACATGGTGACTGATGGATACACGCACCCAGTGGATGGAAGTGGTCAGAAGATTGACAGGAAAATGATATCTGATCAGCAAAAGCGTGAGTTCAGAAATCATCACAAGGCCAGAACAATTCTTCTCAGCGCCATCTCTTATTCAGAATATGAGAAGATATCAAACAGAGACACTGCAAAGAATATGTTTGACTCTCTGAGAATGACCATGAAGGCAACATTCAAGTCAAAGAAACAAAAGCCCTTGCACTCATTCAGAAGTATGAGGCATTCAAGATGGAAGAGAGTGAATCAATAGAAACTATGTTTTCAAGATTTCAAATTATTGTTGCTGGTCTAAAAGTTCTTGACAAAGGGTATTCTACTGCTGATCACGTTAAGAAGATCATCAGAAGCTTGCCAAAACAATGGAGGCCAATGGTCACAGCGCTTAAGCTAGCCAAGGATCTCAACAAAATCTCTCTGGAGGAACTTGTCAGCTCCCTCAGAAGTCACGAGATAGAGCTAGAAGCAGATGAACCTCAAAAGCAAGGTAAGACATTAGCTTTAAAATCTAACAAAAAATCTGACTCCAAAGTTTTGCAAGCTGTGGAAGAAACCTCTGATGGGTCCTCATCAGAAGAAGATGAACTATCTCTCCTTTCCAGAATGGTGAACCAATTGTGGAAGCATAGGCAAAGGAAGTTCAGGAATCCCAGAAGATCAGAAAATCAAAATGAATCTTTCTCCAGATACAGAAGGTCAGAATCCTCCTCTGGACACAGAAGATCTGAAGGTTCTTCAGGAAACAGAAAGCCAAACAACAAAGACATCATCTGCTATGAATGTAACGAGCAAGGGCACTACAAAAGTGATTGCCCAAAGCTTCAGAAGGAAAAGCCCAAAAAGAAGTTTGGCAAGGAAAAGAAGAAAAGTCTCATGGCTACATGGGATGATTCTGACACATCTGAAGCTGACTCAGAATCAGATGATGAAAGAGCAAACATAGCTCTCATGGAAAACATAACAGAAGATAGTGAAGCTTCTGAGTCAGAATCTGAATCAGACACAGAAGAGGTATTCCCTGACTTTACTATAAACTTTACTAAGGCTGAACTAGCTGAAAGCCTTAATGAAATTCTGGAAAGATATCAGCAGATCAGAGTCAAATTCAGAAACCTGAAAAGGAATCTTGCTTTTGACTCTGATAAGACTGAGAGTCTCAAATTGGAGAATTCTGAGTTAAAAGATAAAATTTCAAAATTAGAAAACCAATTGCAAAACTCTCAGAAGGAAACAATCCCTAAAACTCCCAGCAATGCTGATGAGATCATCAAGGAGTATGATCACAGCTTTCAGAAGTTTCTAGCTAAAAACATAGACAGAAGCAAAATGGCTTCAATGATCTATGGAGTTAGCAGAAATGGCAGAAAAGGGATAGGATATCAAGGTAAGGTACCTACACCAAAAAATGCCATGGATTTAGTTATAAAACGTACTCCAATTGATTCACACTTTATATATGGGCACACACATGACATAAAATATACAAGTAGTGATTACTCTGTCAAACCAAAATTCAACCAGAGTTTTGGTAAAACTAACAAATCAGGACCCAAGAAAATGTGGGTACCTAAGGATAAAATAATACATGTGGCAGATATCTTTAGCAGCAAAGCAAAAACACCAATCATGGTACCTGAACTCTGGCTGCTCACGACACATGACGGGAAAAGGCATATGTTCCAAAGCCTGGAACTTAAGCCTGGAGGCCACGTAGGTTTTGGAGGCAATCAGAGAGGAAAGATCATTGGCTCTGGAACAGTAGGTAATGGAAATCTTCCCTCTATAAGTAATGTTTTACTAGTTGATGGATTAATGCATAATCTGTTATCCATAAGTCAATTAAGTGATAACGGTTATCATATAATCTTCAATCAAAATTCATGCAAAGCTGTTAGTCAGAAAGATGGGACTATCCTATTTAATGGAAAGAGGAAAAACAACATTTATAAAATAAAACTTTCTGAACTAAAAAGTCAGAATGTAAAATGTCTACTGTCTGTTAACAACGAGCAATGGATCTGGCACAGAAGATTGGGACATTTTAGTATGAGAAGAATATCTCAGATTAACAAACTCAATATGGTCAGAGGACTTCCTAACCTGAAGTTTAATTCAGATGCTCTGTGTGAAGCATGTCAGAAAGGCAAGTTTGCAAAACCAACTTTCAAATCCAAAAACGTTGTTTCCACCTCCAAGCCGTTAGAACTTCTGCACATTGACTTATTTGGACCAGTTAAAACTACTTCAGTCAGTGGCAAGAAGTATGGGTTAGTAATCGTAGATGACTATAGCAGATGGACATGGGTAAAGTTCTTAAGACACAAGGACGAGTCACACTCTGTGTTTGTCACTTTCTGCAACCAAGTTCAGAATGAAAAGGATCTTAGAATTGTCAAATTCAGAAGTGATCATGGTGGAGAGTTTGAAAACAAAGATTTTGAGTTATTCTTTAATGATAAAGGCATTCTGCATGATTTCTCTTGTCCTAGAACTCCCCAGCAAAATGGAGTTGTAGAACGAAAGAACAGAACATTGCAAGAAATGGCCAGAACCATGATCAACGAGACTAACGTTGCTAAGATCTTTTGGGAAGAGGCAATAAACACAGCGTGTTACATTCAGAATAGAATCTCCATAAGACCTATTTTGGAAAAGACTCCATATGAATTGTGGAAGAACAGAAAGCCCAACATTTCCTATTTTCACCCATTTGGATGTACAAGTTTTATTCTGAATACAAAAAATTATTTGAACAAGTTTGACTCTAAAGCACAAAAGTGTATTATGTTAGGATATTCTGAACGCTCAAGAGGGTACAGAGTATACAATACAGAAACACAGATTGTGGAAGAGTCAATCAGTGTTCGTTTTGATGATAAGCTTGACTCTCAAAAGTCAAAGCAGAATGAATTCCTTGCAGGTATGGAAGTTGAACTCACAGGTACTGAAGACAAATCATCAGAAGCTCTCAACAGAGACACTCCCTCAACATCAGAAAGAGTAACAGCAAGCAATCCAGCACCTTCTGTTGATCAACTCCATAAAAGACCATCCAGAAGCAGCATGGATCACCAAGAAGAAACAATCCTAGGAAGAAAGGAAGATCTAATCAGAACAAGATCTAGCTTCAGAAACTCTGAAGAATCCCTCATGGGACTAGTTTCTCTAATTGAACCAACCACAATTGATGAAGCACTTCTGGACAATGACTGGATTCTAGCAATGCAAGAGGAGCTAAATTAATTCACAAGAAATGACGTATGGGATCTAGTTCCCAAACCAAAAGGATTCTACTTCATTGGAACAAAATGGGTGTTCAGAAACAAACTGAACGAACAAGGTGAAGTCATCAGAAACAAAGCACGACTGGTAGCACAAGGTTATAGTCAGCAAGAGGGGATAGACTATATAGAAACCTTTGCTCCAGTCGCCAGGTTAGAATCTATCAGACTCTTAATCTCATTTGTTGTTAATAAAGGCATCACTCTGTATCAGATGGATGTTAAGAGTGCATTCTTAAATGGCTATATAGAAGAAGAGGTATATGTGCACCAACCCCCTGGTTTTGAAAGTTCCAAAAATACAGAATATGTTTTCAAACTAAAGAAGTCACTGTATGGTCTGAAATAAGCTCCCAAAGCTTGGTATGAAAGACTAAGTAACTTCCTGTTAGAAAAGGAATTCACCAGAGGGAAAGTGGACACAACCTTGTTCTGTAAGACAGTTAAGAATGACATTTTAGTATGTAAGATTTATGTTGATGACATCATTTTTGGATCCACTAAACCCTCTCTGGGAAGAAAGTTTGCTAAATGTATGCAGGCAGAATTTGAGATGAGCCTAATGGGGGAACTAAAATTCTTTCTGGGAATTCAGATTAATCAAACCCCAGAAGGAACTTACATTCATAAGAGAAAATATGTCAGAGAACTTCTGAAGAAATTTGATCTCTCAGAATGTAAGCCATCAAAGATTCCAATGCATCCCACGTGCATTCTGGAAAGAGAAGAGGTAAGTAAAAAGGTAGAACAGAAGGTCTACAGAGGTATGATTGGTTCTCTTCTCTATTTGACGACTTCAAGGCCTGACATTCTATTTAGTGTTTGTATTTGTGCTAGATTCCAATCAGATCCTAGAGAATCTCACTTAACAGCAGTTAAGCGAATTTTCAAGTATCTGAAAGGTACTACTAATCTGGGTTTGTTTTATAGAAAATCAAGTAATTACAGCTTAATAGGATACTATGATGCTGATTTCTCTGGAGACAGAGTAGAACGTAAAAGCACTTCTGGAAGCTGCCAGTTTCTGGGAGAAAATCTGATCTCATGGTCTAGCAAAAGACAATCCACAATAGCTCTATCAACAGCAGAAGCTGAATACATAGCAGCAGCTGGATGCAGTACAAAAATGCTCTGGATGAAAAGTCAACTTGAGGACTTCCATATATTTGAGAGTAACATTCCTATCCTCTGTGACAATACTTCTGCTATTTGTCTCAGTAAAAATCCTATTTTGCATTCTAGGGCTAAGCATATAGAAATAAAACATCATTTTATTAGGGACTATATTCAGAAAGGGATTCTAAATTTAAAATTTATTAACACATACCATCAATGGGCTGATATCTTTACAAAACCTCTTTCTGAAGATAGGTTCAACTTCATTCTGAAACATCTCAGCATGAAGCTCTGCCCAGAATAAAATTGTTTTGATTCCATATCTTAACCTTCAGAACTTTGTTTTCTTTGTGAACTACTGATCAATCTTTCTTCAGATCTTTAGAAGTACAGATTGTATCAGAATCAAGGATAGAAGTGTGCAGTTCACTCAAGCAAACAAGTGTCATCCAGTCATCAGATACTTTATGAGGCTGAACACGTGTTCATGTTTCTGAAAGGTCAAAAGCGTTGATTAGTTGCATTGAGACACATGTCATGGGTAACCGTTCCAATATCTTTCTGAATCCCCCAAAATCAGCTATCATTAAATGCTCTTAATCATTATAATCAATTTCTCTCTCTTGTCGTTTATGTTTTCAAAATTGTTTAGAAATCTATTTAAACACATTTCTCACCACTTACACTTTTTACTTTCACTTTCATTTTCTCTCAATCTTACTAATTTCAATTTGCATACTTTCTCAAAACCCTTTCATTTTCTTCTCAAAACCTTCGTGTGAACATGGCTTCCTCAAGCATCCCCACTTCCAGTTCTCAGAAAGCAGATTCCTACGAACAGTATGAAGAACCCTACAGAACTCTTCTCACACCCATCAAAAATCTAGAAGTTCTTTCAGAATTGATCGTGGATTTCAACAGTCTTCAAGAGAACGGGTTTAATCTCTCTGAAGAGGTTAAGGCTCAAGGCTGGGAAAGATATTTTGACAGACTGGTGGGTCCAACATTCCCAATTCTTGTAAAGGAATTTTGGATTCATGCTTCATCTTCCAACCATCAAGTCACTTCATACATAATGGGGAAGAAGATAGTTATTACTGAGGACCTCATTGCAAGATTAATAGGCTACAGTGGTGGTGGTGTACGTTGCATTGACATGGCGGAAAGATGCGCTGATGTTGCCCTAATTGTTAGAGAAATCTTCACTCTGGGGCTTCCCTCCAGCAAGATAAGGGATTTAAAAGACCAACACAAAATATGGGCCAAGATCATTCTGGGATGCATAAACCATAGGAAGCCTACCAGCTCTCCTGATTACATCAATATTGATCAGCAATTTTCGATCTACTTCATCTCCCATAAGGTTAAGGTGAATCTGGCTCATCTACTGTTTAACCATCTAAAGACCAGTGTTAAGGAAACCAGAGAAGAGGAGCGCACAAAAAGGGACTGGGTACCCCTAGGAAGACTTATATCAGATATTCTAACAGAGAATAAGCTGATTGATCATCTTACAGAGGCTCAGGAAATCAGCTCTTTGGAAGCTACTGTTGGCAAACAGCTGAATGCAAAGAATCTGAAGAAAATGAAGTTGATTGAGAAAATCAAGAAGGAACCCAGCATCACTCCTTTTGCAGCTGTGATCGGTGGATCTGGAACTGACTGTTTAACGCTGGTTTCGCGAAATGTCGCGGTAAGCAAGAGTCGCCACCGTCTTTTATTTTCTCCAACATGGAAAGGACAAAAGCACAGAAAAATTCCTTATTGAGATTAGTTCTCGGTTCGGGAGGTAGATTTATAGAAAGGGAAGGTGTTAGCACCATTTCTATCCATGGTTATCCATGGGCTCTTAGATACTTGCTCATTTGTGTTTTCAAAAGTGTTTGCTTTTCAAGGTGAGTGGGTTTGAAAAGTTTCTTTGAAAGTTTCAGATCGACTCTTGTATCAGTCCTCAAGAGTGTTTGAAAAGTTGTTTTTGAAAGCTTTTTGAAAGTGTAAGGTGTGAAAAGTATTTTGTTTGTTTTTGAAAAGAGCAAGTATCCATGAGTCATCTACCTACCCTAAGGAATTAAGCTGTGTAAGTGTCCTTTAGGTAGTGCCATCCCACCATTGAGAGATAGGTAGCACCACCGTTGGAGGTGTTTGGGTCAATTCGAGGGTTAGGGACAGTGTGGTCACCGGGCAATAGTAAGATACCTTAGAAGCTACCCTTATGACATTGATCTTTTTATTCCGAGGCGACCGTTCCGAGGCAACTTATTCGAGGCAACTGGATCAATGGAACATAAGGACTCACTAAGACGTCATGTACTCGACGACCACGTTTTGAGGGGCAAGGCAACAATGTGATCACCAGAGCAATAGTAGGACACCTTAGAAGCTACCCTTATGCCATGTTCATGGACATAAGGACTTACTAAAACGTCCTATACTCGATAACCACCTTTCGAGGGGCAAGGCAACAGTGAGGCGTACCCTAAGAGTGGTGTGTGAATTGTGTGTCTTTTTCAGTTTATTATTTGTCTTGTCATGCATTTGGTGATCTACACTTTGATTTTTTTTTTGGGCATACATTCTTTCATGTGATTATTAACAGTTAAAAGGTGCGGGAATTTAAAGTGCGGAAAAGATAAAGGTCCTACGCTATTACAAAGGCGCGGGTCTACATCGCCAAATTAAACCAAGACCCGATTTGAAAAGAAAAGTGTGGAAAATAAATATCCTAATTATCTATTACACGGCTTTGGGATAAATACATTATATTCACAAAAGAAATAAAGTAAATGCGCGAAAAGAAATTATAATCGAATGCGAGGGCGTTGGACCCTTTAAAGAAATTAAATTGAAATTATTAAATTAATTAAATTAAATAAAGGAAAGGACTTATTTTTTATGTTTTTTTTTTGTATTTATGAAATTGAAGAGAATTAAATTGGAATTAGAAGTTAAATAAACCCTAGTTCTAATTGTTTTTTAATTTATTAAAGAAATTTGTCTAAGTTAAACCTAATTTAAACCTAATTGATTAATTACAAGTATTTACAAAATTAATTAATGGTTAATAATAATTATAATAAGAAAATAAAAATATTTATTTAAAAGAAGATAAAAATGTACTAAAGACCTATTTTTTTTTTATATTTTTTAGTTATTGAGAAAAAAAACATTAAAGTTAACAACCTAAAATTAAAACTAAATTAATTATTGAATTTATTTACAAAATAAAATATTAGTGAATTAAATAATAAACATATTTTATTTTTGACTTTCTGACTTTTTTTGTTTTTATGAAAATTGTTTTTGATGAATTAATTAAATTAAATAAAACAAATAAAAAAAATGAAAAGAAAGGAAACAAAATGCAAACTGTGGGGGGTATTGACCCCAATTAAGGAGGTGGCTTGATGAATCCTGGCCCAACAGGAGGAGGCCCTTTGCTGACTTTTTGAATCATGTGGAGAACGTTTGACTGATGCATATGGTGGATGGCTGGTGTGATCGGTGGATCTGGAACTGACTGTTTAACGCTGGTTCGCGAAATGTCGCGGAAGCAAGAGTCGCCATCGTCTTTTATTTTCTCCAACATGGACAGGACAAAAGCACAGAAAAATTCCTTATAGAGATTGCTCTCGGTTCGGGAGGTAGGTTATAGAAAGGGAAGGTGTTAGCACCCTTTCTATCCATGGTTATCCATGGGCTCTTAGATACTTGCTCACTTGTGTTTTCAAAAATGGTTTGTTTGCTTTTCAACTGTGGGTTTAAAAAGTTTCTTTGAAAATTCCAGTTCGACTCTTGTATCAGTCCTCAAGAGTGTTTGAAAAATTGCTTTCGAAAGCTTTTTGAAAATGTGTTGGTGTGAAAAGTATTTTGTTTTGTTTTGAAATTTAGAGCAAGTATCTAGAGTCGTCTACCTACCCTAAGGAATTCGTTTGTGTAAATGTCCTTTAAAGTAGTGCCATCCCACCATTGAGAGGTAGGTAGCACCACCGTTGGAGGTGTTCGAGTCAATTCAAGGTTCGGGACATGGTGATCACCAGAGCAATAGGAAGACACCTTAGAAGATACCCTCATGCCAGGTTCCCGGATCATGAGGACTTACTAAGACATCCTCTACTCGACGACCACCTTTCGAGGCAAGGCAACAGTGAGGCGTACCCTAGGGGTGGTGTGTGATTTTGTGTGTCAGATTTATTTATTTGATCTTGTCATGTCAAAGTGATCTATGCGTTTGTTTTTATTTTTTCGTCCATTCATTCTTGCATGCATTTATTTAGCAGTTTAAGAAAGTGCGGAAAAGGTAAAGTTCTAAACTATTACAAAAGGCGCGGGTCCACATCGCCAAAATTTCCAGAACCCGATTTGACAGAAAATAGAGAAATAAAGGTAAAGTGCGAGAAATTAAATTTACACGGCTTTGGGAGAGGTACATAAATAATTAAAAGAAAAAGAAATAAATACGCGAATTAAATTGAAATTAGAAACGAGGGTGTGATCGGTGGATCTGGAACTGACTGTTTAACGCTGGTTCGCGAAATGTCGCGGAAGCAAGAGTCGCCACCGTCTTTTATTTTCTCCAAATGGAAAGGACAAAAGCACAGAAAAATTCCTTTAAAGAGATTGCTCTCGGTTCGGGAGGTAGGTTATAGAAAGGGAAGGTGTTAGCACCCTTTCTATCCATGGTTATCCATGGGCTCTTAGATACTTGCTCAATGTGTTTTCAAAATTGTTTGCTTGCTTTTCAACGTGGGTTTAAAAAGTTTCTTTGAAAAATTTCAGATCGACTCGTACGTCAGAGTGTTTGAAAAGTTTGCTTTGAAAGCTTTTGAAAAGTGTCAGTGTGAAAAGTCTTTTTGAGTTTGTTTTGAGATTAGAGCAAGTATCCTTGAGAACCTACCTACCCTAAGGAATTCGTCTGTGTAGATGTCCTTAAAGTAGTGCCATCCCACCATTGAGAGGTAGGTAGCACCACCGTTGGAGGTGTTCGGGTCAATTCGAGTTTTAGGGACGTGGTGATCACCAGAGCAATAGGAAGACACCTTAGAAGCTACCCTCATGCCAGGTTCCCGGATCATGAGGACTTACTAAGACGTCCTCTACTTGACGATCACCTTTCGAAAGGCAACAGTGAGGCGTACCCTAGGGGTGGTGTGTGCGGTTCGTGTGTCAGTTTCAGTTATTTGTCTTGTCATGTTTATTTGTGATCTACGCTTGATTTTAATTAGGGCCATTCATTCTTGCATGCATATTTAACAGTTATAAAGTTTGCGAAAAATAAATCTAAGGTTATTACAAATGGCGCGGGTCCACATCGCCAAATTAAACCGGACCCGATTTAGCGGAAAGATAAGTAAAGCAATAAAATAAAAGTGCAAGAAATTTAAATTACAATGCTTTGGGAGAGATACAAAATTATAATAAATGACATAAAATAAATGCGCAAATTAAATAATTAAAAACAATGGGCGTTGGACCCTTCTTGCAAAAAGATTAAATTTAATAAGGAATTAAAATAAAAAATGAAAAATTAAATGTTTTGGGTATTTTTGTGTTTTTTAAGATTTAAAAGAAAAAGAAAAATCAATTAAAATTAAAATGAAATACTAAACCCTAATTCTAATGTTTTTTAAGTTTATTGTGAAAATATTGAATTTTTGACCTAATTAAAATCTAAGTTAATTTACATGCAAAATTTAATTTATGAAAATAAATAAAATAAATATTATTATTAAAAAGGGAAATTAAAATGAATAAAAATTAAACCTAATTCTATTTTTGGATTTTTGTTATTAAAAGGATTAAAATTATGACCTAATCAAAACTAAACTTATTTACATGCCAAATTTAATTATAGAAAATAAATAAGAGGAATATTATTATTGTAAAAAAAAGGAATTAAAGAATCAAAATTAAT
Organism: Vicia faba; assembly: GCA_948472305.1. NCBI lineage: Eukaryota > Viridiplantae > Streptophyta > Magnoliopsida > Fabales > Fabaceae > Vicia > Vicia faba. The sequence goes on along the minus strand of OX451738.1, from coordinate 1,445,143,289 downwards.
TAACCTATTTTACTAAATTCATTTACATGTTAATTATTTACAAGAAAATAAATACAATAAATATTTTTTATGTTTTTATCCTTTTTCTGATTTTTTGTAATGTTTTTATATTTTGTGGAAATAAATTAATTATGTTAAAACAAATAAAATAAATAAAATAGCAAAAAATAAAATAAGAAGAAAAATAGAAGAAATGCAAACCAGGGTGGGGGTGTAGTCCCAAATGTGAGGTTCAGGCCTAGCAATTCAGGCCCAGTAAGCTGGAAATTTGTTGACCTTTCTGGATCTTATGTGATGCGCTTGACCAGGTGCAGCGTGTCCCTTGAATCTATGCCTTTGGTTTGATCGTTTAGGACGCGTGTAGGTTTGATCATTGAGGCGTGTGATGCAGCCTCCATGTTGGCACTGCACAGGATTTAGTATTGAAAAATAATATGAAACTTACACAGACCTGGGGCTCGAACCCAGGTCTTGGACAATGCAATGGAATACGCCTGCCACTGAAGCACTTGAGTTTCAATTAATATATAATGGTCAATAATTATTATAAAAGAAAAAGGTTAGTGCTCTTTGAAACGCGCGCGAGATTTTGAATTGACCTATCCCCATGTGACACGACATCTTCGTCTTCGTTGCTTTGTTTCCCTGAAAAAATAGAAAACGTTTAACGGGGGTTTTGAACCCCCTCCAAACAAGCCTAATCCAATAATAGCGAATAGCCCCTCATTGCACATAAATTAGGCGCGAGGTTTGTAGAATGATCGTCCAATCGCGCTGGTTTTAGTCATGGTACTGATGAGTCTCAATTTTACAGTATTACGAAATGCCCAAATCAAAGCTCGTGAAAACCCTAGAACACAGTAATGGCAAATCTGTATATGGCGCATGAAAACTCAATTAAATATGATGGTTAGTCTCAGAATTTCATAACAAACATGGATCAACAAACAAAAAGTGCAAATGATGCTTAAATTATGAGGCACGATTTCAAAAAAATCTTGATACAGTGAGAGTTCTCTCTACCAATTCTTGGAGCTTTGAAGGGTGTTTGGAATTGGAATATGATCAGGAGTCCACGAGCAAGCTTTTGGTATAAGAATTAGGGCTTAAAACCACCTCCAATACTGAATTCAGTCTTGAGTTTTTATGGAGAATTTTCAATGTGCAATAGCTTTTTTGGGCGCAGCTTTGTGTCTAAGGCAATTAGGTTTGTGATTCTGATCATATAGTGAACATATTAGGTCAACAAAACTTGACAAAATCCAAAGCATTCATTGTTTTACATATTTGATTTTATGAAATCTTTTTTTTGAATCTTTTTCATGTATTCTTTGTTCAATCAGCTCAAATCACACCAAAACTTGCCTAATTAAGATGTGCACGAAATCTTGAGTCTAGAATGTGCATAAAAAGATTTTTTAGGTCAAGCTTTATATTTTTCATGTATTAAAATAATTTAAATGAATTAATATTAATATAAATTCAAATAAATAATTAAAAAATGAGAAAATACTCCCCTTTGGGCCTAATGGTCGTGCATAGGCTTGGCATGAAGAAACTTGGAAGAAAAATGGGCCCATTTGCATTTTTAGGTCATTTGAACCATTGTTGACTTTTCAAAATTCCCAAAAATTTCCCAACTTCCACAAGGCATAACTTGCTCAATTTTTAAGCTTTTCACATGTTCTTGGACATTTTGGAAAGATCTTTGAGTCCTCTAACCAATGCCTTTGGTCCCATGTCATTTTGATTTACCAATCTCAAGTTATGGCCTTTGACTTAAAGTCCCTTTTTGTTGACTTTTGAAAATGACCTATAATGTTGAAATTGATAACTTTTTGTGAGAGCATTTCTTGGACTTGGAATATGAAGATGAGTTGTAGGAAATGTCTTTCTCTTCAAAATGAGCTTTGAATGGAATTTTTCTGATAATCCATGTGAAAGGTATGCCCTGGTCAATTTCAGTTGACTTTTTCAACTGTCCAAATATAGTAACTTTTGCATCTTGATGATTTTCTGAGCCAAATTTTGAGAATCATGATCAAGCATTGATCAAATGATGTTTGTGGCTTCAAAATGATGTGTTGACCAAAAATTTGAACTTTTGACTGTCAAATGACCATTTTGCCCCTACAGTTGACTGTAGTGCAATCTAGGGTTTTGACTGTGCAACTTTGAGCTGAATGCCTTGGAACTTGACATGGGGATGCTTGACCATCTTTATAGGCATATGAGACTTGATTGGGCCTTTGAAAACTTCCTTTCTTTGATCAGAACACAAACCCTAGTTTTGACTGTATAGGAGACAGTTGAGCTGCGCAACCCTTGGGGAATTTTGTGACCTTGACTTGACAAATCTTGGAGAATATGGGAGGGCAAATTTTGGGGTACAACAGTTGCCCCTGTTCAATCTTCTTAGACCTGAGGATGCAGATTGGCTGACGCGCCTTTCGTAATCCGAGGGTAGAAGATGATTGGACATTAGAGTGCCCAGAAATTTGCGCTCACATAGTGGCAGTGATGGGGGAATGGGCTTATAGATGCCATTTGGAGATTGCTGGATAGGATGATGGGCTTCTTGATGCCATCTGGATGCTGATTGCGGGGGATTCCTTAGCGAGAACCTGCATACCTGCAAAAGAAAAATGAGTACCTGACACGTTGCAGGAGCTGATTTTAGATGCTTGATATAGGCGTGTCCTGACTGGTTACAGGAGCTGAGTCTGGAGCTTCAAACGCTGATGAATGAACCAGGGATGGTTACTGCCTTAGCATGAATGGTAAGAGAGTCTCGGGCGATTTTAACTTCAACAACGCTCGTTGAGAAAAATCGTGGGTGATTTTAGATTCAACAACGCTCGTTGAGAAAAATCTTGGGTGATTTTAACTTCAACAACGCTCGTTGAGAAAAATCTTGGGTGATTTTAACTTCAACAACGCTCGTTGAGAAAAATCTTGGGTGTCTTCTACTGGGATAAGAATCAGGGAGATCTTAGGGTCGATCTGACTGAACCAGAGGAGGCCTTTGACTGGATAAGTATCAGGAAAATCTTAGGGTCGATTTAACTGAACCGGACAAGGTCTTGGAATATCTTCAACTGGATAAGCATCATGGAGATCTTAGGGTCGATTTAACTGAACCGGACAAGGTCTTGAAATATCTTCAACTGGATAAGCATCAGGGAGATCTTAGGGTCGATCTGACTGAACCAAGAGAAGGCCTTTGACTGGATAAGCATCAGGAAAATCTTAGGGTCGATTTAACTGAACCGGTCTAGGTCTTGAAACATCTTCAACTGGATAAGCATCAGGGAGATCTTAGGGTCGATCTGACTGAACCAAGAGAAGGCCTTTGACTGGATAAGCATCAGGAAAATCTTAGGGTCGATTTAACTGAACCGGTCAAAGTCTTGAGACGTGATTGAGAATTTCAACTGCATCTTTCCTGAAAGGTAAAGGTCAGTCATATGCAATGCATGATATGGGTCAAGCAATGATGTTCTCGGTATAAATGAGACTTGTATGATGCAATGCGTTATGCATGCTATAATGATGTATGTGATGTTTTATGTATGTTTTCATCTAGGAAAGTAAATCCTTGACGGGTGCCGGGAAGTCGTATCCTGGGCTGATGTTGAAGTATTGATTTTGCTTCCGCTGGGGATGATAACTGCAAGAATACCGGTAGGAGAAGATAACTCCGTTGAGGAATAAACTTGGCAAATGGGAGATTCTGCGGGGAGGAAAGATACTCTAGCGACTATGCTGGGAAGCGGTACTCTGTGGGGATAGAGATGCTTTGCTTGAATTATTGAGAATGACTTGCTAAGGATGTCTTGTTGTTGGAAGTGTTGATGGACTTCGCTGGGGTAAGAAGACTTCGTCGACGACGCTCTTTCCATGGCTTTTGGCTGAGGATAACCCAGTTATATCCTGTTAAGGAAATAACTCTTTGAATAAAGCCGGGCGACGCGTTCGTGCTCTATGAGGGATAAGCTTCCAGAATCTACTGGGGATAAGCTTACTGCTTGGGGGAGATGGACTCCAACTTTCCTGGGGAAACTGGGTTGGACTGGACTCTTTGGGGAAGTTTTGGACTGTAATTTTGTAAGTTGAGAGAGGGAACCTATGTAGGGTTGCCTGCTGATGAGCTCGTGTAAAACCGTATCTGAAGTGGAGAAAGAACCTGGGTAGGGTTACTTTGATGATGAGTTCGTGTAAAACTTCGTTTTTGGAAAGGGAGAACCTGTGTAGGGTGTCAGGGTGACGAGTCCATGTAAAACTGCATCTTGAATAGGGGGAACCAGTGTAGGGTTGCTTGGCGAGGTAAGTTCATGTAAAACTTCTTGACGAACCGGGATGAGGTTATCTTAAACTAAATCCATGTAAGACTTCTGGAGGAACCGGGGTTAGGTTACCTTGGGGTAAATCCATGTGAGATTTCTTGACGAACCGGGGTAAGGTTACTGGAGATGAGTCCATGTGAGACTTCTGGGGGAACCGGGGTTAGGTTACCTTGAGGTAGATCCGTGTGAGATTTCTTGACGAACCGGGGTAAGGTTGCTTCGGGATAAGTTTGTGTAAAACTTCTGGATGAACCGGGGTGAGGTTGCTTGAAATAAACCCATGTAAGATTTCTAGAGGAACCGGGGTAAGGTTACTTGACGAGTTTGTGTAAAAACTTTTTGATGAACCGGGGTTAGGTCATCTTGAGCTAAATCCATGTAAGACTTTTGGAGGAACCGGGGTTAGGTTACCTGGATAAGTTTGTGTAAAAACTTCTTGATGAACCGGGGTTAGGTCATCTTGAGATAGGTCCATGTAAGACTTCTGGAGGAACCGGGGTTAGGTTACTTGGATAAGTTTGTGTAAAAACTTCTCGATGAACCGGGGTTAGGTCATCTTGAGATAGAGGAGTCTGTGTATGACTTTGTCTGAAGGTTGAGAAGAAACCGGTGTTGGGTTGCATGATTTTGATTAAGTGGGTGATTGTCCTGTTTGGTTTCGGACGCTAGCCCACGATCTGGAATTTGTAAAGGTAGATGGTAATCATTCTTATGTTGATCTGTCCTTGGTACTTTGGTTGACAGAGCAATTGGATCGCCTGGATAACTCATTATTGCCCCTGCTTCGGAGATGCGGGAAGAGGATACCTGTGTGGGTGATTGACAAATCTTCGGGTAGACAAGTGACGAGATACCGGAACATAGTCGTACGCTTTGATCCCTAACTTTTGCCTGGACCGCCCTTTCGGGTTTTCAGTCCACCGGGATACCCATTTTTGCCCAAGCCGCCTTTTCAGGTTTTCGACTTGCTGGGTGTACGTGTTTTTTCGTTTCATCCCTTCATTTTGCTCGAACCCTTTTGGTTCGCCGGGAAGCCTTTATTTTTGCCTAGGTGTGTCAACCTAGCGGGTCTTTGATTATGCGCAGTATTTTTCCGACTATGTCCACGCTCTCAGAATGTAGGGAGTTGCCTCTGTTGGAAGTATTTTGTCATGCCCCAGATAATGGGCAATGCTCCTACTGTGCCCCTTGATTGGAGGTACTTCTGTTCACAAGGTGTTCATCGTGCGAATTTCCCTGCTGTTCAAACAAATAGTCATATGCAAACAAGGTTATTTTAAGAATGCAAAAGCCTATGTCTGTCTTGAATTTTGAAAATGCATTTTTTGTAATACAGTGCGGTGTCAACTCAAGATTTTACAGCAAACCTTCAGGAGTCAGGATACCTTCGTAACAGTATGCTTTCGAACTAACCCATGCTTCAGCTAGGACTTTTAAGGGTTATATCGTGGCATGGTTCACGGTTTAAGAAACAAAGGATAAAGGCTCAAATTATTTGTACCCACCCACTCTTCGTGATGTTCTCCAAACCTAAACTCAGTTGATCGTGTGTTAGACCTTGTTTGAGTCTTTGTTCTGATATACCAATGATGGTTCGGATATTGATGATTTATTCTGAATAGGCAGTCATTTTTGTTTTTGTTGAGGGTTTGTAAGACCTCTTTTGATTTTTGTTATCCCTTTCTTTTTTGCCTGAACTGTTTCCTTTTTGGGAATTGCAGTCAGCGGGATGCCCCAGTTTGGTAAGTCTTCTTTATTGGTTTTGACTTTTTGGGCTTTTCATTTATGATTTTTTTGATAATGACTGCCTGTCCTTATGATTATTCGAAACCATCACTGTCTTTTGTTTTTGAAAAAACTCATTTGGTGCCATTTATTGTGCATTTGGATCAACTGAGAGAACTACCCTGCCCCAGGTTATGATTAAGGGTTTTGATTTTCGAAAATAAAAACTCCTACTTCTTTGGCTCTGATGGGTTGACGAGGGATTATCATCCTTATAACTCCAGCGTTTAGGGACTGAAACAATGCCTGTACCTCATCAGCGGGGTTTGTTCAAAAGCATACTGTAGATTGTGATATCGTTTTCGTCATCCTCCCTCAAGAGGTTTAGAATTTTCAATTAAGAGTTGACTATCGCAAAAATATGGACTCAGTTTTAAGCATAGTAAACATAATTAAATCAAGACAGACATGTGTAAATGCATTCATGAAATAAGAGAGTTTAACATGATAATTGTTTATCTGAACAAGAAAAGAAAAATACAACTTGAATTCAAATGAACAAAAATCTCTAGATCCTAGCCATGTTTTGGCAGTGGAGCAGTGATCACGTTGGGAGTTTCGGCAGGCTCGAACTCGATCTCTTTAGCATCGATCATGTTCTGAATTTTGTATTTCAGTGCCCAACAGTCCTCAGTATCGTGCCCCGGGCTATCGGAGTGATAAGCACACCTAGCTTCTGGATTGTAGCTAGGAGAGGAGGTCTTAGGATTGGCAGGAGGGTTAATTACTGCAATTAGGTTCATCTTCAACATGTGTTGCAATGCTTGTGACCATGGCATGTTAATGTTGGTGAATTGCCTTTTAGGCCCGTCCGGCCTTTGCTGGTTTCCCCTTTGTGGTTGACGGCGTGGTGCAGAACCAGAAATCATGACTGCCCCTGCATGTTGGTCACGACGACTCTTTTGGCTGTATGCAGCATTAGACTCTTTCCTTCCCGTGTAAGGATTTTTGTGAGTATCAGAAGGTGTGGCCTCTTGGATCTTCCCACTCTTGATACCAGCTTCGATTCTTTCCCCGGTCAGAATGAGGTCGGTAAACCCTGCAGATGAATTACCAATGAGATGATTGAAGAACGGCCCGGATAGGGTCCCCAAGAACATATCAACGAGTTCCCTGTCAGTTAATGGAGGCTGTACCCTTCCAGCAAGGTCTCTCCATTTCTGTGCATATTCCTTGAAACCTTCATTTGACCCTATCGACATACCCTGGAGTTGGGTACGTGTGGGAGCAAGGTCGGCATTGTACTGGTAATGCTTGTAAAATGCAGTGGCTAAGTCTTCCCCGGTACGGATGTTGGCTCCATTCAGTTGATAGAACCACTCGAGCTGAGTCCCCGAAAGACTCTCTTGGAAGAAATGGATCCATAAGTTTTTGTCAGCTGTATAGGGCTGGATCCTCCTTGTATAAGCCCTGAGATGCAACTTAGGACAGGATGCCCCATCGTATTTAGCAAAGGCGGGTACCTTGAATTTGCGCGGGATCACTACCCCAGAAGACAGACCTAGATCCTCGAAGTCCAGGCCAGGCACCTTTTGTATCTCCATAGCACTGAGCCGGTCTTCCAACTGTTTGTACCTGTCCTCAGCCGGAGGGTACTGTTCATCGTTGAAATCTGTCTCATTGTCGGAGACCGCTGGGCTGGGAATCCTTTCTTCTTGATGACTACTTTTCCCCACAGATGGAGTTATCCTCTCAGCTTGGTCCTGCAGGGTGTTCCCAGATCTGCGTCTAGGGCTGAACAAGACCGTCCTCTTCTTCTTCTTTTCCTTCTTCAAGAGCAGAGCCTTCAGATCTTGCTGCCCCTGGGTCAGGTTCATGATTAGCCCTTGGAATTGGGCATTCTGAGCCTGGAGGGCCTTGATAGACTGCTCAGCTGATGATTCAGGATTCATGACGATCGGCTGAAATAAACAGCGAAGAAGGTAAGTAACCTGCAGAGAAAGGGTACCTGTTATGCAATGATATGTATGACATGCATGCAATGATTTCAAGGACCTCGCGGGGTAAACAGAGAAACTTGTTAGAGTTGAAAACCGGTAACTTGATTGAAGGTACTTCCTGTTGTTGAGAGTCCTTCTTCAAGGGTCAAAGGCTCACCATATCCAGTGGGTCATAGCCCCTGACAACCTTGGCTAGAGGAGAATAAATCCTCTCTGCCCCTTGCTGAATGTTTGATTCATCATGACCTGCATCACAAGCCCTTGAGATCCTTGAAATGGGTTAGGATGTATGCAATGGTATGATGTCGTGCTATGCATGGGGTAATGTGAGTAACCCTGTTATGAGCCCCAATTAAGGACTATAAACAACCCTGCAAGAAATTCAGTATATTTTGTTATGAGTCCCAATTAAGGACTATAAACAAAACCTGCAAGACATCAAGGGTCAGATAACGAGCATGCAAGTAGTCAAGTACGAAGGCACACTGGCGTGGGGTCTGGGTAGTAACCTCTTGAAATTGGTGGGTTCAACCTGTCCTAATCAAAGTAACCGGGTTCTAAGGTTCCCAATATCACGGGATTGCTTTCATTGTTCATCGTTTCGATTTAGCCACTGAACTGGCGACCGAAATATTCCAGGAAAGCAACCCTCAATTGAGTGTAGTATCGAGTATCAACCAACCTCGGACTGCACCAAAGTCAGTTATCTCACTACCCTAAAGAGGCCAAGATGGTTCAATTAAGGTTCCTAAGGTCTGTTGATGCTTCACGACACCACGCGGAGGCCCCGTACTCTCCTTGACTGAACTCAAGGGTTACCGGTACACACCAAAGTGCCACATCAACGTAGCAGACTGTTTCAACCATGTCGGTATACCCCGCACAGTTCCCTCACAGCCTTGTTGCTACTTTCTAAGAAAGGTATCCCCCAGATCCGGGTTTAGGATCTATAAAACTCCCAAGACAGTCCCACAATTTAAAGCAAACAAGGAAAGCAATTGAAAACACAGTTATGAACTAACCCTAAGGTACACCTCACTTTAAGTTTAAATCCCCAGCAGAGTCGCCAGTTCTGTGATCGGTGGATCTGGAACTGACTGTTTAACGCTGGTTCGCGAAATGTCGCGGAAGCAAGAGTCGCCACCGTCTTTTATTTTCTCCAAATGGAAAGGACAAAAGCACAGAAAAATTCCTTTAAAGAGATTGCTCTCGGTTCGGGAGGTAGGTTATAGAAAGGGAAGGTGTTAGCACCCTTTCTATCCATGGTTATCCATGGGCTCTTAGATACTTGCTCAATGTGTTTTCAAAATTGTTTGCTTGCTTTTCAACGTGGGTTTAAAAAGTTTCTTTGAAAAATTTCAGATCGACTCGTACGTCAGAGTGTTTGAAAAGTTTGCTTTGAAAGCTTTTGAAAAGTGTCAGTGTGAAAAGTCTTTTTGAGTTTGTTTTGAGATTAGAGCAAGTATCCTTGAGAACCTACCTACCCTAAAGAATTCGTCTGTGTAGATGTCCTTAAAGTAGTGCCATCCCACCATTGAGAGGTAGGTAGCACCACCGTTGGAGGTGTTCGGGTCAATTCGAGTTTTAGGGACGTGGTGATCACCAGAGCAATAGGAAGACACCTTAGAAGCTACCCTCATGCCAGGTTCCCGGATCATGAGGACTTACTAAGACGTCCTCTACTTGACGATCACCTTTCGAAAGGCAACAGTGAGGCGTACCCTAGGGGTGGTGTGTGCGGTTCGTGTGTCAGTTTCAGTTATTTGTCTTGTCATGTTTATTTGTGATCTACGCTTGATTTTAATTAGGGCCATTCATTCTTGCATGCATATTTAACAGTTATAAAGTTTGCGAAAAATAAATCTAAGGTTATTACAAATGGCGCGGGTCCACATCGCCAAATTAAACCGGACCCGATTTAGCGGAAAGATAAGTAAAGCAATAAAATAAAAGTGCAAGAAATTTAAATTACAATGCTTTGGGAGAGATACAAAATTATAATAAATGACATAAAATAAATGCGCAAATTAAATAATTAAAAACAATGGGCGTTGGACCCTTCTTGCAAAAAGATTAAATTTAATAAGGAATTAAAATAAAAAATGAAAAATTAAATGTTTTGGGTATTTTTGTGTTTTTTAAGATTTAAAAGAAAAAGAAAAATCAATTAAAATTAAAATGAAATACTAAACCCTAATTCTAATGTTTTTTAAGTTTATTGTGAAAATATTGAATTTTTGACCTAATTAAAATCTAAGTTAATTTACATGCAAAATTTAATTTATGAAAATAAATAAAATAAATATTATTATTAAAAAGGGAAATTAAAATGAATAAAAATTAAACCTAATTCTATTTTTGGATTTTTGTTATTAAAAGGATTAAAATTATGACCTAATCAAAACTAAACTTATTTACATGCCAAATTTAATTATAGAAAATAAATAAGAGGAATATTATTATTGTAAAAAAAAGGAATTAAAGAATCAAAATTAATTAACCTATTTTACTAAATTCATTTACATGTTAATTATTTACAAGAAAATAAATACAATAAATATTTTTTATGTTTTTATCCTTTTTCTGATTTTTTGTAATGTTTTTATATTTTGTGGAAATAAATTAATTATGTTAAAACAAATAAAATAAATAAAATAGCAAAAAATAAAATAAGAAGAAAAATAGAAGAAATGCAAACCAGGGTGGGGGTGTAGTCCCAAATGTGAGGTTCAGGCCTAGCAATTCAGGCCCAGTAAGCTGGAAATTTGTTGACCTTTCTGGATCTTATGTGATGCGCTTGACCAGGTGCAGCGTGTCCCTTGAATCTATGCCTTTGGTTTGATCGTTTAGGACGCGTGTAGGTTTGATCATTGAGGCGTGTGATGCAGCCTCCATGTTGGCACTGCACAGGATTTAGTATTGAAAAATAATATGAAACTTACACAGACCTGGGGCTCGAACCCAGGTCTTGGACAATGCAATGGAATACGCCTGCCACTGAAGCACTTGAGTTTCAATTAATATATAATGGTCAATAATTATTATAAAAGAAAAAGGTTAGTGCTCTTTGAAACGCGCGCGAGATTTTGAATTGACCTATCCCCATGTGACACGACATCTTCGTCTTCGTTGCTTTGTTTCCCTGAAAAAATAGAAAACGTTTAACGGGGGTTTTGAACCCCCTCCAAACAAGCCTAATCCAATAATAGCGAATAGCCCCTCATTGCACATAAATTAGGCGTGAGGTTTGTAGAATGATCGTCCAATCGCGCTGGTTTTAGTCATGGTACTGATGAGTCTCAATTTTACAGTATTACGAAATGCCCAAATCAAAGCTCGTGAAAACCCTAGAACACAGTAATGGCAAATCTGTATATGGCGCATGAAAACTCAATTAAATATGATGGTTAGTCTCAGAATTTCATAACAAACATGGATCAACAAACAAAAAGTGCAAATGATGCTTAAATTATGAGGCACGATTTCAAAAAAATCTTGATACAGTGAGAGTTCTCTCTACCAATTCTTGGAGCTTTGAAGGGTGTTTGGAATTGGAATATGATCAGGAGTCCACGAGCAAGCTTTTGGTATAAGAATTAGGGCTTAAAACCACCTCCAATACTGAATTCAGTCTTGAGTTTTTATGGAGAATTTTCAATGTGCGATAGCTTTTTTGGGCGCAGCTTTGTGTCTAAGGCAATTAGGTTTGTGATTCTGATCATATAGTGAACATATTAGGTCAACAAAACTTGACAAAATCCAAGGCATTCATTGTTTTACATATTTGATTTTATGAAATCTTTTTTTTGAATCTTTTTCATGTATTCTTTGTTCAATCAGCTCAAATCACACCAAAACTTGCCTAATTAAGATGTGCACGAAATCTTGAGTCTAGAATGTGCATAAAAAGATTTTTTAGGTCAAGCTTTATATTTTTCATGTATTAAAATAATTTAAATGAATTAATATTAATATAAATTCAAATAAATAATTAAAAAATGAGAAAATACTCCCCTTTGGGCCTAATGGTCGTGCATAGGCTTGGCATGAAGAAACTTGGAAGAAAAATGGGCCCATTTGCATTTTTAGGTCATTTGAACCATTGTTGACTTTTCAAAATTCCCAAAAATTTCCCAACTTCCACAAGGCATAACTTGCTCAATTTTTAAGCTTTTCACATGTTCTTGGACATTTTGGAAAGATCTTTGAGTCCACTAACCAATGCCTTTCGTCCCATGTCATTTTGATTTACCAATCTCAAGTTATGGCCTTTGACTTAAAGTCCCTTTTTGTTGACTTTTGAAAATGACCTATAATGTTGAAATTGATAACTTTTTGTGAGAGCATTTCTTGGACTTGGAATATGAAGATGAGTTGTAGGAAATGTCTTTCTCTTCAAAATGAGCTTTGGATGGAATTTTTCTGATAATCCATGTGAAAGTTATGCCCTGGTCAATTTCAGTTGACTTTTTCAGCTGTCCAAATATAGTAACTTTTGCATCTTGATGATTTTCTGAGCCAAATTTTGAGAATCATGATCAAGCATTGATCAAATGATGTTTGTGGCTTCAAAATGATGTGTTGACCAAAAATTTGAACTTTTGACTGTCAAATGACCATTTTGCCCCTACAGTTGACTGTAGTGCAATCTAGGGTTTTGACTGTGCAACTTTGAGCTGAATGCCTTGGAACTTGACATGGGGATGCTTGACCATCTTTATAGGCATATGAGACTTGATTGGGCCTTTGAAAACTTCCTTTCTTTGATCAGAACACAAACCCTAGTTTTGACTGTATAGGAGACAGTTGAGCTGCGCAACCCTTGGGGAATTTTGTGACCTTGACTTGACAAATCTTGGAGAATATGGGAGGGCAAATTTTGGGGTACAACAGAGGGCGTTGGACCCTTTTTAATGAAATTAGATTATTAGCAAATTAATTAAATTAAAGAAAAAGAAATTATTTTTTTGGTTTTTTTTTGTATTTATGAGAATTTAATGAAATGGAATTAAATTGAGAGATTACCCTAATTCTAATTGTTTTTTTTAGTTTATTAAAAAATATTAAAGTCAAACCTAAGTTAACCTAATTAATTACATGGTAATTTAATTACAAAAATAAATAATATTTAATTATTAGTGAAGAAAAAAGAAAAAAGGATAAAAATTATTACAAACCCTAATTCTACCAAATTTTAAATTGATTAAGGAAAATATTAAAATTAAACCTAATTTAATAACTAAAATTAATGAATAATATTTATTTACAAAAAAAATATATTAATTAAATAAAATACTTATTTTTTGTCTTTTTCTGATTTTATATTGTTTTTTATATTTTTTATGAAAATATTAAATTAATTAAAAACAATAATTGAAATAAATAAAAAGAATGAAAAAAAATGTAAAAAAGCTTGCAAACCTAGGGGGGTCTGTCCCCAAATGTGAGGTGAAGTCCAGTAATTTTAAGCCCAATAAGTTCTGGCCTGGTTGACTTTTCTATTAGCATGCCTGGGCGTTGACTGAGGCACACCCTGGTCTTTGAATCATGGCCTTTGAATTGATGAGATTGGCCAAGTGGCGTGTTGGATGGAGGAGCATATGGGGGAACCTTGTGTTGAATCTGCATGGGATAACAATTAAAGGAAAAATAATATGATAGGGGTGAGGACCTGGGGCTCGAACCCAGGTCCTGATGATTACCAATGCTTATGCTTGCCAAATGCGCTGCTTTGTTTCTTTGTACATCATATAGCTAATAAACATAATAAAATAAAACAAAGGTTAGTGCTTCTTTTTCGCGCGAATATTTGAATCAACCAACCAGCGCTGGACACTTCATCATCTTCCTCCTTGTTTTGTTTTTTTTTCTGAAACACAAAAAAGAACTGGCAACGGTTTTGAACCGTTCCAGAAAGTCACTTTTATAAAAATAACGAATAGCTCAGGGCAGCTCATAAATTGAGCGCGAGGGTCGTTTTCTTTTCGTCCAAGCATTCTGAATTCATCCATGGCATTGGCATGTCCTAATTTTGCAGTAGTCAGAAACGCCCAAATCAAAAGCTTGGTAACCCTAAATATCTTTAATGGCGAATCCCTCAATAATGCATAAAAACTCAATTGAAATATATGGTTAGCTTCAGAATACATCAATTAGCAAGAATCCATGAAAAAAATGCAATGAATGTGCTTGAATTTTAAAACACGATTATGCCAAAAGAATGATACAGTCTGACTTGTATCTACCAATTCTCAAGGTTTCAGGCTATGCTATTGATTCAATCTCCTTCCTTGAAGCCTCAGCAAGCCAATGGAATGGATATTTTGCCTTGAATCGCCTTGTATCCCTGTTTTCAGTTTTCAATTTTTAAGCAAAAAACTCAAGTATGGTTTTCTATGTATGGCGCAGCCGGGAGTCCAAGGGCACGAGGGTTAGCTTGCATATATATGTATCAATGATTTAGGTTAAGAAAATTGATCAAAAATCCATGAATTAATGAAAAGGATATTTGATTTTCAAGCCATAATTTTCCAAATCTTTTTTCATGCTTTTTGGCTTCAATCACATCCAATCACCTTTGATTCTTTCCTAACCTGATTTGCACGAAATATTGAGTATATATCATGCATAAAAAGATTGAAAAACCTAGGTTTAATATTTTTTATATATTTTAACTAATTAAATGAATTTCCAGCATTTAAAAATTCAAATAAATAAAATAAAAATGATAAAAACTTCCCTTTGGGCCAAATGGTCGTGCACATGCCTTGGATGATGAATTGTGGAAGAAAAAGAGGCCCATTAGCATTTTTAGGTCATTTGAAGCAATGTTGACTTTTCAAAATATCCAAAAATTTCCCAACTTCCACAAGGCATAACTTGCTCAATGTTTAGGCTTTGCTCATGTTCTTGGACATTTTTGAAAGGTCTTTGAGTCCTCTAACCAATGTCTTTGGTCCCATGTCATTTTGATTTACCAATCTCAAGTTATGGCCTTTGACTTAAAGTCCCTTTTTGTTGACTTTTGAAAATGACCTATAATGTTGAAATTGATAACTTTTTGTGAGAGCATTTCTTGGACTTGAAGTATGAAGAGGAGTTGTAGGAAATGTTATTCTCTTCAAAATGAGCTTTGGATGGAATTTTTCTGATAATCCATGTGGAAGTTATGCCCTGGTCAATTTACAGTTGACTTTTTCAACTGTCCAAATATGGAAACTTTTGCATCTTGATGATTTTTGAGCCAAGCTTTGAGAATCATGATCAAGCATTGATCAAATGATGTTTGTAGCTTCAAAATGAGATGTTGACCAAAAATTTGAACTTTTGACTGTCAAATGACCATTTTGCCCCTATAGTTGACTGTAGTGCAATTAGGGTTTTGACTGTGCAATTTTGTGCTGAAAGTCTTGAAACTTGGTATGAGGATGCTTGACCATATTTATAGGAATGTGGGACTTGATTGGACCCTTGGAAACTTCATTTTCTTGATCAGAACCAAAACCCTAATTTTGACTGTTAGGAGGCCCTTGAACTGTGCAACCCTTGGGGAGATTTTGAAGCATGCTTTTGACAAATCTTGAAGAATATGGGAGGGCAAATTTTGGGGTACAACAGTTGCCCCTGTTCAATCTTCTTAGACCTGAGGATGCAGATTGGCTGACGTGCCTTTCGTAATCCGAAGGTGGAAGATGATTGAACACTAGAGTGCCCAGAAATTTGCGCTCACATAGTAGCAGTGATGGTGGAATGGGCTTATAGATGCCATTTGGAGATTGATGGATAGGATGATGGGCTTATAGATGCCATGATAAGAGATGATGGAAGGTGGATGGGCTTATAGATGCCATCTGGATGTTGATCGCGTAAGAGATTCCTTAGCGAGAACTTGCGTACCTGCAAAAGAAAGATGAATACCTGATACGTTGCAGGAACTGGTCTTCAAACTCTTTGTAAGGGTGCCCTGACTGGTTACAGGAGCTGGATCTGGAGCTTCAAAAGATGGTGAATGAACCAGGGGTGGTTACTACCTTAACAGGAACGGTGAGAGAACCTTGGATGACTTTAACCTCAACAGCAATCGTTGAGAAAATCTGGGGATGATTACTACCTCCGCAGTATCGGGGAGAGAACCACAGGCGACTACAACCTCAATAGCAATCATTGAGAGAATCTTGGGTAACTTCAACAGCAATCGTTGAGCGAATCTTGGGATTACCACCTCCGCAGTATCGGGGAGAGAACCATAGGCGACTACAACCTCAATAGCAATCATTGAGAGAATCTTGGATAACTTCAACTTCAACAGCAATCGTTGAGTGAAATCTGGGATTACCACCTCCGCAGTATCGGGGAGAGAACCATGGGCGACTACAACCTCAATAGCAAACATTGAGAGAATCTTGGATAACTTCAACTTCAACAGCAATCGTTGAGCGAAGCCTGGGATTACCACCTCCGCAGTATCGGGGAGAGAACCATGGGCGACTACAACCTCAATAGCAATCATTGAGAGAATCTTGGATAACTTCAACTTCAACAGCAATCGTTGAGCGAAGCCTGGGATTACCACCTCTGCAGTATCGGGGAGAGAACCATGGGCGACTACAACCTCAATAGCAATCATTGAGAGAATCTTGGATAACTTCAACTTCAATAGCAATCGTTGAGCGAAGCCTGGGATTACCACCTCCGCAGTATCAGGGAGATAACCATAGGCGACTACAACCTCAATAGCAATCATTGAGAGAATCTTGGATAACTTCAACTTCAACAGCAATCGTTGAGCGAAATCTGGGATTACCACCTCCGCAGTATCGGGGAGAGAACCATGGGCGACTACAACCTCAATAGCAATCATTGAGAGAATCTTGGATAACTTCACTTCAACAGCAATCATTGAGCGAAATCTGGGATTACCACCTCCGCAGTATCGGGGAGAGAACCATAGGCGACTACAACCTCAATAGCAATCATTGAGAGAATCTTGGATAACTTCACTTCAACAGCAATCATTGAGCGAAATCTGGGATTACCACCTCCGCAGTATCGGGGAGAGAACCATAGGCGACTACAACCTCAATAGCAATCATTGAGAGAATCTTGGATAACTTCAACTTCAACAGCAATCGTTGAGCGAAGCCTGGGATTACCACCTCCGCAGTATCGGGGAGAGAACCATAGGCGACTACAACCTCAACAGCAAACATTGAGAGAATCTTGGTTAACTTCAACTTCAACAGCAATCGTTGAGCGAAATCTGGGATTACCACCTCTGCAGTATCGAGGAGAGAACCATAGGCGACTACAACCTCAATAGCAATCATTGAGAGAATCTTGGATGTCTTCTACTAAGTCTTCAAAAGAAAAACCTTTAGGAGTCGGTTTAACTAGACCAGAGAAAGCCTTTGACTGGATAATGACCAGGAAAATCTTTGGGAGTCGATTTAACTGAACCAGACAAGGTCTTGGAGTCTTCAACTGAGTCTTCAAAAGAAAAACCTTTAGGAGTCGATTTAACTAGACCAGAGAAGGCCTTTGACTGGATAATAACCAGGAAAATCTTTGGGAGTCGATTTAACTGAACCAGACAAGGTCTTGGAGTCTTCAACTGAGTCTTCAAAAGAAAAACCTTTAGGAGTCGGTTTAACTAGACCAGAGAAGGCCTTTGACTGGATAATAACCAGGAAAATCTTTGGGAGTCGATTTAACTGAACCAGACAAGGTCTTGGAGTCTTCAACTGAGTCTTCAAAAGAAAAACCTTTAGGAGTCGATTTAACTAGACCAGAGAAGGCCTTTGACTGGATAATAACCAGGAAAATCTTTGGGAGTCGATTTAACTGAAGCAGACAAGGTCTTGGAGATATAGCTGAGAATTTAACTGGATCTTCCCTGAAAGGTAAAGGTCAGTCATATGCAATGCATGATATGGATCAAGCAATGATGTTCTCAACATAAATGAGATTTGTAAGATGTGATGCATATATGTATGGGAGTGCGATGTTTATGAATGTATGTTTTCGTCTTAGGAAAATAAATCCTTGACGGGTGCCGGGAAGTCATATCCTGGGCTGATATTGAAGAATAGATTTTTGCCTCCGCTGGGGATGATAGCTGCAAGAATACCGGTAGGAGAAGATAACTCCGTTGGGGAATAAACTTGGCGAATGGATTACTCTGCGGGGAGAAAAGTACTCTAATGATCTTGCTGGGGAAGCAATACTCTGTGGGGAGAGAGGTACTCTAACGATGTTGCTGGGAAACAATACTCTGTGGGGAGAGAGATACTTTGCTGAGTTGTTGATAATAACTTGCTGGGGATACCCTTGTTGTGCTGGAAGTGTTGATAGACTTCGCTGGGGATAAGAAGACTTTGCCGAGAACGATCTTTCCGTGGCTTTTGGCTGAGGATAACCCAGTTATATCCTAGTAAGGAAATAACTCTTTGAATAAAGCCGGGAGACGCGTGTTCGTGCTCTGCGAGGATAAGCTTCCAGAATCTACTGGGGATAAGCTTACCGTTTGGGGAGATGGATTCCAACTTTCTTGGGGAGACTGGATTGGACTCTCCTGGGGAAGTATTGAACTGTATTGGTTATGTTCTTCAACGGAACCTACCTTGATACCTTGGAGGACAGAACAATCAGATTGCTTAGGCCACCCATTATTGCCCCTGTTTCTATGGGAGAGGCACCTGTGGGATGCTGATAATTGTTTATAGACCAACCTTCTTCTGGTAGGCAGGTGACAAGATGACAGGACATAGTCGTACGCTTTAATCCCTAAATTTTGCCTGGACCGCCCTTTCGGGTTTTCGGTCCATCGGGATACCCATTTTTGCCCAAGCCGCCTTTTCAGGTTTTCGACTTGCCGGGTGTACAGATTTTTTTTTATTTCATCCCTTATTTTTGCCCGAACCCTTTTGGTTCGGCGGGAAACCCTTATTTTTGCCTAGGTGTATCAACCTAGCGGGTCTTTGATTATGCGTAGTATTTTCCGACTATGTCCATGCTCTTAGAATGCAAGGAGGTGCCCCTGGCTGTTTGTGTTGCCATGTTACCAGGAGGTGTTTGATTAGGCAAGATTCGTTGTTGGAATGCCCCAAGTGACCTAGGCGAAGATTTTCCCCAGGCTACTTGGCCTTTGAGAGATTCTCCGAATCTTGACTTAACTGCCCCAGATGATGGACAATAGTCATACCTGCCCCCTGATTGGAAGTGCTTTTGTTCACTAGGTATTCGTCGTGCGAATTTCCCTGCTGTTCAAACAAATATTCATATGCAAACGAAGTTATGTTAAAAATGCAAAGCTTATGCCTGTCTTGAAGATTTTGAAAATGCATTCTTTTTCATAAAACAAGTAAATGTTTGTAAAACGTGATGTCAACTTCGTATTTACCGTAGGCCTTAAGGAGTCAGGATACCTTTCGTAACAGTATGCTTTCGAACTAACCCATGCTTCAGCTAGGACTTTTAAGGGTTATAACGTGGCCTGGTTCACGGTTTAAGAAACAAAGGATAAAGGCTCAAATTATTTGTACCCACCCTCTCTTCGTGATGTTCTCCAAACCTAAACTCAGTTGATCATACGTTAGACCTTGTTTGAGTCTTTGCTCTGATTTTCCGGTGATGATTCAGATGTTGATAACTTATCTTGAATAGGCAGTCATTCCCTCTTTTTTTTGTTGAGGGTTTATAGGAGGACCTTTTTCTTTTGATTTCATTATCCCTTTCTTTTTTACCTGAACTGTTTCCTTTTTTGGAATTACAGTCAGCGGGATGCCCCAGTTTTATAAGTCTCCTTCATGGGTTTTGACTTATTGGGTGTTTTATTTTTTGAGATAATGACTGCCTTTCTTTATTGATTATTCTGAACCATCACTGTCTTTCTTTGTTTTGTAAGGACCTCTTTGGTGCCCTTCGTTATGCACTTGGATCAACTGAGAGACTACCCTGCCCCAGGTTATGATTAAGGGTTTTAAATTTCGAAAAGAAAAACTCCTACTTCTTTGGCTCAGAGGGGTTGACGAGGGATTATCATCCTTATAACTCCAGTGTTTGGGGATTGAAACAATGCCTGTACCTCATCAGCGGGGTCTGTTCAGAAGCATACTGTAGATTGTGGTATCGTTTTCGTCATCCTCCCTCAAGAGGCTTAGAATTATTAATTAAGAGTTGATCATCAGAAAAAATATGAAAATAATTTGCATTTAGTGAATACGAATATATTGTTTCAGAACAGACATATGCGATGCATTAATGAAATAACAATGTTTAACATGAGTAAATGTTTGAACAAAAGAAAATTGCAACTTGAACATTCGAATGAACAAAAATTTCTCAATCCTAGCCATGTTTTGGTAAGGGAGCAGTGATTATGTTCGGAGTCTCAGGTACTTCAAACTGAATCTCTCCAGTGTCGATCATGTCTTGAATCTTGTTTTTGAGAGGCCAGTAGTTGTCCGTAGTATGCCCCGGGCTATCAGAATGGTATGCGCACCTATCGTTGGGGTGATAATTAGAAGCAGAAGTGTTTGGATTCCGGAGAGGAGCCCTTAAGGTGATTAGCCCTGCCTTCAACATTTGTTGTAGTGCTTGATCCAGCGACATGTTGATCTTGGTGAACTGCCTTTTAGGCTTGTCTGGTTTGCTCTGATCAGCCTGTTGTTCTGGGCGAGGTCATTGTTGGACCTGTGAAGTAATAGCAACTCGGAGAGGTCTATTCGTTGGACCCGACCTTTGCCTTCTTGGAAGCTGTTCTATGACCTGGTCCCTGATTTGGACTGGTTGCTTCATGCCTTGAGGAAGTTGGACGATCATGGCTCTCAGCTCTCCTTGCTCCTGAGCTAAACCTTGAATGAGGGCCCTTTGCCCCAGCATCTGGGTTTTCAATGTGTCTACCTCAGCTTGTAGACGTTTCAGCTGTTCATCCTTGTCCTCTTCAGGACTCTTTCTGATCAGATTCCCCATGAGGAGTGTCCTCAACTCTTCCTGCCCCTTGGATAGGCTTAGGAAGATCTCTTTGAACTGAGTCTCTTGAGTGTGAAGGTCCTGGTTATCTTGTTGGGAAGCCATGGCTGAAATAAACAGCAGGGAGGGTAAGTGACCTGCAACAAGGGTACCTGTTATGCAATGATATGTATGATATGCATGCAATGTTTTCAAGGACCTCGCGGGATAAACTAGAAATTTGTTAGAGCTGGGATCCGGTAGCTTGATTGAAGGAACTTCATATTTGTTGAGAGTCCTTTTTCAAGGGTCAAAGGCTCACCATATCCAGTGGGTCATAGTCCTTGACATCCTTGGCTAGGGCAATCTTCTTCCAGTGTCAAAGCTCGCCATATCAAGTGGGTCATAGCCCCTGACAACTTTGGCTAGAGGAAAATAAATCCTCTTTGCCCCTTGCTAGATATTTGATTCATCATGACCTGCATCACAAGCCCTTGAGATCCTTGAAATGGGTTAGGATGTATGCAATGGTATGATGTTATGGCATGCATGGGGTGATGTAGGTAAACCCTGTTATGAGTCCCAATTAAGGACTATAAACAAACCCTGCAAGAAATTCAGTATACTTTGTTATGAGCCCCCATTAAGGACTATAAACAAAACCTGCAAGAAACTTAGTGAACCCTGTTATGAGTCCGGATTAAGGACTATAAACAAAACCTGCAAGAAACTTAAGTAAAACCTGTCATGAGTCCCAATTAAGGACTAAAACAACCTGCAAGTAGTTCATGTGTCAGATAAAGCATGCAAGTAGTCAAGTACGAAGGCACACAAGTCACACAAGAGAAGTCCTTAGAGTGTAGGCCAGCATGGGGTCTGGGTATTACCCTCTTGAAGTTGGTGGGTTTATACCTGTCCTATCAAAAGTAACTGGGTTCTTAGAGGATCCCAATATCATTGACTACCCTCAATCGGTCATAACTCCAGCATCGCAATCTTTTCTTGTGGCCAGAACCATCACGAGAGTTTAGCCTCAATGGGCGTAGCATACTGCTACTGTTCTAATGGCCAAGTTGAGTCATTTAAGGTTCTAAGGTTGTTGGTGCTTAATGACTCCTTGGAAGACCCATATTCTCCCCGTTTCAACACGAGGGATACCGGTACAGACCAAGGCGCCACACCAACGTAGCCACTGCTTCACCCATGTCGGTATACGCCGGACAGGTCCCTCACAGCTTATGCTACCTAAACAGAGTATCCCCAGATCCGGGTTAGGATCTATGTAACTCCCATGCAACCCACAATTTAAAGCAAGCAAAGCAATACAATTGAAAACACAGTTATGAACTATCCCTAAGGTACACCTCACTTTAAGTTTAAGTCCCCAGCAGAGTCGCCAGTTCTGTGATCGGTGGATCTGGAACTGACTGTTTAACGCTGGTTCGCGAAATGTCACGGAAGCAAGAGTCGCCACCGTCTTTTATTTTCTCCAACATGGACAGGACAAAAGCACAGAAAAATTCCTTATAGAGATTGCTCTCGGTTCGGGAGGTAGGTTATAGAAAGGGAAGGTGTTAGCACCCTTTCTATCCATGGTTATCCATGGGCTCTTAGATACTTGCTCACTTGTGTTTTCAAAAATGGTTTTTTTGCTTTTCAACTGTGGGTTTAAAAAGTTTCTTTGAAAATTCCAGTTCGACTCTTGTATCAGTCCTCAAGAGTGTTTGAAAAATTGCTTTCGAAAGCTTTTTGAAAATGTGTTGGTGTGAAAAGTATTTTGTTTTGTTTTGAAATTTAGAGCAAGTATCTAGAGTCGTCTACCTACCCTAAGGAATTCGTTTGTGTAAATGTCCTTTAAAGTAGTGCCATCCCACCATTGAGAGGTAGGTAGCACCACCGTTGGAGGTGTTCGGGTCAATTCGAGGTTCGGGACATGGTGATCACCAGAGCAATAAGAAGACACCTTAGAAGCTACCCTCATGCCAGGTTCCCGGATCATGAGGACTTACTAAGACATCCTCTACTCGACGACCACCTTTCGAGGCAAGGCAACAGTGAGGCGTACCCTAGGGGTGGTGTGTGATTTTGTGTGTCAGATTCATTTATTTGATCTTGTCATGTCAAAGTGATCTATGCGTTTGTTTTTATTTTTTCGTCCATTCATTCTTGCATGCATTTATTTAGCAGTTTAAGAAAGTGCGGAAAAGGTAAAGTTCTAAACTATTACAAAAGGCGCGGGTCCACATCGCCAAAATTTCCAGAACCCGATTTGACAGAAAATAGAGAAATAAAGGTAAAGTGCGAGAAATTAAATTTACACGGCTTTGGGAGAGGTACATAAATAATTAAAAGAAAAAGAAATAAATACGCGAATTAAATTGAAATTAGAAACGAGGGCGTTGGACCCTTTTTAATGAAATTAGATTATTAGCAAATTAATTAAATTAAAGAAAAAGAAATTATTTTTTTGGTTTTTTTTTGTATTTATGAGAATTTAATGAAATGGAATTAAATTGAGAGATTACCCTAATTCTAATTGTTTTTTTTAGTTTATTAAAAAATATTAAAGTCAAACCTAAGTTAACCTAATTAATTACATGGTAATTTAATTACAAAAATAAATAATATTTAATTATTAGTGAAGAAAAAAGAAAAAAGGATAAAAATTATTACAAACCCTAATTCTACCAAATTTTAAATTGATTAAGGAAAATATTAAAATTAAACCTAATTTAATAACTAAAATTAATGAATAATATTTATTTACAAAAAAAATATATTAATTAAATAAAATACTTATTTTTTGTCTTTTTCTGATTTTATATTGTTTTTTATATTTTTTATGAAAATATTAAATTAATTAAAAACAATTATTGAAATAAATAAAAAGAATGAAAAAAAATGTAAAAAAGCTTGCAAACCTAGGGGGGTCTGTCCCCAAATGTGAGGTGAAGTCCAGTAATTTTAAGCCCAATAAGTTCTGGCCTGATTGACTTTTCTATTAGCATGCCTGGGCGTTGACTGAGGCACACCCTGGTCTTTGAATCATGGCCTTTGAATTGATGAGATTGGCCAAGTGGCGTGTTAAATGGAGGAGCATATGGGGGAACCTTGTGTTGAATCTGCATGGGATAACAATTAAAGGAAAAATAATATGATAGGGGTGAGGACCTGGGGCTCGAACCCAGGTCCTGATGATTACCAATGCTTATGCTTGCCAAATGCGCTGCTTTGTTTCTTTGTACATCATATAGCTAATAAACATAATAAAATAAAACAAAGGTTAGTGCTTCTTTTTCGCGCGAATATTTGAATCAACCAACCAGCGCTGGACACTTCATCATCTTCCTCCTTGTTTTGTTTTTTTTTCTGAAACACAAAAAAGAACTGGCAACGGTTTTGAACCGTTCCAGAAAGTCACTTTTGCAAAAATAACGAATAGCTCAGGGCAGCTCATAAATTGAGCGCGAGGGTCGTTTTCTTTTCGTCCAAGCATTCTGAATTCATCCATGGCATTGGCATGTCCTAATTTTGCAGTAGTGAGAAACGCCCAAATCAAAAGCTTGGTAACCCTAAATATCTTTAATGGCGAATCCCTCAATAATGCATAAAAACTCAATTGAAATATATGGTTAGCTTCAGAATACATCAATTAGCAAGAATCCATGAAAAAAATGCAATGAATGTGCTTGAATTTTAAAACACGATTATGCCAAAAGAATGATACAGTCTGACTTGTATCTACCAATTCTCAAGGTTTCAGGCTATGCTATTGATTCAATCTCCTTCCTTGAAGCCTCAGCAAGCCAATGGAATGGATATTTTGCCTTGAATCGCCTTGTATCCCTGTTTTCAGTTTTCAATTTTTAAGCAAAAAACTCAAGTATGGTTTTCTATGTATGGCGCAGCCGGGAGTCCAAGGGCACGAGGGTTAGCTTGCATATATATGTATCAATGATTTAGGTTAAGAAAATTGATCAAAAATCCATGAATTAATGAAAAGGATATTTGATTTTCAAGCCATAATTTTCCAAATCTTTTTTCATGCTTTTTGGCTTCAATCACATCCAATCACCTTTGATTCTTTCCTAACCTGATTTGCGAGAAATATTGAGTATATATCATGCATAAAAAGATTGAAAAACCTAGGTTTAATATTTTTTATATATTTTAATTAATTAAATGAATTTCTAGCATTTAAAAATTCAAATAAATAAAATAAAAATGATAAAAACTTCCCTTTGGGCCAAATGGTCGTGCACATGCCTTGGATGATGAATTGTGGAAGAAAAAGAGGCCCATTAGCATTTTTAGGTCATTTGAAGCAATGTTGACTTTTCAAAATATCCAAAAATTTCCCAACTTCCACAAGGCATAACTTTCTCAATGTTTAGGATTTGCTCATGTTCTTGGACATTTTTGAAAGGTCTTTGAGTCCTCTAACCAATGTCTTTGGTCCCATGTCATTTTGATTTACCAATCTCAAGTTATGGCCTTTGACTTAAAGTCCCTTTTTGTTGACTTTTGAAAATGACCTATAATGTTGAAATTGATAACTTTTTGTGAGAGCATTTCTTGGACTTGAAGTATGAAGAGGAGTTGTAGGAAATGTTATTCTCTTCAAAATGAGCTTTGGATGGAATTTTTCTGATAATCCATGTGGAAGTTATGCCCTGGTCAATTTACAGTTGACTTTTTCAACTGTCCAAATATGGAAACTTTTGCATCTTGATGATTTTTGAGCCAAGCTTTGAGAATCATGATCAAGCATTGATCAAATGATGTTTGTAGCTTCAAAATGAGATGTTGACCAAAAATTTGAACTTTTGACTGTCAAATGACCATTTTGCCCCTACAGTTGACTGTAGTGCAATTAGGGTTTTGACTGTGCAATTTTGTGCTGAAAGTCTTGAAACTTGGTATGAGGATGATTGACCATATTTATAGGCATGTGGGACTTGATTGGACCCTTGGAAACTTCATTTTCTTGATCAGAACCAAAACCCTAATTTTGACTGTTAGGAGGCCCTTGAACTGTGCAACCCTTGGGGAGATTTTGAAGCATGCTTTTGACAAATCTTGAAGAATATGGGAGGGAAAATTTTGGGGTACAAGAGCTGGTAATAGCCACTGGATTGACCATTTGAGACACATGGCAAGCGCCAACGCTGGGTGTATGATGGATCACTGGATGGTGTACTGCATGGGAAAGGGTTAAATAAAATAATAGAAACAAATTGAGGGGACCTGAGATTCGAACCCAGGTCCCAGTGTTTACCAGCTAATGCTTTGACCAACTGAACCATTTTCGCGCTTTGTACATAAAATGGAGAATAAACAATATAAAACAAAATCAACATTAATGTTATGAAATAAAAAAAAAAGGGCGCTGGATTTCAAACCCTCCACTCACGCCATGCCACGCAGTCGTCTTCTCCAAATGTTCCTGTAACAAAAAGGATAGCGGGGGTTTTAAACCCCCCCAAAACGCAGGCTTATGAATAATAGCGAATAGCTCATGTTCACTCATAAATTGAGCGCGATGGGTGATTTGGAATCATTGGGATGTCACGAATGCAATGATAGTGGTATCGTGGTCCAATTTTTTCAGAGGAAAGAAACCCCAATTCGTAGTTCCTGCAACCCTAGAAAATTCCCATGGCATATTTCGCTACAGACCTTGAAAACCCAATTAAATCATACTATCAGCTTCAAAACATTCACATTAGTCCAAATCCATGATTAAAAATGAAAAATGTTGTATGAATAATGAAATACGAATATCAAAATTTTCAAAGAAGGTCAGACTTGGTTATACCGATTCTTGGCGTATGGAGGGTTGAATTTGATTAGAATCGCTTCCTTAGGATGTCAGCAACGTGTTTGGATAGGAATGAGGGTCTGAAACAAGCTCTAAAAGTGTTTTCAGTTTTGCAATTTTTGTGTGAAAAATGCAAAGTTTGCTTCTCAGTTTTTGTGCAGCTCTGGTCGTGTTGTTGTGTCTGATCACTTGCATATGTGTTATGTAACATGTTTTGATAGGAATTATGGCCTCATAATGCAAGGCATTCAAACTTGAGATTTTCCATAAACCTCCATTAACAACCTTCCATTTCTGAACCAATTTTGAATTCTTGCTTCATTTGGCCTCTTGCACGAATTTGGAATATGCATAATGGTGATTCAAAGTTAATCAAAGCCAAATATCCCCCTTAATTAACCTTTTTGATTTTCCTTTGATTTTAAAAGATTTTAAAATTAATTAAATCCAATAAAATCAATTAAAAATGAAAAAAATTAATTTTAAATTTTGAAATAATTTGTGGGACACGTGGGAAGCATGGCCAAGTTGAAACAAGTGGAAAAAGTGGGCCCCTTTTGTCAAAAATGAAGTTTCAAGGATAAATGATTTTGGCCATTTCACAAAAATTTCCCAACTTCTCCAATGCATATCTTGCTCAATTTTTAAGCTTTGATCATGTTCTTGGACATTTTGGAAAGTTCTTGAAGTCCTTTAACCAATGTCTTTGGTCCCATGTCATTTTGATTTACCAATCTCAAGTTATGGTCTTTGACTTAAAGTCCCTTTTTGTTGACTTTTGAAAATGACCTATAATGTTGAAATTGATAACTTTTTGTGAGAGCATTTCTTGGACTTGGAATGTGAAGATGAGTTGTAGGAAATGTCCTCCCCTTCAAGATGATCATTGGATGGGATTTTTCTGATGAAACATGAAAAAGTTATGCCTTGGCCAAGTTACAGTTGACTTTTCAGCTGTCCAAAAATAGAAACTTTTGCATCTTTAGACTTTTTGAGCCAAACTTTGAGAATCATGATCAAGCATTGATCAAATGATGTTTGTGGCTTCAAAATAATATGTTGACCAAAAATTTTGACTTTTGACTGCCAAATGACCATTTTGCCCCTACAGTTGACTATTGAGCAATTAGGGTTTTTGACTGTGCAACTTGACCTTGTGAGCCTTGAAACTTGACATGTAGGTGCTTGACAATGTGTATGAGCATGGGAGACTTGATTGAGCTCTTGAAAACTTCAATTTCCTTGCAAGAACCAAAACCCTAGTTTGACTGGCTTAGGAGGATGGTTGATTGTGTAGCCTTTGAGTAGACTTGAGCCATTTGAGATGATGCTTGGCAAAACTTTGAAGATTATGGGAGGGCAAATTTTGGGGTACAACAGTTGCCCCTGTTCAATCTTCTTAGACCTGAGGATGTAGATTGGCTTGCGTGCCTTTCGTAATCCGAAGGTGGAAGATGATTGAACACTAGAGTGCCCAAAAATTTGCACTCACATAGTAGAGTATCAGCAGTGTGATAGCGAG
This sequence comes from Vicia faba, assembly GCA_948472305.1. Classification (NCBI taxonomy): domain Eukaryota; kingdom Viridiplantae; phylum Streptophyta; class Magnoliopsida; order Fabales; family Fabaceae; genus Vicia; species Vicia faba. Next base: position 1,445,114,927 of record OX451738.1, on the reverse strand, counting down.
AATGGGCTTACAGATGCCATTTGGAGAGATGGTGGATAGGGGGATGGGCTTATAGATGCCATCTGGAGATGTGACAGAAACTTGTCGGGAATGGGCTTATAGATGTCATTTGGAACTGTGATGGATAATTGTGGAGACGGGCTTCTAGATGCCATCGGGAGGTGTCGATCGCGTAAGAGATTCCTTAGCGAGAACTTGCGTACCTGAGAAAGAAAGAGAATTACCTGGCCTGTTGTAGGAGTTGATCTTTTAAATTCTTTATGTAGATGTGCCCTGGCTGGGTGTAGGAATCGAATCTTTAAACTCTTCAGACATGCCATGGCAGGATACAGGAATCGAGTCTGGTACTGTAGTCGTCAACAGATACTCCCTGGCAAGATACAGGAATCGGATCTTCGAACTCTTCAGACGTTCCCTGTCAAGATACAGGAATCGAGTCTGGTACTGTAGCCGTCAACAGATACTCCCTGGCAAGCTACAGGAATCGGATCTTCGAACTCTTCAGACGTGCCCTGTCAAGATACAGGAATCGAGTCTGGTACTGTAGTCGTCAACAGATACTCCCTGGCAAGATACAGGAATCGGATCTTCGAACTCTTCAGACGTGCCCTGTCAAGATACAGGAATCGAGTCTGGTACTGTAGTCGTCAACAGATACTCCCTGGCAAGATACAGGAATCGGATCTTCAAACTCTTCAGACGTGCCCTGTCAAGATACAGGAATCGAGTCTGGTACTGTAGTCGTCAACAGATACTCCCTGGCAAGATACAGGAATCGGATCTTCGAACTCTTCAGACGTGCCCTGTCAAGATACAGGAATCGAGTCTGGTACTGTAGTCATCAACAGATACTCCCTGGCAAGATACAGGAATCGGATCTTCGAACTCTTCAGACGTGCCCTGTCAAGATACAGGAATCGAGTCTGGTACTGTAGTCGTCAACAGATACTCCCTGGCAAGATACATGAATCGGATCTTCGAACTCTTCAGACGTGCCCTGTCAAGATACAGGAATCGAGTCTGGTACTGTAGTCGTCAACAGATACTCCCTGGCAAGATACAGGAATCGGATCTAGAATTACGACAGTTGATAGCAATTATCTTTGTATTAACTTTTGTCCTGAAAAGACAAAACGTTAGTTGTATGCAATGTCATGATGTATGACCTGCGAGATGTTCTCAGAATGAATGAGATTGTATGTTCGTGATGCGTATGTGCATGCTATAATGTATGAAGATATGATGTTTATGAAATCTATGTTTTTGTCTAGGAAAATAAATCCTTGACGGATGCCGGGAAGTCAAATCCTGGGCTGATGTGAATAGCATTCTTTGTTTCCACTGGGGATTGATGGCTACAAGGATACCGGTAGGAGAAGATGACTCCGTTGGGAAATAAACTTGGAGATTACTCTGTGGGAAGAACATTATTCTAGTGATCTTGCTGGGGAACAATACTCTGTGGGGAGAGAGGTACTTTGCTGGAATGTTGATGGTAACTTCGCTGGGGATACCGTTGTTATGTTGGAAGTATTAATAGACTCCGCTGGGGATAAGAAGACTTCGCTGAGGACGATCTTTCCGTGGCTTTTGGCTGAGGATAACCCAGTTATATCCTGGTAGGGAAATAACCTTTGAATAAAGTCGGGGGACGCGTTCGTGCTCTGTAGGGGATAAGCTTCCAGAATCTACTGGGGATAAGCTTCCTGCTGGGGAGATGGATTCAAACTTTCCTGGGGAAATCTTGATTGGACTCTCCTGGGGAAATTTTGGGATGTACCAGGGAAGTGGCTCCACTGAATGTCTAGTATACTGCCGGGGAACAATCTTAGACCAAGACTGTCGGGGATGCTTGTTAGGAATGTCTGTATGATTATGCTGGGGAATGTTGAGATCTGCTGGAGGATACCCAACTTCCTTAAGACTGATAGGATAACTCTGCTTGGGGAGAGTGCATTGACTTGCTGGCTCACTCTCTGGGGGATTAAGGTATCTTGGTTACATTCTTCAGCTGAACTTACCTTGGTACCTTGGTGGACAGAGCAATTAGATCGCTTTAGACAACTCATTATTGCCCCTGTTTCTAATGTCACCTGTAATTAATCCTTTGTTTTGTATGCAAATATTTATGAGTTAGCAGTTAGTGTCAAATGCATATATCACAAATTGAACCTTGGACGTTCTTCGCAAAACAAAACAGAAAAGGAAAAACAATTGGTAATTTTAACTGAAAAGTGATTTTTGTATTGATTTCTGAATTGCCTGTAAATAGGCGTTTTATGTACAAGAGGCTGACGTCCTAGTAAGAGAACGCCTCCGAATAAAAGAGTTTATACAATTTGTACAAAGGGAAAACAAAATAGCTGTGTGAAAAGTATAATCACGCTGGGTTCCAACTCTGCTATCGCCTTTATATCTTCGAGCGTCTCATCACTTGATGACCTAGCTGAAGATGAAGCTGATTGATCGATGCTGTTTGAACTTGATGTTGATACCGGATTCTGGATACAAAGTGATCCAATGAGACATAGTATTATGCTTTATCCCTAACTTTTTCCTGGACCGCCCTTTCGGGTTTTCAGTCCACCGGGATACCCATTTTTGCCCAAGCCGCCTTTTCAAGTTTTCGACTTGCCGGGTGTACAGATTTTTTTTCATTTCATCCCTTCACTTTGCCCGAACCCTTTTGGTTCGTCGGGAAGCCCTAATTTTTGCCTAGGTATGTCAACCTAGTGGTTTTTTTTTCATGCGTAGTATCTTTTTACTATGTCCGCATTGGCGGGGTGAGGAAGGTCGTCACTATCCATGTTGGTTAGAATCATGGCTCCTCCTGAGAACACATGTTTAACCGCAAATGGCCCTTCATACGTAGGGGTCCATTTTCCCCTTGGATCACTCTGAGGAAGGATGATACGCTTGATTACCAGATCCCCAACTTGATATTCTTGTGGTCTGACCTTTTTGTAAAATGCCCTGATCATCCGTTTTTGATACGTCTGACCATGACAAATAGCAGCAAGTCTCTTTTCGTCAATTAGATTTAACTGATCAAGTCGTGTCTGGATCCAATCATCTTCGCTCAGATCTGCATCCTTCATTATCCGGAGAGAGGGTATCTGCACTTCGATCGGTAAGACTGCCTCCATGCCGTAGACCAAGGAAAAAGGAGTTTCCCCGGTTGACGTCCTTGCTGAGGTTCGATACCCATGAAGAGCGAACGGTAACATCTCGTGCCAATCTTTATAGGTCACTGTCATCTTCTGCACAATTTTCTTGATATTCTTATTCGCTTCTTCTACAGCCCCATTCATCTTCGGCCGGTAAGGAGAAGAGTTGTGGTGCTGTATCTTGAACTGCTCGCAGAGCTCAGTGATCATCTTGTTATTGAGATTGGTACCGTTGTCTGTAATGATCCTTTCAGGGACGCCGTAACGACAGATCAGATTGTGCCGAATGAACCGTGCCACAACATTCTTGGTTACTGTAGCGTAGGAAGCTGCTTCAACCCACTTCGTGAAGTAATCAATCGCTACCAGGATAAAGCGATGCCCGTTGGAGGTCGTAGGTTTAATTTCGCCGATCATATCTATGCCCCACATTGCGAAAGGCCAAGGTGCTGTCAAGACGTTCAGAAGAACTGGAGGAACGTGCACCTTGTCTGCGTAAATCTGGCATTTGTGACATGTCCGAGAATGTTGGTAGCAGTCGGCTTCCATTGTGGACCAGAAATACCCTGCCCGAAGGATCTTCTTTGCCATAGTGTGTCCACTGGAATGTGTTCCGAAGGTCCCTTCATGTAGCTCTTCCATGATCCTTTCTGCTTCAGTCTTATCGACACAACGCAGTAAGGTCGAATCATGGTTTCGCTTATACAGAATGCCGTTGCTAAGGAAGAACTTTGTTGTGAACCTTCTCAGGAACTTCTTGTCATTGACAGATGCACCTTCAGGGTATTCCTGAGCTTCCAAGTATCTCTTCACCTTATGGTACCAAGGCTTCTCAGTCACCAATTCAGTCTCGAGATCACAACAGTATGCCGGTTCGCCCAATTTCCAGATAATGACCCGGGGAGCCTCATTGTCCCATTTGACTTTGAACATGGAAGACATCGTAGCTAACGCGTCCGCCAACTGATTCTCCTCTCTTGGGAAATGTTCAAAAGTTATCTCTGTGAAGTGAGGGATCAAGGTCAACACACATTCTTTGTAAGGAATAAGATTCGGATGTTTCGTATCCCACTCCCCTTTGATCTGATTGATCACGAGAGCGGAATCTCCGAAGACACTCAGAAACTTGATCCTTAAGTCGATCGCAGCTTGGAGACCCATGATGCATGCCTCATACTCCGCCATGTTATTGGTGCAGTTGAAACATAGCCGGGCGGTGAGTGGAGTATGAGTGCCTTGAGGGGATATGATCACAGCGCCGATGCCGTTACCCAAAGTGTTAGAGGCTCCGTCAAAGTGCATAGACCATCGGGATCCTTCCTCAGGCCCTTCATCCGGTCCAGGCACTTCACAATCAGTCACTATCATGATACTCTCGTCAGGAAATTCAAAGTTCATTGACTGATAGTCGTCTACTGCCTGGTGTGCCAAGTGGTCTGCCAATACACTTCCCTTGATGGCCTTCTGAGTCGTGTACTGGATGTCGTATTCCGTCAAGATCATTTGCCATCTTGCTATTCTCCCAGACAGAGCAGGTTTTTCAAATATGTACTTTATAGGATCCATTTTTGAAATCAACAAGGTAGTGTGAGTCAGCATATACTGTCTCAGCCGGCGAGCAGCCCATACCAAAGCACAACAAGTTTTCTCGAGCAGTGAGTATCGGGTCTCACAGTCGGTAAACTTTTTGCTAAGGTAATAAATGGCGTGCTCTTTTCGGCCAGACTCGTCATACTGCCCCAGCACACACCCCATTGAGTTGTCAAGTACTGTCAGGTATAGTATCAGAGGTCTCCCTTCAACCGGTGGCATAAGGATGGGTGGCTCTTGGAGATACTCTTTGATTCTGTCAAAAGCGGCCTGACATTCATCGTTCCAATGTACTACCTGATCTTTCTTCAGCAGCTTGAAGATTGGTTCACAAGTAGCAGTTAGGTGCGAGATGAATCGAGCAATGTAATTCAGACGTCCTAGAAAGCCTCTGACTTCTTTCTCTGTCTTAGGAACTGGCATCTCTTGAATGGCTTTAACTTTGGCAGGGTCCACTTGAATACCCTTATCACTCACGACGAAACCTAGCAACTTTCCAGATCTAACCCCGAAGGTGCACTTGTTCGGGTTCAACCTCAGCTTGTACAGTTTCAGACGGTCAAACAACTTATGTAGATGGTCAAGGTGTTCCTCCTCAGTTTGGGACCTTGCAATCATGTCAACGACATACACTTCTATCTCATGATGGATCATGTCATGAAATAAAGCAACCATGGCACGTTGGTAGGTTGCCCCAGCATTTTTCAACCCGAATGGCATGACCTTGTAGTAGAAGGTGCCCCACTGAGTAACAAAGGTAGTCTTTTCCATGTCTTCTGGAGCCATCTTGATCTGATTATAACCTGAAAAGCCATCCATGAAAGAAAACACCTTATGCTGAGCAGTATTGTCAACCAGGACATCAATGTGAGGTAGAGGGAAGTCATCTTTGGGGCTGGCCCTGTTCAGATCCGTGTAATCGACACACATTCTGACCTTACCATCTTTCTTTGGGACCGGCACCACATTAGCAACCCACTGAGGGTAAGAAGTCACTGCAAGAAACCCGGCATCGAACTATTTCATAACCTAAGCCTTGATCTTCTCGGACATCTCTGGACGCATACGGTAGACTTTTTGCTTAACCGGAGGGCAGTCTTCCTTAGTAGGCAAATGATGGACCACAATGTTGGTGTCCAACCCAGGCATGTCTTCGTAAGACCAGGCAAAGATTTCCATGTAGTCATGCAGCATCTGGATCAACCGTTGCTTCACGCTGAGCCCCAGGTTGGCACCAATTTTGACTTCCTTCCTATCTGTCTCAGTACCCAGATTTATTGTTTCCACCGGCTCTTCATGTGGTTGAATTGCCTTCTCTTCCTGGAGTAACAGTCTTGCAAGCTCGCCAGGCACTTCGCAATCATCTTCACCTTCGTCTTCGGCTAAGTTGATCGGATTTTCGAAGTCATACCTGGCAGTAGCAGAGTCGTTACCAGTGAGATCCAGAGTGGATTGAAACCTGTATGAGTGAGTGTGTGTAAATACAGCTGTTTTGCAATATATGTAAATAAAGAAAGAAAGGGAGCGTAAAATTTGAAATGTGAAAAACGTCCAATGCTTTTATTTATGATATATGACAGTGACAAACAAAAGCCCTCATAAATAAGACCACGGTGCCCCGGGTAAGACACTAGGTCATAAAGTTTCAAATTATTGTTTATTACAAATCCAAAACAAAGAAGTTCATTACTGGGTGACAAAAGTTATGGGTGTAAAGTCTTTTGCGGTCCAGTTGCTAGGTCCACCGTTGGTCGTCGGGTAGATCCAGCTATTGAACTCAGATTCTTCCACTTCATCTTCATCCCCTGCAGCATTCACTCCTAGATTGGTGATGAGCACTGGAGGTCTCCCAATCCTTGCCTTGCGCACAGCTTTCTGAGCCTCTGTAGTGAAACCCAGCCCAAACTTGTTAGTCTTAGGAGTAAAATCAGGGAGCTTGCCCCAGTTTGCACATTCACCTCTTTCAATCACAGCCCGGGCGTCCTTTAAGGAGGCCATCTTCAAAGGAGAAACCTCTTCAACCACTGCTTCTGCTGCTGCCAATGTTTGTGGCACCTCCTCAAAATGTTGAAAGGGGGTCTCAATGAACTCCCCATCCATTTCCACGTACCTGAAGGAGTTGAGGTGGTTGACCATGTATTCCTCTTCCCCTTGTACTGTTACAATCTTCCCCCTGACCGGGTACTTGAGCTTCTGATGCAACGTGGAGGTCACAGCTCCAGCCTTGTGGATCCACGGGCGACCCAGCAAACAAGAATAGGATGGACGGATGTCCATCACATAGAATTTTGAATCAAAGACCTGTGACCCAACCCTGATTGGGATGTCAACCTCACCATGTACCATTCTTTTGGACCCGTCAAAGGCCCGGACAATAATGTTACTTGGTTTGAGCTCCAGACCCTCACAGTCCAGCCTGTCCAGAGCCTTCTTGGGCAGCACATTTAGTGAAGAACCAGTGTCAACCAGCACGTGAGCAAGAGTAGTGCCCCTGCACTCAATGGAGACATGCAGGGCATCATTATGGTTCTTCCCTTTGGCCGTCAGATCAGCATCAGAGAAACCCAGACCATTATCAGCGATTAGGTTGGCCACACAGTCGGTGAACTGATCAGCAGACGTCTCTTGGGGCACATGGGCCGTCTTTAAGAAAGCAATCAGGGCCTTGGCATGGGCCTCTGAACACAGCAGCAGTGACAACATGGAGATTTTGGAGGGGGTGTGCCCCAGCTGTTCGACAACGTTGAAATCACTTTTCTTTATTATTTTGAGGATCTCTTCCATCTCCTGCTTGGAAGCCTCAACAATGGTCTTCGGTGCCTCCGTCCGGGCAGGCACATCAGCAGCAATCCCCTTGCCCCGAGCATCAGATGACTCGGCCGCAGGGGTAGAAACTTGGTCAGGGGGGGAAACAGGCACACTGGCAGGTGTGATGATCAAAGGCCTCTGAATTACCGGAGGAGCAATGTCTGGTGAGAACAGTCTTCCACTACGAGTGACCTTAGCAGGCCCAGTGATGTTGGTGACACCAGTATCAGTATTGAACTCTTGTTTCACTCCCAGAACATAAACATCTGCCCCATAGTGCCATGGGACAGCCTTATCAGATTTGTAGGGGATGGGCCCCGGAACAGTAATGGTGATGGGAGCAATCTTGTGAACAGGCAAAATTTGGATAGGCTTCTTTGAAGGAGCCTTGGAAGGGTTGTTGAAAATGGTAACAATTGAAACTTCTTCAACAGGGGCAGCAGGAACAGTAGTCTTCTTGAACAAAATCTCTTTACTATCCATCAGGTTTTGGACGCCTGATTTCAGCAAAGAACAACCAGCAGAGGAATCAGCACATAAAGGGCAACCTTTGCTACATCCCGAAAATAAACCGGCTAGAAACAGGTTCCTCTTGACAGTCAGCAGCGGAGTAGCAACATCATCCACAGAAGCTACATACAAATCCTCCTCAACAGCATTCACTCCATGCTGGGGCATGGGAGCGGTCACAACATTTGGCCTCTCGGGCGCCTCGAACTGTATCTCCTTGGCATCAATAAGGTCCTGAACCTTATTCTTTAGGGCCCAACAGTCATCTGTGTTATGCCCCGGGCTATCAGAGTGATAAGCGCAACGGGCGTTGGGGTTGAACCTGGGGGATGTAGTATTCACAACCTTCGGGGCCTCTCTAACAGTCACCAAGTTGGTTGATAACAGTTGTGGCAGGATCTGAGAGAGAGTCATGCTGAGACGAGTATACTGTCGTTTGGGCCTCTCAACTCTGGGTTGGTTGTACTATTGTGGAGCAGCAGCAGGCTTAGAAATAACCACCGCGTTGACAGCTTGGCGGTGTTCAGGTTTGTCCTGCCTTCTTGGGCCATACACAACACTTGCCTCCTTCTTGAAGGGCTTCTTTTCAGCATTTGAGGAGGTACCCTTCTGTATCTTCCCTGATTTTATACCAGCCTCGATCCTCTCACCATTCAAGATCAGATCAGTAAACCCAGCAGAGGAATTACCAATGAGATGATTGAAAAATGGACCAGATAGGATCCCCAAGAACATATCCACCAGCTCCCGGTCCGTCAATGGTGGCTGCACCCTGCCAGCCAGATCTCTCCATTTCTGTGCGTACTCCTTAAAACCTTCACCCGATCCTAGCGACATACCCTGGAGTTGGGTACGCGTAGGAGCGAGGTCGGAATTATATTGATACTGCTTGTAAAAAGCAGTGGCCAGATCCTCCCAGTTACGAATGTTGGTCCCATCCAGCTGATAGAACCATTCGAGGTGAGTCCCTGAAAGACTCTCCTGGAAGAAGTGGATACATAAGTTCTTGTCCGCTGTGTAAGGCTGGATCTTCCTTACATAAGAACGGAGGTGCATCTTGGGACAGGAAGCCCCGTCATACTTCACAAAGGCAGGCGCCTTGAACTTGTGTGGGATCACCACCCCAGTAGATAACCCCAAGTCTCTGAAATCCAGTCCAGGCACACGCTGAATTTCCATAGCATTTAATTTGTCCTCCAGCTGCTTATACTGGTCCTCAGCAGGAGGGTACTGTTTGTCGTTGAAGTCTGTCTCAGTATCAGAGACCACAGGAGTAGGGACCTCCCTTTCTTGGTGACTACCTTCCCCCACAGATGGAGTAGTCCTCTCAGCTTCATTTTGCAAAGTGTTCCCGAGCCTGCACCCAGTGTTGAATAGCACAGTCCTCTTCTTCTTCTTACTCTTCTTCAGGAGCATAGCCTTCAGCTCTTGTTGACCTTGAGCCAAACCCATGATCAGCTCCTGAAATTGTGCGTTCTGCGCCTGAAGGGCCTTGATAGACAGCTCGGTAGATGATTCAGGGTTCATGATGCTGAAATAAACAGCGAAGAATAGTAAGCAACCTGAAAAGAAGAGTACATGCTATGCACATGATGAATGATATGTGTTTATGCAATGCATTCAAGGGTTCGAAAATTCAAATTTGTTGTAGACAAAAAGGAACACCCGTTATCATTAAGAAAATAACTGTTTGGTACATCAAAGCCTCATGGGCAAAACATTACAAAAGAAAATCAATCCCAAAAGACACTACGCATCCTCTTTGGAGCAATGTAGGTGTTGAGATTCCTTTCCTCGTGCAGCAGGCGGGTGAGCTCCAAGACCTTCTTTTCACTAGCATGTAGACTGGTCTCAAGAGAATTTCGTTCTTCCTTAAGCTGGACCCAGCTCTTCTGCATCTCTTCCCAGGATGTGGGCATGTCAGGATGTTGAATGGCGTAGGACACTTCTCCTTCCAAGATTGGCTCTTTGATCACAGGGAGAACATGAGGATAAGGCATTACTAACTTCTGGGAACGGGCGCGTACCCACTTGAGATAAGGCTCCAACGGGATGGAATTTTTGTGCCCCAGGGTCTTGCTGTCTATCTTACTGGGCATCCTCCAAGCTCTGATAAATCTCTGGCGAAGTCCTTGTGCGTCGTTGTCGAAGTAAAAAACTACGTCAGGAATCATCATGTCATGAGGGCCGTCCCTCCGAGCATAACCAAACTGTCTCCAAGCCAGGCACGGGTTGTAAGTAATACCTCCTCTAATTCCAAGTAAAGGAACATTAGGGTACTCCCCGCAACGATCAATGATAGTGACATCCTCTCTGGACCGAGAACACCAATGTATATCAGCATGTGTAAGAGTCATCAGTCGTTGTGACCACCTCAAACCCCGCTCGTTCTTCAAAGCTGATTGCGGAAGGTGCGAAATAAACCACCTTCCCAGGAGAGGAGTGCAGCACATAAGGACACCTCTTTTTCTCATGGTTCGAGTGTAACATGAGTGAAGGGTGTCCCCCAGCAACGTAGGTATAGGATTCCTGGACATGAAGATCTGGACAGCACTGATATCTATAAGCTGATCTGGATTAGGGAACAACACCAAACCATAGACAAGGAGGGCCATAACTTCTTCAAAAGCTTGTAGGTCAAGGGAGTTCCAACATTCTTGGGCCTTTTCAAACAGAAACCTGGCTAGGAACCCTTTGATACCACTTCTAGCTTCCCAATGTCCCTTGAGGTCAGATGATGGTAGGTGTAAGGCCTTAGCAATCTCTTCAAGCTTGGGTTCCTTTTCCGTACCGTTGTAGGGTAGTTGATCAAGGATAGGGATCTTCAGAAGCCGGGAGAACTCCTCCAATGTAGGTACCAGCTGATAATCCAGGAAAGTGAAACAGTGATGCAGAGGGTCAAAGAACTGGAACAGGACCTTTATCATGTCTTCCTCAATGTTGGTGTTGACCAGGCTAATGAGTCTTCCATGTCTCTCACTGAATGAAGAGCTCTCAGGAATCCTGGATGTAAGCTCCTTAAGCTGAGGAGGGATCCTTACAAGGCTGATCTGAATTGTCTTTCTGCGAACAGTTTCCATGTCCTACAAAACAAGAACAAAGATGAAGGTTCGAACCCTTGAAATGGTTAGCCAATGCATATGATATTGTATGATGTCATGATGCTATGATTAAACACACCACAAATATTTACAAAGGCAAACATGATAAGGCACACAAGTCACATAAGACAAACCCTTAGAGTTTAGGCCAACATGGGGTCTGGGTATTACCCTCTTGAAGTTGGTGGGCTCAACCTGTCCTATTAGAAGTAACCGGGTTCTAAGGGTCCCAATATGACTGGATTGCTTTCATTGTTCATCGTTTCGATTTAGCCACTGAACTGGCGACCGAAATATCCCAGGAAAGCAACCCTCAATTGAGTGTAGTATCGAGTATCAACCAACCTCGGACTGTACCAAAGTCAGTTATCTCACTACCCTAAAGAGGCCAAGATAGTTCAATTAAGGTTCCTAAGGTCAGTTGATGCTTCACGACACCACATGGAGGCCCCGTACTCTCCTTGACTGAACTCAAGGGTTACCGGTACACACGAAAGTGCCACATCAACGTAGCAGACTGCTTCAACCATGTCGGTATACCCCGCACAGTTCCCTCACAGCCTTGTTGCTACTTTCTAAGAAGGTATCCCCAGATCTGGGTTAGGATCTATAGAACTCCCAAGACAGTCCCACAATTTAAAGCAAACAAGTCAAAGCAATTGAAAACACAGTGATCTTAGTCCTAAGGTACACCCCACTTTAAAATTATCCCCAGCAGAGTCGCCAGTTCTGTGATTGGTGGATCTGGAACTGACTGTTTAACGCTGGTTTCACAAAATGTCGCGGTAAGCAAGAGTCACCACCGTCTTTTATTTTCTCCAACATGGAAAGGACAAAAGCACAGAAAATTCCTTATTGAGATTAGTTCTCGGTTCGGGAGGTAGATTTATAGAAAGGGAAGGTGTTAGCACCCTTTCTATCCATGGTTATCCATGGGCTCTTAGATACTTGCTCATTTGTGTTTTCAAAAGTGTTTGCTTTTCAAGGTGAGTGGGTTTGAAAAGTTTCTTTGAAAGTTTCAGATCGACTCTTGTATCAGTCCTCAAGAGTGTTTGAAAAGTTGTTTTTGAAAGCTTTTTGAAAGTGTAAGGTGTGAAAAGTATTTTGTTTGTTTTTGAAAAGAGAAAGTATCCATGAGTCATCTACCTACCCTAAGGAATTAAGCTGTGTAAGTGTCCTTTAGGTAGTGCCATCCCACCATTGAGAGATAGGTAGCACCACCGTTGGAGGTGTTTGGGTCAATTCGAGGGTTAGGGACAGTGTGGTCACCGGGCAATAGTAAGATACCTTAGAAGCTACCCTTATGCCATTGATCTTTTTATTCCGAGGCGACCGTTCCGAGGCAACTTATTCGAGGCAACTGGATCAATGGAACATAAGGACTCACTAAGACGTCCTGTACTCGACGACCACGTTTCGAGGGGCAAGGCAACAGTGTGATCACCAGAGCAATAGTAGGACACCTTAGAAGCTACCCTTATGCCATGTTCATGGACATAAGGACTTACTAAAACGTCCTATACTCGATGACCACCTTTCGAGGGGCAAGGCAACAGTGAGGCGTACCCTAAGAGTGGTGTGTGAATTGTGTGTCATTTTCAGTTTATTATTTGTCTTGTCATGCATTTGGTGATCTACGCTTTGATTTTATTTTTTTATATTTTGGGCATACATTCTTTCATGTGATTATTAACAGTTAAAAGGTGCGGGAATTTAAAGTGCGGAAAAGATAAAGGTCCTACGCTATTACAAAGGCGCGGGTCTACATCGCCAAATTAAACCAAGACCCGATTTGAAAAGAAAAGTGCGGAAAATAAATATCCTAATTATCTATTACACGGCTTTGGGATAAATACATTATATTCACAAAAGAAATAAAGTAAATGCGCGAAAAGAAATTA